>CM060602.1:33722117-35044617 GCA_030578255.1 Tiaroga cobitis | reverse complement strand
GTGCACAGAAGAGCATCATTTTCATTGTAGGGAGAAAATAAATATTATATTTATTTATTTAACTGTATTTCTGAAGGCCTTGGATCATAGCAATACTGTTTTGAGAAGAGAAAGAGAGAAAAAGCAACCTAGCCCTTTCACTTATCACCAGATAAAAGTCTTGCAGTTATGTTTTAAGGCTAATCTCGCTACTTTTTGTTCTATTATCCTTTGGTTTGGTTTGGTCTCCAGGTTTCACTCTAGGGTTTTCGTTTCTTGTGTTAAAATCTCAGCAAACAAGTTCCTCTCACGGCTGACTCTCAGACCATTTTCACATTAACAGGGACAATTTCACACTGGATCTGCACAAATTAACTAGAGTTCAGTGCAATAATTTGCCTTGTCTGGAGGATGGCAGAGACGAGTTAACCACTGAGGGTTCTCACAAAAATTCTGTGAAATATCCTTTAATATTCTTTAAAATAGGTGTAACAGTTGAAATTTCTTACAGTTCAGTTTTTATCACAGTTCTGTAGTCACAGTTTTCTTTTCAGTTCTACAAAGATATGGGACATTGATTTTTAGGAGTGTTTGGTTAGGAAATTTTGAAGCTGATACCAATAACTGTTATGTTAACACTGTGAGTGGCCGATGCCGATCTAATTACATTATTTATAAAAGAGCCATTTTTTTTTTTTTTTTTCTATTCTATGTTGTGGTGCATTAAAAGCCCATGAAGAGATAAGGGGGGAGTTATTGCAGTAGTGATGACAATGACACTTAATTCCAATACAGCATTGACAATGGCAATATTAATGATAATAATAATATTAATAATAAATGATGATGGCAGTGGCGACCGCAATGGCGAAAGCAAAAGACAGCAACAACAGCAATTACAACAATGAAAAAATAAAAGTGAAAATAGTAACCATAACAATAACAGTAAAGATAGTAATAACAATGATGACAAACAAGTTCAAACAACTAAAATGTATTAATACTCGTGGGTTGATTAAGAAGGTGGGAGGAGTCTGAGTTGAAAACAGAGAATGGATTCATAGCTGTAAGAGGTCAGAAAGTGTTGGATGGCAGAGGTCAGTTTCAGATGCGTAATTATGAAGGGGAGATGCGTATTCCACTGTAATGAAGTCTGTAATAAGATTTTTCCAAATGTTAATGTGTAATTTTTTTCTAGTTTTCCAGTTCATAAGGATAGTTTTCTTGGCGATGGTTAGAGCTATGAGGAGTATTTTAGAGTTTATAGTTTTATCAGTGATTATTGTGAGGTCCCCCAGCAAGCAAAGAGAAGGCGACAGTGGGATGTGGCAGCCAACTATAGTGGATAGCGACTGTGTGACCTCTTCCCAAAAGTGTTTGATTGGAGTGCAGTGCCAGGTTGCATGGATGTATGTATCTGTAGAATTTTGATTGCAATGTGTGCAAACTTCTGATGTGAAACCCATTTTAGCTAATCTGTTTCCCGTGTAATGTGTTCTGTGAAGTATTTTGTATTGTATTAACTGAAGATTCGCATTTTTGGACATGAGATAGATGTTTTTACAGATTTGGGTCCAGAAGTTGGCATCAGGGGCTATTGAAAGATCGTTTTCCCATTTTATTGTTGGTAAGTGTATGGTCTGAAGTTTGTCTGGAATCATTTTGTATATTTTAGAGAGAAGTTTCTTTGGGGAGGAAATGTTGACCAAGTCTGATATTGCCGGTGGAAGTTCTAAATTTGTGTCTCTGATGTTTAATTTTGTCAGAACAGAAGATTTGATTTGCAGGTATTTTGAAAATTCGTTGCTCCCGATCCCATACTCCTGGGCCAGTTGTGGAAATGGTCTAAATGTGTTAGATTTGAAAATAGAAAAGAGCCATTTTTAAAGGCATTAAATGAATAGTTCACCCAAATACCAATGTTTTTTTCATCATTTACTTCTCCTTGTGTTGTTCCAGACCTGTTTGACTGAACAATGCCTCATTGTTTTTTTTCATCCATTCAATGAAAGTCAATTAGATCCAATGTGGGATTTTTGTTTTTGGTTACTCCCCTTGCAAAAATGTATATTGTCACTAAATGACCATATTAATGGCTGGTACACATTGTACGATTTTGGGCTGTCCCAGACAAAAGACCAATCGTTGTGATTTCTGTGGCCGTGACTTCTAAACGGTGGTCCTACGTCCTCCGACATACAGAACATGTCATACCCAAGTTTATTAGATCCATGTCGTACAGTGTGATTTGTGTTGATCTTATAGTATAGTCTGTAACACGCATAAGATAGTTTTGAATATGTTAACTTTTAATCTAAATTCTCATCATTTCACACTTCATGTCATTGATCATTTAAAGTAGTTTAAAATCAATTGTGTTGAAGTCATCGACTCCTAGTCAGATAAACTGTGTACAGTGTTTCTCCAGTACCGAAATAAACAGACCTTCACTTGTATTTCTTATACAAGCAAACAACCTCTTCTTATTTCAACATACCCGCCATTAGTGTCCCCATAACAGCAAGTAGTGCTGTTGTGTGGTTACTGGAAGGCTGTGTCATTCATCAACTATATGTACTGATTATTCTATAGGCAGCAGATGTTATCAGTGTTTCCTGTAACAGCGCCTGCAGGCTGAGCCGACGTTGCGTTTCGCTCCCTGCAAATTGAATCACCTGCAGCGTAGGCCTGTACAAAAAAGATCTGCTTTCTTCCTTTCATTCTTTTTTTTTTTTTTTGCCTGAAACCACGCCATGTCAAAGACAGCACTGGAGCAGAAAAAGCGTTATGTTGATTTCTTTTTTCATGTAAACATTAGCGTGTTCTGTTGTGACGCTTTCCTGATGTCTGCGAATGGATACCAACACACTTACTGAAAAGGGCTTTCAGTCCAGACAATGCTAATGGTTTCTTTTCCGCACCTGAAATATGAGACTTCCAACCAGCATTCTTTTAGTGTAACTGTGTGTGTGCGTGTCTGGTGGTGTATCTGTGTATGCATGAGTGCATCCATAATCTGGTTTCCAGTTACCTCCCAATGGAATTGTTGCAGTCTGACCTTACAGACATAGTTGAATATGTTCATAAGTATGCAGTTCATGCCGGGATTGTGTGCAGTTCGGAACTGAATTGAGAATGGGTTTTAAAATTAAACAGCTCAATTTGGACAGAATTTGGTTGCACTGAATACAGAATTATAAGAGTGCAACAGTGTCCACTTTCTCAATAGGCCGTGGATGAATGTAAAACTATTGCTTTAAAGATGTTTTTTATTGAAAAATTTATATTTATACAAATATTTAATTATTTTGAGAGCGAAGGGATATTGACGTCATTTAAAGTGTTTCATGGAAGTGGCGGGGCGCTAAAGAGTTCTTTTGACATGATTTGCTTGTTCGGTTCTCGGTTCTCTGATTGGTCGAGATTTTTTTGCAGATTCACCTTTTTTTTTTTAGCAGTACCAGTTGTTTTTCTAATTAATGAATAACCATGGAGACAAACTAGTGGGAGGAAACTGATAACAAAGGAAAACTAACAAGATAATTAATGCCTGGTACACGTTGTATGGGCTGTCCCGGGCGAAAGAAGACCAATCGTGGCGGACGTCCTGCGTCGCACAGTGAGAGAGGTTCAAAGACGGCTGTTGTCACGCTCTTGCGACCAAAGATAGGCTGTGATGATTACCTGACAGTGTCAGAAATTTAGCATCATCATCTCACAGTGTGTTTGCTGCTACGGCCAACATCTACTGACTAGCCAATACAAATGCAACATGAAACAGCGTATTGATCAACACAACATGGCGCTAAAACTTAAAAATCCCTATAGCCATCACTGCGTCCATATTCTCCTTTCACTTCCTCCTTATTTTTCAGCGCACATTAAAAACACAATTGGTAAGGTGCAAATTCATCTTGCTCTATTTGTTTACCACTAGTGCTAGCTAATTGCGTTTTATTCTATACTAACTTGCGTCGTTGCCTATGATTCAGTAGGGGTCATCATCGTACAGTCTGTATACAGTACACGTCATACCCAAGTTAATTAGATTTAATACAGTGTGATAATCTTATATGATTGCTGAAATCCCATAGGCATAAGACAGGCTAACAGAAGACAGTGACAATGAAACCAAACCGAATAAAGCTGTACAGAATGACTGATTCATGCAACATTTGTGGTAATGATTAGTGAAAGTGGTAAAGCTGACTGTTTATAAACCATTTGAGCCTCAGTTATTCTGGTTTACATTCAAGCCTTTTCAGTATTTCCCTTCATAGTGATATCCGACGAGTTCTTTAACCTCTCCAGGCTCTTACAATATCGTTGATGCCCTGATAGAAATGTATTTAATCCAGTAAAGGCAGTCTGAGTATATCAAGACCTATAGAAATGCTGGCCGGTGATAGTTTTTCAATGATTTAAGTCAAGATAGTGTTGTAAAAACATATTTGCGAGCATAAATAACATTCCGTGGGCAGGAGTCAGGCTATTGAA
This sequence comes from Tiaroga cobitis, assembly GCA_030578255.1. Lineage (NCBI taxonomy): Eukaryota > Metazoa > Chordata > Actinopteri > Cypriniformes > Leuciscidae > Tiaroga > Tiaroga cobitis. Next base: position 35,040,141 of record CM060602.1, on the reverse strand, counting down.
CCAAAGTATTTCAATGCTCAAGTTCTTTAAATGAAAAGTTTTTCTTTGACATCTTTGAGTCGCTCCTGCAAATAGGTTAAAGTCACAGAGAGACTGACCACCACTTCATCCAACAGCGACGGGTTGCCAAGGCAACATCAGCACAGACGGGTGTCTGTTTGTCAGTCGTCTCAGTCAGGGACGTTTGAACTTCATCTGCTACCTTTTGCTCCTGTGCTTTCTCACTCTATCTCGCTCGTTTCTCTTCTCCGTTAACGGGAAGGCTAATTAAGGGGACCTGACATTGCGCTCTGTTGGCTGGAACATCAATCAATCAATGTCTGAAGCCCTGGCCCCTACTGACTCTCTCAACCTGCTGCACAAGCTCACAGCTCTTTAAAGGTTAATTATATTCATTAGAGAAAGAAGGAACGGGCGGAAGAAGGAAGATAGAGAGGAAGTCACCCTGAATATATGCCGCTTTATTCTTCACGAAACTCTGCAAGGTTAAATTCAGAGCCACAGCACCATCTGTCAGAATACGGGTGCATCCAATTGGGTGATAGTGCCCAAGTGGACTTTACAGGGTGTTTGGCCTTTTAAAGTGAGATTGTAACTTTTAGGGAACAAGAGGTCATCAACATATAACTTAAACAGCATATAATCCTCATTCTAGGTTTTTATTCAGCCTAATTCATCTCTGATTTCTGCACCGTTCTTAACAGGTATGAGGTTTTAAGTATGAATTTTTATATTATATGTTATATTGATAAAAAAATGATGGTAAAGAGCATTTATAATGTTCTGAAATAAATGAAATAATTCTATTTCAAAAGTTGTTCTTCAAACTTCTTAAACTCATCAACGAATCTTGAAACAAACTTATTTTAAATTGTAAAAAAAAAAATAGATCACAATATTATATTTGATCAAATAAATGCAGCCTTGGTAAGCATGAGAAACTTATTTCAAAAACAAAAAGAAAATTCAAACTTTTGAATGGTAGTGTATAAATACAAATGTGCAAATGTGTTTGAAAGGATGATATATATATATACACTCACCTAAAGGATTATTAGGAACACCATACTAATACTGTGTTTGACCCCCTTTCACCTTCAGAACTGCCTTAATTCTACGTGGCATTGATTCAACAAGGTGCAGAAAGCATTGTTTAGAAATGTTGGCCCATATTGATTGGATAGCATCTTGCAGTTGATGGAGATTTGTGGGATGCACATCCAGGGCACGAAGCTCCCTTTCCACCACATCCCAAAGATGCTCTATTGGGTTGAGATCTGGTGACTGTGGGGGCCATTTTAGTACAGTGAACTCATTGTCATGTTCAAGAAACCAATTTGAAATGATTCGAGCTTTGTGACATGGTGCATTATTCTGCTGGAAGTAGCCATCAGAGGATGGGTACATGGTGGCCATAAAGGGATGGACATGGTCAGAAACAATGCTCAGGTAGGCCGTGGCATTTAAACGATGCCCAATTGGCACTAAGGGGCCTAAAGTGTGCCAAGAAAACATCCCCCACACCATTACACCACCACCACCAGCCTGCACAGTGGTAACAAGGCATGATGGATCCATGTTCTCATTCTGTTTACGCCAAATTCTGACTCTACCATCTGAATATCTCAACAGAAATCGAGACTCATCAGACCAGGCAACATTTTTCCAGTCTTCAACTGTCCAATTTTGGTGAGCTCTTGCAAATTGTAGCCTCTTTTTCCTATTTGTAGTGGAGATGAGTGGAACCCGGTGGGGTCTTCTGCTGTTGTAGCCCATCCGCCCCAAGGTTGTGCGTGTTGTGGCTTCACAAATGCTTTGCTGCATACCTCGGTTGTAACGAGTGGTTATTTCAGTCAAAGTTGCTCTTCTATCAGCTTGAATCAGTCGGCCCATTCTCCTTTGACCTCTAGCATCAACAAGGCATTTTCGCCCACAGGACTGCTGCATACTGGATGTTTTACCCTTTTCACACCATTCTTTGTAAACCCTAGAAATGGTTGTGCCCGAAAATCCCAGTAACTGAGCAGATTGTGAAATACTCAGACCGGCCCGTCTGGCACCAACAACCATGCCACGCTCAAAATTGCTTCAATCACCTTTCTTTCCCATTCTGACATTCAGTTTGGAGTTCAGGAGATTGTCTTGACCAGGACCACACCCCTAAATGCATTGAAGCAACTGCCATGTGATTGGTTGATTAGATAATTGCATTAATGAGAAATTGAACAGGTGTTCCTAATAATCCTTTAGGTGAGTGTATATATATATATATATATATATATATATATATATATATATACAGGGTTTGAAATGAACTTTTTCACTCACCGGCCAATTTGGCTACTAAATTTTTTAGTTACCGGCCATTCAGAACTTCTACTTACCAAAAAATGAAAAGAAAATAAATGAACCAGATTAACCCGTTTAATCCCACCGGTCACAATTGTGACCGCAGCTTTTTTCTTATTTCTGGAAGCTCTAAAAATGTTGGTATTGACTTTGGGCAAGAAATTCAACTTTTAAATGACAAAATAGATTGTCTTGATTAAAATCAATTAATGTCATGTGACTAGTGTGAAAGGTCACATGACCAGATCAGTTCACTTCCTGCTTGCACATCTAGAAGAAGATTTCTTTCTCAGACTACTACAAAAAGTAGTATATAAAACATCATAATTTACAGATGGAACTATCATATTTTGCACATATATTCTTTAAAGGGTCTACTACTGATACATTTTGAGAATTATACTCCTGCATATATATTTTGCCCGTAAGACTTGTAAATTTGTTTACGGTCACAATTGTGACCGGTAGTATAACACAGTGCTTCAATTGAAAACAGGTATTGGCTGGGATTGGCAGGTTTTGGCAATCCTACACTGAATATGCCACATCTGTGAGGAGGATGGATGATCTTGCCAAAGGAGAAGTGCTCACTAACACAGATTTAGACAGATTTGTGAACAATATTTGTGAGAAATATGCCTTTTGTGTACATAGAAATGGTCTTAGATCTTTGAGTTCAGCTCATGAAAAATGGGGGCAAAAACAAAAGTAGGCTATTGCATTTATAATTTTGTTCAGTGTAGTTATCAGTATCCCAGAAACGCTCAATGTGTTGGACCTTCTTGACGTGCATGACCCCCTCTCCCCAACCCCCACCCCCACCCCCACACCCACACCAAATTGAAAGTGACTGTGATAGTGATGGCTCAGATAGGGAGTACCAGGGTGAAACGGCCCATTTGCCAGGTAGACTATTGAATGGCGATGCAGATGTGAACTGGAGGATTGGGCAGATGTTCATGAGAACCAATTGGTGTGCCCCACACATGACCACAAACAACCCTTTCTACAACGTACGGCCCTTCAGTGCACTGAAAGAGTGTACACACATCTCCCTGAAACTGGCCTAGGACAGGGCCCAAGTGTAGACATGGTCTAGCCCATACGGGTCTAGCCGAACAAGCAGAAGTTCCTCCAGGGTGTAACTTTGTACATGACAACATTTTCACCTCACTAAGCCTTCTTCACGAAATGACAAAACGAGATATTGGATGTCTTGGAATGAGCTGTATCAATAGGTCTAATTGAAGAATTTGAATGAATTCTGACTATGTTGTTTCCCACCGGTCACTATTGTGACCGAGTATAAAACCTAATATTTCACTAACTTAACCAACATAAAATCAAAAAAGGCATATTGTTTGAGTGTTAGGGAGGTCTAAGGAGTAAAATGCATGTACTCAAGTTGCAAGAAAAAATTTGGGATTAAACGGGTTAACTACCTCACAGTTTATATATATTATTAAATTTGGATTTCAAAATTCATTTCTTATTAAAAAAAAATAATCCTGTCATCCAGCCATCTCCTCCCTTCCTCTTTCATCCTCATCCTTTTCACCAAAAAAGTGTTTTAGGTGGACAGATCTTTACAGTACAATGAACATAAAAAAATGTAGGATGTTGGACAATAACAATGTCTTTTCTGTTAACCAAATGCTTTTTAATCCTCGCTATTGCTTCAATGCAAATGAACAAGAGCGCCGTTATTTGTTGCATAGTGACGTGCATGTTCTAAATCTGCACAGATTTGGCTTACATGAACTTCCCCAGCAAAGTGAGTATAATAAGTAATATGACAGCGTTACCTGTATAAACCCTAAACCCTGTATGTATGTATGTATGTATATAATATTTTTGAGCAATGACTAGGACCCTGTTATTCAGATCTCAGCCTTCTCTCTTTATCTAAAGTTTAGCTCATGTAGCGTGTGTAGCCTGCAGGGGTGAAGGCAGCCCAAATGTTTCGGGGCATGTGTGAAGCTTTGTCTCACTATCACACTAAAAAGCTATACCCCCCACCAGGCCCCCAAACTTCCTAATTAGTCCATTAGCGCTAATATACTTCACACAAGAAGCAATTTACCATGCCTGGCAGGATCTGCAACCCGCTAACCTCATCGCTAATATCATTTGATATTTCATTATAGTCTGTTAATAACAGCTCTCTTCAACTCTTGCATTCTAACAAGACACCCGTCATTCAAGCCCTATCACTCTATCCACTCTCACTTTCCAAACTCCAGCCGTATTCCTCCACACCCACACAATCTACTGTCTCTCACGGTTAGCGATAGGTTAAACTACAGGTCTGGAGTCAGTGTGGTACCAGATAATAGACATTAACAGCTCTTCTATACTCATGGACTGTAGTCTGCTCTGAGAGTTTATATGGTGCTCGTTTTTGATAGTAAGTCAATTATGTGACGCCCATTTTTGTGTCGGGATATATTGATTTATTCAAAAGTTTATTTATAAAACATAATACCATTCAATTTGAAAGTCACTTGAATATTATTTTTTTGTGATTGCCGTATTTTCAGCTTCTGAATTAAAATTTGTTTGCTGTGTTTTGAAAGGCATTCGGTAAAAATGTAAGGGTGAAGAAAAAAGTGTAATGAAAAGGCTGAAATGTAATGTTTCATAAAAAATCATCAGTGACGCAGTTTGTTAGTATTGATCATCTTTATAATGGTAAAACCCCCAAATATTTAGGTCACAATATATATATAAAAAAATATGTACAAATATTTGAACAATTATTTTATTTGTTTGATTTTGTGTAAAGAGTAAAAAATAATTGTAATTATCATTACAAAATAGTTACAATTATATTTTTTGTATTCACTGTAGGGTTATGTTATGTTATGTTTAATTTTATCAAAACACAGTTTGGCTCTTTAAAGATGTCAAGACAGGACTTTTATTCTTGTTTAGTTCTGCGAATTCTCCCATTCATTGTTAATTTGGTCTGTCTCATCCCCCTCTGGTGTACATTGGTTATGTTGCTTCAATCGCAGTGTATTATGGGTAAAAATATTTTCTCAGTGGAAATTAAATTGTTTACTTCAAAATTTAAGCAGCTGACAAAATGACACTACATTGTAAATAAGAAGCTATTTCAGACAGCTGTAGTTTGAGTGACAGATAATGTTGACGCTTTGACTGAATATCCACACAGCTGACCTTCTAACAGCATCTGGCTAGTCAATCACTGTCCACTTGTTGTCTTCCTGTTTGCATGTGTTTCTGTGTCCGTCTCTCTATCATCCTCATTCTTTGTTGTCTTTTTTTTTGGCATTATGTTCTCTCTCTGCCTCTGTCTCTCAGTCTCATTCTCTGCGTCTGTACAGATCTCTTTACTGTCTCTACTCCATTGTTTGTATTGATTGCCATCTGAGGTCAATGGCTTTTTAAAGCATCTAGATCGAAACGCAGAGTGTTTTCCTCATCTCCCTCTCCCTCTCCTTCTCGCATTCCTTCCCTCTACCCCGCTCATTTCTGTGCAGTTTCATTCTTTTATCTCCCTCCATCATTGATCCGGGAGGTCGGAGAGCATTCCGGTCCAGTAATGTGTGGCCCATGGGCCTTCAGGTCATTTTAATTTGAGATCAGGTCAGTCGGGCTGAAAGAAAATGTGGTCTGTCTGAATTAAAATGTCTGGAAGATGATCCGATTTCATCCACTTCACAATAAGAGGTGAATTTAAAGTAATGAAGTTTTAGTTGGTGTATACAGAAGAGAAAGGAAATCTGCTCATCTCAACTGCAGCTGCTCGGCTGGAAGTGTGAGATTTAAAGTAGAGTTGTTCCGATACTAGTATCGGAAATGCCGCCGATACTAATAAAAATGCTGGCATCGGTATCGGCGAGTAGTTCTACCCATGTACTGATCCGATACCATTTTCTTTAACAATATCTAGTTATGCACGCTAGCTTTGCATAACGCTGCAAATCGGAGATAAATTCTTCTTCGCTGCTCTAAACAGTGGTTGCTTGTGTCGACACAGGAAGTTGTTCTGTTGCCACAAGCAACCACTGTTTAGAGCAGCGAAGAAGAAAACGCGCGCGCGCGCGATAGCAGTATGTCCGCTGTTTAGCAGTATTTCAGACTGGACCAACCAGCCAGGAAAACGGCGACATGTCTCGTATGCCATACTGCAATTTCGAGGAGTGGAACAAGTATTAGCAACTTCAACACGAGTAACTTAAAGCATTTGAAGACGCGTCACCCCGCAGAACACGATTACACAAAGGCAAGGGCAGAGAAGAATGAGCCGCGCCAGAATCAACAATCTCTGAAAGCTTCATTCAAACAAAGAGAAAAGTTTTCAAAAGACAGCCAATGAGCGATAAATACAACCGACAACATGTATTGAGTTTATTGTTCTGGATGACCAGCCGCGGGCAAAACTGAAATGCCGTTTATTTAACAAAATTGTTTATGGACTTTAAATTATAAAGAGATTATTTTCTTATATTATTCTAATATCATTTTTTTTAGATTCCTAGATTTATTTGTTGCACTTTTTTATGCAGTTATATTGTAAAACTAAAATACCTTTTTCAGTTTACAGTATTAGATGTGTGGTTGCATTTTAAGTTCTTTTTCACTTAAGAAAGATAAATAATATATTGCTGTGAAATGTATGTCAGATAATAAAAATACTCTAGTTCACTGTATGTATTTGTTCATGTTTAATTAAGGGATAAGTCTGAAACACGGCATAAAATAATTCTATCAATTCATACAGTGCTAGTATGAATTGCAGCTGTATCAGATACTGTACACACCCAGGTATCGGATCAGTACTCGGTATCGGCCGATACCCTGAGTCCAGGTATCGGAATCGGTATCGGGGATGGAAAAAGGGTATCGGAACATACAACACATCAGAACTTTTTGAGCCACTCACATAAATATATAGAAATATTTTAGCAATAGTCTTCACAAATTTAATGAATATTCTGGGTTTGTTGGAACGACCAACAAAATATAACAAAATCGGATGTGGATTTTTTACTGCCAGGCTCAAAAAGCACCATAAAAGTCCATATGACTTGTGCGCTATTATACTGCAAGTCTTTTGAAGAGATATGATCCTTTATACTTTAAAATCTCAGATATTCATTGCTCTGATCTTTATCAGTCAAATTTGAGGAACTTTGTTTCATCTCATGGCTGTTAATTCATTCGCTGTGGGATTCAGTTTTTTACAAATGAACAACAGAAGCAAGTAATTAACAGTTCTGTGGTCTCAGTTGGTTTTCTCTGCCATATTGGCTATAATGAAAGTAACTAGGGACTCGTGCAGAGGAACATAAAACTATTGGGACATGGTCTAATCATGTGCTATTTACTCACTCATAGGCCTCACTAAAACCCGGGGCAGCTTGTTTACCTCCACATAGCCATTGTGCATGTTAGGGCGCCACCTACTGAGGGGAAGATGGTAATGTGAGGACATTTAGATTCTGCACTGAAAAAGAGGAATTCAAGGTCATCACAATGAGATGGGAATAAGGAAAAAATATTTCATAGCTGTATTTATATTCTCTCAGGAGTTCCTCCATAAAAGATAAGGAGCATACGTGGAAATGAAAAGGAAACGCTCTCTGCCGTGCTTGTGCGAGCCTGACTGTTTTGACAAATTACAGAGATGTTCGGTTTGCGAAGGACGGCGGTGTCAGAATGAATGAGAGCCATTTGTACATATAAAATATACGTAAAAAGCTTATGAATGACTTATGAAAGGCACTCCGACAGTTTGGCATTACATTATGCTTTATTGTGGTTTTGGAGAGTAAACCCTCTATGTTTTATCTCTCACAGGTATTTGATACCGTCTCTGGACAGATCGCATGCTGGCTTCTATCGCTGTATTGTGAGGAACAGAGTCGGAGCGTTGTTACAGAGGAGAACCGAAGTACAAGTGGCATGTGAGTAAGCATAGTAACTCTCCACCTCTTTGGATTTGTGTGTTTGTGATTTTTAATAGACGGTCAAATTGTGCCCTAGTGTGTGTGTGTGTGCGCGTGTCACAGGAACGGCAGCTGTTGGTGAGGTGACGTACCTGTGTTTCATTAAAAGCTCCTATCCAGTGCCACAGCTGGTCCACTTTAACTTCATCATTAGATTGATGTGGTTTTGCAGACCAATCGCTTCGCTCTCTCAGAATTTAATTAATTCCTCCGTTTTATAATCTGTTTAGCATGAGCAACAGCTGCTGCGCTTGAACCGAGTGGCAAGTCTCTGGTGTTTCAAGGCAGATTCAAGTTTCACGGCCTACTGTCCTCTCTCTGGTCATTATTGAAGTATGTGAGTGAAGCAACTCCTGTAACTCCTGTTAAATATAACAAAATTCTGTATCAAAATTTATAGGCAAGAAAAGTAGTTTGTTTAGGCTGGGTTGTATGAATTACAAACCTGCGCACATATTTTAAAAAGCACATAACTATAGAATCAATTCTGAATGAGCATGTGAACGCCGTCAGCGTTAATCACAGGTTCGCGGTTAAAGTCTGATCATTTCAATGGAGGTGAATCAATCAAAGTTAACTTTAGCTGGAAGTAACATTATTCAAGAACTGCTATAACGCCAAAACAATCTGTTACCTTAAATTATATGTTTATCTCTGTCGCTCTCTGATCCGCATTCAATCAAAGCTAAATTTCCGCAAGACTCACTGTAAATTCTTTCAACATGTTTGTTTTTAAATATCACAAATATCTCAGCACACAAAAATACTTGAAGAAAAGTTGTGTTTCATTAAAACACTAACATCAGCCTGTTCATTATGTTCATTATAGAGCATGATTATAATGATCACAGATAAAAAGCTCAAATACTCGATTTAAATGAACTCAGCTCATTTCAGTTCAAACAAGCCTCCTTAATTAATACATTGATCAAAAGTGACAGTAAAGACATTTCTAATGTTACAAAAGATTTCTATTTCAAATAATTGTGGTTCTTTTGTGACACTGAAGACTGGAGAAAGGATGCTTTTTACTATATTTGTTGATCAAATAAATGTAGCTTTGGTAGACTTTCATTCAAAAACATCTTTATACCGCCCCCCAGACTTTTGAATGTTTTTTGTTTACTCAAAATTGTATTCTTTTATTATTGACACAACTGCGAATATGTAAAAATCTTAAAATGGCCGACTGTTGTCGAATTAATCAGCCTGGCTGATGTATCGGTCGTATCGCTTCTTATTATCTCCTTTTATTTCAGGATATGTGGAGGTGCTTCACTTCTGGTCAAGATGGAAGTACTTAGACCTTATTTGCTTTTCTCATTTCCCTTTCAAGCACCTGTGCAATAATTGACATCCAATTACCTTTCGTTTCGTTTGAAGGATGAAGTGAGAGCAATCAAATACAAGAGTCAATACACAGGAAATGACATTGTGATATCAAAGGCAGGACATTGCCATGCTGGATATTGTATAATTTTTTTAAGTGGTTTTCCTTAATTAGCTTTTTGATGAATAATGCTCTTGATATTAAAGACGCTGCCTTTGATTTTTAAATCTCTTCCACACCGTGTAGCTCGAAATTGTGTCCGTTTCTAACTTTCTTTGCTGACAAAAGGAATAGTTCACCCAAAAGTGAAAGTTTTGTCATTTATTCACCCTCATGTCATTCCGACCCCATATTACTTTCTTTCAACCTCTCACATTCTGCCTTAGACCTCCGAGATTACAGGGTTGAAATGACGAGAGTAATGACGTGAGTAAATGATGAGAAAATGTTCATTTCTGGGTGTACTAACCTTTTAAAACAGTTGAGAGTGAAGTGCAGTAAAGACCTTTATACTGTTACAAAAGATTTCTATTTCACATGCTGTTCTATTCATCAATGAATCAGCACAAACATTTTCAACATTAATAATAAGACATTTTTCCTGAGCGCCAAATCGGCATATTAGAAAGATTTCTGAAGGATCATGTAACACTGAAAACTGGAGTAATGATGCTGAAAATTCAGCTTTTCCATCAGGTATAATAATATTTTATAATACTACTGTTTTTACTTAGCCTGGGTTTCCCCATACTGCCTTTGCGCAGCGTGATTTTATTCACGCTGCTAGGTAGTCTGGATACCATGGACCAAATTTTCGCCTCAGCGAGGGAACCAATCACAGGACGGGGAGGAAGCAGCAAGACGATGACGACGTCTATGCGACACACCGAAGCAGTTTGTTTATACCTATGGATCAAACATAGCAGCAGACGCGAAGTTACCTTTCGATGCAGCCTTAGATATTGTTCTAAGTAGTTTAGAACGCAAATAAATCTCTGACCCATCGTCTTCTTCCTCGTCTAATTTATTTCGCTCTACTTCTGGTATAATTGAAACGATTGGCTATGAGCTACGTACAGGCGCATTTGATAGACATTCGTAGCACCCAATAAACGGCTCTGGGCATTCGTAAACCACGCCCTTAAATGCAAGAAAATGAACATGTGGTTCCCAGACCTTGACATTGAGACGTGGTCTGATGTTAGCCAGGCTAGTTTTTACTGTGTTTTTGATCAAATAAATTCAGGTTCGTTGAGAATAAGAGACTTTAATTAAAAAAAAAAAATTTACAGACCCTAGATTTTTGAACTTTTTTTTTTTTTGGTTTTAAATCACACGGTTTCACTTCATTTTGATGGTCCCTTTAACACATTCTGTTGACAATAAGTAACGTTGCACCTACATGTCTACTAACTCTCATTAGAGTGTTAGTAGAGTATTATTAGACTGGTAGTAGGGTTAGGGTTATAATAAGTTGACATGTAGTTGCAAACTTACTTATAGTCAGTAAAATGTCTGTTGGAGGATCTCAATAAAGAGTTGGCAGACAGTCTATGAATATTTTAATGAGAGTTTGTTGACATAGTTGCAAAGTTACTTATAGTCAACAGAATGTTCAAAAGGGACCATCAAAATAAAGTGTTACCAAACACACGTTGCGAGTAAAAGTTGCCCTACAAACCTTCTTTTCCAGTGATTGTTATTGCCGTGTGCAATATTGTAAAGATGTTACCAAAGTAATAAATCTATTTATTCACAGGAAGTTTAGTTATCTACCCGTGTCCGTGTTAAAGCAACAAGGACGTTTATGCTGCTGAATCAGATAGGGGTGTAAAAAAGAATGACTGCTGATTTAACGCATGGTGAATGTCCGTTCGGATGAGTCAGTTCTGGTCACTGTCATGGCCGATAGCTAGCTGGCACATATCATCCCCAATCCGACGGCATCCGCGACGATGTCTGGCGCCATGTCAGGGAACGCCTGTCAAACGCTGCCCAGCTGAAGCAGATGGTGAAAGGGAAATTCTGCTGTGTGTCTCTGGCAAAACGACAAACGTTAATAACACTGCAACTGTTTTTATCCACTGATGTAGGCACTTGTACCAGAAATTAAAGTCCTGTTTGTATTTGAAGTGGTGTTATTAGTCAGTATGTACACAGACGTTACGTGCTAAATGCTAACATATGCGCAAATATAAGTTTAACACATTTGCTCTCACATTTGCTCATAACTCTTTTGTTTTGTTTTTGTCTGCAGATATGGGAAGTTTTGAGGACGGGGAACGAGCCCAAGCCGTATCCCAAGGAGAAGGAGCCGTTATACCGGCGCCTCACATTCGCTGTTTTCCTCAACCACAGGTTACCTGGTTCAGAGACGGACGCAAAATCCCTCCCAGCAGTCGAATGTGAGCTTCTCAATCTGTTGGGTTCCTTTTTCCTATTCCATCTTTATCTTTTTCCTTTCCGCAAGCAGTTTGATTGTACATGATTGTTTTTGAGGAATCTTTTGTAGCTGTACATCTAGTCTGGAGATACAGCACACTGTTATATAGCCTCCAGGTGTGTTTCTGAATGTGTGTATGAGCTTGTGGAGGGGTTTGTTTGTTTTTAAATAGTATACGCATTTATTGAGTTGCTAGCATGAGTTCTCTCATGAAACCTCTATGAGTTATGAGGAGACAAAGGCTGAACATCTATCTATCTATCTATCTATCTATCTCGATATACTCACAACAAAGTTTTTCGTTCTTCGTTTAGGGGTAAAAAGAAGTTTAAAATACCTTTGCAGTGATATACTGTTAACGAAAGGGATGTTTAGATGAACATGTATCTATGTGCTCCACAATTTCCTCTCAAAAACAAAATAAACACAAGAAAAATGACAGCAGTGAGAAAACAGCAGTTAAGAAAGCATCTGATCATAGTGATGTAGATGTTTGTACAAGCTCTGCAATGCGGCCCTCCAGTCAAGTAAAGTCACCTTATGTTTATTAATATAGCACTTTATAAAATAGATTGCTTTAAACTAAACAGATTTACCTTATTAAACATGAAAAAAAAAAATCAACATTCAAAAACATTTCGATTTCTACTATAAAGCGTCTCTCAGTGTTCGTGTGTTTCACTCGCGGACGTCTGACCTCGATGGAACCGGAGAAGATTTCCATGTCAAAGAAGGCGGAGCCTCAGAGCCACACCTACCTATTACGTAATCACCATGGACCAATGGGAGTTTAAAGGTGTTTACCAGTCGAAGTGAACTTTTCCGGAAAGTTCGCTTTGCCAAGCTGTTTCAAACTCCCAAAGCGAACTCCAAACGAACATCAATTTGCCCTGATTTTGTTCCAAATGACATCCCATCAGAACATTCTTCTAATTTTCTTGAATTATATCTGGCCACTATTTCACTCTGGCATTGCAAAGACTCTGAATGGTGTGTCCAAGTATTTCCATTTTCTGTAATGTTCTCTCTGCCTGCCTTTGCCCCTTCCCGCACTCTTCTATTCCTCGCTCGCATATGAACGTCTGTTTCTAGCTCTGAGCCAAGGTTACCTCGTGCAAATGAGTGGAGCTGATAACATTTATTCCAGGAAAATCATTTAATTGAATTTAAATCAGGCCATTGGCACCTCCGTCGCAGTTTCAAAGACTCCGTGAAAAATGGAAATAAGCGTAACATTGACCGAGACGCCCATGGAGGACTGCTAGTCTGTCTGAGAGCGTCCTGTCGCTTCTGTCTCCGTCTGCTCTAGATTGGTGAATTCTAATCTCTCGCTCTTTATTTTCGTCAGATTGCACTCATTTTGGTGGCCCTCGCTCTGGTGAAAACTAGCTGTGCGGCCCAAGGGTCATGAAATGGAGAGTTTTCAGAAGCACAAAGCTTTCTCCCTCACCTCTCATCCACTCTGTGTCTCTTTTCCCTCTAATCATGCAATCACACAGCCCAGGAAAGAGCAGGATAATCAATGCCTGAGAGAGAGAGAGAGAGAGAGAGAGAGAGACGCATTTCTCCATTTTCACCTACAACCCTGCCTCCCTTCAGCCACTTTCAAATTCTAGCACACAGGAGCACTGCTGTGGATGATAAAATGACATTTTGCAGCACTTTGCTTTTCAGTCGCCTACAGTGCTAATTTGTGTTAACAGTGCTGTTGACATTTTGCCAAATTATGTTAAGTTTATGTTACATGAAAAGTATGAATTATAGAATAGCATTCTTGTTTTAAAAGACAACATGACAGTATTTGCATTGAATGTGCCCACTGATTAAATCAGGGGAGGGTGAAATATATTTTATTTAAGACTATTATATTATTACAGCACATGCATTGCAACACTACTGTATATAGATAGACAATTTGGTTATGGTTTGTTCCAAACTTCTAACCTTAAGTATTACATTTTTAAACCTGCATGAAAATGTGTGCTTAATGTTATTTGCACACTGAAATTCCTTATTTTGCAGGGCGTTTCAGTGCTACAGTAGGTTGTGAAAGACTTCCACAATCTAGCATACTATGTAGGGACTTTGCTGCATCACTGCATCAGTGCAGTCCAGGCAATGTGCATCTGGATGTATGCCCAATTAAAATGCTTTTCTACATCATTTGATCATCATTAAGAGAATTACTGCTGCCATAATCAATACAATATGTAAACAAACCATTTCTCTTAAATTAAATTCCACTTATTGTTTTTTTGTGGACAGTAATAGTGTAATGTAATTTGCCCCAGGCATTTATAATCTGACCCGAGAAACACTTGTTTTCCATATTGCTGTTTTGTAATGTTTGTATAGATGTCTGTGATGCAGGAAGGTGGTTTTAATGAATGCACGAGAGCTGAAAACAGTTATAGGAACTCAAAAAGCCTTTAACTCACTCAGCATGCTTCATCTTGTGTGTCTGTGTGCGCAGCCACTGAAGCCTGACCAACATTTGCCCATTAACCAAATTATTATTTTTCTTTTCTCATGTTGGGCAAGAAGAAAATGAACAGATTTTGTTGTAAATTGAGCTGTAGATTGGTAAAGCTTGTCCAGCAGAAGTAGCATTCTTTCTCTCTCCACGCTCCCCTGACTCTAGTTTCCCCTTGATGAGATAATTTGGTGCTGAGATGCTGCACTGGGACTGTGTGTTCTCCAGCCCGCTCCACAGCTGCTCCATTGACAACTCAGACTGAGATCACTTTTAGCCTTTTCTATAGTGGTATCTTTCTATTTTTATTTTCTGTTCGTCAGTTTGTTCGTACGGTCTGTACATCTATCTATATATCTATCCATCCGTTGTTTCATTTGTTTGTTTGTAAGGTCATTCATTTGATCATTCTTGTCTGTCTGTCTGTCTGTCATTGTATCCTTCTTTCCATCCATCCATCGTCCTGTATTTTTATATTTTTATTTTCCATTCATTTGTTTGTTTGTATGGTCATTCATTTGATCTGTCTGTCTGTCTATCTGTCTGTCTGTCTATCTATCTATCTATCTATCTATCTATCTATCTATCTATCTATCTATCTGTATATCTGTCTGTCTGTCTGTCTGTCTGTCTGCGTTTGTATCATTCCATCCATCCATCTATCTGTCTATATGTCTGTGTTGTTGTCTCATTACATCAATCCATCCGTCCGTCTGTCTATCTATTGTTCTATCGTATAGTGATTCTCAGAATAAATCCACAAAGAGACACATCTGATGCCTCCCTTACCATCATTCGCAGTCGGTGTGTCCTACAGCAGTCTTCCATGACGGAGACGACACCCTCCCTTCATTACCTTCCTGCCTACAGGGAGCGAGAGAGCGGCTTGAAAGCACTCATTTAACCGCAATAGCCATTAGTCTTTCATTATTGAATAGGAATGCAATTGAAATGCCCTTTTCCACTGGCTGCATTTGATTTGTTGTGTTATTTGGGAGGGCTAATGTTGTGTATAATCAGAATCTCAGATGGTAAACACATTCCAGGAGCTGCTCCACTCCAAACGAGAGTTAAAGGAAAGGTGCTGTTCTGTTTTTCTATTTAGTTTTCATCCCTTGCGTTCCGACCTATTCCACTAAAGAATTTGATTTAGACAATGCCAATAATCCTCAGCGTTTGGAAGACTGTTTCTCATTTGACCCTCTCCTCTTCAAGTTTCTCTTTTCTAAATCATTGTTTCTAACAGGATACCCTTCAGTGGGTGTTAGTTGAGGTCTCAGGCAGCTCTTGTGACACACGCTGGAACAAACCAATCCTTCCATAT
Organism: Tiaroga cobitis; assembly: GCA_030578255.1. Lineage (NCBI taxonomy): Eukaryota > Metazoa > Chordata > Actinopteri > Cypriniformes > Leuciscidae > Tiaroga > Tiaroga cobitis. The sequence goes on along the minus strand of CM060602.1, from coordinate 35,024,244 downwards.
TGACTGTTGCCAATTTCCAGGGAAAAGTGTGTATTAGTGATGACAGGACACAGGTGACAGCATTTCTATAGTATGCAGACATGCCTCTAAAGAAAGAGATTGTATTTATAACATTGTATTATAGATTTAACATGACTAATTTTAGTGTGATTAAATATCTGCATTTCTCTCAGTAAATAATCACAGATGTGAGCTAGTTTTAATCACAGTTTACATATTGTGCATTCAGTGTTTGCATGCATGTCATTTTCTGATTAAGGTCCATGTTTTGGTTCAAGCTTTAATCTGAAAAAAGGGTGTTTACATGTTAGACTATTCTTGTATTTAATCATATTCTGAATAAATTCACATTCTATTCTATTCTGGGAATGTATAGGAAGTGCTTACTGAAAATTCATTTGAATAATTCTTACAGTAATTTAATAACTGATTTCATCCGACAATAGCACAGAGCAGAGAATGCAGGTCATGTCTCTTTACCCGCCTGTATAATATAGATTTATGTGCATTTCTATATATAATCTCTTTTCTCCCTCAAAAAATTATTCACAACCCCTTAGTCATGCATCTACACGAAATGTGTAATTGAACCATCTGCATCTGAAAAAGCAATATGTTGATGTAAGCAAAATGCTGTGAAAAATCTTTGCTGTTTAAAAACGCATACACAATCGGAATATGCATTCAGAATGTTTGTGAATTTAAACATCGTCAGTGAGGAGTTATTTGACTTAATCATACCGAAAATAGATTGTAATATTAACGCTATCATTCCTGACCAGATATTAAAGGTCATAGAGCCCGTGCAGATTTGATCCAAACTAGCATTGCATCTATTTTTCATTGACATATAAGGCTTACAGCAGTTTAGCAATAAGAATGGTTATGCTAAACGCTTAAGACACATGGGCTGGCTCAGGTTCCTGTTAGTGGGTGAAAAAATTGAGGTTTTATTTGAGGCCTGAATATATTTGACTAGTGTCAGAAAGGATTTCCTTTCAACAGATGCTGATGGCACCAGAGGGGTTACTTCTGTTTTTCTGCATCACAAAACTTGAGAAATTGGCTGCAGCAATAGCATTAGCTTTTGTTTGTTAGACAGGTGTTTTGCTCCCATATGTGTGCACAACGTGTTCTTCTACTCCTGGATTTCCATTCCTGGTCATTTCCCTGGAAGATTCAAGCATACTCTTTTTGTCAGTTTTATTTGACCACCTGTATTCAGCTCGTGTGCAGTGTGTGCGCTAGATCTTGTGTGTGTGTGTGTGTGTGTGTGTGTGTGTGTGTGTGTGTGTTCTGTCAGTATTTGTAAGTGTTCCCAGATATATTTACCATGCCTGTGTGCGTGTGATATTCACTCGAGATCCTATTCCCTCTAAAGGGACTGTGGCTTGTGCCGTGTGTATTTGTCTAAGTATAATAGAGGTCATCGACTGCGGACCCTTGCTCCCCGGAGAGAGCCAAAAAAGCACTGCACTGACAAATGCCATTCCATTCGGCATTGTGTACATATAACTGTTATGGTGGGTCAGCAAACACACACATACCAACACTGGCGCAGACAAGCTCACGAAACCAGCTGTCTTAGGGGCCGTTCACACAGAACGCATCTCTGTCTAAAAGTGCTTTTAAAAAAGCTCAACGCAGAACGCGAGTGTCTCAAGACACGCTTTTGAGAGGTGATGCAATAGCAAAACCTTTATAAAAAATGCGTCGCTGCTCAGAGAACGACAGGGCAGAGATCTGTCTGTGTTTGCCCCATCCTCCGACGCTGTCAAATAAAACCGTTGCCATGCCAACTTGCTACTGTAAACAAAAGTACTTACAATACTTGCCCCGCCTCCGGGGTCTTCTGATTGGTCCACTGTTTTAGAACTATCATTGAGCGGCGCTGCATGTAAAAGATGAAATTCTTTCAACTAGACCCGTCGTCTTAAAAACACAGCACTTATGTGCGAGATATGCGCAACGATCATACAAGTCCGTCTTGCAAACAATGAAAAAGTAAATAATAAGAATGGAAAAACGCACTCTGTGTGAACGGCTCCTTACTGTCTAGTTTCTAGGCAGCGCCCTTTTGACAGATTTGACTGATTTGAAATCCACTGTGGTTTCTGGTAAAATATGACGTTAGCATGTTGCTAAACGTTCAGTCTCTTAATAAGTGAGGCATCTACAACTGGTCTGAAGGGGGATGTTTTGCAATTAAACCCATTATCCCACTTAAAACAAGGGTATTTATGTAATTTATGTTATGGAGATGGAATATTGATTTATGCCATGCTGCGAGGGCTAGCACATCTGTCTTCTTGCGGGGTCGATGGTCATTTATGCAGTTTAGTGGTCATTGTACACAAATATTTGACTATATAATGCCACGATTTATCCATCAGAATCAAGTATTCCAGAGAGCTGTATAATAAGCATAAAATGCTTGCACACATATTTGGTTAAATAGTGATTTTGTTTTAATTAATTTGATTAATTTTTAATTGATTTTTTTTTTTTATGTACTTGTCAGGATTAAATGAAAGTGCACTATTGTTCAAAAGTTTTGGGTCACTATTAGGGGTCACTTGAAATAAATTAATACTTTTATTCCAGCAAGGACATATTCAATTGATCAAAAGTTAAAGACATTTAAAATGTTGCAAAACATTTCTTACGAGTTCTGTAAAAATCTATTCATCAAAGAATCAAAGCATCACGCATCATGGTTTCCATAAAAGTAAGAGTTATTTTAAAATTGAGTGATATTTCACAATATTACTGTTTTTACTCCAGTGCAGCCTTGGTGAGCATAGTATACTTTTTTCAAAAACATTTTTAAAAAATCACATTAACTCAAGCTTGTAATCAACTTGTATCTATCTGTGCATTCTGGGATTTCCCTCTCCTCTAATGATTAATACGATGCATATTGTGGCTGAAATACATAAAAGATGTATTCTTGATACCTACTTTTTGGAACAGCCTTTGCATTGAGAGTGAATGTGTTGCCTTGTAACGCTATCCTGGCAGCTTTTGAGACTGACCTACAGACTCTATGGTTTATGCACACATACTGTATGAATTCTCTCAGAACAGCATTCTTTAGCAGACTTAAATGTGGGATCGCAGTAAGTGAATGTGGTAAATACCTTTTGATGAGAAAACACAACTCAACAGTGATTCTAATTTCTCAGCTCTGTGATTCGACAAGAAACGGTCACTGATGGCTGATTCCATGAAATCTTTTCACAAACACATGTGGGAATACACACAACTCCAAAAGAGAGAAAGGAAGGGAAAAAACTGATATAGGTGCAAAAGAAGTAACTGCGTTTTTGGAATTATAAAAAAAAAAAAAGTGTGCAAAAGTCTAATTGCATACTGTCTATATGATGATCTGATATAATTGGAATCAATCAGAACAGTAAAGGAATGCTTTTCCTCAATAAGCCACTTGTATGATTTGATTTATCATTCTTGTCCATAGCACAATTATGTTTGTTGAAATAGACAAACATAATTTCCCCCAAAAATAGAAAAAGAAAAGAAAAGCACCATTCCGGTTTATTTGATCACCGTTCACTGTATATGCACGCTTCATTAGGGGTTACTTGAATATTTTTACTATATTATGTCAGAATTCCTTGTGTGTCTAGGAGGGTTAGACTACATGTCCTTTGGCATTTATAAATGTATAAGTTTATAATAATTGCCATCATGTGTTGCCAGTGCCACCACATAAAACGGGTTCATAGGCTTCATCTTATTTTATATTCATCTGTGCCTTTCAGAAATATGTATTTATGTGCAATATTTATGAGTTTTGTGGGACATGTACGATAATGTTTATGCATGACCTTTATCATGTGTGCACTGTCAGTCAGGAATTTGGTGCTTGCATGTAGATCACATAGTAATGTGTGTGTGTGTGTGTGAGAGAGAGAGAGAGAGAGAGAGAGAGAGAGAGAGAGAGAGAGAGAGAGAGAGAGAGAGAGAGAGAGAGAGAGAGAGAGAGAGAGAGAGAGAGAATGTGCATGAAACTATAATGAAATAACAGTGTATAAATGTGTGTGTGTGTGTTCTTCACTGCCTCATTAGTTGCTCGGTCTGCTAGCTGTGTCTTTATTCTCGTTTTATGTGCTCAGGTTTAGGGAATCACCTGAGATTAATTTGCAGTCTTGGGCCGCTCACTTCAATCCATAATTCAGCAGCAGTGTGGCTCTCTTCCTGACACCTGGCGCACCAGGACCCAGGCAGAGTGAAATATTCACTACAGATCATCACGCCCCTTATTAACCGGCCCCTTATCCGTCTGGAACGATGCATAGTGGGCCGAAAACGGGAGAAATTTGAGACCAAGTGTGTGCATGAGGAGATATTAAAATCAATCATCCGCTCTTATGTCATCCCTCTATGTTGAGCTGCTCTAATCATACAGCAGTCATTAATCATTTCAGGAGGTTGATGTAATATCCCGTGACAGCCAGCTGCGCTAGACCATAATGTCTTTATCGTGCTGTTGTTAAGGTTTATCTTCAAGCGACGTGTAGGAATGGAGTGAGGCTTTTTGATTTTTAATAAACCAAACTGTACTGTTGAAATCCTCAGCGTAATATCGCTTGTCAATCCAGTAAACGCAGTAATCAGCAATTTCAATATTTTATGTGCTTTATCTTTATTGAATGTGTTGGAGTGTTTGGATTGTTGTAATCAGGGCTTTAGGACTAAATACATTTTTTTTGGAATGTGCAGATACTCATGAATATTTGTATTTGAGCTGTTTTGTTGATGATCTGGCTTGCTGAAAGCTGCAACACTCTCTGCACACATTGTATGTTATTGTATTGCCATTTATTGGAAGGAGAGAACAGTTAATAAACGATGGGAAAACGTGATGTAGACATGAGGCATACTGGACTTAAACTCATGTCGGCCTCATGATTGGTTGTTGTTATTGTTAAAAAAAAATTTAATAGTTAAAAAAAATTCAACTTTAAAAAAAGTTGATGTACAATTATAAATTAGATAAATAGAAATATAAAACAAAATTACTTAAACTAAAATTAAAATGAATACTGAAAAAAAACTAATTCAGAACATGAAAATGGTCCTATATATACACACATTGGGTCTCATTCATGAAACACGAGCAGAACGAATTTTTGTGTAAATCGTGTGTAAAGTGGTTCTGGCGTAAATTTTCGGATTCATTAAAATGTTCGTATTTTCCAAATGTTAGTTGGTACGCTAGAAATCTACACCTGCTCCCAGCCACGCGTAAATAGTGCGCTTAACACCCAAACGTTTTGCTCATTAATAAGGCTGCATTTTAATTCACCTTAATCGGGTACATGTTTACACAGCATTTTGAAAAAATATTATAGTAATTACATACGGTTTTTCTTATTATGAGAGCCAGTAATAGCATCTGCGATGGTGGTCCTTCTCCAGTTTGAATACGATTTTTCCGAAGTGAACTAATTCGTTTTTTGCTCTCAAGCTTAATGTCGAACCATTTTCTTCTCACTTCTGGGAATGTTCGATTAACAGATGAAACTCCATTAACTGCATCTGTAATATGCTGCCAAGCTTCCTTTTTTTTAGGACCCGATACGCCACTATGTACGCTTGCAAATAAAATGTAGCGTTTTGAATGAACTTCTGATAATAAAACTTCAATTTCTGCATCTGAGAATTATTTTTTTTTTCATTCGCGTTCATGTCATAATTTGATGCCCATATATAGTTGTCAGTCGGATTTAATGGGCGGGATTTATGGTAATTGAGAATGAACGTGCACGCGCATCCCATTTACGACTGATTGGAATTCATTAACACGCACACACATTTCACTATCACATTTGATGTTTACGAAGTATTTGTGAATCAGGAGAAGAGTTTTAGGGAAGGTCTCTTTACGCGCAAATCACTCGCATATTTACTCGTATATTTACGAATGTTTCATGAATGAGACCCATTATCTTTCTTTAGTGTGTAATGTCGCTGTTGAGCATGAAAAAGTTCTGCAAAGTTACAAAGCACAAAGCCACTCCAAAGGAATCTCTATCAGTGCGCACTGTTTCTGAATTCCCTGGAACACCTCGATTGTAGTCTTGAGTTTTATTCTAGGAACGTACACCTCACAATATTCCTCATTTAAATAATCCACGCCCAATGTATGCACAAAACAGAAGCATGACCTGATTGAGTTGCGTTAATAGTGTTGAAACATTAACATAGTTAGCTTACACTACATTTAAAAATCAACATTTCCCTGAAATTGTTGTGAATGATTCATTCTACTTGCGAATGCTGTTTATTGTTGACCTCAGCTACAGTGGTGGCCTCAGAAAACTCATGAATCCATAGAGGTTTGAACCTGAAGAAATAGTTATTTTTGACAGTACCACCACCGTCTACTATGGTTTGATGAAAAAGATAAAATGGAAAAAAAAATAAACCACATTTATTTTTAACCACATTTATACTCCAGTACTCCAGGTTGAAGTAGATTACGATATAAGGAAGATACCAAAGTATAGTGACTTAACTTCAATAACAGTTATGTTATAGTTATTGCATGTTGTTTGCTAAGGATTATCTATACAGAACCAATAGATTTGAAGGGTGTAGTTAGTATAAGGATATACAGTATACAATTACAGGGCTATCAATTGTTCTCTTAGAGTAGGAAAGCCAAGAGAGAAAGAAAGATAAGTTAAAGTTCTGTCAGTTTTGCCTCAGAATATGCTGACTTTATCAGTAAGCATCTGAAGCCTTGTGTGATAACGGCTCTGAGGCTCCGGCACACGTTTGGTATTCCTGCAGAGAGATGGACAGATTCCTATTAGCATTCAGACCCCGGAGGACTCGGGCAGGGGTGCCAGTTCAGAGACTGGGGGTGTGTGAGACGGTTCGAGGGCAGCCACGCAGAACCAACAATTCTTCCTCAATTGTCCAGCACATAGTCTTAATGAGAAAACATTGATTGTAAACAAAGGAGGCACAGTAATTGGGTCTCCATGGGGAAAGTGTCAGGACTCGGCCCAGTGGACACAAGTGGGGCGGTCGGTGGAGACTAGGGCTGCTTATTCAAAGTGAGATGCATGAACGTACTTCTAAAGATGAGAAACTATGGTTACATAATATGTAAAACAAGTTGTTTTATTTTAAAGGTATTTTAAATGAAGTTTGCGAAAGGGTAAAAGGTTTTGTTAATTTGGTGTATACTATACACATACATACACATCTACACACTGTTTGAAGGACTTTCTTACTGTTTTTCAAAGAGGTCTCTTATGCTAACCAAGGGAATACTTAAAGGGTTAGTTCACCCAAAAATGAAAATTAAGTCATTAATTACTCACCCCCCATGCTGTACCAACCCCGTAAGACCTTCGTTCGTCTTCGGAACACAAATGAAGATATTTTTGATTAAATGTGACAGCTGGATCACTCCTACATAGGCTCCCTAAGGGAATGAATACTGACGTCCCAGAAAGTCAATGAAGAAAATGTTTAAATATTCCATGTCACAACAGACAACGAGACTTCAAGAGATTTCCACGACGCATGCGCGAGAATTGCGATCTCCTTCAACTACTTCAGTTCAGTTCTCGCGCGTGCGCGTCGTGGAAATCTCTTGAAGTCTCGTTTCAGGCCTACAAGGAAGAAAAGGAATAGTCGAATAAAGTCGTTATTTTTGTTTTATTTCCGCACAAAAAGTATTCTCGTCGCTTGATAAACTTATAGTTGAGCCACTGTTGTGACATGGAATATTTAAACATTTTCTTCATTGACTTTCTGGGACGTCAGTATTCATTCCCTTAGGGAGAATATGGAGGAGTGATCCAGCTGTCACATTTAATCAAAAATATCTTCATTTGTGTTCCGAAGACGAACGAAGGTCTTACGGGGTTGGTACAGCATGGGGGTGAGTAATTAATGACTTCATTTTCATTTTTGGGTGAACTAACCCTTTAATGGAAACCAGAAATATTATAGATAACAAAAACACAAAAAAACTATATTAGATTTATGACATTTCTGTTTCCCATTAAATATTTCCTACCCTTGTTAAGTCTTTATTTAGCACATATATTTCAAAGTACTTGAACTTTTCAAGGGCTTAATGAAAGGGTGAAGAAGTTTATGTGATATTTAAGGAGCAAAGTTATCTTATGGTGTTGTTAATCAGAGTGTCAACGAATATGAAAAACAACAACATCAAAAAAAAGACACATTCAGAATTCTGTCATGTTTTTTAAGTCTTTGTGTAAATGAATAGGCATAACAAGATGGCAGTGAATTAGCACTCCGCAGTGGCTCTGAAACATCCGTCGGGAAATTTTCATGTAAATATCAGCTTTTCAAGCGCGGCACTGAACATTTGGTGTGTAGTTTGCGGTGATATTACTGATGCAGTGTTATAAATCACTGCTCGAGTGTGATGTCTGACAGCTGCAGATTTCTGACTGTGATTCTGCTTGTTGTTTTCTCAAAGAGCCATTACCCTGGACAATACGCTGGTCATCCTGTCCACCGTGGCTCCAGATGCTGGAAGATACTACGTGCAAGCCGTAAATGACAAGAATGGAGAAAACAAGACCGGCCAGCCCATAACGCTGTCTGTAGAAAGTAAGTCTGTAGAAATTTGGACACACACATGCACAAGGTTACATTTGAACTTCCTTCTAAAGACTAAAATTGAGCGTGTGTGTGTGTGTGTAGAATAATATAATATGTATTATATTATTCTACACACACACACACAAATTTACTTATTTGAAAGATAAAATATACTTCAAGCATATACATATGTATATACAGAAGCATACTTCTGTTCTCAATCTTCCTCGTTCTTATGTGAAAAAATGAAAGTACAAAATTCAAAACTTTTGTCTATCCGCTCCATGAGTCTTGGCTTTCCATTTTAGATAACATGCCGGTTTATATGAACATATAAATCTGTGAACAACAGGCTATAGACAAATACATATTTGTCTTCGGTGACAGCGCTTTGTTTTTTTTGTACTCTCACAGCTTCTCCGAAATTCCAGAGTGAGAATATTGACAATTATGGATTGTACTTTGTAAGAGTGTTGGTGTATCAGATTCTCTCTGCAAACCAGGATATGATATTTTTGAGTCAAATACAGGAGGAACTAAAGAATGGTGCGGCAAAAGATTAGAGATAGTGGGGGGGTTGTGTGTGTGTGTGTGTGTGTGTGTGTGTGTGTGTGTGTGTCTAGAGGACAGTCCTTCCCAGAAGCTGTAGTTGAGTATCAGTGCTTTACAGAAGACTGTCTCTGACAGAACTCCGCACACACACACACACGCTCTCCCACACACAAGCGTAGCTGCTAGAAAAGCAGAGATATAGGTTCCTGTTCCAAACACAAACCTGTCACACTTGCTGTAACACGTACAATACATCGGCTGGCACTTCCTACATCTGGACACACTCACACCTGAAGATGACAGATCAGAGTTCTATTAAAAACACTCACTCGATAATGTCTTTTACCTGTGTGTCACAACACTCATTTCTCCTCTGCTGTAGATGTTGGTGGTCCTGCAGACCCCATCGCTCCCACCATTGTGATTCCGCCGAGGAACACCAGCGTCATCTCTGGCACCTCTGAGGTCACTATGGAGTGTGTGGCCAATGCTAGGTGACGACCTCTGATTCCAGTTTGAATGAAAGGAAAATGATTTTAATTACAAGACGAGCAGTGGGTTGAAGTCTATCATAATTGTTCTTCTTTTCTCGAAACGTTTCTGTAATTATTTCTTGTGAAGTACAGACTCTATTTATTCTTGTAAAAGAAAATGGTCATAATTGTAATGGAAAAAAGTGCAGGTAAAAACCTGTTAAGTGGTTAACGGTAAGTTCCCTTTTTCTATACGGTGAAAAACTGTAATAGATCTAATTAGGCATTTCATGTAATATTATATTACATTACTCTTAAATGTACAGTTTTTTTAAGTGAAAAAGAACAAGTCATTTTATAATTTACAGTGAAAACCCGTAAATTGGCTAGAATTCTCGCGTCGTGTGACACTTCACTTTGATGGTTTTTCATTTCGTTTTATTGGGTTACATACATTAGGATTTTATGTCAACATCTTATGTTGTTAAATAAATGTTTTTTTTCCCCTTATTTTAGTGTTACCATGATGGTGTTTTGTGTTTGTATGTATGACACTGTTCGTCTATATATATATTAGCATTTAACTCAGCTGTGGAAAAGCTACTTGTAATGAACTCTGATTTTACACACAGCTTTCTCATTACCACCTGTATTTTTAAGGTGGTTTTCAGTATATTATAAAAGTAAAAAAGCAGATTTTAGTCATTTAATATATTAACATTATTTCATATGCATTTTTACTGTAAATTGAATTTCAATCTGTCCATTTTAAAATGTTGCTCTAATATTATTTTCCGTAAAATTCCGGAAACCACAGCTTTTTTTTAAAAACCTTTTTTATATATGTCATTTTTTTGTTTTTTCATTAACTTAGTTTAAAAGGAATTAAAGAGAATTATTGTAATATTTCTGTTTTTAGGTGGACAAAATGTCGCGTTTTCAATGTTGTATCCATGTAAACTCTCTTTCTCTATCCTCACGTGTGTCATTCAGAAGTTACACTGTTTACTGTCTTTAAATGGTCATGGCATGAGTGGATTAAAATTTTTGACACATAATGTTAATTTCCTGTGGCTCTACTTTCATAAAAATATGTGTTTTAAGTGTGTGAAATGTCTTAGCCCATAGACTTTCAAGGTAAATTCTCTATTGTAATAACATTGTCTTTTCTTTTTCAATTTGAGGGACTAGTCAAAAGTAATTTCATGGGATAATCAACAGAATGTCATAGGCTACGTTCACACTGCAGGCTGAAATGACCCAATTCCGATTTTTTTGCCCCTATGCGACCTGTATCTGATCTTTTCATGACAGTCTGAACGACACAGATCCGATCTTTTCAAATGTGACCCAGGCCACTTGGGTATTTGGTCCAAATCCGATATGTATCCGATCTTTTGAAATGAGACTTCAATCTGAACGGCCAGGTCGCATTATCACTATACGAGCTCCACTGTTGACATCCATGTTTAGCTACTTCCGCAAACAACAAGTGACGTCGTTGACCGCTGAGTACTCTTCTGCGCATGCGGGTCATTTCTGGGTCATGTCACGTTCACACAGGAGATCACAAAAGGTCGCATTTAATTGGAAATGTGAACGGCCTTGCAAAAAAATCGAATTTTTTCAAAAAATCGGAATTGAGCATTAAGCCCCTGCAGTGTGAACGAGGCCATAGATAGTGCTTTGATAGTGCAAAACATTTATTTAACTGTATAAATAGGACAAGCCAAAGTTTTAATGGTTGACAGTTACCCTCCCTGACTCTTTCCCTCCCGTTTTAATTCTCTATCAGGCCATTAATAAAGCTGAGCATCAGTTGGAAGAAGGACGGTGTTCCGGTGAGGAGTGGACTGAGTGATTTTAACCGTAGGCTGACGGTGTTGAGTCCGGTGGTCAGTGACTCTGGCTTCTACGAGTGTGAAGCTGTCCTCCGTAGCAGTAGCGTTCCCTCTGTCAGCGCTAGAGCGTACCTGCATGTGCTCGGTAATAAACATGTACACGGACACACATCGGACTGTAGCTCTGTGATGGATACATTTCAGTGTAAATTCACTAGTGCATTAAAGATGAGTAAACTACATTTGAAGTATTCTACATTTTTTCTTACCAGTATTCATAGTTATTCAGTAACAAAAATAAATAAATCTACTGCTCAGCGGACATGTTGAAGCTAATGAGCATGTGCAAGAGCAACGGAATGTTGCACAACGTTTCATTGCTAATACGTACTAATTTGTTAAATGAGAATTTCTTGTTAGGGCCTGAGCACCAATGGTGCAAGGACTCTCTTGGAATTGCTCCATTTATTAGTTAATAGTAGTTACTAGAGTGTTAATAATGCATTACTCATTTGCACCTGTGTAGTTATTCATTAATGATGGAACAGTATTCTGGAGTTACCAAAAAACTTTACCAACCCTAAATTTTGAATAGTATATTTGGTAGCTATACTATATATAAGCTGCTTTGATCAAAAGTGACGCATATAGTAGTCACAGTCACAATTGACAAGACTTGTATTAAGGCGAATAGTAATTTTAAATAGAACTTGCCACCATTTACAATGTGTGTCTCATTTTAGGCCATTTTTCTATATCTGTATCTATTGTAATGTTCTGTTGTTAGAGTAAAACCAAAAAGCCTGAACAGGATGTTCTCAAAAATCCAACAGCGGTCCAATTTATTTGAAAAGATTCAATCTTGCTTCTTGTGCCGTTCATCTGTGGTGTTTTTATCTTGAAGTGCACATGTGGAGGTCACAACCCTCTCTCTCTCTCTCTCTCTCTCTCTCTCTCTCTCTCTCTCTCTCTCTCTCTCTCTCTCTCTCTCTCTCTCTCTCTCTCTCTCTCTCTCTCTCTCTCTCTCCCGCAGAACCACCTCAGTTTGTGAAGGAACCAGAGAAACACATCACAGCTGAGATGGAGAAAGTGGTGGACATTCCCTGCCAGGCCAGAGGTGAGACACCTGACATCTCATCCTAATGAGGTTTTTCCAGCGCCAAGTCATTTTTCTCTCCTTACTGACAGCGAACATGCTGCACAAAGCACCCACAGCCAATCAGAACATGAGGTTTAATAGACAGCTGTATGGAACATGATTTTTGATCAATGGGACTCTACTGTGGGGGCGGAGCTACTCAATAAAGTAGTTTGAATTGCAGATAGTTAAAAAAAATTTCGATTAATAAATATATATAGATGTGCGTCTGGCACCACGTGATTCTTGCACGTGATTCTCAGATTAACTGCAAACTTTAAACATCATAGAGCGAAGGTTTATCATATGCATATGTTTTAGGTCCTGTCAGTTGAAACATTCAAGGTATTTTAAACCATCATTGCATTTGGTCATAAACTGACAGCAGCCCAGTATTCCTGCTGCCATCTGTGTCAATAATCTTAATTAAACAACAAAATACTAAGAAAAAATCGATTTTGTAAGTTTAACAAACATTCATTATATTTTATTTTATGCAGTGTTATTTTACATTTGATTATTTAATTTCTGTACCTTATGTGTATACACTCACCTAAAGGATTATTAGGAACACCATACTAATACTGTTTGACCCCCTTTCACCTTCAGAACTGCCTTAATTCTACGTGGTATTGATTCAACAAGGTGCTGAAAGCAATCTTTAGAAATGTTGGCCCATATTGATAGAATAGCATCTTGCAGTTGATGGAGATTTGTGGGATGCACATCCACGGCACGAAGCTCCTGTTCCACCACATCCCAAAGATGCTCTATTGGGTTGAGATCTGGTGACTGTGGGGGCCATTTTAGTACAGTGAACTCATTGTCATGTTCAAGAAACCAATTTGAAATGATTCGAGCTTTGTGACATGGTGCATTATCCTGCTGGAAGTAGCCATTAGAGGATGGGTACATGGTGGCCATAAAGGGATGGACATGGTCAGAAACAATGCTCAGGTAGGCCGTGGCATTTAAACGATGCCCAATTGGCACTAAGGGGCCTAAAGTGTGCCAAGAAAACATCCCCCACACCATTACACCACCACCACCAGCCTGCACAGTGGTAAGAAGGCATGATGGATCCATGTTCTCATTCTGTTTACGCCAAATTCTGACTCTACCATCTGAATGTCTCAACAGAAATCGAGACTCATCAGACCAGGGAACATTTTTCCAGTCTTCAACTGTCCAATTTTGGTGAGCTCTTGCAAATTGTAGCCTCTTTTTCCTATTTGTAGTGGAGATGAGTGGTACCCGGTGGGGTCTTCTGCTGTTGTAGCCCATCCGCCTCAAGGTTGTGCGTGTTGTGGCTTCACAAATGCTTTGCTGCATACCTCGGTTGTAACGAGTGGTTATTTCAGTCAAAGTTCCTTTTCTATCAGCTTGAATCAGTCCAGCCCATTCTCCTCTGACCTCTAGCATCAACAAGGCATTTTCACCCACAGGACTGCTGCATACTGGATGTTTTTCCCTTTTCACACCATTCTTTGTAAACCCTAGAAATGGTTGTGCGTGAAAATCTAGTAACTGAGCAGATTGTGAAATACTCAGACCGGCCCGTCTGGCACCAACAACCATGCCACGCTCAAAATTGCTTAAATCACCTTTCTTTCCCATTCTGACATTCAGTTTGGAGTTCAGGAGATTGTCTTGACCAGGACCACACCCCTAAATGCATTGAAGCAACTGCCATGTGATTGGTTAATTAGATAATTGCATTAATGAGAAATTGAACAGGTGTTCTTAATAATCCTTTAGGTGAGTGTCTATATATATATATATATATATATATATTACACTTTTTTACATGTTTTTACATCATATCTTTTTTTAAAGTCCCTGTAAAGGCAATTCTACAAAAAAATTCTAAACGCATTATAAATGTTACAAATGTATTGCTAAAACATATTACAAAGACTGTGAATTGTGAAGCACTGAAATGCAGAGTTAAACCGTTAAACAGTTTTTCATCATTGCTATTTTACGGATTTTTTGGGCAGGGCTAAAACAGGGCTCGATGACGCACTGGAGCCCATGAGCTCGTGGACACGCCCGTACTTGATGACGCACTGAGACCACTGAGGCTGATCTCTCCCGACCCCATTCGCATTCGCCGCTCAAACGCGAGTTACTGTCAGTACTATTAGTTACTACAGCCTACTGTTTGCTAGCTAGCTATGCCTTCAACACGGAAATGCATATAGGCTACTACCTGGATGCGATCATGTACAAAACAGATCGGTGTCTTTATTTAAATTTCCTAAAAACGATCACATCAAGAAGAGGTGGATTAATTTTGTGTAGAGCCAACCTTGATGAAGAGCTGAGGATCACCGCCAACACCCGCCTCTGTGGTGATCATTTTACACAGGATCGTTTTATAAACTTTCCTCAGAGACAACTGGGATTCACTGATAATCCGCTGTTACTGGTGAACGGGGCCGAAACGACTATCCCCCGCCAGCGTTCATCCTCCCGTCCCGAAAGAAGTATCACCTAATATCGCCGTCGACAGCTTTCCCGCTAGTGGGCGTGGTTTCAGGGCAGCCAGCGGACACGCCCCCAGCGTTTGAGAGCAGAGAATAATGCTCACTTTTTCAAGATTTTGATAGCTTATTTTATGTACTTGCCGGCTTTTTTTATCATTCAAATTTGGCTGGATGGCTAATAACACATTTTTCTGTGGTGTGACATACTCAGAACACATACTTAATTTTGACTTTACAGGGACTTTAAACTAAATATTATTAAATTATTCTTTTTTATATAATTAATTAAATAGAATAAAAATGAATACATTGTAATGTTTTTATATTTATAATAATAAATATTATATTCAATGTGTATTTTAATATTCTTTAAATATTTTTAAAATATTTTATTCTATTTAAATATATATTACAGTATTACGTTTTTTTATATATATTTAATTATTCAGCTTTACATTTATAACTATTCATCTCAGGTGTCCCTCAGCCTGATATCGTGTGGTATAAGGACGCAGTACCCATAAGCCCCGTGAAGACCCCGCGCTACAGAGTGCTGGCAGGGGGTAGTCTCCAGGTCAACGGCCTTCTGCCTGACGACACCGGAATGTTCCAGTGCTTCGCCCGCAACCAGGCCGGAGAGGTGCAGACCAACACCTACCTCGCAGTTACGAGTGAGTTCATCCATTCGCCCTTCTCTCTGGATTACACCTTTCCTCTTTATGCCTCTCATACACTGATGCACAAATACATGTGGACATTTATTTCCTCTGCTTCTCTCTCTGCCTGTCTCTTAGTCTTGCAATCAGAAAGGCTTTGAATGCCATACCAACAATGCTTTTCTTTCTTCCAGTCTTCATTCTCTCTTGTGCCGCTGATGTGCTTTTCTGTCGCTGTGCTTAGGCTGTGATTAATACCCTGTTGTGAGGAAGAGTTAGCGAGAGAGAGAGACCAAAAGAGAGACAGGGAGAGATAAAGGGGGCTTTTATAGAGGACTGACTGAGCTTATCTTGCCGCTCAGAGACACATAGAGCTCGCTAAAACGCTAAACACCAAATCTAGCTGATATTTACCTCTGCTTACAATGAACACAGATATTGGGTATGGATGGACGGTGCCGAAGTTAAAGAGATCGTCTATCCAAAATGAAAATCTTGTCATCATTTACCTCACATTTATGTCATTCCAACCCAGTATGGCTCACTTTCTCATGTGGAGAACAAACAATGATTATTTTGAAAAAAGTGTCGGAGTGTCCAATGTTGTTTTGGACCCTATTGACTTTGTTTGAACAAAAACAAGCTATCATCTTTTGTGTTCCACAGAAGTGAGTCATACAGGTTTGGAACGACATGGGGTTAAGTACATTTTTGGGTGAACTATCCCTTTAAGTATTAGCTTTCCCTTTCCCTTATCAACCAGTCTGGGAATTGTAAGGACCTGTTTGTTCGCCCACCTTCATGCCTGTCTACATTTCTCAGTGAATTGTTTTTCTTCTGTTGTTCAACTTTCCGTTTCGTACCTGCTTTCATTCCGGTGTTTTCTTTACTTGTTTGGTTTCTAAGCCACTCTTTGATCCGCGCGAATCGAGTTTTGTGTGATTTTCCCAGCGCTTATGAATGCGAGGAAGTGTTTGAACGTGTGTGTGTGCCGTTGTACGTCTTTGTTTCTCATGCAGTTGGTGTGCTCCTCTCACAGGTATAGCACCGAACATCACTGCAGGGCCTTCCGACAGCACTGTGATTGACGGCATGTCAGTTATCCTGCACTGTGAGACCTCAGGAGCGCCCCGTCCTGCCATCACCTGGCAGAAAGGTGAAGAACACATCCCTCAATGTCTACACTCACGCATTTCCAAAGAACAACTACAAAGTGTCAGTTCCCAGGCCGCACTTCTCCTCAGTGCCTTTCTGTTCCTTTGTTATTTTTTTTTCACCACTATATTGCACTGTTTTGCTGCAATGCCGCCTTCACATTTTAAACTGTGCAGATGTCATCAGACAAGAAAATTATTGTGTGATATGACACAGGCTACAATTATGTAAATGCATGCTTTATAGTGAGCAGAGTGACTAAAACACCCTTAAGCATGGTAGCAACAACTTTCTTGAATAGCCAAACTACTCATTAAAAATCATTGTAGAAGCTACAAATACATCAGAACCATCTCAAATGTAAGATATTGGTTGCCACAAAATTATGATTCTGTATGGAAACAATTGTATGGAAGACCGGCAAATTAGAGGAGCATGCCCGTCCCCAGAACCGTGCTTTACATTTATGTCGGAGCAGAAGGAAAGGAAACAAGCCTGCTTGTGGCTTTAAAGGATTAGTTCACCCAAAAATGAAAGTTCTGTCATTGTTTGCTTACCCTTCTGTTGTTTCAAACCCATATGAGCTTTTCTGTGGAACACAATAGAAGTTTTAAAGAATTATTTTGGTCCCTCTTGTCCGTGCAATTATAATGAAGGCTGTCAAGCTTGTACAAAATCAGCATAAAACGTAGTCTATATGACTCTCACACTTTATTCCAAGTCCTCTGATACAATACAAAATCTTTGCGTGAGTTGCATACCCAAATTTAAGATTTTTTTTTTTCAATTGAAAATCTTTACAGGTTTAATGAAAGCCTTATTTCTGAATCATTTTAGTCAAATCTTGAATGGAAAGAAAAGGAAAGATTACAGGTGCATGACGACTTAAATTTCATTCAAATTCTCACACAAAACTACCATATGACTTCAAAAGATTTAGAATATAGAGTCATATTAACTTTTATGCTGCTTTTGTGTCCTTTCTGAGGCTGGAAACCTTCAGTGCCCATGGGGACTAATTGCATGGAAAGATAAAACAGTATGATTCCCCATTTGTGTTGTTCACACAAATCAAATAAAGTCATATGGGTTTAGAACGACATGAGGGTAAATACTTCAGCAATAAAATATAAATAAGAGTGTCTGTGTGTTCTTTCAGTTTTGTTGATAACAAATCCATAGATCTGCTGCTTAATCTGTATTCGGGTTTTGATAACCTTAAAACTAACAGCAGAATCTGTATAAAATATAATAAAATAAAATATGTATTATATTATATAATATTATTTATATTATATTAAATTCAATAAAAAATAAAAATAAAAATAAAAATATATATATATATATATATGTGTATATATTTTTGGATTTTTTTTAAAGAGAATGGAAACCCGAAAAAGTTTTGCGCACCTTTTGCACTTTGTGGCCTCTGGACAATAAAATCTTGTGAGCTTTTTGGCCAATTTTCGTGTGCGGATCTTTTTACTGATTTTTTTTTTTTTTTTTTTTTTGTAAAAAAAATTTCCCCAATTTTTATTACAAATAATATACAATTATTTATTTTTCTTTTTTATTAAAATTAAAATCAAATTATTATTTTTTTTACATTTCTTATTAAATGTAAATAAAATTCCTTATATTTTCGCTATAGGCTTTATGTTCATCATGCAACTTGGTTTGTTAATATACAGCAGATGCCCAATGATGTGCGGTTACTATTTGATTTTGGCTATTTTAATAACATGTATTTTTGCATGGGTATGTGTGTGACCTCTGCAGGAGAACGAGTGCTGGCCAGCGGTTCAGTTCAGCTACCCCGGTTCACTCTCCTGGAATCAGGAAGTTTACTCATAAGCCCCTCCCACATATCAGACGCCGGCACCTACACCTGCATGGCCAGCAACTCCCGTGGCATAGACGAGGCCTCGGCCGACCTCGTGGTCTGGGGTGAGTGTGTTTGTGTGTTTAGATCAGAGCTATGTTTTTACTTGATGACGTCCATGTTCAAGTGTGTTTGCACGTTTGTGTCATACACCTGTGCATATACTGATGTGCATTTACTTGGTTCCCCATTACAGCACGTACACGCATCACTAATCCTCCTCAGGATCAGAGCGTCATCAAAGGAACAAAAGCTACCATGACCTGTGGTGTGACACATGACCCCAGTGTCTCAGTCAGGTGCGGCCCACATACACTTGACTGCAAAGGAATATTGTGAACACAGAACGTTTAGTATTTTTTTAAACTACTTTTATGATAATGTAACTAAAGCCGTTTAGTTACATTAACTGAGGGGGATATTATTACATGTTTAAATTTTTTGAAGAAAATATAAATATTTGACTTTCATTGTTATATGAAGGACATTGCTATGTAGTTGCTAAGTGGTACTAAATTGGTTTTTGTTGCTATGAAATTGTTAGGCTGTTACTAGGATACTATAGTGTTCTAAATGGTTGTAAGGGAGTTATTTGGTGGATTCTAGTGTGTTCTGGGTGGATGCTAGGCCGTTACTAGGTGGATGATAGAATGTTTTTGGTGGTTGCTAGGCTGTTTCTAGGTGAATGATAGAATGTAGGGATGTAACGATTCACTCGCAACCGGTTAAAAATCGATAAAAATGTGTGACGATTCAAGCCGGTTGAAATGTTAAACGAATCGCGATACACGTTTTAAACAGCAGGGCGCGTTTACTGTATAGTCACTGTGAAGTTGTGAACCTCGCTTTACAGGCACAATAGCAGCGAGCACACACTGGCATGAAGCTAGCGAGTGTTTTCACTTCATTCATGGAACTTGATCTTGTGTGAGCCAAGCTCAACTTCCATAGGAATGAACTGAAAACGCTCGGTTTGCTCCGCTTGCGCCGCGCCAGTGTGTGCCATAGACTGGTGTGCACGCGCCGTCAAACAGTAGACATGGCGACGGCAATGTTGACGTTGACTCAATCAAATCGGAGGTGTGGCGGCATTTTGACTTTCCGTAGACTGATAATAATCACCACCTGGAGAAGCACCAATCACCTCCGTTTTCATGTAAAAGTCATTAATACGACAATTGCGAGAGCCACGGAGATCACAAGGTGCATCAGTGTTTCCGTGGCAACCAGGTGTTGTATTTATTTTACTGTCTCTTTCTCTAAATGTGTGTTTTTTTTTAACTCTTACTAGTGTAATGATACAAATTATAACAAAATTAGAATCTTGCCTTTATTACAATGTAAAACCCCTGTCAATCTGGTACTAATTTTACACAGTCTTTTACATAGTGTGCGAAGGTACCAGTGTTCAGCCTCTTGACCAAACAGACAGAAAGACTGAGTTGAAACAACCTTGAATGGAATTTTTTTAATGTAGTTTTATTATTTGACAAATATATTTTAACCCTCTGGGGACCAAAGGTTTTTTGGGGCCCTTGGGATGTTTTGACATGCACTGACATTTGTGCTTTTTTCTGTTATTTATAAACATGTTAATGGCAAAGGTGTAAATTCACTCTATATAGCACACACGGGGCTATCATAATATGTTAGCAACATGCATGTACATGTTTGTATTTTTGAGAGAATATTATTTATGTGTGGTTATTGAAAAAAATAAAAATAAAAGTTTCTGAAATAAGGCCACAAAACACATATTGATTATTTCTTCACAAGACTTTTGAAAATTGTATCACATAGTCTAGAATATTTGCTCCAAAACTATGTGAGAATCATCCTGACTACTCATTCAGATAAGTCAATAAAGTCTTTTAGAATGTGTATGACGTGTTTTGTTTGAGAAAGCTTTATGCGAGGAGGCTTGATCTCTCATTAGTATGTATCCATTTCACACCTGAGAAAGACAAAGACCCTCCCATAATGGCCCTATTAGGTGCTATCAGGCCATATCATTATGAAGAGCCTTGCAGAAAGAATGAGGAGATTTAAAAAAGAATGGCTTTTAGATTGTTTGGATTTATTTACAACACACACACACACACTGCTTAGAATAAGTGAACACACCCATGCTAAAGTTGACTAAAAAGAGGAATAAAAAATCGTAATGCCTTAATTAAAAAAATGAGGAAAACTCCAACCTTTAGGGACATGAATAATGTCCTTGAATTCTTTGTGAATGAAAAATGTATCACAAATAATTAAATGTTCTTCTTTAAAATACAGGGTGCATGTCTGGACACATCTATCACACACCCTTCACCATATAGACAAGGTTTTATTTCAGTTCAAAGTTAGAGTTGGAAAAATCTTGAAAAGAAAATTGTCTTTTCCATAAATGTCTTAGTTTGATCATACATATTTCAAAGTTGAGGATTCATTATTTTGATTTAGCTTGGATTGGAACAAACACTAGACTATAACATCTTAGTTGATTAGTTTATTGACAAAACATGCTATATATTTAACATATGAGCAGAAACTCCTAACAAAGCTTATTTGATGTCTATTTTAGAGTGAAAACTTTATACTCTATCCAAAACTAGTCAACAAAATGTCTTTTATTTCGTCTATAACAGTGCGTATCTGTGCGTTCATTCATTCATTCACACACACACACACACACACACACACACACACACACACACACACACACACACACACGCACACACACACACACACACACACACACACACACACACACACAGAAACATGATTCACATTTAAACAGTATGCTATTTTTCCGTTTACAGACACTAACGTTATTCTATATCGCGATTAGAACAAAGCACAAGCATAAAACACAACACACTTCTCAGCTGAATCTGTTGCTCCTCCTCGTGGTGAAAATAAACCAGGACTTGTTCTGAGGTAGGTAAATGTCCCAGGATTGTTCCTCATAGCCGCTCAAGATGACAGTAGATTAATCTGACTAAAAAATATAGTGTGTGTTCAGAGTTTATGGGCGTTAACGCGTCTCAATGTGGTGCTTCACGTATTTGCGTTTGAATAGCGCGTGCTCTCCGTGGGCGTGTCACATTACCGGAGATAATGAGCTGAGAGAAAGATAATTAGAATGGCTGACACGTCTCTCTTTTTATATAGATTACATAAACGGAGAATATTTATTTTAGTTTTGAATCGGATCATTTAAAAGTACAAACTCAAATGATTTAAAAGATATATTGCTCATGTCTGGGTGAATAGTATTTGCTGAGTTTTGTTGAAGATTAGAGACGTGCTCCAGGAAAAAAGTTCACGGTGACTGAGAGGCAGAACGCACACCCTGTTTATATTCTTTATTTTACAAAAGCACAATATTTTATTTCGATTGTATGTGGGCACATAAAAAAGTAGACATTTAACAGATTATTTTGTCATATTTCTTAACTCTATATGAACAGAAATGATGGTAGTACTTTAAGTCTATTTTTCTGCTATGTGAAAAAAACGAGCAAAACGCGCCGGCGCGTTTCTGGTCCCCAGAGGATTAAATTAAAAAGAAATGTGCAGCATTTCGTCTGAGAAATAATAAAAGGGACACTTTTGTCTTAAATCTCATAGTTAAAAAAATTGCGAGAAAATCGTATCGTGAAACCAGTATCGTGAATCGTATCGCATCGTGAGATGAGTGAATCGTTACATCCCTAATAGAATGTGTTGAGCAGTTGCTAGGCCATTACTAGGTGGATGCTAAAGTGTTCTGGATGGTTGTTATGGTGTTACTTGGTGGATGCTAGAGTGTTCTGGGTGCTTGCTAGGACATTACTAGGTAGATGATGATAGAATGTTCTAGATCAGTGGTTCTCAAAGTGTGGTAGCTCCTTCTAGTGATACGCAGAGGAATCACTGAATTTCACACGTAACGCCCGTTTCACACATACTCCGTTTGCAGTGCGTATGCGGTGCGTATTTTTTTCCGTACCCATGTTAACAGGTTTCTTTCACACTGCACGTGGGTGCGGTCCGGCGATCCGTTCCAGGTGCGTTGCGTATACAGCAGTGCAGAGATCGAGTCTATTTCTGCTGTGCTGCACGCGCTGAATTAAAGTGACAGCGTATAGTTCGTGGTCAAAATGAGCACAAATTGACATGACAATAAATTTCATCATAAAATGCATTTAATTAAATACTACTATTTTTTTCAGTCTTTTTACTTTTTACACATAATGAACGACGCTCGTCTCATTCGTGGAGGTGGAAAAACAAGTTCTTTGTGACATGCAAGATTTATTGTATAAAGATTTAAATTATGCAAAAGAAAAGGTATGAGTCTGCTGTTTTTGTCAATTTTAAGTTTTAATTTAAAATGTTTGCGATTTTAATATACCGGTAAGTACATGGTTAAATATGTTACCACTTGCTTGAGCAACTTAATATATAATCTATATAAAAGTAATGCATTGAATAATACGTTGTTTAAATTGTGTTTAAACGTGAATACGTCTATTAAAGTGTGTGTACAAAGAGAATCGCACTGGTGACAAAAACTTTTTTGAAATACAAATAGTGAGTAAATGTGTTTGTGATACGGCGAGTGTATAGTAGGGCTGGGTATTGACACAAATTTCACAATTCGATTCGATTTCGATTCACAAGCTTGCAATTCGATTTCGATTACGACTCGATTCGATTCAATATTGATTATTTTGGATATCAGGTACAATACAAGGAAAACAAATCTCTTAGCTGTAAACTATGGGAGTCAGTAGCCTACTAGGCTTCATTAGCCTACTATAATTTTGAAGGTAAAAAATAACTGATTTGAAGCTATACAAACACTTAAATTACACTTATTTATTTTTATAATAAGAAAGTTATATGAAATATAAACATTTAAATGGTGGCTGTCATAAAAACTTGCCAGATTTATTCAAACATGCATTAAATATTGAAGAACATTAAAAATTATAATGAATAT
Organism: Tiaroga cobitis; assembly: GCA_030578255.1. Lineage (NCBI taxonomy): Eukaryota > Metazoa > Chordata > Actinopteri > Cypriniformes > Leuciscidae > Tiaroga > Tiaroga cobitis. The sequence continues at coordinate 35,000,461 of CM060602.1, read as the reverse complement.
GTAATATGGTGCATATATTTAGCAAAATTCTCCTCTCTAGAGTTATTTTTTATAGCTGACTGACTAAGTTACTAAGTTTAATGTTTTTTCTGAGGTAAATGTGACGTTGTTTACTTGCTGTTTAACTGACGTCTTTCCACGGATGAAACACTGATTGAGCGATACCACGTTACATGATACGGATTTGAGAGTTTCTTTGAAGAAACTCTATCTTTTAACACACTTTCAGATGCTCATTGATGTTTATTTGGCGCTGTAACTGGTATTATTAAGGCGGAAGAGGAGAATGAGATCATGTGCGCTCCGTGCTGCTGCTTCTCTTGAGCAGAGCCAGAGCGATCTCACGCCACAGCGCCAAAACGGTATTTATGTTTATGTTTTTGAATTTCGTAAGAAAATGGACGTAATTCGAAATTTGAAACTTTATTTCATAATAGCCTAATAGTCACAAAGCACAAAGATTATTTCGATTTATTGAATGGGATGCACATGTTCTACGCGATCATCAAATGAAAACAGGATGACTAATCGATTCTTGAGAATTAAGAATCGATATCGGTTCGTAAAAATGAGAATCGATTAATATCGAGAAATCGCTATTTTTTACCCAGCCCTAGCGTATAGTGCTGTGGATAACCTACCGAAGGTGACAGTCGTGTACTTTTACGTGTGAGAAGGGGTACGTCGCACCACAGACGCATGAAACTAGCGTGTGACTCCAACGTCGTCGCACCACATTGAACTACTCATTGAACTACTAGCCATTTTGTTGTATTCAGTGTTTGCATTCATTAAAAAAAAAAACTACATTGCCACCACAATAAATTAATATCTCACCCTTGTGTTTTTCCCTAGCTTTCCTAGGTTATCTTTCTTATCAATCATTGTTAACTTTTTTTCTTTTATTTGCTTGTGTTCTGATGACATTAATGATATACAACTTTGTATACAATACACAATTTGTATCAATTATATATTCAATGTCATCTCTGAATTGTTTACAAACTAAAAAAAATATATATTTTAAAAACATCAGTCACAATTTTATGTAATTTACACAATTATTAACAACAACTTTAAAGTTGAACAGATAAATTCATTAATTATAATCTATAAACACAATGTTCTGGAATGTGTCATTCTGAGTTTTTACGTTTGATGGTGGCAAGAACACAGTTGACCATATGGGCGAATACACTACATGAAACTATTCACGGTATTGTTTTCATGAGAAGGTGACAAGAAAGTATTTTAATAGCCGATTATTTTCAAGAAATCAACAATGACAAAATATAAGACAGTCTTTTAATCACTATATATATATATATATATATATATATATATATATATATATATATATATATATATATATATAGCCTATATATGTAGCCTATAGGCCTATATACTAATAAATGAGCAAAACTTGGCCACTCAATTTAATATTCAATTATTTTAATTATCACAATTCACATTTTAATTGTATTAATTTGAACAAGCACAGCATTCAGCATTCAATCAAATATTCTTAAATATATATTTTATAAATAATGTTATTTCAACATAATATCTTATTATTTCGACATAATATGTGTGCGTATTATACAAGATGTGCATTTTTTATTATGTATTTTATTATGTATTTTATTATGTATTCATTGTGTATTTTTTATTAATAAGTCAGTGTCGGCTGCTAAAATGAAGTTGACGATCGCAATCTCCATAATGAAGGCGCCTAGAGAGAAACACACATAATGGATTACATAATCAGGGAGGAGCCTATTTCTTTTCGTTTTGAATTGTTTCTTTTAAAGACATTTCAAGCACTCTATATAGATATATTTCTCATGTTTCTGCCTGAGGCATAAGCTTAGTTTCGGTTAATTTATATTGAGATGCGCACCAGTTTACGTGCAATGCAAGTGACCGCGCCGGCGCCTCCATTTCATGATTATATTGTCTGCTATATTTGCTTCTTATTTATTAAATACTGGCAATTGGTTGATGGAAAAAATATTACAATTAAGATACAATTTATACATAACGAAATTCACTTTAAAGAAAGGCCTTCTACAAAACTTAATGAAGTTATGTTTCCCAATAATGTTTCCTAATAGCCTATATTTCAAATCCTATCTTGCTCATGCTGTTCACTTTTTTATAATAACATAGATGGGGAAAAAATAACATTATAATATTTTAACAAATATGAAACTAAATGCGCTTATTTAATGGCTACAACACGTATAGTATAGGCATACAGATTCTCTATTTGTACAGATTGCTGCACATTCATTTAATTCTGAATGTTGCACACATAAGTTGAAAAGCATTTTTTTGTGAATAGTAAAACATATCTGCAACATTTATCAAGTTCACGGATAATTGTGCGTGCATTTATTAATCATTATGATACTAAAATCATAATAATTTATAGTATAGGCTATTATATACAAAAAAAATCAGATGAGCCCAGAATATGAACGTAACGTGTCTAATTAAACGTTTAGCATTTTCTTCCCATAGAAAACTATTATAAGGCTGTATGCATATAATGTCTCCTTATTATGTCGAAATAACAATTTATTATGTCGAAATAATTTTGGGGGGTGCTATCGGTGTGCTTTGGTCTTGGGTGCTGAAGCACTGCTTGCCCCTGCAGTTATTACGCACCAGTGGCCCTTTTTGGGAAATAAGTTAACTAATTACTATAAAAGCAATAGCCTATAACAAGTACATCTACCAATGCAAACTTTGAAATATTTTAAAGGTCACATAAATGGGGACGGTCTTTTTATTAATGAATACAAAAAACTGAATACAACCAAATTGCACAAAACAAAACATTTCAACACAAATAAAAAATAAGTAAGTGTAAAAAAATAAAATATATATTTTTTTAATTAAATTAAAACAGGTTATACAATACTAACAGATTATAACATTTTAATGCACCTCGCTTTTACATTTTAGAAAGGGCATTTGAGAAGTATTTTCATTCGTTTCTGAATATAATAAACAGAGGAGTGGATTTAAAAATCTACATTTATGTAAAGTATTTTGCCAATAATATAATGTTATTAATCAGATCAAATAACCTACAGCAATCATTGGTAATCCCATACATTATTTGTAAGGTGAAAGCGAAACTGTCATCCACCACATATTTTCATATCAGCCAGTTCTGTAATGTTCTCCAAAAGGATTTAGAGAAGTTACATGAAATATATGTTCTTTATCGTCAGAGAGACAATTACAAAGATGACAAGGCACATTTTCAAAATTACATTTTAAATTAAAAAATCTATTGGGGGGATATATGTCATTTAGAATCATAAAGTGTGTCTCTTTTGCTTTGGGAGGAAGAGGAAATCTTAAGTAAGCTGTTCTTAAATATTTTACAGTATCTTTATCAAAGGTATGATCTAATTTAATGGGGACGGACTTATGATGCGACGTACAGAGGGACGACGTGTGTATCAGGCGTCTTATGATGGACGTACAGAGGGACGACGTGTGTATCAGGCGTCTTATGATGGACGTACAGAGGGACGACGTGTGTATCAGGCGTCTTATGATGGACGTACAGAGGGACGACGTGTGTATCAGGCGTCTTATGATGCGACGTACAGAGGGACGACGTGTGTATCAGGCGTCTTATGATGGACGTACAGAGGGACGACGTGTGTATCAGGCGTCTTATGATGGACGTACAGAGGGACGACGTGTGTATCAGGCGTCTTATGATGCGACGTACAGAGGGACGACGTGTGTATCAGGCGTCTTATGATGCGACGTACAGAGGGACGACGTGTGTATCAGGCGTCTTATGATGCGACGTACAGAGGGACGACGTGTGTATCAGGCGTCTTATGATGGACGTACAGAGGGACGACGTGTGTATCAGGCGTCTTATGATGCGACGTACAGAGGGACGACGTGTGTATCAGGCGTCTTATGATGGACGTACAGAGGGACGACGTGTGTATCAGGCGTCTTATGATGGACGTACAGAGGGACGACGTGTGTATCAGGCGTCTTATGATGGACGTACAGAGGGACGACGTGTGTATCAGGCGTCTTATGATGGACGTACAGAGGGACGACGTGTGTATCAGGCGTCTTATGATGGACGTACAGAGGGACGACGTGTGTATCAGGCGTCTTATGATGGACGTACAGAGGGACGACGTGTGTATCAGGCGTCTTATGATGGACGTACAGAGGGACGACGTGTGTATCAGGCGTCTTATGATGCGACGTACAGAGGGACGACGTGTGTATCAGGCGTCTTATGATGGACGTACAGAGGGACGACGTGTGTATCAGGCGTCTTATGATGGACGTACAGAGGGACGACGTGTGTATCAGGCGTCTTATGATGGACGTACAGAGGGACGACGTGTGTATCAGGCGTCTTATGATGGACGTACAGAGGGACGACGTGTGTATCAGGCGTCTTATGATGCGACGTACAGAGGGACGACGTGTGTATCAGGCGTCTTATGATGCGACGTACAGAGGGTCGACGTGTGTATCAGGCGTCTTATGATGCGACGTACAGAGGGACGACGTGTGTATCAGGCGTCTTATGATGGACGTACAGAGGGACGACGTGTGTATCAGGCGTCTTATGATGGACGTACAGAGGGACGACGTGTGTATCAGGCGTCTTATGATGGACGTACAGAGGGACGACGTGTGTATCAGGCGTCTTATGATGGACGTACAGAGGGACGACGTGTGTATCAGGCGTCTTATGATGGACGTACAGAGGGACGACGTGTGTATCAGGCGTCTTATGATGGACGGGACGACGTGTGTATCAGGCGTCTTATGATGGACGTACAGAGGGACGACGTGTGTATCAGGCGTCTTATGATGCGACGTACAGAGGGACGACGTGTGTATCAGGCGTCTTATGATGCGACGTACAGAGGGACGACGTGTGTATCAGGCGTCTTATGATGCGACGTACAGAGGGACGACGTGTGTATCAGGCGTCTTATGATGCGACGTACAGAGGGACGACGTGTGTATCAGGCGTCTTATGATGCGACGTGCCTCAGACGTCTGATTTTTTTATGCATTTCTCACATACGCCGTCGCCGTACGCTGTATTTTCATATTGGTCATTATGGTGGTACTTGGAGAGCCAAATATTTTGTGAAGTTGTATTTGGTGTAAAAAGTTTGAGAACCACTGTTCTAGATGGTTGCTAGCTAGGCAGTTACTAGGTTAATGCTAGAGTGTTCTTGATGGTTGTTAGGGTGTTACTTGGTGGATGATAGAATGTTCCGGGTGGTTGCTAGCCATTACTAGATGGATGATTGAATATTTTGAATGGTTGCTAGGTGGATGCTAGAGTGTTCTGGATGGTTGTTAGGACATTACTTGGTGGATGCTTGAGAGTTTTGGCTTCTGGGTGGTTGCTAGGCCATTATTAGGTGGATGATGGAATGTTTTGGGTGGTTGCTAGGCATTAGTTGGTGGATGTTAGAGTGTTCTGGTTGGAATGTTTTGGGTGGTTGCTAGGCATTAGTAGGTGGATTCTTGTTGGTTCTCTAGAACAAGGAGTGTTCTTGTTGGTTGCTAGGCCGTTACAAGATTGATTATAGAAAGTTTTGGGTGGTTCTTTGGGTGTTACTTGGTGTTGGGTGTTACTTGGTGGATGCTAGAGTGCTCTGGGCTGCGTTTCCCAAAAGCATTGTAAGCCTAAGTTGATCGTAGAACCAATGGTCTCTATGATCAACTTAGGCTTACGAAGCTTTTGGAAAATGCAGCCCCTGGTGGTTACTAGGCCGTTACCTTGTGGATGATAGAATGTTTTAGGTGGTTGCTAGGCCGTTACTAGGTGGATGATAGAATGTTTTGGGTAGTTGCGAGGCGTTAGTAGGTGGATGTTAGAGTGTTCTGGGTGGTTGCTAGGGCATTACTTGATGAATGCTAGAGTATTCGGGGTGCTAGGGTGTTACTAGGTTAATGTCACAGTGTTTGGGTGGTTGTGTGTGTGCTGGGTGGGTACTAGGCCATGACTTGTTAAAGGATGTTAAAGTGTTCAGAGTGGTTACTAGTCTGTTACTATGCAGATACTACAGTGTTCTGGGTGGTTGCTATGATGTTTTGGATGGTGGCTTGCTACCCCTGAGTATGAGCAATCGTGATGCAAGCCTTATGTTTCACACCATTTAAATCCCAATGGATAAAATCATCTGGTGTTAATGATGCCTCACCAGCGTGAAATCATGAGCCATTACATTATCTCAACATTTACAACCCCCGTATGGTTCCCCAGGATCCTTTGAATGTCCCTTGAATCTCAGTGTGCTCATTTGGAAGTCAGCAGCTTCAACCATCCTCCATTACGGTAGACCGGCATCGTGATTTGAAGCCAAGATTTAGACTCTCAATGAGCACCTGAACTTCAATTAGTGACACCTTTTAAGAGTTGTTTTTCAGCTGGTTCAGTTATGTCAGGCTCCCTCTGTCTTCCGCTTCCATTTCTTTCTGTCCTCCGTCACCTCCTTTCCGAACACCCGTAGAGGGATTTCGCTTATTTCGTAAAGAATGAGGGATGAGAAAGAGAGATAATTGTGTTGGATGGAGCCAGTAATTGATAGCAGCAGTAAAAGGATTTCCAACAAGCCAGGTCATGATGCAATTAATCACAAGTGTTTGTGAATGCGTATTTGTTTCCAGCGTGTGTGCGAGAGAGTCTTATCGATTACGCAGAGGTTGGACACATCTGTTAGACGCTTCTGTTGACCTTGGATGTTCCCTGAATACTGTGCAGTGTCTTTGAGATGAATGTAATATGTAGATCTGCTCAGTTAAATACAGTTTCATACACACAGGTGTTACGTTTGCCAGACCAGAGGCACATAGGAACGATTGCTTTACTGTGATACAATACATTATTTCTCCCTCTCTCTCTCTCTCTCTCTCTCTCTCTCTCTCTCTCTCTCTCTCTCTCTCTCTCTCTCTCTCTTCAAAACTCTCTCTTTAACTTTAATTTGTATTTAAAGACTTCATCAGAAAGTATATTATACTGTATGTAATGATTCATCAGTCCTAAAAAAGTTTTTCATAATCCACCTAGTTACTGTTCTGCTCGGTTGCTAGGCCGTTACTAGTCGGATGCTAGAGTGTTATGGCTGGTTGCTTTTATTTTTGTCTTTTTTAGATAGTATAGCTGGAGAGAGGACAGGAAGCAAAGTCGTAGACAGAGGAAGTCGGGGTCGGGAAAGGACTGCGAGTCGGGACCATAGACTGTAAAGAAATGAACTCGGGTTGCCCGAAGCGCAACTTCACTACATGTTAGAACACTGCCTAGGAAGCCATCGGCTCTAACTGGTTGCTAAAGTTTAACAAGATTGATGCTAGAACTGGATGGTTGCTAGGGTGTTACTAGATGGATTCTAGAACATTCTGGGTGATAGCTAGGATTTTATGGGTGGTTGCTTGGTCGTTATTTTGGTGGGTGTTCTGGATGGCTGCTAGGCCATTAGGTGAATGCTAGAATGTTGTGGGTGGTTGCTTGGATGTTACTAGGTGGATGCTAGAGTATTCTTGATGGTTGCAATAGTTTTATCAGAGTGACGCTAGAACTGCGTGATTGCTTGGATGTGCTGGATGGTTGCTAGGCTGTAACTAGGTGGATACTACAGTGTTTTGGGCGGTTGCCAGGCAGTTACTAGGTGGATGCTAGAATATTCTGGGTGGTTGCAAGGGTTTTTACTAAATAGATGCAAGAGTGTTGTGGTTTCTAGGTCTTTATTAGGTGGTTTCTAGGGTCTTTGTTGTGATTTCTAAGTTGTTTACAGATTTTGAAAAAAGAGTTTTAGGAAGCACCACTATTAACATTAACATTGCGGAATTTTCACAATCAAATCTAGATGGATCAAATCAAGTCCCACTGTACAATATTTCCACTTAATTTTACATTATGGAAATACAATATATTTGAGTTTATCTGATATTTAATGACAGAATAAAAACAGCTACGTATGCACAGTAATGGTATTGACAATAATAGTATTGGTCTTGTATGTTGTTGTTTGTGTGTACGTTCAGGTTTGTTTGGGAGAAGGATGGTCAGGTGATCATCCCTCAGTCTCTGCCTCGAATGCGACTGGATGTCAATGGAACGCTGCACATCTCTCAGACCTGGTCAGGTGACATCGGCACATACACCTGCAGAGTGACATCAGTGGGCGGCAATGATTCCCGCAGCGCACACTTACGCGTGAGGTCAGAGATGAAAACGCTATCCCATCATCCTCTCTGCTCTGTTCCCTATCCACGCAGTCCTTCATCTCTTCTGATCATTTCTTTTTGATTTGGTCTGTCTCCTGCTCTCTGAATCGTACCTCATTCAGTTTTTCAATGTCCCTGTTCATCACCTGCACTCATTCTGTCTCTTTTTTTTTGGTGTTGTTGCCTCGATTTTTTAATTTAATAGCACAGTAGTTATTATCTGCTCTCATTTTTTTCTTTCTGTTCATCTCATTTCTCTTTTTTTTCCATCAAACATGTTTTGATTAACCCTGTCTTTTTCTTTTTTGTTTTACTTTCATTATTGATTGATAATCCTGTAGTCATTTTTAAACTCATTCATTCATTTCCACGTTTCTCCACTGTCAAACATTGCCATTCTCTTTTTAAACTCATTTTTTATTCCTGCCATATATAAGGAATTTATATGTATATATATATATATATGTGTGTGTGTGTGTGTGTGCGTGTGTGTCACATATACAGTGAGTGCAGCTTAATGCTACAATAAATTATGTTGTTAAAACTAGTCATCTACTATATTTCATGTAACATAAATAGTCCAATCCACCTTGACCTCTGTTTTATAGAATGACCCTTTTATGTACTTGTTCTCTTTAGATATTAGATTATGCTTCATGGAGTGCTCATTAAATGGCCCTGAAAAGTAATGACTATCTCACGCTTTCTTCTTCTGAAATAACATATTACCCACAGGCAGTTGCCTCATGCCCCTGAGAACCCCACCGCAGTGTTAAGCACCTCAGAGAAGAGAGCCATAAACCTCACGTGGGCCAAACCTTTTGACGGGAACAGCCCTCTCATTCATTACATTCTGGAAGTATCTGAAAACAGTGAGTAAAGACCTCATGTGGATCATTAATCTTGGGCAAGTTGTGTGACATTGATATAGTTACCATGTTATGAATTTCACTGATAATGTTCTGAAAGTCATAATAATGTTAAATTGTGTTTTTTTATTATCAAAATAATGTTTTAAAACATAATAATGAAAGTAAAAATAATAACCAACAACAATAATATTCAATAAAATGTTTAATATTATTATATATATTATACACTATTATATATATATTATTTATATTGATTATTTTCTTGGTATTTTTGTGTTCTTCGTATCACCTTCTGGGTTTTCTAAAGCACCAGCAAATAGAACCACCAAACTTTAAAGGCTCTTCAGTGGCTATACTGGACCTGAAGAAAGTTGTCCTATGCAAAACCTCTTTTTTTTTTCTTTTTTTTTTTTAAGAATGTTGGTTTAGTTCATTGTGTGTCCTTCATTATCTGCTCTACACAGACGCTCCTTGGACGGTCCTGTTGGCTAACATTGAGCCAGAGTCGACCGCTGTAACGGTCAACGGGTTGATCCCGGCACGCTCATACCAGTTCCGCCTGTGTGCCGTCAACGACGTTGGCAAGGGCCAGTTCAGCAAGGAGACTGACCGGTGAGCTGATCGCAGGGTCCTAAAGCCCGTCGAGTATCATAGCTGTGCCCTGTTTGACCATAAGGATAACACTATCACTCTGTCACAGCATGTGAAAATTGCCTGTGCTCTCATGGGACAGTGTCTATGGGAGGATTTATCTCTCTGAACGCTCTGTGTGTATGCGGCTGTATTTCTCTTGGATGTGTTTATGTGTGTCAGTGTATCTTCCAAGGATCAGTGTAATCAAAGCCCTCGGCATGTAAAGGAAGCTTTTGAACACTTAAATTAGACATTCAGCAAATGCCCCAATCAGAATGGACACAAATCCCTCTGGTTCTCCAGAGGTTTGAGAAAAACCTCTTCAAGCCACGATAATCCCAACTCAGAATATACAGGGTGAAACCAGCCTATATAATAGAGAGATATAGAGAGATCATATTACAGCTATATTACATCTCAGACTGTATATAGCACTGATGGACCATTTGCATTTAGAGTAAAATAAGTCCCGCCTTCCAAGTAAAAGAGCCAATCGCCAATCCGCAACGTAATCGCTTTATGTTCCCGACAGTTCTAGACTGGACCAACCTGGGAAAAATATTTTTTTTACTGTTATTTTAGCCTAAAATCAAAGTTTACAATACCATTCATGTTCTATTTAATTGCTGATTTGAAATATTAATGAAATGTGCGTTTTTGAAGATGGTCGTCGAGTGAACCGACTTTCCTTGAAAGGAACTTTGGTAACATCTGCAGCTCATGGTCTTAGTTTACTGCGAGACAACACGTTTTAGTGTCTTGTATTTAGTGGTCAAGGGTAATATATCAGCTAATATTTGCCATTTCTTAAAGCTACACTGTGTAACTTTTTTTGTTTATTCTTAGCTAAAAACACTTAGTTCTTTCAAAAATATATGTGCTCATTAATATATATTTACTTCGTTCAAGTAATAAAGTATTCTCGTAAGTGTATAATATGCCATTGAAAATACATACGGGTAAGGGGTTCTAATGTCGGTCGCCATGTTGCCCCTCCATCTTGAAAGTACATTAGCCAAAGAGGGACATCAAGCTTCGCCTTTCGCGTTTTAACACTCGATGGCACCGTGTCGAGGAGGTCGTACTGGAAGCCATGTTAATCTTGGACTCTATTGGCCACGTAGGAGTTAAAACGAAATCGAAATTGAGAGGAACAGAAACTAATTCGTCTGCTTTGCATTTCCTCAAAAAAAAAAATTCCCACTTAGTTTAGAACCATGCATCGTTCATTTATATTTTAACACAGCTCCCTGCAATACTCAATTCTGATTTTTCAGTCGCGCCATCTAGCGGTCTGTTATTACACGACAACATACACTACAACTGATAACAGACCGCTCAAGTGGGTACTTATTGAGGTAACAAAATATGTCAAATTGATATTTTGTGTTCAATTATTGGCAAGTCGCCGCCTAATAAGCCAGATAATTTTGTAGTGGGTTCTTGTATCACCTTGAAGAGGTTTCTTTTGCATAACTATCTGCTGACAGTACACTATCCCTTAGCCTTGCCGCGCCCCACTTTTTTAAATTATGGTCCACCCGTAGGGGTCACACCCCAGAGTTTGAGGAACCGTCTAAGATATCGGCATCAGCAATCAAATAATCACGTATGTTTGCCTTCTCTCCTCAGGGTCTCTCTTCCAGAAGAGCCACCCAGCGCTCCCCCTCAGAACGTCATTGCCAGTGGCCGCACCAACCAGTCCATCATGATTCAGTGGCAGCCACCACCAGAAAGCCACCAAAATGGCATCCTGAGAGGATACATCATCCGGTGAGACATGTTTACTCATGTCTGGGGTCTGATTGTATCTTAAACCCATAGTTTTTTCTCTGTTTTACACTTATTTCACTCTCAATCTTCTGCTGTCTGTTTTTCCCAGTCAACCCCAATATGGTTCTTTTCCAGCTGGTCTAAATTCTCTTTCTCCACAGCAGGTTTGAGGGGAAATTTGATTGTATTGTATTATTTCAAGGCTACTCCAGGATTTTGAGCACTTCAGGGCATTTTCCTCTGTCAGTGATGACAGTGAAATGGACTTTTTGTTCATTTATTTATATATTTTTCCCTGTTCATCATTGAGGAAAGCTTAAGGCCGTCTTTGATATTGCAAACCTTGGTCGCTCGCCCCATATGGTCCTCGGCTCAGCTCAAGGAAAACGCACAGAATGGCATGACATTTCTAGAGTGGTTCTTTCTCGCCCTCTGTTGCTTATTTATGGTACTGCGGTACAAAAACCAACAGACAGATCTGATTATGAAGAGTAGATGAGACGAGGTATATTTTTAGAGATGCTTATCAGAGCATCTCTCTGTCTCTTATCTCCTCTGTCAAAGCTCTGTCCGTTAAGATCAGAAAATCTTTGCGTCTGTCCTTGACAGTAACAATATAGCCCTCTGCTAACCTCAGGTATCGCCTGACCGGTCTGCCTGTGGATATCCAGTATAAAAATATCTCGAACCCTGATGTCACCAACCTGCTGCTGGAGGATCTCATCATCTGGACTAATTATGAAATCGAGGTGGCGGCCTATAATGGAGCTGGACTAGGTGTTTACTGCCATAAGGTTACAGAGTGGACACTCCAGGGAGGTGAGGGTTTAGATCCGATTCATTCATTCATACACTAATGTTCAAAAGTGTGTGGTCAGTGAGATTTAAAAAAAAAAAAGATAAATATTTTTTATTCAGCAAGAAGGCATGCAATTGATCAAAAGCAACACTAAAGAAATATATAATGTTACAAGATATTTCTATAATAAAGGCTGTTATTTTGACTTTTATGTGTATCAGAGAATCCTGAAAAAAAAAAGTATCACAGTTTCCACAGAAATATTAAGCAGCACAACTGTTTTCAACATTGAAAATAATGTTTCTTGAGCAAAATCAGTATTTTAAAGGGATTTCTGAAGGATCATGGGAAGGATCTGAAGACTGGAGTAAATGAAAATTCAGATTTGCCATCAAAAGAATAAAGTTCATTAATATACTCAAATAAAAAAACAGCTATTTTAAATGTTAATGATATTTCACAATATTAATGTTTTTACTGTATATTTGATAATGCAGACTTGGTGAGAGACTTTTCAAAAACATTAAAAATGTTACAGACCCCAAACTTTTGAACAATAGTGTATGTTTAATGTATTTATTTGAGTGACCCATTAATTAATATACAGATTTGTTATTTTTTTATGCTGTTTAAAGGAATGGTTCATCCAAAAATGAATTATTTACTAATATCTATAGTAAATTATATTATTCCAAACCTGCATACTGTTGTTGTTGTTTTTGTTGTTGTTAAAGTCTTCACATCAGTGTTTCACAGTCCTTTCCAACATACAAAAATCCCCCCACAAAAAAAAAAAACATAACATGCACTAAATTCAGTCTTGTGCAGTCATGCAATAGAGCAAACCAAAATTTACATAATTATTTATATATTTTTTTACTGAAAATCAAAGTTTGAGGTCACTGTGAACTGTCGTTGTACGTGAAAGAGCTGTGTATAAATTATTTAACAATTCCCTTTTGTTTTCCTTTAAAAAATGACAGTGTATGAGTTTGGAACAATATGAGGCATATTTTGGTAATTATCCCTTTAAAACACTACTGTTTAGTTGTCTGAAATCTATAATTTGTGAAGACAGAGCTGACTATTTTCTCTTCATTTGTCTGGGGTTTAGCAGCTGAAATGTGTTACCTAAAAAAGAAGTCTCATTTGTTTCCGTCTCTGTCTTCATTATCCCATTTTACCTGTCAACCAGTTCCCACCATCGCTCCAGGCAACGTGAAAGCAGAGCCCGTCAACTCCACCACTATCCGCTTCACCTGGACAGCCCCGAACCCGCAGTTCATTAACGGCATCAACCAGGGCTACAAGGTAAACGCTGAAGGAATGAGAATAAATCAGCACTCAGACCTGAGCTGCTGAAAATGCATTAAACTCAGCGTTTATTTTTTGTTTTTTAAGAGTTTGTTGAGGAGATTTCATGCAAGGGTAGCTAAAGGTCTCTTTCAAACTCACCGCTCTAGTTCCTTTGTTTTCGTTTTCGCTGAGAGATCCAGAATTGATCCTCCTGTCACTCTAGTTCTTTAAAGCCAGACTGTCTCTGGAAAGAATTGTTTAGGACAATTACAAAATGGAGACCGTCAGCCAGACACATTAGTCTTAATAGCTTATTAGCTAGGTTTAGATTTGGTCCCAGACAACAACAGCTGGGATTGGAGGGAATATTTGTCTGCAGGCTTTTTTTTTCTCTCTCTCTGTGGAGCCATTCGAGAACAATCTTATAACTCTCGTTCTCTTTTTAGTGCCCTCAGAGGAGAGTTTCAAGTGTCTATAAACTTTGAAATGCCAAATAATCCACGATAGTATTGGGACAAGAGAGGAAATCTGTGACCATTCAGCCATTCTCAGAGGGAATTTACTTAGAATGAATCAGGCTCACTGATGGTGTTATTTGAACAATTAGGTCATTTCCAAATTAGGTAATTGTGAAAACACCCCCCCAAAATGTGTGTCAACCCAAAGGGCAGTTCAATCTTGCAGACAAGTTCTAGGTTATGGGGGATGCAGCATTTTAGACTATTATATATACAGTATATTTTTTACTATTATTTTTAGTGCTGTCAAATTGATTAATCACATCTAACATAAAAGTTTATGCAGTGTATGGGCATATATATATATATATATATATATATATATATATATATATATATATATGTATGTACACACACCAATATATATATGCATATATGTATGTGTGTGTGTGTGTGTGTATGTATATATACACACACAGAAACACACACATATACAGGATATATATAAACCAAAATATATAAATAAATAAACAGTAAAGAAGTAAAGTATAAAAAAAAGTTACAAATAAATGAAAACTGGATAATTTATCTTATTCCCTCATTCTTTTTAGCTGTTAGCATGGGAGCCAGGAAAGGAAGATGAGATGACAGTAGTGACAGTTCGGCCGAACTTCCAGGACAGCGTTCACGTGGGCCACATCACCGGCTTGAAGAAGTTCTCGGAGTACTTCACCTCTGTGCTCTGCTTCACCACACCTGGAGATGGTCCTCGCAGCTCTCCACGACGCCTGCGCACACATGAAGACAGTGAGTGCTGTTCCTACACGCACATTCTCACTCAACATATTTTGTCCTTGAACAACATTCCTGTCTGATCATATCCCTACACCTAAACCTAACCCTACCTATAAGGTATCCCTAAAATAAGAAGGAAATGATAGGTGAATAACACTGATGTAGAAGCACCTAACCCTGGTTGTAAGACTACACTTCACATAAACTGTAAACATTTCCCTCAAATCTGATATTGGGTGATTGGAATGTTGTTCCAGGATCAAAAAAGATGTTGATCCAGGAACATTTTGTTGGTGAAATCAGGTTCTGCAGTTGTTAATTCATCACAGGTACAGTAAGTTGCGATGGCATTAGCTTTTGGATCTCAGGAGTAAATGTCACCAACCGTTAAAGCATTACATTTAAGTGAAACTGAATGGCAGGTAATATCCACCAATATAACACAATATGTGTGTTAGAAACCAGTGGAAATTGCAGGTTAGTGTAGAACTGCTACTATTCAGGAATTTAAACACCATGTTGTGAAAGTTACGATTGTGGCTTAATGTATGGTGAGACACATGCATGTGTCATTATATGATTAACATTTGACCAATATCATGCTCAAAACGTTAAAATGCTGATTCTGCTTGGAGTGAACCGATGGATTTTCGCGTTTTCAGCCGTGCTTTACATGGTTATTATTGATTTTCAGTGCTTTCAATACCAACCATTGGAAGCAGGATAACCTATGACCATGTTTTAATGGAAAGCACACTCACATCTCCAGGTATTCTGTACCTGTGAAGGTCTCACAGTCTGATCCCTGTCCTGTATTTTCAGCTCCTGGTGCTGTGGGTCACCTGAGCTTCACTGAGATTCTAGACACATCTCTCAAAGTCAGCTGGAGAGAACCCAATGAGAAGAATGGTGTTCTGACTGGTGAGATTTTAATCTGTTATTAACACATATTTTTATTGAAGAAATAATCATTTTTCTTTGCTCCGTTGATGACTTCTTCAGAACCAATCATATGTCAAGTGTACGAGACAGCTGATTTCTATGTCGTTTGCTAGATTGTCCAGAATGACTTGCATGTGATTGTGGGCGAGCAGTTATAATTTTTTAAACAATTTTAAAGCTTCTGTTTCTTATCAGAAGGAACAAAACACAAAGCTATTTGCGATTATTGGATGGGAGGCGCGCTACAAATAATGTTTTTTATGTAGGGAAAAACGCAGACCTGGCAACCCTGGCTTGAACTACTGGTGAATCATTTTATGTTGCTATTTTTGTAACTATTAATGTGCTTTTGTCGAATTAACTTCCCCTAAATTCGAAACAAGAAAAATTTTCTTCACACACAGTACGAGTTGCAGTCTGAACACGTTTTTCCGCCCCTTTTGAATGACAGGATATAATCGGCCCTGATCATCGGCAGTTTTTAAACAATTGGGTGATGGCCGATAGTGAAAACACTTGCTTTTATTGGCCGAGACTGATACATTGGTGCATCTCTAATATTTATATTTAATATTTGTTTCCTAGGGTATCGTATATCATGGGAGGAGTATAACCGTACTAACACTCGGGTTACACACTACCTGCCTAATGTTACTCTGGAATACAGAGTCACTGGACTAACCGCTCTCACCACGTACACCATTGAGGTGGCCGGAATGACCTCCAAGGGTCAGGGTCAGCTGTCATCTTCAACAATCTCTTCAGGAGTACCACCAGGTAAAGCAGTGAATGCTTGAATGCACACACCAGTCAAAACAGTTATGGCAAATTGCACATTAAGACCAGACCGGAAATAGGTCTGGAATGCTAAAAGGAGAAAAGAAAATGCACACATACTCTTCTCTTTCCCTGAACCAGCTTTAGACCACCACTGGTTTTAGGAGCTCCTATTAAAAGGACTACAGAGGGTTATAAAGTTAAACGTCTGAGCTCTCGTTATTGCATCGACGCAGCACAAACACACGGACGCCCTGACTGCGTGGAGTTCACTGTTACGACTCCCAGGCCAGAGATCATTTCGCCTTTATTGCTTCATTAGACGGTCTATGGATTCCAGACTCAAACCATGTACGAACTGCACACATTCAAGAGTAAATGTAGACGTTTAAAGATGTATGAATCCTGAACTCTCATAGTGTCGCGCCATGTTACCCTTATTAAGTTATACAGACCCTGCTGCTTTCATGACATTCCCCCCAGTGTTTTATTGGAGGCATATTTCAACTTCTGATAATAAGCTGGATACCAGCTGTGAGTGTGGAATAATTTGTACAAATCATTCCACACTGAAATGATTTGTAACAAATATGCTGCAATGCCTGTGCTACAACTCTGAACACCCTAGCAACCACACAGCCATAGTCAGGCAACCTCAGAACACCTTAGATACCTTAGAAACCACTCAGATCACCATAACAAACAGCAACGCCAAAAACACTGCCAACCACATAGCAACTCACGTTTTCTTAATAATAAAAAAAATAATAATCTGGTGTTCATACTAATGTTACTGAATGAGAGTAATAAGTCATTTATTTAGTTTTACTTCATTTTTATTTAAAGACTTATCTTACCAGAAGAGGGCGCCATAACACAGCTAAACATTTTTACACTTCACTACATTCTTTTAATATTTGGTTTATGATTTTTTTTTTTCTATTTAGGATTTATTTCGAAATTATATTCTGGATTAAATAAAACGAAATAACTTCATGCATTGTAAACTATAACACTCTTTTCTCTCTTCCGATACAGAGCTTCCCGGGCCTCCCACAAACTTGGCCATCTCAAACATCGGCCCTCGATCAGTAACCTTACAGTACAAGCCAGGATATGATGGCAAGACTTCAATTTCTCGTTGGCAGGTGGAGGCCCAGGTGGGTCACTCTTTATTTAAGGGGGTGATGCTTTCACAATCTAGACTTGATCTTTGCCTGAACACTTGCATGAATCTCTCTCTATTGTCTTCTGCTTTCAGGTCGGTATCATTGGAGAGAATGAGGATTGGGTGATGATCCATCAGCTGGCCAATGAGCCTGATGCTCGCTCTCTGGAGGTCTCCGGCCTCAACCCCTACACCTTTTATAGGTGACTTTTTATTCTTTTATTTTGTCATGTGCTTTTGGCATTTTTATTTTTTATATATACAAATTATAATAAGTTTATATAGCTGTAATTAATTTTTTATTCCGATTTAGTCATTGTAATACTTCAAATGAACCTTTTGTTATATATTTATTTCATTTAGTTGACCAGGCAAAAATTCTAATTTCCATTTAAGTTTTAATATTTCATTTTATACTTTTACTGTACATTTTATTTCAGTTACCGAAAATATTTTTTGTAACACTTTAGTTTAGGGTCCAATTCTCACTATTAACTAGTTGCAATTAGCATGCATATTACTAGGATATTGGCTGTTTATTAGTACTTATAAATCATATATAAATGCCTGACTTATTCTGCATGACCATATTCTACATCCCTTAATCATACACAATACCTAAAATTAACAACTACCTTATTTACTGTTAATAAGCAGTTATGAGGTGTTTATTGAGGCAAAGTCTAATAGTGAGAATTTTACCCTAATCTAAAGTGTGACCATATTTTTTAATGGTTTTAATTTTACTTTAAGTTAACAATAACAACACTGTTTGTGATTGGATCACCCGAGATGGATGTCAATGTATAAAAAGGCCCTGTTTATTTGGATTTGCAGGTTCCGTATGCGTCAGGTGAACATAGTGGGCACCAGTCCACCCAGCCAGCCTTCCAGGAAGATCCAGACTCTGCAGGCTTCTCCTGATATGGCCCCCGCAAATGTCACCCTGCGGACAGCCAGCGAGACCAGCCTCTGGCTCAGATGGGTGGTATGTTCTAGATCTAGAATCTAAATGATACACTTATATGTGGCACTGAGACTCAAACTCACTCTCTCATTTATGACCGTCCATCAGCCTCTTCCTGAATGGGAGTACAACGGGAACCCTGATTCGGTGGGTTACCGTGTGCAGTACAGCAGGACTGGAGCTCAGTCCAAAGCCCTACTGCACGTCATTGCTGACCGCTTGGAGAGAGAGTTTACCATCGAGGACCTGGAAGAGTGGACGGAGTATGAGGTCAGAGTTCAGGCCATCAATGGCATCGGAGCAGGACCGTGGAGTCAACCCGTACGCGGAAGAACTCGAGAGTCCGGTAAAGAGAAACCAGGCTTCAGAAATGTCAGAAATCAAGAGCTTACCAAAGCAAAGTGTTAATTTTTTGTGTCTATTTAATGCAATGTTTTATGAATAATTCAGTTTAATTATGGCAAATTTTGCTAAACTTATTTTAAACTTACTAAAGACCGCATAAATAATTTTATACATGATTATTTATTCAACTTTTGTCATAAGTCACATTACAATAACTGAAGATTGGTTTATGGTTGTTGATGTAATGATTAATGATCATTCTATAATTAAATGATTGGTACATTAATATAGAATACAGTTGATCTTCATTCACAAGTGTGAAAATATAAATCAACTATTTTAGGGCTTCAATCATGGCTCATCCAACCAGACTATCTAAATGGAACTATCCATTTTATAATATGGAATGGAAAATTGTTTAAATGATAATATCTTAAATCATTTATCATATATGGTCTGTGGGCACAGGATTTCCTGTTAAAACAGGCTAGGCACAGATCTGCACAAACGTGCAAGTCTTTTCATTCTTTCTGTGCCTTGAAAGAGAAGCAAACCTGACTTCCTCTGGACCACCTCTTTTTCCCCTTCTCTCCTTCTGCTCAGCTCAGTCTCCGTGGTTACCAGAATTCAGGGAAGCAAGTTTGGGATTAATAAGTGGGTGTTGAGGAAATTGGTAACACATGGGGCTGTACACATGACTCCCCTGATTTTTCTTTAGCCAATCAAATCCCCGCAATCGTGCACTCCGTGTCTGGGGATTTGTGCCGCAGAGTGATTCTCTGTTACTCCCCCAATAATGGTCAAAATCTGGTGTCTTCCAGACCTCAGTGCCTTTGATATGTGTATAGCCATCAGCACACGTAATCCCCCCACAAAAAACACACACACACACACACACACACACAAATATATACAATGAACATATTGCAGGACTTGAAATGCATAGGCTTATTCAGAAAGACTAATTTATCCATATATGCAACTTCCGGCATGAAATGGGAAGTTGCGATAGTCTTTTCTTCTCTATTGTGTATTTACGAGTGAAACAGCTTCTCAAACAAAACAAAAACGTGCGGCGAGGACTTGATTTTGTCCTTTAGGAATTGATTAGATGGTTGTGGTTTGCTATTGGTCAATTTTATGTGAGTGACAGGTTGTTCCACCCTCGTGCCAGGAAACAAGTCATCAGAGAAAAGTAGAGATGAGTCAAGTCACCTTTATTTATATAGCGCTTTATACAATACAGATTGTTTCAAAGCAGCGTTACAGTGATAACAGGAAAATTATGCATATCTGCTGTTGTTCAGCTGAAGTCAGTTTAGTGTTGATTCAGTTCCATTGTAAAAATCATTAGTATTAAAGTATTAAATTGTATATATAAGTCTATAAAGCTGTTCTGCAAAAAAAATGTCATCGCTCAGTTCAGTTCTCATACAACAGCATCAGTACAGTCAGATCTATCATATTTTTTACACATCTGTCTTTTATCCACATCTGACTTTAACCAATCTTTCTGTTTTCCTCTGTTTTAATGCAGTCCCCTCTTGTGGCCCCACAAATGTTTCTGCATTTGCCACTACCTCCAGCAGCATTCTGGTCCGCTGGTTTGAAGTTCCCGAAACTGATCGGAATGGACTTATCCTGGGCTACAAGGTCTGTGAGATGCCATTCCCAGTGAAAAAACAAACAAACAAACAAACAAAAACACCATTCTTTTGAAACAAAGCTGCAAAAACGACATCTTGAATACATTTGAGTGCATAACTGCATAACACTTGACCAAAGCTGTTTTGTTTTTTCCCGTACAATGAAAGTGAATGGTGACCGCAGCTGTTCACTTTAACTTTGATCTATACGTTCTCTTTTACACTTTCAGGTGGCATATAAGGAGAAGGATTCAGACTCTCCACTACAGTTCTGGACGGTGGAAGGAAACGCCAGCCATAGTGTTCAGCTGACCGGACTGGGGAAGTATGTTCTGTATGAGATCCAGGTGCTAGCCTTCACCCGCATCGGAGACGGCCGACCCAGCTCTCCTTCAATCCTGGAGCGAACCCTTGATGATGGTGGGAATGGCAGTACATAACATATAAATAACTGCCTTATTATATACTCAGATGTGTGTGTATGATAAGACTGTTTGTAATCCAGTGCCCGGGCCGCCTGTCGTCATTCTGTTCCCTGAAGTCCGGACCACCTCGGTCAGACTCATCTGGCAGCCACCTTCCCAGCCCAACGGGATCATACTGGGTACAAGATGTTGTTTGCTTGTTTGTAACGTGTGTCGTGTGCGTGCATTTCTGTTTTCTGGCATGTTTGTCTTCTGAATGACCTCTTTTTACCATCACGACATTAAACATCCCTGAATACTTTCAATAGTGATGGTTAACAGATCCTTCACATGCAAATGTACATGAACATGTGAAAACAAACAGTCACATATTATCAGTTAAAGAGAATTATTTACCCTTAGATTACATTACCATTTAGATTTTTTAATGGTTTTGAAAGTCTTATGCTCAACAAAACTGCATTTATTTGATTTATTTATTTATTTGAAGAATGGTAATATTGTGAAATATTATTACAATTTTACAGATTTGTAATTTAATATATTTATTTCACCCATTACTTCAGTCTTGAATGTTACATGATCCTTCATAAATCTTTCTAATATGCTGATTCGGTGCTCAAGCATTTTTTTTTTTTTTTATCATGATCAATGCTGCTTAATATTTTTGCAGAAACTGTGATAAAAACAAAATCTGAATTCATTGATGAACACAGTACAAAAGAACCGCATTTATTTGAAATATATTTATTTTGTAACATTATAAATGTCTTTACTGCCACTTTGATCAATTTAATGCATCCTTGCCTAAATAAAAAAAAGTATTTAGCTGAAGTGTTTATTTCTTTAAAAAAAGTATAATTGCTTTCAGTCTTGAACGGCCCCATTGTAAATGAAATCACATTGGTTTTGCCTTTGTTCAATGGTTTGTGTTTCCTCTAATCAAGAAACAAGCCAAATGTGTTACATTCTCTCAATTGCACGCAAGGAAAGTCCTGTTCTGATCTCTGTGATGTAATCGGTTCCTTCCCCAGCCTATCAGATCACATACCGCCTGAACTCCACCAATAGCAACACAGCCACGTTTGACGTCTTGAACTCCAGCGCACGGCAGTATACCGTCACCGGACTGAGGCCGGAATCCGTGTACGTGTTCCGTATCAGAGCGCAAACACGCAAGGGATGGGGAGAGGCAGCGGAGGCTTTAGTGGTCACCACAGAGAAAAGAGGTAATGCACGTTATCATCACGCATCATCAATGGAGCAAGAGAAGTTCAAACTCAGTGTGACATTAAGCAAGAAATGAATGATCAAAGGTCTTATTTTGACTTTCATGGACCTTATTTCATTTAGACATTAATAAATAAAAACTAGATACACATTCTGTAATTCATAAGTGGCATCTGTGCTTCCTCTCTCTTGAAAAAGCCCCCATCGCTATCCGAATGATCTTATTGTCACAGGGTCATGTAATCCGTCACATATCTAGAGTGTGTGTTCATGTGTCTGAACGGAGATGTCTACAGTCCACTGAGGTTGAGTCCAGAACAAATCAATCTCCTCTAGCCAGTTCCGCTTTGTGGTTTGAGACGTCTAGCGGAGGTTTTGCTGCACTGATTTCCACTCAGGCGAAGGCACATTCCTCTCACAGAGCATCGTAATCAGACCTCGGATTATTTATGCAGTGCACTGATCTAGTGTGGAGATCACAGGTTTTGACTCATAAAGTGCGCTTATATAATGAAAAATTGAGAATCATAATTTTTTATAACTAATGTATTTTTTAAAATTGAAGTGAAAAATGTATTTCATTTTTTTCAGCAGGATTATACGTGTGCAGTGAAGCAGAGATAATATTGTATGAGTATAGAGACACAAACCAATGTTGGCAATGCTACTTTAAAGGTAGCTTCCCATGCTACAAGTTACTCATATTTTAAATTAGTTATATTTAAGTGACTATTTGAAAAAGTAGTTAGCTTCACTAAAATTACTAACCAAAAAAGTAGCTTAAATAAATTTATTAGCTTCAAAATATTCATCTTAATTAAATTGTCATTTTCTACTTACTATCGCTACTTTTAGGGTGAGTGGACAAGTCTTTCTAAAGACTTTTTTTATCAACAAAAAACTGGATACAATTTTGAGATGATCTATATATTTGTTCCATTTTCATGCATCAGATTATATAATTAAATTTTACAATTTAATTCTGCTTTCAGGGCACAATAACAATGAAGATCTCAGTTAAAGTTCAATTCAATAAGGTTTTACTTAATGATTTTTGAAAGACTTAAAATTGGTGAATAAATTATTTAAACTAGTTAAACGATTCAAATAAATGATTCACATTGAACAAACTGATTCACAAAAGTGTAAATGTTTTGGATGTTCCAACAAAATGCATGATAGGAGTGAGTTTGTTTATTGGCTTTGTTGTGATTACGTTTCAAGTCTACTTATGGTTGACCTTTGACCCCCAGCTCGGCCCCAGCCCACCAGCCGTCCCACAGTCCCTCAGGAAACCGTACAGGCACGCAGCGTGCTGTTGTCATGGGAACCAGGCAGCGACGGTTTATCACCGGTCCGGTATTACACAGTTCAGGTCAGAGAGCTGCCCGAGAAGAACTGGACGGTTCATTCTGCGTCTGTTAGCCATGAGTCCAGCTCCTACATCGTAGACAGGTACAAAGAACATAAGCTGGGAAGTTTTGTGTGATTTGATGCATAAAGTCCTTCATGCATAAAGTCACAGTACTTCACAGCACAGTTTTTCCATAATGAGTAGCGTTACTCATTCTGTTAGTCATTGTAACTTTATACTGGCTTTATGCAAAGAACATTCTGATTAGCTTCCTGTGTTTTGACTCGCGTGTGTGATTTTTCTCTCAGACTGAAGCCCTTCACCTCCTATCAGTTCAGAGTGAAGGCCACTAATGATATTGGAGACAGTGACTACAGTGAAGAGAGTGAAGCCATCACAACACTACAGGATGGTTAGAACACTTAACCCTTTCCACTTCTCTTGTACTCTTTATCAATGCTGTATTGTGGATGCACACACACACACCTATAGCGAGCTATCTGCTATCTGACATTTTAAGACATCATAAAAGTTTCAATGTCCTTAACGGGTTTCCAAGATGCCCAAACTGGTCTTAAGTTGGTCAGTAAGCTGCTCTCTATCCAGCTGACAAGTGGCCCAAACCCTTCTTAAACCAGCAACAGCTTACAGTAGGTTGCTTAAAATAGCCTTTGGTGGTAGTTATGGCCAAAATCAAAGTCAGCATCTCATATGTTCTCTAAACAGTGCAAGGAGTAGAAAATGGGCTACTCATAAATAAAAAAAGAAAGAAAAATATTGGGAGAATCTCAAACAAATTACTTCAAAACTAAACAGATGCAATTACTGTTTACAAGCAAACACTTAGCAGCATCACTTGGTTCTTCTGGTGAAGCACACTGGAAAAGATCTGTATTAAATTAGAGTTTTATTCAATTTGAGGCTAAAAATGACCAAAAAATACCTGTTTGTGGGGTGGAAACACCCCGTTTCCTAAAGATGGATAAAAATAGTTAAATATAACTTCAATGGATTATTTTGTCCAATATTTATGTGTGCTATGTATCAGTAAGATTTTATTTTATTTTTTTAAAGAAATTAATACATTTATTCAGCAAGGATGCATTAAATTGATCAAACATAACAGTGAAGACTTCGTTACATTGTTACAAATAGTTTCTATTTCAAATAAATGCTGTTCTTTTAATCTCCTATTAAGCAAAGAATCCTGAAACAAGTATCACAGTATCACAAAAAATGAAGCAGAGCAACTGGTTTCAACATTGATAATAAAAAAATGTCAAATCAGCATATTAGAAGGATTTCTGAAGGATCATGTGACACAG
Organism: Tiaroga cobitis; assembly: GCA_030578255.1. Taxonomy (NCBI): domain Eukaryota; kingdom Metazoa; phylum Chordata; class Actinopteri; order Cypriniformes; family Leuciscidae; genus Tiaroga; species Tiaroga cobitis. The sequence goes on along the minus strand of CM060602.1, from coordinate 34,975,403 downwards.
AAGACTGAAGTAATGCTGCTGAAATAAATGACATCTTAAAATAGAAAACTGTTATTTTAAATTGTAATTATTTTTCACAGTATTATTGTTCTCACTGTATTTTTGATTAAATAAATGCAGCCTTGGTGAGCACAAGAGACTTCTTACTGACCTAAAAGTTTTGAACGGTATCCCTATGTAGACAGTATTGCAGCTCACTAGGTTTTAAAACAGAGCCATTTAACACCATATTCTTCTCTACATGGCTCCGCCTTCCTCTTTTCTCTGAATATATACAGCCGAGTCATTCTGTGTGTGATGTGCATCTCATGAATTGACTATTATGCTGCACACAGATGCTATTCTGCCTGTATTACCACAGTACTGTTTTATAGCCGTAGGTTTATTGTGAAGCCAGGTGATGCTATTGTGTACCAGCAATGACATAATTGCTGGAGGCAGTAGAATAAGTGAGGTAATACAGTATCTCTGGTTGCTACGAGGCTAAATGTAACCCAAGCAACTCTAGTGAAGAGAGACAGGCCCTTCATAATGCCTGTTTAAAGCCCCAATGCAACAAATCAGGCTGTAAGACAGGCTTGGCATGTTTATGAATGCAGTGTTTATGTAGCGTAAGACATTGTAGCTGATGCGGCAAAACATTCACAATGATGCCAAGTACACAGTTATCTAGCTGTCTATTTAAGCGTATCTCTTGCTCTCTCCAGCTCCAGACGAATCTCCCACAATCCTGACTGTCACGCCACACACCACAACCTCTGTGCTGATTTGCTGGCAGGTAAGGGGGCGGGACTTTATGCTGTGCTTCTCCTTATACATCCGCATCAGCCATGCTTTTCCATCAACGGTTTGTAATAACAGAGCAGGAGGACACAGTATGTATCTTAAACACATATTCTCAACGTCACCCCTGAATTATCATTTCAAAGAGGGCTGGTTTTAAAAGCCGCAGGCCTCTGGATCACGTTTTTATCCATTCAGATGGAAAAAGGTAAATGGTTCCTCCACCAGAACCAGTTTATTCACGCTTTATTAGGGGGGGATTTCTCAGATTTGATCGTTAAACTTGAGCTTCAAAATTTGCAGGAGTTTGATCTGAGCAAAAATGTTATCCCTCTGGATATTAGCAACGCACATGTGTTTACACAACCGTCAACCACAAACACAAATCAAATGGCAAAAGCTTAAAGGCTTAAAAGCCTTCAATAGCAGAAGGAGAAATTGCAATTAGTGATGCACCGAAATGAAAAATCTGGGCTCAAATTAAATATTTTGGATGCACTTGGCCGAAAGCCAAAACCGAAAATGCTTTTTTAATATTATTTATTTCTTATTTTAAGTTAACTTTTTTGTATAATTGTATTGTATTATTATTATTTTTTTATTAAAATTCAATAATTTTAATAATACTGAATTAAAAAAATTCAACCAAGATCAGTGAACAAGAGGGTATAGTGTCATTTGCCCAGCGTTGCCTGCACAGCTATACCACATAGAGCTATTGCAAACAGAATTTTGTTGAAAACTTCTGTGCATCCCTAATTGCAATTTTGTGAGATGAACAGAACACTAGTAGCACAGAAATTCCACACCTCACCTTTAATGACACTGTTGATTATGTGTGGTGACATTCGCTCAGCCTGTCCTGTCGTCCTCAGCCCCCTCCTGAAGAGAAGATTAACGGGATCCTGCTGGGCTTCCGAATCCGATATCGGGAGTTGCTTTATGATCGACTCCGAAGTTTCAGCGTTCACACCATCAGTGGCGCTTCAACCAGCTGGGCAGAACTCACCTGTAAGCATAAAACATTATGCAAACATAACACACACTAGTAACGATTCCCTTACTAGCGACATAATGTATGGTGAGACATGACCCAAAAATAAACTATGCAACATAATTACCAATGTTGAAACCCTTTTGTTGTAGTGCTTTGGCCTTTTTTTTTTTTTTTTTTTTTTTTTTTTCACCTAACCAAGAAAATTGTGATTTAATTTATCTTTTATATCAATAAGTTCATACATCAGGAAATGGTTGGGAGTTCCACGCTGCCTCAGCAGAGTGGAACTTTATAGTAAAGGTGTATTGCAGCTGCCAGTCTCTGCTTTAACTGAGGAGTTTAAGTGTGCCAAGGTCAGACTGGAAATGACTTTAGTAGAGTCACGCGACAAATGTGTAAGGGAGGCAGCCCCTGTGTTAAAAACTGGTAGAAAGTGGTCAGCAAAGAAATCTGTAGTAGAGGCAAAGGCTGACCTTCAAATTGGGGATATCGTGGGACAGGTACAGCATGGAAGAGGGGGTTTTGGGCTCAGTTTAGCTCCTCCTAAATGGCGCAAGGCAGGCCCAGCTCAAAGGAGGAAGCTGGTAGTCAACGAGGTGCGAAAGCAGGAGGAGAGGATGAGATGTATAAAGGCCATATCCCAGGCCAAGCAGGGAGAGTGGATGAGATGGGAGAGTGTGGAACAACGCAAAATGGGCTGGCAAGACCTTTGCTCAATGGAAGAGAGTAGGATCAGTTTCCTTATTAGGTCAACATATGATGTTCTCCCATCACCGCAGAACCTAAACCTCTGGGTAGGAGAGGATCCCTCTTGTCCTTTGTGTTCATCACCTGCCACATTAAGGCACATTTTGACAGGATGTAAGGTGGCTCTTAGCCAAGGTCGGTTTACTTGGCGCCATGACCAAGTATTGTGATGTTTGGCTTTAGCATTGGAAGGCAAGCGTAGTATGACCAATAAGTTTCCGCCTGTTCTAGCAACACATTAAATAATAATAATAATTCAATAATAATTCATTACATTTATATAGCGCTTTTCTAGGCACTCAAAGCGCTTCACATGGAAGGGGGGAATCTCCTCAACCACCACCAATGTGCAGCATCCACTTGGATGATGCGACGGCAGCCATAGTGCGCCAGAACGCTCACCACACACCAGCTTACTGGTGGAGAGGAGACAGTGATGAAGCCAATCAGTGTATATATATATATATGGGGATTATTAGGAGGCCATGATGGACAGAGGCCACTGGGCAAATTTGGCCAGGATGCCGGGGTTACACCCCTACTCTTTCGAAAGACATCCTGGGATTTTTAATGACCACAGAGAGTCAGGACCTCGGTTTAACGTCTCATCCGAAGGACGGTGCTCTTTGACAGTATAGTGTCCCCGTCACTATACTGGGGCGTTAGGACCCACACAGACCACAGGGTGAGCGCCCCCTGCTGGCCTCACTAACACCTCTTCCAGCAGCAACCTGGTTTTCTCAGAAGGTCTCCCATCCAGGTACTAACCAGGCTCAGCCCTGCTTAGCTTCAGTGGGCAACCAGTCTTGGGCTACAGGGTGATATGGCTGCTGGCATTACACGCAGAAGACAATATTCCTCCACCCAAGCGAGCAACCACAAAGAAAAGGTGCTAACACCAATTCTCGCCCAGGACAACTGGAAGCTGCTAGGGACTGGAAGATGCTGGCTGATCTTGATCAACGGCTTATTTTTCCACCTGAGATTGCCACCACTAACCTACGACCAGATATTGTTTTGGGGTCTCGATCAGCACGCATTGTTCAACTGAAAGAGTTAACAGTGCCATGGGAGGATGCGGTCGATGAAGCATATGAGAGGAAGAAACTGCGGTATGCTCATCTGGCCACTGAAGCAGAACAGCGAGGATGGAGAGTCCAGGTTTATCCAGTGGAAGTGGGTTGTCGAGGTTTTGTGGCACACTCTACAACCCGGTTCCTCAGAGACGTCGGATTCAGCGGCCAAGATTTGCGTCGCACAGTAAAGAACTTATCTGAAGCAGCAGAAAGGATCAGCAACTGGCTGTGGTGGAGACGGAAAGATTCTAGCGGGCTGTGTACAGGCCCCCACGCTACGGTTTCTTAGAATTCTTGAAAAACTTGAAGAGTCTGTTGGTTTATTTGTATAGGTTGTATAGTGTTTACAGTCTTTACGTTCCTGTGTATATTGCGTGAATGACGGGTGGTTGGGCAGATATTGTGTTTTGTGGTAGGTAGTATGCCATACGGAACCGTTGCCACTGAAACTGAAAATTAACGCACCAGTGGGGCTCGACAGCCTTAGTCAAACGGGTTGGCGCGTATGGTTGGATTGCGGAGAGATTGTGAGATTGTGGTTAGGTCTCAGCAGCAGGAGGGATGTTGAGGTCAGTAAGCTGGGCTGAGTTGAGTGGGGGACGGAGGGGGGTGACTCTGGGACGCCAGAGTCACTGTCGAGCCCTCTTGAGGTGTCGTGGGCTAGTCGACGAAACACTGAGGACGGAAGGTGCCCACTTGAAGACCCCAGAGATGTCCCCTACTTGGCTCAATCCAGACGGTTGCCGTGATGGTCCACTAGGGAGACCACACTGTAGTTGCAGCCGTCGGGTGTGCTGACGTGCCAAGTACACTGCAGCCGTTAACGCCGGACAGAAGGGGAGTCACACCACCATATGGAAAGAACCGTAAATGGGTGAAGCATAGTTTACTGTAAAGCTACGTCTTAGTGTTGCTTATCTTGGCGAAAGCCGAGTACAAATCAGCATGAAGTTTTAACATCTACTCTCGTGTAATGGAAATCATTAATTATTAATCTTTTATATTAATGTTTTGATTCACAGCCCAAAACAATAAATGTGTTTGAAAAATCAAATAAATGTAAAAAGATTGCTAGGCCAAAAAGACCGTTAATCGCGCGATAAAAAAATTGACGCCGTAAAAATGGGTTTGCGTTAACGGCGTTAATAACGCGTTTAACTGACAGCCCTAATATATATATATATATATATATATATATATATATATATATATATATATATATATATATGTATATATATATGATCAATTAATCGAATTAATTCATTGATATTAATAATAATCAAAATTAAGAATTAAATATTAGCTCAAAAACCTGCCCGAGTATCATTGTAGTAAACAAGCATAATTCATAAAAACTATTTTAAAATATTTCAAATGTATTTTAATTTCTAATTTCTCACTCTTATTATTTCTCTGATCATATCTTCTTCATAAATGTCCTCCACTTTTTCTCCTGCAGCTCCATATAGTTTGCGGAATCTCAGCGAGCCGTCCCTCACTCAGTACGAGCTGGACAGTAAGTAACTTCCTGTTTGTTCTTGCAATCTGCAATTTTTTTTCCTCCCATAAAACTGATATATGATTGTGTGTAATGCAGCACATGTCAAGTCTTGCTTAAGAGTTAAGAATATGCAGCCTGGATGTTTAGGCTAGCTGCTATCAGCAGGCCTGTTCTCACCTCCTAATGAAGTTAATAGCCGGGTCTGGTTTCTCTCTGCCGTCAATAATGTCTGCAGGAAGAGCAGTGTGTCAACTGAGTTCAGATAAGCAGACTGACTCATCACTTGGACTGGGAGCCGGCATCCTGAGTCAAAGTTAATGAAACAAAAATGATCCAGAAAATAGAACATCAAACACATTATTTGTTTTTTTTTTTGTTGTTTTTGTAGTAGATAAAATCTGTGAAGTGCTAACTATGTATGAAGAAACTGTTATTTGTGGGGGTTTTTTGCACTTTTGTAGATCTTATGAAGCACAAGCGATATGAAATCAGAATGAGTGTGTACAATGCTGTTGGTGAGGGACCAACTAGCTCACCACAGGAAGTCTTTGTTGGTGAAGCAGGTAAAAACTTGTATTACCGTTATGAAGTCCTTTCTTTGCTGACAAATGAAAAGGAACAGAACTTCACATCACATCGACGTTCTCTCACAGTTCCCACTGCCCCGCCTCAAAACGTGATCATCCAATCAGCTACCGCCACACAATTTGATGTGACGTGGGACCCGCCTCCACTGGAGACTCAGAATGGAGACATTCAGGGTTATAAGGTCAGACTCTGATGACTAAGTGGAAAATGCTTTTAGTGTGACTTGCATGTGTATTTTTCTAAGTTGTTGAATCATGGGGTTTTCTTACTAATGTTGACTATTTATATCACATGGTGGAAATGACACTTTTTGAATAATTACAAAGTTCTAAATTACACCTGAAAAGATTTTTCGAACGATTCAGGTTCAGTTTTATAAAACAGTTAAACATTGAAATTGCTTGATTATATCATATTTTAAAATGTACTAATTCGAATTTTTCATAATGGGTTCTCATATTTTAAAATTGTCTGGGCTTAAGATTTGGGCAAAACACTCAAATATATACATAAAAAGGTCTTGTTAAAAAGGTTACAATAATAAATGAGGCAGGGAAAATGCTTCCAAGAGTGTTGTAATGTGACCTTCAAATAACAAAAAGGGGAAAAAAATTGTCTTGGGACATGAAAGTGCTCGGAGTTGTAGAACGCCTAAAATAGACATACACAACATAATGTGAGTGTGACCTATTGTTTTCTTATTGCAGATTTTCTTTTGGGAATATCAACGGAAAAACGAGACTGAGAAACTGCGGACACTCTTCCTGCCAGAGGGAGGGGTGAAGCTCAAAAATCTAACGGGCTACACCACCTACATGATCAGTGTTGCTGCTTTCAACGCAGCGGGCGATGGGCCACGCAGTCCACCGACCAGAGGAAGAACCCAACAAGCTGGTGAGGAAACTTAGGGTGTATTCACACCTGCCTTGTTTGGTTCGATTGAATCGAACTCTAGTTCGTTTCCCCCCTTGGTGCGGACCTTTTGGGCAGGTGTGAATACAGCAATCGAACTCGGATGCGGACCAAACAACCGAACCGTGACCCAGCTGAAGAGGTGGTCTCGGTACGGTTCCAAACGAACTCTGGTACGGTTCGTTTACGGTGTGAACATGAACCGACCCAATTGCAAGAAAGCACTGCGCCTTTGAGTTAACAGACTTCCGTAGTCTGAGTTGCGTAACATAGCCCTTCTCTATGAATGAAAACTTTATACCTTATCCGTCTTCTGCGCAGTGCCACTGTCAGCATGCCATGGTAGGCGCACATGACTCATGAGAGCATGTTCTCTCCGCCGGAACCGTCTTGCAGCACATCCTCGTCTTCTCAAAATCCGAATTACAACATCGTATAGATGACATTGTATCATATGATACTCATTAGTTTCTTCATATTGCGTTTGTACAGAATAACACAAAATTAGTAAAAGAACAAATATTGCAGTACAAAATATCTCCATGCTGAGCCTTTTTTGCACTTCCTGATTTCCCTACTTGAGAATCCTTGTCCAATGACTGGACGACCTTAGCACACGTGTGGTTTTGTTTACAAATTTTGGTTCACTTACCAAAAAAAATGTATTTGGTCCGGACCAAAGCAAGTGAACTATCGGACTTTCCTGGTGTGAATACACCCTTAAACAAGTTCTGTCCTTACTTGTCTCCTCCAGGACCTTCATGCATATCTCAACAAAAACACTTGTTCTGGGTTATTTGCTAAGCACATAATGTACCAAGTACCGGAAGGCCACTATGGTATAGATAGCCCTCCTTTTTTAGGTTTTAAAGCGGTGATTAATTGTACTTTTTTGCCACATATTTTATAGTAAACACATGGGCAATCAATTAGGAGTTTGGAATGATGGAAACTATTTCAAATGATTTCATTATTTATGTGTCTAAGACCTTCTGGAATGCGAACCGCTGCTGACAACTGGCCAGAAATATACAAGAAATATCAAAAACTCAACAAGCTATCATTTGCTTTTAATCAGTAAATCTGCTATATGCTTTTGTTTGTGTGCTTAAAGTTCGGTCTGATGAAGCAGAGTTATTTCTGCATTATTCAGCTCTTGTGGTTTTTCGTTCAGCATGCCTGTGAGTTGGCTCACGGCTCAGAGCGTCTGTGGGACACAGTCTCGAGATTGTTCTCTCTTTCTGAAGGAGATACTTCCCCTGGAGTTTAAAAGAAATATGCTTTTCATTGGAGTGCCAAAGACGTGACCGTTTTTTTGTCATCTGATATTGTAAAGTTGTCTTCAGTGTCAAAATGAGTAGATTCCAGGATATTTTGTTATATGTGGGCTTTTGTTTTCACCATCTTTGCTAATAAAATTCTAGAAGGGGAGAGACGAAGAACCAATAGTTTATAATATGGCATGTGAAAATGATTTTTGAAGCAAATGGCATATTTCCATTCTGTATATCTCAAAAATGAAGGGTGGAACTTACACTGGGTTTATTCATTGCTTTTTGATTAAGAAAAAAACGATGTGACAAATATAATAAACTTCACCACTAAGTATAGTCTGATTCTCAAGGGAATGATTCTTATGAACTGGTTCATAATCAATCAAAGACACTCATCAGTCATCTAGCAAATTAGTGTTCAATCATCAGAGCTTTTAATGAATTAACACCTTACTTGTTTATACATAGGTATTGTATGTTACGCTGCTGTCACTTTAATACACAGATCTAAAATACACATGCTTAAAATGCATGCAATTAATAAGCTTACATAATGTTGGAAAACTGTGATGTCACGTGAGCTTGACCACAATAGAGATGATAATCAAAACCAAACAGATGTTATGTTCGTGTTTGGCAGAGTATCCGAGGCACGAGCTGTAAAGGCACTGCACTATTCTGGATAGCGGGGCGGGAAACAGCAGCTAATTTGCATTTAAAGAAACATGGACGAAAACAGCATGATTTTACTTCCACTCAAAAATATACAACATGGTATAATAAATAATTATTGGGGGGGGGGGGGGTCTAGTAAGGGGTTAAATAATTAAAATGTTGCAAAAAATACCTTTTTTGTATGCAGTAAAGATTGTGTGTGGTTGAACTATTATTAAAATTCTTGAGAGCATTGTTTTTCTTTGTAGTTACAACTTCATAGCTTGACGGTTGTTGTTAATATCATGAATTGCTCGGTAACACTTTACAATAAGATTCATTAGTTAACTACCTTAGTTAACATAAACTAAGAATGCACAATACTTCTTAAGCATTTATTACCCTCAGTGAATATTAATTTCAGCATTTCCTAATACATCATTAAAATCAAAGGTTGTATTTGTTAACATTAGTTAATGCACTGTGAACTAACATGAACAAACAATGAACAGCTTTAGTTGTATTAACTAACATTAAAACAGATTAATAATACTGTAACAAATGTATTGCTCATTGTTAGTTCATGTGAGGTAATACATGTGGAGTACATAGCAAAGGTAGTACAATAAATCAGCAAGAGTCTATCTTCTCACTAGATGTGTCATCTTCCTCTCTTTCGTCTAAAATGATTTGTCTCTATATTATGTCTGCTCTTTTTATTTTTCCCCCCAAAGATAGAAACAGGCAAAGAATGGCAGGCAATTTTGTTCTAGCTGTATTTTATTCCAAGATTTTATTTCAATGCCAGGAAAAGGGGAAGGCAGACGTGTTTAAGCCATTGAGACTGTCTGTCGTGTCTCTCCTGATTAGCGGATGATTTCTCTTTCAGCTCCCAGCGCTCCCAGTTTCATCCATTTCAGTGAGCTCACCACCACCTCTGTCAACGTGTCGTGGGGCGAGCCTGTCTTCCCTAATGGCATCCTCGAGGGTTACAGACTCATCTACGAGCCCTGCATGCCTGTTGATGGTCAGTGCCTTTCTTGTTTCTTAAGCCTTTAGCTTAAAAGTTCATTTTTCCAACACCTTACTAGCATTACTGGCTAATCATGAGTTTAATTGATATCATTTAGGAATCAAATAATTGTGTGTGCGTGCGTGAGAGAGCACGTGTGTGTGTGAGCTATTGTGTGTGTGTGTAATACTATTAAAGCATTTATTAATATTTATTAACATTTTGAAATACCTTTTATTTTTGTATTTCTAGTTTCCATTATATTTTAATTTAGTTTAAGTTTTGGTGATTTTGTTATGTGCTTTCGTCGTTTTTATTAGTTAGAAAATATTTTAATATATGTTTAGCTTCAGTTAATTATTATTTCAATTTTAGTTTGAATAAGTCTGGTAGTTCAATCTATTTTATTTCAGTTGGTTGCGCAGGTAACCTTTTTAATTATCATTTAAACTTTTTAAATAACTTTCATCATCATTTTTTTTTCTTTATTTCAATTAACAAGTTTTCATTTTAGTTAATAAAAACACTGCTTACAAGATAACTGGTGAAACAGCGTCTGTCTGTTTTTTTTGTTTTGTTTTTTCATATTTGGTGCCTTTTAGTGGATTTGTATTGTCTAATGGATTTCTGGAGGAAACTTAAGGAGTTCAAGCTAAACTTCTGATGATAAAATATACACTTAGGCAAGTTGTTAGAAGACACACAAGTCTTTAAAAATGCATCATGCTGATCACTTAACGGATCATGTGCTTCACTTCTCAAATACTCATTCTTTAACACTACAAACAAGTTGTAGTGAACAATAAAATTACCAGCCAAATTCTAATTAACTGACCAAAGTCATTTCGCTTGCATTAGGCATTTGATGAGTGTTCATTTTGGACCCTCCAATCAATATTCAGATGCCAACAGTATGGTTGAAATGAGATCTACACCCATGAGTAAGTGTGTGTGTTGAGCTCCTGTTGCCTGAACTAAAAGCAGTGTGTTTGTCTAGAGTCCTCAGTGGCCTGTGTCGACTGTCTTCACTCCCCCTCCCCCCCAGGCGTCAGTAAGATCGTGACGGTGGACGTGAAGGGGAACGCCCCCCTGTGGCTGAAAATCAAAGACCTGGCGGATGGCGTCACGTACAACTTCCGCATTCGTGCCAAAACCTTTACCTATGGTCCAGAGGTGGAGGCCAACATCACCACAGGACCTGGTGAAGGTCTGTATGCTAGAGCCTCTGTGCTATTCAGCTAAGCAGCTTCAGCTGAGCTCATGTAACCCTATTTCTTCTTTGTGATCAGGAGCCCCGGGCCCTCCTGGTGAGCCCTTCATCTCTCGATATGGCGCCGCCCTCACCATCCACTGGGCCAATGGGGATCCCGGGCGAGCACCCATCACACGCTATGTTATTGAGGCCAGACCCTCAGGTGAGATCATTAAAAATACAAATTAGCACATGTTTGAGAAATTAAACACTGGAGTTGTGGCTCAGTGAACCTTGGTGCTCATATGGGAGTTGCAGGTTTGTGTGTGTGCCAGTTACTTTCCCCTTGTCTTCAAACTTGTCCCCTTGTCGTTTCTTTAAAGTCTTTGTCTATAAAAAGAGTCTGAAATCAAAGACTGTGATATAGTTAAATAGATATATGTGCTGTGTGTTTCAGAGTGTTCAGACTTGTAATGAGAAGTGCTGTTGTCAAAAAAAGCGTTGGTTCTCATGCAGGAAATGTTGGTTTGAACCCAGGTTGGACAGCTTCCACTTCTCCTCTCCCTCTCCAATTTTCTACCCATGTACCCCAAAAAAAGTGTCAAAAATAAAACAGAAATAAGTATTAAACAAAAATAGACTAAACTGAATTCACTACGTTTTAGCTTACAGTGAAAAATAACTCAATATTTTCTGATTTAGAAGAACCAACTTCAGAGAATTATGTAAACGCAGTGTCTCCGACTTTAAGGCCCAGACTGAGCATGAGGTCTGTTTTTCAGCATATCCTTCAGCCAAAATCTTAGATACAATTGTCCCAAACAATGAAGAGTGATTCCATATGCGTCTGGATAAAAGTTGCTGACGGCAGCTTGTGTCCGATGAAGGAGATATATTGATGTGAGCGCTCCAACTGAGACAGTTCAGATCAGATTTCCTCAATGACTGAGGAAGAAGCCCTGCTCGAATGAGAAAAGAGTGAGTTCTGGGGGAGGAGCTGATGGGATTGGTTTAAGAAACTGTGTGTGTGTTAAAGACCCATACATTAAAGGGATGTATGCAGCCAGACCATTTTTGCATGCCATTCATGTGCCGTTGAAGTGGAATATTATTGTCACTCTCAGTCTCAGCCCTGTAATTTCTCTGTCAGGCCTGGCACATGACACCAGCACTTCACACACACACACACTCTGACAGTTCTGACAGCTGCTGCAGTGTTAGACACCCACACACAATAAGTGTTCTTAAAGGGACAGTATAATCCAGAAGGAAAATGTGGTCATTATTCACATGATTCACCCTGACTTGTGTATGGGTTTGAAATGACATGAAGATGAGTAAATAATGGCAGGATTTTCATATTTTGGGTGTGCTGTGTCTTTAAGGTTATCATACTCAAAGGTTCATTCGTAAGGTTATCATACTAGGTCATATGATATATGACTATGATATATAAACTATGATAAATGACTAGGTCTTTTTCTTTCTAAAAATCTTTCAGATGAAGGCTTGTGGGACATATTAATCAAGGACATTCCCAAGGAAGTGACATCATACACCTTCAACATGGATATCTTGAAACAGGGAGTCAGTTATGACTTCCGGGTCATTGGGGTGAATGACTATGGGTACGGGTCTCCAAGCCAACCGTCACCATCCATATCAGGTTAGTTCAAACCTTCAAATTGAGTAGAAGTGAAAAGCAATCTGAACTCATACTTAAGGCAATTTGTCTAATGATATATGCAATTGTTTTTAATTCCAGCCCAAAAAGTGGCTCCATTCTATGAGGAATGGTGGTTTCTGGTAGTGGTGGCTCTGGTCGGCCTCATTTTCATCCTGCTTCTAGTTTTCATCCTCATCATCAGAGGCCAGAGCAAGAAATATGCCAAGAAATCTGACTCAAGTATGTCTATCTGTCTGTCTGTCTGTCTGTGTATTTGTTTATGTCAATGGGTCATTCAGTGAGTGGCATGATGAATGAAACAGCATTGTTGTTGCTGTGACATCATCAGTGTGGTATGTGTGTGTAAATGTGCGGTCAGCATTTCTGTAGTAAGAGCAGGCAGAACACAACAGTACTGAGGGGCGGGTCAGTCATGTGGGTCACTAAACATGTTAAACAAACTGAGGGAGCATGAGAGGCCTAGTTTTTCCTTCCACAAAACAACACATTCCATAACACAAATGTCCAACACACACACACATATACGCACCATTCACACAACACTACTTGCCTCAGCCCAGAAGTTTTTCTACCTTAATGAGGGTGTTGAGCTCCAAAAATGCCAAAATGATGGCCTTGTGGTTTTGGTGACATTGCATCCTTTTATTGTGATCGACCCCAAAACGAAATGAATTCCTGTTCCGTTAATTTAGTCCCAAAGCATCATCTTCACCAGAACAGAATTTGTCGCATCTCAGTGTGATGTATCGGGCTTTGGTCCAAACTGCATCTTATGATCTCTTAATGTCTCTAAATCTCATCCCATACAGGCAACAATTCCAACTGCAATGCACTGGCACATGGAGAGATGGTCAGTCTGGACGAGAGCCGCTTCCCTGCCTTGGAACTGAACAATCGTCGACTGTCAGTCAAAAATTCCTTCTGCCGCAAAAATGGTGTCTATACCAGGTCAGTGGAAGTTACTGTCTCTCTTTGTCTCAGTTTTGAAGGTTTTTACTGTTTTTCACAATCATTAGGATTGTACTTGGGTCACTTTCACAACTCTTCACACACGTCTCCTTAACAACTTTCAGGTTGACACAGCAGTTAATTTCACACCCAGCAAACACACTTTGTCACTCATAACACAATGACCTAACAAACACTAACAACAGGCAAGCATTACACTGCTATTACATTGATCAGATACTTAAATGTCATTTTGCCCAATAGGCTGAAGATTTGTATATGAAGTGGTAAATCAATTATCATATGTGCTTATTTTGTGCATTGCTCATAGAACTATTAAACTCCCATAAAGCTTCAACCACGTGGCAGTAATGAGGCAAAAATAGCCCAAAATCTGAGAGTTTCATGGAAAGACTGATGGGATAACCAAATGGCTACCTTCATAAGATGCTACTTTCCATCATAAAACTCAATATAAAAGTTTCTGTTTCCACTAATGAGGCCATTTCTCTCTGACATGGCACAGGCTAAGTGCAATGACAGATTCGGGTTCGTGACCTCACCTATACTGCCATCATTCTCTGTGAAACGGGACCGTTTTAAAATGAATGCAACTGAAATTGTCTAATGTCAATATATTTTATGAAATTATGGATGTGGTTGGATGTGTAGACACTGCATTTGAAGAATGTATATGCGTTTGCATAGTGTGTACAGCAACTTGTTTTTAGCTTGTATTTTGCATCGTATTTTTATTTTGTATCATATTTGTATTTTTATTGTAATTAAAAAAAAAAAAAAAAAAAGGCTGGCTGCTGCTAGAGAAGCTTTGGGAGAAGAACCAGCAAGTACACATGGCCTTCCTCGATCTCGAGAAGGCATTTGACCGTATGGTCACTTCTATTCGGCGACGATATCTTCCAAGCTGACAAAACTCGTTGGGGGCTTGAACGTCAAGTGCAAGACTGGAATGAGTGGTTAGACGCGCACGCACTGCGCCTTAACATCAAAAAGACTGAGTATATGGAGTGCGGACCCCAGACCGACGGGACAATCAGAGTTGGAGAGCAGCCATTAAACAAAGTCACCGAATTTAAATATCTTGGTTCTCTAATCCGGAGTGACGGTGACTCTCTTCCCGACGCCCGAGTCAACACAGCATGGCTTAAATGGAGACAAGTCACAGGCATTCTCTGTGATCGCCGAATGCCCATATCACTCAAGGCCAAGATTTATAAAACCGTTGTACCCCCGGTCGCGTTGTACGGTTCCGAGTGTTGGCCAGCCACCATCAAACATGAGCAGTCCCTCCATGTTATGGAAATGAAGATGCTCCGCTGGTCCCTCGGCCTCACGCGATTCGACCGCGTCATGAATGAAGATGTCCGAAGGCGCATGGGCGTGGTGCCCATAGCCCAAAAGATGTGTGAAGCTCGACTCCGCTGGTATGGCCATGTCATCAGAAGTGGCGATGAGACAATGGTGAAAATGGCCTATAATATATCACCACCCGGACGAAGACCACGTGGCCGGCCGAAGAAGCGGTGGCTCGATCGTCTGGCGGAGGATATGCGCGCAGTAAATATCACCACTGAAGATGCCCTGGATCGAGCCAAGTGGCGAAAAGCATGCAAGCAAGCGGACCCTATATAAATATGGGATACACGCTAGGACAGAGAGATTGTAAAAAAATTTTTAATCGTATTTTTATTCTGTTTTATTTTCTTATTTTGTACCGAATTTATTTTATTTATTTATTTTTGTTTTACAGCTCATAGTGTTTATTTTGAACCTAACCTCCCTATATAAATCTCTAGACAAATAAGATTATTTTACATTTTTGTTGCCTGTGCATTATTTTTTTTATTTTTAGTATCCACCTGACAAAAATGGTCTTATTCTTATGAAGTCAGATTGCTTATAAAACTACTAGCAGACATCTCCTCAACATGATCATGATTTGTGCTTACATTTATGTCCTTGCACATAAAATTTAAGTTTTATATTTTGAATATAGTCAAGCATTGTCATGAAAAGAATCACACGCCTGTAGCAATATTTCCAGGTGCACCAGGTGTGTAGAGTCAATTCCATTTGAGAAATCCACCCTATTATCACTCCCTAGTTCTCAGCATCTGCCTTCCTTCATCCCGGGTCACCTTGAGGAGGATCAAAGGTCCCGTGGTCTTTGAGCGGATGCCAGGCTCTTTCCTCTGGCCGCAGATTAATGAAGAGGTTTGGAAGGAATGCGCAGATGAAGTTCCACAGGCTTTGTTCTCTCTCGGGTGGAGGGTCTAAGAAGCTTGATTTGGATTGTGGGCTCACACCGACTGAGAGGATCGGGGAAGTGAATGAATACTCCAGGAAAATCTTAGAGAAGTGACAGGAGCATCAAGGTAGAAGGAATCAAAGACGTTGCTGAAACACTGCAAAGTGAAGAGAGCTGGATCAAGCGTGCTGTCTTGCTGGTATAACCTCAATGACATATCATAGCTCAAGTAACACAATACAGAGAGCTTCTCTCTGTGGAGATACTGTCAGGATTCAAAGACTGCCCGCTGAGAAGGGGGTCTGTGATTTGAGATTTGTTCATGTCTGTTATGGCATGTCTGTGGTTTCTCAAGCAAAGCCCACCATGAGAACAAAACTTCACAGCAAACGGCATTTGTTTCCCATTGACTTGAGTTTTGAGTTTTAAGGTAATCATATGAAAGTTTAGGGGATGCCAGCTTTGTTTAAAGAACAGACCTACATTTATGTTGTTTAAATTTGAAAATAAGGAAGTGCAAACATGATTTGACTCAATTGGAATTGTTGTGTTGATTGCACCCATTCACTTTCATTTTATGGAAAGAGAAGCTGGGAATTCTGCTAAACATCTTTTGTGTTAATAGAAATGATAATACATAATTAGAAATAGACACATTAATAGAAATGACAAACATAAAGAAGGTACTGTATGTGGCAGGTATGAGTGGTAGTTTATGAGAGACCATTTTAATTTTATTTGTAATTAAATTGTATTTTTTTACATCTGTAGAAATTAAAATATAATGCATTTCCTAATGCATCTTGTTTTTAAATTAAATAAATCCTAAATAATTAGATTGCTTATTGCTAATATGTTGGTGGAGATATATGATTCTATTAGCTGTAGGTGTATATTTACATTTATGTATTTACCAACTAGGATTATGTTCTCTTGGAATCACGAATGCAGGTTTGAAATCAACAGTGTAGTGAGAGAAATGTGAAAACAACTTGTAAACAAATAGATTGCAAACGTTAGCAAAACACAGGCGCTGTGTGGATGTAGAGGTTGTTTTGGAATGGTTGAGCGTCAGTGGTAGAGAAAATGACACGTCCTCTGTTTTGAAAATAGCAAATTTATCAATCTTTTTGCTGTCTCTTTTGTGTATTAAGTGTATTTTAAAACATAGTGAAACTTGTGCAAAACACTTACATCAAAATGATTTTGAAAGGTTTTTCAGAGAGTAACACACATATTTCAGGTTTTCTTCTGGCTGAAAACCGCAGTCAGTAAAAGAGGTTTTTATTTTTAAAATATCTGATGCACAATCTGGAATCCGCAAGATGTTTTCATTGCTGCTCTTCACTGCTGTGTCACAGAGACTTAATTATGCAAAAGAAACCTCTGAGCTGGAATACTGTGGTCCCATGATACTCATAAAGAAACCCCTCTTAATACAAACACACACACACACACACTGTATTTCATTCAGCTAACAAAGAGACAAGTGTCTGCAGTTAGAATTGCAGCCAACCCTTTTCTAAAGATGCTTCACACTGTACTGGAGTCAGATGTTGCTTCATTTTCAGTTCTGTTTTTCCCTGGACTGAAGCATGCTGGGACTTACGTCAAGCACGAAAAACATAGTATACATAAATGCGCATAAATATGCACAAAAAACTAATCAGTTCTACCGTAGTGTGTAATAGTAAAATGCGACTTATTATATATGCAACCTATCTTTTGTTTTTTTCTCAACAATGCAATTTTGCCCCAGTGTGACTTATATTCAGGCGCAAGACTTAAAATTTCAGATTTTCTGTATTCATGATTTTTTTTTTTTAATCATAATTGTTTAGATTAACTTATTTCATAAAGGCTTTCAAAAATCAATGAAAAACGTAGCGTTGAACATTAGTCATTTATGTTAAAAGCAATAAAATTGGACATATAAACAATATTCATCCTGTCATTAGGTCACCTCCTCGACCCAGTCCAGGCAGTCTGCACTATTCGGATGAGGACGTCAGCACCAAGTACAACGATCTGATCCCAGCAGAGAGCAGCAGTCTCACAGAGAAGCCCTCAGAGATCTCAGATTCACAGGTAACAAACATGATCACATTATGTCTGTTCATGTATGTTAGAAGGACAGTTCACCTTAAAATTCAATTTCTGTGCTCATTTACTCACCCTTATTTCATTTCAAAAGGCTTTTAAGCGTTAAAAAGAACATAAAAGCACTTGTTTTCATTTATATATTGCGCTTACAGACTTTGACTAGTTTTGAGATATTTTTCTGATACGTTTATGGTGCGTTTTGCTCCTTTTGGAAGCTTGAAAGCTCCAGTTCCCATTGTTATTGTATGGGACAGATCAACCATTATATTAAAAAAAATCTCCTTTTGTGTTCCTTCGATGAAAGAACATTTGAAAACAACATGAGGGTGAGTAAATAATTACACAATCTTAGTTTTTGGGTGAACTGTCCCTTTAACCTCCAAGCAGGATTTGTAATGCTAAATCTAGTCACATTAATTTAGAATAGGACCTGTTGAAATTCCCTTATCACACACTTTTATCAGGACAAGACTCGCTGTGCTGAAACTGAAACTTTCTCAAAAGTAGGATACAGCCCTCCAGGAAAGGTCTGTTATACCCTACTTGAGATTTTGGCTGTCTTACTTGAGCATGGCTTCAATCCTAGGTCCTGTGGGTGTTTTTTTTTATTTATTTATTTTTTTTTTTTTTATCATGTCCAGAACTTTCTGCTGCATCCTCGTTCATTCTCTCCAGACTTTGTGTCCTGAGGCACAGGTTGGGAAATCTGTGGTAGACTTGAGAACAAAACACAATGTGCAGTGAACAGAAACTGTAATCAAACAAAATACTCACACAGACATATAAAGACTGAAGTGTGAGAACTGGAAGGCCTTGGTTGGACTCTGTCCACTTCTCTCAAAGTGACCATTTAGCTGGAATGATCAGCAAAAACCTCTCAGTTTGAGTCGTGTGAAAGTCTGGCATTGGCAGTTACTAAATCAAAAGCAAGAAACAAAAACTCATCTTGTTGTTTTCTTCACATTTAGCAGACTTGCCTCTCCCATGAAGCACTGCTACACACTATAAATCTATTTTTAGTCTTGTGTTCAGAAGTGCCATTCCCCCTCTGAATTGTGGAGTGGATTTTTTTTATGTAATTTCCAATTCTTGGTATTTTTTTATATTTAATATTGTAATGCTGCTTGAAAATGTATACTTTTTCTGATATAACAAAAATAATTATTAAAAAAATATCACAGCTAAAATGCAAACTGATCAGTTCAGATCTGCAGTTAATTTAAAAAAAGATATTTTCTAAAGTATGTAATTATTTTGAAATTTAAATTGGAGTTATCTTTCCATTCTAAATTAAATATTTTTATATTATAATATTAGTGAAGACTTTAATAACTTAACTTTAAATATACCAGATCTAATATCTGTTTTATAGCTGGGGGGGTTATTATTACAAACATTTAAAAAAAATGTTTTTGATTTTTCCCTTTGCAAAATAGTTTACATACCTAAGGATTTAAAGCAACATGCATTTGTTTTGTTTTTTTCGTTTTTTTTTTTTTTTGTTGTTTTTTTTTTTGCGCTGTCACCATTACTGTCCGAATTCCCAAAATGCACATCACGTCAAACAAAATGTCAAAACTCGACTACTCCTCCTCCCCTTTCACTGACACCTCCTGCCAGCACCTTCCAGACCCCTGGCATCCGGCCAGCTTTGACTCGTGGTCGGGAACACAGCATCTCCTGTTCTCCCTCTGCTCCTGCTAAAGTCTGCTATCACCGCCATCAGGACGAGGGAGGAGAGAGGCTGGAATCCTGCTTTTAAGTTTTATTGAGCGGATAACTCCAGGCTATTGCAGATCCATTGAGTTGTCTCCAAAAGAGCCAGAGCCACCACTGAGACGTATAATACTGACATTGTTCAGGAACTCTTAAAGACGGCTTCAATTCAGATGGCAATGCAACAAGTTGAGCACCTCTACCTGAGCCAGGTCTGCCTTTAAATGAACACTTGGAAGATGAATGAGATGTTGGACAGGTGTAATGTTGTCTAGTCATTTGAGTGTGTTGGACACAGAAGGCTTTTTTAGTCCGATTTTGAGCTGCGTTTGGTTTCTCTTGGAAGCGCTGGCACTACGGCTGCAGTTAACAGCAGGGATTGTTTGGGCAGTCTTCCATGTCAAAGCATCTTTGTTTTAATTGGCTCTCTGATGATCATCCCGGCATCACATCATCAACACTGAGAATCTTCCCAGAGAGAGACCGAAATAGCTCTTGAAAGTTCTTTCTCATAGAAAGTTTTCGCTTCTAATCTGTCACTCTATATGTTACAGAGAGATTTTAGATTTATTTGGAGAAACGCGTGCATATAATGATGCAATTTGTTTTTTTTAAAACATGACGTTATCATATATCAAGAATTGGCAATCTTTTGCATTGATTTTGCTGGCAATAGTTAAATTAAGCTACTTTAATTTAAAAATGTTTTTTTTTATTACAGATATAAAAGTGATTCTTGTATTTAAATGGAAAATTAGTCAAATTATATTTATTTTGAAGACTTTGTTCACAGTGGTGGACAGTTACAAAGTATATTTACAGAGAAGGAGAAGGTGGGAAACCGTATGGAAATCATACTTTGATTTTAAATAGCTTTTGACTGTATTTTATTTCTTGCAGTAAAACATTTTAAAACTTCTTGTTTACAGATGCTGTTTGTAAATGATGGTTCCCTTGATGAAAAATATCGTCATTTCAAAATAAACACATAAGAATTGAGATATGAATTAAAGCAACACCAAGTAGCTTTCCCTCTGCGGTCACCCTACTGGTTGGAAGCGGAATTGTCCATTAGCGATGTCGTAAATAATTTAGCCTACCGCAGCCTACTGTCACACACGCGCACGCTCGCTGTTGATCCAGCACCGGCTTTGGAATCAACAATGGCCACAGACAAGGTAGAGTATGATGCATGATTTAATGAAAGACATCACAAACTAAGAACAACTAGAGATTGTAGGCTATGCAAGCAATATACTTACTAGTCCAACAGCATGACGGCCAAGTCAGCATCGGTCGGGCACCCCTCCTCCTCCTTAAGCTCACGCCAGCGAGCAAACACTGGCCCAATATTGATCCTTGTCCGGCCTCTTGCTTTATCACTCAGCCTTTTCCTCTTCCGAGTCTCCTCCAACAAAACCTTTGTCTTAGTTTTTTTTACCGCTTCGGCCATGACAAAAGCAAACGGAAAACAAACGCTGGTTGGTCACTCACGTCCGAATTTGAGGAAGTGGTGGGGGAAGTGACGTATGCCGTAAAGCAGTCGAATGTTGTAGTTCTTTTTGTGCACGGGTTCCTACCCGAAACCTGAAGTTACATAGTGCCAGTAAAAGCGTGTCATCTGGCAGACGGGTCATTTAACTTGTTTTAAGTCGATGTACCATCACAAGGGTCTTGGAAATATATTATGAAGGTTCAAAAAATACATAGTGTTACTTTAAGCATTGTGTTAAAAATACACTACCATTCAAATACTTTGGGGTTGTTACTTTTTTTAAGTATGCTCACCAAGGCTGCATTTATTTGATAAAAAAGTACAGTAAAAAAATTAATATTGTGGAATTATTATTACAATAAAAAAAAACAGTTTTCTATTTAATGTCATTTAAAATGTTATTTATTTACTGTGATATCAAAGCTGAATTCACCATCATTACTCTAGTCCTTATAGTGTCACGTGATCCTTCAGAAATCATTCTAATATCTTGATTTGGTGCTCAAGAAACGCATATCAGTCTTGGAAATTGTAAAACAAAACAAAAAATAAATAAATCAGGATTTTTTGATAAATAGGAAGTTCAAGGAACAGCATTCATTTGCAATAGAAATCTTTTGTAAAAGATTATAAATGTCTTGACTGTCACTTTTAAACAATTGAATGAAGCGTTCCTTTCAAACTTTTGAACGTTAGTGTATGTAGATATCATTTTTGGCTATATCGCCCAGCCCTAATCTGTCTTCGTCAGTCTGATTCCTGCTGTGCTTAATATTCGTCTGGATCTGTGGAATGCGAGACATAGACGCTTGCATGCTCCTCCCCCTCAGTTAATCCATATCTGTGCCACAATAGCATTTATCCCTTTCTTGTTCTCTGTCCGTCTCTGTAGAGATATGAATGAGGTTTGTTTTGGCAGTCGCATGGCCTTGAAACCACAATCTAGTGGCTTGCGTTGAATTTTTGAGGCTTTTTGAGCAGATTGGACAAACATATTGCATACTTTAGTGATGCATTAGTACTGACATCTATTACAGAAAGAAAACAACATAATCCAGTGTAAAACTCATTTAGACACCATGTATTTCTCTCACAACTATCACAAGGTCAGGGTTAGTGTCTCTGTCTAAATGTAGGTCCACAGAGGAAGTGAAGTTTCATAGATTTTAAAGAGATTTCTGTAGGGTAGGGTGATATTCAAAACAGGGATTTTCCGGGTGGGAACATCTTGCCCCACTTTCTCTCTCTCTGCAGGAGACAAAACATACGTGCCAAACAACCAGTTCCAGTAAGATTAGATCCTCCCATCTCAGGATTCATTAACCATTCCCATTGCGATCTGTCTTCAGCTTTTATTGTAATATTAGTCTTTATGATAATATGGAGGCCTGAATCACATTGAACTTGTCCTTATCCATCACTGTAAACAATTAAATGATCAATAAGTTATGACAACATATGTTTTTACTTTGCTTTAACTTATCAACATAAGTTACGCAATTTTTAACTTTGAAGTTATACAAGATCCAACTTATTTGTAAGTCAGTTTAATGTAATTTAAATTGAAATTACTTAAACTTCCAAGTTGAGTGTGCTTAAAAATTTAAGGCAGAAACTTTTTTTTTTTTTTACAGTGCTTTTGCTAATTAGAATTTTCACTGCTCAAAATTACTGTAAAATTAAATTGTGAAATCGGGTTAGGTATTCTTTCTCTTTCTTTTTTTTTCAATAATTACATTTATTTCATGAGCAATGTCTTCGGAAGTGTTTGTTTGAGAAGAATGTGCTAAAAAAAAATAAAAAATTTGCCATCCTGTTGGTGCCACACACTTCACAAAAGCTGTATTATGTGTTGATTCCATGCATATCTGACGCATCCGATTGAAAGTAGAAATGCGACAGAAAAAGACACATGTGTAAAATCATCAGATAAATTGGCTGTAAGTTTCAGCTGGATTCTCCCTGCAGATGATTTGGCAGCTGCCCATGTTATGGCTGATGTGATCATTATTTTATTCAACTGGATTTCTGTGGTATTTCAGGATCATAGCTGGATTGAGGAGAAAGAATAACAGAGTGGATGAATGCAAACAAACATTTTTGGAGGAGAGAACAGCTGTTTCATCCTCTATGTGTCAGCGGGGGAAGGGCAGGGCTGTTTCACGATGCACTGTGTCAACTGACATGTTTTGATGACCACACACATACACACACAAACACACACACACCGTGTCAGCATGTAGCTTTAGTTTCTGAGCTTGGCTTCGTTGTGAGGTCACGCTGAACAGAAAAAGCTTTCAAAGCTGAATTACTGGGCGTTTTGTTTGCTGCTTATTGAGTTGTTGAATTTGCTGGTATGACTGGAATGTCCCTCATTAAAACATTGCAGTCGTTTAAGAGGCTGAAATCAGCACATGCTTAATTATAGACCTTCTTGAGGCATGATGCTACAAAAATCCATAGTCACTAATGCTTTAAAAATACATTTTGGGCTTTATACATTTATTTGCATGTATTAGGCAGACTAATAATCAAATAAATGTGTATATATATATATATATAATGCATAGAGATCTCAAATTATTTTATCATATAGCTTTTTTTCTGAAACATCTTGACTGCTTAAAGAAAAAAAAATGAAATTTTGCAGGTATTTTGGCATAAAATCTGCAGCTCTTATTTTGCTAGATAAGGGCGATGTGAGGCTGGTTTTGGGGGAAATGCTTTCCTCTCTGGAATTTAAACAGAGGCATGTGTGTCACATATGTGTGGACATGTTACAATAATGATGGGCTGGAGAGATCTGTGCATTGTTAGTCTTTTCACTAGACCACACAAAGACAAGGAGAAATGTTGAACCGTTTGTATTTAATATAGTATATGAATATATCTTAGCATCTCTGTTTTGCAATGGGGCAGTGAAAAGACGAAATGCAAGAAAATTCTGTCGATTTTGTTTTCGTTCATTTCACATTGTCGCAAAGTAAAAGACCTCAAATGTCACTGTTGCTCTCAGAAAGGGTAAACAAACTTAATAAAATGAGTTTTTATGTTAGTAGCAGACTTGAATGCTGTGTCAAACAGTGAAGCAAGAGTTCAGCCATTCAAAAAATTCAGAATCAACCCCTAAAAGTAGCATTTGGAAATTCCCTGATTGAATTCCTGATTAAGAGAGAGTGGAAAGTGGTGGTGAGGATAGACAAGTCTTCTTAAAAGGGAATGCGAACAAAGGGAAGCCTGAGCTATGATGGTTTTTCTCTCTTATTTTCATTTTCTCCCTCTCCAGTTGGCACTTGGTACTTTGGGATATATCTGAACTCCATCAGCCAACTCTAGAAGTGTGAGCCAGATATGTCAGAGTGAGAGTGGGAAGGTGTTGTAATAAATATGGTGGTGGAAGACACAGATAGAGGGCAGATATTTATACTATTGTCCATTGTTCTGGTGCAGAGTGCTGTCTCAACAAAGAGTGTAAGAGGCCGCCATGAGGAACCTACTCAATGTTGATCCAGGAGATGCATTAGTGTCAGAGAAAGTGTTGAGAAGTTGTACTCCCAGCCCACATTACCCTTACAAAAAAAGTATAATGTTACTAGCGTGCTGATATACTGTAATGGTATGGTATGCTTTTAATTTCCTAATAGTAGGGTCCAAAAGTCTTGAAAATGTTTTTTTTCCCTTTGTTTTTGTGATAAACAAAAGGCATAAAAATAGGAATATGTATTTAAGCAAATGAAAGACTTACAAATACTGCATACTGAATATTACTTCTTAATTTAATATTTAACTCAAATTGTTATGGTGATAATACAGGTTTGTTGTGAACTAAATTGTTTTAAATGAATATGTTAATCTGATATAACAGCACTTTTTTTGTAAGGGTAATGCACCATTTAAAGAAAAGAAGAAGCAGCAACCATTGTTTGTCCCATGAAATATGACGTAGGGCCCATACTGCACTGCTTTAAACCCCATGTCTCTGTTTACCTCTAGGAGGCGCTTGTTTTCTCCTTTAAGACTGGGGGCCTCCAAACTCTTCCAACTCAATGGGTGAGGACATGAATTGTGCATTGATTGACAGGAAGTTGCTTCCTAGTGCTTGTCCATTGCTATCCTCTCCATTCGTTTCATGCATACATGGTCAAAACCCCTAAACGCAGCGTGTGATTGGTACCAGAGGGTGCAGTGTCCTAAAGCTTTGAGGTTATTTTTTAAATGATAGAGCCTTTATTTCTCCTTTTTTGGGGGTTTGGGTTTTCTTTCTTTTCCGGGCCACTTTTGACAGGTTAAACAATACGGTGCGGTGTCTATTGCATTTCACTACTGCTTTCCCACAGTAAATAAGTGTAGTCCTGTAGAATAATTCTTTGGATATTGTCCATTGAATCAGTTTCCTGTCAAGTCTGTTGTCTTTTTCATAATAATAATTATTATAAAAAATACTCGCAACGCAGTGTTTGATAAAACTAAAAGAGCTTGTCTTGAGAGCTTGTCAGTGACACTTTAGATTATAAATATTGTCTTTAAAAAATGTTCCTGAACAATGACATGGTACATTTAAGTTGGTTTTACATATATAATATATAATGTATCAGTGTTAAAATGTTTTGTGATTGTATGAATTTATAACTCAAATCAGTCTTTTTCACCAAACTCACACTTGTCAGTCATGATTTGTAATCTTTATTAACTTCCATTGTATCTAATGCTTTGTCAATACAGACATAAATTCTGTTTTTAAATCAAATTTGCCGCTACTGCATACTTCACACAAATAAAATGGTTTGAATTGTTTTTGTTTTGTTTTTTATTATTATTACTTTTATATTCCATACTACCACTACCTCAAGTTTGGGGTTGGTAAGTTGTTTATTGTTTTTCAAAGAAGGTTGCATTAATATCCAGTAAAACCAAATGTAATGTGGTGCTCAAGAAACATTTCTTATTAGTATCACGTTGTGCTGCTTAATATTTTTGTGGAAACCATGATGCATAGTTTTTCAAGATTCTTTGATGAATAGAAAGTTCAAAAGAACAGCATTTATTTGAAATATAAATCTTTTGTAGCATTACAAATGTCTTTACTGTGACGTTTGATCAATTTAATGCATCCTTGCTGAATAAAAGTATTAGCATGACTGACAATGTGCAACCCAGCTGTCAAAATGACAAATAATAATTATTTCTAGTGCAACCTCTGGTTCTGGGGAGAACTTGGGTACTTAAAAACTGAGATTGTGGAAGTGATTTTGTCTCCATTACTCATTCGTTCCCTCTTTCTCCATCCCAGGGCAGTGACAGCGAATACGAGGTGGACCCCAACCGGCAAAAGACCCATTCGTTTGTCAACCACTACATCAGCGACCCTACCTACTACAACTCCTGGCGCAGACAGCAGAAGGGAATATCCCGAGCGCAGGCCTACAACTACACCGAGTCTGAGTCCGGAGAGCCCGAACACTGCGCCCCTCCGCCCCCTCTGCCACCTCTGCCCCCTCTACCCCCGTTCCCCCCACAGCTCAGTTCCCCTACGCCCCAAAGCCAGTCCCAGACTGGCAGCCTTTTTAGACCGAAGGGCAGCCGGACTCCCACTCCATCCCAGCAGAGCTCCAACCCACCCAGTCAGCACGGCACACTTTACCGGCCCCCGAGCAGCTTGGCCCCTGGCTCCCGGGCCCCCATCGCCGGCTTCTCCTCCTTTGTTTGACAGAATGAAGATATCGGTACATGGAAACACCAAACGAAGGCAGAGGGGGGGGATCTCTTGTTTTCCCAAACGCCTGGTCAAACTCACGTCTATAGAAGAACAACAACAAACATCAGCCCTGGATCTGTTGTGCTTTACTTGTCATTGCAAGCTGATTTTTATTTTTGTATTCCTTCTTTGATCACAGTTTATTTTCTTTCGTTCAGGTTTTTGTTTTCTTTCCCTGCTTGTGTGTGTTCAGTGTGTTTCACTCACAATGAAAGACAATCACTTGGAAAGACACGTAAACGCATCCGTGAGCTTTATTTGTTTTGCTTTGGGTTGATTTTGCTGCGCTGCCTGAACAAACTGCATGGCTTTTTTTGGTTCAAACAATTCTTTTCGTTTGCTTTTTCATTTTGTTGATATTGGTTCTTTTATTTTATTGAGTTCCACAAAAGTGTACAATACAAAACTAAGATATGAATGCTGGACAGAAGCACCAACACATGAAAAAGAAAAGAAAAAGGTTATGGAGTAAATCTCAGCATTTGGATCACCAGCGGTGACTAACATCTAGTAAAACGCTAAATGGTGTTTTTTTTTACTGTGGTATTTTTGTTCTTAAACAGATGACATAGTACTTTGGTGATTATGAGAGGTTAAAGTTCATTTGACTAGAGACTATGATCTGATAAAGACCCGCCTGCTCTTAGCACGTTTGAGTTGGAAAGCCAGCATCGTTTATTGATGTCACAGGTCAGTTTTAACCAGTGTTCTAAAAAGGCCAAAGGTCATATTAAGTGCTTAATGCTAATCTGTGTTTTGAATGTTTTTTTCCAGATGTGAAATGTAGATTGTGTTCATAAAGCTAAGGACTGGAGCGCGAGTATATTTGCCATGTGAAACTGATAGATGAAAGGCCAAATATGTAAGAATCTGATTTACTATGATATTATTGTTCTATTGTTCTGGATTGATTCAGATTCAGAGGATTCATGTCAGCTGCGGGTGTGTACTGTATGTGTGTTACTTGGTGGGCGGGGTCATTTGTTGCTCCTTTTGATTTGACTCTATGATGTCATCCTGAGCTTCAGGTTGCACTTCCGCCGTGCAACCCGTAACATCCGACACAAACATCAAATAAACAGCAGTGGATATGGGATATTTGCCGACATCTCAGGCGGAGCTGGAAGTCAAACATACCCATTAAAGAGTTCCTGTTCACACAGATTTTCACTTTACATGACTCTGCCAGTGATGTCATCTTCGCCGTTCACATAGATCATCTGGCAAGACGTGACGTCATAGGAGCCGATGACATTTTCAAAGATTGTGCAACCAAGCAAATGTATTGTACCTGTGAACTTCAGACCATGGATTTTCACCACTTCGCTTTGACGCAGCTATTCAAAGTTACTGAAGATAAAAGAAAACGGACTAAGGGACCCAACACAATGCCAGCAGAGAACTAAACGGCACTTGCAACAGCTTACTTGTGAGGTTTAACGATGTTGTTTGCTTTTTCCTTTCCGTGAAGTGATTTTACTGTCTGTATAAACAAGGTCAATCACATGCTCAGTCTGCCTGAACACAGTATATTCCTAAATAAATTATGTTTTCTGCAAAAGTTATTGGTTTGAACATTTGAAAATGGCCATGTCTGAAAAGGGAGTGACTGACGTAGGAGAAGACATGTGTAATGCTAAGTGAAAGTGTCCTTAAAATTATATCATTTTAGCTGTCATGACGTTTCCATGCACTCTAAGAACTACGTCTTGGAGCAACTGAAGATAAGAAGTCATTTAAAGGTTCTTTCAGGTTTTTGACCTGAATTTCAATTTTATCATTGCTGGTCCCAGCTTGTAAACCAACATAGTCATATAAAGCTGGTCAACCAGCTCAATCTTTCCATTGAAACTTGACTAGTTGCTAGTTAAAGTAAGCCTGGTAGGGACACCACCATACCAGAATCCATAATGCTTTTCAGATGGGACATAACTGTATATTAAAGATATGTTCTGATTGATTGTGAATGTAGGGGGTTATGCTGCATTATCAGTTTCATTGTGGGCAAATTTGTAGCTGGGATTTTGTCACACCTGTTTAAGACAGCTGAGCCAATTTTAGGGATAACTTCAATCTGATGAGGTGAACCTTCATTTCCAGAGGCTTAAGAAGTGCTTTGGACAGGTGAGGAAAATATTAGGTTGGTTCAGGCTTAAATACTAGCTTTATCGGATAAAGGGACTAAGATACTGGAACGGCCACTAGGAATGAGTGGATGACTGTAATTTTGCCAGGTAGGACATGTTCCTGGATTGACATAATTTGTTGGGCCTGGAAAAACATTCGGGTCCAACAAAACTGTCTAATGGGAACATGCTTGCATTACATTGGCCAAGTCTGCAATCGCATGCTTAACTATCTGACTTCACTCTAACCATAAAATCTGGATAGGATTGTTGTTCCAGGATAGCCTGGGAAAACCCAGACAACTTCCGGTAAAAATAGATTTGCTCTTAAAGTTAGTCTGGCAAAGAGCTCATTCAAGCCCATTTCCAATCCGTCGAAATCGAGGCACCAATCAGAAACGTTGGGGCGGGCTTTACACAGTGACGACAGCACTGGGATTTTGAAGCAATTTCGTAGCCTACATTACAAAGATGGATGCTGCCGTCGAACATCACTCGTTCGAATCAGCTATTGCGTCTGCTTTAAGCGATTTGAACGTTTTCTTTTTGTTAAAAACCGAGCAAAGAACAACACTCGGAGATGTTTCTCCGCCGCTCTGCATACGTCATCTCCTTCATCGCTCTGATTGGTTTCAGGTCTATCCGCGACGTCCGTTGGTGACGCCCCTTTGGAAATGATTTGTCTGTGACGCTTTGCCAGACCATAACTCAGTTACAACTGAGAATGGTCTGGTTTTAACCAGGCTAGTTCCAGGATGAACAAGAATGTTGTTCCGGGTCCTACTTGGCAAAATCACAGTCACAGAATGTGTGTGTGCAATTATTTTATACTTTTGCATGCTTGCTTACTTAGGAGTTGCAATGTTTAAAAGTCCATCTTTATCTTCTATTGGACATCATCTGTTGCTCTCGTTGGATTAATGCGTGCGGATAAACCGGATCAACAGACCTGTGGAATCCTGTCCAGCATCTGTTGTCTCCAGCCAGTTTACAGTCACACTGCTCCCTCAAGTTCAGAGAGAATAAAGCCAATCAGCTACGATTCAATTTTAACTTTGATTATGTTAAAGAGAAGGAGCATGTATTTCTCCATCTCCATCATTTGTTATCTCTTTTATTCTGTGGTGTCCAAAAACACACCCTCTTTGTGACAACTGCAAATGTGAAATGAACTCTTTCCTCTTGTTTCTCCCTTTCCAAATCTCTATTTTCCATCTGAAGTGTGGCGAGAGTGAGACAGAAAACCCTGCATTTATAGGTTAATGATGTCAGAGGCAGAACAGGACAGGAATGTGTCTAAATGGAGGGAGATTCCACATCATACTCATCCCAGTTTTTGTCCTAATAAAACTAAATACAGCAGAGGGTATAACAGAGTATAATGGTATAACAGAGTAATGGCTAAAAAATGGGGTTTCACTTTATTTCGATGGTCCTTTTAACACACTCTGTTGACTAACGTTGCACCTACATGTCTACTCTCATTAGAGTATTAGTTGGGTTAGGGTTAGAATAATTTTAAATGTACTTATGTACTA
Source organism: Tiaroga cobitis (assembly GCA_030578255.1). Taxonomy (NCBI): domain Eukaryota; kingdom Metazoa; phylum Chordata; class Actinopteri; order Cypriniformes; family Leuciscidae; genus Tiaroga; species Tiaroga cobitis. Next base: position 34,945,030 of record CM060602.1, on the reverse strand, counting down.
CTTATTTTAAACGTAGTTATTTTTTAGTCAGTAGAAGGTCTGTTTGAGGACCATCACAATAAAGAGTTAGCAGATAATAAGCAGACAGTCTACTAATACTCTAATGAGAGTTAGTTGCAAAGTTACTTATGGTCAGCAGAATGTTCAAAAGGGACCATCAAAATAAAGTGTTACCAAAAATGGTCTTAAGAGCATACATTATGATGGAGGAACTTGTTTTAAAAGTGTGAAGGAAAATTCTTCATGTTCTTCGCCATAAGAAAGGTCAAATCAAAGACAGGTGTTCCTGAGCTTTACACCCAGTACCTGAAGGCAAAATGGCTTTTGACAGATAAATGATTAATGTGCGCCAGCCGAAACAGATATAAATGGAAAATACGCTTATATAATCTTGGGTTATATAAGAGTTGTGAATGCTTGTCTTGGAGTTTACAACCTTTGAACGCAATGGGTTTAGATGTTAGTCTAAACTGAAAGAAATCATCTGAACATATGACTTGATGTATCAATCTATAAAAACAACAGATTGTTGTTGTTGTTGTTTTGCTTAAAGTATTCAGTTCATGAGGCCTCAGTACGTGGATGCTAATTCCAAATGCAGTTAGCAGCAACTCCTCCACCATCTGTGCTACAGCTCATAATGTTTTATTCAAAGGTGCTAGTGAAGCTCTGCAGTTGTTTCTTGTTTGAACCACCTGCACTCGTTTCCTATTTGTGGTTACTTCTTTGAATTTTTTTTATTAATCTAATTATATTATTTTCCTCTTCCACAAAATGGTAATATGCACCATGCCAAGATCAAATGGTTGGATAAATCCTTTTGATATTGATTATAGGGTAGAATTTTACCACTGGATATGAGCCCATTGATCTGCACCATAAAGAGCACGTCAGGAAGTAATCACCTGTTTGAAAAGTTATGGGAAGAAGTTTGTTGACCACTTTGGCGGCTTTTTATAAGCAGGTTTGAAGGGGAGATTGACTTGTAAATGTGTAGTGGCGTTACAGCTTTATTATTTACATAACAGTATTCCCAATCCATCATAAATTCATAAACTTTAAGTGGGCCATTTGGTTTTCTGAAATATTAACCTACTTTAATGGTTAATTTGAACGTTCTTTTGTTTGTTTTTAGTTATTATGCTGATGGTTTGACTGTGTGTGTGCGCAAGCGCAGATGTATTGTACGAAATAAGCTTATGTTTATTTTGCCTTTCTGCGTAGAAATTAAATCAAAATATGTGATATAGAAAGTAAAGAGCTAAAATTAAGGTTTATTTAGATGTACGTGATTATTTTTTATCACGTTGATGTTTAATTTTTTTATCACGTTGATGTTTAATCCGCCCGCATTTTGTTGTCAATTTGCAATTATGAGCACTGGAATGCTATGTCACTATGAATCACACAGCTGAAGAGGATGTATGTGGTTGAGTATGTCACATTTGTTTAGTGTGGTTACTATAGCAACATCAACAGAACTTAATTATTCTCAGACAAAAGATGATCACAGACACTTTTATAAAGACATCTGTTTGCCTTGTTTTTCCGATTTTTTTTTTTTCATATAATATTGGTTAATTTAAAATGTTTATTTTTGTGTTTTCCTGTGATTTGATTTACTTCATCAATATTAGTGCTGCATCTAAGGATTTTTAAAAATGCCTAAAATTGGATTTATTGTATTATAATGAGTGTTTAGTGCCACGGCTGTACTCTGTGATCACATATGTATATTCTGAACTAGACCGTTTAAAAAAAATACTCGGAGGAGCTCTTGAGCAGTCACTGATCGCCTGAAAAAAAAAAAAAGACCTGATGACAGAATGATATTATTTTACTAAATAAAATGAAAGAAAGAGAAACAAATATTTTTGTGAAATTGTTTATATTTATTTAAATCTCCCCATGTATGCCTACTAATAGTATAAATCATAATATTGTATTAATTGTATACAATCATAGTACATTATATTATAATTTTTAAATGTTTATTAAAAACAAATACATTAATAATTACAAATAATACAAGGGTGATACATGTGTATAAATAAAATACAATTAATGTGTATTAAATAAATTAATTAATTAAATGAAAAAATAAAAGAATGTATAAATGAATACAAATGATGATAAAATGTGAATGATATGGTGCTTTTAAATTAAAATTAATAGACGCCAAAAGCAAACTTAATTTACTGTATACAGTCGTGTATTTGGTCGTAAATTTGACACTGGTCCTTTAAAAGGCAATGAGAGACTGAGCTCACCATTGAAAGGGGCGGGGCGCGTGGCGGGGGGCGGGGCGTCGTCCCTCGTCACACAGTCAGAGGACGGTCTCGGACGCTTGAACCGCATTAGTGCGCCATCGCACATTGAACTACAGTCAGTACGCAAAGACGTGCTCCTCAGGATTCAAGTATTCAACGCGTTTTTATTATCTATAAACGCGTTACTCCCACATAAAGCTGTTTAAAGGATATCGGAGACATCTGTCAGGCTGAACCTGTGTTGTGTTACACTCCACGGACTCTTCTGTTTGGAGTGTGATTCCATTGAACTTGGTCCATTGTTGTTGGATGAGAAGCTCAACTTGGCTTTGAGGATTCTGGGATCGAATACGACGCTGCAAACAGTGGTAAAAAGCTTTGTTATTTATTACATCAATTAATTTCTTTGTGCGACCTTTGCTCACATCCCACAAGGTTCCATTAGAAGTTTGGATAGAAGTTCACTGGGTTAGATAAAGATACAATGAAGCGTTTGCTCTTCAAGTGTCTTGTATCAAGTGTCCTCCGGAGGCCAGTCAGTCAGACTGATATCTCATTCATCTGAATCTCAAATGGACTTAACAAATGTGGTCCCAAAGAGATTTTTGTTGTTCAGTTTTGAATGTGTCAGTCTCAGACATTCTTCCTCTACTACTGTGTGTAGTTTGCTTTGTGCTGTATAGGCTGTGATCATGGTATTTCAGACTTTTTTTTACCCTACATTTTATGCAATAAATAATGTATCAAATGTTTACATTTTGGTAACAAAACATATTAACTTAATAATGTTCATTGATAACTTTTTATATTTTTTAGCCCAATAACAGATGTGTACATTGAGTTGTGCATAATAGCCTAAATTATATATATTGATTCAAATGCTAATATTTACATGTTATTTCATTAATATCTGGCTTATAGTTTTATATTATTTGATGTTTGAAATGTTTATTTGTCTTTGGATTTTTATCAGCTATGTGTGGTACACTGACCTTTATGGATAGATATTGTTCTTGTTAAATCATTTAATCATTACTTGTTTCAGAGGCAACATAATTTTACTCCACAATCTGAATTTCACCTTTCAGATTTCGAGTCTGGGGCTTTTGTGTAGGCTACCAATGCACACGATTGTGAAAGTGAGTTAGCAGTTAACAAGTGATCTCTAATGGGGGGCTTTGACGTGTGCTGCTTGTTGGGATTGCAGGAGACAAGGAGCTTGTGATTTTGAGTCATTAGTATAGTAGTGCTAAATGCCTGGATGGACCATGGAGCTGCTGTTATAGTGTGCTACTTGTGTCCGGAAAAAGTGGTAGATGAAATGTTATGTAACCACTTCTTAAAAAGTCCATGTTGCAATGAAACAGGAATCCAGTGAAGTATTCCAAGAGCTTCTTGTGAATTTCCAGATGTATTCTCCATATATTGTCCTGAACCTGTTGGCCACATCTGTTGCATAATACACATTGGTCAGATGGCTGCAGTTTCACAGTTCGTTACTCTAACGGCTCAAACTGTTGTTTGCAGAAAACTGGCAAGCGCTCTGGTATTGTAAAAGGTTATCAGAGTGAAATTGATTGACCCTAATGGGTTGTCTCTCAACAGCACAATCAACTTCTGAGTATCATTTGACTTTATTTTTCTTTTTCTTTTACTTTTTTTTTTTTTGTGTGAATTCATAATCTGTTGCTCCAAGTTGAAATGTCTTCATTTGTCATCTAAACCTTTTAATTCCTCTATCAGGAACGAATGATCACCACCACAGTTTAAGTGAAAGTAATACAAAATTCTAACTTGAGTGCTGTGTGGTCCAGGGCTTTGACCCTTAACCTTTGACATTTTTATCATTCTTGGTGTCAATATTTGTGAAAGGTGGCATTAGCAACCCTGCCGCCAGTGCTCTGAGGTCAGTGTCTGCCTGGACAAACAAATCACTGTACACCTGGAGTTAAAGATGCCTGGTTAATATCCGGAGCTCATTATGATATTCCAGTTAGGAGAGCCGGCAGGCAGAGATACAGTTCTGGCCTAAATAGCATGGAAGATGTGGGCCAAGGTCAGTGTGTGTGTGTTATAAGGCCGACCTGCCAGATGGACAGATAAATGCAGTCTGTTCTTTTTCCTCTTTTTTTCTTCCCACATTTTTCTTTTTTTTTTCTCACCTTACAGCCCCATTTTCTCATGTAATGCATTTTACACAGAGTAAACTTTCTTACTTTAGTTACTTTCTTCACCCCAAAATTAAAATCCAGTAATTATTTAGTCATTCTCATGTCATTCCAAACCTGTATGTTGGGCTGCATGTTTGAGATCACAACTTTCATTGTGATCTCCCCTCTCCCCCCTAAAAACAAAAGCTAAAAAGCTCCTTATGCTTGTTTGTAGGGCTGCACAAATTGTGATTATATTACAAAAATAACAAATCTTTTATTTCACCTTGACTTGAAATGCTTCAGCAGCCTCTTGCTTGGTGCTTATGTGTGTGTACAGCTTGTGTGTGTGGATGGATCTGTAGTAATACAGCTGGCTGCTTGCCCATCCACTGTGTGTGTGTGTGTGTGTGTGTTGGTGGCCTTCTTGTGACTCCGCAGCATGAGTCTGTTGTGCTGCTCAGAAAGCCTTATTCCTCTCTGATGTAATCAGCCCAGCTGTCGACACACACACATTACAGGAGGTCGACATGTCTGTGCTCAAAGGACTAAAGTTCAACCTGGGGGGCTTTGAAAGCATAACCTTCCTAAATTTAGCCTGCAGGGTTTGCGTGTAAGTTGTTCGTTATGGTGGTTAGTTAATAATGGTGTTCTTGGCCTTTCTAGATAACAACTTCAACACCCACCCATCCCGGTTGTGTTGTAAGAGACATTTGCAGATTTTGTGTTGAAGTTAAACCACATGGTAGGGTGAAGATCAAGTAGGCTATAAGATTGACATTTAAAATCAATATTGTATAATACTGGTTGTACTGAAATCATCTTTTATTTAACATCCACTAGTTGTCAAAAGTTTGGTGTCGGTATTTTTTCAAATTTCTTTGAAAGAAGGCTCTAATGCTCACCAAGGATGCAGTTATTTGATCAAAAATACAGTAAAACATACTATTGTGAAATATTATTAAATTTAAAATAGCTTTTTTTTATTTGAATATATTTTAATGTAATTTATTCCTGCTACGTCAAATCTGAATTTTCAGCATCATTACTCCAGTCTTCAGTCACATGATCCGTCAGAAATAAATCCAATATGCTGATTTCCTGCTCAAGAAACATTTCTTATTACTATCAATGTGGAAAAAAGTTGTGCTGCTTAATATTTTTGGGAAAACCATGACACATGATTGTTTTTTTGTTTTTTGTTTTTTTTTGGAATCTTTCTATGGATTATGATTTGGCTGTTTTGCCATCATTTTTATTTTATTTTTAATATTATTGATGCAAAATTTTTTTGAGCAGGACGGCATGCTATTTATTATACAATGATAGGAAATGCCTGCAAGATATTGTTAGCTTTTATGTAGAAGACTTTGAACTTGGGAAAACTGTACTGCATTCATATCAGACCTCAAGGGAAAGTCAAACTATTTAAACCACGACTCTGTGTCTTGCCAAGAGTCAATATTTTTGCACTGTCTCCTCTCCTCATGAACTTGAATAAGACGATTCGAGCTCCCTGCTTCAAGCCCAGCTGAGGCCTCAGGAATCTGACATAATAGCGTTAGAGAAGCGGATTCTTCTGAAACCAAACCTCCTGCCGTCCTACAGGCTGATCTCCTCCTGACACTAGGCAATGAGCCAGTTCTTCTTATACCAAGAAGACCAAAGCCCTGTAGCGTTTAGACCATATACGAATCCTGTCATTTGACCTTTTTAACTTTTTGTTAACTAGTGTAGCTTGCAGTCATTATTAACTGACTTGATATTAATCTGTGCTGCTGCTGTGTGAAGCTATGATATGGATTCCTGGAAAATTGAATAAGAAACTGTTTCAACGTTTTAAAAAAAAATCTCAACCAATGGTTAATTGTTGACCAAGATCTTTTAGACATTAATAATGCAGTTCGAGTCATTACAGCCTCAGATGGCAAACCCTCAGACCTCCCAAAGTTCATAAGAAAATAGCTGGAAAAAAAGCTATTGCAATCTGATTGCAAAACTTCCAGTTAGTGTACCCCCCCCCCCCCCCTCTTGTTGTTACAGCACGTAACAACAAGACCGTGTTTGGTCACTTTACATGATGACCTTTTTCTGTTCTTGGCTGGAATAAACTGCAGTAAACATGTATCCTGATAGTCAGAAGTCTAAGTGAGACTATGTCATTTTAACTATAGGCATTAGTGGTATGTAAACTAACAGCTGACATTATGCTGAAAATTATTGGTGGATTACTCATTTTCTATGTAATGAACTTGTGCATGTTGATGAACTCATTTATATGGAACTAGTTTCTTCACATACTCCAGCCTGAAGTAACTTTAGTAACCTTTCTTCGGTTTCAAGATGATGACTGTCAAGTTTCAGACTGAGATTCTTTGCTTGAGTCCCTCATTTTGGAGATGACAAAATCATGATTACTGTGCTGCGTGATAGTGTTGAAAGGCGTTAAACCGGTTTAAGTCACTGGTATCGTGTAGCAAATGACAGGTGATTTTCTTTGGGTTGAGCCACACATTTTTGGAATGACAGTATCGGCATCACTCCCTGTGAAAGTGGACCTCAACTTGAGTGTCCTGTTTCTCTTTAAGTCCAAAGCTTGAAGCACGTTATTTCTAATACCTGGCTGGCACAGCCCGACAACTAGTCTGGCCACATTTACATAGATAGCCCTTTTAATTTAGTAGCCATTTTCTCTGGGGTTTGATCCTTTGCTCTTTTGTCTTGCTTCCAAGCTGTAAATGTTGCCATTAGTGTGTTTATCACCTTTATTGAACTGCAACATTTCCTGGTAGTTTATTGATGTTGCTCAGTAATGATACTCGTGTTTATCCTGAACTAAGATAACACCAGAGACAAAGACAATAATGGCCACAACAATTTCCAAAGCCATTTGTGAGGACACTTGCTTGTGTACTTTTTATTTTTTATTTTTTTTTTACAGAGAGAAAAGGAAAAACATTCCTTTTTGTTTCTCACTGTGTCTCTTCATTTGTATACTATTCTTTAAATTCTCTTAGTTCTCCTCTCCATCTTTTCCCATCATTCAATTTCAATCAGTTTTCGTCTCATAGAGTAACAGGTGGTCGCTCTCCCTCAAGCATGTGGCTATGGTGAAAAGAGAAAAGGAGCAATTCTTTTCTCCATTAGTGTCCATTCCAATCCCAGATGCTCTTGGCTCCACTTGAGTAATCCAATATCCTTATAGATCCATAACAAATGCCCTCTGTCACTCAGTGTCATTATTCTCAAAGTAACCCACAAATGTGGTCTGAATTCATAGACACATGACCCATACATGTGTGGTCTTCAGAATGTTTATGTTTCCATAGATTACTAGCAATTTAGCAGTTGTGTTTCTTTCAAAATAGATCAACAATGGGTTAATTGACCCTTTGCGAAGCTTCGCCCACTTCAGTTACTGTTGCTTGTGCTCGCTCAGACCAGCTTTAGCAAACTATCACAGTTTCAAAGGTAAGAATGTCTTCTGAGTTCTAGTCATAGCTAAGGTCATATTAGATATATTTCTCTTACTTCTGTTTGTGTAAAGGGATTGGCTCATACTTCAGATCGTTTCTTCTTTAAGCTCTATTTATTTAAGTTTATTGTAATCGTTGTGACTTTGCTTCCACAGTTTCAGTGTCTTTGAGAATAGACAGTTGGGCGTTTCCAGAGGCCTTATCCTGTGGAAGGAACACTTATATGCTCCAGTAAACTCAGACACTAGGTCACTGAGTGTGTTAAAGGTGGAGTGTTGTATTGATTGGCGCAGTCAGGCTTCCTATTTTAAACGATTGGAATCAATCATGGTCTTTAAGTATTGTTGATTTCAGATTAAGTGATTTGGGCTGCATTTAACACTATTGCTACTAGTTTGGAAATAATATGCTATTGAAACTACATTTACCAAAGGTACTGTCTGTAATTTCTGCAGTTATTATTACTTCTGCATTGCATTAATTTGTGTTGGCCTTTGTCATAATAATATTTTGGTGGCAACCATGGTAAATATTTGTAATACTGACTGTGTGCAATTAATCCTGCGTTGAGAGAGTTCGTTGTCACTGAACGCTCAATTTTGGAGCTATTCTTCTCTTGTAAACCACATCTGGTTTAAGGGTGTTACGTGAGTGGACCTTGCTCTTTTCAGACCTACTAGAGCTGAACCACACTGACAGCTGTGCGTTAGCAATCAGTGCTTAAACCATATCATCATGCATTGCACACATATACAAAGACTGCCGTCACCACTTGAGGGGATTTACAAGGATTTTATCAGTTGATGAGAAGTCATGTATGAGAAGATTATTTTTTTAACTAAGTTAATTGGTAGGCTATGTTGTCTTTGCAGGAGTTATGATAGCCTAATGCTTTGTAGACGTCATAATTAACGTAATTACACGTTTTTGACCAGTAAATATCTTTTTCGAACTTTTAATTATAAGTTAGAATTGAATAAAAAGCTCTTTCTTCCAAATTGTGTAAAATACCAAAAATGCTGTTTTATTAGTGTTTTTTTAGGGTTTTGTTAAAAAAAAAAAATTTAAATTTATGTTGAGAAAATAGATATTATTTTGCTGTCAACAGAAAATGGATTTTTTTCTCGTTAAGACCTAAAAAGAAATCGGCATCTCACAATTACGATAATTTAAACATGATTGATGCAAGCTGTAAATATAGGAGTAGGCTATTAAAGATAAAGATTAACTTTCATTTCAGTTCAGAATGGCTTTTGAGAAGTGTTAATAAAGATAATTGTATTTTGTGTAATAAAAAAAGGCTGTGATGATATGTATTGTTCCCTGTAGGTTGTTGGGTGCACGCAAGGGATTGTGAGAAGTCTTCTTGTGGGTTCTGAGATTGTCTTTTTAGGTTATTCTGACAAGATTGTTTCAATTGAAGACTGTTTATGAGTATTCAGTGCTTTCTCTCTCAATGTATAAAATGGCTAAGTCAAGACCAGTTTGAGGGCTGATTCAGACAGAATACGTTTTTGCTTTGAAAAACACGAGTCGCGGGCAGGGAAATGGGGGAAAACCGCAATGTCTCGAGACGCGTCTTTTAAAATGTGATGTTATTTAAACTTGAGCACCGCGTTTTTATAACGCTGTGTCATGCGCGAGATGCTGCAAAAGATGCAAGACGCGGGCGTAACCGTCAAACACATTCGTCTAGCGCGTTTACATAGAAAAATAATGAAAAAGTAGCGCAGTGGAATGGAAAAACGTGTTCTGTGTGAACGGCCCCTTAGAATTTATTCAGCTGTTTAGGATGTAAAAAAATGTCAATCATTGAATGTTGCAAGTTTGGGTTACTCAAGGTCCTCTTGTATCCTTTTGATGCCAATGGGGAATTCCTATGAGCAAAACAGAAAGTTGTAAATTAGAGACCTTCCTTTTCATGGGTGCCTTGAAAAATGCTGCTCGACTGGTGCTGTGTACATGTGAGGGAAGTTGTTTTGAAAGACAGGCTTTATACTGTCTAATGTATAATACAAACAACTTAAGCCTCCTTTGTCAGTGACTCATGCTGTAGACACATTTAGTTGCACATATTCTCAAAGAAACAGCAGGATTGGTGAAAATCAGTTTTCAGATTTCAACAGTTTTTCAAATTATCCAAAATGGTTGAACTTTTGAACCCAGACTGAAAAGATGAATGACAAGAAGTTGTCCAAAGTTTGCATTTCACAATATCTTGGTCAGCTGGGAAATATCCTCTTAATCGGTTTGACTTAAGCAAAGTGCTTCATAAATTGTTGCTGTGTGGAGAACTGAGCATGGGTGGAGGAACGTGATGGCTCACAGATACACCTAATTATATTTCAAGACGAAATGGAAAAGAAAGCATCAATGAAATATAACTTGTAGTCCCATTTTAAGCCGTGGCTCGTCAAGGGGTAATTTGAGTCAGAGGAATAAATTAATTTATTAAAATAATGAATAAATGAGAACGTAAAACTAATTCTCTAAAGTCTTATTTTTTCCTGCATTGCATGTGCATTTTCATTAATCAGCCCTGAACATAGTCACAATTCATATATATATACATTTTTTTCAGTACTTTGTGCCTTATTTTAAAACTATTTGTATTGATGTTTTTTTTTATTTTTATTACTATTGTATATTGCTTTTTCTTGTCATTACTTTTTTAATGTATAAAGCTTTGGCAATCATGCCAATACTTTTACATTGAATTTTTTTTTATTAAATACATATTGTATACCTGGATAAATTTAGCTTTGACAAATAATTTAGAGTACATTGCAAAAAAATGTACTTAAAAAAAAATAACAATTTGACCATTAAATGTGCTTATATGATGGGCCCTTTCTAAAGTGGTCATGTGACAGAAATACAGCACAGTTTGCAATAGATTAAGGGGACGACTTGCCCACTCTCCCTATCAGAAATGTTTAGAAACACGTAACATTGACCTAATTTTCTCTCCATCTAATGAGATGCTGGATGGAAATGCCCTGCAAGGACTGTGGCGAGCCTGCTGGCGCACAGTCGTGTAGCACCTCTGCCAAGATGGCACCACCCGATGGGTGTCTGCTTTTCTTCAACACACTCATGCTTGTGTGTCCCAGACACACGGGCCCCAAGTCTGCCGGCAACACCCAGGGAAGACACAGCACTGCTGGCTCTCTCTTTCTCATCTGTGCCGTTTGGAAAGGGTTATGGGCCTAAATTCCAAGCAGTCGCTCTTCTTAGCCTTCAAACCAGATTATGCCATTTTCATTTTCAAAATCGATCATTATTTGCACTCTTCTCAGCCTGGGTTTAAAGTTTTCTGATTGTGTGCAGAATTATACAGCTGTGAGAGGATTGTTGGCTGAGTCTGAAGCTGAACCCATGGGCTTTCTGGCAGAGGAAAATGGCTGGAATGTGGAGTGGAAAGGATGAGGAAAGTTAATCATCTACTTGATTAGTAAGGCCACGTTCTGTCTGTTTATATTCTGTGATTATAGAGCTGCAACCTTTACCTTGCCGAAAAGTGACTGGCAAGAAGAATGATTCCTGTAAAATGTGAACCATAATAATAGTGGTTTTGACGAAAAGGTAAAGCTTCTTTTAGAGGTGTATCGTTAAATGTGAAGTCAGACTGGTCGGTTAAAAGACTTGAAGGTGTGTTTGTGTGTGGCACATGAGGCCTTGGTTTAAACATGGTTTTTAGAGTTTTCTACATTCTAGCGTGTAATCCTTGTGGTTAGTTTCAGCATGTTTGGCAGAGAAACTCTCAAAGCACAAACACGCACAGTACTGTATATCTGTTTACCCCGCTGGCTGCTGCTGAATGCCGACTAAGCTAGTGCATAATATCCTGTCTTGACCAAGCTGAGAGAAAACTTTCAGAAACTAGACCGGGAAGCTGATAGTATTACTCTGTAATGTGGTTAAACTCTTGAGGTGTTTTGCATGTTTATTTGTCCTTTACCTTGTTGATGGATTTATAATCTGCTAATGATCCTGCCTTTTCCCTGTAATAGTTTAACCAAAATTGAGAACGTAGTCATCATTTACTCACCCTCATGTCATTTTAAACCTGTATGACTTTCCTTCTTTAGTGGAGCGCAAAAAGTGACTTTTTAAGTAATATCCTGGTCTTTCTTTTCAGTATAATATTAAGTGGATGAGAACTGGTGCTGCCAAACTTCATAAAGATGAAAAAAACAACAACATCAAAGTAGTTCATTTGACTTATGCAATATATTCCCAGTCTCCTGAAGCCATACAATAGCATTTCTGTGAGGAACAGACTAAAAAATCTGAAAAATCCTGAGTCGACATCCACCCTCTTCTCCCGTTTGTTTCTCAAAAGCATCGTTAGTTAAGTTGATCGTAGAGACCATTGGTGGCAATGGTTCTACGATCTACTTAAGCTTACAATGCTTTTTGGGAAACTAAGCTTTTCAGATGAATTGGCTGGTCTAGTTCACAAAACTACTCTGGATGATTGGCAGGGCCGGAGTGGGACTAATTTTCAGCCCTGGAGTTTCATACCTTATACCGGCCCACTTTAGTTCCCGACCGACTATATTAAAATAATGTAATTAAACCCTCAGTATATAAGTCTGCAATAGTGCACTGTTTTGTACAGCCTTGTAATTCATTGTATTTTTCAAAAATATAATTTTCTATTCAGTGCAATAGCCGTACACAGGGTTTTATAAATACAAAGGTCCCAAAAGTGATCTGGGTTCGGGGGCATATTATTTTTCCACTGTCATTGGCAAACAACATGTATATCTGTGTTAAATATGAATCCATTGTAGGGCTGGGTATCGTAACAAAATGTTCGATACCGATACCGATACCTTGACTTCGATACCGGTTCCTGAACGATACTTTTTTCGATACCAATTTTGTTTAACAATATAACATTACCTAATTTTTTTTTTTTTTTGTTCAGTTTGTTGACTTTTTTACACTCATATTTTGAGTATGTAAAAAAGCACCAATGCTGAAGTTTTCTATGTTTCCTAATCATTTAACAACATGTATTCTTTACTTCAATGAGCTCATTGTTTCTTCCTTAACTTAATGCATTGTTTAACAATGAAATTGAATGAAAATTAATAGAAATGCATTACACTGTCACCTCTGATAACAGATCACTATAAATTGTAATTTAGACACATTCATTTTCTGTAAAGCTGCTTTGAAACGATATGTATTGTGAAAAATGCTATACAAATAAATGTGAATTAAATTAAATATAGGCTACTGGGGGGCGGGATATATGCCTCGCGCTCCGCACACATCAAGCTTGCCGCAAAGCACTGGCAAAAGTAGCCTAATGATTATGGATGTGTCGGGAAACAACAGCAAGGAGATATTTTAATTGTTTATTAATGAACAAGTGTTTACTAATGGTGTGTTCACTGTTCACACCGAACGCGAATTTAATATTTGCGCTAGTAGATTAGATACAAAGTCAAAGACGGGGATAGACGCATCATTCGCGCCGGGCGTCGGAATGATGCGAATTGGGCGACGCGTTTTGAACTCGAGCGGAAGATTGAAGCGTCTAACTAGACGCGATAGACGCCTATTTGACGCTCTATTCGCGTTCGGTGTGCTTTGTATGACACACCGCTTTGCCTTATCAGATTTACCGTGTTACCGGTCTCGGCAGCAATTATCTTGTCGAAAATATTGCATCGCGTGCTTCTGGCAAACACACACACACACACACACACACACACACACACACACACACACACACACTACAGCCTCACATGCGACAAGCCAAGTCTCTGGGCAGCCGCGTAAACTAGTGTTTTTCCTCCACAGCCAATCATGCTGCATGCATGTTTCACTGACGTTGACGAGATTAACCACTTAGGTACCGAAATTTGGTACCGAAAAACAAGACATGTTTCGATACTCGGTAGTACCGAGGCAATTCGGTCGGTACCTAAAAAGTACCGAACTCGGTACCCAGCCCTAATCCATTGTAATAAAGTTATTCTCATTCTGGGCACAGTATGCAATAGGCTATTGCTCTTCCTGCTCTCCTCTCTCATCTCCATCTCATTCTCTCATTCTTCTTCTCTCAGTCTCTTTATCTTTAGGTTAGCCTAGGCTACCTGTAATCTCCCCTTCCCGAAGCTGAGCTTTGATTGATACAGTCTTTGCAAACTGATTATTTATGTCGGTCGTTTGAAACTTATGGCGCTTTTCCATTACCAGTACCAGCTCAGCTCGACTCGACTCGCCTTGGCTCGCCTCGACTCGGCTCGCTTTTCGCTCCGTTTTCCATTGCAGAAAGTACCGCCACAAATAGTACCCGGTCGTCATAGCGACGCCTTTCGTTCCTCGTTGCCGCATCAAGCTCTCGCTGGATCCTCTCTTCGGCAACCAAACAAAGGAAAGTCTGCACCTCCTCGTTTGACCACGGCGTATTCTTCCGAGTTGCCATAATAATAGTAGTAAGTTTAGTAACTATCTCTGGCCAAACTATTTAAAAATGGCGGGGTTATTTATTCTGGATACTCCATCTGGCGCGTGCAATGATGATTGGATTCTCTGTGACCAATCAGCAGTCGGCATTGTTTTCACGTCACATTTTAGTATCGCCTTAGCTCGCTTAGAACCTCGCCGGAGGTGGTACGAAAAAAAGTACCCGAAAGCAGGTACAGGTACAACTTTTACACAGTGGAAAAGCAAACAAAGGCGAGTCGAGTCGAGTCGAGCCGAGCTGAGGCGAGCTGGTACTGTGTAGTGGAAAAGCGCCATTATATCGTAAAACAGCTGTTTAGTTTAGCCACTTACATCTTATCTCGTGAAGCGTCGCGTTAGGATTCGGGCGCGGCCGCGGCTCGCGCTTCTGTGAACATAAATCCCGCTTGCTTTGATCGGTCATCTCAAACATTTTGCCATTGCCGACGAGCGGTGTTGAGTAGCTACTGAAGCAGCTCGGATTATGAGGTCGGTTATCGTCGCGATATGCGAATCATTGCAGCACCAAATTAGAGTAGGCCTATTAGGCAATTATTTCACAAAGTTCATTATACACTCTTAAAATGACCGAGGTCCGGACCTCGGAGACCTCAATGGTGGGTACGGTCCTGAGGCTATTTGGCCGCTTGAGTTTCCAGAGATTTTTTATTATTCTGGCCTTTTTCGACGCCGCCTTTGCGCCTATTATCCATGTTTTGTATCTCTTATTTTTTGTTCGCACATCTCTAACAACTGACTTTTTTTGTGGGGCTGCGAGAAAATAATAATAAAAAAAATAGTGGGGCTGCGCTGTGACTGGAGCATTCAACCCAGTGCCATGACAACACCGGCCCTCCTGGCCAATAAAACAGACCGGCCCACCGGGAATTCTCCCGGTGCTCCCGATTAGCCAATCCGGGCCTGATGATTGGTTCACAAATCGTGACTTGAGTTCAACTATAACTCTCATTGATCTGGTTGAAATGGTTAATGGCTCAAAACGGTTATATGACATCTTGGAACATAGTGCACTAGTCTTGTTGACTACTTTTATGCTTCTTTTGTGTCCTTTTTGAAGCTTCAAAACTCCAGGCAACCTTCATTATGATTGCATGGCAAAGAGCGACCAGAACAGTCTTCAAAATGTCTACTTTTCACACTTGTGGTATTTTTCAAACAGTGTTTGCATTCAAATGATTTGCCCGAACTCTTCACTCTCACTCATATCACTGCTTATTGATAAGATAAGTGTCTCTCTCTCCCTCTGTGTCCATGGTGTTGGACCAAATGTATACACACATTTAGATTTATTACAGTTAAAACATTTTCTACAGCGTTTATGGCTGTGAGAAGGTATTCTATTGGTTGATTTGGTGGGCGTCTTTTCTTCCTGTTTTCCCCGTATCACATTTACCTTTCCGTCTGTTTATTCACCACTTAATATCTGTCTGTATAAGGCTTTAGGCTTGTGGTGGGGTTAACAGGAAAAACAGGTTGTAATTGTAGTCAATAATAACATCTGAAAACCATACAGCTTTTTTATGCTTTCAACCAGTTCCTGGTTTCAATGACAATTTGTTAACTTCGTTAACATGTTAGGGACTATAAGGATGATATATATATATTTTTTTTTTTCATCTTAATAAAGCAAAAAAAAATTGGAATATTTGTTGTACTTCATTTTTATGCAGAAGGCCTGTAGTGAAATGGACCATGTTTACACTGTAACTAACCATCAGCGGCATGAAGTTAACAACATTTCTTTTGATAAATGCATACATCAGTTTAATTTTTTTATGACTGATAGCAGCAGCACTCAGAATGAAGGATTTGTCAGGAATACCTCACTGTGGTGTGAATCTCCTGCAAAATCATGCAGAGTCTCTGTGCAGTGCTGTACTTCCTAGAGTATGTCTATCCTTGCTTAAATTTGTAGTATGATACTACAAATACTTAACAGCAGTCAAATCAGCCTTTAACAATCAAAACTGTATTGACAGTTTATAGTAATTAATAATAATAATTCATTACATTTATATAGCGCCTTTCTGGACACTCAAAGCGCTTCACATAGAGGGGGGAATCTCCTCAACCACCACCAATGTGCAGCATCCACCTGGATGATGCGACGGCAGCCATATTGCGCCAGAACGCCCATCACACACCAGCTTACTGGTGGAGAGGAGACAGAGTAATGAAGCCAATTGGTATATATGGGGATGATTAGGAGGCCATGATGGACAGAGGCCACTGGGCAAATTTGGCCAGGATGCCGGGGTTACACCCCTACTCTTTCGAAAGACATCCTGGGATTTTTTTGTGACCACAGAGAGTTAGGGCCTCGGTTTAACGTCTCATCCGAAGGACGGTGCTCTTTGACAGTATAGTGTCCCCATCACTACACTGGGGCGTTAGGACCCACACAGACCACAGGGTGAGCACCCCCTGCTGGCCTCACTAACACCTCTTCCAGCAGCAACCTGGTTTTCCCAGAAGGTCTCCCATCCAGGTACTAACCAGGCTCAACCCTGCTTAGCTTCAGTGGGGGACCAGTCTTGGGCTACAGGGTGATACAGGGTTATGGCTGTTGACTGCTGTTGTGTGTTTAATCTGGCAATCCTCAGTGTTTTACAGACACCAGCAACCTCTCCAAAAGCAGAGACTCTTAAAGGGATGTTAAGAGATTATGTAGTGTGTTTTCCGGACGTTAATCAAATGGATGAATGTGCCTCAATCCTGCTGTCCTAGATCTCAATGAAGGCTGGCATAGGCCTTTTCTGCATGTTACCAATGACTATAGATAGAGAAAGATGGTTCACTCCTATTACTTATGAATAGGGAGAAACTGCAACGCGGAACATGGTGGAATACAATCAGCATTTACCAATCAATCAGCCAATCATTGCGTCACTGACTTTAGAATCTCTGGTTCTGCTAGAAACCTGAAACCTGAGACTTGCACTTAGGACTGCGTATTGGCTGGTCTAGCCCGAAAAAATATGCTTTTTTAACGCTAATTTGGGCATAAGAAACAACATTCATAGGATATTTTGTCGGGTTTTGTTGCTGATTTTAAATGTTATTTAATAATGAGTTCGGCAAGCAGTTTTTTTGAGATTTCAGTATTCCCCATTCAAATATATAGGACTTGGTCTTGGATGACCAAATTGGTGCCCGGTTTGCGTTGCAGAGTAAACAGACTTTCATTAAAGGAATAGCTCACTTCAAAATGAATATTCTGTCATCAAATACTCACCCTCAAGTTGTTTATCCATAATAATTAGATTTTTGTAAACCGTTCAAACCCGTAAGACTTGTGAAGACAAATGAAGATATTTTTAATGAATTCTGAGTGATTTCTCTCCCTCCATCGGCAGCTACGCAACTACCACTTTGACGCTTTAAAAAGTTCATAAAGAGATTGTAAAACTAATCCAGTTTTAAATTTTAAATTAATTAAAGCGTCAAAGTGGTAGTTGCATAGCTGCCGATGGAGGGAGAGAAATCACTCAGAATTCATTAAAAATATCTTCACTTGTGTTCCGAAGATAAATACAGGTTTTGGAACGACATGAGGGAGAGTAAATGATGACAATTTTCATTCTTGGGTGCAACTATCCCTTTAAACAATTGTAATGTTATGCTCTAATGTGAATACAGTCATGACTAACACGATTGCAGCTGCTTCACTTCATGTCATGTCTAAAGTGTGAATATATATTCTGATGTAATGTGTAATATACATAGTTATTCATAATTTTTGCTTAAATAAAACATGGTAATGAGTTCCAGACTTTTGTACCTTAAAAAAAAAAATCAGAGGGCTGGAGTTGTATTGGAAGAATAACTATGATCTTTTCCAGAGCTCAGAAGTACCCTGTTAAATAAGTAATGATTACTCTTAAAACATTAAAACCGATCTATAAATAAAAGTACAATAACGTCAAGTGACAGCTGGTGTTTCATTTAGTGGATCGTCTCATCTGACTTCTTTCTATGAGCTTTGCTTGAGAGGACACTTTACGCAATAGATCGTGACATGAGTTACCAGCATGGGATGAATGATGCTTGTGGTGAAGATGTGAATCATTTATAGCATAGTTGCTTTATTTTTCCTGGTCTTAATCTCTGGTTGTGTGTCTTGCGTACATAAAAGTGCGTTATGTAAATGTGGGTTTGATGGCCACATTCATACTCGAACTCAAAATATTTCTCAATTTTTAACCCACAATCCTTCACTTGTTTTTCTACCATCATTGCCACAACGTCCTCCTGCCAGACGAGACAGACTAATATATTTTTCTTGTGAGAGTGTTTGTGTGTTTCACGCTTAGGAATGTTGACGAGGCCGTAGCGGGTCTCCTGGTATCCCGGCTTGGAGCCTGTGAAACGAGGCCCCGCTGAAACAAGGCCCTGCAGATGTGTGGTTAGACCCTCACGGAGTTTGATCACGAGGGTCCGTTGCAGCTGTGAAGTTGTAGGTCTCCAGTGAGTTCTGATATATGTACACGCATGTCCAGAGGGGGAAAGCGATCTTTAGCTGGTGTGTTTTCTTTCAGCTGTTAGGATTTTGTACTGATGTGTAATGATGCTGAACACAAATGACATGCTCTGAAATCCCCTGAGTGGCGCTGTTAATGAAGCGTTCAGACGCTGAGATTGCTGGAAATAGGCATGAAAAGGACCAAAGACTCTGTGTTTTTGTGAAGCTTGGTTAATCAGTTTATGGCGGTTGACAACACAGTTGACAAAAAGTATGACATAATTATATTGTTATTATTATAAAAAAATGTAATTTTGCTTTTCAATCACACCTCTTTTTCATTTTAACAATATCAACCATAATTTCTCATTAAGTCAGATAGTTTTGTCCTAAGTTCAGTTTTGAATGGTTCATTTTACTAATTGCTAAAGTAATTTTTAAGGATTAAAAATACTTGGCACAGTTGAATTAAATGAACAAACTGAATTAATTTAACTTTATAGAAAACCAGTTAAATATATAATTAATCATGCCCTGTGAGCCATATATACATTGCTTAATAATGAATTTCCCTACTGTTGGAGCAATAGAGCAGTTCAGTTGTGATTTATGACATTAATTTCTAGGCCAACCCGGAAGGCTAATTTGGCATGGGTTCCTATGGGAATACCCTAGCGGTATTCGAGTTACGTAAAATGAGGTCTGAGGTTAATAGAACTTTCACATTTTGTTCTACAACATAAACAGCATAGTCAAAGCCACTGTATTATGAAATGGCATTGTAAGAACTACTATAATGTTAAAATATATAAAAAATAATTTGTTTTACCGTCTGAATGTATTGAAATCCATTTGATGTATAAAAGTTTTGTCTTTACCAATACTTTTTTTACAAAATGTATGTAATGAGCAATTACATCATGAATCCATATTCCAAACTGTGTTTTGTCTTATCCTGAATCACAATGGTACGCTTATTATATGTTATATATTTGCACTAATTTAGACTGAGCTGGACCACAACCGCTGCGAAGTAGCCCAATAACTGCATGACTCGTCATATTCATAAACATCGAGAGTATGCTCTAGCAGTTAATAAACAAAACTGTCTTGCAGAAGAACATTTTAGCCAGAGTGCCAGAAGTTACATATTGTACCTTTAATTAATTTAAGATCATTATGTCCTATTGTTAAAAGTTGCCTTTTTTTGATTTGTTGATTTATATGATCAAAATCATTTACACAGGAAGGTGTCTTGTATTACTTCATACAAACACAGATACAATAATCTATCTGGACCTCGGAGTGGGGCGATATGCTGGGATTCAACAATGAGGTCAATCTGCCAGCGGGCAGAGCTAAATCCTCCACAGGGACGCCCAGTTCTTTGACTCAAGTGGAGAGCTTATCGTTTATCAAACCCTCCTCTGTTCTCTCACAGCTACTGTCGCTCAATGGGCTTTTGTTGTCAGAGATGCAAATGTTTTTGGTGGGGTGACGTGTCTTTGGAATATTGTTGCCTGGA
Organism: Tiaroga cobitis; assembly: GCA_030578255.1. NCBI lineage: Eukaryota > Metazoa > Chordata > Actinopteri > Cypriniformes > Leuciscidae > Tiaroga > Tiaroga cobitis. Next base: position 34,924,658 of record CM060602.1, on the reverse strand, counting down.
TCTCATTCATCCAGATGGCATGCAACTCTGGGATGGTTATGAAGTCATGTTTGAAAACGAAATTGCAGACTACCGTATACCGTCTCTAGACGGCAACAACGGCAACAAGCGCTTTGTTCATATCCACCTTTTCAAAAACAATCTGACTTTTTTTTGTCATTTTGTTTGTCGTACAATTTTGTCTTTGATCATGGTTTGTTTGAGTGATTGGTGCGTCTGAAGTCTTTTGTTGGCTGTTGGTGGTCAGTCAAGACTAATAGGCCTCCCCTGTGTAAAGAAGCAGATAATCAGATTATTAAACCATAAATCACAGCGCACAGTTGGGGATCAAAAAGTTCACCGTGAACCCCAATGAGCACTGGAGTTCTCGTATTCAGTCGTTCTCTTTTTCTACTTTCCCTTTGTTTCATACCCTCTACAGTGACATTACAATAGGATGATACAACCATGATTAGTCTTCCAAGACATGCAATATGTTTCGCTTTAAGAGAAGGATGCAGAGAAGCAAAGAAAAAAAATAGAAAGGAAAAAGTGGTTTCAAATAGAGTTGGGAATCAAGAACTGGTTGTAGCTCATATGAAGCATGTTACATGCAGTTTACAGGCAATAAGAATGAATGAACATTAATAATAAACTAATATATTTCTTAAATATTACCAGAATGCTATACTCCATCTTTCATTGTATATTGTACTTGTTTGTTAACATATTTGCTTACTTTATGTATTTACTTTATTATTACTTATTACGTACTTTTATATTTTTATTCACTTTATTTACTTAGTTGCTTGCTTAATACATACATCAGAGCCACCTTAAACCACCTTAGCCATTTTCTTCATTTTCATTTTAATGTTCTTAATGAACATGAATCAAGAAGCTTTCTAGAATGCAATGTATGCAAATCAGTATCTGGAAACCTCCTATTGGAAGGAAATGAAATAAGAATGTTATCCTAATTTTTCGGGTTCATTCTTCCTCAGATTACTAGAAGAATTACAAAACCCAAATAGATCATTGGAAGTATAATGCTTAAAGTACCTAGTTATGTATGAAAGAAAGGAGCAGTCAAAAATAAGTGTGTAAAATGCAAGAAAGGTGTCGAGGTAAAAGGGAAAACTACCTTGTCAGCAGGTCTGGAAGGAAAATCTCAGGCAGTGGAGTACAACACGGTCTAGATTTCCGCATGATATAAGAGCCTGGCACATACTACAGAGAATACTGCACTGGATGGAGTTGAATTTAAGAAGAAATGCAGTCCTTTACAAGTCTGTGCTCCCAGGATCCTCTGAGCTCATGGTTATGGAATCATGAAATGAATGTGGATTTGGAAAGAAAGGGGATTTGTGACTTGGATTTGTGCCTTGGAATGCATTACTACCCAATGTCTGCATTGCACCCTTTTATTTGTTTCATCTGTACAGTTTTTGTTGTATTTTTGTCAAGCAAGGCTACTTTCATTAAAACTTCTTCACAGTTTTGAAGAACTGTTGCTAAATTACAATTGCAGTTCTATGTTACTTTTCGAATATAGAAGTATTTACTCATGGGAGGAGTCTGTTGTGTGCTTTTTCTTGATCATTTTTGGAGCACTGATGTCCTGTGCCAATACTGACACACAACAGATAGAAGTGATAAGAAGTCAATATATTTTTTTTTTTCTCGAAAGCTGATCTTAGGCCCTATAATTTGGCATGCCATTTGTGTGGTTTAATTCCAAATTAAACAGATGGTTCAAAAGTTCATAGCAAGCAGAGTTGGAAGTGTACAAAGCTTTGGTTTGTGTGGTGACTTGATGACCACCATGCAAAAGTAAATCCTTCAGTAACAAGAGCTCTGTAAATCAACACTCGTGCAACGTGTCACCCTTTCATGACCACACTTCCTCCAAGAACAATAAAAAGGCTCATGGCTTATGGGATGAAATGGGAATTGGCTTTAGAGATGAACTGCTTAGTATTTTATCACCCCTTTTTCTTTTTCAAAGCAAGTTTCCCCTATATTTAATCAATTTAAAACAAATTAGGACATACATTTAGCATGTGGTGCCATCAGCATGGCCCAAAATCTCCAGAATGTAATTTCAATAATTTCTCATTGTAATATATTCCATCAGCTGACAGTTAAACTTAAATTCTAAAATAAAAGGGAATCTTTTAGATCTGAGGGAAAGTCTCAGATTAGGGAATAAAATGTCAGCTTTGTAAAATAAAATGACATTTATGGTTTCTTTTCTCTTCTGTTATAGGTCAGTTGTCAGATGTTGAAGGAAGGACACTGTACTTTAAGGATAAAAATGGCTGTGTCCTAGATTTTTGGAAGAGTTTTCATCCTGACCACTATCCTGGATCTGCACCTTCAGAAGAAAGAGTGACCCATCTCTTGGCGAGACTTTGGTGATTTAAATTTTCTGTGGACAGTATTTGAGAAGTCATCATGCCTATTTTGAAGCAGCTTGTGTCCTCGTCCTCCCAGTCAAAGCGGCGCTCTCGTGCTGACTTGACTGCAGAAATGATCAGTGCACCTCTGGGAGACTTCCGTCACACTATGCATGTGGGGCGAGGAGGCGATGCTTTCGGGGACACCTCCTTTCTTAGCAGCCACTCAGGGGAGCCACCAAGGGAGCCGGAGGTACAGCAGAGCTCACCTAAACAGAGCCTCCTTTCCCGTACGTTCCGAAGCAGCAAGCGCTCCCAGTCGGTCAATCACGATAAGCCTGACAAATCCAAACTAGCGCCCCCTGGAGGCTCGCCAAGTTATGTAAAAAATGCAATCTCGCTGCCATATTTGAATGATGACTACGCAGGACGGGGTACAGAAATCCACCTTCCTAAGAGCGTGTCCTCAAGTCCTTTAAAGAACGTTCCGGAAGTTGATGGAAAGCCGCTTAACGGAGCTGCAGCGCTCGCTGTATCGGACTTGGAGCTGGACGAGAGGAATTTTGGTGAGCTGACCGACTTGCGTCCGTCAGTTCCTTACACCGGAGGCATGAAACATGCAGAGTCCATCATGTCCTTCCACATTGATCTGGGTCCCTCCATGCTGGGCGACATCCTGAGTGTGATGGACAAGAAGAGCTTAGATGATGACGATCTGGGATTCGAAGAGGGGAAGAGCAGCTCACCACCTCAGAGTCCTCCCAATGAAGTTGAGGAAGAGGACCCCCTTCCTCCGATCCGGCCTCCACGCCAAAGGCCAGGCACCAATCCTTACACTCCAGAGCTCCAAACCAGGAACCATCAACACTTGGACAGCTGTTCCCTCTCAAGTTCAGGGTCCACCGTGCTGGATGAAAAACCCCACAATCAGATTTATGAGGGAAATATGGACGACATCAAGTACAGCTCACCTCGAGTGCAAGACGACAGAGACTTCTCCTACATGGATGATGACGATGACGACGAGATTAAGCTGTAAAATGAGCTGTAAGTTGCCATAACAGTCTTTGCAAAGACTAAAAGAAGAGGAGGTGTGTTGTGGTCGATTGGTGAATGCAAAGCTTGTACATTGACATGGAGGACTGATTTGATAATGGAGATGAAAGGGAAAACGTATGTTTTAGCCCTTGCTAAATACTTTTTCACTACAATTCCTAGTTCAGGTATACAAACATTCTGTTACTAGTGACCTTCACCAGAGCCGCCACAGCTGTGAGAGGAATGTGCTTGTGTGTTTGCATATGCCAAGGCGAGGAAATTCCGTTTCAAATGGTAATTACGGTCTCGTGAGTATCATTAATGAATTCCAGTGTTGACCACTGGGAACGCTGATACAGCAGGTTTGTGTGGAACCAAACCTCATATTCTCCCATGATCGACACAGTGCTCGGATGCAGCTCCCTTATGCCTCTGGACTTCCAAATTATTGCCAAGTCTTAAGTTTCCTGTTTTACAGTTTTTGATTCCATCTTTAAGTTATATCCTAAATTTTGCCTTGTACACAAATCTGTATTGATGTAAATGTTGAAGTGATGATTAGAATGGCATAAACGTGTTTGGAGGTTCAACACAACGCTTTATCTCTGGCATATGTTACCTTTTTTTTCCTGTTGAGGGTTGTTTATGTAGTGGATCTGGACTTTGTCATGTGGTCCATGTGTGTTTAAGAGGATTTCCTGTCGGGTCACATGGAATTCTCAATCTTGGAGACTTTAGATTGATGGGATACAGAACCCGAGAGCAGTGGTGACACTGTTTGGAGGCAGTAGAATCAGTGTGAGTGGAACCAATGACGACGTCAATTTTGTGTGTGTGAATGAGGATTGATGTCAAAAGGGCTGAGAAGTGTGCTATTTGATTATCATTGTATAGGCTCAGAGATAGCTCTCTTATTCAGGGTCTAGTGTAGTGCCTCGATCTTCAAACCATGCTCATCAGCAGAAGTGGCTATAGAGGGGTTTTCATCTCTGAATGACCCTTGTAGTTCTTTGTTTTTCTGTATTTAGGTTTTGAAGAGAGATAAGACTTATCACCCCGTGATAAGACTAACTTGTATAGCCTCTCTGTGAGTTAGTGCCATACCCTTTGCGTCGGAGTACAGAAATGTAGAAATGTACTTTTCAAATTCTTTCATCTCAAAATGAGCAAACTTGATCCTCCATGGAATATTATCTTACAGAGATTGTTGATGCGGATGAAAAGGATCTGACTCGTTCCAATTCAACCAATTCACATTATATTTCAAAGCTTTCACTTGATTTTCCATAAAAGAGAAGTGTGTAATTTCCTTGCCTCTAGCAGCACCAAAATGGAATTCATAAATAATAATAATTAGAAAAACTGCAGAATTCAGTTTATGGTCATTTGGAATATTTAAATTGATTCCATAACTTTGGCTCAGCCAATCATGGGAGTTTGGGGGCGGGGCTACGCATTTGTTCGACTGAAGTCTCAAACATCTGCATCTACCATTAGTCATTTTTGAAATTCTGTTTAGTTCTGCAGAAATTACACACTTCACATTTAGGTCTCTATTATGAGTCTTTCACAAACTAGCAAGAAAAAATGTTTTAAAACAACAGTTAGCAAATTTGCCATAAAACTGACAAGATTTAACACTATAGGCTCACTACAGAAAACATCAAATAATTGCCGATGATTAACATCCTGGTATCTCAGCAAGTATTAACTGTTTATCGTGCACTTTGGATCACAGTTATGTTTTGGGGAGATAATTTAAGTGTTCCACTTTTGATATATGTACATAATGTTCAGTTATTCATTTCATGTATATTTGAGTTTTTTGATTGACGTTATTGTTTAGTCAACAGTGCTGGCCCTGTAATCTGACATTATAAGCACACTAGGAGCTGAAGAGAAAACCATTTTGTAGAATCGATTATATTTGTAAACAGTTGGTTTCTGCGATACAGAATTATTATACTGATTTCTCTGTGGCCTTTTACCTTCACTTTGTAATCTGTTCTTTGTGATCAGACTGCAACTACATTATTTGCTTCCTCATCTGTTTTTCGGTGGTTTGTGAATGTCTGTACAGAGGAACAAGTAAGGTACGATTAATAAGAACTCTAAAAGGGAAACCGTGAGATGTTTCCTTGGGTGTTTTTCATGGAAAGGGCTTTATTAAAGGGGTACGATGGGGCTTGTGTTGCCTTATATCTGGTTGAAATGCTGCATTTGTCTTCTAGCACAAAAGGAGGATAATCAAATGTGCCAATTTTTTTGTTCATACGGGTTAAGGAAGTGGTCTTGGAGACATCACGCTCCACGCAAAGTTTTTGAAGACGACCAGATGTCCGGAACTGGATTTGTGAGACCGAAAATGAGCTGGAATGCTGGACTGTAACAGGGTTTGAGAGCACCAGGGCTCCCTCTACAGTTTTGAGTAGTTTTCTTACAGGCCATCAATACTTTTACTAGTGTCTATGCTTAGAGAGACAACAGTATCATCCATATATGATGGCATAGAGGTTACTATAGTTTCTTTGCTTGATTACTATGAGTAGTTGTATAGCACAACATCTTCCTACAGATAATTATTGACAAACACTAAAGTATGAACCATCTCTTTATTTTTCAAGTATTTGCTGTTTATCTTCTTTTTTTTTTTCACTTAATGTCTGTATTATTCTGTACTGAAATAATATATAATGCCCTGCCTTACTTTCCCTTGCAAAATAACAGTTCTATTTTTCAATAAATAAGAAAGCTGATAAACTTCACTGAAGGGCCATAATTTGTACTGGTGTTCATGACTGTTGTTACGACCCTAAGGGTCATGTGTTTGGTTGGGGTGTGCGAATCATGCGAATCATCATTTAGGAGTAAAACAAAATACCCTAACAAGTTTGTTCATGTTGTAGCAGATTTACATGCTTAATTATCATCGTCAGGCTGAAACTACTGCATCATAGCTTTTCCTGTATGTTGACTCAGGGAACTCTATCACTGCGCACTGTTTGTGCTGGTGAAACGGATCTGACAGATTCAATCCAATAGTCAATTATTATATTTCAAAAAGTAAATTCTTCTCAATAGGGGGTGGACCTAACCTCTACAAGTGTGAAACATGGACAGAACCTCTCTACCAGGACTAGATTGTAATGATGTAATTCATTTAGTACTCTAACTCTTCCTTACTGAAATTAACACATTATCAGTTTTTAGGATTTGCATGGAAATGCATTGGAGGGAGTGAATTCAAAGGTGAACATGAGCTATAAGGTAAGCAACTTGACATCAGATATGTTGATAGATTGTTTACCTGAAAAATATTTTAATATTGCCTATAATGTGAAAATATTAAACACCTATAATGAGTCTAGGCATGCGTATAGTATAGCTGTGTTCCTACTGCCATCTTGTGGTCAACCCTCATTCTAGAAGTACAGCTAAAGGTGAAGCTGGCTATCAATAGCTAATAAAATATAATCTTATTCTCCTTTAAGAAAAAAAATATATATATTTTGTTTATTTTTAATGCAACTACTTTTTTTTCAGGGGTATTTACAGTGTGTAAAATATATTACAATTGTTGCCCTTTCTCGACTTCACCTAAAAACTGGATTAAAAGGATAAATAAGGAATAGTATTGTACATTTCTCACTCTTGTGTATAATCACTGATTATTAAAACGCCTAAATCGGGGGTATCCAAACTCAGTCCTGGGGCCTGTTTCATAAAACAAGTTTACCAAATAAGCCAGGCTTATTGCAGTTAGTCTGACTCATTGTCAAATGATTTGGTTTCATAAAGCTAATTTAACATAGCTCAAGCTCAATCACTCAGGCAACTTCTGCTGAGAGACTAACCTGGTCCAGGGCAGGCTAACTGTCAGACTAAGCCTGAGCTGTTACAGTTCCTCTAACACTGACCGACAAGAACACAATGATATTACCACTGACTCGCACCATTATTTTACTTTATTAACCACTATTAGTCCAAAAATAAATACGCAATATACAGAAAATCAACATAAATATGGCTACAATGATAAATGATACAATATAGATTTATAAATGTGTTCAATAATATTGTATATGAAATGTTTGTTAAAGTTGTTTTATATATATATATATACAACGCTGTTGAAGAGCGTAACAGTGATTTGCTGATGGCTATACTGCAGTTTTAGTCTGAGTCTTTTTCTTTATATATATTTAAAAAAATGTTTTACATAAAGTTGATATTATACAATATAATTGAACACATGTGTATGTTTTTACATTTTTATCTTTGTAGCATATATTTATGGTTATTAGAAGAACATTACAATCTAAAAAAATGCTTTTTGAAGCAGAAGTTAAAATCAGAGAGAAATTAATTAACAAAAGCACAGAATAAATTTGAACTGGTAAGATGAATCTGAGCTTAATAATATATTAGCGTTTGATGTAGCCCATTACAATAGTCGCTTTACAGTTATTGCTATCATAAAAATAAACTTGTATGTTTAAAATTCTAAATAAGGCACATATTATGTCCAACAACTAACATTTTAGTATATATTAATATACTTTATTATGTCTTTCAATTTCATTTTCCTATTTTTTCCCCATAATTATTATTTCTTATTTTTCCTTCTACATTTTCCTTTCTTTTTTCCTTTTGTTATAATACCCACCACCAACACATAAAAAAACTTAGAACAATGACCAATCAGTAGTTAGACACTTTTACATATGAAAAAAGGGGAAAAAGAAAAATACACAATATTAATAAAAATTAAACATTCACATATTTATATCAAACTCTTATAATGACAAATAATTCATAAGTAATTCAAGTAATATTATTTAAACATCAAATAATATTAAATAAGTAAACAAATAAAATAATTAAAAGGGAGGGAGGGTTATTTAAAAAAAAAGGTAATTAATGTAATATATATTCCTTTATTTTATAGAATACTCTTTGATTTTAGAGGTGCCCATGTCTTTTCAAAATGTAAAATATTGCTCCTGATTCCAGTTATCATCTCTATAGGTGTAGTCTACTTAAGAAACTAAATCTAACCAATCATTTAAAACTGGGGATTCTTGCTTTGGTATTTTTAACCCTATTGGTATTATTTTGTATAATGCTAACATATCAGTTAATGTTTCCAAAATGTCCATCTTTAATGACTAACAGGCTATGATTATTTTGCCCTCCGTTTAAATGGAGTTAAGAGAGAAGGAAACGGTTGCCGTTTAGAAACAGCATCATGTTCAGATGTTCCGGATCCACGTTACTTCTTCGACTGGCCACGAGTCTGGCTTTCTCCGTGTCAAAGGCGATGTCAGCCGGTACCGCGGTGGACACAACCGCCAGGTATTTACGTGCAACTTCACTCAGATACCAGTCTTCGTCTTTTGGGAAATTCCAGAATGCAAGAGGATTCCAATTGCTCTGCAACATTTTCTTTTCCAAGTATCTCCTCAAAACTTTATGAAAATTGACTGGCTGTCTTAAGCTACTCTCTTGACTTTCTTCAGCCATGTGTTTCATCTCGGCAATGATCTTGTTCTTAATGCGTGCAGAAGCACCCTTCTCAGAGAGAGCGATGTCTCGGTATCTCAGGTCAAGTGTGGCGCTCAGTGTCAGCCAATCATTTTCTTTGGCTTTACTGAAGTGATGATTCAAATGTTGTGCTAATTCCTTCGCGAACTCATTCCCTCCTCGTTGCAAGTCCAGGAGTTTCTTCTTAATGTTCTCCACCTGTGGTATAATGTTTGACAGTGAGTGGTATCGCTCTGCTGGTGATATGACGTACTTGAATGTCTTGAGGCATGATTTTGTTTTCATTATGTTTTTAAGTTCATGCTCACTTAACAACAAGTCACATTTAAATCCAAGAAGCACTTCACGTACTGCTCGATGCTGCTCTGAGATTCTTACTAGCATGTTCAGCGTAGAAAGCCATTTATCACCCTTGGACTCAACCAGATTATGTTTTGGTAACCACATTTTTATTTGTGCTTTCTTGAGTTGAGCTTGTGCTTCTACATCACGAGAAAAATACTCTGATATTTCACAGCATCTTTGCACCAGTTCTTTCCAGTCAGAAGATGCCTCAAGTGTCTCCTTGAAGACCACATCCAGTGTATTGGCGAAACAGGGAATGAGATCCCATCCTGCCTTTTTGATGTCTCTCTTCATCCCATCTACATTTGTCACCACCACTTTAATCTTGCTTCCAAGTCTCCATGTGTCTGCTATTTTCAGAAGTTGTCCAACAACATGACTGGGTTTATATTCTTCAGGTAAAGGTTTGGTTTCCAAAACATAAGACTGCCGAGTCCATCTGTAATCGATCAGGTGACAGGTAGTTGTCATATAGGTTTTGTTTGTTGTGGTATTCCACACCTCAGATGACAATGCAACATTATCTACTCTTTCTAAACTTTCTTGCACAATCTGTGTAGTTTTGAGAAACAAATCTTGAAGTTCTGAGAGTATAGCATGAGATGTTGGTGGACATCGACTGATAGACTCAAAGAAACGTAAGAAACCCGGCTCCTCAACTATGGTGTGTGGATGCAGATCTGAGATAATCATATCCAGTAAGGGCTTCATCTGATCACCTGCAGAAAACAAAGCACATGCATCAACTTACATTTACTATACGTTATCCTGGATTACGATGGAATGGAGATATTTTTGAGATGGCTGAATTTTACCTGGTGGGTTACTATCAACATAGTTAATGTCTTATTTATATATATATGTAATGTGTCGGTGTGTATATGTATATATGTATATATATATATGTATATATATATGTATATGTGTGTAGAAAAAAACAGCCTTAGATAAACAAAGTTCGTACTCTAAGAAAAGAGTAGAAGGGCAGAAAGAAAATGGAGGACGGACAAATCACAAATCTCCTACCAGTTATTGCAAAATTCCTTAGTCAAATTTCAAGAGGAGGCTGCCTTTTAGAGGTCTAAATATTTCTCTAATCTGATTGCTCAAAATTCCCACTGTCCAAAGTTTTTGTTCGCTACTATAAATTCAGTTTTAAATTCTTCTACTGAGATTGGTGTTGCTCAGAGCCCAGAGTTGTGTGAGAAGTTTTGCAGCTTTTTCATAAACAAAATCCTTTGCATTAAATCACAGATTGTACTGAATCCATCCCAGAAGGTCTGGCGTTTGCCCTTGAGTAAAGCTAAATTTTCACACTTCCATCCAATCTCACAGTCTGAACTAACGAATATAGTGTCCAGTTTAAGATCGACCACCTGTTCACTTGACGTTATACCAACTACATTACTAAAGGAAGTTCTGGACTCAATTGCACCAAATATCATTTCTGTCTTCAACAGTTCTATTCAGATGAGTTCCGTTCCATCTTGTTTCAAACATGCAGTAGTTCATCCGCTGCTTAAAAAGGCAAATTTGGACCCATCTGATCTTAATAACTATAGACCTATTTTAAATCAGTAATCCCCTTACTTAATTGAGAAGAATATCCTCGATCCGTTTCAGTCTGGGTTTAGATCAAAGCACAGCACTGAATCAGCCTTGTTAAGAGTGGTAAATGACTTGTTGTTATTTGTGGATTCTGGAAATTGTGCAGTTCTGGTATTGTTGGATCTAAGTGCAGCTTTTGATACAGTGGATCACTGCATCCTTTTAAACAGGTTAAAAACTGATTCAGCTCTAGAGTGGTTTGAATCCTATTTCTCTGAGAGGAGCTTCTCTGTGGAGGTAGGTCAGTTTCATTCATCGTCTGTTCCTGTTACGGAGGGAGTACCTCAAGGCTCCATTTTGGGACCGATTTTATTTTCATTATATATGCTCCCTCTTCGTTACATTTTTGAATCTCATCAGGTTCCTTATCATATTTATGCGGATGATACCCAGTTGTACATGCCAATAAATTCTGGGTTTAAGTCCTTATCTGATTTATTAGCCTGTGTTAATTACATTAAAAGTTGGATGGTGATAATTTTCTTCAGTTAAATGAAAATAAGACTGAAGTTATTTTATTTGGCGCCCTCCATTTGGTAGATGGCCTGACCTCTGATTTAGGACCTCTAAGAGCCAATATTCGCACTCATGTAAAAAACCTGGGTGTCATTGTCGACTCCGAGTTAAAATTTGACAAGCAAATAAACTCTGTTGTCAGAGGCAGTTTTTTTTTCAGCTCAGGAGTTTACGGAAATTTAAATCTATTTTATCTTTTGGCGACCTAGAGACAGTCATTCATGCTTTCATCTCAACAAGGCTGGATTATTGCAACGCTTTGTATGCTGGTATCAACCAGTTTTCACTAATGTGCTTGCAACTGGTACAAAATGCTGCAGCTCGTTTCTTAATGGGGAAGAAAAAACGTGAGCATATCACCCCTATTTTATCACATTTGCATTGGTTACCGGTCAAGTATAGAATTGAGTTTTGACTTTTGTATTTAAAGCCTTGCTCGGTCTTGCTCCAGTTTACATCTCAGACCTTATTTGTCCATACTCTCCACCAAGAACTCTTAGATCATCCTCTGACAAATTATTAACTATCTCACACTCGCACTTGAAATCTAACGGTGATAGAGCTTTCTCCGTTTTTGGTCCGAGGCTGTGGAATTCGTTACCTCAATCTGTTAGGTTAGCTTCTTCTTTACATGTATTCAAGTCAGCTCTGAAAACGCATCTTTTTCTCTCAGGCCTATTCATAACTGTGGATATGTAGCCATAGTGAGTCAAAATTTTATATATAAGTTGTACAATGTTTGTTTTTATTGTGTTTTTATTATGTTTCTGTGAAGCACCTTGGTCAGCAGTAATGCTGTTTTAAGTTGCTATATAAATAAGTGACCTTGACCTTGATATGTAGGCTATGTGTTTGTGCGTGTGTGTGTGTGTGTTATTTATACAACTATTTACACGTACTAACAGTGTTTCCTCTAGGATTTTTTCCAGCCGTGGTGGCAGGCCCATTTCCACAGGGGGCGTGGCCCATGAGTGATATTCCAATTGGCCACGCCCCCTTGCCCCAGGTGTTCAAACCTCCCCTAAGTATTATAATATGAAAGTCTCCAATAAGAGTGGCAAAGCGATTATGCGCATCCCGTGCGCAGAATGATGCACTTGAAGCAACGCGAAGTCACAGCGCGCAGCGCTTCGCATTGAAAAGTTCAAAGCACAAAGCGAAGAGATTATATCCATCTATGCTTAATGTATTATATATCTATGCAACAGTTTATTGAGCATTTTCTTTTAACAGTTTTAAATTTCAGTTACAGTGTGCATGAAGAACAATTCATAGTGCTCTCTACTCCAGTGCTGTGATCTAGACTAGCAGACACCCGGGAGAAAGGAATGATTTAGAAAGCGCTATAAACTCCAGCAAGATAAAGTCATTTTATGCAAAGTGCAAACCATAGACCTTTATCTACAAATAAAGAATAATAATGGAAACATTGATCTTGAAGAGAGTGTCGTCGTGTTACTGTCGTAACCGAACGCGACGCGCTGTTTGATGCTGAATGGAGAATGACTGAGGAAAGATGAGGTTCCATTAACTTTAACTTAAAGACTTAAATATAATTTTTTACCTCACGTTATGCTATTGAATGACTTTAGAAGTTTTGGAATATAGTGCGAAAACTTTATGGTGCTTTACAATGTTTTTTTTATGCCTTTAGCTTTACAATAACACAATAGTAGCCTATGCACAATATCGGAGCTCACTGAGAAGCTGCAGCCGTGGCGGGATGATTTTAGGTGTGGCGGCCCGCTACGGCAGAACGAATGTAGCGGAAACACTGACTAATGTTAACTAATGCATTAACTAATATTAATGAGCCCTATTGTAAAGTGTTTTAGTTGCTTTAGCTCACAACACCATCTTTGCAGGCGATCAAACATTTTCGTTTGGCCACTAGATGGAGTCAGCCATTCAGCGCTGCTGTACCTGAAGCTGTGAAAAAACAACAAAAAACCTGAACCTGCACTGTCACTGTGCACCTCCTTTTAGACAATTTCACACATAGGCCAAGTGAGGGAGGCGTTTTCATTCGGTTTCTCAGGGTACGACACCACACAGCTCCTGCTACAAGTGTAGGCTAAATGCTGTAGGTCTACGTTAATACGAGTGTAGCCTATGTGATTTGTGAATCAATCCAATCAATTATTATTATTATTAATCAATCCGGTGTTGAATCCCCCACCCGCACACATACCGGTAATTAAACTAGCCTACTTGCTGATTTAGGGGTTGTAATAATCTGGCGGGGGTCAGAAAGAATTCGACACATCACCGCGATAGAAGTAGGCTAGTGATAGAAAAGCAGTTTGACCAATTGCGTCAATTTGCGTGCAGGAATGACTTTCAAGAAGACTGGATCTACAAAGAACTGTAAGTAAGTAAGTAAGTAAATTTTATTTATAAAGCACATTTAACTATCCAAAGCTATCAAAAGTGCTGAACAAAGTAATGTAAAATAAATAAATAAAAACACAGAAGCATAAAACCAAACAAAACAAAACATTGAACAGGATATCAAGTATCAAACGCCAGGCATATGTTTTCAATTTTGATTTAAAAGTACAAATGGAAGGTGCAAGGCGGATGTCCAGAGGCAATTGATTCCATAGGCAACTGAAAAAGCTCTGTCTCCCATAGTTTTCAAACGGGAGCGGGGAATTGATAATAGAGCCAGCCTTGTCTGCAGATCTTAATCTGGATGGTGGCAGAGAAGTAAGAAGATCAGTAATATAAAATGGAGCATGATTATTAAGAGCTTTAAAAACAAACAACAAGATTTTAAACTGAATTCTAAAACGGATCGGGAGCCAGTGAAGGGACGCCAAAATTGGGGTGACATGATCAAATTTCTTTGTCCCGGTCAGCAGCCTTGCAGCTGCATTTTGTACCAACTGGAGTCGAGCAAGTGATGACTGAGGAAGACCCAGATACAAAGAATTACAATAATCTAAGCGTGAGGTAATAAAAGCATGAATAACCTTCAAGTCTTGTGTTGACAGAAACGATTTAATATTTGAGATAATCCGCAATTGATAAAAACTATTCCTAACAACAGAATTTATTTGTTTAGTTAAAGGGACACTATGCAGCTTTTTTAGCTTAACTGAACAGCTTCAGAGTTATTGAAATGGTTATATAACTTCTTTCGGGTGATATCGCGTGATATCAGCTCTCGCGATGTAACATATTCCTTTACGGCAACTGCACACATACACACAGGAACAAGGTATAGAGGGATGGAGTTTGTCACACTGTCATGGCTGAGCCGGCATATAAGATGCAGAAAGCTAGGAAAGCATTGTCGGAGGAACAGAGAAAGAGGAAACGGCAGACTGACCGAGCGAGGAGTCGGACACGAGCATAGGCATAATTTGTGGGTGTGTTATGTCCCCATTGAAACCTCTCGCGGCACGGATGTAACGTTACCATTACAAACAAATAAAACATCTCCAGGTAACTCTAGTAGAGCATTCATTTCGTTTGTTTGTTAAATAAGAGGCGATCTGAAATGTGTTATTTTTTAAATCAAGTGACCAAAGTGCTCGTTGCCTCTGCGATCAGTGGTGCAGATAAGTTACAGTGTTCTGTTGTGACGCGCGCACTGTCTTCACCATAGACTGCACACGGAGGCGATGGTGAAATCACAAAACCTAATGCACAAAAAACATGTCCCTGCTTGAAATTCAACCACTAATAAACAATCGGTTTTGATGAGGAAAATAAACTATACTACTAGTACCGATTAGAACCCAGAACCTCTGACACACTTGGCAAAAGTTCTGCCTCTGGACCATTAAAGTTCATGGGATAATTGTCGGATCTATGTATTTAATCACGTGAAAATTCTCACCACTAACAACATATATTATATCTCATTAAACGACAAATTAAACACAATGTACTATTGTATACTATGTAATAGGCCATGTCAGGCTCTGAGTGATTGGTATTTACGACAGTAACGTTAAATTCAAGTACTCCACAGCAACTCTAGGGGTCGCTGTTTGACAAAAACGGGATTCCTGCATAATGCCCCTTTAAGCACAATTCTGAGTCCATGATGACGCCAAGGTTCCTAACCTGGGAGGAAACAGAAGGAAAATAATTGCTTAGCTCCATAATAGTACTGCTCCTCAATTTTGGGGAACCAAAAACAATTGTTTCCGTTTTGTCCTCATTAATTTGGAGAAAGTTAAGCGCTAACCATTTCTTAATGTCCCCAATACATTCCAACAAAGGTTGAATTGAATCACCTGCTTTCAACGGCAGGTACAGCTGTGAATCGTCTGCATACAAATGAAATGATACATTGTGCTTCCTAATAATATCCCCCAATGGACGCATAAACAAATTAAAAAGAAGGGGACCCAAAATAGAGCCCTGCGGAACTCCACTAATAATAGGAGCAGAAGATGAAGAAAATTTACCCATCTCTACTGAAAAAGACCTGTTTTCAAGATAAGATCTAAACCACTGTAAGGCTGTACCCTTGATACCGAAAAAAGTTAAGCGCTAACCATTTCTTAATGTCCCCAATACATTCAAACAAAGGTTGAATTGAATCACCAGCTTTCAACGGCAGGTACAGCTGTGAATCGTCTGCATAAAAATGAAATGATACATTGTGCTTCCTAATAATATCCCCCAATGGACGCATATACAAATTAAAAAGAAGGGGACCCAAAATAGAGCCCTGCGGAACTCCACTAATAATAGGTGCAGAAGATGAAGAAAATGTACCCATCTCCACTGAAAAAGACCTGTTTTCAAGATAAGATCTAAACCACTGTAAGGCTGTACCCTTGATACCGAAAAAATGCTCCAAACGCCAAATAAGAATTCTATGGTCTACAGTATCAAAGGCAGCCGTAAGATCAAGTAAGATCAGAACGGCATTTTTACCGGCGTACAAAGAACTGTCTGGCAATGTAATGCAAATACACTTAGGCCTACATAAAATGAGGACTGTAGAGAGCACTTCGATATCGAAACGATGTCAAATCGCAGATTTAAGGTTCCCCCATATTTGTAACATAATATATGATCGAGATTCGAGAGCAATTTAGTTTTCCCTTTTTATGCCCCTCACTCACCTCTTTTTCCTCCATGATAATAGGGACTGTATCTTCGACCCCGTCTGGTCCTTCCTGTAAATATAGAGTTAACTTACTTGATGTCCTGTACTGAATAGCTTTTTTTTCTTTCTTTATACATGAACTCAAAAACACTCACTCAATGAAGGTTCAAACCACTGCATATTCAACAAGCAGTTTGTAGGCCTATACGGGGGAAAAAAATAAAACTGTCCGACAAGAAGCTTCTCAAAATACCAAGAGCGGCTATCAATACCGTACAGGTATGGAGCCAAAAGAGCAATAACTCTTACATATTTTGGATTTAATGGCTAGCTCTAGGGTCCGTCATCTGCCTCGCCTTATTTGCTCTGAAGTTTCGGTTGCGCTTCTGAGTAAAGTTAAACTAAGTACCTAAGGCTATCTATTAAAAAAATTATTCTGCCCTATTTACAAATATGTAGCCTTCATTTATTTATGAATATACATTCATAAATAAATGTAGGCTACATATTTGTAAATAGGGCAGAATATTTTTTTTATTATAATAAAAATAATAAATAATATGCAAATATGATGCATCATGCATGATCCATAGCAGTCTATTCGCTGGTTTTATACACTGGTGGTCAAAAAGTTTGGAATAATTATGTTTTATGTTTTCTTATGCTCATTTATTTGATTAAAATACAGCGAACAATAATATTGTAAAATACTATTAAGTGTTTTTTTTTTAATTCTTTAAAATGTTATTTATTTCAGCCATTTCGCCAGCCAGTGTCACGTGATTTTTCAAAAAACATTTGTGCTGCTTATTATTTTTGTTGAAATTATAATTATGATAGATTCAAACGTTTTAATAAAAGTATTAATAATTGGAAATTAATACTTTTATTTAACAAGGACACATTCAATTATTCAAAACGTAATTCCAAAGTTCCTTATGGGCTGCTTCTTATTTTATTTTATTTTTTGTTCCACAGTCATAAATGTTTGCAATGACATAAAGCTGAGTACATGATGACAGAATTGTAATTTTGGTGTAAACCATCCCTTTAAGATCCATGCTCATTTTGGACGAGGGAAGATGAGTTTACTATTTAACTGTAGCAAAATGTTATCTGCATCTATTAAATCAAATGCATCTGTTAGGATCAACTAACTTAAGTATTTTTTATCTCAAGGTTTCTTTCTTCCGGAACATATAGGTGTTGGTGAACCTGCTTTGGACTTTGTCAAGTCAAAATCTCTCTCGGTTTAAACTTGAACGTTGAGCTGAATAGAAAAAAAAATAAAAAAAATAATAGGCTAATAATGAACAAAACAATTAATTAAGTTTTATTAATAATTAATAGGCCTAAGCGCAAGAAAGCCAAATTGCACACATTCTGTGTCACTTAAACAAATATTTAGTATTTTCTGGCACCCATAAGCGGCTCTGTCATCCGTATCCATTACGGATGACAGACGGATTTTGATTCTCAAAATGTGCATTCAAATATGTTTTACTTATCCTATATTTAGCCATTTATTCAATATTTTCATTAACAAATCCTTTGATAACACAGAAAGAAAAGAAAACACTTACTGAAGTTGGGTCTATTTTTGTCCATTTCTCTGGAAAATTTAGGAGCCATTTGTGGAGCTCAAAGAATCCCTGATAAAGGGATGTTCAGTTTTGCTTTCATTTCTGTCCAGACGAGCAGTTCATTTGTTTAAGTTCGTTTGAATATGCAGTTATGTAATCTGCACCTGACTATTAGAGAAGAAAGTCTTTGTGGTAAACCAAATGATGTTGATCTATGCTCTGATCATGAAGGCTTTACAATATTAAGGGCCTTTCTCAATATGTGTTCTTGTCTGTAGGCTACTTGTGTCCTTGTGTTCTTGTGAAACGTCATCTTTTGTGGCCCAAGTACTGTCCCAATACACAAGTTTGCATTTTGGCAAGAATGGTTAAAAATCCCGGATGTGTTCTTGACACGCCCATTTTACCGAGGATGCATCGGTTGGTAACTTGTGTGAACTTGACGGCAGAAATATCCCAGCATTCAGTTCGGCATTCGAGGAAGGAGAGGCAGCACAGTAATTCGTTTTTCTACAATTTCGTACGCTATTTCATCACTAAATTCACTTCTGACAACATTTCTGCCCTACAAAGGCAAAAGACCTTAACTCGCTAGAGTGTGGAACTGAGAAAAATGACTTTAAAGATTTTTAGTTGTCCCGCCAAATTAATTATAGGTAGGACACTGAAAATCTGGCAGTTAGATGTTTAAGTAATGAAAATTATCTACATAACAAAATTTTGAGCTCAAACTTGACTTTTGACCACTATTTTAAAGTTACTGTACTCTGCCTTTGTATTGTCAGCCAAAAGTGAGAAGTCATGCCAAGGCAAAAGGCAGTAACTTCCACATTATCAATATTTGGTTGCTGATCACATTAACAAAATCATTATAGTAACACCTGTATAAAATCTAGTGATCATGGCAATTATTTTGTATGATTTACAAATACCTAGCCTTCTAGTTATTGTGCTTTGGTTGCATTCTGGTGGCCCTATTAATACATTAGACATGACAAAATACCTCCATAGCGGTAAAGACCAAAGAGTATCTTCAAGTGGTACCGAGTTGCATAAGACTTGCTAAACACGCGTTATAATGTAATGTAATGATCACGATAAAACAGATCCTCGCGCACATTCGACCCGGAGACTGGTTTATAGCGGTGGATCTGAAAGACGCATACTTTCACAGGCGTTTACCGAGATTCGTGTTCGAATGTGTCACGCTCCATTCACGAAAAGTAGCATATGCAGTGCTTTAGCCCTTAGGACTCAGTAGGGAGCGCGTTCTGGACTACTTAGACGACTAATGCATTTATAGCACAACCTTCTGTGTTCTGCGTCTTTTCAGTATGCGTTGGTTTCAGCTGTCTGCCCTATTATTGTGCGTGCACTTCGCTCGTCCCGCGGATTTATTCCTGACGCTGTGTTTTGTATGCATGCTTTTAACAGCTGTTCTGATGTTGTATGCACCAGCACTTGCTTCAGTATGTTGTATGCGCCAATATACCCTTGTTGCTTCATTATTATCACTCTGTGATATTAGTCCCCCGACCCGCGTTGGCTGGACCGTGTTCAGGGCGGAGCTGAAGGCGCCGGCGAAGTTTTAGCACTCTGCCAGCTAGATGCATGATTGTTTCAACTAGGTCCGGTACCCGAACTGGATGAGGCGGGGCTTTAGTTCTTTGTTGTATTGACCTGCTTCGGCATGTGTAACAGTTTTCTGTCAACTCTGCATATACACTCTTACATAGCTACTAAATGTTCTGACCGCATTAGTGCAGGACAAAGCTCTGAGGACATCAGAAGTTACAGGGACGGATGGTAGCTGTACAAAGTACTCAGGCTAGTGAGGCTACATCGTAATTTCTATTTTAATGGAGAGTAAAACAAAGGCAGAACACCGTATAATCTGATTGGTAGCATTATTTGATAGAACGCCAGCACCGTAACTTCATATTGACGTGCGGCTAAACAAAGGCAGAGTGCCGTAACTCAATATGAGCGTTCTAAAACTAAGCCAAAGAGCCGTAACTAGTGTTACGGTGTTCTGCCTTGGTTTCTCATGGGCTTTTGGAAGTTACGGTTAAGACAAACCATTATTTTCTCGAAAAAACAACGGAATTGACTCAAGATATTTATCCACATGATAAAGGAGGTCTTGAATGTGCCAAAAATATCAATAACTCATTTTCGACCAAAAACGAAGTTACGGTCTTTTGCCTTTGCACGGCAGATTTGATGCGAGAAATCAACTGTGTAGATTTCAAATATTGGCATTTTTACGAAAATCTATGGCGACATAGCCTACAGTTCTGGATAGATTCGCCTGTCTAGTCTTTACAAAGGCTCACAGATTAGCAGTTTTGCTGAAACTGTTGCTGTGAAAAAACCCCCCAGAGTTTAGAACAGTTTAGCTGGTCTCCCAGCATGACAAAAGAAGCGACAAGTGTAGGCTACAACCGTAAATCAGTGTTTGTGGACTCATGCTTTTTTCTGTAAAGCTGCTTTGAAACGATGTGTATTGTGAAAAGCGCAATACAAATAAATGTGAATTGAATTGTTTGTGCCAGATACACAAGGACGTTTCTCTATCACATCATTGACCTAAATGACCAGCAGGGGGCGCCAACGATATTTTTATATATATTTTTAAAGACCCCCTCTGGTGAAAATCAAGTTTTAAATGTTGTTTAAATGTCTATGTGGTGTTTTTAATATGATTTAAGACAAACCATTTGCAAATTCAAAAGTTAACACCGTTGCTGAGTCCTCCTTATTACATTGACATGAAGACGAGCCTGTATAGGCTAATTCACTCTTCCACTTACAAACATGGCTGAATTAAACCAGTATTTCCACTTGCCATTGTGCAGCATTTACTACAGTAAAGTTGGTCGAGTGGATCTCTGAGCTGGTTTAAGTGAGTTCATTTTTAGGAAATTTGGTTTAGGGTTATGGCCTATTTACCATGTGTCTTTTTTTCACATTGTAACTTAATTTTTCAAAATCGTAACTTTTATTTCCAGCTTTATATCAATTGTATCTAAATTTTGAAACAGATTTTCAGTGTGGTCTCAGAATGTTGGATCCCACCGTATAATATGAATTATTGATTTTTGTTTCGATATTTTACTTCTCCAGTCTTTTATAGTAAAAATGTTACAGTAAGTTTGATTGACATGTTTCAGAGTTCACTAAATATAAGTAGACGGTTACTCTGGTCTACTCAGGGTGTCCGGAAGCCTCTCGACCTGTACACATCCTGAATGTTTGAAAAAGCTCATTTTTTCAACATTTCTCTTTTTGTTTTCTGCTGTCAGTGTTGAGACGTGCGCCACCCCTCGACACGTTTTGGCCCTGACCCCTGCTGGGTGGAGTGGGATGAACTTCCTTCCTGTGGAGACCCACGAAGGTTCTTCGAAACAACAGTTCTTTCCTGGGATGCCAATGTTGCCAGGAAATTATATACTAAACAGGGCTGTTTGTGATGTTTCCACCCGCATAAGCTGGAAATGAAAACGGAGACAGCAACAGTTAATCAACTTCATTACTCTTTCCTCACTACTCTTTCTCTTTATGAGCTCATGACTAGAGTCTGGGGAGACTGAAGACTGGCATGTGCACATGGTAGTTCACCCACAACCTTCAGACTCAATGTTGCTGGCAGTTGAAGTTGATTTAAATAACAAGTTGATGCAATGTTGATATTCTTTCTCCTATCCTGGGATAGTGTGAAGAAATCCCCAAAATGTGTAAACACAGTGGTCTGTGGCACTTTTAGAATTGCTCCATTTGTGCAAATTTGTGCTCCATGCAAAATCGTGTGCATTTATTGGGGGTAATTGAGACCCATGTGGCTTTAAAATCCTGTGCATCGCCATTTTACCATTAAGTTAACTGTGGATCAGTAGTGAGCTTGAACTGGTGCCAAACACTATCCTGTGGTTCTATATGCTGGGAAACATCCCTCTCTGACTTTCTCAACAATATTTTCTTTCCTTTTTGTACTCTTGATCTCCTGTACAGGCTGCTACATTTATGAATTTGGCAGACGTTTTCATCAAAGCAGCGTTATGTGTTGCATTCAGGGTATATATTTTATACTTTCATGCAATCCTTGAAATCAAAACCATGGCTGTGGCATTGTTAGCGTCGTGCTCTATTGTTTGAACCACTGGAACACGTCAGAGGCGTTGGTCAAAATATGAGAAAGGCTTTTGACACTTGCCATGTACTGACACACCTTTAGGAATGCTTTTCATATATCAATCTACCTGAGCTTTCTCTTTGTAATAATATGTGTAAGTCAGAAGTGTCTTTATTTTATTTTAGTATTTTAGTATTTAGTATTTGTTTGTTTGTTTGTTTTGCTTTGCTTTGAGTTTTTTATTTATTTATTTGTTTGTTTGTTTATTTATGCAATTTTTATTTTGTGTAGTTTATATTTGTTTGTTTTGCTTTGCTTTGTTTTTCTTTGGTTTGTTTTGTTTTGCTTTACTTTTGCTTTATTACTTTTTAAAATTTTAGGTACATACTTCAATTTTTTTATTTTATCCAAATCTCTTATCCTATGTAGGGTCATGCTGGAGCGTCTCGGCCCATCATGGGGATTTTTTATATTTAATTTCATAATTTTATTATTATTATTTGAGTTAATTTGATTTGATTTATTTCAGGTAGGCCTACACACTTCATGAGCAAAATTAAACAATTATTTCCATTTTTAGCAGCCAAATTCCAGACATTAGACAAGTGCCTCTCACAACCCATGTGACCTGTTTTATCTATTTACTCTGCTACTACAGGGCTTGAATTACCCAGCTGGAGCTAGGCCTGATTCCTGACCCTTAACATTTGCACTGTAAACCTGACCGACAGCAGGAGGAGACACTGACTGGCTAACACGCCGCTCACCCGGCCGTTGGCAAACATCAAACACACCTCAAGGGTTCCAGAGCGTACTTTGCACCGCTGGTTGTTAGGGGTGATTGTCATGGCATAGGGTCTGGTTCATGGGCGGAGCCAAACATCTGGGGCCTCATGTATCAACACTGCGTACGCACAAAAACACGGCGTACGTCAGCTTTCACGTTCACGGCCAGATGTACTAACAGTGAAATTAACGTAAGAATGTGCGTTCCTCCCAAGGGGGTAATCCATCGACCGGAAGTTGAAGTCGGCCGGGTGCCGCCATCTTGTAGCAGAACTTCACTTGCGTTAGCATTTCCATTGACTCCCATTCATTTTGGCGTCACTTTGACAGCGAATAACTTTACATATGAGGCGTTTAAAGACTCCATTTGTCCATTATTTATTTCTAAAGAAACACGACAATGTATAAAGGGCTCCATTACCTTCTATGTTACATTATGGCCCCGTAGAAACAGTTTTGGTAAAAATAGGCTAACGATTGCGTCATAACCACTCGACTCTCTGTCGCGCTGTACAGAAATTACCGTACAGACAGGAGGAGAAGCTCGCAGGCAATCGGGGGGACGTCCCGTCAAGGGAGAAGCCCATAGATAATGAGTCCATAAAAGCAACGGAATACTTACTCCTGCTCACTCACGCCAAAGAACTCTTTGCTCAAGTTCCCCGTCTCTGCAAGATTAACGTTGGCAATTTTCACGCACAGCTACTAGAAGATTAACGTCTGTCAGACAGGTTGCTCACGTCATCAAGCTTAGTTTGAGTCGGTCTGACTCTGCGCGTCAGGAACGGAAGTGCTCAAAAATCGCTAAAAGTGGGCTTCAACTGTCTCAACTGAGTTCCAATGAGATCGCTCTGTCCATTTCTTTTACTGTCTATGGTTCCTCCAAGTAAACTTCATGTCTGGCGTACGTATATTTGTCGTGATTTTTGTCCGTTGGCGACACATAGAGGCAATAAAGTGAAGTGGCAAACATTACACTACGAATTGTTCTATCGCACCACCAGCTGTCAGATATTGCTTATAATTTGTAATTGATAAATTATTTGACATATTGTCACACGAGTTTTATTAAAATATTATATTATGCAATTAAGCAAGAACATAGGCTATATAAAGCATGTCCAAATTGATTCAACCCGTCTAGCAATGGCAGCGTTGGCTTAACTAGGAATACAAAATAAACTTCATTAATTCGGTCAGTAAAGATAAAAAAATAAAGTAATATTTGTATTCAGCAAGGACACATTGAATATGTTTAAAAGTGAGAGTAAATGCATTTATAATGTTACAAAAGATTATAAGATTTCTATATCTGTTTGAATTAAATTTTTATTCATTAAAGAATCCTGAAAATACTATATCACGGTTTCCACGAAAATATGAAGCAGAAGCACACCGGTTTTCAACACTGATAATACTCAAAAATGTTTCTTGATCATCAAATCATCACATTAGAATGATTTCTGAAGGATCATGTGACACTGAAGACTGGAGAAAGGAAATTTACTATATATTCACATAGAAGACATTTTCAGTGAAATTTTGTTTCTTGCTTGCTTTACCCATGTTCTTGCAGGTTTCTTTTGCCAAATTGGACTAATTACCATATTTAAATTAATTTAATTGGGGGAGGAGACTGGGTGGGGCGTTGTGCTCGTGCATGTGCGCTCAATTTTACCTTAATTGGGATGTACAAAGAGAATATGCGTGGGATCCTTCGTACACAGAGATTCATACATCTTGCATTCATACATCATACATACAATTTGTGCGTACGCACATTTACAGCTTTGTCCGTATGCAATGTTTTAGTATGAATTCAACGCAAGTCTTTGTACATGAGGCCCCAGGTGTGTAATACTGTTGACTAAAGATTTGAGTGATTTTCTGTTCCTTTAAAGAGATAGTTCACCTCAAAATGAAAATGCTGTTATTGTTTACTCACCCCCATGCCGTTCCAAACCTGTATGATGACTTCTGTGGAACATACAAGTTATTCTAAGAAAGAATATCACACCTCTAGTGGTCTTTAAATGTGTGTGTGTGTAATCTTGATTCATCTTTGAGCACCGTTTATTTCAGGAGCAATTTCACATCATTGGCCTCAGAGATGCCCCTCTGTTCACATTATATAACCTGATCTTAGTGACGTCTGTGCGATTAAACGCCAAGTCCAGGCTTGTCAGATGATATTGTTTTGCAGACGAGTAGGCTTCTTCAGCACTATAAATATGCACAAGTCCACCAATACTGATACTCAGAACGTTCACACGCATAATATACTGAAGATATCTACCATACTGCTCACCACACTCTCTCAGGCATTGGCCTTTAGGCCAATTAGGCCTTGTCTAGTGGGTGTATTTATAAGCGGTGAAACCCGCCTAGTCCTGCGTGCCGTGGATGCCATGGGTGTTACCAGAGCAGCCACCAAAGGCCACATTCCCAAAGCCTCTGGCATTAACGATACACGACAGCCATCCATGTCTTATGTTTATTTCTACTGCTTAGACGTTAAAGGGATAGTTGACCCAAAAATGAAAACTCTGTCATTAATTACTCACCCTCATGTCAAAGCAAAACCAAAGACATTTGGTCATCTTCAGAACACAAATGAAGATCTTTTCAATTAAATCTGAGAGCTTTCCGTCTCCCTCCATTGATAGCCTATGCAACTACCACTTTCAAACCCAATCTGTTGGTTTCTTCCTTGCCATATCTCTGTTGAAAAGTGTAAAAGTGGTAATAGACACTATGTTGTGACCAGGTTTCACACTGTGTCCTCTTTCTCTCTCTTACACAAAGTTTTTTTCCATTAAGCCTTCTGTCTCAATTAAAGCTGCATTCATTTTGGTTATTTTTAGGGCCAATATCCATCCTGAAACATCATTCCTCTGTAATTCAGCACAGGACAACAGACGATCGGAAAACCTGAGAACACTTTTGAAATGGCAACAGGAAACATGGGGAGAAATGAAGTGAGCTCCATGCCAGGGACTCTTTAAAGATCCAAGAGCCCCATCAACAGTAGCACAGAATGGCCCATAAACCCAGCGTTCTCCACTCAAGTTTCCATCTGCTAAATTCTAGTCTGGTTAAATAAGAGACGGAATCTTTTTTTCCAGCCAGAGAATACATTTATCGCTTGACATTTCCTTTTGTAAAATGGTCTTACCACCAGAAGATCACAACAGCATTCGCTGAGCATGCAAGTGTTATAAAAGACACTGGAGCTATCAGGAGCTAAATGAGGTCAGTGCAGAAAGGCACTGGCACTGTTAAAATAATGTTTTTAAGACTTATTTACAGATTATGTGACATTACCACAGTCAATAATTTCGATACATCTATCAGTTTTGTATACAGCAATTAAAGGTCACATTTAAAATAATTTCACTTACAATGGAAATCAAGTCATTGAGGCAAGTCATTGAAAAGCAGACATTTTAAAAGCTTTTCATTTTATTTTAAAACTGAAAATAAAATATATATATATATATTGGAAAAGTTTACTGGCTGTTACTCACTTAAAATAATAGTTATGATCCACATACTTGACTTTTATTGTTATTTATTAAGTTTTTGATTTGACACGTTTGAGGGAACGTTTTAGTAAAGTGTGTCTCTTCATTAGCTCTCTCTTTGATTGCAGGTACCAGTATAACTGCAGTCCTGAGATCAGTGGAACGGTTAGACTATAGAAATGTATACATAGATTCCACATTCGACCGCTCCAGACACGTCGGCGAGCCCACCATCTTGCACCCAGCGTGTCATCACTCAACAGTAAGAATCAATTTTGCCACAACATTGCGCAGCTTCTAATAACCACTGAGATTTAAATTCCCCTAAAGAATTATATGATCAATAAGTTATGACAACATACTGTATGTTTTTACATTGCTCTAACTCGTCAAAATAAGTTTGAAAAAAATAAATGTTCAACCTTTTTTTTTTTAAGTTATACAAGATTCAACTACCTTTTAAGTCAGTTTAATGCAATTTAAGTTGTACTGACTTAAACATCTAAGTTGATTGTACTTAACAATTTAAGGCAGCAACTTTTTTAAAGTGAAGAAATAGGATAAACTTTCACAGGTGAGAATGTGGTGTTTGTGTTTTTATATGTATTAATTCAATATTAAATGTTTTTACTATGGTACTGTTTTTACTTTAAATATGGTAACTTTTTAATGTTGTGTTAGAGTACGCCTTTGTCTTGTTGTTTTGTGTTAATTTAGCAAAATTATCTGCTGAAGTCTATTATAGATATTCATACATCCATCTAACTACGGTTGCTGACACTCAGTCAACTTGCTCTCTATTGTTCACAGACCGGCTTAGACCGGTCCAATATGGCGAACGACTTACGCATAGCATCCGATTGAAATGGCCGCTAATGAAGCATCTATGTATGTATCTATATCAATGAGTTAGACACTGTGAGAATGGCTTCACCATTTATGACCTTCAGGGAGGTCAGCCCACATACACATGCTTCCTGGCAAAGCAAGCAGTTTGTGATAGATTAATTATTTCTTTTTATTTTATTGCTTGAAATAACAAGAGATTTGGGAGAAGGTGTGACAAAGCCGAAGTTTTTAAGAGCCAACTCCAAAAGAAAACCTTGACTATGAGCGGTTTATATTCATGTGTTTCTAGTGTGAGTGTGTAATGGTGACTGAACTTTATGTTCTGTATGGGTTAGTTAGTTGCGAGGTTCCGGTTTCCCTAATGTCTACGAGTATCAGAGGACAAGCTCTGTCCTGTCAAACTCAATCTCCTTCAGTCTGGGACAATAATGTCTCCACTAAGATTCTGGATCACTGATAAACAGAATTGCACCAGCGTGACAGAAAAGTGATGACAGGCCAGCTGTACCCCCTTCTGGTGTGTGACTGCGCTTGAGTTTGATGCACATCATTCAACTTGTCTCTTTATTTGATTTGCTTTCAAAGGCCTCTTTCTTGTCTTCATTCCCTTGATTTGAGTTGCTTTCAAAGGCCTCTGTCTTGTCTTCATTCCCTAGACTTTTTTCCCATAGATATTTTAGAGGAGATGGAAGACGGAATACAAGCCTTGAACAGAATTGTCCTTTCTTTTTTTTCTTGGTTTCCCGAATCTGATTTTGAAGACAGTGGATATGCACGCACAGTAAGAGTTTCACCGAAATCAATGTAGGATGATGGTATGATATCAATGTCTGTGGTAGGAGGATGAGTGGGCAGAACAATATGGCTGCCCTATCTTCTTTTTTTAGCATTGTTGGTTGAAGCTGAGTGGACAGAGTTTAGAAAGGGACTGGTGCTGTCCGTTGAACTGTGACCACTCAAACATAGAAAGCAAGAAAGAGATTGTTTTCAGTTGAGGATTGTTTCACTTTAATTCCTGTTATGTGGGTGGACAGGACATTTCTGATACTGTGCTCCTCAGCTTTTGATCAGCTTTATCACACCTCTCTGTATGTCTGAGTAACGCGTGACGACAGAGTTCATCCGAGGTTTCGGACAGCTCACACCACAGTGACATATTCTGCAGTGAGTTCATTTAGGAATGGCAGCGACGTGAAACAAAAAAAATGATTTCCTTTTAGCTACACAGTCTACAACATTTATACAATGTTAATAATGTTTAATAGTTGATTGATTAATAATAATTTATTGATTAATTATGAATGTCAATTGCAATCTATTTCACTTTTATAGAGTGTTTCAGAGTTTTTTTAGTGGAAAAAGTGGACATTTAAAAAAAAGATTGTTTTTGTTCACTTAAATAGTTTGATCATTAAATATGTATGTAGTCCATAAAAATTGTCTGATATATTCCAGGGAACATGGAATATACGGGGCGAGACCATGTTGGGCTGTTTTAGAGAAGAGGAAAAGTTGCTGTCGCTGTTTTTTACACCCCAGAAAAAGTTACTAAGGCTGGCGAACTTGGAGATGTTATAATTTATTTTTAACATTGTTCCTGAACATTATAACCTCAACGGTTGTCTGTGCACTGCACATTTTACGGAGAACAGCTTCCAGAAGAGAGTACAATGCAGGCTATACACACAAAAGCTTCTCCTGAAAGACATAGCCATTCACATTTTGTCAGGACAATCTGTTGTTTATGGATCACAACTTGTAAGTATGTCTTATTATTTTTAGTTGTGTTTTCTATTAACAGTTCCAGTTTTATGTAGTTGCTATGATAGCTATGTAAATGAAGGGCAAAGCTTTGCCTCCGCTAGCCGGCGGACTAACATTAATATTGATGTAGTGTTAACTTTAGCTTTTGTAAGCTCTTGTTTTTGTAAGACTGTTCACCACCCCTTAGGAAAATTATCCATGATTTTGTGATCAATTACTGTTTTCATTACCAGTTTTCTGACAAATGTGATTAAATGGTCAATTACATCCTATCTATAAGCAAATTGCAAAAAAAAATACCACTCAAAAATGTCCTGTGAAATGCGTGCTTGCAAAGTTCGAGCTTGAAATCCGTTCAGCACAACCCTCTTGTTCGTTAACATTGTCAGGGTCTGAATCGGGCTCGAAATGGCTTGAAATTGACGCCTTCGTTAATATTTACATCTGAGTAGAGCTTGCGTGACAAAGGAAGGGGCGTGACATTTTTCTGAACACGCGCTAAACGCTACCAATCACAATACACTGGACCAGCTAACCAATCACAGCAGGGGCTTCATCGGAAACGACGCGTTCAACCAGACTGGGGAGAGAAGAACTGTAATAATGTAAAATATGTGAAAAATAATGCGTTTTTGAACAATCAAGCATGAAAACATACACTCCAAAAACAAAATCAAAACTTCATAAAAGGGTATACTAGGACCCCTTTAAAGCAAGCTCTCGGTACTGTACTGGCATGTGGCTCCTGTGCTTGTGAGAGCATTATTGGAGATGATAGGTTGTGTAATGTGGCTTGGAAGATCAGTCTGCGTGATAGAGTTTCATGCACAGCACCAGTAGAAATATGGAATGGACTGCAGGAGAGTTGGCAATACAGTATACAGTGTTCCATACAGGGACAAACCACAACTGACCCCGGAGACCACGTTCCTCCAGAGCACTCGCCTCCATAGATGGAGTGAATCCTGCAGCTGCTTCTAAGGGCGGGAACTCCTCTGAATTTCAGCAGGTCATTAAAATACGGCCATGATTACGCCCCTGCTATCCCAGGCAGCCGCGGGGCAGAGGTTAAGGGAGGACTCTCTGAGGGAGCTCCATCGTGGGAGGCCCGGCCTGACTCGTGATGGGCACGCGGAACAGGAACGCAGACCAACAACTGAAGGTTCACCTCAGAAGTTAGTGTTTCACTCCATTCCAGAAGAGATGAAGAACCACACAGGAGGAGAAAGGAAAGAGAGGGAAAGAATAACAGAGTATTTTAGCACAGTTCAGTTGGATGAAATTATGGCAATATTTCAGTTTCCAGATGCGACTCCGTTGGAAAGGCCACTGGTGCTCCATGGTCTAGGACCAGCATTGCATGAAATTCACCAGAATAAAATGTTAATCATCTAAAATGTTCTTTCTGATCAAAGTGGTTTGATTTCGTTGCGTAGTAGGTTGTTACTCTGACATCTGGTTGTAAGTGGGTTTACATGTTTCCTGAAAGAGGTGTAGCACAACCTCCTGTCACGTTCTCCTTAGGTTTGCGTTTACATACTGGAGCTCTGCATTCTCAGCTGTTGAGATTCTGTGTGTCTGCACACCATGAACTAAAACCATGAGCTAAAGAGGGCCCCCGAATTATCTTACAACTTCAAGGAGCAAACACCTAATGTACAATGTGCCATTAAATCCATGACTTCAAACATGGATTTAATCAACTTCAAAGCTTTAAAGCGATGGTTCGGAGAAATTTCAATTCAAACTAGGGTCCTTTGCACCATGACCTCGAGACAAACCCTGTTTCTAGAGATAAACGGAAAGTGACTGAGCATATGGCAAGTCTCATTCATCCAGCTTGTTGATGATGTGAGATATTCGGTGTGTTACAATTGCCTCCTGTGTCCCCAACTACCGTTCACTATCCTCACAAACACTCATCCTTCATTGTCCAGTCACCTCAGAGAAAGCGGTATCAGGACGGGATGGTGAAACAAACCACTGTTTTTATGAACCAGCCCTCCCTCCCAAATTTCTGTCCTCTCTTCTGGCTAAAAGAGAACCTCTGTTCCGACAGCATGGTGCAGATACAACAGGAAAAGGACAGTCTTGCAGCTACAGGAACAGAGACACATGGCATTTGAGAATCATAGACTGAGTGGGTGGATGGATGAAAGGGTGAAGAGACTGGAAAATGTTCACCCCACAAATAGAGACAGCTACAGTAGGCTCGAATGTTTTGTCCCCTTAATGGACATTCCAGTCCTTATTTTTTATTTTTTTCTTATTTTGATCAGAACTGAAGAATGTGAAAGGAGGGCTGGCCAAAGTATAGCATGTTTCACACAGAACTGAATCTTTCCAGACAATTGATGTCTGTTTTCTGGCTGAGAGATATTTGAGAGAAAGAAAAAACTTGGAATCTTATTCATAGTTCACGGAAATGTTCTGGTCTGGAGTGACGCATGCATGTGTGCTGCAGAGCTATATATACTGTGTATACATATAATATATATACTCATAATCATTCTCAACAAGGCTGCATTTCAAACATATGATCAAACATACAGTAAAACAGTAATACTGTTTTCTATTGAAAGGTATTTTAAAATGTAATTTATTCCTGTAATGGCAACGCTGAATTTTCACCATCATTACGCCAGTCTTCAGTGTCACATGATCCTTCAGAAATCATTCTAATATGCAGATATGAGCAAGAACATGAAATTTGTGTATTTTGCATTTTTCACATTTATAAATCTTCATAGTTTTATTTACAGCTCTAAAAGTCTATTATTAAATGCAATGTGCAAGAATAATGCAACCTAAATCCTAGCAGGATCAAAAATCCACATTCCAAGCCGCAGCCATAATTCTAGATCCCACCTAATTATCATGTTTGATTGACAGACGCACGGGGTGCTGTAGGGTGTGCCTAGGGGGGCTAATTTGAGATCATGCTCGTAAATTCATCCAAAACGTGAAACGTGACCTTCTGTAACGTATCCTGCCTCTGTTCACTGTCAGTTTTGGTGGGTGTTTAATCTATGTACATGCATATGTATGTGTCTACGTTTCGGCTGTATTTTGTCTGCTGATGTAAAACAGCGTTTTCTTCTCAAACTCATTTGTACACTAATTTGACATGGTCTGGCAGTCTGTGTGTGTTCAGGTTTGATCTGGGCAGCCATCCAGGCCTGCGTGCGGATGGATGAGCAAACCAGCCCAGGATCTGCTGAAGTCAGCCACAGTTTAGCAGCACCTAACCCGGCTGTTTCACTACTGTACAGTATATTACAGTAGTTTTGCTCAGTCACATGGGTTTGGAGAAACAGTATGCCAATATCCCCAGCACAGAACTGTGAATCTGACCTGGGCAGTTGTTCTCAACTGGTTTAGCTTCCCAGATTAGACTCTCAATATCTTTTAGGCAGCAGCTATTTACACAAAGTATAGTTGTAGATGCTATTTGCACCAAGTATAAATAGCAACAAATGTGAGTTGTTTACACTAAGTGCAAATAATGATGGATGCTATTCACACAAAGTGTTTAATTCTACATGTACTAAAGGAAAAATATTGAGTGGGCCGAGTTAGTAAAAATTGCATTGGCCAAAAATTTTGTCTATTGCACTGACTGTTATTAATTATGCTTTTCTCTGATTATACAGTTGAATTGTAATGCATTTAGCATTGATTATAAAGTGCAAAATCTTCTCAACAAAGGCAGTTGAAAATGACTTTAGTGGCCATTCAGAGAGCTTACAAGGTTAGTTCACCCAAAAATGAAAATTAAGTCATTAATTACTCACCCCCATGCTGTACCAACCCCGTAAGTCCTTCGTTCGTCTTCAGAACACAAATGAAGATATTTATGATTAAATCTGAGAGGTTCATGACTGCTACATAGGCTCCCTAAGGGAATGACACTTGACGGCCCAGAGAGTCATTAAAGAAAATGTTTAAATATTCCATGTCGCAACAGTGGCTCAACTATAAGTTTATCAAGCGACGAGGATACTTTTTGTGCGAAAAAACAAACAAAAATAACGACTTTATTCGACTATTCCTTTTCTTCCTTGTAGGCCTGAAACGAGACTTCAAGAGATTTCCACGACGCATGCGCGAGAATTGCGATCTCCTTCAACTACTTCAGTTCAGTTCTCGCGCATGCGTCGTGGAAATCTCTTGAAGTCTCGTTTCAGGCCTACAAGGAAGAAAAGGAATAGTCGAATAAAGTCGTTATTTTTGTTTGTTTTTTCGCACAAAAAGTATTCTCGTCGCTTGATAAACTTATAGTTGAGCCACTGTTGCGACATGGAATATTTAAACATTTTCTTTAATGACTTTCTGGGACGTCAGGATTCATTCCCTTATGGAGCCTATGTAGCAGTCATAAACCTCTCAGATTTAATCATAAATATCTTCATTTGTGTTCCGAAGACGAACAAAGGCCTTACGGGGTTGGTACAGCATGGGGGTGAGTAATTAATGACTTAATTTTCATTTTTGGGTGAACTAACCCTTTAAAATTAGTCCAGGCCTATCACTATCAACAACCTTTTTTTACGTATGGTCCACAGATGTGATTTTACTTTTTAATGATTCATACAGACATTTTGGTGCTTTCCATGAGCTATGATGAAGGTATTGCAAAGCTCAGTCCCAAAAAATGTGGACAGAATTACTCACATTTACACACCAAATAGTTTTCTCGTATACTCAGAGCATGTCCGTTTGGGAGAGCGGTCCACACCCCTTCCACGGTCACACCAACCCACAGTCCAGCTCAAGAGAGAAAACACCCAGCGTGGTCTGCTGCTGCTGAGTCAGTACACATGACCCGCTCTGAGTTACAGACAACTACGAGTAACTAAAGGATATCCCACTCAATGCTAATCTCCAGGAACTGAGAAAAATATCCTTCCTGAAAGTGAAAAAAGCAAGCTCTAAATCGATATTTCTTGACAAATTGCACAAAGCAATGCTTTTTTTTTGCAATGTGATTAATTTGAGATCTGTCATTATGATTATGTCAGTAAAAACAATAACAACTGCCAAATGTTAGAGTAAACAGTTTGGTTTGAGAGACATCATATTACACATCATTAGTATTTTTGGAATTATGTGTAATATAGTATGACTGTGTGAATCACATTAAGAGCTCAGATTAACTGCTCCTTCTCTTTCTGTGCTTATATATTTGCATGTAGAATTCTGCTGGATGACTCACTCCTTCCAGTTCCACAGCTGGCTGAGATTTGCCCATCCCTTCTGTAGTAACACTCCCTCACCAGAGAGGGCAGAGTTCCTGAAACAAAAACCAGACAGCATTGATTTCCGTGACAATTAAAAACTGCTTGGATGCAATGCAATGCAATGCCAAAACAAGATAACTGTTCCTCATTTTAATGCACTTTAAGGCAGCTGATGGAAAAAGTACCGCAAGATGGACACACCCTTGTGCAACTCCAAAATATAGGCTACTCAATTCAGCATTTTATCTGCTGTAATGTGCAAAATCTGTTTTGAGGTGGAACAGAACAGCCATGCATGACACTTTATGGAGGGATTTATGCACACAATTAAAGGGCGTTAAACTGGTATTAAACTGCATCATCAGATATTTATTTTAGCTGAAGGAGAAAGTTTCTGGGTATACACAAAAAGTTCTGACATGAATATACAAATCATGGTACACATGTTAATCATTACTGGTCCATTGAGTCAAAAGTCAAAAGGCCATGAAGGAAACGCAAAGAGCATGTTACAAACGATTTTCAGTCGCTTGTAAATTTCAACATAATGTCTAGTTAGTAAAACTACCATTTACCATGATAGTTTAATCTCAAAATGAGTGTTGTGGCCAAGTGATCCCTGAAGACTACAATGCGCTTCACACCTACGTCAGAGACAAACCGCCGGACAATGAGCTGTGACATTTTGGGAGCATGACGGGGTTGTTGGCAGGGCCGTGTGCAGACTGGATGTATTGTAAGCCAGATTCTGGCCAGGCTCCACGGCTGCCACCCTCTCCTCCGCTGGGCCGTGTGGCTCTGAAGGAATGTGATGACTGGGACGGTGAACAGAGCCCTGCATTCATGTTCAGCAGGCAGGAACTTTGGCTCTCTGACTCCTGCCCGAGCGAGCTGTCAGACATGTGTGCTGGTATCTGTCTATGCTTGATATCCATCTCTCAATCTAATTTCTTTGTCTGTCTGTCCAATCTTCTTCTGTAGCCTTTTTTCCTCAGTCTGTTGTCAAACTTTGTATGTGTCTATTTATCTGTCGGCGAGATAAAGATCTGAAATGTGCAACTGAACAACCAAACTGATACTTTCATTCACATATTCGATATTCATAAAAAAAAGTAAATATATTAAGTTAAAAGCTTTCAATAATATGTCATATTTATATTATTTTCTTTTATTACATTTTATATGATATTCCATCTTATGATTTGCTTTGAAGGAATTTAAATATTAAATACTTACAATACTTTAGATATTAATTAAAGGTTTTAATTAATTTAGCCATACAGTGATCATAAATATATTTATTATTTTCCTTCATGAAACAAAATTATATTTGGCTGACTTTTAAGCTTTTTATTTGATTTTTTATTTTATTTTATGTTGTTTTAAGCTTTTGCTTACAATAAAAAATATATTTGAAATAAACAAACAAACAAACAAAAAAAACTTACGTAACTTAACTTATTTTCTTTTTTACTCTACAGGTCCAGTCCTCTGATTTCAAAGATATTTAGCTTTTTCCTCCATGGAATAAAAATGTTTTGCGAGAATGCTTAAGGTTTTTTTTTTGTTTTGTTTTTTTAAGCTTTTGCATACAATAAAAATAGGGCAGTCATTTTCCCAAAAGTACACACACACACACAAAATACTGTATTGTACCCACAAGTGGATAATAAAACATTGGTAACATGAAAACAGATAAATGTTGAAGACATGCAATTTTATGTTAAATGTATTATTAATAATATTAAGAAACTATTTTCTGCCAAATATAGTTATAGCTATGTTGTTTATGGTTGCCAAGCAATGTTGCAACGTAATAATAGAATCTCTGAAAGGAATCGGGAAAAGTTATGGAGATTATTATTAAATCATAATTTATGTTAATTGATGAAAATTGTTAATTGGTCACGCCTTTCTGTGGTCCACATAAACGCTCATTTTATAGCATATAATAATCTGAATCTGATATAGCCTAATATCAGTAATCTGAACAAAGAATACTGTAGGGATTTTAGTTCAGATATGCTGTATTTTGATGTTCTACTATTGACCATGACAAATGCTTCTCTACTTTAGATATGCATTATTTACACTTCACCTATGTCGTCTTCTGTGGTCCAGGTGTATGTCTAGACCGGCACTTTTCAAAAGCACAAATGCATCATGCTAAGGTTTATCTTCCATCCCTTTCCCATGTGGTTTAACCTAATCTGATCATTGGCGCCTGTGTCGTTCCACTATGTAATCCAATACCACCATTCTTGGTACCTCCAAAGCTTTTCCAAACAACTACTCCAAACATTAACACTGCATGATGGTCTAGACAGAGGCCTATCTTGGTAGCCAAATTAGGAGCACTAATGAGCACATTGCTTGCCAGCTTTCTGCTGAAAATATAAGAGGGAAATTGAGCTAAAGAGATAGCAAATGTGCGTTGTTATACACAAACCTTAATTAGGATCTCCTCAAAGTAGAAAGAGGCTTTGGCTTATATATGGCATTACAGAGACCACCCATTGAGAATATTTATAGGAGATTCACTGAGGCTAAGATTGTGGCAGTTAAGTATCTAAACGACACATAATCCAGCACCTGAACTGTGACATTCCACACATCACGCAGTGAATGCTTCTCACGTCTTCACCACATTTTCCTTTCAAGACGTTTAATGTTTATTAATGCATTGATCTGAAACAGATTTATCTAGACAAAAGCAAACACCCCAAATAAAGAGCAAATATTAAATATGCAAGAGCTCAGTGCACTGACTGTCCTTGTTGACCTCTATAGATATACCAGATGCATGTCTCAGTATGGGGCTACTATTGGTCAATCAGATTTAATGCCTCGTTTACTCTCCTATTCAGGTGTGATGGTAACCCATAGCAACAGTGAGAAAACTATGGTTGCCATGCTGCCAATCCAATCACTGATTCAGAGATGTTATGGGGGATATTCGCATTCTGTAAAACAGGTCGCATCATTTCCAGTTCAGGTCTTTTGTATGTGGTTCGTTTAAAATAGAGCTTTTTTTTACTCAAGATGCCTTTAAAAGAGTGAGCAAAAATGAGCATTACAGATGTCCATCACATGTGCAGATTGATAACTAAAAATGTTTTTATTTTTTTTTCTTAACATTCGGACATTAAAACTGAATAAAAAAAACGCCAACAATAAAAAAAAACTAGCTTGGTTAGCTTAAATGTCCATAGATATCGCCGTCAGTTCATCATATTACACTTTCTCTGACTAGCAGATCCGATGGGACCTGCTTTCCTGTTTGTTCATGTGACGTTCGACATAAAGCCTATTCCAAAAAGATTTACACATATCTGGGAGCAGCTTCCTCTACCCAAATCAATATTTTGTTCATTAGTCAAGAAACTGCATGACTGATGTCATAATATACTGAATAAATACAAAGCTAGAGAGGAAAGAGAGGCCCCTAGTTTAACAAAGCAGGATGTTCAAACTTCCGTGACTGACACTTGATGGAGTCAAAGAGGAAAGGTAAACATAGACCCTCCCCAAATTTCTAGAGACCCGACCGAGCCCTTTCCTCATGTAAAATGGTGTTTAAATATCACTTCCTCTATGCCAGAATTTCCGGACTTCATGTGTTCTGTCTGTGTAGAAGTTCATGGAAGAGATGGATTACGGGTTATATGGCCCAGTAATGAAAAGGAATAGATGGAATGGTTCATCCTTACCTCACCTCAGATAGCCAGCAGTCAAATCCTCTGCGGCATGGAAACCTGAACCCTGCAATGCCGTCATTTGAGTGATCAAGAGTCAGTTCTCTCTCTCTCTCTCTCTCTCTCTCTCCATTCATCTGATCCTCTGGAATACTAGACTGTGTCAGGTCTCATAGTGTTGTTAGCATGAAAACCAACCTGCCTAACCCTCAGAGAGCATTGATTCAAAAGCACAGCATTTTATCCATCAATATCAATTTTGCATGCATGTGGCATTTTAAATCCTGTCAATTATCATTGCAAATAGTTTTTTGAAGACCCAAAAGAATAAGAATCTGTAGAAGCAGCTCATAGCTGTCAAGCTCAAAAAGGACCAAGAAAATGGCCCATATGTCTCCTCCTTATGATCATTCTGTGTTACTTTTGTATCTTTTTTTAAAAAGCTTAATGCTTGTTGCTATTTTTTGGGGTGCGGACTGATGAGGCAGTGATCCCGAGGTTACCCCGTGAGTCAGTCCTAGAGCTCCTCCTGTCCGATTTTAGGGAAAAATCGGGTCCATCGGAGACGTCCAATAGATTTAGGCGCCGAAATAACACCACGGACAGTTTAATCACCATGGGAAAATCTCAGAGTAAAACTGGGAGTAGTGAAAAATGATACACCGGTGTTTTGCCAGATGAAAAGTTTATCTCTGTTTTAATTTTACCATGCTGGTACCATGCTGGTGGAATGATCTGCCCACCCTCATCCGGAATTCAGAATCCCTGACAGCATTCAAAACACAACTGAAAACTCATCTCTTCCGTGAGCACTTAAAAAAAAATAAAAAATAAAAAAATAATAAATTCTTTCCTTTTCCTTTAAATCCTCGCTTTTCTGGCTTATGCTACTCCGAGCAATGTCTGAACTTTGTATTTTGAGCACTTCTTGCGTTGCTTTTGCCTCTTCACGATGACTCGCTTGGTTTAGTCCTCAGTTGTAAGTCGCTTTGGATAAAAGCGTCTTATAAATGACTAAATGTAAATGTAATTTTCCTTGATTTTATTTTGTGATTATTTTAATTCCTTTCTTTGAATTGCCATACTGTTTGAAATGTGCTATATAAAAACCTTGCCTTGCTATTTACTGCCATTGTATGGACGAGTGCGAGCGGGGCATTTTCGGCATTTAACAACACCAGGGTGAATAATTTATGACTTAAGTTTCATTTTATTGTGAACTATCCCTTTAAGAATCGATATCGGTTAATCGAAATGAGAATTGATTAAAATCTAGAAATCATTATTTTTTAGCCCAGCTAAAAAATGTTGTGCACAATGTAATTTTATATAGCCTATGTGTAAGTTGCCCCTTAGAGTTCATTCTACAAAAACTATAACCGCAATTCAATCTGCATTTCACATTCATGAAAACCTATACTCAGAATACTCTTTGCAAGACTCCAAAGCGTTCATAAAATGGGTTTGTCCTCTCAAGCATTCATGGCATGCAGTTGTATACCGCAGAACCTCCAGACGCGCAGTATAGGGTAAATATAGGATACTCTAAAGTTACACTCACGTTCTAGGCTGAAGCCAATGGGCACTGGGGAGGTGTTTGCTGTTTAGAGAGCAAAGGACGTCAATGTGGGTTTGTTCTTCATGCCTTTACAGGGCATTTTCAATATGAGGAAAAGCAATGACATGTGTGTTTGTACTTCAGCAATGTTTGTGTGTGTGTACTTCATAATGTGTGTCAAGAGATACAGTAGATCGCTGGTGCAATGCCCTTTTGAATCTCAGCTTACTCTGTTGACATAGAAAACCGACGGTCGTGATATTAGACCGCCTGGTGAGAAGCTGCGACTCAACAGCACAAAGTCTAAATGTCTTTATGTTCAAGTTAGCAAAGTTTAGAAGTCTGTTTCAATCTCTAAGTAAACAAATGCTCATTGAAATAAGAAAGCAAGTTCTACAAGTTCTCAAGTTCAAGCTCTAAGTAAAGAGACTGGAGCCATCAAACATCCACATTAGAATAATAAAAAAGATTGAGGGACTATTATTTCCCTGTTGTAGGCTAACGTTGAGAAACCCGTTGGCAAAGAGAGCAACCGGAATGGAGTGAAAGTCATTGCATTACAGCGCTGAGGCTGACAATTGTTTGACTTGAAAATGCTAACTTGCTGAAATGCTAATACTCTTGTATTTCTTCTTCTTCTGACTCTAAAACTTTGGACTCTATCTCTTCCTAAAGCTTTAACTCTACGTCCTCCAAACTTGGGTCAGACCTTCAGACTCGGTTGCTATATCTTTTGCTATCTAACTGATCCGACTTACGGTTTTCCTTAAAATGAGCGACAAATCAAAAAGAATTGCTACATCTTTCAAAAAGAAACGCTACATTTTTCAAAATAATCGACATTTATTCAAATCAATCAATACATTTATTAAAAATGCATCAATACATTTATTAAAAAAACAATCACTGCATTTTCCAAAATAATCGCTATATTTAAAAAAAAGAATCGCTACATTTTTAAAAAGAATCGCTACATGTTCATTATTATTATTATTAATGTTTTCATATCTCCACCATCATGGAAAACGTCTCAACCCTCTCTACACTGTGTTTCGGCTATAGCTAGGAGCACATTCAGCCAGAGACTTAATGAATGTCACAGATTCCCTAATTCGGAACAGTTGAGTCATCTCTCTTTTAATTTTTAATAATGTATTATTATCATTTAAAAAATAATGTAGAATTTACATTAATTTAATTAATTATATAAAGGGAATAGAGAATGTAGAATGTTTTTTTCCCTACCGATCGATTGCACCACAATCCAGTCCAGTAGGTGGCAATAATAATCCTTTAAGCTGGTTGCCAACCACCAATCAAATCAAAGCACGGCATGCATAACAAACTTTAGTTCAAGACTAGGCATACGGGCAGCGACAGTGTTTTTTTTTTTTTGTTTTTTTTTTACAGGTAAGTATCAAAAGATTAAGAGAGTTAATGACATGTTTTCATTAATCTTTATTTCTTACAACTTGTGTGCTTTTCTTGGGCAAGTCGAGTGAACTGCGGCGCTATTTACAGTCACGTGAACGCGCGCCGTACACAAACCAACGAACGGTTCCTTAAAGTGGTGAAAATCAAGTTTTTAATGTTGTATGTCTATGTGTTTTTTTCCCAAATGTGCCTTAAGACAAACCATGTGCAAATTCATAAGTCAACAACACCATTGCTGAGTATTTTCTCCTTAAAACAAGGTTTGAAATCGACGGTGTCCTGTCACAAACTACTTAACCAATCACGTTAATAATAATAACCAATCACGTTAATGTGCGGGTGGGCTTTAGCTTAGCATAGCATATAATTTAGCTTAGCATATAATTACTATGCTCTGAGGGTAACGTACGTTTACACGACTACGAAATACCAAAGAGTATAGAAGAACAAGAGGCGAAACTCTGATGCTTTTTTGAGAACAGCCACTAGGTGGCGCTTCGGTAGCGCGGCCGCCATTTTGGGGTGAAAATTCCAACTGGAGTTACTGGACAACAGCACAGATAAGTTTTTTTCTTGCATTAGTGAGTATTTCCATTGTATGCAACTTTTCACATTTACTACTATTATTAGTTACCAACTCCACTAGGTCTGAAATATATTTAGTACGTTTTAATCCCCTGGATCATGCTACAAACATGATGATCTTATAGAACATGATGCATTGCTGTGTCCGTTAACGTTATCCTATAACTTTAATTGCCACTTTGGGCAGTGGCTGTTTTTTTGTTTACATAGTCTTGCTTTAACGGTCATTAATATAAGATAGTACTGCAAAAAAAAAACAGAACTGTAAATTTACTGTAAAGCTATTCTATTGCTGTGATATATTTATTGTCCAACATTTACATTTTAGTAGCCTACAATTCCATTTATTTGCTGAATTCATTGATAATTTTTGTATACGTTATGTGTACCTCCTGGGAAACGGTCTAACGTTAATATATAATATATAACTTTATGAACTGATATCACTTTATTCTTAACGTTACCTGTCACACTTAATGTGGAGAGTAATATAATTAATTAAATCCTTGAACTTCTGTATCTCAAGTTATGTGGGGAGAAAAGCCTGGTTAAGTCTCAACTTCTTTTTAACTGCTATAACGTTAACTGTTGTGACTTAAAATAATCACCTAATTATTTCAACCTAAAAATTACCTCTGCACTGGACTAAATATATGTATAGTATATTACTGCTGTTGTGGCCAGTTGTACTGTTAGAGGGGCCAGTTACATTCAGGGGGCTTTCACAGGGGGCTTCTTTTTTTTTTTTTTTTTTTTTTGGTGCGCACCCGGGTTCGAATGACGTCAGAGTTCGGTTCGTTTGGATGATGTGAACACTGTCTTCCGAACCGTACTCGGGTCCGCTTAAAAAGGTGGTCTGGGGTACGGTTCATGTGAACTCCAGTACGGTTCGCTGCTGATATGAACGCAATCAAACCAAACCGCGGAAGTGAACCGCTATTGATGACGTATAATGTATAATGTGGTCGACAGGACAGTTGTCAGTCCGTGTGTGTGTGTACACTTTAGTGTACACATTATTCAAGAACCGCTATAACGCCAAAACAATCTGTTACCTTAAATTATATGTTTATCTCTGTAAAGCTGCTTTGAAACAATATATTGTTAAAAGCGCTATATAAATGAAGATGACTTGACTTGACACTTACCTTGACGAAAAGCGGTATTGACGCACTGCAACCAGAGAGATGATTTATGCTCGCCTCCGCAAAAATTGTCTTCGGCTGACAGCCAGCTGTCTTTGGAACGATTTTAGTACTTTTGCGGCAGACATAACCTAGTGTGTTTCTGTATGTTTTCTTTGAAAACAAAACCAAAGGTTAAAAAAAAAGAAGAACAAATGTGAAGCGAGCAATTCTATCCATTTTGACGCCTTTTCATTCATAGCGGCGCCGGTTACCAAGCAACATGATTACGCGCCAGCTGCAGCTTGATGACGCAAGCGTACCGCGGTTCGGATACAAATAATATAACGTGAACACAGTCCATCGGGGGCGGGGGCGGGGGCGGGGGCGGGGGCAGGGGCAGGGGGGAGCAATCGAACTCGGGTTCGGAACAGGCAATCGAACCAAGTGTGAAAGCGCCCTTAGACATTGTTGTCATCATTTTCTGCACTGCACTGCAAATAGGCCTACCATGTTTATAATCATTCAACAATGTATTTGCATTTCCATTATCTTTTTACATTTGCATTACATATTCAGTATTAGTCACAGTAACTGTAATTGACATGATGAAATACATTTTTTAATTAAGTGGCAATATTTGCAACCTTAAATTGATTTCCAGGGGCATTTTCACATATTGACATTCTTTCTAAACTTATTTAGAGTTATGCATCACCTTTTATGTCAAATACTAACATTAAAATTATACAGTAATTGTACTTATTTATGCAATAATACTTAATTATACAATAATTATACAGTACCACTGTTACCAGTCATATTAATTTATTCAATCAAAAATCCATCTTTGCAGTGCAGAGGTGACAGTGACACAGAAGCGGCATTAATATACTTACACTCAATTTACAATTGCATAAATAAAGCTATGAGATTTTTTTAAAATCAATTTTAAATATGAATCATATTTAAATATGAAGTGATTTTTAATTTTAACATTTTAATTAAAGGGTACTTTAAACTAAAACCGCCAGTAGGTGGCGGGAAGTCACTGTCTTAAGTGAGTTGAGGAATTCATTCATTCAACCAATTCGTTCAAACCGCTTATTCATTCGGGAAAGTAGCAAGTGATTTGTTCAAAACGCAGATTTCAGTCAAGAAATCATTGCTGTCTGTTACATTGAGACTCTGCTACGGTTTCATTTTGAAATCTAGTCGGCGAAATAAAGGGAAAACAAACAATATTAAAAGTAATTCCCAATGTTATTGTTAATGTAACTGTTGTATAACATAAATATCTCAGTTGCAATTGTGCACGGGAAAACGGCACTTTTGCTGATGTAATATTCTAATATAAGAACGTAATATGATATAAA
Organism: Tiaroga cobitis; assembly: GCA_030578255.1. NCBI lineage: Eukaryota > Metazoa > Chordata > Actinopteri > Cypriniformes > Leuciscidae > Tiaroga > Tiaroga cobitis. The sequence continues at coordinate 34,880,505 of CM060602.1, read as the reverse complement.
TATAAGACAAAAAATAATTTGGGGACATACCTACAGTATGAACTGCAAACAGCAGTGAAAGGACGATAGACAAATGCGATGTCAGCTCACAGTGCCTCGTACATAGTTAAAACAATGATTACATATCATAATAGACAATACACATCGCACACCCCTACGCACATAAAGAATGAACTTACAACTGAACTGACATTTACCAACTTTCTTCTCTCCTCTCTCGCGTGCAGGAGACAGACGTTATTCTGCCGTGCTTCCCGCGAATGTGATGCGAATTGTCACGTGAACAAGCAAATCCACAAAGATAGAATAATAAAAAAAGAATACGCAAACAACGATAAACAACGATAGCAAAAAACAGTTTCGTAAAAATGATTTCAAACTTCACATTTAGGGGGGCCACAAGGGGTGCCAAACTTGTTGTCACAGGGGCACGGCCCCCCCAGAACCGCCACTGCATGTGGTGTAAACAGCCTGTCTGAAGCCTGGTTATCCATTTTCTTTTATGTTTTTGTTGATATGAAAAAGTCGGCTATATTTAGCAATATAGTAGGTGAATTATATATGCACACATACATAAGGCTTAAGCCATATATTCTAAAACCATTATTTGTTGTTGTATTTAGAGACCCACTGTGTGAAAGCCAGGGTGCCTTTAATGGTAAGCTAAAAAGGACATCTACAGACTTTATGAGAGAATTTTGCCTGTATCTGTCTGTTATAGATTTGATGCCTTGAGTCAATGCATCACCAAAATTACAATCAATGTTTGGTTCAAAAGCTAATGGCTATGTTTTTCCTTCATGTTTCCCTTTTTGTAGGCCCATCAGAGGGACACATTTCCCAGGTTCGCACACATATGGTAAGAATGAATTTCTGCCAATTGGTACCTGTGACAGTTGTTAAATATTCTTTTTTTTTTCTTTGTTATAGGCCAGGGAATGGAATCTCTTGAATTAAAGGTAAGTAATTAAAGGGATTAGTGATGCACCGATTTGAAAATTTGTGGCCGATACTGATATTATTGCTGTTATGGCTGATACCGATATTTACCGATGTCGATATCTCTGTATAGAAAACGCATAGCAAGGATTAGGGCTGCACGATATTGGTAAAAAATGACATGGCGATATTTTATTTTTCTGCGATATAAAAACAATTTCACCAGATGACTTGAATAGCTCTATTTGGAAAGAATGGATCATTCTAGAATGACTGGGGTGGTTTTGTCATGGAGTAAATCCGCATAGAAACTAATATTAATAGAGTGTTAACTAATGTAGTTAACTAGACTTTAATAAATGGAACCTTATTGTAAAGTGTTTCCGATTTATGCCTTTTGAGTTCAGTGTTGGACAGATCAGTTGTTTTAACCATTCAGTGAATCGGTTCAATTGAGTTATTAGTTCGCGAATCGGACGTGTCATTAACGGACCACGGCACACGTTGTGTGATTATCCAGGCAGTTTAGGACATCGCACAAGATTTGTCTCAACACAGAAAACATTTCATCACTAGATAGATTTTTTCTCAGATCAATTGACAGCTATTTAATTAACACTTTGAAGGCCAAAAAGGTAGGTAAGGCATCGTTAAAATAGTCCATGTGACTACAGTGGTTCAACCTTAATTTTATGAAGTGACCAGAATACTTTTTGTGCGGCAAAATAACGACTTTATTCAACAATTTCTTTTCTTCCGTATCAGTCTCCGACACACGTTCACGAGAGTGCATCCTCTGCTTGTAAACACAGCCCTGTGTTTCCGGGTAATGTGTCAGAATGCCAGCTCCTGCGTCCCACCACACACACATACGTCGTGGTGCTCTCGTGAACGCGCGTCGGAGGCTGAAACGGAAGAAAAGTAATTGTTGAATAAAGTCGTTTTTTTGCACCGTTCCCCGCGGTACAGCTCGCCACACACACGTGGGAGACCGAAACATTGTTGTGAATTCTGTGAAGAGGTTGCTGTTTCGTCCTCGATTCTGCAAAGCCATGCAAAAGTCACAACAAAAGAAAAAGTCCTAAAAAAAACCCAGCTCGCACTAAATCATCGAAGGTATGATAATACTTCAAATTTACTCCCAAACGTAAAGGTGTCGTTATTTGCGCTCTTTGTCAAATGGAGTTGACATCCCAAGTCTCCCGCATATTGATACAACATGCGCTCCCTGATACGCTCCCTGATGCCCGCAAATTAGTTAAAATCTCCCGGAATCTAGAGCTCGCGAGTCGCGAGCTCCAAACTGTGTAGCGCGCTGCAGAGAGGGAGAGAGCGAGAGACCTTGCGTGTGTGTGCAAATGTGCGTGTTCCTTATGAAGCGCATGTAAACCCCACCCCCGTCAACAAAACCGAAAAATCAGTCCGGATGATTTGTATTAGCACTGAAAACATTAAAATGAGCACCACATCCAAGTGTGATATTTTACAGTGTAGACTCTGTAAGAACCAGATCAAAATTGTTGTGCATTGAATGTGCACTCCTGCAATTTCCATGTTACAAAAAAGAATCGTTCAATTAGTCGTTAGATTAGTCGACTAATCGATAAAATAATCGACAGACTAATCATTTAATTAATAATCGTTTACCCCAGCCCTAATGTTTATGCGGTGGTTTCCGAATCAACACACCTTCGGGTTTGTTTATTGTTGTTGCTGATGTATTATTGCACTATTCGTTCTGTCTGAGAGAATGCTCTGTTTCAGTGCTTGACACTCAAGACTCGTATTAAGTGCAGGTGTGTGCGTGTGACTGATCCTTGTACTACACGCGGATAATCTGATTCAAACGCGCTGCGATGTGTCTGTTAGTAGTAACCTTACTACTTGGCATTTTGATTTGATTTTCATTTGTGATTTTTGTACTATTTCATTTCATTACAATTTCACAAAAACATTACAGGTTTGTTTCTGCATTTTTTTTATTGTTTAGTTTTGATTATTTCGTTGATTTGGCGACTTTCTTGTTTTCTGTTTATTTGTCTGTCTTTTATATCTATAATGTGTTTTGTAATCTCTTTGCACCTTTTCAATTAAAACATACTTAATGTTAAATTTTCTGCTTATTGGTTGTCTCTGCTACTTGCACACGCTGCAGCAGTTATATTTCACTTAAATGTTGAGCTATCATCAGTGTTGGGGTCGTTACTCAAAAAAAGTAATTAGTTACTATAGTTACTAGTTACATCTGTAAATTGTAATGAGATTACTTTACTAGTTACTGCGTTTGAAAAGTAACTTCACTACTTATTACTTTACTTTCCCGTTTCTTAATTTACTGTGTAGATACATGGACAAACATCATAGCCCTATCATCACTTAGCCTGTCTGCATAGTGTTTATTGTATAAATATATACAAAATGGCATGTAAAACCATATGAAAGAATCCCTGTCTGCACAAAGAAATGTCTCACTGTAAAATCCACAAACAACAGGATAAAGGAGGCTATGGTGTGGTCATTTTAAAATGGGGTCAACACACAAGTTTCAAAACACAGGTTTTGGAAAACATGAGAATAAAACTCTTCTCCTGAGAACAAAACCAGCTTTTTATTCGACTCATGGCAATAAAAACAAAAAATTAAGTGGTCAATGAAAAATAATAAAATAAAGGTCACTTTATCCCATAAAATTCTTAATCTTAATTTAAAATGCATTTTTCTAAACCTGTGCGACTCAACGGTCGACAGGTGAAGCATGTCTTCTACACTGAATCCTGCAACAAGCCTGTTCATCTCGTTTTGTGTCATATATTTACAAAATGAGCCTACAATAGCATAAGCCTTTTTAATAAAAAGATCCATGTTTTATAAAATGTCCACAAAACTTAATGAAATGTTTAGTGAAATTAGAAAATATTTAAGAGATCGTTAATTTAGTTATGTAGCCTACTACATACATGTTTTTATATCCACATATTTTGTTCTAATGTCACAAGTAATGATCTCAGGGTTTACTGGATTTTACACGATTCTTTTTGTAGTGTTATTGGTGGTGATGTTTCACAGAATAGTACGGCGAGCGCGTCGAGTATGAACGCCTCGTCCGTTTGGGGAGGTGCGTGCGCAGTCTGCGGAGACTCGCGCTGCAGAGCCAGGCGAAAGTATAAACAAGGCTTTAGCCTGTTTAGGCGGGGCCGGCTGATCAGTGACTCCTTCAAATGACCGGCGAGCAGGATCTTTCGCCACAAGTTTTGTATTGCCATGCTGGGCTGACGAATGCTTAGGTTGCTCGTTGAGTTTGCTGCAGTTGAAAGACACTTGTCGCCTGGGCATAGAGTGCATTTCACACGAATATTTTTGTTCTTTCGAGCAATAAACTGAAAGTAATGTGAATATCGCCACTGGCCGCGTCTCCATCTCCCTCTCTCCTTCGCACCGGCAGCTAAGTCACTCAAATCCATCTCTATGGCAACGGTGCGCAGGCAAGCACGCACGCACCACTACAGAACTTTACACACAGGCAAACACGGATTGGGTAACACAGGAAAGTCCGTTCCTATAGTGTAGTAAAGTAGTGTAGTTACCGATGTTTTTAGTGTAATGTGTTACTTTACTTCGTTACCCAAAAAATCGTTACTGTAATCCGTTACTTTGTAACTCGTTACCCCCAAGGGGGGCGTGTTCCGACAGGAAAGTGACGTCAATGCGTACCCTCTATTGGTGACACAAACTGCTGCATGTACATTAGGCTGCTGTCCCTTTACAACGAATGCATGGACCTAATATAAATGACACGCATTCTTTTTCTTTCTCTGTTTACAACACAGACTGTTCACGAGGATACTCTCCGAGACGGGCATTGTGACTTTAACACGTGTCCGTTTAAGCTCAAGAGAAAGATCTGAATTCGGCGTTCACGTGCTGTCTGCACAGCTCTGTGTGTGTGCGCATGTGCGAGTCTTGTGCTTGATGCCTGACTCGACTTAAAAACACATGCAAGTGATACACTTCACTCTATGATGGTTAAGCTTTGCAATTAATCCGCAAATCACATGCGTTCCGAACCGGGAGACAGCACATACGGATCAACGACGAACCTTATACTTGACATCGCACATCCTGCGATGTGATTATCGCGGCTGCGCAGCTCGCGATATCCATGCTAAAACAATACAGCACGCAGCCCTAATTCAGAGACACCAGGTTCAAGATATGCATGTTTAGTAAGTCAGGTTTTCTGTGGGTCCTTAAAGTCTTAAATTCAGTTTTATCAAATTAAATCCATAAGATATACTTATTTAAAGAGACAGCCTTTTGCGATTTGATAAGCGCACTAAGCCACATCTTGCTTTCGATTTTAGTTTGTTTGACAGATACATTGCCAAAGCAATGGCACAGAGCATAACGTAAGAACTTTTTTGTTATGAGAAGTTAAAAATATATATTTTTCGGTTCATTATGAAACTGGCAGAACATATTAGACTATGGTGGGCCGTCAGAGTCTGGGTATTGAATGGGAAATTCTGTTTTCTGGCCTCAAATTTAAGACCTTAAAATGTTAAAGCTTTTGGTCTTTAAAATATAATTTTAAGATATTTAAGTCTACTTTACATGACCTTAAATTTGCAAAAGGGGACCTACTCCTTATTCACACACATACTCCTAAATACATTTTACTGGTGGCACATTTTTTATTTTTCAATGCATTTATACATTTATTCAAAACGCATCAATACATACAATCAGTAAATACAATCAATCAAAACAAACACTACATTTTCCAAAAGAATCACATTTTCAATAAGAATCGCTACGTTTTTTAAAAGAATTGCTACTTTTTCAAAAAAGAATCGCTACTTTAAAAAAAAAGAATAAAAAAAATAAAATCAAATAAAAAAACGGCCAATCAAAAAACTATTTTTCAAAAAGAATCGCTACATCTTTCGAAAAGAGTCGCTACATTTTTCAAAAAGAAATGTTATATTTATTCTAAAAGCATTAATACATATATTCAAAAAGAATCAATATATTTATTTAAAAATAATTGATACATTTACATTCCAGGCCATGAAGGCTCTGAGAATCAGCGGCAAAGCAATTTTCCTTTTGCATGAGTCAATACATGTCAACACCCTGTTCAGAACTGAGAGACATGAGCCCAGCACAGGATAAACACACGACACCCAGCCTGAGTCCTGGACGCACTGGGCTGTAACAGGACACACGGATGATCGTGCTGTGTTAGACAGCCCAGTGTTAGCTCTTCCTGTTGAATGAATCATTGATAAAGCAGCTGTAACCCATCCTCATTGAGGGGGAGTGGAGGTATTGGGGGCCATGCAATAATTAGAAGATGTCCTCTCAACTAATTCACAGATTCATAGCTCAGATTCCCTCCATTCAGGATGATTATTGTATACACAAATAATGGTAGCCATGGCAGTGTGGGATTCCTTGATTTATGTCACCAGAGAGAAGTCTGTAGTTTTCTTATGTTTTCATATGTAAGTCCAGTTATGACATCTTGATTAAATGATTTCATGTGACACTGAAGACTGGAGTAGCTTTGCCATCACAGGAATAAAATACACTGAACAAAATTATAAACGCAACACAAATTACACTTATGTTTTTGCCCCCATTTTTCATGAGCTGAACTCAAAGATCTAAGGGATCCGAAAACCAGTTAGTATCTGGTGTGACCACCATTTGCCTCACGCAGTGCAACACATCTCCTTCACATAGAGTTGATCAGGTTGTTGATTGTGAGGTTCAATGGCTGTGCGAAGTTGCTGGATATTGGCAGGACCTGGAACACGCTGTCGTATACGCCGATCCAGAGCATCCCAAACATGCTCAATGGGTGACATGTCTGGTGAGTATGCTGGCCATGCAAGAACTGGGATGTTTTCAGCCTCCAGGAATTGTGTACAGATCCTTGCAACATGGGGCCGTGCATTATCATGCTGTAACATGAGGTGATGGTCGTGGATGAATGGCACAACAATGGGCCTCAGGATCTCGTCACGGTATCTCTGTGCATTTAAAATGCCATCAATAAAATGCACCTGTGTTCGTTGTCCATAACATACGCCTGCCCATACCATAACCCAACCAGCACCACCATAGGCCACTCGATCCACAATGTTGACATCAGCAAACCGCTCACCCACACGACGCCATACACGCTGTCTGCCATCTGCCCTGTACAGTGAAAACCGGGATTCATCCGTGAAGAGAACACCTCTCCAAAGTGCCAGACACCATCGAATGTGAGCATTTGCCCACTCAAGTCGGTTACGACGACGAACTGCAGTCAGGTCGAGACCCCGATGAGGATGAAGAGCATTGCAGATGAGCTTCCCTGAGACGGTTTCTGACAGTTTGTGCAGAAATTATTTGGTTGTGCAAACCGATTGTTGCAGCAGTTGTCCGGGTGGCTGGTCTCAGATGATCTTGGAGGTGAAGATGCTGGATGTGGAGGTCCTGGGCTGGTCAAATTCTCTGAAACGCCTTTGGAGACAGCTTATGGAAGAGAAAAGAACATTCAATTCACAGGCAACAGCTCTGGTGGACATTCCTGCAGTCAGCATGCCAACTGCACGCTCCCTCAAAACTTGCGACATCTGTGGCATTGTGCTGTGTGATAAAACTGCACATTTTAGAGTGGCCTTTTATTGTGGCCAGCCTAAGGCACACCTGTGCAATAATCATGCTGTCTAATCAGCATCTTGATATGCCACACCTCTGAGGTGGATGGATTATCTCGGCAAAGGAGAAGTGCTCACTAACACGGATTTAGACAGATTTGTGAACAATATTTGAGACAAATAGGCATTTTGTGTACATAGAAAAAGTCTTAGGTCTTTGAGTTCAGCTCATGAAAAATGGGGGCAAAAACAAAAGTGTTGCGTTTATAATTTTGTTCAGTGTACATAAAATATATTCAAATAGAAAACATTTATTTTAAATCTCAGAATATTACTGTTTTACTGTCTTCTTAATCAAATAAATTCAGACTTTGACTTCTTTCAGAAACATGAAAAGAAATTCTACCCCAAACTTAAGTTATATTTTATCATTTATTAAAACTGATATTTTGATGTTTTGTCAGTTAACCAAAACATTATTTGTTTTAATGTGCACTCTAAAAAATGAGTGTAAATGTAAAATATTGTTTAACTGTAAAATCTGTTAAAGAAAATCTGTAAAAACGCTAGCGATTCAGTTCCCGTACTAGGTACAGAGAAAATTTTCCCTTACAGGGAAAACTGTAAAAGATCTATAACCAGACATTTAATAAAATACTGTTAAATGTACAGTTTTTAAAACAGAACAAATCAAATTATAATTCACAGTGGAAAAACTGTAAACTGACATTCCTAGAATTCCCTGTGGGACATTTCGTATTAATAATTTTTTTTTTAGAAATGTATAGAAACATGGTTAAAACTTCATAGAAATCACCCCATCTGGACACTTCATTTCAAATACAAGTAATGCTATCCTCTATACAGGACGAAGCATCAGTCAACACATACAGCTTTCAGCAGAGGTGCTACTTGCTTTGCACTCAACATTTACATTCACACTTCCACGTGTTTCCTGTCCAGATGTGCCACACCTCTGCGGCAAGAACTCGAGCCCATTTCATTTGTGAAATATTAACTGTGCCGTTTCCTAGTCTTACAAAACAAATAAAAGAATATTTTCACTGCACATAGAAAATAGACCCATCCCCATCTCCTCTGGACATGAATTGCTTTCTCATTACACCAAACACCTTGGGTTAGATGGTCAGTTGAGACAAAAGTAGAAGCAGTACTGAAACACTCAGGAATCAAACATTGAAGTATCAGCCTTTAGTTAAAATCTAAGCGTATATCATCACATCTGAAACATTAGACTGCAGACATGGAGATTATCTGCAATCTCAGACATCAGCCCTGAATGCAAAGTTGAGGATGATTGCCCTCACTAATCTTTACAGTTGCAAATGAAAACACAGCGTGAGACAACGGGTCTTCGCAGGCCCGCTGTGCGACGAAACTGGGGTCGCACAAAAAAAAAAAAAATATATATATATATATATATATATATATATATATATATATATGATGGCAATACTCGCAGTGCTTGAGAGGGGAAACAGTCCCAGGAAAAAAGACCAAATCTATATACAAAAGTAACAAAGAAAATAAAAATGGCACACAAAAGTTGCACAAAAAGAACAAAGAAAAGATATATCTATAAGAGATAAGTATCTATATACACACGCAAACTTCGTCAGAGGTAAAGAATTGCTCACAGCACCACAATTGCACACTCGCTCGCCATACATTAGTTTGGATGAAAACTAAATTATGAAAATTGTGAATGAAAACAAATCAGATTGGACGTTAAGCATGCTTGACATTCAATGGCACAAAGATAAATGATAATGTCTCTCAGAGGATCTTTTGTCCCAGCTCATCCACGGCTGATCAATTCGACCCTGTTGAACTATGTTACTGCTAGTTCATGTATTCTGAATGGTTTCTAGACAGAGATTGCAATAACTCACCAGGGGGTATGGCTGCCCAGAAAGCATGACGTGAGAATATTGGTGTTCAGATATCTCTGATTTCTAATTTACAGTTAAATTACTGTATGCATTGAATTATTTTACTCAAGATATTTTTTAGAAAAATATAATGTGATCTTAATCATATTCCTATTATTTATTATTTTAAATAAAACAAAGTATGTCAGTTAAATGTTTTTTCAGGTAACTAATAGTTTCGATTGAGCACTTACAGAAGTGATTCGCGGAATGACGACCTGTGAAGGGCTTATCTATGAATAATGCACAACAGTGGCGTGTTTGAGATCTCTCGCGCATGCGTAGAGTTCTCCACTGTTCTGCACACAGGTGCGCGCATTCACCTGTCAACGGTGCACAGACTGAGACTACACACATGTGCGCGGGCGCTTCATGCGAATGACACATTCAAACACACGGTGAGTTTAGAATGTTTTTTATTTAAACTCATAGCCTATATAAAGATGTTTACAGATTATCTTGCTGGTCGGTTTGATTTTTCTTTGATTTGGCGCATTTTTGACACGATATTAGGCTATAAAACGATACCATGCAAATTAATGTTCTGTGACGATGTTTAATTTGAATTTACACGTATCAACGTAGCAGCGACTTACAATCAGGCTTTCAGCACTTAAGTAAATTTACAGATACACAAATTAATAAAATATATTAAATGTAAGAGCTTAAAACATTATTCTTCTAAGCATATAGGATTTTAATGGTTCTCCAATGCCTTGCATGTAGTAACAAGTTATGATAACTTTAATTAATAACATTAACACATTATGTAAAGATTAACAGAATGCACATTCAAATTGTTAAATGAAATGACTGTGCCATCTATATTTTTCCATAGGCTATACTGTATGTGACCGGGGCTAGTTTTCACATTTTTACATGCAGTGAATATAAATAAACGATTTAATGAATTAATACACGTTTCATTTGCTCTATTTTACATTTTCACTTCAACTATTTAATGCAGTATGATGTTAAGGCCAGATATCACCATACAGACATTCCAAAGCAGATTCTGTTCTATTTTCCAGGGAAAAGGTGGCTGATTGATTAACACATGGAGCTAATTGGATCCACCCAGATGGCCACTTATGCTCGGCCCAAAACCAGCCACTTCCTGCCAGCTATATCCACCACAGCATCCAGTTATCGGAGCCATCAGCCAGCCCTTACCATCAACCAGAATTCAAACATGCCCTGGAGGACTAATTCTTACTTTAGAAGTGGCAGCGCAATCCCGACCATATCAGCACTTCAAAGAGACAACCTGGACTTAGTCCGGGCCAAAACCATGTTCTACCCCTCTAACAGGACGGCTCTCAGTTCACGATACATGCCAGAGGACTGGTACAAGTCTAACCAGAGTAACTACAGGGAGTCAGAGTCGTCCCGGAACAGTGCCGAAAGGCTTCGGAGAGACACGATGCGACTGATTCAGGATAAGGACCAGCTGACTCGCAGGACTCAGGACTCCACCAGCAAGAACATTGGAGAAAGACTGAACGACATCAGCTTCTGGAGGTCTGAGCTCAATCATGAGATAGACAACATGGTGACAGAGATATCAGTACTGACGGATGTGAAAAGAAGGCTGGAAAGAGCACTAGCTGAGACAGAAGGGCCACTGCAGGTGATATATTTATATAGTTTACTACATTCATTTAGTGTGATTAATCTGCAACAGCATGAAAGACAGTGGTAAATTGAGTTATTTAACTTTAATTGACATTAAATAACCTAATTAATAAACAAACATCACATTTACTCATTTCGCCTCTCGAAAAATAGCTAAAGGCCATTTCTTCACTATTGTAACAAATCTTTCATCAGTGCTTGGAAAGCGGCACGGCACAGCTCTAGTGGTCTGTAGTCAGTTACACACCTAATTTGGGTCATGGTGATAGCTGAAGACCCAGTAACTAGAAAAGCCCACAGTAGAGTTTCAGGTGACCCATTGTTAGAAACCACTTGGTAACAGAACCTATATGGGTGTAAGATATACACACTCAATCACACTGAGCACTAGATCTACAATGACCTTAATGTGTTCCACCTCTGTCTTTACAGAGTTACCCGTCTGAGTCACAGTAAGAGACTGTTTCCATAGAGACCACACCAAAACATGGTGACTACTAGTGTTGTGCTGGATGAGTTCCAAATTAGTGTAGAGTCACTGCCGGCACCTCGCAGGACTGACCACGAGAATGATCAGAAGATGTTTCCATAGTGACGTGATTGCTTACTATAGCTTCCGTTGTCACATTTTGAGTGAGGAGGTGTTTTACGTAATATCCTGCCATTATTAAAACTACATTTGTTATTTGGCGCTGTTATATCTAGTTCTGAACACTGTCCAAAAAAATAATAAAAAAAATATTGATAACAAATAATATCTAAATGAATTACTTTCTTTCCACTCCAGGTGTCTCAGGAATGTTTGTTCCACAGGGAGAAACGGATGTCCATTGATCTGGTTCATGATGATGTAGAGAAAGATTTGATCAAGGTGAGGTCACCTGAGCCTTTATATAAACCAGAAAACAAGCTCAAATATCGGTAATGAATCAAGGATTTCGAGGAGCTTTCTTAAGCAATGTGTTTTCCATTCGATTACATCAAATGTAATACATGGCTCTCTGGAATATGATTCTGATTGGTCAATGGACTCTTTTCACAGACTGTGATGATGCGTTTCCACAGTTAGCAAAGTTTTTTTTTTTTTTTTTCAATTAACTATTTACTTGCCAATTTTTTTTCTTCCTAGCTTCATGCATTCTTTTTTTTTTTCTCAACACTTAGGTAAGTTTTATAAAAAAAACAATCTTATGTACAAAAAGCTGAGAAAATCATGTTTTTGTCAAAGTTTTTGCCTGAATTAGAGCCAGAACGATGATCAAAAACAGAGTGAGAAAATCTAGACAAATTTGACATCTTTTTCTCTTGCTAAATGGGAAAAAATATTTGTTGTAATTTCTTATTCACCATTATAGAAGTTTACTATGTTAACTATGATGACTTCCGCTTCTGAGAACCCCCAAAATGTGAAAAAAGGGTCCATTCTGAGCATTATGAGGTCAAACATTTTTATTGAGCACAAACTTGTCCTAGTTAACTTATTTTCAAGTAAGCTGTGTGTTTCATGTCTCAATTATAGATCAATCCATTAACTCGCATAGAAAAGAAAAGTAGTTGTAATTTCTATTTGCTAAATAAAATTTTGCCTTTTTTTGCAGGAAGTGGAGGTGATTAAGTCATGTCAGGAGAGAATGAGGCGACATTTAGAGCGCGCTATTGCTCAACTAGCGTGAGTCTCTAAATAACCATACAATTTCGTTTTCAATTTTAAATGACATACTTAGTTTGAAAAATGATCATGGCGTCTTTGAAACACAATGCATGTGGTAATACTGATTAATATGCTCAGGTCGAATCGTGCAGCACAGCACGAACTGGAGAGAGATTTGAGTGACAAGGTAACAGCTCAGAGAATCGATGACAGGTGTCACCATCTCAGGAACACCTCTGATGGAATCAGCTACTATAGAGGAATCGATCGCCTGGACCCATCGTGAGCTTTATTTTATTCGAAAAACAACAATGAAGTCCAATGAATGATACGAGTCTGTTTTTAGGATTTTTCTTAATAATGAATCAATGTTATAATTTACTTTCTTCATGGTCTCAACAGTATCAGTCTTCCAGACTCCTGGTCGAAGTTCACCGATGACAACATCCTGCATTCTCAGAGCCAACGCGCCGCATCTCACAAACTCCGTGATGAGATTGAGATTCTGCTCAATGCCACTTCAAACGAGATGTGGAACCAGTTTAACACCGTAAACGTGTCATTCACCAACCGTATCTCTGAGACGGCAGACACCAAAAACAGTCTGCAAACTCACTTGGCCAAGGTAACCACAGGATGCAGAACGTTGCGTCATTACCTTTAACCGCTCATTTTGGTCCTAGTTCAAGTCAAATCAAGTGACTTATAAGTCAGGTCTTTAACAGTTAGCTTTTATTTGACCTTATCTCAAAAGCAATGCATTATAGTAAATATAAGTAGGAATTACTGGAAACTGGAATAACAGTAGTATTCTTCTCATGTTGTTTAGTAATAATAGAACTACTACTTAATAGTACTACTTCCTCCTTCCTTACTTGACTTTGACTGGATAGGACCCAAAGTAAACGGCCTTTTCCTTGCTTGCTTGTGTATGCTGTAAAGATGTAGACGGGAAGCTCTGGAGTCTATTGTAGATGAGGTTAATGAAGGACATGAAGAAGCTCTGTCAGCTGTCCATAATGTTTAAGCCCTTGAGGGCTGTAATCAGAGGCATGAGGTAACCAATAAACAACCATCATTCATTATGGTGATTGGTCAAAATGAGATTACCTCAAAATGCCGTAGTGAGGGAGCGTGTCTGTAAGAGATGTCTCTGTAACTAGACACTTGATCCTGAATATTTTTTATGACCATTATGTATTTATGTGGATAACAGGGGCCTACTGTAACGAGGAGAACTATAAAGTCCTTTCAGATACATCACATTTTGAAGTTAATTTAACATTGGTTATAACTTTCTAATCTGGCATGCTTAAATGTTAATATACTTACAATAATACAATATAGCTTGGCAAACCAAATAATTAGTAAGCAAGATCATTTGTAGAATTACATTTTCTGTAATTAAATAAAGTTTTGTGGCATTTTGAATTCATTAAGTAATTTACAAATTAAATTTGAAAAATAAATAAAAAGCCAAATTTGTCCTGCTTGAGGTTAAATTTCTGCTCTCTCCGCTTTATCCTGGGATGGCTGGGATTAAAGTGCTTTAGACTGTCAATTATGATATACAGTAGAAATAAGTGTACCTGACTGGACCGTTTTACCTTTGAGAAGGGTCGAGAAGTCAGACACAGAGAATAAGTGACTTTGTCACTTATTCAATCAACTCTCGTTCTCTATCTTGCTTTCTTGTTTCCACATTCAGACTCTTCAGGAAATCTTCCAGACTGAGATGTTGATTGAAGCTTTAAAAAAGGCAATCCGAGACAAAGAGAACCCACTTAAAGTGGCCCAAACCCGCCTGGAAGAGAGGACTCGCAGACCCAACGTCGAACTCTGCAGAGACAACCCTCACCATAGGTAACCTATTAAATCAATAAAAACAAGCAAACAATATTTGTGTTATGCGTCATGAAAAGGTCTTGATACATGTACAGACAATTTATGTTTTGTCAAATCAAACGCAAAAAGCTCTGTTCTCCTTGTCTTTGCCTTGGTCTCAGGTTGATTACAGAAGTGAGGGAGATTGAAGACACCATTCATAAGCTGAGACAGAGATTGATGGAGGCCGAGAACACCCTGCAGACCCTGGTGAAGACGAAAGTTTCTCTGGAGCATGACCTGTCAATCAAGGCCAACTCTCTGTTCCTGGATCAGGAAAAATGCATGAGCATGAGGAAGAGCTTTCCCAGCACTCCTCGTCTAGTTGGATACACCTAGATCCTCCAGAACCTTCTCTAGAAGCTGCTTAACCATTAATCATTAAATTTTGATGTTTAAAACATATACTGCAAGATTCGCGTCAGAACATGTTGACAGTTATTACTTAGTCCTCTTAATTAAGTGGATTGATATCTTATACCTCACTATTATTGCTTCACTTACCATTAGGTTAAACACACCATAATGATTAGGGGCTTTTGCACTGGAGGAACCTTTTCATAGTTCCTATATATCATAGAACTATAGGAAGTACCCAGTTTTGTCATGTTCGTATCGAACCGCAGGAACTAAGAACAATTTTAGTTCTAGGAACTCCTTTAGGAAGAACTAATTTAGCTCCTACTTCAGAGTAGTCTAATGGTGCATTCAAGTCATCTCGTAAAGATCGTCTACGAGTTGAACCCAGATGAACGCTGCCACAATGTCATAAATACGAGTGGGAAGCTCAGGATTTTCTTTGAGCCCCGATCTTTACGAGTTGGTAAGGTAAAGGTATTTATCAGTGATTTTGCACCTGAATATGATTACAATATAACAATATACGATAAATATTTGCTGTGGCTTCATAAATTAATTAAAACCATAAAAAAAAAAAAAGTACACATTTCTTTGTTCTTCATTTTCTTCATCGAGTTTAAGAACCTTGCTGTATTTTTGTGTAATTAATTAAGAGAAAGAACACACACAGCCATCTTGCTTCGACAAAATGTGACTTGAACGCACCTGCCGTCGTAAACAGGACTTCCCACCAAGTACGAACTTCCCAGGAGAACTTGAGCGCACCATATCCCGGCCAGAGCCATAGAGAGAAAGAGTTGCGACACGCTTTGATGTCGCTGCGACGGCTGTCACGTGGTTCATGTAAGCCCCAATAGTTCCAAAACATACGCGGGCTGTCATGTTCTTCTATGGACAGACAGCAGCGATTGCATTATTAAACGGTAAATATAAAATAAAACACATACCCAAGTACTTTTTAAGCTGTCATTGCATTTTGTTAATGTCAGTTTTGCATTTAGAGAGGCAGGGTGACAACTTAGATAAGTTTTAGGCTATATTTTTGGAGGGAAAAGCTTATGAACACTGCGAATGCGAGAACTGTGTGCTCCGGCTGGCGTTCTCAGCGCCGTCAAATTTTTTTGTATATATATATATATATATTATATATATATACAAAAAAAAATTTGTATATTTTTTTTATATATATTTTTTTGTATACATATATATATATATATATATATATATATATATATATATATATATATATATATATATATATATATATGATACATATAGGGACTTTAAGCAACAGCTGCTGATAGAACGGCAACGGCAGCCGGAAGTAAACGGTTAACTGCCGTAGCTAAAGAGCGCAAAAATCACTAAGCAACAGTAAAGAGGACGGCATAGGGGATAATTTAATCATCAGACAAAATACAAAAAATAAACTGATTTTAAAAAGTAGGCCTAAGAGAAGGGTTGATTTGGGCATTTAATGATATACAGAAACGATTATAATGCCACATAACCTAAAACATAACATTAACTTTCTTAATCTGTCACGTAGTAACGACTACGACAAATCAGCTGTTCTCCCGTTGTAGACGGTAACAGTAGAACGTCGCGAAGTAGCAGTTAATGTCGCGCATGCGCAATAGAACGACAGAATGCCGTTGCCGTTCCACCAGAGGCTGTTGCTTAAAGTCCCTAATAAAGGTCCGCCGCGGCGTCAAAAAAATAAAAGTCAAAACAACAAGCGTGGCTCACGTCACTTCAAAGTTTCTACTGGCGGTGCGAACGCAAACAGGAAAATGTTCCTAGGGGAACCATTCGTTCTCGGGCGGGGGAACCTCCCTGAAGACTCCTAGAACTAAGTTCCTAGAACTAACTGGTGCGAAAGCCCCTATTGTAATGATTGGAAATGATTGTCTCTTATACTTTGACCTTCAGGATTTAAATAATCAATAATAATCCCTGAAAAATAGAAAATGTAGTAAAATTTTCTAGAAAAATTGTCAAATTGCCCTTTAGTGAAGTAACTTTATTTGCACTACTCAATATTATTTATACCATGCATAAAGCCTCAAGTTGATTCTAGTGTTGTGACATGGATATGAAGTTTAGAGAAAAACTTGTTCCAGAAAATCACTGGCCATTAAGGGGGGAAATAAAGTGATTTGAGCAGTGAATGCACCTTTAATCAGATTAGTAGTGATCCTTGTTAGTCGTATTAGAAAACATTAAAAAAAATAATGCAAAGCTAAGTTCATCAGTTATCTTAAGAGCTGCAGACATCTGTTGAACTGAGGTCTGATTTCTACACCAGTGTGACATGATTCTAACAGTTTGCAGACAGTGGACACGACACCTTGCTTTTGTTTGTTTAGTTCAGAGGTCCACTTGAGGGCTGTCTTTACTCCACACTTCCCTGAGTTTACCAAAGCACAGAGGTGTAGTTCTCATGTTCTTTTGAAGTACAAACACACACTTCAGAAACAGATGTCACAGGCAAGCAGACTCATTGTTAAATATACACACAGCATCTGGGTTTATTGATTCAGAGGGTGAGCGTGTTTTCTCCTGTATACAACACATTGGTGCTCTGCTCAAAGACACACTTCAAACTCTTTACATATAAGTCATAGTCTGCTCTGTAGTCTGAATGGTTTACAGTACAAGAAGATTAACTTGACATTAATAGGTTCATCCCTAAGAACAGTGTTATGCGCTTTTTGACAACATCTAAATATAAACACAGAGCAATGGAGACATAATGCAAATCAATGTTATTATGTGTTTTAGTTACAGTTCAGTTGAGAATAAATTTGGTCTCTGATGTTTCTCCTAAAATTCCTAAAAATAAACACAAATTTGCTTAAATACAGCTAGGATTCATTAAATTGATCAAAAGTGCCAGTGAAGACATTTCCAGTGTTGTGAAATTTTTCTTTAAAGAAAAGAAACATTCTAATCATCAAAGAATCCTGAAAAAAAAATGTATCATGGTTTCCACAAAAACATGAAGCAGAACTGCGTACTACGAAGCTATATATTGTGAGCCAGGCTAGTATATCGTTACCACAAATTAAGAATTTGTTCTCTTGTTTTAGTAAATCATGGCCACGTTGAACTTATTTGTTATAGCTTGTTTTGATTTATCTAAAACAAGGGAACACATTAGTATAACGTGGCCATGATTTAGTAAATCAAGGGAACAAATTATTACATTGTGCACACAATTTACTTTACAAGGGATAGAATTAGTCAAATGTGCTGACGTATTAGGAAGTCAACTAATTGTTTATACATTTTTCTGTAGTTTTCAACATTGAAGATAATACGAAATGTTTCTTGAGCACCAAATTAGAATATTAAAATGCTTTGCCATTACATTTAAAATACATTAAAATTTGGAGTTATTTGAAATTAGCATTTCATAATATTACGTTTACTGTATTTTTTTAATCAAATAAATGCATCCTTGCTGAGCATATAAGAGACCATTAAAAAACATGAAAAAATCGTACCGACTCTAAACGTTTGAATGGTAGTGTAGGTTGCATGCAAGTCATTTTGATTACATTTTCATCCCAAGTAACTGACATCAACAGCCTCTCTTGAGCCACGCCATGCAAATGCCTTGCTTTGAAACACTATTTTGACAGCCATGGTTGCTCAGGGTTCTGAACCTTCAATCTTTTGGTTCCCAAATAACATCTAACACCACATCTCATCAGTTTTCCCGTTCAGTGACTGACTGTTCTCTTATCCTATCTGCTGCTAAACAATGTAATGCACTAAGTAAATATTACAATCCCCAGTTCTCTCTTCTTTTCAGGTTTCTTATCATGGCTGTGAGAGCCTTCCTGACTATATCGAGTACACAGTGGTCCTCAGAGTCTCAAATGTTTGCTACAATCATCAGACAGGAGCAATATTGTTTTCCAAGCGTCTGAATAAGAGCTCCATTTCAGGGCCTGATCCAAATAACCAACCTTGACCTTTGAAATATTGCAGGAATGTGTTGCTTAAGACAAATATGACTCTGTTTGATCGGATGTTGACATAAAAAGGAGATTCTGGAGACCTTAGAATGTGTTACTTACTGCTAAATGGTTTGGCAATTTTTTCAGAGATAGTATTATTTGCTTTTCAGGATTTATGGAACTTCATGCAGAGTTATGAGAAGGTTGTAAAACCTGCTGGCCAGTTTTCAGTGTCCGCTTGGCTTCATTCGCCACCTTACTGTCACATCTGAAGTGTGGTTCTCATGGTTTCCAGCAAAGAAAACATACAGATAAAACATTAGAGTGGGCCCTGCCAGCCCAGGAGAGTCATCCGGTGGCCAGCTGTGCCTGAAATTTAAGTTGGATCCCACGGTTCTCTTCTCATTGAGTTTTACACACAGACCACCACTTTAGACCATGATATCTGCCAACAGTACAGGCTAGATGTATTCATGTATCAGTTAGAATCTCAGTGTGGTCCAAACACAGCTGGACACTGATGAAAAGGTGCAAACGTTCACTTTGCACAGAGTTTACAATCTTGAAAGTCGCCCAGGTCAATAAAAATGCCACGGAACTGTGTTTGTGACTCTTTATGACTCTGGTTCTGATTCAAATTCCACTAAACGATTCTGATACCATAATAATTCTTTTAGCACTTTTGAGGGAGCAAATGGCTGATTTGCAAGTCTTTTTTACTTTTTAAAAGAATTGGCTCATAAGAATTGTTCATAAATCACCATAATGATAAGGTGTCGAATTATACAACAGTTAGTTATGGTCCTCGAGGTGGATTAGCTGAGTGACGTGCCAATATTGCTGATATCCAACAGCACTGGGACTTTTCTGCAAGTTATATTGTGACATCTGAAATCACATACTTCCCTATATAGTAGGCTAACAGTATGTGAAAAAAGGAGTATGTCCGAATTATACTCATAAAAAAGTACCCGGATGACCTGAAGATTCTGAAGTGCGCATACGATGGACACTTTACAATCCCATGATGCCATGGCAGAGGATTTGTGAATGACAGTGAAGCGACGCAACTGACACTGGTAGGTCACATGATCATGACAACATGGCAAATGTAGCATGTCTGGATTACATTCATACACGCATTCATATATACGCAATTATATATAACATACTTTTTAACTGTCACGAAGTAGTCATTTATTCAAAGTAAATGTGATTTCGGACACAGCATCCAGATCCAGGAACAAAAGTGACTCGTGTTAACAATGCAATCATTCACTTACAATCATTCTTTAAAGCAATTCATTCAAAAACACTGATTCAATCAGGAATGAAACAGACTTGTGACTCGTTGAGACATTCAATCAACCCGTGTTGCTCTGAGACATGTAACAGTTCCGCTGTTTCTTTGTTTGGAACTATTTGAGTGGGTGAAACAAAAATAGATAAAGGAACTTGTGTCAGGTAATTTTGTTTTCAGCTAGCAAAGTTTTAGTTTTGTGCTATAGAGTCAATAGTGATGGAAACACTGTAATTTGGTAGCGTTCTTTTCAAAACCACCATTAAAACTATTTGGTTGAATCAATAAATAAAGAATTAAACGATGTCAATACTTCAATCAGTAATGTAGCAAATGTAGTTTTGAGTAGAAAATATGTATGACCGTGAGGACAAGGAAGATGTTTCCATTCTTATCACTCCCCTGACATATCTATCCTCCCTTCTCTCCATTCCAGAAAGCAATCCAGAGCCCACTCATTCTGAAACAGCCTCTACCATTGTGTATTTCACATTACCGAGCTCTTAAAATCTCTCAGCATTACATAATTAGAGTTACTGACAGAGGAGACCCACTGCGCAATGTGACGTTAGAGTGACGTCTATTCTATGTAATTTTTGGACGTCCAATTTCGGTCCACTGAAGGGGTTGTTTTGTAACGCCAGGCGACGTCTTTATTCGACGTCTTTTGCACGTCTAATATTGAAGTCGGTGGGACCAAATGTGGTCGTTTGTGGACGTCTTTTCAACATCAAATTTAGTAGTCCCGTGTTACAAAACGGTAGAGGACATTTTTAAAGGATGTTGTTATCTGTACCATGTATTTATATTTATGCATTTGGCAGATGGTTTTCTCCACAGTGACTTACACATTTACATTCTTGCTTTCCCTGGGAATCAAACCCATGATCTAAGCATTGCACTAGGTGGCCGTTTCACAAGCGCCAAACGCTCTACTGTTTGAGCTGAAAACTATCTTAAATAATGATAAATAATCTGTGTTCATATGTATTAATCATGTTGATAACAACAATGTTGATATTTGAAAATAAAAAAAATATTGCATTTTAATCATGTAAATTTCCTGCACCTGTAATAGACGTCCAAATGAGGTCCAAAAAAATGACCCAGTTCAACGGTCAAATGTTGAACGTCAACATGACGTTTGAATTGGGTCATGGTTGGACGTCCAAATAGTGGACCTAGTTTGGACGTCGAATAGATGTCCAGAATTGGTCATGGACCGACGGACCTAATATAGACATGATCTGCACGTCTATTTGACGTCCAGTGTTTAGTGGGCAGGCTCTCTGGTTCCACCTTCTCTCTCTTTCACTCTTCTTCTTTACATCTATGTCAAGACCACATACCTCAAGCCCGAACTTTAGCTGGGGACGTGCATGCTTTTCTCTCCTCAACAAAACATATGATTCAGTGGACACAAAAATAACTGGCCTTAGCCCTCTCCTCTTAACCCTGTCCTCAGAGAATGTACTCTGGAATCTTCACTACAGTCTTGACATATTCAGCCTTTATTTTTAACATCCAACCAGCAAGCCAACTCTTCTCATTAGTCCTATCATAAGATCTCCACATCCCTCTGTAGAGACGTACGATTACACAGGGATTACAGTATCCTCTTTCATATCAATATTTTATCATTGATGATTTGGTGTAGCTGAGAAAACTGTAAAAACATAATATGCCAATTTTATTTAAAGGGACAGAACTTGAACTCACCCACATGAGCACCATATCTGAATGCATTTAGACTATGAAATGCATTAAAAAACTCATTTATTTTGTTTTATTTTACTATAGAAAATTATTGGTTTTATCATGGTCTTTGGACACCATAACAGAATAATGGTATTTTTTAAATACTTTGGAGAACCATATAATAACCATGGTACATGAATATGGTAATCATTCAGCACCATGGTATATCTAAAACACTATTGCATTAGCATATTTTTTGTGACGCTGCTTTGGAACAATATTGTAAAAAACACGCTGAAATTGAAATAGATACCATGATAATTGTAACATGGTACTACCTAGATATGTTTTTGTAAAGAACTATACCATACAAAAGTTTGGGGTCAGTAAGATTTTCTATTTATTTTTATTTTGAAAGAACTTGAGACATTAAAATACATTTAAAATGTTACAAAATATTTATATTTGCTGTTATTTTTACATTTCCATTTATCAAGGAATCTTGAAAAAAAATGTATTTAAAATGTATCCTCAAAAAAAATGATCAAATGCATCAAGAAATATCTTTTGAGCACAAAATCAGCATATAAGATTGATTTCTCAAGGATCATGTGACTGGCGTAATGATGCTGAAAATTCAGTTTTGCCATCACTGAAAAATTACATTTTAAAATATATTAAAATAGAGAAAATATACATTTTAAATCGTAATAATATTTCACCAAATTACATAAGGTATTTCCTCCAATAACATTTGAAAAAAATCGTACCTTACCGTTTGTAATGAATGGCAGTGTAAATCGGAGGTGATTCCCTAAAAACAGCACAAAACGATAAGGGCATTGTGCTTAAAATTCTGCAAATAAATATACAGGCTCTTCTATTGTCATATCTATCTATTAAACTTGCTACCACAGTAACAGTGGTGCCAGTCTATGACATAATACAATATAATTCAGGTGCATCCAATAATGATAACGACCTCAGGGTTGAGTGAGCGCAGGGCTGAAGTAAAGGATGCATTCTGTGTCAGGAAATAGTTCACATTCTACAACAATATAGCTGTACAGAGAACAATGAGAAAGGAGAAAGTTTCCCTTGAAATGGAGGCCCTCAGACCACAAAATTATTAGTCATTTGTCATTTGTAACATAAAACAGGAAATCTGAAGTAGACAAGATATGCAGACCCAACTGCCCTGTTTAACTGCAGTTAGACCACAACGGGTAGTAAGGGAATCCCTGCCATTCATGATTGTGTGACCTCAAACTTCTTCATTCATATGAAGTTGTACAGTGTTTTCAACCTTCTAGCACTCACACACATACACACACAATAAACTAAATAACAAACACTATAGCCTCCCTAACAAAAAATGTTCTGAGAACTTTTTGCTGATGTTTCAATTAAGTTATTAAAACGTAGTTTCTAAATGTTCTCTGAATGTTCAAAACATCCACTTAAGGGAACCGTTGTGTTCACTACTGTGCAAATGAACACTTATCATGATCAAATCAAAGCTGCATTTTCAAAAGAATGTGAAGTTCACAGCACATACTCTTTCAAATACATCCAAAATGTTTTACACCGCTCTGTTATTGTAAGGACATTGACTTTTCACAACCCTAAACATGATGCTGAGCAAAACAAACTGAGATTGATTGCTTTACATGTCAGTCAGATGGCATCTTGAGCGGTACTTTCCCAGACAGCAACATACTGTAGTGTCGGCCCAGATCCGGGCCACATTTACATGTGGATTCCACACGTACCAGATGTGGGCCGGATTTGGGCCGACAATGTTGCTGTCTGGGTGGCCATGAGTATGAAGGTCTGGCAACAGGAAGAATGTTTGTTCATAACTTTTAAGGGAGAACCTTCTGAGAATGTTCCCCTTTAGCTTGGCCGGAGACAAACGTCTAGTGAAATGTCTACTGGAAGTCTGAGGGCTCCATCTGATTGATCAGTTAAAATTTTAAATGATCATATCGACAGCCAGTTTAGAAGAAAAGGAAGCTAAATTTGCAGACGCTGTCTCTCCTATCCTCTCTGTCTCCTGCTGAATCATGCTGTGGGATGATTCAAGAGTCCAGTCTCTTCTTTTATACCAGCCGCTGGTGTTTATTTATGGCTTTGTCTCTAGGGAAACTGCAGGAAGTGTGACACACAACATCAGAATGGAACTAGGGGAAGTGAGATTGAGAGGCCAAATCAACAAAGAATATAAGTCTATATGCTTGTGTTGGGTTGGTGGATCAATTTGTACACTGTAGGCCTACTGTATGTGTGAGCTTAGTGCTCATAATGAAACCATGATGACAGGTCTGAATGAGTATAATAGTAGCCAAACATCTGTGGAGTCCTTGAAAGTCCTTTATTTACTTTCATCCCTTGAGTCATAAAAGCGATCAGTTGTTTTTATTCCCACAGACAGTCTGCTCGTTGTTGTTTTTATCATGCACACTTTCTTTAGCCTCTTTCTGCTCATGATGTTTATTCCCTGGTGGGTTTAGAGTCTGACTCATTTTACTACAAAATCCGCTCAGGGTGTGAAGTTGATAACCCTAATGAGTTTCCTGTTATTTTCCTGTGAAGTCCCTCACTTTTGAAAAAAAAAAAAAAAATCTCATACCAGATATGAGGATTAATGGGAAAGAACATGTCGATTGAGTGGTGCCGTTTTGACGTCAAAACCTGGAATTAATTAATTCGCCGCTGATTCGTTCGAGATTTTCATTTGGGGTTTTATAATGTGGTTTTTCAATTTATGAGTAAAATAAAGCCTGTGGTTAACATAACTTGACAATACTTTGACGTTTTCTTCTACAATGTACACACTCACACCCAAAGCTGTCTTATCTATAGGGTGACCAGACGTCCCGTTTTTTTATATATTATAGGTTTCGTTTTCGAAAGGCTACGTGAATATGTATGTATGTTATGTTCAAAACCGTGTAGCCCGCGCACGATAAAGAGGGAGAGAGCGAGAGACCTTGAGTGTGTGTGCCCGTTTAGCGCGCGCACGACAGATAGTGAGAGAGCGAGAGACCTTGCGTGTGTGTGCTGTAGTACGCATTAATACGCATGCGTCTTACACCCCCCCCCCCCCTCCCCCGCGAACGATAAAGAGGGAGAGAGCGAGAGACCTTGCGTGTGTGTGCCCGTGTAGCGCGCGCACGACAGAGAGTGAGAGAGCGAGAGACCTTGCGTGTGTGTGCTATAGTACGCATTAATACGCATGCGTCCAGAATGTAATGCATTCAGACCAATATCTAAACTAAAACTGGACAAGTAATATTGCTAAGTGGTTTTGTAAAGTCTGTATGATGTCCTGTTCCCTTGATATGGCTCGTGTCCTTCAAGACATGATGCCTAACAAGACCCATTATCCAGAGTGAAATCAATGTCACACATGGCCTCATGGGGTTTATTTTGTTCTGTTTCCTTTGCTATGCACGAAGGGTCTTTCTGTTCCAACTTGAGCTGTTGCAGGGCATGCATGACGAGTTTCTCTAAACTATAATAAATTATTGTGCCTATCTGTCCTTGAGTTAGTCTTGTATACAGAGAATCAAGTACTTTTATCACGGACACAACATGATGTTGTTGGTCTCCAATCGCCAAAGATTTAGAGTCAAGGAGTCAAAACCACTTTACAAACCCAAACATGTCCGATAAGTCCTGGATAAATCTCTTAAAATGTGGGCACACACAAACACTAAACCCACATAGTCCAAAACACACACCCCTGCATTTAAGTCTGGCCTTGTCTCTCAGTGACTCACAAACATAAATCACACTCTTAATGGCTGTAGAGTGTAACATTAGAGCCTGGTCAGTGTGTGTGTGTGTGTGTGTGTGTGTGCGTGCGTGTGTGTGTGTGTGTGTGTGTGTGTGTGTGTGTGTGTGTGTGTGTGTGTGTGTGTGTGTGTGTGCGTATGTGTGTGTGTGTGTGTGTGTGTGTGTGTGTGTGTGTGTGTGTGTGTGTGTGTGTGTGTGTGTGTGTGTGTGTGTGTGTGTGTGTGTGTGTGTGTGAATTTAACACTAACACTGCTGCCATGGATCCTATACTTCCACTCTCAAGACTTCTACAAACATTGGCATATATGGGACTGCATGCCATGGTACCTGGAAAAATACTCAAAGATACTGTCCCTGTACACCTTAGATAATGCTCTTCTATAAGCATTGTGTCACATAATGAAGTACTTACAGCATATATCAGTGAAAATCATATTTTTTTAGTGAATGGAATTTTGGATTGGGAAAATGTCTGTTATGGGCGAATGCCAACATAATGGATGCAGCAATTTTCACATAATGGAAGTGCATCTCCAAAGTACGTCTGTTCTAATATTGGAGATACTGGTCTCACAAACAAACAGAATGGAAGCCATTAAATTAAATATATGGGTTGTCTTCTAAGGTTAATGGCATTTGACCAAAATGTGCTAATTTGTCTTATGATTACTAATTCAATAATATGTAACCATTTATATGCATTTAGTTGTATGCACACTAAATAAAATTAAAATAAAATAAAATAAATGACTTAAACTTTACCGAAACACTAACTGATGACTGATGGTAAAAGTGAAGTTGAAAACTGGCATGAGGAATAACAGACATCTGGGAGAATTATAATGCAATATTGCAGCTGAATTAAACTAAATTTCAAAAAAGGAATTTATTTATTTACAAAAAGTGCACATTTTTATAGATACAAATGCAAAGTGTTGAACAGTAGAGTTAAAATCCCAGCGGTCCTCTTTGATTGAGCAAAGGAAAGTCAGATATAATGAAAGACACAAGGCCCGTTTACACTCATGTAAAGCTTGCATTCCCCATGTTATCTCTAGTTTGTGTAACTGGAACGCCAGAACATTCCATAGTACCACAGGGATTATTGCTCCTTGCTCGAGTCAATGGGTGATAAGCAAGAACAACAAGCCACTGTCACGCTGCTAGCTAAAAAAAAGTGTGGACTCTCACAGATATGAAACAATGCAGCATTTTAATCAATTCAGTTCCCATCCTCATATTCCATGGCCTGAACTTACCCAACAATCAACATTACATCTGTTATCTATATTTTCTATGTATCTGTATGGGTAGATAAACTCCTCGGGTACACAAAATGTTTTCCACAGCATGTCAGCTATTAAAATAGCATGTAAACTCTAGGTAAATACTATGTAAACCAGAAGAGGTACTGTATGACGCCTTACAAACACCATAAAGAGCATCAGACAACACAACTGACCTCTGATAAGACTGTGAAGTATGAGCCACAAATCATGTAGTCATTTAACAAAGCAGTCAGTGAAAGAAAACCACCACTACCACACAAAAAGGGTTTAAATAACTTAGTTGTCCATGGTTATTCCCAGATTATCTGAACAGTCTATGAACTATCTCTCATATCAGGAATCGCACTCAACACTCTTTCTGCATCTCTCTGCCCTCCCTCTTTTTATTGACTTCGTATTTGATGACTGATGAGAGAGGGGGAGGGAGGGGAATCTCTTGTAGAGGAATTCTGCACATTCCTGGAGGCCAGATAATGGGCATATACTCATTTTCACACAGGCGGTATCAGGAAGAACTGAGAGTGACCATTTAACAAGTTTGTATCGCTCATTCCTATAGCAACAACGGGAGAAAAGTAATATTCTGCAACTTCCCAATGAGCCAAGAAAAAAAACCTTGAAACTGTTTTTGTTAGTTTATTTGAATAGCCACTTCTGAAAACATACAGTAGCCTACAGAGAGTGGATACGTTTATCTCTTTACAACCACCAGGTCTATTGCCTTATAAACAATATAGAGTTCAAAGTCAAACTGCAGTGATTATGTTATGAAAGTTTGTTAATTTTAACCCATAGGTTTAACCATGACTACAAAAAAGGATAAAGAGATTATCCCAGTTTAAAGTGATAGTCATCTATAGGCAATGTATAACTATAGCACCACTGGGCTATTTTCTTCATCCACGTTGGTATCCATGAGAACCAAACACAGCTCTCGTGAGTGTGTATGACTAAGAGACTGGTGGTTTTCCTGCGCTCTACCGCACAGTGTGTGCTGTGCCGTGGAGCTGTTACAGGGGCGCGCCCTGACGTAGCAACGCAGAAAAAGGGCGTAGTACTTCCATAATGAGACTCTTTAAAGCTGCTGCTCCATAAAGCATGTTAATCTAGTCGCGGGGTCTGGACTTTGGAAATACGCAGTACTTTTGAAACGAGTGGCGCGACTGCATTTCGACGTTTTCATCCATTTTTGTGGACTTACTTTATCTTTGCTCGCAGTAAGTTGGATTTTTATTGCAGTGCAAAAGTACGATGACTGTTTATCAGTGTAAAAAGACCGGAGCGGATCAGAAGAAGACAGTTGCATAATTCTTGCCTTCGGGATACATTTAGTCACTTTGGCGCTCTGGCTCATCCATAAGCTAATATCTAACTTTGTAGAGGGACACTGTGGTTGCTTTATTATTTACAGCCACTAAAACAATCCGTTTGCTCTTGTCAAATTCGTTGTAACACTCTTTTGTGCCAAAATTGATGGTAAACTAACTGCGTTCTGAGTAACTACAATTGTCGGTCGATCAGCTACATTCTAGTTCATAAATAGCCTGTATAAAGTTTGGTTACACTTTATTTTAAGTTGACATAGTTACATACGTTACATCCATGTAGTAATATGAATTAACTACATGTATTTACTATAGAGTTGCGGTTAGTGTTTGGTTTAGTTACTTGTAATTATGCATAATTTACTTTTTCTACAATAAGAACATGTAGTACTGGTAACTACGTCACCTTAAAATAAAGTGATACCGAAAGTTTTAATAAATCAGACAATAAAAATACAAGGTTACATTAACCTTGTATTTTTATTACAAGACGTAACAATCAGCTTTTGATGCACTGGTTAAAACCAACTGGTTTTGATAATAAAAACTTCTGAATATTATATTATCAACTCAAACTCCAATGACACATACAATAATATAATTGATTAATATTTTATTAATAAATATTTTACATATTTATTTATAATACCAACCTAAATTCAATCACAAAAATAATTTTGAAGGACTATATTATAACTTTTAACTGGTCATTGATGTACTTTATCAATAAAATGTTCCGGTGTTTGTACAGAACCGTAAGGAAACATCATGCTGCTCCTCTTACTGGGAATCGTCATCTTGCATGTGGCAGCACTGGTTCTGCTCTTCGTGTCCACTATAGTTAGTGTAAGTATCTATTCTGCAGTTTTTTTTATTTGATTAATAATCTATCTATCTGATATTAAAATTACAAATTATGTGATAGCTATTAATTATGCGACTCATTTGATGTAATTATTCAAGTCGAAGTCTGCCAATCACAGAATAAAAGCAGCTGTAATAGAATATTGTGGATGTTTAATCCCTGCTAATGAGTATACGTGCATCCTCTAACAGGCATGGGTTGTTAACCCCGAAAGCAGTTCAGACCTCTGGACAAACTGCACTACAATCAATAACGTGTACAAATGTGACCCTGCTGACACTGGAGGTAGGATCCTGCTAAATTTTTATATTTAAGAATGAATGTATGATGTAACCAAACATTTAAGTTGCAATAATATTAATACTCTGCCAAAGGTTATAGAGACACTGTTGGTATGTTACACATAGCAGGTTATTCACAGAGGGCTTGATCCTGGCATTACTGTCAAAGCCCCTTTGCCTGTTTACCACTCTTTATGGTGGGTGTGCCCACTCTGCCTTAAACCTCGGTACTGCCATCTAGGGGTGAGAATGCAAGCATGCAGTTTCAACCCACAACAGACCCCTCTTAAACATCAGCTCAGGCAGACTGTATAAATAGTCTGGTTGCCAGTGCTGAGCTCGGGCCCCTTGTTTGGGAGTGGAGAGTGCTGGGTTGCAAGGTTTGAGAGATTTTGGGGTGGGGCAGAGGTAGAGCATTTGAAGCAGCTTAGATTTAGACTGATCCATGTGATGGCGTATCATCATAGAGCCGTAGGCCGAACATGGTGTGATTTGAGTCACGCCTACGAATCAAAATGCAAGCGACGGGGTGTTTAACAATAAAGGAATGAAGGCAATTTGAAAGAGAGAGAGTATAAACCAAGTTTTCAGTTAAAATACAAACTAAAGTTGCCATTTTTTAGTTAATCTTGCCATAAAACGTATATAGAATATGTTATATAGTTTCTAAATCATAAAAAGTACTGTACATTCCCAATCCGTTCACTGTTACACTGTTGGCTGTTCTCGGAGGGTGAGATGATGTCATAGGTTTCGAGCGAGAAACGCCTCTCTGTGCACTTTGGAAATGAGGTGGGACCAGAATGCTTTGCTGTGTTATTTCATAGCTCTCAGTCAGTTGGCATAGCACGTATAATGTGCTGTGTTTGTTTAGGGTGTGGTGCGGGGTGGGCACATACTGAAGGGCTTTCCTGTCCTGCTCTCCTGCATGCGCTCGCTCACGTGCCGTTGCTACGGTGCTGGAAAAAATGCAGTTTTTATTTAAAAGTTTGCACTTTGTAGTACTTCTTATCTCTAGCTGTATATAGGGTCTTAGGGGTTTTATTGGTGCATGACTAGCAATGTCTTTTAATTAGATGACATTTAACTTGCACACAAACAACATTTAAAATGTGAACCTTAATGTACTGTATGCTTTGAATTGATCAAGAGTGACAAAGACTTTAACATTGTTACAAAAGGATGTTTCTATTTCAAATAAATGCTGTTCTTTTGAACTTTCCATTTATCAAAGAATTCTGAAAACATGTATCACAGTTTCAACAAAAAAATGTTAAGCAGCTAACTGTTTTCAACATTGATAATAAATGTTTCTTGAGCAGCAAATCAGCATATTAGAATGATTTCTGAAGGATCATGTGACACTGAAGACTGGGGTAATGATGCTGAAAATTCAGCTACGTCATCACAGGAAATGCAACAAATGCTAAAATATATTAAAATAGAATACGGATATTTTAAAGTATATTAATGTTTCACAATATTACTGTTTTTACTGTATTTTTGATCAAATATATGCAGTATTGCTGTGCTTAAGAGACTTATTTTAAAAACGTTTTTTTTATCTTACTTTTTTACCTTTTGAACAGTATTGTATGTCAGCCACTGTAATATTTATATTCATAAATGTTTTGGGTAACACATTTAACATGCCAACATTAGGTAACCAAATAGTTAGCATTTAGATTTATTAATCTAAAAATGTTAAAATATAAATATTTGTAATATTAAAAGTTGTATATTGCATTAGGGGGAAAAATGAGCTAACATAAACAAAAAAACCTGTTGATTTCTAATGCATTAACCCAAACCTACTTTTCTTTGCTCAAATTCTTCACATCTCTAGTAATTAAGACAAAAAACAATTGCCCCTCTGTATGTACTATATAAGATGTTGGTGGTGAATCAAAATGGAAAATGTTCTTCTTACTATTACATAGGATAATAATACACAAACATACAGTACTTCAGTATTAAAAGTGTAATGCAAACCAATCCCTGCAGGGTCAGGGACAAATCAATGGGGTTAAATTGAACAAAACAAGCAATCAAACCAAGCATACGTACCCCTCTAAATGCAAACACAAGGCCTCCGCTTTCCAAAACGATACCTTCTGTCCTGAAATACACAAACCATCCTAATATTACCTGAATGGATTTATTTTACACTGGGAGTGATGCGGAACAGCTGGCATGGCGAAGCTACTCAACACTGGCAGCTAAAGCATGCGTGAAATCCTATTCATCATCCTGATATAGAGAACTGTTTCATGGACCAAACTGGGGTTAAGGTAGTCTAGTATTAGCGCACATACTCGCACCCCTGTGTTATGTTTCCCCGGTGCATATTTATCATCAGTTAAGCCACATTCTTCACACCCAGGACCATACGTACCCCTCTAAATGCAAACACAAGGGCTCCGCTTTCCAAAAACGATAGCTTCTGTCCTGAAATACACATCCCTGCATGACTGCTGACAGAAATACATAGGGTGTTGTCAAGCACAAAATGAGTATAGCCGAACCTTTTTTTCAGGAAACTGCAAATGTTTACTTCATGTGAGGATAGATAAACTGAGGATAAACTTAGTAACAGTGAGTAAATGGACTGTATGAGGTGATGTGTTTCTATTTTTATTCTATTGTTGAGAGATAATTGAGAGATTTATTGTATTGTATTGTGTGGGTGCAGTATGCAAACACACAGATAGCAGCAGAACCTTGTATTATTTATGGATGCAAACCAGAATAGTCTCCTCGTATGTCCTCTGATGAGATGTTCTAAAAACAAATGCCATTTCCACAATTGTTTCCATTCTGAGTCTGAGATATTTACAAGCTCAAAAACGTTTTACGATTGTGCAGTTAATAGGATAATTTTGAAGCATTCATATGACTAAGTCTTCCCAAAAAAAGTGAAAAGATGATGATCTTGTTTATGATTTTGAGAAATCCAGATTTTCCAGGACTTGATCAAGTTTTTCTATATTCTTTTCCTGGATGTAATCAATGTGATATTGTAAATTGTGTGTCTGAGGGTCTCAGGCTATGTTTACACTAGTGCTCAATTCCCATTTATTGCTCAGAATCGTTTTTTTTGTATAGCTGTTCACATTGTTGTTTTAAATGTGGCCAATAACAGATTCCAGTGTGAACAGATCATGGTCCTGAACTGTCCCGCACGCGCAAAAGAACGATAAAAAGACGTCACACAGCACGCTGTCATATGGAAGTAAACTCAAAGGACATTAAAGTAAGCGGTTACGCGATTATTTATAGTGTGATCTGCCGCCAAAGCCAGCGAATTTATGCGTAGGCAATATAAAAAACAAAGACGAGGATGCGAAAAAAGAGAGCAGATTTTTTATACGAGCCTTTGTGCTTTGCTTGTGCTGTCACTGCAATAGGCCTAATTATGAGCTCTGACACATCTGTCCTTCACTGACTACCTTTCTTGATAACTTCAAATCTTGAAGTGACTCCCATGAGCGCAGAGTTGTGACGAATGTTGCTATGTGTTCCGATACGACTGTTCAGACTGAGGTCGCATTGCAAAACATCTGACCTGTATCGGATTTAGGACCACATATGGAAGTGGCCCAAATAAGCATTGAAAAGATCCGATTTCATGTGGTTTGTGCCGTTCACACTGTCATGACAGAAACAGATCTGAGTCACATATGAGCAAAATCTGATCAGATTAGGGTCTTAAAATTATTATTATTTTCCTGCAGTCTGCATTAGGCGCTAGTAGAGGATCTGGTTGTTCTCAAGGCTATAGTATTGGCTCTGATTTTGTTTTAATGTGTAGTAGGCTGATCTGCTTTAGGGGCTTGACAGTTCTAGTGGCTATAAGGGGAGCGGTAGACACAGCTGAACATGAGGAGAGAGAGAGAGAGAGAGAGAGAGAGAGAGAGAGAGAGAGAGAGAGAGAGAGAGAGAGAGAGAGAGAGAGAGAGAGAGAGAGAGAGAGAGAGAGAGAGAGAGAGAGAGAGAGAGAGAGAGAGAGAGAGGGGGGTAGAAACATGATGCTACAGGAATGACCCTTGGATAAGAAATAGACATGCTGGACAACCCATACATTCCACTTATTACTGCTTGGGCTCAGAAGAGGTAGAGACTGAGATAGAAAAAGATCAACTATGCATCTCCTACATTATCAGAGGAATGCCATAGAAGAACCATTTTTGGTTCCTCAAACACCCTTTTAGTGATTTAAAAAAAACAACAACCATGTTTTTATTGTCAAGAGCATTTTAATAGTTCAAAGAACTATATCCCTTTCCTCAAAATATCTTCAGCAGAAGTCATGCAGGTTTGAAATTAAACTAGTGAGTAAATAAATACTGACAGATTTTGCATGTTAGATGAACTATCCCTTTAAAACTCGATTGAGGATAACAATTCTAAAACAGAAACAATTGTTTGTACACAATGGGACATTCTAAAGCAAGAAATACATGCTAATCATTAAACTAAAACATCTGCCACAGCATTCTTCATCAATCTCAAACTCACACAAACCAGCCTCAAAGCTTGCTAAGAACTTAATGTCCAAAGCTTTTGTCTTGCAAATCAGTCTAAACTACATTTTAAAAGTTTGAGGTCAGTAAGGTTTTATTTTTAAAGAAAGAAAGAAATGTTTCCTGCTATTCTGAAAATACTAATGCAAACATTTACCTTCTGCTGTCCACACATATAAAAGGGTGGAATGGCTCTAATGCAGGATAAAAATGACAGGAGGCTTTTAAAGCCATCAAATGTAGGTAATATAGAGTTAATGGAGCTCCTTGTGAGCTGCCGTGTTTTGGCCCTGCATGGGACGTCAAGAAAGGATCGATATTAGGTGCTGGTAACCTGCTAAAAGCTTTTAGGAACAGAAACCTCATTATGTTTTTGCACAATGCATTAAGGGTTCCTGGATTCGCCAATGCTTTTGAAACAACCATCAAAACCTAAATGTATCATATTGGCAACAAGAAGAATTCATTATGAGCTGATATTTGGTGTTGTTTTATTGCCGACTCACCTCTGTCGTTATCAATAATACATATCTCCAGTTGCACGCCAATGTAAAAGTGCAACTCTGCTGTGATCGATCGAGAATAGCAGATGAGAAAAGAGATAACGACCGGATTAATGCCCATTCGTGTTCATTTTAAATGACCATCTCCTTCTCAAGAGCGAATGTTTTTATTTCTGCAAAGCTCAATCTGCCCTTAGTGGATTCTGGAATACGTAAACGCAATAATGTTTTGAAATGCTTTCTGTTTTTCAGTTTGGATCCAGGCAGTCCAAGCCCTCATGATCCTGTCAATCATCTTCAGCTTCCTGTCTCTCTTCCTGTTCTTCTGCCAGCTCTTTACACTTCAGAAGGGGGGACGCTTCTTCCTCACCGGAGCATTCCAGATCTTTGCTAGTGAGTATCGAGACGTCATGTGAACAATGCAATGGATCAACTTGGTTGTTTGCAGATGCTAATGAGGTTGACATAGCATGCTGACACACTCATGCAGTGTTAATGGACCCAAGGTGCTCGCAGTAGAAACAAAGGAGAATTAATATTTGTATAGGCTTTTGAGCTAGTTGGCTCAGGTGATCTGAGATCAATTAGCATTTATTAATAAAAGATCATCTATATACGACATCGACTGATCTCCTCTGTTCCTATGGAGGTGTATCTGCTTTCATTCGGCTAGATGAAAAGACCTTTGGCCTTAGTCTCGTTACTCTAATGAGTCCTGTCAACTCTCATTAAGCCACAGACGGCACAGGAAACCCTTTAATGCGCTCAGCCGCGGTTACAGGCAAACTTCCTGCAGATAATTTAGTTATGATTTCTTGAGATTAAATAATGCAGCACGCGGAGTTAAAAATAGGCAAGGCCACCAAAACAAAGCGTTTCTCTTCATTTATGGTAAATAATACGCATAAAAGATAAGATACGGGAAGATGCGTTTTACGGTCATTTACTGCAGCTAATGTAAAATGATAGCTCTCCTTAGAAATGGCTCTTTGAGATGGAATATTATTAGAAATCATTACTGTTCCTGGATACTGAATAGCTCTGTAGGCGCGATGAATGCTTGATCTTTCAGTACGTACTGAAACCGAGGGCTTTTAAAGTTCATATCTGCGACTCTCATCAGAGAGGATGGACACTAATTGAAAGCTAAATGTCAGAGGGGAGCCGAGGGTGTAAACAGCACAAAGCCAGACAGTTACAGGTGCCCACTGAGTTGGCACAGGACACACAGCCGCTGCCACAAGATGAAATGTCAAGACTGGCACTCTGAAGGTGGTCTGTGCCCGACATAAAAGAATGTGCTGAAAGTGCCATGTCATGTTTCCTCCCTCTCGTGCAGACTTCATAGTCAAGACTAGGCCAACATTAGTTGGGGGACTGTTACTTAGTACATATTTTGCGAGTTTCCTTTGTTGTTTATTGTTGTACACAAGTATACAAAGACGTCATTCTCAATTACAACCACTGCCGTACGCAGGGGCCGAAATACAGAGGTCCAAAAAATGCATTTACAATATGCACATGATCATGGCATAATATGCTTAAAAACGGCCTTGGATAATATTAATGTCAGTCGTTTAACATTTCTATAGTAAAGAAGTCAAATGTTAAATGTTAAGCTACTTGCAACAAATTTTTTCGTGAGTCGTGTTTTCCGTTAATTAATGCTCTGCTTCTGTAAAAAGTAACGGTGTTTCCCAGCTTCGTTGATTTGATTGGCCATCTCAGTCATTTTCACATTGATCAGCTCAGATGAGAAAGTTGCTTATCTTGGGGTTGTACATAATCTTTGCAGCACCAAAATACAGTTATTATTAGGCAATTATTTCACAACTTTTATTATACACAAATAAAATAAAATATATATAAAAAATACAGAGGTACAGAGGGACATCAGTGGTGGCCATGATTACAATACACATTATTGGATATTAAATGTAATATCCTGACCATAAAAGCCTAAAAAACTATTTTTTTTTCTGATGTAAAAAAAATAAATAAATGAAAAAAGCTTTAAAAATTTGAAAGGTTTGGAGTTAGTATGTTTTAAAAAAAAAAAATCAACAACTTTAATTTACGAAAGATGCATTAAATTGATCAAATGTGACAGTAAAACAATAATCAGCACAACTGTTTTCAACATTGATAATAATCAGAAATGTTTCTTGAGCTGCAAATCAGCATATTAGAATGATTTCTGAAAAAAAAAATAGTTATTTTATTTTGTAATAATATTTCACAATATTACTGTATTTTTGATCAAATAAATGTCTTTCAAAAACATAAAAAAACGTTGCAAAGCCAATACTTTGCAAATATTCTTTATTATTGTTATTCTCTATACTTTGTAGTGAAGTCATGAAACGCATGAAATAGCCTAAATGGAAGTCTGAAAATTCTGAAATTACCACAAAAAAAAAAAAAAAAATCAACCTTGGAGTTCCCAAATATATGACTTTTATAGGGTAACAACAGTCATTGTGTTGAATTTCCAGACAGTTCATTTTTCTTGTCTTCCTCCCTCCCCAGGTCTTTTCGTTATGAGTGGAGCTATCATTTATACGGTAATGAACACCATGTGGATCCCTGGGACAGTGTCCTTTGGCTTTTCCTACATCTTGGCCTGGGTAGCCTTCCCTCTGGCATTCATAAGCGGGTTAATCTACGTCATCTTGAGAAAGCGAGAGTGAGGTGGCACTGCCCTCTCATGGCCGCTACCTGGAAATACAGCTTTGAAGCCAAAGTATCACACTGCATCCACAGAGAAGTGAAATCACACAGTATCTTCACCCGGGGGGTCAGTCAAAATCAACCCCACTGCCACCCCAAAAAGACATATTCAATACTGTCATCATTTGAAGATGTATATAGTATATATGGTTTAAAACCTATTTATAACACTTTTTACATATATGTACATAGTATTATGTTTGCTCTGTTGACAAAGTACCTCTTTTAGCTAATAAGTGCCTAGAGCATGTTTGTCGCAGAAACGTGCATCATTAGCCATAATGTGTGTTTGTGTCATTTTTTTTTCTTTACTTATACGGCCAAAATATACTTATAAAAAGGTTTTTGATGTATTTTAACCAAAGTGCATGTATTATAGGGACAGTGAAATGAAGTGTTTTCAATGAAGATGCATTGAGAATTCATCGACGAAGTAACTAAAATACCATGGAATAGATCGGCAGTTTTGAAAGCTTTTTTTTTAAAAATAGTTTTTCTTTGTTTTCCAACAAAAAAATGGTGCTATGTATTTACCATTCCTTTAACTAATAGCCATTTAGCCTTTATTTAGAAGGACATAACATGAATGAAAGTCAAAATCAAAATGCCATTGAATATATTGTGCTTGTGCCTATAACACAATGCTGTATATACAGTACTCACCAAAAAGGTTCATTTTATAATAAAACAAAGAAAATGTGTTCTGAGTAACACTGGGTTATTAGTTTAGTTTTGGGAGATTGTGATGGAGGAAGTGTAGTAAAAACAGAGACTAGGAACTATTGATTTTAGTTGGATTTAGTTACTTTTAAGAGCAGTATTAGCAGCAGGATTTGAGAAAGGCAGTTTAAACAGTTTAATATATGTTGCTTTGTTACATTCAAATCCAAATACAATTCAGATGTATAACGTTTGATGGGTTTGATCACGTTTATCTGTTATTACAATCGTGGCATACAAACAGTTGAGGCAAACGCCTTTCATATTCAAATCAGATGAGCATAAAAATATAAAATAAAATGAAGGATCATTAAATAATCCAAGCATCAGAATGACAGCTCACAGTCCTCTTGTATATTACGCAATGTATCCAGAAAAACATTTAAAAGCATCGAAGTGGCAGTTTTGTTAGGTAAAAATGTGTTATGAACTGACCACTGATAACATGATGGTGGACACATCGTAACACCTGCATGCATTGGAAACATTTTTCAATACTTGAAATATAACAAGCTGCATTGTCTACCATCTTGAGATGCTTTGTTTCTACTCACAGTAATTCTCGACGTACTGTAATAGCATGTGATTGTATTTAACAACTCATTACTTACAATTAAAGGGCCTATTCTGAGGACCATGTATTAGATTAGTTCTCCTGCAACACAGAAAACAATAAATGTTTTGTTATGATGAACGGAACATGTTGCCTGTTTTCATGGTTGTAGTGAATATTGTTTATCTGATGAATGTCTAACTAAATCCCATTTAGATTTTTTTTCTGTGACTGAACAAAGAACCTTTATGCTGCAGTAGAATAATTTATTTTAGCAGCAATAAAACTTGTGTGTAAAGGGATTTCTGTATACAGTGATTGATAATCCCCTTAAAAATATCCATATATAATTAATATGTGGTCTGTTCTGACATGGGACCAGCACTAGAAAAATGTTGCATGTGCTCATTTCCCAACATTAACACATTTTAGACTGCAATTGTTACTTGACATTGTAAGACTAAAACCTGAAGAAGAAGGAAAAAAAACTGAATAGTGTTGAATTAATTTGATCTAGCTAAAGAGTGTAATATTTTTTGTATTTAATTTAATTTCTGAAAACACCTGTAGACTGTAAGTTGTCTGAAGGAGTGTGAGCTCTGATGAAGACTGTTCATTCACAAGAACCCAACTCTGTGCCTCTGACTCGCATCTCTTATCAAAGCTTGTGTTTGTGTGTTTATTAAAAGCTATTAAAAAGAAATACTGCTTGAAAAAAAAAACTGTCTCTCTTTTTACTTAATTCCTGCAAAAATGCAAATTAATAAAAAAAAGTATGAATTTGTATGAGAAGCAGTGGTGGGTTGTGACCCAGAAATGGCTCTGATAGCACAATGGCAAAAACGAAAATAATAAAATAAAACGAAAATAATAATATATACAAATTATATATATATATATATATATATATATATATATATATATATATATATATATATATATATATATATATATATATATATATATATATATATATTATTTGCAAATTAATGCATATATATACATATATATAAAACCTGAAAAAAACTTGTCAGCCTATATATATATATATATAGGCTTTTCAGCCTATGTATATCAAATTAATAGTTAAGCATATTTCATGGCATTGTAATCTTGTAAATCTGGGCAACGAGCTGAGAACCACCGATGTTAAAAAAAAGTCGGGAAATAGTGCCACATAGTGGTGCAATTTAAATAGTGCATGTTAATATGTGACAAAATATGAGGACTGCAATCCATTAATTTAATTCCCCTTTAAGCAGCATGGCAGCTAATACATGCTATGTTTGACATTGATTTCTAAGGGCATATTTTAAGCTCTATGACTGCACTTTTTTGTTTACAAACCTATTTGTAGTGCCACATTTAAACTTTTTAACGCCACATTCAAATTCTGAGACACATATCTGATAGCTACAGGTCACACACACTAACCTCATCACTTGATAGAACAGAATGTTGTGAACTAAGTCAAATGTTAAACCAAATAAATTAGGAATTGAGGATATTTTTCATCAGATTGTGAATATGTTTTTCTTCTCTAAAGCACTGCTGCCCTCTAGTGAAATTCAGGATAACTCTGTAAGATAACTTGCAATAAACTTCTAATACAAATAGATCTAACAAAAAGAGTTAAAGACTTAAAGAGTTTAAGAACAAAACAGATTAAGGAAAAGAGGCAGGAGGAAGAAAATGTTACAGACCATTTCACAAGGTGTCACAGTCCATTTAATCCAATTATACCGTTCATAAAATCATCGGCAATGGAATCATCAGTCTTCATTTAGCTGGGCTTTGTTTGCTGGGTGAGTTTTTCACGCGTTTTATCCGCCTTCCAACGCGGAAGTAAGTTAAGCTGTTTTCTGTGAATGTGCTAGACTTTCGATTCATAGCCGATATAGGGAAACAAAGAGAATAACATCAAAGTGCTAGCTAAACTGTAAAACTGTTTGCGCTACAAACCAGTGTGCTTATAATTAAGCCAATACATTAAAATGATATGGTACGAAATACTAGTTTGCAATATTAAGCAGAAAAGCAGCATGACGAATTGTTTACAGCGAAAAACAACTGGAAGCCAATGACACCGGAAGCCAAACACGTTCAATTTAAAAATGGCCACGGCCACTCTAACGTGAGAAATAAGGTGGATAAAATCACTAAACAAATTTGAGGTGAATTTCCTGTTCACATGTTATAATAGAATGATTCAGCAGGAGATAAATGTGTATTGAGATTTACATAGCGCTTTACATAGCTCTTGAGATTTAACGCTTTGGGTTTAAGAAAAGCGCATTACAAATAAAATGAATTATTATTATTATTATTATTATTACATACAAATTATACAAATATACATATATAATAGGCCTATTTATAAATATAGGCTAACTATTGAACTTTTACAACTTAATTTTATATTATTTGATTATACCATACTATACCATCTTCTTCCGCTTATCAGGGGCCGGGTCGCAGGGGCAGCAGTCTAAGCAGAGACACCCAGACTTCCCTCTCCCTAGACACTTCCTCCAGCTCTTCCGGGGGGCTACCGAGGCGTTCCCAGGCCAGCCGGGAGACATAATCCCTCCCGGTGGGACGCGCCCAGAACACCTCCTTGGGAAGGCGTCCAGGAGGCATCCGGAACAGATGCCCGAGCCACCTCAGCTGGCTCCTCTCGATGTGGAAGCGCCCAGCCACCCTGCAGAGAAAGTTTTTTTTGGCCGCCTGTATCCGGGATCTTGTCGTTTCGGTCATGAAGGGATAATTCCTACTCTCACCACCATAGGTGAGAGTAGGAATGTAGATTGACCGGTAAATCGAGAGCTTCGCCTTGCAGCTCAGGTCCTCACCACGACAGACCGGTACATCGACTGCGTTACTGCAGAAGCTGCACCGATCCATCTGTCAATCACCTGTTCCATCCTTCCCTCACTCGTGAACAAGACCCCAAGATACTTGAACTCCTCCACTTGAGGCAGGAACTCTCCACCAACCTGAAGCCAACCTGGTCGTACAGGGCCTGGACAGCCCGTAGCAAAGGGCACCGGACCCCATACTCCCAGAGCACCCTCCACAGGACACTGCGAGAATCACAGTCGAAACACAGATCCCCCTGTAGTTGGAACAGATCCTCCGGTCCCCCTTCTTAAAAAGAGGGACCACCACCGGTCTGCCAGCCCAAAGGTACTGTCCCTGACATGTGGCATCCCTTACTTCTGGTGTCCACCACCGGGTTCGGGGATTACCGCCTTGACAGGCACCAGAGACCTTACTCCCACAGCTCCGAGTGGCCGTGTCGACAATGGAGGTGGAGAACATGGTCCACTCGGA
Organism: Tiaroga cobitis; assembly: GCA_030578255.1. Lineage (NCBI taxonomy): Eukaryota > Metazoa > Chordata > Actinopteri > Cypriniformes > Leuciscidae > Tiaroga > Tiaroga cobitis. Next base: position 34,838,545 of record CM060602.1, on the reverse strand, counting down.
CTCAATATCTCCAGACTTCCTCGGGGTCCGGTCGAAGCTCCGCCGGAGGTGGAAGTTGAAGATCTCTCTGACAGGGGACTCAGCTTCCTCCCCCGCCATCGGATCCGATCAGTTGACAGCTCCTCCCCTCTCTTCACCCGAGTGTCCAAGACATACGGCCGAAGGTCAGATGAAACGAACACAAAGTCGATCATCGACCCCCGGCCTAGGGTGTCCTGGTGCCACGTGCACTGATGGACACCCTTATGCTTGAACATGGTGTTCGCTATGGACAACCTGGGACTAGCAAAGAAGTCCAATAACAGAACACCGCTCAGGTTCAGATCAGAGGGGCCGTTCCTCCCAATCACGCCCCTCCAGGTGTCACTGTCGCTGCCCATGTGGGTGTCGAAGTCCCCCAGTAGAACGACGGAGTCCCCAGTCGGAGCACTTTCCAGTACCCCTCCCAGAGACTCCAAGAGGGGCAGGTACTCTGCACTGCCGTTCGGCCCGTAGACACACACAACAGTGAGAGACCTGTTCCTGTCCCGAAGGCGCAAGGAAGCGACCCTCTTGTTCACCAGGGTGAACTCCAACACATGGCGGCTGACCTGGGGGGCTATACGTCCCTAAAGCTAGTTTCTGTGTCCAGAAATTGGGTCGTCGGGGCCCCCGCCTTCGACTGCCGCCCGATCCACTATGCACCGTCCCCTTGCGGTCCCTCCTGCAGGTGGTGAGCCCACGGGAGAGCGACCCCACGTCACTCCTTCGAGCTGAGTCCGGCCGGACCCCATGGGGGGAGGCCCGGCCACCAGGCGCTCGCATGCGAGCCCCAACTCGGGCCTGGCTCCAGGGTGGGGCCCCCGCTGCGCCATGCCAGGCGACATCTCAGTCCCTGGTTGTATCTGCTTCATAATGGGCTTATGAACCACTCTTAGTCTGACTCATCAACTAGGAACTGTTTGCCTTGGGAGACCCTACCAGGGGCATATAGCCCCGTACCAAACCCCTCTACCACGATAAGGTGGCAGTTCAAGGAGGGGCCCTAATTATTTGATTATTTATATTTTATAAATATTAATAATTGTTAAAAAATATATTTATATTTAAACTGGATACTTTAATTAAATTTCATGATTTAAAAAAAACACTCAAATCACATGCTCTATTTAATCATAAATTATAGATCTAAACACTCAAAATGACTATTTAAGGGAATCATTTGATGTTGGACTCTCTTGGGAATGCCTGTGTAAGGCAGACAAATTAATATTACCCATGTGTCTTATCTTATAATGATGGTAATTAATGTATGTGACCACAAAACCCTGCAACTTAAGTCTGTCAGAATGATTTGCTGCACCCCGTCCTGTTTCCAAAAGCCCAAATCTCTATGAAGATCCAACGCATTCTCATCCTTTGGCGTCATATAGGTGACGCCATATGACAAAACGTCGAAATACTATGCACATGGCACCCTTTAGCGTCAATATAACACGCACTGTGATGGGTAGGTTTAGGTGTGGGGTAGGGTCTGCGTCTCATATTCACGCTAAAGGATGCCAGTCAACTTTATGACGCCTTGGGTTCGCGTGTTATATTCACGCTAAAGGGTGCCATGTGCGTAGTATTTCGACGTTTTGTCATATGGCGTCACCTATATGACGCCAAAGGATGAGAACGGGCTCGAAGATCTGGAGATGTTGTATGTTACAGAAAAAATACTACAAAAAAAAAGGCAATAAAACCACATGAAATGCATATGTCCACATTTAACTGTTGTAAGAAGCCTTAAAAGGAGGGAAGAAACAAGTTGTAAACCTAGTTGAAAAGGTCTCATACACTCAAAACAGTAAGATAAAAAAAAACAGGATAGTAAACACACCCTGTCAGCTTTAGACAGCACAAGCTTTGTTTATGCCCCATATACCCCTCCTCTGTCGCCACCGTAATTGTTTACGTCCTCCGGGTCAAGAACGAGACTACAAAATAATGACATTATCCATCGTGTCCCTCTCAGTCTCCTCTGCCCCCCGCCCATGTCTCAACACTTTAATTCTACCCACCCAATGTCATTAACGCCTCCGCTATCCATTCTCCAGTCTTCAGGGAGATAATATTCCTTAATTTCTGGAACACAATGGGAAAGGACGCAAACAGAAGGTCCACCTTAATCTATCAGGCCTCCTTCATGGCTCTGAAGCGCTCTCTGACAGGCATAGCATCGCTGGACCATGGACTGGGGGAAAAGAGACACAATTAAACCTCATGAAATGCAAATGGGGCCTTTTTTAAGGCAAAGGATGGGGGTTATTTTCTGCCTAAAACCACCATCTGCTGGCTATCACCTGCACAAAGCATCATCAGGTCGGGAAATTTGTAGCTTTAATATTTTTTTTTCATGTAAATTAAAAAAGAGAGATAGTTGAAAGGGGGAAATGGCTTACGAGAACACAGCTGGTTTCGATCAGAAGGAACGTTCAGCGGTTTGACTCCTTTTACACACATGCAGTGTCCAAAATTCACTTTTTGCTATACTGGAGAAAATGTACTGGTCATAAATATTTAATATAATAATAAATAAATAATATAAAATATATAATCTAAATATTATTGTTTATCAATAAATCATACTTTTATATGTACACGTGTATGTGTGTGTGTGTGTGTGTGTATATATATATATATATATATATATATATATATAATTTTGCAATGCCATAATTGTAAAAAGGTAACTAAATTTTATTATCAGAATTTTGTCTATATTCCACCTCTTTCTTGAGATTTTTTTATATATATGAAATATACCGTTTTCTAAATTAACTTTTTGCCATACTGGAGAAAATGTACTGGCCATAAATATGTAGTATTTTCATTTTAAATTGATATAACAATCAAATATAAAATATATCATATTTAAATATTATTACTTACCAATAAATTATTTATATATATAAATCTTATGGAGAAAGAGGAATAGACAAATTTTACAATGAGGTAAAATTTTATCATCAAAGAAAACAACAGATGATTTATTTAGTCAGTTTGTATGTCTTTGATTTGAATGTGATATGAACTCACCAACTGCCAGAAAACCTCTCATTTACTTGCCAAAAAGCCTATTTATTCTCACATTTTGGAATCTGCATGTTAACTCGAGCCAAAATCACCTGAACCAGAACAAACACAAACATATACATGCACACGCCAGTGCATAAACACATGTATATACTTACAAACAATCTGGAACAACACCCCTTGACCCTTCACAAATGCACAAACATGGCCTTTCACTCACACAAACACACACACCACCTCCTATCAAAGGTGACCCTCGCACCATTGCCTCAATCCCCCAGCGGCTTCATAAATCCCGTAATATGCGTGTGCTTGTTTAGAACCTGATCCCTCCTCACCCAGAGGTCATCCACGAGCTGTAGCCTAGAAACACGTCTGGACGCAAGCCTTCCCCGGGGCAGCGCTCCACCAGGGTCAGAACAGACCTGCTGTTTTATTTTCTCTCCTCCTCCGTCCGTCATTCTTCAGTGTCACAAAAGTTCTTTCGCTCCAGAGGAACCAGATTTGCCCCGCAGTGGCCCGATCGCAGAGGTTTCAAGGTCAAGACCAGGCTGAAGGTCATCAAAGCCAGATCTGCCCTCTGCACTTGAGTCTGTCCATCATGGTGTCCAGATGAAGGAAACACTCGCCGCTTATGGAGTTTCAGACTAAATCGAACCCATTCAGTCCCATCTATCATACTCAATCATGCTAATGCTTGAGAACAGGCGATCTGGTCATAATAAAGGCTTTGAAAGGAAAGCATTCAGGGGTGATGAGACAGACAATATATTTCCTCAGTTTAACACTCAAACTATGATGAATTAGGCAAAGTGACAAAGACTCTCTCTTAAAGGAACAGTTCAACCAAAAATGAACTTTTTTTTCAAGCAGAATATCGAAGCTGCTCAATCAAGATTTTAATGAACAACTTAAATTTCATTAAATAAAGCTATAAAACAGCTCAGGAAGACTTGGAAAATAGCACAAACATCACGTGGACTACATTTATGATGCTGTATGGTGCTTGTTGTCCTTTTATGAGCGTAATACATCAATGTTATTGTCTTTAAAGACAACTAAAACGAATAAATGAAAACATTTCTGTTGACTGAATACTGGGAAAAACTTGAAACTAAAATATTTTCATGATTTAGCAAACATTATAAAATAAAATTAGTTTTAGTCTAAATAAAAAATGTAAAATAATACAGAAATTATTTTTTAAACTTCGGGAGCTCTAAAATGCTAAAACATCTGCAGCCTCTAATTGGCCACTTTATTAGGTACATCCAGAGCCGTGGAAAAACAGAGTTAAGACGTTCCCATAGACTTCCATAGGAAGTCGTATTTAACGGCTCTGGGTACACCTGGCTAGTACCAAGTGCCTTAAAAACCAAGTGCAAGAACTGCCTTAATTCTTCGTGGCATAGATTCAACAATGTGCTGGAAAGCTTCCTCAGACTTGACATAATAGCATCACGCAAATGCTGCAGATTTGTCAGCTACACATGAATCTCCCGTTCCACCACATCCCAAAGGTGCTCTATTGGATTGAGATCTATATATATGGCCATTTGAGTATAGTGAACTCACTGTCATGTTTAATGATTTGAGCTTTGTGACATTATTATTATTATCCTGCTGGAAGTAGCCATCAGAAGATGGTGTACTGTGGTCATAAAAAGACAGACATGGTCAGCAACAATATTCAGGTGGGCTGTGGCATTTGTGATGCTCAATTGGTAATAATGGGCTCAAAGTGTGCTAAAATATTCCCCACACCATTACACCACCAGCCTGAACCGCTGATACAAGGCAGAATGGATCCATGCTTTCATGGTTACGCCAAATTCTGACCCTGCATCTGAATGTCGCAGCAGACATCGAGACCCATCAGACCAGAAACTGTTTTTCCAATCTTCTATTGTCCAATTTTGCTGAGCCCGTGTGAATTGTAGCCTCAGTTTCCAGTTCTTATCTGACAGCAGTGGCACCGGTGTGTTTTTCTGCTCCTGTTGCTCTTCTGCTTCAAGATTCTACGTGTTGAGCGTTCAGAGATGCTCTTCTGCAGAGATCGCTTGTAACCAGTGGTTATTTGAGATACTGTTGCCTTTCTATCTGCTCGAACCAGTCGAGCCATCCTCCTCTGACCTCTGGCATCAACAAGGCATTTTCATCCACAGAACTGCAGCTGTGGATATTTCCTCCTTTCCTGACAATTCTCTGATGGTTGTGCATGAAAATCCCAGTAGATCAGCAGTTTCTGAAATACTCAGACCAGCCCCTCTGGCACCAACAACCATGCCACGTTCAAAGTCACTTCAATCACCTTTCTTCCCCATTCTGATGCTCAGCACATCGTCTAAAACTAGCTAAAAACGAACAAAAGATTATAGATTTTTCATTTAGGCCTACATTTATTTTTATTATGTAAAACTGCCCGAGGAGTAAAACTTTAATGTGAAAAATAATGTGAACTCTTTTGTTCCTTGCAACAACATTTTTATGATTTATGACCACATACTCACATATACTGTACCAAAAACGTAGCCCAGCCTCTCCATTATATATCTTGTTTTCTGCGAGTGAAGGATTGTGGGTCGGAGTCTCTGTCCGTATACATTGTTCTCTGAGGTGTGAATAAGGCCAGCCTGAACATACACACGCCGTTGGGCACATGCCACTGAATAAGGCCAAAACATACCTCCACTATTGCTCTTGGATTTCAAAGCAAGCCACATTGTGCCGGGAGAGATAGGAATCTCACACTGCCATATGGAGCAAATCACACTGGAGCCATGCCAGCAAAATTACAACCAACCAGAGACAAAACACAGGGTGTCATGAGGACGATTTGAATTAATAAAGTCACACACAAGAGATCATCTTGAAAACATTCAGATAGTCAAGATATTCCACAAGCTATGGAACATTGAGTGATCATCAACAAACATGTAACTGTTGTAGGCTACACAACAGGATTTTAAAAGCATTTTTTTACCCGATTGCAAGCCCATCTTCATGATTATTGGGTGAGTCTTTGCAACAAACACCCAAAACCGGAAGTAATGAGATACATGACTGAATCCTAATCTCTCCTGCAGTGTTGTTTCTTGAGCAAACAGGACTTATTTCAAAGGTTTTTAAATATTTTAACTGAAAAATAAGACATTAATACTTGCTAAGAATACCATTTTTGGGGGGGGGGTCTTCAATTGAGAACATAAGGTGCACTGCCCCCTACTGATCAGCTCAGTGAACTTCAACTCAACTGCATTGTTCTATACGGTAATTTATTATGAACAACCTTGCATAAATGACTTAGAAATAGCTTCCATATCCACAGGCCTACTGAAAGATATCTCTCTGATTTATTCATGGCATTAAATGCCCATATGCGTAAATAATTATGATAATTTTCATTTGAAAAAAAAAAGAACTAGGGACTTAGATAAGAAAAATGACAGGTTCAGACTCAATGGGAAGATGATGTGGGAGAGAGAGAGAGAGAAAGAAAGGGAGAGAAAAAGAAAAGGAGGAGGTGAAAGGTCAGGGCTAATGCAAGCATGATTAGTAAACCTAATTATCAGACCACAGTTTGAGCTCTTATGGCCCTGAAAAAGCCAATCACCATTAATCTGGAATCCACAGAGAGCAATCGCAGCAGCAGAGATTAATGCAGTAATCGGACCACGAATCCTCCTATTCATCATACTGGTCCTGCCAGCACTTAACACTCTGCGTGAGGGGCGTAATCAGAACACAAATGCCAACAAACATACAAGTAAGTGTATGGCATAGATTTAAGACAAAGCACATTGTGTCTGTAACATAGATTGCATTTTCATATAATTACATACTATTAATATTATTTTCAATAATAATTAGAACTATTACAATGTTTGAATTACTCTATTATTATTATTACATCTAAAATAACGTAAAATATTAAATAATATTTTTATACAAATATTTTTATACTATGTATTACTATGTATAATACATGTATTAATATGTAGGCCTATTAGGTTTTATGTTAGTGTAATTATACAGAAAAATAAAACCCAAATGTAAAGTGTGACCAATCCCTTTAAAAAATGTAGCTCTGTGTTATCTACATTAAAAGGTAAAGGTAAATGTTCAAGCCAACATTTACACACACAAACACACTTTTCACTCCTATGTCTGGATAATGTTCACACTGTCGGTATTCTCACACTTCAGGGCGGTTCTTGGAGAATTCTGTGTGTTCTTTCTCTGCCCTCTGACCCCAGCTCAGTTTTTTTCTTTAACAATCAAAGGCCATATGGTAAACATATTTCCCTGCTTCATTGGGTTTTACTGCACTTGCTACAAGAATGAAGGAGGTTGTGTCAGGTTCATGAGGGTAAACGATACAGTCAGCCATTAAAGAGCTTTTATTTCTGTTAGTGCAGGGGGAACAGCTCTCAGGGACCATTCAAACCCGGCCGTCAAATTACAACATGAACACCGAGCACTTCTCCTACGGGGAAGATAGGACTTTTAGGCCAGTGGCTGGCCGTATTCTCAACATAGAATTAACAGTAAGAGCTCATATAGCAACCCTTTTGAAATTGTTTAATAAAATATTTGTTTGCTTCAGGTTGCTTCACACACATTTGGTGTTGCATGAAAGCAGCATGAAATTAATATTCCAGTTTCAGTATAAAATTAAGCTCAATCTAGCATTTGTTGCATAATATTGATTACAACAAAAATACATTTTTACTTGTATCTAATTTTCTTTATAAAAAAAAGCAGCAGCAAAAAAAAAAAAAAAATCAAGATTCCAGTGACAAGATGTAAAATAAATATGCATGTTAATATGATTTTAGTATCTATTTAGTATCTTTAGTATCTAATTTTATTTTACTTCTGTGTAAAGTTGCATCCAACTCTGTTCCCATGACTGACTCTTTTCTTTAACTTTCTAAAATGACTGTTTAAACGTTTAGACCTCAAATACTACAAGTATTACTACAAGTTTTAATTAAAAAGCTTCACATATCTGCTTTTAACTCATCCCAAAATTGGCCTTATTCACTTCCATTGTAAGTGCCTCACTGATTTTTTTTATTTTATTATTATTTTTAAGAAAACGAGGGATGAGTCGACATGATTTTTGTGGCAATCAACAATCGATTTAAGTAGGAATTTTCAATTAAGGTCACGATTCAATTCATGAAACCCTCACACTGATAAAACTCATCCTGAATGTATTCTAAGCTTGGATAAAAGTGCAAGTCGATTGAATAAATCAAATGAAATTGCGTATTACATTCATGACCGTTTCCAATTACATTTTGATAATATTGATTATTCTACTATCAAGAGAACCTTTCCCTTTTTTAAGTGGGTTAGACATCAAATAGCCATTATGTGTCTGGTAAACAACATTAGAGTTTAATTATATTACTCTGAGAGCAGTTGATGTTTTGAGTGCCAGAATATTGGCAACTTGCTCCCCTGCGGTTTTCTTTCTATGTATTTCTGGCCGGTTTTTGGTCAGTATACATCCCTCACTGGTCATGGCAAGGAAAGGAACTAGCAATTCAATCCTCCAGCGTAACACAGTCTCATCCCAAGACGTCAACTAACTGACGCTTTTGACCATACGTCAACATCCGACGTTTTAGGGTACCCTTTAACGTCAGTTAGATGACGATCCTGGGGCGTCATCTAACTGACGCTTTACCTTTAACGTCAGTTACATGACGCGGGTAGGTTTCCGTCTGGGGTATAGGGTTAGGATTAGATAGCGTCATCTAACTGACGTTAAAGGGTACCCTAAAACGTCGAATGTTGACGTATGGTCAAAAGCGTCAGTTGTTTGTCGTCTTGGGATGAGACTGCGCCATATAGTTCAGTCTGTTATATGTAGTCTTGGTTTGGCCCGTTCGGGTTCAGTTCATAACGCTGAGCTATAACTCACACGGACAGAACCCTGCTGCACACATGCCCACTGACCAGCATCTGGACAGCATCTGGGGTCGGAGCAGTCAACAAGTGCTGAACCATCTGTGCTGGTTCCCGCTCACACTCTAAACCTAAAGTACAGGTCAAGTAAAATGGAGGGAAGAAAGACATATAAAGGAATAGAACATGCAGAGAGATGTGAGAAGAGAAGAGTGGGTTTATAAATGAGCAATGTGTTTATTTGCACTATTTACATTTTAAATGGCACAATTTCTCATTGGAGCTCCGCTACAAATGGTTTGGCTATACAAATGTCAATACAGATTCTGAGATGCAAATATTTTAACATTTTGTTTATTTTACAATGAACATTAAGTGGCTCGATTTATTTATTTATTTTACTTTTCTGAGGCATGTTGAAAGAGTAAAAAATATCTTGCGGACAAAGTGTAGAATTGTATTTCAAGGAGCAGAAAAAAACAGGTGCCATCATGAAGGCAAGGACACTTAAAAGAGTTTCAGAACCGGGTCCTGAGCTCTGAAATCTGTGCACAGGATGAAGCCGATCACTACAGGAAGTAAACAACCACATGGCACCAGAGGGAAATGTTTAACTATGAAGTGGGGGATGAAAGAGAGGGCATGAAAAGAACGAGAGGCGTTAATCAAAAGACAAGGATGTTTGGCCGAGCACCCATGATAGGAGGAGGATAGAAGAACTTGGGAAGAGATAATTGATAACAGATCAGCCCAGGGGCGGACTCAGGTGCAGATAGGATGTTACTTCCCATGCTATTCAGAGGAAGGCATCCATACAATTTTTCAGATGGTATTGTCTCCAGAAGGACTTTTAATTATTCTAATGTAAATTTAATGACCAGACAACTCACTACAATTTATAATAAAATTAAGTCATCTGTTAAAGTCAGCAGGGGGGTAAAAGCCAAGAAATTGTTGCATGCAAATGCTTTTTCATTTTCATATTCAATGCTTTTACGACGCAAGATTAATGTGTTGCTATGCATAAACGCTAGCGTACACAAATAAGCAAGAACTAAATTACTCTCATACAGAATGAATTTGTAATGTAAATTAAATGACCAGACGACACTACAACTAATAATAAAACTCAGTAATCAAAACTCAGTAAAACCATCAGCGAGGGGGATAAAAAGGCAGAAATTAGTGCAAATGCTTTTCATTTTCATTTTCAATGGAGTATAATTAAAGGTAAATGTGTTTTGCTTTTTATAAACAATTATTTGCATACACAAAAAAAAAATTATACTCATGAGCTTGTAATGTATATGTAATGACTAGACAACACGCTAAATACTATAATAAATTCATGAAATTTAGCAGGGGGTTAATAGGCTGAAATTAGTGAAAATGCTTTTCATTTTCATAATTATGGTGTAAGGTAAACGTTTTATGCTATTTATTTAACTGCTACTTTACATAAAATAACACCTGGAAAAAATTATATATATATATTATATATATATGTATATATATACATTTGTGCATCTAAACTATATAGAGTTGCTATGCACAAACACTTACTTTAGTAAACACACATTTAATAACTCAATTTTATGAATCGTTACAGAAAACAAATAAACATACACACCTCCCATCTGTCAGTGCAGTGACTTAGGAAGTGCAGTTAGCGGCCCATCAGTGTGGCTCTCCATCAGAGAACAGCAGCTGTACGCAGCAACAAAGAAACACTGACGAACCGAAGGAGGAGGAGGAGGAGGAGGAATTGACGAAGAACACTATCGCTCTTCTTAACGGGATGTAACAGAAGAGGCAAGCCGCTGGAGACAGCTGGAAGGGAGCGCGTCTGGCATGCAGAATGAATATCTCTGGAGATTGTCCTGGGGTTTAAATCACACTACAGGGTCCTACAGGCTTTCAGACGAGTCATTCCATGCGGTGAGGAGCTGATGACTGATATTATCAGGGTCATGAACCATAGAGAAATAAGTGAGTCTGTAAACTCAAGGACAGCAGGAAGACCTCACATCGTTAAAAGCACGTTTGATTGAGCACCTGGAGCTGTGCGGATGCTTCATTCCCTCCCTCGACTCATCCAGAATCATGTGAAGAACGGTCCCGTTAATGTGTAACCTATACTATTGACTGTATTCATATGAACTCACTGTCAATCTGGCAACATCTCATTGACTGATGATATCCCATTGAGTTTAAACTGAGGATGTAACAGGATTGATCTATTGACAGGCCATCCATTACATGTTTAGTGACCTTTATATGGCATGAGGGGCTCATTGCAAATCACTTATTTGGAACTGGACTGGACAGATTTCAGATTTTGTGTTTATACTAGGGCTGTTAATCACTATATCTATATCTCTATTGATCCATGTCCATATTTCTATCTTTCCATATATACATCTATCCATCCACAAACGTGCATATACACACACAATATATATATATATATATATATATATATATATATATATATATATACACAAAAATTATGCCATATACATACACACAAAATGAAAAAATGCAATTAATCTCTAAATAAGCATGTTAAACTGACAACCTAAGTTTTTTCTACAATTTGCAAGAGCTCACCAAAATTGGACAGTTGAAGACTGGATAAATGTTGCCTGGTCTGATGAGTCTCGATTTTTGTTGAGACATTCAGATGGTAGAGTCAGAATTTGGGGTAAACAGAATGAGAACATGGATCCATCATGCCTTGTGCATCACTGTGCAGGCTGGTGGTGGTGGTGTAAGGGTTGGGGGATGTTTTCTTGTGCCTTAGTGCCAATTGGGCATCGTTTAAATGCCCCAGCCTACCTGAGCATTGTTTCTGACCATGTCCATCCCTTTATGGCCACCATGTACCCATCCTCTGATGGCTACTTCCAGCAGGATAATGCACCATGTCACAAAGCTCGAATCATTTCAAATTGGTTTCTTGAACATGACAATGAGTTCACTGTACTAAAATGGCCCCCACAGTCACCAGATCTCAACCCAATAGAGCATCTTTGGGATGTGGTGGAACGGGAGCTTCGTGCCCTGGATGTGCATCCCACAAATCTCCATCAACTGCAAGATGCTATCCTATCAATATGGGCAGAACATTTCTAAAGAATGCTTTCAGCACCTTGTTGAATCAATGCCACGTAGAATTAAGGCAGTTCTGGAGGCGAAAGGGGGTCAAACACAGTATTAGTATGGTGTTCCTAATAATCCTTTAGGTGAGTGTATATGAAAGGCAAGGCAAGCCAAGTTTATTTATATAGCACATTTCATACACTATGGCAATTCAAAGTGCTTTACAGAAAGAAATTAAAATAATCACAAAATAAAAGCAAGGGAAATTTAAACAGTTATAAAAGAAATTAAAGTGAACCCCGACTAGTGTGGCATGTTGGCCTTATAAGATTAACGTGGGCGTCAGCTATAAAAAGGTGATACAAAAACACTCCAAATGTTTTTGTTTTTACTAAAAAAACCCGAAAATCCGTTCACTCGTAGGCCGCCATAGTTATTTACATCTCAATGCATTCTGGGTAGTGACGTGTAAAGGTTGTAGTCGGTTGAGCCTAGCCGCTGTAGCCCCTGTAGCCGCTGTAGCCGCTTCGTTTATTGTTTTTCCAATGTGCCGGCTAGCTAGCTAAGTTTTGACAGTAGTGAGATGAACACGTCTGCCGTTCAGCCTTTTCAGTTTGAACCCGAGCACACCGTAGGCTTAAATCAAGAGAATAACACGGTGTCTGTGCGGCAAATGCTTGCCAATGCCAAGCGAGAACGACCGCGTTTGCTGTAAAGAGATCAGTATAGTCAGTAATGTTATAGTCTTAGATTTAAGATTTTAAATATGTAGTGCAAGGCAATTCAGTGCAATGGTAATTATTAATATTGTAATTGTAAGATTGAAAATGTACATGAGGTAGATGAGCAGAATAGTGTTGACTTTGTAAAGGGGGCACACCGGGTCCGAACGAGAAGCGCAGCGCGTCTATGACAACTCGAGGTATCGCACATCGGACGCGCACTTTGTCAGTTTATGGCCAGCAATATTTTTATGTTTAAGGAAGGACATTATGGAATTAAGATCATGTCTGTATTATGATTGTACTGTACAATTAGATACAATTGTTGCTTATTAGTCTGCAGTCTGAATTCACTTTACCTCAGAGCATCCGTTCACTGAATGAGTTGAGAATATCACCTGAAAATCCGATAACATCAGCAATTTTCATTCAACCAGCTGATTTCTGTAAATAAATGTAAAAATAAATGTATATTGCTGCGCAGGGTGAAGTCAGTATATACATTAACAACGATTTGAGACAAATAAATGTAAAGTTAATATAAAACTATGTAAATGGTGCTCTGTGGCGGGGCAGGATTTTGAACAAGGTCCGAGAGGGTATTTCTATGCGTTCAACATCGTGACTGCTTAGGGAAAATAAAGCAAACGACAGCGGTATATGACTTATTAAATTATTTATACCGATAGTACGATCGTCTGATCTATACAGCCTACCCTGGACAGCTGCTGACAAAAAGTGGAGCTCTTTACAGCAAACGCTCTCGTTCTCGCTTGGCATTGGCAAACTGACGCAGACACCATCTATTTTGCCCCACTCTCGCTTCTTCAACTCTCTGATAATCTTCATTTTCATGTAACTCTTGAGTAGGCCTATTGTTATTCTCTTGATTTAAGCCTACGGTGCGCTTGGGTTCAAACTGAAAGGCTGAACGGCAGACGTGTTCATCTCACTACTGTCAAAACTTGGCTAGCTACAACCTTTACACGTCACTACCCAGAATGCATTGAGACGTAAATAACCATGGCGGCCTACGAGTGAACGGATTTTCGTCTTTTTTTTATAAAATCAAAAACATTTGGAGTGTTTTTGTATCACCTTTTTATAGCTGACGCCCACGTTAATCTTATAAGGCCAACATGCCACACTAGTCGGGGTACCCTTTAAAAGAGATATATGATACAGTTATAAAATGAATTAAAAGAGTACAAAGATGATACATAGATAAACTTCTCATCTGGTAAAACACCGGTGTATTATATTTTTCACAACTCACAGTTTTACTCTGAGATTTTCCCCAAGGTGATTAATTAAACTGTCTGTGGTGTTATTTCGGCGCCTAAGAAATCTTTTGGACGTCTCCGATGGACCCGATTTTCCCCTAAAATCGGACAGGAGGAGCTCTAGGGCTGACTCACGTGGTAACCTCGGGTTACCCATCAGTCCGCACCCCAAAAACCCATTTGTTTGGAAGCTCTAGGAATGGAATCGATCCAGTCCGCACCTCACAGAACCTCGAGTTTAATTACGTCAAACTCACTACTCCAACACAGACCCAGGCCATCAGCATGGTTTTATCTCTCTTACCCAATTCTCAGTGCTATTGAGTTCAGTTTAGAATAAAAAGGAGGATGCAAATAAAATACATTGTAATCAGTGACGCACAGTGCCACAGTACTCATTCAGTAAATGCACAGCTAAACAGATGTGTTGAGTCTGGATTTGAATGTGACTACTGTAGGAGCACATCTGATCTCTTCTGGAAGCTGGTCCAGCTGCGGCTGGCATACTATCTAAAAGCGGACTCACCATGCTTAGAGTGAATCCTTGGTATTTTTAGCTGATGTGATCCTAATGATCTGAGTGATCTGTTGGGTTTATATTCAGTGAGCATATCTGCAATGTATTGAGGTCCTAGGCCATTGAGTGATTTATTTACTAGTAATAATACTTTAAAATCAATTCTAAATGTAACTGGGAGCCAGTGTAAAGACCTGAGGTGTGATCTGTTCATAATTTCTGGTTCTGCTCAGAATCCTGGCGGCAGCGTTCTGTATGAGCTGCAACTGTCTTATGGTCTTTTTAGGAAGGCCAGTGAGGAGTCCATTACTGAAATCCACCCTGCTGGTGATGAAAGCATCTCAAAGCATCTAATTTTTGCAATATTTTTTAGATGATAGTATGCTGATTTAGTTATTGCTTTAACATGACTACTGAAACTAAGGCCTGACTCTAGAGTCACACCAAGATTCCTGACTAGATTTTTTGTTGTTTGACCCCTAGTGAAGGTATGCGTTCACCTTGAGAACTTCATCTTTGTTTCCAAACGCAATGACTTCAGTTTTGTCTTTGAATAAATTAAGAAAGTTTTGCCATATCCAACTGTTTACTTCATCAATGAATTGGCACAGTGAGTCAATGGGGCTGTAATCGTTTGGCGATAGGGCTAAGTAGATCTGTGTGTCGTCTGCATAGCTGTGGTAAGCAATTTGGTTCTTTTTCATTATTTGGCTCACTGGGAGCATATACAGGTTGAACAGGAGTGGCACAAGAATTGCGCCTTGAGGGACTCTGCTACCATTAATTTCTCCGAAATCAGACATAGTACCTTTCAGAGGATGTGGTCTGATCTGTCTGACCTCAGTGCCGCACCATGATATGCTGATCGCCTTTCTGATATTATTGATTTTCTCAGAGAAGAAGGAAGCAAACTCACTGCATTTACTGTCTGAGAGCATTTCACTGGGAATCTGGCTTGGGGGGTTTGTTAGACTCTCTAACAAAAAGAGTGCGTGTGTTATTTATGTTTCTGTTTATAATATATTTGAGAAGAAAGTCTGTCTAGCTTTGCCTAGTTCCACATTGAAAGCATGAAGGCTGTCTTTATAGATGTTGTAATGGACTACAAGTTTTGTTTTCCCCCACTTGCGCTCAGAACAAAAGGACAAAAAAAGTAATGAAAGGACACTGAATCAAAGCTCCCGACAAACACAATCCATCAGACAACGACAAGGACTCTCCTCTGCCTGAGGCCATGAGACCCAGGTGACAACCTTACACACACTTTCTCTTCCTCTCTGCGTTAATTGTGCTCTGGGACGCTGGCGAGCCCTTATTGGCCATTTAAGAGTGCCAGGGGGTCTGATGAACTGGCATTTCCCCCCTCTTTATATGCTAATGCTCCTGTTTATGAAGTTGTCCTCTCCCTGATTCGTAACAGCTTGCTGTAGCCATGGGGGAAGCTTTGTTCGCTCTGTGTTTGTCTGTGGGGTCTTCCTGATGGGATGGAGATGGTCTCCAGAAGGCAGGTGGAATGTGGGTCATTTGAGCAGCTCTGGGCTGGACCTCAGCACTGGCTACCAGCTGTTCTTCCCTCAACTGAGGCATCATGACCCCTTGATAATGACTATAAAGTAATGAGCTCTCCCTGTAATTACAGCCACTTTCACTGCATGACCTGTCTGGGGACAGTGTAAAACCTGCAGAGCTTTTCGGGAATAAGTTGGGCTTTATTTGTGGCAAGAGTGTACATTCATAATAATGATTACATAATCACAATAAATTATAATAAAAACATCATGATACTACAGAAAAAAAATGTAATCATAGACATCTAAAGGTATTATGAAAATTGTCATTTGCATAAATTTGCACTTCAGTCTTCTGACTAATATAACAGCATATGTAGTTTCTATAAATAATGAAGAGTTTTGTTAGGTATATGGCTAAAGGCTAAAAATGTATAACAAATGTGTTGCAATGAACCAAACAAATAAATCAAAAACAAAATCTACAACTCGCATTTAGATGGATGGATGCAGGGTCCCTTCCCTAGCTGGCCATTAACTTTATTTTCAGCACCTTTATGCAAAAGATCTCAGAAAGGCCAATTGTTTATGGTTGAAAAACGTTTAGATTAATCTTATAAAAGGATCTCACACTGAGTAAAATGTATAGAACTTCATTTAAGAATGAAGACATTCAAATGTTAATGAAAGACTCTTGAAAAGAGAAAGGAATCCTTTTCTTTGAGTGTTCTTATACTGTAATCTTAGACGGGCTCTTGAGATTGAGCTAACTTTCCATTGTACAACACTGAACAATGAGCTAAATCTCTTTTTAAGGTCTAGTCGAGTTACTCAGTTACTCATTAACTGAGCAATGACTTGCTGTAAAAACTCATTGTCTCAAAGACTATATGAAGAAAAGAGAAGAGGCAGAGGAGAGGAAGAAGGAGGCTGATTAATTTCAATAGAGCCCTTCTGAAAGAGAGAATTACCTTCTTATGGTGAAGGTGGACTTCCCATTGGCCTACGGATGCACTGCAAACCTCAGCCCTTCATTACAGCTGGCAACAGTGAGAAAAGAGAACAAACGGCCTGATACCCAATTCTGGAGGAAGAAAGGCCCATTTTCCGGCCTGGACCTGGTGTGAAGTAACCAGGCTTTCACTGCAATGGTTATTGCAGGGCGAGGGCAACACGGACACAATGAAATTTACTATCGTCAGTCACAGTCTATCGTCAGTCACAGAAGCCGTCAGGACCCTTTGCAGGCCCAATTACAAGAAAATAGAAGATAATGGAGGATTGATTGGTGCTAATGGATTTATTCTTTGGCTAATGTGCCTCAATAACTGTTTTTTTATAACCTAAATCCATTCAAGTCTGGTTTGCACCTCTCTTCGTGCAACAGGACGAATGAGTTCTTTTGTATGTCATAAATCAAACGTCATCGAGCTTATTGACTCTCTCCAACACACTGTCCATTGTGGTCTGGTGCGCAATACACTTTTGTTTCACTGGGATGTTGCATTAATATTTCAAAATGGATCTAGAACCGCAACTTCCCCCTCGCTGCTCACTGACCTCTTAGAAGCAGAGCTAAATTAGACCTCACTGAGAGGTAACAGATGTCTGAAGCGGTTGAAGCACCTATGAACTATTTGCGCAATGTGTGTGTTGGATGCTAACGGTCATTACCATTAGCCACAGGAAACAGCAGCAGTCCGGATCACATAGGATATGGGTCCACATCCCTGCTTGGAACTGCATCAGTTGTAACAATGGCACACTATGACACGCTCATTAAAATGCTGGAAACTTGGCACGATGAGAAACAGGAACAATAAGTGTCTCTCTCAGAGAACTGAAAGTCATGGCAAAAAATAAAACATGCCACCTGCACTAGCAAGTGGATTTCAGTACAAAAGAAAAAAGTGTTCGGTCCTTGAATAACTTTTTGAAAATCTTAGATCTGAACTGTAAAACTCATTCCATTTAAATCATCTGTGGATCCATGTTCCAGTTTCATTCAGAAGATTCAGAAATTAACACAAAAAAAATGCATAATGATAATTAAAAGATGCTAAATAGATGCAAGCTCAGGCCTATTTTTTAATTTTCTTTTCTTTAAAGAACATTTTACTTTTGTACAGTTGTTGGCACGCTTTATGACAATCCATTTCCTGAGTAAAAACTAAAACCGAGATGAGTTTAAAAGAAAGTAACATTGTTAGATATAGTCTCACTGTGAGATGAAGACAATAAATAATTAAATGAATAAACCAAGCATGCATAACGTTACAAGAAATAATGTAGCAATATTTTGTTTTACTTATAGTTTTTGGTTGCTGCTTGATGTTCAATGTAAATTCGGTGTCTTTAAGTAAAACTAGTTAATAAATCACTGCATTAACCAGAAAAATATAAGATGAGAACACAGTGAACCTTTGAATGCTTAAACTACAATCATTTAAGGCTTCAATGGAAATTAGATTTTCAACACGAGAGAGTGAGGGAGACACAGAGCTAATAAACGACCCTGTGGAACTGAGACAAACCCCATTATAAAATGTTATTGAGGCTGGAAAATGCAACTTAATCCTTTTTTGAAGAGGTGGATCAGGTCCCCCACCCCCATATATGTCTATCCCCTCCTTGCATCCTAAATCCTACTTTGAAACAATCCTCCATAAACCTGGTGCAGTTTTACACTCCAGTGCACTTGAAAACCCAGCGCATTTTGTTGCAGAACCCAGCTTAACCTGGGGACAATGACAACAATACCCACCAGACTTCCACCTATACCACCGCCACAGAGGAAGGGATGGCCCTGCATTCACGCAGTTGTGAACTCTGTTTCTTATTCGAGAGCTCAAAGAGTGATGGGGCTCTCACCGCACCCCCAAAACTCTCAGTTCCTCCCCCCTCTAACGCCCATCAAGAGCTTGGCTACCATTGTCCTATTGTCTCCCAAGTGATGGATTCAATAGGTCCATACTGGGGGAGAAAAGTGGCAGGGAAAGGAACCTTAGAAGAACGCTAGTCTTGATTGGCAAGTTCACTCTCCTACCTGTCAAAAGAGTATGGATAAACGACAAGACTAGTTTTAAATGGGATAGTGCTGAAAGAGAGAGCGTAACCATTAATACTTAAAGGAAAAGTTTACTCCATGAAATGCATAATTACAATTAACAATAGCTGTTTTGTATTTTAATATATTGCAAAATGTCATTTATTCCTGTGATAGCAAAGCTGAAATTCAGCAGCCATAGACCTTAATTAGGGTAGCACCATATTTAAGTTTTGACAGGAATGAAAACGTGTCTGTGAGGGATAGAACTGTGCATTCAATTGATTGTACTATTGTTTAATAAAGAAAAAAAAAGGTTCAGTAGACTCCAAAAACTCAAAAAATTCACAGCCTCGTTTTCATCCACATTAAATTCAATATTGTGTATAAACTGACTAAAGTCTATTACTTAATGTGTCTTCGGTGTCACAGGATCCTTCCCTCCAAAATTTTGACCAGAAGTGTGTACTTAGTACTTTGGTGTACGTGGCCATTGGTCATCTTAGCAGCTTGTTACAATGTGATGAGCTTGCAAAACTCAGCACTGAACAAACTCCGCCATTTTGAGCGGTGAGTGGCATCTGACTAACCTAAGCACCTCTGATTGGCCATTGAGTTCAAGAAATCAACAGACATGTCTGTGATTGGCTACAATGCTTAATGCTGCAAAAACACATTGTAAATAGAAACCTTTGAAGCTCTCCTGAGCGCAAACACAAATACACACTGGAGCATTTGCCAAATCTGTTTCGCTAATATCCTATTTTACCCCCTCAACTTAGGGTGCTCTTGCTATCGTCTGAGGGCACTTAACACCCTCTAGCACCACTGTAGAAGCGGGCCTGAGCTGACTGCGCTCTCTGCAGCCATCATGAAGAAATTTTATTTAATAACAAAATAAATTATAGGGATCATGACAAAAATATTCTACACTACTACATTTATCCATGTTTTGGACAAGCAGCATCAATTAGGCCTACTTGTCTCAGCAGTGGCTAATTGGCAAATGCAGAGAGGAGTTACTATTTACCCTGGCTAATGAATCCCTGTAGCAGTGGCGAGGTGGAGCGCGGTCTGTGATTCTGTGCTAATTCTGTAACAGCGAGTGCATTTGTCCTCCATTAGACGCTGTTGAAACATTATGGCTCATTAGAGCTCGCAGGCAAGTGTACTAAAGATACGCTCAGACTGATAAGATATTAGCATTGCACTCTCTGGCTGCAATACACAATGGGCGCAAATGTGGTTTGGAAAAACGCCAGAAGCCACATTACTTTCCAATGCAATCTAGCTGATGAACACTCTACTTCACCCCATGGTGCAGTGAGAATGATACTAAAGCCCTTTAAAAGCAAGTCAGTCCACTTTGGTGGCCACACGATTTTCACTCAGAAATTGCTAGTAAATTTGACAAACAATTGCAAAGAAACAGCAAGTAACACACTGAGTTAAACGTGAAACTTTGAAGTAGAAAAAATGAAATAGTACTTCTTGTACAACTTAAATAATCTTGGTTTTATTTTATTTTTTACAGTGCATCTAATAGGCACACAAGTACAGCTCCAACTTGAATAGAGAAACAATGAAATATCAATATTTAAAACAAAATGCAATTTTTCTATTAAAAAGGTAATTGGCTCTTTAAATGTTAAACAGAATTTCTTTTTATACAACTGCCATACTACAATTTATCCAGGTCCATTCTCCTCCACCTTATATAGTCTCTGAACAGTGTATGAATGAACTAAATAGTTTTTACCAAGTAATATCTATTCCCGTAACTCTAGTCACAATGACATCCCAAAGGATGGTGTCTGAACACAAAATGTCTCCTTCCAATTAATCGCTGTCTATTTAATTAGGTCAATATTTAATTCAGAATTTTAACTACACTGAATTAAGCTCCGTGTCAATCAGAATCTTGGATTACACAAATTTAATGAGCCAACTATTCAAAGCTATAATTAGGGCATCATTTTTACAAATAGAAAAATGATCACGCTCAAAACCTGACAATTACACCTTCTACAAGCATCACTTTTTTTCTCATTTAAATACAAACTAATCTCTATAGAAAACATTAGAAATTAACACAGCATAATGTCTTCTTTACGCAAAAAAATATATTCTCTCTCCTCTCATCTAAAAAACTGGGGGAGAGATGCTCCTAACATGTGTGGTTGAATTATAATGACTGTGTAAGAGTGTTCTAAATCATTATCTATTGCAAGGGGAAATAGCATGAAATATGATAATAGCAACAAGATGCTTTGTCTATTCAGTTCCAATTACAAAGACAGCCTTTTAAACCTCTCAAATACAGATTAAATCCCCTGTCATGTTTGAGTAAAGTGTGATATGGTTCATGAATTTAATCTAAAGCGATAGGTAGTATTTGACATAATAGAGTAGATCTGATTAGCCTCAGCATCCCAGTGTGAGTGAAATTAGCCCTCCGCATCATTCTCGCTACATACTGTTTCAATGAAAGCCAGCATTTAAATAATAACACTCTCACCTGAAGAGAGTGTTTGCCAATTTTAGGAATATCTGAGTCGAGAGTTTGATTTGAAAATATTTGTATGTCTTTTTTTATACAGTGATGCTGATGAAACTTTGCTTCGAATTGAAAAAAACAAC
This sequence comes from Tiaroga cobitis, assembly GCA_030578255.1. Taxonomy (NCBI): domain Eukaryota; kingdom Metazoa; phylum Chordata; class Actinopteri; order Cypriniformes; family Leuciscidae; genus Tiaroga; species Tiaroga cobitis. Next base: position 34,816,748 of record CM060602.1, on the reverse strand, counting down.
CACAAAATCAAACACACACCAGAGCTTTCTGCTCGAAAGAGATAGAAAGAGGGATCAAGAGAAGTGACTTAATAAAATAAAATAAAGAACTTAATTAGGGTAGACGGCATATTTAATATGAAAATGAATGAAGTGATTGAAACAAAGTGGGGAGAGATAAACGCACCGTTGGTACAATGACTTGTATTGTCTTTAAGTCACACCTTATTTCCACAACACATTTTCCAAAGTTGTTTTTTTTGTACATTGGAAATGCTTGGAAAAACTTTATGTTGACTGAATCGACACAAAGGTACACAACTGTACAACCTACTCAACAGTATACTTCTATCCTTCACCAGTTCATTTTAAAATGAAAAATAGCATTTACTCAGACTCTGATGTCCATGCAACATCTATGACATCTTCAACATGCATGCACACACTGCGTGATAAAGCGACCTTCACAGAAAGAACTGATAACAAACCCAATTTTTACACTGATGACTATGTGGGTGTATCACCCGATAGGACCAGCAAACAGCGAGTGACCTTTGTAAAAGGTTTTTTTTAGGGTCAGGGGTCATCTATGCTACACCATGACTACTAATAGGCCAGGGACTCCCGAGATATTTGGAGCCACCGTCACCCCACATTCCCTCATCCCCGTTCACACACTCCAGTTATCTCCTGAATGCCTGATGCATCTGGGTCTGTCGGGCTCAGGCCGGTTTGAAGGGATTTGAGAGGACAGATTGCTAATCCGAACTTTGAACATGAGGCGAAGGCTTTGAGGGGAGGTCTCCGGCGTTGTGGGCTTTCGGGTCTTTTCTTATGGAAATGCCGCCTATGCAGCCAGAACAGTGATGAAAATGCCACAGGGCTTATCACAACACGACAGCCCCACCGACAGAGACCGCGGGAAGAGACTGACAGATCAGCCGGCGCTAAGGACATCGCTATGTGACGTGTATCATCTTTATAATGATGTGTGCTCGTGACCAGGTGTGTAAGGAAGAGAGAGAAAGAGATTAAAGAAATGTTACCGTAAAGCGCTCTGTCAGGTATAAGGAAAAGAGACACGTTTCTGTAATGAGGGTCGTCTCCTTCGATTCAAAGTAAATGGGTAGCTCGTCCCACTAATCTTTGAGCGAAGCTCATAAATGTCAGAACTTCTAAAATCAATGACATTAAGACTTAAATGTTTTCTTCAAATAATCTTTGAAACACTGGATCAATGCCTGCAATGGATACCCAATGGGTTAGACGATGGCATTTCTTTTCAGACCATCCAGATTGTTACCTGCTACATTTTTATTCAGCACATAACCATTTACAGCTTTACTCAATCATTTGCACTAACTAACCTGGGGTGCGTTTCCCGAAAGCATCGTTAGCCAACTATGGTCGCAAGTTCCGCCGTTACCAATAGAGTTCAATGGAAATAGCGATCATAGTTGGATAACGATGCTTTCGGGAAACGCACTCCTGGATAGTTTCCCCAAAAATGAAAATTGTCATATTTTACTTCATGATGTTCCAAACCTGTACGCATAACAAACGAAGATATTTCGAAAAATTAATCAGAGCAGAGAGAAAAACTCTAAACACAACAGAAACCTAGGCCTTTAAGTGTCATTAAAGAATATGTGTCAGAGCACATGTGCATGTGTGCTGGTATGGACATATGGACTGAGTGTCTGTTAGAAGTGTGAGAGTAAAATCTGTGTGCTAAACCCATCTGGTTAGAGACATATTTATTTGGATGGGTGCTACATATGTTTGATGTCAAGTACACAGAAGGACCATAGGAAAAAGCCTGGATAATGAGCTAATTTTGAGTTAACAATAGCCTATGTGACTCTACGAGAGCACAAACTCCTTTAAAAAGTCCTAATCTCAAAGATTAGGGAATTTAGAGGATACATAGACAAAAAGTCAAACCAAGGAATTACCAATTTAGCCTCAAATTAAGAAAGATTAAGATGTTCTAAATTGTTGACATTAACACCCTCATGTTGTTCCAAACACACACACACACACACACATACACACACACACACACACACACACACACACACACACACACACGCGTTTGCGTTTGGGTGACGGGCCCCCCCCCCCCCTGTCTCGGGCTCTGGCCCCTGCGCATGAGTATGTATTCATTCTATGGGCGCATAGTTTCTCTTTACAATGTGACACCGCATTTTTAATAATTTTAAAGGATCCGTGTGAAAGGGGATCGTTTTGACAATGTTGTCGTCTGTAAGCGAAAAACGTTTCTGTTTTTAGTACATCGCTGTTGTGTAAATATACTCTAAGTCGCTACTTGCTAGCCAGTTTTGCCAACTATTTTCAATGAAAAGTAGCTAACGCCTGCTCTAAAAGTAGCTAAATGTCGCTAGATGACGTACTGTGCCAACCATTTAGGATGTTTTCTCTACTAATCCATGCTCACATACTGAAAAGTCACTAATCTAGCGCCAAAGTCGCTAAATTGGCTACACTTTTGCTTGCAGGTGTTCAACTTCGACTGCAGTATCCAACAGCATCAGTAGACCGATCACAAGAGCATCACAAGGGCCTCAAATTACAGAGACGACTTGACAAACCAATAATAAATTCATTTTTCATTTTGGCTCCTGCAATGGGTGGGGGGGCGTCCCATCCCTGTGCGTTGAGCCGACCAGATGAACCAGTTGTTTCCAGTGCTGACGGTCTTGTGCCAGCTGCTCTGCATCCTCCACAGCAACTCCATGTTGTTGGAGGTCGCTCGCAAGGACGTCGAGCCATCGGGTGCGGGGTTTACCCCGTGGTCGTCTCCAGCCTGCGGCCCTCGGATTAAACTGGAGAATGGCTCTCGTCGGATGGTCAGGAGGGAGACGGAGGACATGGGCGAGCCAGCGGGTGCGACGTTGCGCAGCCAGGCAGGATGCTCTGGGCTGGCACGTGCGGGCTCTAAGCACTTGATTGGAAACCCGCTGGGGCCACCTGATGTTCTCGATGGTCCTGAGGGCCCTGCTATCAAAGCCATCTAATCTCGCAGTCAGTGTCTTATTTAAGGGCCAAGTCTCCGAGCCATAAAGCAGGATGGAGAGTACTGCAGAGTTGTAAATCCGGAGCTTCGTCTTGCGTGAGATGGTCTGATGCCGCCAGAGTGGTTTCCAGAGAGACTGCAGGGCTGACGCAGCCAGGGCTCTTCTGCGGGTAATCTCTGGTTTTAGCTCCCCGTTGTCTGTCACTAAGGATCCCAGATACACAAAGCTCTTGACAGGCTCTACAATGTGATTGCCAAGCTGCAGGGAAGTTGGATGAGGTCCGTCACCGACATACATGAACTTGGTTTTTGTCCAGCTCACCTGAAGGCCAAGCTTCTCAGCCTCTTCGCTGTATATGCCCAGAGCATCTCTCAGCTGGTTGTAGGACGTGCTGAGCAGAATGGTGTCGTCAGCATACTCCAGGTCAGTCAGGTGGTAACTGCCGAAGGACACTCTGGGGACCCGCTCACACACCCTAGACATCAGATGGTCAATGATGCAGTTGAAGAGGTCAGGAGCAGCCACGCAGCCCTGGCGAACGCCACTGGAGATGGAAAACCAGTCTGAGTCTTTGCCATTGATGCGGACACGGCTCTGAGCGTTGCTATAAAGCAACTTGAACAGGGCAACAATTTTGGGTGGTGCTCCAAGGGCGTGTAGGATACTCCACAGTGAAGTGTGGCAAACGGTGTCAAAGGCAGCCTTCAGATCTATGAACCCGATGTAAAGATGGCGATCTTTACGGAATTCATAGGTCTTCTCTATCAGCAAGCGAACGGCGGAGATTTGGTCTGTTGTGGAGCGGTTAGGCATGAAGCCAGCCTGCTGGGGACGTCGGCTGCTTCTGATGGCTGGGAGAGCACGAGTGAGCAAGATCCTGGTAAAGAGCTTGCCGGGGATGGAGAGAAGGGTAATGCCTCTGTGGTTGCCGCAGACTAACCTGTCGCCCTTACGTTTCCAGAAGGGCAAAATGACTCCTCTGGTCCAGTCGCTGGGAAGCCTCTCTGTCTCCCACATCTCATTGAATATGTGGGTAAGCCACTCGATGATGGTTTCACCGCCGGATTTTAGCATCTCAGCGGTTATTGCACAGATGCCGGGGGCTTTCCTGTTGTTAAGTTTTTCCAGAGCGGCTCTGACTTCCTCAGGTGTGACAGGGTCAGTACTGCAGACAGTACTAAGGACTGCAGCATTAGCGGCCGATGAGATGGTGGTATCGGCTGGGGAGGTACCGTGCTGCAGAAGGAGACTGAAGTGCTCTTTCCAGCGTTCGAGGCAGTTTGCTTCAGTTGCTATAAGGTTGCCATCGGAATCTTTCACCAGGGCTGTCTTGAAGGTCTGCCAGTCGTTCACCTTGTCGATAGTCAGGTTATCAAAGGTGCGGCGGATGGCGCAACTGAATTCTGTGGCGATGTTTGGATCACTGAGTAGGGAGGAGTCGAGGCGGGGCTGAGTCTTAGTGTGCTGGTTGGCTCGCAGCTTTAACTTGAGCTGGGCCACCAGCAAGCGATGGTCTGTGTTGCCAAGCTCTGCTCCTCGGTACACGCGGCAGTTGGTGACAAACGGCTTCCAGCGTCGAGAGATGAGGATATGGTCCAGCGCTTTCCTGGTTCTGCCATCTGGGCTGTACCATGTCCAGTGATGGATAAGCTTCCGAGGAAACCAGGTACCAGCAACGCAAAGGTTGTTGTGATGGCAGAGAAGGAGAAGGCGGTTACCATTGTCGTTTGTGGACCTGTCAGCAAAGGTTGTGCCGACAGGTGAGCCTGTGGACCGATCACTGCTAGACAGAGAGGCGTTGGCATCGGTGAGGATGATGGTGATGTCATGTGGTGAGGCTTGGCCAACAGCCTGATGGAGTTGGTCAAAGAAGGCGTCCTTTGCATCCTCATCAGCGACATCGGTGGGGGCATAAGCAACGATCACTGTCATCTTGCCATGTTGGTGGAGAAAGCGGGCTGACAGTAGTCTGTCGCTCAGGGGTGTCCAGTTGATGAGGGATTTGCGGAGGGCCTTTGGGATGGCAAGTGCCACGCCATAAAGGCCTGTCCGTCTCTCGGGGCCACTCCAGAAATAGCAATGGTCGCCTGCTGTTGTTTCACCATTGCCGTGCCATCGAACTTCACAGAGCCCTGCCAAGGTGATGTTATAGCGGCAGAGCTCTCTGGACAGCAGGGTGGCAGCTCCGAGGCGAAGAAGTGTCTGGACATTCCATGTGGCGACTCGGGTACTGCGGCGAAGGTTTAGCCGTACTCGTTGGTCGGGGGCAGGCAGGGGTCCGTTACCGTGTTGGGCTGTCCGGCTACTTTCTCTGATCGGTTTCGTAACAAAATAGTTTCTCCTGGGTGGGTTGTTAGCCCTCCGCAGTATAGTCGGTTGGTGGGGCTGCCACCTTGCAGCATACCGACATGCTGGGGTCTTTGTTTGTCTGGAACCTACCCTGGAGACCGGCCCGCCTAGGGTGACCCTACCAGGAGCGAGCTCCCGACGGTATCACTCTCCAGGGTCACTGGAACACGCAAGCCCCCTCGCCACGTCAAGGCCAGACCCGAGAGAGAGAATAATAAATGGATAAATGAATAAATTAAGAAAGAAAGAAAGAAAGATTGAGAGAAAAAAAATAAAGAAAGAATTGCACTTTTGATTCCATAGTATTCTAGTTGACACATTGCAAACTTGCAGTGTGCATGTTTTTTATGGCATTTAAAGTACATTTCATATTACATTTATATATTTTCCTGCATGCATCCAACAAGCCTATGCATGTTACAGTTTAGATTCGTCGTTCCTACCAAATGTGGTGATGCTGGTTTGACTAAACCTCCTCCCACTGTACCACATGCCTCAGCCTTAATGACAGACCATTATCAGCCTGAGATTCCAGCAGGGGAAATAAGCTTCATACTGCCTCAGCATCCAAGAATAACTTCTCGACGGCGCAGGATATCTCGAAGAGCGAGAGAGTGAGAGATTAGGCATCCTATAACTGGAGCGAGTGCTCATGACTGTGGAATGGTATGTCAGTGCCAGCGTGACTAAGTCTATGCAGTCATGGCTATATTTATATGAATAAAGGCTTACAATGAAGTATGACACAGGTAATTTATGACAGATTATTCATAAACATGGATGAATAATGATCTGAAATGGAGTCAAGCATTTTGATGTCCATATAATCCCCTTTTCAGTATTAATTACGAATTGGATCGGCAACAGTTATTTTACTTTGAAAATAATGGAAAGGAACAGCACGGTAACAAAACTTAGTTATCTACAGATGCCTACAACAAGACAGATGTTATAGAGGCAATGTGAAAACACAGGGTTGTAAACTCAAGTAAAAGAACAATGATGTGAAAAACCGGAGCCATTTCTACTTCAATTCTGAACACTGATGTTCAATGTCTGAGTGCTTTCTTCCTCACTTTTGGTTGTTCTCCAATTTGCTAACAAAAAAGGCACTTTCTAGCACAGTCTGTAGATTCTTTAATTCTATGCAAGTTTTTGTTCAAATTCATTACGGTGTTCAAAACTGCAGAAATTTTCCTATGAAACGATTATTTGCTCTGAGAGTTTTTCCTTTGCCAATTTACATTGCCACTGGGTGAACAAGAAAAAAAGATGAGGTATTTGTCTTTCATTCTTGATTTCAAATACCAATCAAAAGGCACATCCATTATTTTGACACTTACTAATCCACTACTGACGTAAATGACTAGAACTAGACATAATACGGTTTATGAATGTATTGCCCACACACATTAACAACCAAAAAAGGGAAAAAGTTTGAGGAACATTGCTCTCGTTCCCCAGTAAATCAATTATATGCTAATTTAAATGCCTGGCTGCAAGTGCAATCTCTCTTTGACTGCATGCATTATGAAATTAGGAAACAGATTCCTAAGTTCTGATGTTACGCAGAAATGTCAGCTATCGAAAGCTGTAGACTTTAACAAGGAAAACAGGTGTCGCTGTCAAGACCAGTTTCGGCGAAGAAAACCCTGAGCATCCCGTTAATGTGTGCGACGCAGGAAAATAGATTGAGATTTACTGTTTATTTGTCACAGCTCCAATGACTGTCTGTATGCATCTGTAGACTCATTAATCATCATATCCCAAACACACAAACACAAACACACTGAGGAAAAAGTTGACGCAGAAACACATTCTGGTGCCACTTAGTATGACAAACTCTCACACACACTGGCACCAGTGACTCAAAAAGGCTCAATGTGTTTGCCAAATATGCCCACCATGCCATATTCACCCCGGACCAGCTGCCATATGGCCTTCCAGAAACTTCTGCATTACCCACAGTTCTATTAGGCCACCAGCCACCAAATTTACAGTGGCATCTGGGGTCCAGGGGGATTAATTAACTCCAGGAAAGACCACCTCCACACTCACGAGCTCCTATCCCTATCGGCATCTTAGGATCCTTTTTGACTGACCCACCCGGATCTGCGTAATACTGCCGGCCCATCAATCATCAACTGACCGACGTCTTTCATCTCCGCCGTGTAACATAAACACGGGTGCAATTTGCTTCGCTGTTCTTGTGGGTGCCCCTTTCCTGTTTCATTAGAGTTGATTTTCTATGGTGCCACCTCCTATAGATATCATGCAGATGCACGGAAGAAGAGAGAGAGGGTGACATAGAAAGGCAAGAAAAGGGGTCCAGGGTGACTGCCAAGCAGGTGTGACAATATGCAACTGGGTTGGGTAACGGGTTATAGAGAGATGATCTGGGACATTGCCCCATATCCCAATGAGACTCCAGTTGTGGGGTCCCTTTATGCATTAGTTCTTCATTAATCAATGTCACAGCTTCCACGGACCTAAGACGCCCATAATGGCCATAAACGTTTGAAATACAACAATGTTTTACAATGATGCACTTTTAATCATTGGTGCAACAAATTATCTCTAAATTACATATGTGTGTCGCCATATTTGATCACTGTGGGTACTATATTTTAGTATGTTTTTTAACTGGTTAAAATAATTTGCAGTATCTGCCTTATTGTCCAAAATGCAGGCTATCTAAACATCCCTAAATCTAGAAGCAAAAATGTGCAAGATTTGTTTCAGATAATATTGGGAATAACTGAAAAATGATTACCCCACTGTAAGATATACCCAACTCATAATGTCTTATTTTGAGCACAAACCTCATTTTATTAGATTTATGATTAGAAAAAATGGTGACATCAAAACTATTTTGCATATATTTATTTTAGAATGTTATAATATCAATAAGATTTTATTTCTTATATAAAAATATTTATTTTGCTGAGCGACGCACATAACTTTGGCATAACTGTATTTTTCATGTTCATCAAAACCACAAGGTTTCCACCAACAGAGAAACTCATATCAAGTCAACTTTTGTCATGCAATGATGGACATTTCACAAGGCATCTAATAATAGCAATAAATAAACTTTGTGAGACCTAAAAACATATTTTGCCATCACAGAAACAAATCAGAACATAAAGCAATGTTCAGCTACCCATACAGTTTACATCTACTAAATCGGACTAAACCTGTTAAGATCAAATCCGCCAGCATCATGCAAATTACAACAGTAAATATAAATATTACCACCTTACAGGTTCTATACTTTAACATTAGTTAATGCATTAAGTACCGTATCATAAATTAACAATACATGTTACTGTATTAATGTTTAACATTAAATGTTGTACTATTAAAACTAACATTAACCATGAACTAAAATTATTGGGTTTTCTAATGTCAACACAATTTTATTGTAAAGTGTTACCATATAAACTTTGCGAGGACACAAAGAACAATTGGTGCCATCACTGAGACAGATCAGAACCTGCTGCAAAGAAGGTTCACTTAAGAACTTCTTATTCAATTAGACTGGACAAAGCTGGCCTGCTTTCTAGAAATCTGGTTGCTGTTTTGACGAGGTTCTTTTGGAAAACATTTTCCATGCTGTGTTATTTTGTGATGCTCATTTCGGTGAAATTTGAGTGGGTTGATGAGTGTGAGACGAGTGTGGTCACATGAAAATACTTGAATGTTCTTGAATGATTTTAATTATGCAGTCATTCAATGAACGGATGGAACGGTCAAAAGTGGGGTTTCTTAAAATGATCCAGAATAATTTTGTGCAATGCAAATGTCCCAGTGCAGCCTGAAGGGAATTTGAGCAGGAATTAAATTAAATAAAAAATAAAAAAAAAATAAAAAAAAAATTCACCCAGCCAATCTCTAAACATTTGAACAACCTTTTGAGTTGGGTATTGTGTTTTATTTAACGTCAGTGATTGCATGAAGTCGGTTTCGGTAAATGTCACCAAATCGCTTTGAAATGAGGACCAAAATATGAACACACAAATACAATTACTCTTCCACATGATTGATCAAGCAGAAGGCCGTGCACCTTTGCAAATACAAGATCAAATCACACCAGCAGGAACGGCTGCATGTCTATAATTTACACCCCATTTGTTATGATACAAGTTCAAAGTCTGGTGGGGGTTGGTTAGGGGCTTTGGGAACCCCCGCGAGGACTGCACCCCGAGACCTCGCAATCCGCTCCCCGAGGCTCTCTTTGACCTGTCCCAGGGGCTAGTAAATCAGACAGCACCCATGCAGGCTTGGACCCACCAGCCCGACCGCCTGGCAGACATAGTGGAGATCAGTCACACCCGTCCCCTGTGGCTATCTGTGATCCAATTCTTAACCCTGATCTCTTAGTTTATCAGATCTTATATACCTTACTAATGGCAATTGCACTAGTGCCTTTGTACCACTAAGGGGAGTCTATCCCACAGGGTTTTTTTTTCTTTCCTACAGCCATCTCCTGCTTCAAAATACTTGGTCTACACAAGCTGGAAAACAAGAAGTGAACTACAGCATGGGATACAATTTTGAAACCAAGGCACAGAAACCACATTAATCAGTGACTTGGGTTCGCATCAATTTTCATCTGGTGTGTTAAAAGCAGAACTGATAAATGTGTTCTATGGGCCTGATGACCACCCTAGTTCATCTGGACCCACTCAGTGGAAAATGGCAGCAGTTCAAGTGCTGAAACATGGAAATTTACACACACAACACAATTTGCTGAAAAAAAGAGTGTTGATTAGTTCTTATTCACTGTTAGCCCTGTAAACTAGATTCATGAGTGTGTATAGATTAATGTTAGTGGATGTTCCAATGAGTGTCAACCAATACATGCAAAAGAAGATCATTATATGCAAACACAACCACATAAAATGTTTCATCAACTTTGGGCACTTTTATGTCACAGGATTTTTATTAAAAGAAACAAAAAAGGCTTTTTTGCGATATGACGGTCACTTTAGACCTGCCTTGGAAACTTTATAATGTATTCATCATTTATTTTTTGCTACTTTTAATTATTTATTACCATCAGGCAGTAAGTATGTAAATTATTGAAAGTGTGATTAGTGCAGTATTTAATAATGTGTATTTATGATTACATAAAATGCTAGCCACATATGATTAGTCTTGGCAAGACAAAGAGGTTAGCCATTTTATTTCAAAAACATTTAAAAAATAATCTCTGTAGATTCAAGTTTTACAAGTCAAAGGCGCCCATAGTTTGAAGAAACACCCACATATGTAAACAAACCAGAAGTTTTAATTAAATTTAAGCTCAAGGTTGGGTTTACAAAAAAAATGCAAATGAGCAAAACACGGTAATTTTTCTGATCTGAGCAACTCCTGCATGTCAAGTCTTGAGATCTTACAGAGAAAACGAAACGGAAGAAAAAGTCAAATGAGGCTGACTTCATCACAAAACACACCAACACATCCAGTAGAGGTTGAAGTGATGTAAACCAGCAAATGTTTGCATATAGTGTCAACGAGCAAGGACAAACTGCAGTCTTCCTCCCTGAGTAATGCTGCCAAATTTGTTTGAAATTATGTAGGGTAAGTTTCGTTAAAAGTCTTGAGATCAGATACATTTGTTTGAACATTAAAAGGTTACACCTGTCAGGTGAAATACTAGAAGTGTTCTTTCTTAGCACCAAATAACAAAGAGGTTAGTGATACAATAAAAGGTTTTCAATTGTTAGTTTTTTAAATATTACATTGGCTGAGAAAATGTGCATTAGGATTCTTTAGTGATAAATGCCTGCTTCTAGTCTGATTCTATTATCTTGATTCTAAATCTTAAACAGATTTCTGACATTAGGGGCATCATTTCTCAAAATTATTTCACACTATTCCAACCTAGGATCATTGGAAAAAATGTGACTGTGTCAACATTTCTGCAAAATTATATTACGTTGTTTCTTTCAAAGTGAAATGTTCGTTGAGTGGCGCTAAAAGTTTGAAAATAAAGTACCACCTACACCAGGGGTGTCCAATCCTGCTCCTGGAGGGCCACTGTCCTGCAAAGTTTAGCTCCAAAACACCTGAACCAGCAAATCAAGGTATTACTTGCTAGAAACCTCCAGGAAGGTGTGTTGAGGCATGTTGGAGCTAAACTCTGCAGGATAGTGGCCCTCCAGGAGAGTTTGGATACCCCTGACCTAAACTAAACTCTACCCTAAAACTAACTAGTGTTAACAAAAACAAATGCCAGATGAAAAAGTATTTGCTGAAGTAACCATGCAATTCTAGCTTGCTTCTACAAGTCTTTGAGCTCTTTTATCATGACACGTTTTTCCAAAGAGCCTAGGTTGCGTTATTCACCTGTTGTGTTATTCACCTGTTGTCATGGTGCATTGTGGGAACACATTGGGATGATTTCAACAACCGGACGGCCCTATAAGTGGTCAACTCCCTAGAACAGGGTTCCTCAAATGCCCTGCAGAAGTTTAGCTCAAACCCTGATCAAGCTCACCTATGTGATTTTAGTGATCCTGAAGACCTTGATTAACTTGCTCAGGTATGTTTTATCAGAGTTGGAGCTAAACTCTGCAGGGCAGTGGCCCTCCAGGAACCCTGCCCTAGAAAGTGCACTAGACTATTGAAGTAGGGAGCTGAAAATTAATGATCGAGATTTTAACGGTAAAAGACTGTAAAAATGCTACAGTGCTTATTATAACTTTCTGTTAATTGGATAACAGAAAGTTTCCTTACTATATACGGTAAATAACTGTGATAGATCTAATGGTACATTTAATGTAATTTTACTGTAAAATACCGTTAGATTTACAGTTTTTGGCTATAGTATCCAGCTGCAGACCCGCAGCACCACCAGTTTCAGAACCCCAGCGCCAGAACCGGATGTAAGAGGCGGAGCTTACGTTCTAACACCAGCGCCAGGACCGGAAGTGAGGGGCGGAGCTTACGTTCTAAACCGAGTAACGCCACCTAACGTTGTAATTTGCTTAGACAAACGGCATTATTACACACGAAACATCATACTTTATACTTATTATAATGATACATTAAGGTATAGTGCCATAAGCATTTTAAAACATTGATTTTGTGTAATATAATTGTATATAGTTATCCGTTTCATTGTTTTATGAGAGTTACTTCCTGATAATGATGGTGAAAAATAATGCTTGAAACTTATGGGCATTTTATATAAAATATACTTTATTTCACAAGAACATGTGCAGCATGCATTTTTCTTTATGTAAAATAATGTAAAAAATCTCAAAAAAGAGAGAAAATTCGGCATTGTTCTAAAAGAAACAATAAAAATGTACCGTAAAACTTCAAATAATAGCCGAGTCCTAAATAGACGATTGTCTCTTTTACACGCCTGGTGTGGCTGCAGGTTTGGGTAAATAAAGGCCGGTCTCAAATAGAGACGGGTCTGTTTTTTTAGTTTCAGGTTGTATTTAATCTTCTAAAACCCCTCAGATCGTCCGCTTTTTGGCGGCCGCCAAAGCCTATTTTGATCGGTGAGTGATGTAGAATAGAATGACTGCTGCGCATGACAGGGCGCGTAACGAGCAGAGAGAGAAAGAGAGCCCCGCCCGCGCGCGCGCACTCTCACGTCTTCAAACAACACGAGCTCTGTCTTGCTCTTTATTTGTCACATACCAGTTATAGTTCATACAACGAGCAGTGAAATGTAAGTCTGGTATTCCTATAGACTCACTGTGTAATAAAAACATACCCTAAATATTATTTAAAAGATTCAACAATTTTAAATATTTTAAATACTTGCAAAAATAACCATGCTTGAGTCATTGTCAATAGGGGATTATCACGCTTCCGGGTTTCATGGGCGGGATTTGTCAAATTTGTGCATGTCTACTTCCGACGCAGTTCAACAATGGCTGAAACGAAGGCTAGATGTCACTGCTCTGTTCCACTTTGTAAATCTAACCAACAACACTAACCCTACTTAAGTTCTCATGGATTTCCGACTGAATTGAGTATAAGGAAGAAGTGGATTAAAGCGGTTCGCCGGGATTAAGGTCCAAACTTTAAAATAAAACAAGGTAGCACGTTTGTTTGTAGCCGGCACTTTAGTGAATCAGACTAATTTACCAGGGATGCCGTATAAATAAACTTAGTGTAGTCCGTCATCAGTTCCCCAGAGTGATCGGTGATTCAACGGAAGTGGCAGTGCACAAAGATCACTGAATGCGGAAATACTACGTATCAGCGTGATAATCCCTTATACCGGTAATTCCGCCCCTCCCTCACTTCCGGTTCTGGCGCTGGGGTTCTGAAACTGGTGGTGCTGCGGGTCTGCAGCTGGATATATCTCGTTTTTGGAAGTGAAAAAGAACAACTCATTGTATAATTTACAGTGAAAACCCCACAATTCCCTGCGTGACACTTCACATTTGATGTATTTTTGTTGAAATAACTATATTTCTTCATAGCTTTCTTAGTTTTTTTCTAATCAGTTATGTACATTTGGGTTTTATGTTACATGTAATGTTGTTAAATTAGTGTTTATTGCATTTGTTAAATTTCATGTGTGTTACCACGATGGTGTTTAATGTTTGTGCGAATGAGACTGTGCAGCTTCTACATAATAATATTAACTTTTCTGTTGAAGAGCTGCTCGTGATGAGCTCTGATTGATCATGTGACTCCCATCACTGCTGTGATTGGTGGTTATCAGTGTATTACAATGGTACAAAACAGATATTATTACTTCAATATATTGGTAAATTAATATCATATCAGGTAATAAAATGCGGCTTATTACTGTAAGTTTCAAGTGAAGTTTGTAAAACCAATAACTTTGATACCATATTTTTGACGGTAAAGTTCTGGCAACCACAGCTGCCGGTATTTTACCGTAAAAACTATGTTATATTTTTTACAGTGTACAATGTTTTACTGTAGCAGCACAACATACAGTATAATATTGTATGATCTAGTGTGTAACCTCTAAAAATATAAAGATTGACCAGCAAAATTACTCCAGCTTGAATGTAATGTTTTGAATTGATCTGGAATGCAATACTGTAGGCTGAGTGTTTGCTTGGATCTGGACGCAGGTTTTATTATGATGAAGAGAATATGCTTTTCTAAAGTGTCGTACTAAAAATTTATATATAGCTGCAAGATAAAAAAAAATAATTTCATGAAAAACTGTTAAAAGAAATATCTTCAAGTATCAACTCATCCTAGCCGTAACATATTCACAGAAATTCTACGGCATCTCAATGCACTGCACGCCATCTGTCCGACTGCTAAGCTGTGTGAATGTTGAGGGGGGTGTAAACTACAGTACAGTGTGATTGTACAGGGGAATCCATATAAAAACCATGCAGGGACACAGTCTGTAATTGTTCCCTACTTAAGCGAATCAAAGGCCTGATCTCCACAGAGGCCGTGCAATATGATTGAGCTGTCAGACACAAAATGCTAATCGTCATTCTTAAGATGCCTGGTGGACGGCTGCATTCCAGAGCTATGCTACTGTTATATATATAAATCCTTATTGTCAGGCTGGTGAGTCGAACCTCTTGAATTGGAGTTAAGGGTGAATAATCCATTTACACAAGCGTCTGCAAGTACAATGGCAATACCTCCATTCACAGTATGACAACAGGGATGTTTCTATGAGGGGAAAAAAGCGGGTTAAAATAAAGACAGCGAAATATTCACATTCTGATGAGTTATATCGAAACGCTTCTTTTGAAAAGATATAGAATTTAGTCCCTGTAAAAATTAAATTCAGAACAAGTGGTGCATTAAACAAAAAAAGTCCAAGGGCACAATTCCATTGCTTTTCAAAAGTTAATACTGTACGTGATAACTTACTTGGCTAGACGTTAGAGGCTTAAAAAATCTGATTTATCTTTTTTTGCCAGTATAATATGCACAAAAGTCACCCTTAGACTGGATTATGGGAATCGGATTGGCCTGTTCCCCTTTGATCTGCTAGATTACAGTGAATCTGTCATGGCAGGCTGGAGGATGGAAAAGTTTGGTCTGCTGGCCGAGCAAGTCCTTAGCTGGGCAACATTCTTCCTCCCAAAGATCAGGCCTCTGAGATTTGTTATGGTTAGAGAACGTTAGCGCAAGCCTCTGGGAAATTTTGCAGAGCTAGTTAAAATTCAGTGCATAAGGTGACCATGAATGAGTAGTCGTGCTAATGTACCAATACGTTTATCTAGCAGAGCAGAGGCTTGACAGATCTTTGCAATTCAAAGTAAACTGTTTTATACATAGACGAGATATGTCTCCCTGCATGCTACTGTTTATTCATGAGATGTTCAGCCAATAGGAGCGGTGTGTGTCCCTTTGGGACCAGATCTTGCGATAAATTCTTGCTGTGTGGTGGTTAGATACAGTCAGTCTGAGCTAGGGAGCTGGGTGAAAACAGATTAAAGCTGCCTGTTAACCTTTGGGACGTGTCTCTTGGAAATCCAGTCTGAGTGGGATAATTGGCTTTTTTAATTAGTTATACCAGAGCTGGAACAGAGGAAAGCACTTATGTTAATCACAGCACAAATACCTTGACACTTCCCCTCATGTGCTTGACAGGACATCTGATTGGGTAAAGTGTTTAAGTGGCGGAGGCCTCGCTCCTCGTTTTAACACTACAGATGCTCTTAACACAGACTCTTAACTGTAATGACGACTCCAAATCATTTAAGCGTCCTTGAAATGAGCAGTTCAATGACGAGTATTCTACTTGAGAAGAGAACAGATTTAACTTTATTAACATAAGTTAAAGGGTTAGTTCACCCAAAAATTACATTTTTGTCATCATTCACCCTCATGTTGACAATCCATGAATTGAGAGGTTTAGATTTTTTTTTTTTTTGAAGAGACACGATTGCTTTATATGATGAACAGATTTAATTTAGGCTTTTATTCACCTATGAACATTGATCGCACCGTCCTTCACCGGGGGATGTGCACAGACAGCTAAATTAATCATAAAATCATATTACTATCTTTACTATCATTGTTATTGTTTGGAGGATTGAGGGGAGAGGAGAGTGGGGGGACGAGAGAAAGGATAAAATATGTAAAATTACTGAATAGCTTAAAATGTGTATTTTGTAAAATTTCTGTATGTATTACTGCAATAAAAATAAATAAATAAAAACATTGATCAACAGACATATCAGATATGGTAAACGGAAACTCAAGGTTGCTTCCTTGATGTGCGAGAACCAATGAGGTTCATTCTCGTGTTGCGCAGCACGTTTGAGATTCCTCAAGAACCAATGAGGTTTGTTCTTGTCAAGTCAAGTCATCTTCATTTATATAGCGCTTTTAACAATGGATTGTAACAAAGCAGCTTTACAGAGATAAACATATAATTTAAGTAAATCATTTAATTTAATATTTTTTGGACAGAATTTTGTTTTATTTTATCACTTCGGGGTACGCGAGCCGGATTTTCAACAACGCTTTATCTGTAGTGTGGGAAAGGGATCTTCCATAGGGAGAGGATAGTTGACACTTCAGCACTGCATTGTCATTGGGTCCAGGCAAAGCTCCTTCGTTAGATCTGGACACGGCCTGGATCCGGCAGGCTGCGGGAAAACCTTGGGATAAACAAAGACACTATTATTAGCGTAGATGCCATTCTTCTTATGATGTAACGAGTATATCAAGATTTAAGGGAAGTGTTCCCAGTTCCGGCTGACCTAATCTATGCAGCCTAACATTGAATTATAGACGTCTATAATGTATTATGTGTATGCTAGGTCAAAGAGATGTGTTTTTAGTCTAGCTTTGAACTGACAGAGTGTGTCTGCTTCCCGGACAATGGTAGCAAGACTGTTCCAAAGCCTGCAGGCTGCAGTCGATTTAGATATTCTAGGTATTATCAACTGGCCGGAATTTTGAGACAATATTTTAAAATGTATACGATGTTTAATAGGCAGCCAATGCAGTGTTGACAGAACCGGGCTAATATGGTCATACTTCCTGGTTCTGGTAAGAACTCGAGCTGCTGCGTTTTGAACTAGCTGTAGTTTATTTATTAAGCGTGCAGGGCAACCACCCAGTAGAGCATTACAATAATCTAGCCTTGAGGTCATAAACGCATGAACTAATTGTTCCGCATTTCCCAATGAGAGCACATGGCGTATTTTAGATATATTTTTAACATGGAAAAATGCAGTTTTACAGATACTAGACACGTGGCTTTCAAAAGAAAGGTTGGTATCAAAGAGCACACCCAAGTTCCTAACCAACGACGAAGACTTAATAGAGCAGCCATCAAGTGTTAGACAGTATTCTAGGTTATTATGTGTGGAAGTTTTTTGTCCAATAATTAGAATCTCTGTTTTTTCAGAATTTAGTAGTAGGAAATTACTAGTCATCCAATTTTTTATATCAGCTATGCATTCCGTTAATTTTGTGAATTGGTAAGTTTCGTTAGGTTTTGAAGAAATATACAGCTGAGTATCATCGGCATAACAGTGAAAGCTAACTCCATGTTTCCTAATGATATCTCCTAATGGTAGCATGTACAGAGTGAACAGCAACGGTCCTAGTACTGAGCCTTGTGGTACGCCATACTGAACTTGTGATCGATAAGACATCTCTTCATTTACTGCTACAAACTGATAACGGTCAGATAAGTGTGATTTAAACCATGCTAGTGCAATTCCACTAATGCCAACATAGTTTTCTACTCTATTTAAAAGAATGTTGTGGTCAATTGTGTCAAATGCGCCACTAAGATCAAGTAACACTAATAGAGAGATACAACCACGATCAGATGATAAGAGCAAATCATTGTAAGTCAAGCAAGTATGGATGAGCTTCTGTTTCTGTTTGCTGATGAATGTTTATATGTGAATAGAAGCCTAAATTCAATCTGTTAATCATATAAAGTGATTGAGTCTATGCAGACAATATGGACTAAAGCACTCGATTTATATGCATTAGTTTTACGACCCCTTTTTAAAGCGTCAAAGTGGTAGTTGCTTAGCTGCCAATGGAGGGACAGAAATCTCTCAGATTTCATAATAAACATAACTTAAACATAAGATAAACGAAAGTCTTTGGGTTTGGAACGACATGAGGGTGAGTAATTGATGACAGATTTTTTGTTTTTGGGTGAACTAACCATTTAAGCTCAATCGACAGCACTTGTTTTGTTTTGTTTTTTCTTTAAAAAAAACAACAACAGCAAAAAACTGCCACAAGTCAAAAAATGTCTTTGTGGTAATAAACTTTATGCCACAAATACTGTCAATTGTGCTTAATGGAGAAGACAATGTGTAATTTAGAAAAAGCTGTTCTTCATGAATACAACTTAATATTTCTTTTAAACAGCAATTTGCTCTAAATCAAATCGTACCAACTCATAGGCTAATTCAATTCTTACTTGCAACTAAACAAGAAGAGAAGAGAATGTCAATATGGTTAAGATGAATGAGCTTTTCCAACAACATTATCTGTCTGATGAAGAGCAAAGTTTCCCCTTCATTCCTTTACAAATCAAGCCTTTAATAAATCTTATAGAAAGTCAGCACAGTGCAAAAACACACTCGGAGCTCAATATCTGGTTCAAGAGAATTGTGACAGTGATTCAGCATGCGTTGTTCAATTACAGGTTTGGATCTCTCCCTAAATTTCTCCTCCATCTTCCTCCTCTCTCAATAATGAGTCCCTTTCTCTGAGTTTGTGAATGCAGACATTAATCACTCCTTTTGCAGACAGTGACATCAGTATCGTTCGGGTAAACACACAGGTCATTTTAAAAGCGTTTCCTGCTCAGAGAGACTACTACTAAACAAACAGACAATCAGTCTGTGAAAATGTGACATTAATTGGCAAAATGTACAGAAGTTCAATCCCATGGGACCCTTGCACCGGTATGACCTAATGTGTGACATCATTAGCGTCAATTGGAAAAATCTACTGTACTCAAACACATGGGGACCTGCAACGTGCCAGTCACAGCCGTCATACAAGCGCTCACTGATGTGAATCAGGTGTACAGAGAATAAATATACATAAAAGCGCAGAGAAGTGCAGACTTTTACATATCAAACTTTACTTCACATTTACGAACTATACAACAAGTAAAATACAAGGTCTGCCAACAGATTCGTAATTCATTTGAGATGCACAGTCTTGCTTAACAGACTCAATGCCATTTGGTCGACTAGGGTGAACAAAGGCGACTTTGGTTATCCCACTGCATCCCACCCCCTCTACCAGTTTGGCAAGCTGTCAGGGGATTATTTCATAGTGGTTATGGGATGGAAGATTTAGGGAGCAGACGGTACCTCCACTTCATTTAAAGGAAAAAAGAAAAAACCCAGATGGACAGCTTTTAAAAAAGAAGGATCCATTGGCCCAAGCAAAACCAGGTCTCTGCATTTTCCACCCAAACTTCTCACCCTCTCGCTCAGAAAACATGGAAAACGGCCAAGGTGATGGTAACGACCTGGCTGATTTTTTATTTTTCAACTGCATAAACCATAAATTGTCCTTTCGCCTCATGGCTAGTATATTATTAGTATATATGACATCAATCTTCTGACATTGGGAAGCGCACCAGGTCCCTTTAAAAACTAAGCACCATTGCCTTAAAAAAACTGCCCTTTTTGGTGCATGACATCTCTTAATTGTAAAACATTTTGGGCCAAGGGTCTACAAAGGAACAACCAGGGGGCTCATGAAAAAAGTCTAGCACATCTTGGCTTTCACATCATCCTATACATGCCATATGCCATAAGCAATGCCATATACTTGACATCAACATTCACATAAAAAAAAATACAGTATTGTACATTGAATTGTTGCATAATGTTTAAACTAGCTTTTAAGCCAATATCGTTAGATCACTTGATTGTGTTTTTGGACAGGAACAGATACATGTAGAGAGGAAAACTCACCATCATCTTTGAAGCCCAAACACAGCACTTGCTCCACGTGAGTGGTCCTGGTCCCTATAAACCCCATAAGCTTTCTTAAAGGTTAATTAAGATTGTCATTATCAAACCAAAAATGCTAAACCATTTTTTGGCTAATCCAACTCCAGGTTTTAAATGAACCAATCCAGTGCATGGTAGCCTATAAACACAATTTCAAAGACATTGTAGATCTATAATCACCTGAGAGGTCATATACTGACATGTAACATAAAAGCTTGGGAAAGTTTAGCTAGCATCTGCTGGTATTCAAAAAAGTTTACATTTCTTAAACATACTCGAACCGAACGTCATGGAAATCATTCGTTTCTGGTATGTTTTTTAACGGTTTTTAACTGATTAGCCTATAGCGCGACAAGTGAAGCGATTCTCGAGCGAATAAATCCCTTAAATTTTAGTGAATCCCGCGCGACCAGTGCTAGGCCTAATTCCTTGATGACTCTTAAAATTCGGTTCTTTTAGTGAATCAACAACAAATGGCGCGCCTAGTGGGAATGACTCTTGTGAGCCGGTTCCTTTCAGTGAGCACGACAAGGAAAATCCGATTCCTGAGCAAATGAATGAATGAACCCTTTATATTGGATCATTCAGGCAGACCAGTAAAGCCCAATTCACGAATGAATAACGCGTATGATGAGCCGGTTCTTTTTTAGTGAATCAAATTTGAAAATACACAGTGCAACCACTGAAGATTTCTGAGCGAAAGACCCTTACGAGCCGGTTCTTTTTAGTTGATCAAAAAAATACAATAACCAACGCGACCAGTGAAGTCCCATTTTTGAGCATTTTTTAAGTTAATCTGAATTGATTTCGTCATGTTCGACTCCATGAACCATTATGTTTTATGCAAGCAGCAACCTTCCTGTCTCTCTCT
Source organism: Tiaroga cobitis (assembly GCA_030578255.1). Lineage (NCBI taxonomy): Eukaryota > Metazoa > Chordata > Actinopteri > Cypriniformes > Leuciscidae > Tiaroga > Tiaroga cobitis. Next base: position 34,795,563 of record CM060602.1, on the reverse strand, counting down.
TGAAAACAACACGGAAGTTAATTAAACTACAATTCATCGACTGGCTGCTTGAGGCTGGATGCAAAAGTGAGTCAAATCTGTATCTCCCCCATGTTAAAATGCCCAACTGGTTTTGGTCTATAGCTAATTTTGCCCTTCATGACAACTGTGAGGGGGGTGAATTTTTTTACAACTCATCCGTTTATATTATATTAAGTCTTAAAGTTCTGCATAATTAAGGGCGTGGCCACTTGAGTGACATGTGGATTGCGGCTGCTGTCATTGCTAGCCGTTTGTTTGCTATCTGTTAGCGTCACCCTCAGCTAATTCCAGCTGCTGTACTTGCCATATCTGCCGTGTTTGTGCTTTTCTCTGGATTAATTCATACAATTTAATACACCCATTATACCTTCGCCCACGCCGTTGGATTCCGTCGTTGTCAAATATGGAGAGAACAACCAGCGCTGTATTTCCAGATGTTTTCCTCGCATGCACTAATGGATGTCTGACAATTTGCTTTTTGGAGTTTAGATTTAAAAACGTCTATAGATATAGAGAATACACTCGTTATGCGGTACCGTTGCTCTCACGGAACAGATATGCTTATTTAACTTTTTAGTGTTAGATATAAAGTACCGTCAGATGAAATCCTGCAAGTGACAGTGCATTCTCTCCGTCCATGCAAGAGATGCACACCCTTGAATGAGTGCGGATTTCTAGAGCATTTACGTGAACTTCTGAGGTAATATCTTTGGTTTAACCCATCTGAGAAATTGAGAGGTGGCCAAAATCAGATTTTAAAATGGACTGAACTAACATGTATGCGCATGAATCACTGTCACACGCACAAGCTCGTAAGTTAATGCATGATAATACATTTTTAACTAGCAGAATAATAATGCATCACGATACACATAGTCTCACTTTTAGTTACGTCTTTTACCTATTATAGTATTTCGAAGGGCAAAAACATGAACTTTAACTATTGGCTTTACTTCTTCAATCAGCTGTCACTTCAGCGTGAGGCCAGTAGCATATAGCATTAGCACCTCAGCTCCACCCATGTCCCGCCTCTTTGCCCATTTTATTTTATCCGAGAGTGACGAGAGGTGACGCGCTGCCAAGATGGCGACGGCCGGCCCCGCCCACTTTAGGCTTCAAAAACGCTCTTCAGAAACCTACGGTATTTTTTTACAGTCTATGGTTTTATGTCATGACTCATGACTGAGACTAGGCAGTTATGCAGTTGATACACATTTCGAGTTTTATCATTATTAAAGGGATAGGCCTATGTAATAGTAGGCTACCTATGTTGCCTTTTTATCATAAATGCAAAACAACAAAGAACAAATAGGGTACTACTCCCAAGACATGAGATAAGATGAAAAGATTAATGCTGATTAACATGTTTTTTCTAACTGAGACTTGATTTATTTGACTCCAAAATGAGGTGATGAGAAATCCCTCTGCGTGGAGACCATTTACTATGAAGTAAATGGCGCTAATGCTCTTTTTCTTACCGTCTTCTTCTGTTAGATCAACATGATGGATTGTGTGTCTTTTGTTAAATATGATATTGCTGAACATCATGCATGTGGTATGCACCACTATGTTCAAACATGGACTTACATATGTTTGGGCAGACTTTGGCTCAGCTGTGAATAAAAACCCACGATACCACCAGGATCTCATGGCCAAATGATGCGTGAGTGAGTAATAAAATAAAAGATATATATACTCCATCCCAAATGACGGGCTGTTTGGGGCCTAATCTGAGGCAGGCGGAGCAGCCAGTTTCTGTATAAGGGATCTTTTCATGGCACTGTGGGGCCCTGCACATTTTGGGAAGGAGCCACAAGGAAAAAAGAGCCCCCTCCACCCCCTTCTTCTAATCATTCCACTGCCACCTCTTTGTGGGGCTTTTTCACTCTGATTTCATGTTTGCCCATCTTATCCTCCCGAGAGGGGGGGTATCTCAAGATATTTATGTGTATACAAAAGCCCACCCCCCTTCCATCAACCACTCTTTCCTCAGTCTTATTTCTTGCATTTTTTAAAGTTACACTGTCTTAACACAAAAACGCACACCTAAACAGCTGAAAGGATGTGGATGATTTCAAGAGTTTGTGACACGATAGACTGGGACTGATCTTAGAAACGTCTATTGCTGTCCTTGTTTTTCAAAAATACATCTTAGACTGCATTTAATGAGCATTTACACGGGTTGCTAATAACTATGTGGGTAAATGTGTCCTGGTTAAACCTTAAATTAAGCATTTAGGACCATTAATATTTTTTACATTATTTCGAGGCCCATAAAGCATATTTTCCAATAATTTTTCATTAACATATTGTGTCCTGATGTTTACTCGCACTATTCCCATTATTTAAAAAATAATAATTATTCAGCATAAAATCAGTAGGCTACATATGAGGTGCAAATACCCTTTATTATATAAATAATACTGTATTTTTCTCATATTACGGTAATGAGAATAATTATGGGAATGAGAATCCACATTTTTTTTTCCACATTAAAGTATTATAATAATTCTTATTTAATCATAATAAGCAAGAAAAATATCTTAGTGATCCGTAACATTTTTTATTAAAAACCAATTTTCATTTAGTTTTGGTTTATTTTGGAATGAAATATGACCAATAAACATTTTCTTCACAGGTTTAATCAGATGCACCTATTTGATGAAAGTTTCTAGGTTCTCTTTGTCCCAAATTCTGTGAAGGCATTCGGAGAGTAGAGCACAAAGTAAAGTTGGAGCACCTTTTATAACGCAATTCATAAATTAGAAAACAACCCTGGAACATTATGACAAGCGCTCTTTTTGTCTTTTATGCACTCATCATCTCCTCACTCTCAGCTTGTTTCTGTAAGCCAGACATGAGGTGTTTCTCCAGGACGGGGGGAAGCAGCCGCATTGGGTGTTAGTGTTGCCTCTGGAGCTTTATGGACTCCCTGCTGGGAGCATCTCCTTAATGTGCACAATGAGAAGTATTTATACCAGCCTGACCATTCCGACCCCCTTAACTCTGTTCCATCGGCCCAGACTGGCGGATCTTTTCAGAGCCGTGCACAAAGCGCCCATCGGCAGTCTCTGCTCGTTGCTGAGACTGAAACAACCTGTATCTTACAAACACAGAGAAAAGAGAGGATTAGCATTACATCCGTGGTTTCATATCATCACGAATTATCCTCGTGGTTTAATTATCATCACATTATAAAGAATATAAAATATATGAGTGCACCCTCGTACCGAGTGACTTGCTCAATATGAAAAGGAATTGGAAGCTCCACTTAATAAGTTTGTGCCTGGATGGGGAGAAAACATTCACGTGGAACAAAAGGTTTTGGCTTTAACAAACACTTTCTATTTTGGTCGTTTTTTTTTTTTTTTTGCTCTCTTCTTTCTCTCGTTAGGCCTGCTCTCTCCTTCTCGTTACCTTGTTCTTTTCCTCTTTTTAAACAGTTTACTTCTTTCATTCCAACTTCCTTTTCACTTTCAGCATTGTTTATTCCTGCTTTCATTCTTCCTTCTCTCTCTTTCAGTCTTTTGGATTTCATTCCACCCCCATTTTCTCTCGGAACGCCAGTGTTCAGGTCCCATTTCTGTGGGGAATCGTGTGTGTGTGTTTGTGTGTAGGGGGTTGGGGTGTACTCAGTGTTTTAGTTTATGTGTGTATGCTTTCGCAGTCCCCTGCCGTGAGGAAGAAGCAGAAGCCTCTTTTTATCTGTCTTTGCATTCCAATGCATCCTATACAGTCCCTGCGAAATGTTGGGAATGAATGAATGATGCCTCTGTGCTAAAGCTCTTTCTTATGGATTTAGACTTTTTTTTTGGCTGAGATTTTGAGACAGATGCATCCTTAAAGATTAATATATTCTCTTAAATTCTATGGCTGGGACTGACAAAAGGTTTTCATTAAGAGTGGCAACCCAACACAGTACCAACATTTAATTTTTTATTGAACAAAAGTAAACAAAAAAGTCCTTGAAATCGAATATATTTATTTTTAAATAATGAAATCAACTGCATAGGCCCAACAATTTGCACAATTAATAACATGCCATTAGCTGAATAGGAAAACTGACAATTTGGTGTTTTTAAATATTACAATTTTGATGGTTTCATGCATATATATAAAATGAGGGTAACGCTTTAGATTACAGCCCGGAAAGTACTGTGTAATTAAGAGGAATTTACAGTGTAACTTTCTGTAATTATTGTGTACCTATAAAGTACTTACATGTAAGTATAAGGGAACAATATGTAAAGTTTGGGGAATAAAGGGGTAACAACCAGGAGAAATAAAAACATATTTATACTGTAAGTATTATAGAACTAAGGGGTACTTATTCTACTATTATGATACAACAATCTTACATTTGGGAACAATTTAGCGAGAACATACACTGCGTACCTTTTTGTAATAATTGTGTACCAAGGCAATACATACTGTATAGGCTTTTTAAAAATGACAGGGTACATATCTATGCATTTATAAAAAAAAAAAAAAAAAAAAAAAAAAAAATATATATATATATATATATATATATATATATATATATATATATATATATATATATATATATATATTTTTTTTTTTTTTATAGCAAAAGTGCAGATGTTTAAGTTTGGGCTAACATGTTTCAAGGCAAGAAAAGCTAAGACTATTGCAATTTTTTTCTAATATACTGGGAAATAAATCCGGTTTCATGTGTTTACAGGGTAAGTGGTGCTTGTATAATAAATAAAGGTTTCCGAGTCAGTGATATAAGATTGTGTGGATGCATTTTTATTGTACTTACCCTGTAACTACATGGAACAAGGGTAACAAGCACCACTACATGAAACAAGAGTATCTTTCCCCAATATTTAAGCAAAAGTTGCAATAGTTTTCGTTTTCAGTGCACTTTTGTTAAAAAAGATTACTTTATAAATGCATAGATATGTACCCTGTAATTTTTAAAAAGCCTATACAGTATGTACTAGTTCACCATTATTTCAAAAAGGTATGTTCTTGCTAAATTGCTCCCAAATGTAAGATTGTTATATCATAATAGTAGAATAAGCACCCTTTAGTTCTTTAATACTTACAGTATAAATAATTGTAAAATTTTCCTGGTTGTTACACCTTTATTCCCCAAACTTAAAATATTGTTCCCTTATACTTAGGCCTATATTGTAAGTACGTTATAGGTACACTAATTACCGAACGTTACACTGTAAAATCGCTTTAATTACTCAGTACTTCCCGGGCTGTAATCTAAAGCGTTACCAAAATGAATCATGTTTCATTTTACCTCAGAAAATTTCAGTTCATGGTAGAATAAATTCATAGTCCCACAATCTGTTCATGTTGGCATCTGCTAGTGGCTAATTTCTGTGAACCAGTACAAAAATATTGTAAAGTTTGATTGGAGGCTCTTTTTCACATTGTCGACTCCTCGTAGAAAAGCAGTAGTGGTTTCTCCTCACTGCCTTCGGGCGACTACACGATGTTAGTTAATTAGCCAAATTAAATGGGTGGTTTGCTTTGAACTGCAAAATACAAGCAGGAATTGAGATATTCTTAAGTTTCTTTTGCTTACATCAACAAAAAACACTGTATCAGAAGGATGAATAGTGCACAGTACAACATAAATGCATTTCCTGTGTTTCTTATATGGTTCCACACTTGTGTACTTGTGAGAATAAATGTACATTCTCTTAAAATGGGCAGTTTGGATAATAAATATCTGACTTTTCAAAGCCTTTGATGTTGGAAAAGGAAAATCCATTTTTAACATCTTGAAGACCTACTTGACCTCATGCTCTACGAACAAACATTCGTAATCATTTCACTGTTTGGACTTTCGGTCCAGAGATCAGGGTTGGGTTAGGTTTATCTGAAGCACATTTTATCTGTCCACCTTGCAACATTCCACCTCACTGGGATCAGGTGGACACCAGTGCCCCTCTGGCCTGTGTTATTTCAAGACATAACCCTTGACCTCTAAAGTCAGTAATGGCTGGAATTCTGCAAATGTCTCGGAGGCTCAGGGAAGGGAGAGGTTACGGTAAAAAAAAAAAAGAAAAGAAAAAAAAAAGCTTCTACACACTTCATAGAGTCCTGAAATTAAAGGGGTAGTTTACCTAAAAACCTGTGACAATTTGTTCTGCAGAACACAAAACTTTGGACCCCAAAAACTGTTGCATATAATCTTCTACATGGCTGCTGCTGGCCTCTGTTCATACTTTTTTAGTAATAAACGTCATTTTAGTATACTTCTAAAAACGTCCACCTTCAGTTTTTGGTACACGCGTCTTTTTGCTGTGTAAACATAAGAATAACTTTTATATTGTTTGACGTTTCAAGAAGAACATTTACGGGACTGAAGCAATTTATAGGCTTACTTGATTATCTATACATCACAGAAACGTTTATTTGTCTGCTTCCTCAATCATTATTGGATTGCATTGCGTTATACTAGAGCTCTGATCATTAAAAAAACACATTTTAAAATCATCTTACTAAGACATATTATTGGGAGATATATAGACAACTGATATTTATATGCATTTAGTCCGTTACACTGTTATAAAAATCTGATTAATTTACATTACAAGCTATAACTTTTTTGGCCATAAAAATAACAACATCTGCACCAAATTGCATATTTTTGTTCAGTTTGGGACTCCCTATATAAGTGTATATGGGCCATAAAAACTTGGTGTATCAAATATATTACAAAACATAAAACACATGCATTTCTTTAGATTTTCTTTTATATTTTGCATATAACACATCGACCTGTCTCCCCATGTTCCTCTCTCCCAGTCTAAACTAGGAGCCCCTCACCCAGCAGCAAGAGACCTACATTTTTATCTTACAGGAAAAAGAAAAGAGCTGACTCAACCAGTGTATCTGTCTGTGAGCAGGAAACAGCTTCATCATGTGAATGAGGGGTCACAGACATTTGGGTGTGTGTCCAAGGCGAGTTGGCTGAATTGATGTACTTGGCCCAACACAATGGCCGTAGTAAAGAACACATATCATCACAGCCCCCCAAACAATGACCTTCCGCCTTCAATAGACTCCACACATTTCCATATTCCAGCTTCAGGAGTCAACAGCTCATTGGGGCTCTACAAACCCTGGAACCTGTAATATTTATTTTATGATTCTTTGTATGCATTCACACTCAAACCCAATTCCAAACACACATAGATCCACACAAATTCCATTTTTCCCATTTGTAGACCCTGGAATTCCAGCCACCCCACACAACCAAGATTTGTGGTTGCTTGATTCCAAATGATTGCCCTTCAGAAGAGAAAAAAAAACAAAAAAAACAAGCTCTTTAGATGTAAGCAAATGATAGGGAAAACACTGGGCGTCTCAACTCCTGATTCTGGACCTCTATAAATCTCCAGTAAATGAAGGAGCATCCTCGCAGCGGTTCCCTCCCCGGATCTTTTGTGCTGCTAATGCAGATTAGCCTTTGACCACTGCAGGCGAGAGCACACTGCCATGCTACAGATGTGGATATCACTGGTACGTCCGACCTACGTCACACACACAGAAGCACAATAACATAATATAAACAAGCTCTGACTTGTATACAAAGGCGTATTCTGTTCCTAAGCCTTTTTTAACACTAATGCATGTAAAGTGAAACAATTACATGAGTCACAAACTGGATCGGCCTTATTCTGAAGTTGAGAGGAGTTTTCATTGAAATATTTCCGGTGTTAATTTAAGGGAATATCCCAAATGAAGTCTTCAACTTCTTTAAACCATGTTTAAACACACGTATACAGACATGCATGCATGGTCTGATATAATAATTTATGCATGTAGACAAAAAAATCAGATGTGGACAGGTTTATGCATGATCAAGTGTCGGAAAGACTTAAAACTGAGCAAATAATTCTCACACTGTTTTGACAGTTGGGAAAAAGCACTTCTGCCAAAAAAAAAAAAAAAATCTTGTTCTTAATCATTTTTATTGACTAAAAAACAAAGAAAATTAAAACAAAGAAAATAGAAAAAGATATTAGAGAATATAGCTTGCATAATTTGTTCTTGTTTTAAATGTAAACCTTCTAAATTTGGTTAGAAATGTTTTATTTAAAAAATTGGCAATTTTGTAAATATGCCTTATTTTAAAGACAGCCTACTTAAATATTTTGCTTGAAACCAAGACAAAAATACAGAGAAAAAATATATATTTTTGCAGCGTGCACTTATTGAACTGTTTTGTTGGAGAAAGCGAGTGTGAATGGAGTGTTTTGCGGTTCTGTGTCACACTGCAGGGGGTTTTGGGGGGTTGAGGGTAAATTAAACCCCAGTTGCCTGTAAAGGAGCACTTCATTAGTCTCCAGGCTCACTAAAGCGCTGCATGGCACAAACAGGAGAGCCTGCCGTTCCACTTGCCTCTGTAAAATTAGTTTTTAGCTCATGTGTTTCTCTGCTTAGGGCAAAATATTATACAGGAAAAAAGCTTTCAACTTCAATACTTTTACAACTCATTAAAAGGTGAAATAAAAAACAATATCCCATGTTCATTAATGCAAGCAAGATTAAAATGATACTTAAGGTCATTGTGTTGTATGGACAAGACAGACTTTTATAATATAATATAGCAGTTGTTTCTCTGGTTTGAACTAAGACTGTAAACATTAGAGCAAACAACAGCGCACACACGCACACGCACACGCACACGCACACACACACACACACGTTTTATGGGGACTTTCTATAGACATAATGATTTTTATACTGTATAAACTGTATATTTTATCCCCTTATACTAACCGTACCCCTAAACCTAAACATTGTAGAAAACTTTCTGCATTTAAACATCACTTTTTCCACATGGGGACCAAAAAATGGACAAGGATTTCAGATATAGCCATCAAAATGTCACCACAATGTAGGGTTTACCAGGCCACACACACACCCCACTCTGTTAAAACATGTCTTTGTGGCACTGACAGAGTAACTGCCCCTAGTTTAAGAATCTTCAAGAAGTATCATATAGATCGGCCATATCTATTTATGTTCAAACTTAAAAAAAAAAAAATAAAAAAAAAATTTTACATGTAAAGGAATAAATCATTCAAAAAATACATTTCTTTCATAATTTACTGCCCTTCATGTCGTTGATTTATACTCAAGCTCAAAAAAAGACAAAAAGTACATCAAAGTAATGCATTCAATATATGTTATATTGTGCCTTGCAATAATTTGTGAGGAACAAACTGATATATACAGTACGCCTCAAGACTTACCAGTATATGAATGTTCGAAATGAACAAGATTTGACTAGAAAACATGATGACAATATACATTTTTGGATGAACTATCCTTTTAAGAAAAATTAAAGAAGAATCTATAAACAACTACAGTAGTTTTCTGCTATTCTGGTAGTTTTCGGATTGTTTATGTATTTGATTCCTCAAAGGGCTCTACACTTCTGCTTCCCTTGACATGCTATTGTTCCTGCCAGATTTGCAGCAGATAGTAAACTGTGGACAAAACAGTAGCTGATAAGCTGCGTCTGATAATGTCCCCTTGCAGTCCACTCGTAAATATACAGTGTGTTACTGCTGGTTCCACTGAATTTCTCTGTGCAACCAGAGCTCAGTGATGCTTTTACACATGCCAGCATCATAACCCAGGTAGATCATGTTAATTGTAACTAGAGCATCAAGGTTTAGATTCCATTCGATACAAAACTCTAAGAGAAACCGTGCAACACGTCCTTAAATTTCCTGTTTTTCAAAGATCTGTCATGGTAGTCAGTGAATCAGAAGAGGTCTGCATGGATCTAATAAGAGATTTTTAAATATAATCATCACCATTAAAATGAAATAAACTGTTATATTCACAACCAATGGTCTGTAATAAAAATAATACCTCTAGTATTTGGACACATCCCTACAAATAAGTGATACATTGTTCAAAATAATGAAAAAAATATTTGGACACTTGCTATAAAACATTCAATATGTCTCTAAAGGTGTTTGATTAAAAAAAATTGCCCACTGCATTCAACTTTTTTTTTTGCGGTGTCTACGCGTTTGTCTGATAATTTCTGATGGCAAATTGGCTCTTTTTTAATATGCAACAGACTGTACCTTTCCCAGTAATAAACCTCCTTGTGTGCTTTGTTTAAATGTGTCTTTCTTTCCTGTTCACCAACACACACACACACACACACACACACACACACACACACACACACACACACACTTCGGTACCCTTAAGGTCATACTGCATTCTTTAAAGGCAGCTCCATTTCCAGACTCACTCAGTGAGGAAATAGAGCCGTTTAATGGAGATCTGGGGCTTAGATTAGCCTTTATCACTCTCAATAACTTCCTCTCTCAGGATAAAAAAAAAAAAAAAACACGCTGAAATAAAACGCAGATAAAAACCATTAAAATAAATTATGCAAGTTATAAACACAAACAAGACAAAGGAAAACAAAATGCTCCCTCCGGGAGGTTGTGTTAATAGAGTAAATCGCCAGGATCATTTCGGAAACTCTTTGCCAAGTTAAACAGATTACACTAGCGCTAATGATTTTAGGGATAATTTTGAGGTATATCAGACAAAATGCAGATAGCTTGGGGGACTTGGTATATGAAATTTGGGATTTAGGGGTGTCTGTGTGTTTGCACAATACTCTTAATAATATGCTTTCTTTTTTGGACACGGATGTATTTTATATTTTAAAATGTATTTTATCGTTTAAGCATTTAAACAGTTTTATTGGCTTTCTTTAATCTTTTTACTAAAATTCTCAAGGTGAAGTGAAAAAGGGAGGATAATAAGATCTCAACAGCATCTGTTCCATAATGTAAAATAATTTATAAATGTCTCAAAGGTTTTTCAAACTGAGCTATTAGGGATCCCCGGGGCTACAAGAAAGTTCTAGGGGATCCATTGAAAACGTGAAAAAAAAGATCATCAAATTTAGGGGTCAGGATAAAAAATTTTAAACCCTGACTTAAAACGCAACCATGATTTTTTTTTGTCTTAAGTAAAGACAAAAAAGGCTAAATGTAAAGGTCTGAATTATTTTCGGTGGCACATTTCATTTCATCTCATTTTTGTCTAGGAGACATGATTGGCACACTAAAGAGGCCTAATATGTGATTTCCTTTAACCAGTCGAATGTACACATATGGTGCTCTATCTGTCCTTTTTCCTCACGCACACACACACACACACACACGCACACACACGTGTATTTCATTCCTGTCTCACCCCTGAGGGCAGCCAGAAGACTATTTGGCCTGTTAATACATCATCTCAGTTTGAAGGAAACTCCACACAGGCGGCTAATGAGGCAAAATGAGACTGATTAGCCAACAAGCCTTAAAGTCACTGACAGGGCAGCCAGGCAGTCACACTGAGACACAAATACAGAGCAAACACAACTGATAAAACACTGCTACATGTTCTGTCCCTATCTATTTCTTAGGTTCCCTCTAGTCCCTGTCTCATACACACCCAAAAACACCTTTGTTAAAGTCTCATGAAGTATTTTCAAGATGGCCATCTCCCTGAATACCTGCTCTGTTCTTCATAACGTCCATTTCCATGACCCGCTCCCTTACGTCCACTGACGGGCATGTTCCAGTCGTGCGCACTGCACAGGTGATGGAGAATACGGAATGACCCCTCCATGCACCGGCATAGAGCTTCGGCAGTGGTGACATCAGATGATCCTCCGTGGAGAGCACATCACTCCGGTTTCATCCGCCGGCTGACGTGCGGCTCCGCCTTTGACCCGGGGCTGGTAATGCTTTGCTAATTGGCAGGGAATGACTAAATGCCATGTTGATTACTGACAGTCCATATTGGAACTGTGTCTTCTCCAGACAGTCTGTGTTAGCTGGTGGCTAGCACATGATTAAGTGCATGGATGAGGCTTTTGTGGAGGGACACCTTCACACACACACACTCACACACGCTCCGGGTCATCACGAGGACAGGGAGCCATTCCTGCTGGTCATCTTCAGTTCAGATTGTGGGCCATTGACAGATGACTGTCAGCAAGAGAGAGGGTCACATGGAGTGTATGTGAGTGTGCGCATTTGTTTTAAGGAGGTTGTCTATGATTATCTCAGGTCACATTCATGGCTAAACATTCAGTTATAGTGGGGAGAAAGCTGGCAATATTTTTTCATATTTGCAAGTGTATCATAAAAAAAATTAAATATGTAATTTGAAAGTATATTTTCATTTGACCATATATATGCCTTGATGGCAGAGCTGAATTTTCTGCATCATGACTCCAGTCTTCAGTGTTACGTGATTCTTCAGAAACCATTCTAATATGCTGATTTGGTGCTCAAGAAACATTATTATCAGTGTTGAAAACAGTTGATAGATTATTTTCAGGACTGGTTGAGCATTAGAATGTTCAAAAGAACAGTATTTATTTAAAATAGAAATCTTTAGTAATATTATGAATTCTTTTACGGTCATTGTTGATCTATTTTATGGATCCTTTATGAATAAAAAGTATTAATTTCTTTGAAAATAATCTTACTGACCCCATACTTTTGAATGATTTTGAGTGTGTGCCATGTGACTGACAGACATATATCTCCAGATGGACAATTCAGGAGTCGACGGGGAGAGAAAGCGAACAGGAAATTGGACATGACATCAGCTAGTAGCAGGATCAGGGGCCAGGTGGGATGCTGATATTCCAGTGTGTTAGCGCAGATAAAATCCTGCTGTTCTGACACGTTTTGATAATAAAAACACTGAGAAAGGTCTTGGGGTTTAACAAAGCAATGGTGCACTGTAAAAACACTAATACACGGAGACACTAATACAGATGATAAATTATTGGTCACCAATAACCCAAACCTCAAGTGTGATGGTGTATTATGAGTTTAGCCATCAGGCACTCCTCTCCATTTCTTTCAGGATCAATCCTGACTATTATTAATCTTTTAAAATATTTACTCGATACAACAGAAGCCATATAAAGTTCAATCAATACAACAAGACAAACATTCTAAATTTCATATTTGCTCCCATTTCCTTTTCAGTATATTCTGATGTTTTGACAGGCCTAAGTAAAAACACAGTTTTGGGGGGTTGAGATGGGTATCAGACTCAAGGGACTATGAGGGACGGTGATAAACTCAGATTGCTTCTCGCATGTGTCTGTGTTGTTGGGGGAGGGGTTATGATCTCTCCCTACACCCGCTTTCTTGTCCCGGACAGTCTAACAGTGTATTTGGGTGTTGAGTCATAAATATATCACACGACAAGATATACATAGATTAGTGACATATAGTGCAAAATCAAATATTTGTTTTATGTCATAACGTTCTGTTTGTATCCACTATATATCAATATCAGATATATTTCAATATACACAATATATTTTATAAATATCCAAAAAAGGCTACCAACTGCTTTCCAAAAATGTTTTAAATAATGATTTAGATTGTGATTAGAAGGGAGACTTTAAAAAAAATGATCATGAAGGTCCACCTTTAATTCTATCTTAAAATCCATTAGTGGGGCGTGAGCAGATAATAAGAAAACGTATAAATTAAAATTCATAATAATTTGCCAAAATGTAAAATAGATAAGAATTACCATGAGAGTGTGTTGGTTTATAGTGGCCATTAAACTAAATATATGATCTCAGAATGACAAGATCAACTGATCACAATCAAGTATTCCAGAATATTTTACAATTATTACAAGTGCAGGCTAAAACAAACAAGATAAAGTGATTGAAAATTCTGTCATCATTTAGTCACACTCAGGTTGTTCCAAACCTGTATTTATTTCTTTGTTCTGTTGAACATAAAGGAAGATATTTTGAAGATATGTGTGTGTTTTGTCCTACTATGGAAGTCAATGGTGCCCCAAAGGGGCCTGGCTACAAACTTTCTTCAAAATATCTTCTTTTGTGCACAGCAGAAGAAATTCATACAGGTTTGTAACAACTTGAGAGTGAGTAAATGATGAGAGAATTTTCATTTTTGGGTGACTATCCCTTTAAGACACGTTTAAAGCGCAGTTAGAGAAATTTTTATACACTAACATAACAGTTTATAATATATACAGCAAGTTCAAACACGTATTGCTGTAATTTCTATGATAAACCCCCTCGAAAAAGGAAACAGAAAGCCATACACCAAGAAAAAAAGAACAATGAACTTCGTAACACACGCAAGCACACACTCTGTTAGTCTCTGAGCTTCTCTCTCTTTGAGCAATACAAGAACTCTCATGCCTTGTTGAACACAGTGGTGGGGAGTCTTGCAGATCGCAGCAGACAGACAGGCCTCATACTGGGCCATATTACAAGGTATAGACCCATAGTGCCACTCAAACACCCCAAGACACACACACACACTCTGATCAATACCTGCTTGCAGTCCAGCACTGTGTGATCTATCAGAGCCCTGATGGAAGTCAGTCTCTTGTTTCCTCGTGTCAACACAATGAGCTCCAGCTTCACTCATTCAGCCTGGATATTTTGCCACAAGACTATATGTGTGGATCTGTGAAAAAGAGAGCTAGGTTAAGATATAAGCCACTAAAACACTATATATCTATACCAAATGTATAACACAATATATACTGTACATATGTTATAAAAAATAAAGCAGTTTCCAAAATGTTGATATCACAATTTTGAGCAGTATAACAATTTGATTAAAATTAAGAATTTCCTGAAAATATTATATTATATTATACAGGAGTTCACGGTCAATGTCACAAATTAGATATACAAATATTTCATATGCAATAGAGCATATTTCATACAATATTTTGACAGAACAAAAATATCTCTAAATATCTGCTCTATGTCTTTCTATTTATTTCCCCATAAATATATATCATCTTTTTTATCTGGTCTCAGACTTTTGGATCCACATGTATATACACACACATTCCAATCTTAACCTTCAATACAATACAAGCGCAAGTATCTGATCATCTCACCTTTTAATCCAACCCCTACCATTCGCATTTAATGAAAATCTGATAAAAAATATATGAGGTCATCACCCTGCCTTATCTTTCTTTTATAAAAAGAATTAAAACTTTTATCTTTAATTAAAAGGTTAGTTATTACCTAGGAAGGATTTGAGACAAAAATGTAATTTAGTCAAACAAATGTGTGCTTTTGATCTTATTGACCATTTCCAGCTTTGACTGCATCCCTGAGCTTTAACACTGCTCTAATGGAAATTGCACAAACACTTTAGTAGTTGAATCTCAGATGCAACAGACAGCTAAAAAGAGACACTGAGTCTAGAATGATCTCACTGATGAAGGCCTGTAAAGTAAATATTGGTGCCGAGATTGAAGCGTCTGCCTAATGGAGACGGTTTTTATGACCTCTCCTAAAGGGCCGGGGCAAGATGAGGACCTTCCCTCTCTGTCCCTCTCCCTCTCTCTTTCAGATCAAAGCAATAGCTTGGTTGGTCTCCAGAGTCTCATTGCTCTCCCAGAGTTGAAGCAGCTCACGGTGGCTCTGATTGCGGTTAGTGGCGCTGGAGGGGGGAGCAGATAAAGGGGATCCATCTTTCTAGCGCCCCAGGATCAGCTTCATCACCTGGGCATCAATACGTCCCATCAGACCCTCTGTCACTGTGGCTCATTTGAATGCACTTGATGTGGGAAAGCTGGAAGGCAGATTGGAGATATTTAGTCGAGACACAAAAATGAGCGTTACCTATAATAAAAACATTGCTTTTTGATCAGCCGAATCCACTTAGCAAACCCTTCCTACGGATTCCTGAAAAAACATGCTCCACAATTTTCATGCCATTAGTTTAAGTGTTTCAATCCACATTTTAATTAGATCATCATTAGAATGTTCTTAACACAAATGGAACATTTGATTTGATGTCTTATTTTATCAAAATTATATCAAAAATCTCACACTCCCATAATATCACTTGTTCTCAGAATGTCAATAGAGTTTTCCATAAGTAGGTCCAATCAGTAGCTATAAATACATACATAAATAAAATCCTGTTTTTCTAATTCATTGGTTTATTAAAGCGAATACAAGATTGGCCAATGGTTATAATAAATGAGTCATTATTTTTGTACTGTATGACAGTGTCAATTCATATTGAGTCATTGGCAAGAAAATTCACATTGTATGAATGTTTGGGAATATGAAAATGTAAGAGGCAGAAGAAGCTCCCAAATGTATGTGAATATCACAAAAAAACTAATCCTTGGTTCATAACTTTAATGTCTTAAGCCCTGTAGCCTGTATTTTCCCAGTACTCAAGAATCAGATTTTGTTTGGATATTTTCCAGACTTGAAGACTAATGAGAAAAGACAGAACACTAACTGTTAATTACTGCCGGTGCCATAGAAATCTCCTTGAGGAGTAAAATGGAAACAAACATCACATATAATACGCTACGTATAATTTGTGGTATAAAATAAATGGAAAGAAACATCACATCATATTTGTTGGGCCTACAGATGCTGGCAGCTGACAGTTTTTATTAGAGCGAAGACAGACGTGTAGATAGACAGGGAAGCAGGGGAGACGAAGGAAAATGCAATGCAAATACCAGTCTGCATAGTGTTAAAGTTGACAAAACCATAAAAAGTGACACAAAGGGATCACAATGGCTTGATAATGGTCATTAAACAGCCATTTCCATGTGGTCTGAAGTCTTGTAAGCAGGTTCTCTGGATGTTGGCTTGTCTGAGGGGTGAAGAGGGCTCCTGGCTCTGTTGTTCTACTGCCTGAAGGAGGTTAGGAGGAAAAATCAGCTCGGTGACCAACTCATTTGATGAGCAACAGAGACAGACGGTACTGCTGTCCCTCACCCATGCTGTCAATCATAAAACATTAATGTGTATGCTCAGCATTTGTTCAGACACACACACTAGATTTTAACAGGAGCACATGCAACATAAGAACTAACATGATTACATGTTAACTAAACCATACTCAAACAGCAATTGATGGGGTAAGTAAACGTCTGTCTCTGTGACAAACTGGCCCAAGCATATGGGATATATGTATCTCTGTGATAGATTGACAGGTGACAGGTGAAGAGCCCATAACCAGACCAGACAGTACTGATCATGGAACACAGCCAATAACACTTGACAGTGCTTCTTAACGGGTGGGTTAGGACACAAAAATAGGTCACAGGACTGTTTTGTCTGTGGACAGCAAGGATACACACATAAAAACCTCGCAAAACTTTTGCGTTTCCCTGAAAAACTGAATGCAGACATTTTGGAAGCATTTTTCCTCCCATCTCATATTTCCCCAATCATCTTGCACCTTTAACAGTTGTGCCCCTTAATGTTTTTATGTTAACATTGATAAAAAAAAATAAAAAAATAATCAGGATTCTTCAAATCTTGTTGAAAAAGAACATTATAAATGTCTTTTGAACAGTACTTTATCTCACACACATTTTAATATCTTCAATGTTTCACATTATAGCAATCTTCCGCGGCGAATCTGAACGGTCATTGTAGTGCTTACCCATTCATGTCTTTCTCTTTTCTTCCATGTTCAGATGAGATAAGTGCAAATTGCTCCGTTTGGCCAGAATCTGCCATTCCATTACCCTTCAGCCCCTCTGGGAATGGACATATCCATGCTCCTTATGACCCCTGACCTTTCTCCATCAGGACATGGGGGTGAAACACGGGGTCTCTTTATGGTCACCCTGACTCTGGGGTCCACGGGGATGTCACCCTGAGATGTTCTTCTACTGATGTTTTTCATGGCTTTTCTCTGGAGACCTGCAACAAATCGTGGTAAACTAATGGTATATTCATTTTTTGATGACAACAGCTGGAATGTGGGAGTAAAATACCATGACATATAATTGCTACTAGAGAAATGTTCATTCTCTATTTTTAACAGGATATTTTTCTTGCCTATTCACAAATTCGCATTGCATAAACTTAAGTTGAAAGAGTGATAAACCTTATATGGACTTTTTTTATAAAATAGCAGAAGATGCTTTGCATGAGCCTTCACTAATCTTGAGATGCTGATAAACTCATTCAGTGATGGAATAGCTGAATTCAACAGAGTCTGATTTATTGTCAGGCCAGCAGTAGATCAAACTAACATTTTTGTGTTTTCTCATTGGTAAATGAGGCTGGTGGTCAGAGAGCTCAAGCCAAAAAGCCAGTGATTTACCGACGGCTCATCGTCTTTGTTTGGGTAAACGCTTGAGCAGATCATCTGGTTAGATTCGCATCATTCTCACAGTAAGATGGCAAACAGAAGCCCATTTCCTGAAAATCAATACCAACATGGCAAACTGAGAAGGCAAAAAATGAATAACATTAAGACATGGCTCAGTAACTTAGGGATTACACAACATTTGCCATGTGAAATACATAGCTTAAGGGCAAGAAAATAAAGATATGAGAAACAAAGGAAAATAGCATAAGATAATTAACAAACAGTAAGAATTGCTTTCCAATTGTGCAAAACTCAAGACATGGAGCATTAGGGAGAATGTCAGTCAAAATTTCACTAATAGGTCAGGCAAGTGTCAAATATTTTTTCTTTGCCATGTCGCTCTTTTTTATCCAGATCTACAGAAAGTAAATACTTGACTAAAGAAATAAATGTCCTTAACAATGCGTTGTTTTTATCCCCAAAAAGGGTTTCTGTCTCCACAAACATTTAAGGATTTATTGCATTCAAGTAAAAGAGTGGCACCGAAAAAATTGCAAAAAGTTTTCCTTACTTCGATCTTAATGCGTGTCTGCTCTGAGAACTCTCTCCACAGCTATAAGATTCTATTCCATCACTATTACTCACCTGTACTGGTGCAGATCATTTTACTTTCACAAATATACAGTGGCCCCAAAAAGTATTTGGACACTTAAGCCACAGTTATAATAAATATATTGTTCAAATATGACTTCATACATCCATGGAAATGACCTTTAAAATAATTGAAAAATGTCTCAGAAAAGTTAGTTCTGTGGAAAAACTCTAGCATAATTTCTTTATCGATGTCTCTTTGTTTGGTATTTTATATCGAATCCAATAAAAGTCAAAAATGTGTGGGGCTTAAGTGTCCAAATACTTTTTGGGGCCACTGTATATTTGTGAAAGTAAAATGATCTGCACCAGTAGAGGTGAGTAATAGTGATGGAATAGAACCTTATAGCTGTGGAGAGTTCACAGAGGAGACACACATTAAGATCGAAGTGAGGAAAACTTTTTCAATCCAAACTCTTCAAACCCTCCAAACTCTATGAATACGATACTAGCAAATTCTCCTACTGATCTACAACATCTCAGCCTACTAGAGAGGCCCTCAATTCTGGATTCATTTTCCATCCTAATGAAAGCTTTCCTATACTAACATCTAACAGATGAAAGTCCACCTTTTTCATATTTCTCTCTGATTGCAGTAATGGCCTTATTTATGAGTGTCCATTCCAACTGAAGCACAGAGCTCAGGCCAGGCGGAGCTGGAAGCGTGATGGAAATTAATCTAGTAATCTTAAAATCCTTTCCTCGTTTTTCAAAAACTACCCCAATTCATCACTAAAATCAATGACTTAGATCGGATCGTGCCAGGTCGTTAGGTAAGGCATGATTAGACTGGAAAAATCAAGGCCAAAAACGTCCCAGACGCCAAAGGAACTCCTGGAACGAGAGCTTGTAAATGCACAGAGGAAACAGCTATTGTTAATACAACATGTTGTAATAGCAACACGTGTAATGCAAGTTTAAGAAATGTTACCTTTGGGACTTTCGTTAGCTACCGTTCAGTTAGTGTAATTATAAATGGCGTGTTATTCTACTAATATCTCTAACATATGCGCTGTAAAGAGGGAACTGAGCACAATGGATCAAAGTCCTCATCAATAGAGGCCCACGGCCGGATCCAGAAGCCCCCTCAGTGCTTACCAGCATTCAGGCCTCTCGCCCACCTTCCCATCCCTGATTAAAACAGAGATGGGGCCCCTGAATTCAGCACATGTGGGCGATTACAAGGGAAACCTTCAGCAGCGTAATTATCGGCAACCGACTGTAAAAAATATTTTCATGAGTTACCACGACTTTTTTATCTTTCGTCAAATTAACTTAGATAATTAATGTAGTTTAGATAACATATTTTGAGTTTGTATTTTTTAAACCAATCTCCTTCATTGTTTTAACTAAAAATTTTATTTTCAATGAACTCAAAATTTTATTTATCTAAAACTATAACAAAAGGATAAGACAAAATGTGAAACTATAACAACTGCATTAATTAAACAGGAAAATGCCACTAGACAGTGATGATAGCAGACAGCCCCGGGACATGTAATAATATAAAAAATGTATTTTAAATGTGGCTGTTTGGGAACGCTAGCAGTCAGAGACAAAGAGGGGTGTATTTTTCAAAAAGAGGACTTGACTAAGAAAGTGCAACGCTTTTTTGACTCTTGTGCAGATTGAAAAAATGTGATGTGTTGGAGCTACGGTCAATTGCTTTTTTTGTGACCCATTAAATGTTTTAAAAAACATTTCCCTATAGCTGGCATGTCTACTGCAGTTATCCAGGTAGCTGCCCTTGATTACAAGGACAGATGCATCCCAATTAGCATGCCGGTCCGATTAACACGACCACCTGTACTTCAGAAAACAGGGCAATACCCCTGACTGATTCTGTGAATGGGCTTTAAAAACCTGGTCCAAAAGATGAGTCATCCTGCAGCTTCATCCAGTTCAGCTCACATCCTACTGCAATCAAGAACATTGAAACCCAAAGAGCCGGGAAGCACTTGGGAACAACTGCTTCCATGAATCCCTGCAGTGAAGTGTAGTGGCCAAATTAATCTCTTCATCTTCTCTCTGGACATCTCTTATCCTCCACTGTCATAAACTTGGCCTCTCTAAAGATTTACAGTCACGTCTTCCTCTCTCTCCCATGCTGCTTTTGAGTCTAATTACTTTAATGTTATAGCCTCGGCCATCTTTTTAGACACAAATTTTCTAAGTTCCATGAACCAAACGCCAGAAGAGGCTAAGAATAACACTCCTCATCCTAGGTTTTTGAAGGGATGATATGTGTCCTTGCATCATGGATTTTCTTCAAGCTGTACAATAATGAAGTCATTTTCCTTCGAAAGACTTGGATCTTTAGGGATCTGCTGGCAAATTTAGCTACTTAAGCCTCGTTTTAGCCACAAATAAACCTAGCTAAATGATCAATGAGATGTCAAAATACCAGGGTCTATTAAACACAAATTAAGCACATAAATGGAGATGTCTTATGCAAAGACTGTGAATAGGGATAATTTGAGATGTTAAGCTGGTGGCCACCCAAAAATGTCTACTTCTTTGACTTAATTTGGGCTCAACGATTGATTTATGTGAACCCACCTGTTTGATGAGTTTACAGTAGTTTTAGCAGTCTTTTTCTCTCTCTTTAAACCATTTGAAGGTCTCCAGAACACGTCCTTGGGCTGTCACTGTTCTGCACAGGGCGGACTTTTCCCAAGCTGCAATATTTCCATGTGATTCCTATGTGCCAGGAATGAGACAATATTAGTAACTTGGGTTTAAATATGGTTTCCAAGGGTATTTCTGCTGTAATCACGACAATGGCGTTTGTTTTCAAGCTTTTTTTAATAACAGAAACTGGGAGTGATGATATATACCAAGTTCTGTCATGAAATGGCGCAGGCTGATGGGTCCTTAACGCAACCTGCTGACAATTACATCATTAACTACACGGCACAGGCGGATTGGTTCGTGTAGCATCTGCAGCCAGTTGCTGCTCAACATTTAAAGTGATTGGTCAGTGGAATGTTTTTGCTGTAGAAGTTTGCAGTGCACTTTCAAGGTTCCTCTGAAAGCCTCCACCCTCCCCAGCTCCACCTGTATTAGATCTGCTATTTGTGCAGCAGCAGTATGTCTTGCATCGGTGTGTCTGTGTATGTACTGGCAGTAGCAAGTCTCTTTACAGCCACGTAGCAGATATATTCCGCCAAGACCAAATACATTAACATTGCCATATCCATTACCATGCTAAACTCTTCCGAGAGTTGTATTGATAGAAATTAAATTAATTAAACAACCACACTGCGTATGGCAACAAAATAGCTATAGCTCCGTATAATGTCTATTACGGGGTAAGTTTACATCTCGTTTTTTTCCTGTGTTATTAACATTTTAATTAAGTTAATTATTTTTTAAATATAATTAAATCATTTCAAGTTATCCTGTGGCCCCCTGGTTGAGAAGGACTGGTTTAAGATGACATGAGAGTGAGTGAATTTTCAGTTTTTGGTAAAACGTTTCTTTAGAAATAAAGCATTTTATGTTACACAAGAATGAGATGCTTTCTAAAAGCATTCATCCCTCAATGCTTTTGGTCCATCAAAAACAAGTGCTATGATCTCATGCATCCTGTACAGTGTTTTGTGTTCTACATACGTCAAAATCCGGTGATGATAGAGTGTCGACAACAGTTCTGCCAGTCTTCATAACAACTCAGCTAACCCCAAGATATTGTGTCTTGTGTCACTGCTGACTGGAGCAGGAAGTGAGCAGTGATGTCTAGAGATAAAGTAATCTGGTGCTGAGGTCACTGCCATTACAGAGCCGTTTCTTTTCGTTGTTCACTAGAACTGGGTCAAATCATTGGCCCGTTCTAGCTAGGAAACAACTGTTGATTGTGAGCTGAGCACATGAACATTAGGTCTGTGGCGAATGACGTCCTTTGACTTTCTTTTATCTTAAGGGAAGCCTCCTGCTTGTATATAAAAAATGCTGTTGTGACCTTCAGAACTTGTTGCCAAAGTCAGAATACCTTGTGAGAGGAAAAAAAAGAAACAAGTTCTTATAACTAAAGGCTGACAGGGGGCAGGGAGAACTACTGTAGAAGAACAAAAGCAATCAAGGAGAGAGCTTGCACTATTCCACCAAGCGTGGCTTCTCTCTTTACAGAGAATTATTAAGTACAAAGGCGGTAGTGGTCACAGAATGGATTCTATTATTACTATTTTTTTCATTTCTTATTGTTCCCTGAAATTTCATTTCAGCTTAAAAATAAAAGTGCAGAGAAAGAATGGTCTGTGTGTGTGTGTGTGTATGAGACTGTGATAAGGTAACTATTGCAACTTCATCTTTTATATCTGGTGTGGTCTTTCTTGTCTCTGTTAGATTTACAAATGTTCCATCGCTTGGGGTTCTAAACAAAAAGTGGATAGAAATGGAACATCTAGGATGTATGTGAATTGGAGTGCCAAGAAATGAGAATAGTCTGGAGGTATGAGGCTACTAGATTGATTGTAGAACATACAGTAGTTATATTGTGTATTATATACACTCCTGTTCAATAGTTGGCGGTTGGAAAGATTTTTTTAATATTTTGATCTTTTTTTTTTTTCCACCAAGGCTGCATTTTTTTTTATCAAAAACTGTTAAAAACACAGTAACATTGCCAAATATTATCACAATTTAAAATACTATTAACTATTTTAATATATTTTAAAACTGTAATTGATTCATGTGATGGCAAAGCTTGCCACATCAAGATGTGCTCCCCCAGGTTTGATCAAAGATTAATATTGTCTCGGTAACACTTCACAATAAGGTTTCCTTTGTTAACATTACACATTAACATTTTACATTAGTTAACATGAACTAACAATGAAAAATAATTCTACCGCATTCATTAATCTTAGTTTATGTCAATCCCAGCATTTAATAATACATTTTAAGATCAAAAGCTGTACCTGTTCACATTAGTTAATGCACTTCGAACTAACACAATCATTTTATTTAACTTTAATAAAAGTTGATAAATGCTCTAGACATGTATTGCTCATTGTTAGTTCAAATTGAACTCACCCTCATGTCGTTCCAAACCCATAAGACTTTTATTCATCTTTCGAAACACAAATGATGAGATTTGAATGAAATCTGATAATTCTGTCTCTCGATTAGACAGCTACGCAACTACCATTTTGACGCTTCAAAAAGTAAATAAAGAAATTGTAAAACTAATCCATATGATTTGAGAGGTTTAGTTAAAATTTTCCGAAAATTTTAATTTAAAATATCATATTTTGTGTTTTGAAAATGAACGGGTTTGGAACAACATGAGGGTTAGTAATTGATGACAATATATATATATATATATATATATATATATATCAGTGATGCGCGGGTTGATCCAAAATGAGCGGGTGCCTGCGGTCTTCCGCGGTTACCCACAGTTACAAGTCATCCAAAAATATTTTTAATGATATTCGGGTCGCGGTCGGTCGGGTCGTTTGAAAAAAGATGCAAATTAAACCTTTGTATTTAAATAGTACTAGACATAATTTTCTATGAAATAGGCCTACACTTTATTGGCTGAATAACTGGCACGAAGATGACACACAAGCTCAGTCAACAGTTCTCGGTTCTGTACTGGTGATCCGAGAACCACTGTACCTGTGCGTTCGGTAGTACGCGGATGCGCAGTATCAGCTGCTCGTGCTCATCACTTCTCTCAGCAGTGGCACCAACATGTCTCAGTTCAGTGAACTGTTCCTGGAGTAAAATATACTTCGGGATATTGGTTTATTTCGATTCGGAGGGACTGTCAGGAATGTCTGAAAGTGAGTAGGCCTAACTTGTGGATCAGCACTGACGCAAGACGCGAACTGTTTCGAACAATTCAGTTCGATTTAGTGTACTGGTTCGACCGGTTCACTAAAAAGAACCGGTTCAAAAGAACGATTCGTTCACGAACCGGCCATGTCTATGATCACTAGTCTGCAGAGAGATGGAGGCGGCAAGAGAAAAGGTGAAGACTGGGGAGTGGAAGCTCCGAAATAATGAAAGATGATGACCAAAGTGCTGGCTTTATGTGTACGTCTTCTTGCGATGCTGTGTTATTAGGCCTACACGTCTGGCCCAATGACGCTACGATGAGCATTTACTAGCTACTTTTAAAAAATGCGGTCAGGAAGCGGGTCGGGTACAATATTTTCATACTTTTTTTGCGGTCCGAGTTGCGGGCGGGTTAGTTGAAAACGTCGGTCGGGTGCGGGTTCTTTATACATTGACCCGCGCATCACTCAGTGACCCGCGCATCACACACCTTTTCTCTTGCCGCCTCCATCTCTCTGCAGACTAGTGATCATAGACATGGCCGGTTCGTGAACGAATCGTTCTTTTGAACCGGTTCTTTTTAGTGAACCGGTCCAACCAGTACACTAAATCGAACTGAATCGTTCGAAACAGTTCGCGTCTTGCGTCAGTGCTGATCCACAAGTTAGGCCTACTCACTTTCAGACATTCCTGACAGTCCCTCCGAATCGAAATAAACCAATATCCCGAAGTATATTTTACTCCAGGAACAGTTCACTGAACTGAGACATGTTGGTGCCACTGCTGAGAGAAGTGATGAGCACGAGCAGCTGATACTGCGCATCCGCGTACTACCGAACGCACAGGTACAGTGGTTCTCGGATCACCAGTACAGAACACTGTTGACTGAGCTTGTGTGTCATCTTCGTGCCAGTTATTCAGCCAATAAAGTGTAGGCCTATTTCATAGAAAATTATGTCTAGTACTAT
Source organism: Tiaroga cobitis (assembly GCA_030578255.1). Taxonomy (NCBI): domain Eukaryota; kingdom Metazoa; phylum Chordata; class Actinopteri; order Cypriniformes; family Leuciscidae; genus Tiaroga; species Tiaroga cobitis. Next base: position 34,769,990 of record CM060602.1, on the reverse strand, counting down.
ATAAATACAAAGGTTTAATTTGCATCTTCTTTCAAACGACCCGACTGACTGCGACCCGAAAATCATTAAAAATAATTTTGGATGACTCGTAACTGTGGGTAACCGCGGGTGACCGCAGGCACCCGCTCATTTTGGATCAACCCGCGCATCACTGATATATATATATATATATATATATTTTTTTTACATTTTTGGGTGAACTGACCCTTTAATGCATAACTAATGTTAACAAATAAGACCTTATTGTAAAGTGTTACCTGTGTCTCTTTAATGTGTCTTGATGTTCCATATACTGTATGAATATGTGAATGAGATTTGAAATTCATTTACTGCTATTATGCACTGTGCACTATGAGGAAAAAAAAGGAGAACAACAGAGAATAAGGCAAGAAGAATGAAAAGGGTAAAAAGGCCTGTAGGCATGGACAGTCTTGAGAAATCTGCGGTGGGCTGGAGAAATCCCGCATTGTGATTGGTCAGAATCTTTTGACCTGCAGGAAGATGGAGAGAATAATCAGTACAGATCTGACGGCTCGCTTCATGTGCTCTGAGCTAATGAGAACACTTAAATTCTCTGCTGTCTGCATAATGACTCTCTTTATCTGTAAATCCTCAGCGGTCTGTTTCTTAACCATCCTCTCTCTCTCTCTCTCTCTCCCCTTCCAGCTTTCACATGTGGAATGCCGTGGATGAGGTAATCACTCTGTGCATGAAGACTGTTTCTGAATCGGATTTGAAAGCCATAACTGCTTTATAATATTACCTTTGAAATTAAGTTGTTTTTTTTTAACAAAACGTGTTGGATAAAGTGAAGCTGTTTTTGCACTGATGAACGGTGGCCGAGAAGGGTCACAAAACATACAAACGCCACAACAACTACATATTCAGAAAACACATACAAATTCAGAAAACACATGCAAACAACGCCACAACAACTACATATTCAGAAAACACTTCCAAATTCAGAAAACACATACAAACGCCACAACAACTACATATTCAGAAAACGCATACAAATTCAGAAAACAACTTCGTTGATTTCACATCACGTACGCTGCAAATATTCGCAGCACGAGCAAATAGGGAAACGAACTGCAAACTGCAAAAACACAACGGAACCGGTTGTCTTAGCGCTATTTTTTGAATGTGTGCTTTTGTTGTCTACGGTAGAGGTAAGTGTTTCTCTTTCATAATGATAGACTTGTCGATGTGCTCTGATACCGAAGTGGTTTTGTATGTTTTTTAACATATTAAGTTATTGTCCCCATAATGTATTAGTCCACGCAGATCATTGTACATCTGCCCCCTTCAGGATTCGAGTAAGTATTGCCTGTAGGCTGACGCTCCATAAGGAACCCCACGTTCAGACCACACGACGGGCAAAACTTGGGAGTGTCCCCCAGTTGCACGGCATTTCAATTTCAAACTGAAAAATAAATAATTAGTTCAGATATCATTCATTACGCCAGTAATGCATCTATTTAGTGACCAGACGCGAGCTAGCCAGCTAGTTTCCAGCTAACAACGTTGGCAGAACGTTTAACAATGATCTGCGTGGACTAATACGTTATGGGGACAATATCTAAATATGTTAAAAACACACAAAACCACTTCGGTATCAGAGCACATCGACAAGTCTGTCATAATGAAAGAGAAACACTTACCTCTACCGTAGACAACCGGATGGATGCGGGTCCGTCACTGATTATGGCCCCCCCAGAAAACATTTCCGTTGTGTTTTTGCAGTTTGCAGTTCGTTTCCCTATTTGCTCGTGCTGCGAATATTTGCAGCGTACGTGATGTGAAATCGACGAAGTTGTTTTCTGAATTTGGATGTGTTTTCTGAGTATGTAGTTGTTGTGGCGTTTGTATGTGTTTTCTGAATTTGGATGTGTTTTCTGAATATGTAGTTATTGTGGCATTTGTATGTGTTTTGACCCTTCTCGGCCACCGTACTGATGCCAGGTTTATTCATTTGTTTAATAATCGTATGAATGATCTTATGCTTTACAAAAAACAGAAAAAAATAAAGAAGTTAAAGAGCCTATATGTAGGAAGCAGGGCGAGATCGAGAGCCGTGGGAATGGAGCGAGGCCGGTGGTGCGAATGCTAATAATCCCGGGGTCTTGCATGCGTGCCACTCCGGCCTAGAGTCTCACGGAGGAACTCCGGAAGGATAAAAGGAGGAGTGACGACTGTGAAGGACGAGAGAGGACCTTAGCATTCTCGCCACCGGCCTCGCTCCGGTCCCATGACGCTCGGCCCCGCCCTGCTTGCCACACATTTATTATGTTATATTTATTTCACAGATTTTTTTCAAATATGAAAATATAAATAACATAACACCTCTCACTCCTAGCCTTAATTCGTTTATTTAATGTTTTTTAAATATCCACCTTTATAATAGTTTGCAATCCTATTAAGTGAAATGCCCTACACCACAAACTGAACATTTTAAACTAAATAAAATTACTTTTATGTTTTAGATCTTTTTTTTTTTTAAGAGTTTCTTAGTCATCTGGGGCTCATGAAAACATCTAATTAATTACCAGAAGAGATTTGCCTCAAAGCTCCTCATCAGATTTGGGTAATGACTTCAGGGAAGAGACTGTTAAACATGGCCGCCTGCAGAGAAAGACAGGGACAGGCAGGCTGCTTTCAGTGAGGTCCTCCTAGCCCACACAGACTCTGGGGTTTACCTACCGAAAGCTTCCTGTCCCATGGGCAACAGCGGATATGGCTGAGAGTGTGTATGAGATAGATAGGTGGGGGTTCGTTTTATAGCCATTTTTTGTCAAGCACTGCTGACCACCAGGAAAAGGTGGTGAACACTGCCAAGATTCCAACCTCTGGAATTTAACCTAAGCAGGGGAACGGGAGCCATCGACCAGCAGGATGCAATGCTGTATATGAGCAGAGCCATTTAAGCACACACAGGTTGATTCATAAAACAGCAGCAGGCTCTTTTAGACAAAGCCAACTCAATATGTACGACAGCCACGCTTTCAACACATTTGTACTCCTTTCACCCAAATAGAAAAAAAAACATCACACAGTTGGTGGCATGCAAATGAAAAGACGTGGGTTACATTAAAGGGCTCCGTTTTGAGGCTTTTACTTAATGTCTATTAACTTTAATGTCATCTACAGTACAATGCATTTACAGTCGTGGAAGCGCACTTCCAAAAGTAAATAATTTATATATATATATATATATATGCACATTTGCAATTTAACATTAATAATAATATATTATAACTGCATTAGATGCAGCCATTGTGAGTATAAGAGACTTATAAGACACACACACATGCACACACACGTTGCTATCCTATCATTATGAGGATTTTATACTGAGCTAATGATATTTTCTAGCACCCAACTCTAAACCTTCCCATCACAGAAAACTTTCTGCATCTTTACATTTTTAATAAATCTTTTATTGTTTTGAATTATAAGGACATCAGCATGTCCTCATAATGTAGGGGGCGTGGCCTGAAACCTGAATACACACCACAATATGGACTTTGGGTCCTCATAATTTAGGTCAAACCAGTGCACACGTCTCTTTCTCTCGCTCTCTAATTTGTCTAATTGTTCATCTGGATTGCAGAGGCTCTGATGTTTCAGAGGATGCAGCATGCAATCCTCATCCGCATTTCTGAGAATCTGCCCTCTCATCTTCCGACAGTTTGAAATGTGGTTCATCACTGGAGCATCACTTTAAGATTTGGTTAACATTAGTGGTGCCACGCTATAGTATGTCTCCATTTAACGGAGCCTCAATGCCTGAGGAAACACCACTAATCACCATTCTGTTCAGTCACAAAGATGGAAGCCTCATCAGTGGCCTGATGGATCTGAAAGGTTGAATACTGAGCAATGCACTCCAATCAGCAAGCACTGGAACAATTTTATGAATTTCCCATGAAGCACATGAGAATAGGGCCAAGTGATGGTCAGCACTTAGAAGACCCACTTACAGCATTATTCTTGCATGACTGAGAAAATGTCTTTAAAGTGTTTCAATAAAAGACACATCATGGAAAACAGGACTTTCTTTGCCTTTTTGCAGAGTTTTGCAACCGCAACTATAAAAACGAATAATTCTGAAAAAAAAAAATCATGGTATCGATGTCAAAATCATGAGTACATAAACATATGAGAGCCTACATTTACAAATCAACACCTACTGAATACTCACTATATGCTGGTACACATAGTTTAGTGAATCATTAAAGGCAATTTATATGTTTTAAAAGTACATGAATACTACATTTCTAGATGAATTCATTAAAAAATTATAATCATCTTATATTAATGAATATACAGTTTATGCAAAAACTCAATCGTGAACAATATAATGACTTCCTAAGCCACTTTTTGATGTCTATTAAATGCTTTACTTGTCTGCTGCAAAACTTTAAAGCCTTTGAAATACCTGGGGTTTTTATTCTAAGCATATATTGATACTGATTGACTGCAATTTGTTTGGTTAAATAATCAGCGTATTATGTTGAAGAATTCATTACGTTTTAAATGATTTTCCTAACATACATTAAGTGGACTTCAGCAAGAAAAACAGTAAAAGTGTCAAATATGTCCCTTTAAAGTGAGAACAGAGCAGCCATGATGATACAGGCCTATCTGTCTTGATCAAAGACCTAAAACAACAGCTCAAACTGATGTCGCGCAAACCCCAGCACCGGTCACGTACATTCAAGCTTCTCATGGGTCGGTGTTGACTGAGGTGGAAAAGTAAACATTTACACTGATTCAATAAACCTCTTTCCAGCCTAGTACATGGAGTCATACATTTCAGCCATGATCTTGGTCCATGCACATGGTCCAAACATAGACGTACTCTGCCCTGACAATCTGTGTCAGAATAAACAACGCACAAACCATAGACCGCCCTGACTTGTACTCGTGTAGGAAGGCACGTGTAGAGTCATAAAACTACCAGGCGCAGCCCTATAAGAGGCAGGCTCTGTAGGAAAACAGGAAAAGTGCCTGAGGATATGTCGTTTAATGCAGCGGAAGGTTAATTAGTGGTAATTGGTTAATTGTAGAGAGAGGAAAGAGCGGAGACCTTTTAGGTAGAATCAGACAGACAGTGGGTGAGGGCGACTGCGTCAGGGAAATCCACATCAGAGCCACATCTGAGAAATCAGAGCACATATTCCTTTCAGTGGCTCATAAAACTTTACAAAAGATTCATTCAAGAAGGCTGCTAGCTCTTAAACAAGGTCAGCTTTGTCACTTTATTTTAAATGATGGGTGCAAGAAAAGTCAAAGAAAGTCAGATCAATTGAGTAACAGATATATAGATAGATAGATGGATACATGGATAGATGGGTGGATGGATGGACGGATGGATATATATAGATAGACAAGACACACACGGACAGACATACTGTAGAACGAAAGGCATATATGTTGGGGTTTTGTCCTATTTGTTTCTTTTATTATGAGATTTGGTGTGCCCTTCATGTGGATTCCCCTCCTCCTTGTGCAGGACCCTCACACACAGGCTGATCCCAAACCACAGCTATATATCTAACCAGGCACAAGCAGAGACAGCCAGACCAGAACATCCTTCACTTTGTCAATGTCATAAAAATGCATCTGAAAAAATGTTCCTCTATTAGATGTCCTTGAGAAACAAGAACATCTTATAATATAAGGGTGTAGATGTCTGAATATTAAAAAAATAAAAATAAAAAACATACGACAGAGGTAAAAACAGATGAATTTGATTGAATTGCCTTGAAGGTGGCCATCTTGGTACAGTAACACACATGGCAGACTAAACTCTCCAAAATGATTTGTAAAGATTACATTTCAACTATTTTTAAATAATATTGGACAACAATCATAATTTTGATTCTGAGCCTTTGAAAACAGTCATTGATTTTGTGATGTGTTTTGGTGGAGCTAAAGCAGAATACACACTTTACCTCTGAACACAATGTTTCTCACATGCAATAACATCTCACATTTAATCTGATTTCCAAATGTCCAATCACATAGAATTAAACATTACAAAAAAAAATAAAAAAACGATAGACGCATTAAGCCACCTTGAAGTTCTCTCTGGATACTATTTGTACTTTTATCAAGCCTGACTGCATTGCCACACTCTTTCCTGCACTAACTCAATCCGGTTTGAGAGGACAAACTGTATGGACTTCTCGCTATTTGTATTTTCAGAGTAAACCCTATTCAAGTGTTTGTGTCTGCGGTTCACAGTGAGTCATCTATCAGAGCTAAAGAGCTGTGAGAGGGGCACTACACACAGACACGACTGTGAGAATGGATTGAGGACTGTGGCCAAACAGAAGACATTAATCAGATACTGGTATTCCCTGCTGGGGTGAGGAGAAGGCTGGTGAAAGCTTCCTTCAGCAGAATACATGAGCACGGGCTCCGTACCACACAGGGAGCTCTCGATGGACCGCACTGAACATGCTGACTGAGGTATGAAGTTGGACTGCGTTACTGTACAAGGTTTGGCAGGACTTTGAGTATCTCAAAGCAAACAAAGTGAAAGGAGGAAAGAGGCTGCAAGAAAGAGACAGATAGAGTGTAATCTATGTGCTATGGTTGAGAGTGCTAAATACTCACCAATGTCATCTCAGGTAGGATTCAGTATTCAGACCTCAACCAACACCCTAAATAACAAACCAATTGAATTTATGTTACACATGTATATATAAAAAAAACACTTAAGGGGATAGTTCACCCGAAAATAAAAATGTACTCACTTCTATGACTATGTATTCTGTGGAGCACAAAAGTAAATAAATAAATGAAAATAATAAAAATGGTAACGCTTTAGATTACAGCCCGGAAAGTACTGTGTAATTAAGAGGAATTTACAGTGTAACTTTCTGTAATTATTGTGTACCTATAAAGTACTTACATGTAAGTATAAGGGAACAATATGTAAAGTTTGGGGAATAAAGGGGTAACAACCAGGAGAAATAAAAAAATATTTATACTGTAAGTATTATAGAACTAAGGGGTACTTATTCTACTATTATGATACAACAATCTTACATTTGGGAACTATTTAGCGAGAACATACACTGCGTACCTTTTTGTAATAATTGTGTACCAAGGCAATACATACTGTATAGGCTTTTTAAAAATGACAGGGTACATATCTATGCATTTATAAATATATATATATGTATATATATATTTTTTTTTTATAGCAAAAGTGCAGATGTTTAAGTTTGGGCTAACAAGGCAAGAAAAGCTAAGACTATTGCAATTTTTTTCAAATATACTGGGAAATAAATCCGGTTTCATGTGGTTACAGGGTAAGTGGTGCTTGTATAATAAATAAAGGTTTCCGAGTCAGTGATATAAGATTGTGTGGATGCATTTTTATTGTACTTACCCTGTAACTACATGGAACAAGAGGGTAACAAGCACCACTACATGAAACAAGAGTATCTTTCCCCAATATTTAAGCAAAAGTTGCAATAGCTTTCGTTTACAGTGCACTTTTGTTAAAAAGATTACTTTATAAATGCATAGATATGTACCCTGTAATTTTTAAAAAGCCTATACAGTATGTACTGGTTCACCATTATTTCAAAAAGGTATGTTCTTGCTAAATTGCTCCCAAATGTAAGATTGTTATATCATAATAGTAGAATAAGCACCCTTTAGTTCTTTAATACTTACAGTATAAATAATTGTAAAATTTTCCTGGTTGTTACACCTTTATTCCCCAAACTTAAAATATTGTTCCCTTATACTTATATTGTAAGTACGTTATAGGTACACTAATTACCGAACGTTACACTGTAAAATCGCTTTAATTACTCAGTACTTCCCGGGCTGTAATCTGAAGCGTTACCATAAAAATCATGTTGTTTGTACCCCAAAGTACTTCAAAATATCTTTCAATATTCAAACCAATATTTATATAATTTAATAAAATTTTTGTTAACATATTTGTTTCTTTATAATAAGTTATTAGAAATAAAAGTATAGCTTTATAGTTATATACAACTATATATATATATATATACACTGCCCAAAAATGTTACTTACTACCAGTTATTTTTTAAATAATTTTTGATTAATCTGATACGAGTCTAAATTGTTTCCTTTAGTTTATATTAGAAAAAAGAAAGATCTTATTTGTGGGGGGTTTTCTGATGCGACACACTTGCCTCACAGAGTGACTAGGAAAGATACAGTACTAATTCCCAAATCCGTGTTTAGAAAGACTCGTTATGAAAAAATGAACAGAGCATGCACTCAAACAAACAAATTCAGACCGCAACTGCCGCGTGTGTATACTAAGCGGAATTGGAGAGACATGCACACTAGAGAAATAAGTCCCAGGATTTGTAGTTTATTCTTTTTGTCATTAAAATGGTTTTTAAGTAATCCAGGTGTATGCACAGACTACGGAAATCCAGCTTCTCCCAAATAAACATGCAGGCATTAAGGCTCATGATGGTCCGGAAAAGGCATGGTAGTGACTTCCAAAATCTTTGTTTAAATTCACACATTTTAGGAGCATGAAACTAAGGGCAACAAATACATACAAACAGAAAACTGCCCCAGGTGTACACCGTACCGGGACGATCTGATACACACTCAACATCTGGACATGAGCCCTGCACTATATGGTCTATCCCGGGGCTGATCTGTCATTAGGACCAGAGATGTAGTCGGTAAACTCTCACAGATGAGGGGAAGAGCTACACGCCCCCCTACCTTTCAATGTGCCAGTGTGTGTGTGTGTGTGTGTGTGTGTGTGTGTGTGTGTGTGTGTGTGTGTGTGTGTGTGTGTGTGTGTGAGGGGGAAACCCGATAGCCCTTCTGTAATCAGTCTTGTTAGTGTCCGTGAGCAGTAGCCCCCGTCTAACCTGATCTCAGTCAAAAACATGGCACTGACGGAAAGAAAGGACTTACTCTAAACCCAAAACAGATGGCTTTAATGGATGATTGTGTATCCTATTTGTGCCTGTGTGTATTAAATGTTTTGTATTTGAATCAGTGTTGCTGCAGTATGAGTCTGTAAATATTTTCTGAGGGAATGTCCTGATAGGATCATATACGACATGCTTGATGTAATACACTCATAGTCAAAAGTTCAAAAAAGTGCCCATGTGTTGGTTCTGTTGAAGAAAAAAGTTCTTGTTTAGGTCTGCATATTATATACTGTAAATCTTGATAGTACTTTGATAGAAACTTGTAAAAACTTGTGCATTCTATCTTACCAGATGTACCGATATAATAAATAACATATTTAAAAATAGAAATAAAAAAAAAAAATAGTAAAAAATTAAAATAAAAAATTGTAAACAAAAATTAATACAATAACAATAATAATAGTAATGCTTTAAAATCTACGAATATCGTGCTTTGTATAAAAACTTGTGCATTAAATCTTGCCAGATTTACTGATATTCTAAATATAATAAATTATATGAGAAAAATAGTAAACAAAAAAAATTTAAAAATAGTAAGCAAAAATAAAAACTTTTAAAATAATAAACAAAAAATAATAATATTCAAAAAAGTAAAAAAACAACAACAACAAAAAAAACATACATACCCATTTTCACACAATAAGAAGCAAGTATGGGCATAATATTGCTGTTTTGTTGCAAAAAGACCAAAACATTAAGCTTGGTATTACAATAAAATGTTTCTCTTTAGTTAAAGATAACAACAGAAAACAGATTTAGCTTTACGTTTGCGCAAGTAAGTGTTTTTTAATAATTCAATAGTTATAACAGGAAGACTTAGTAAGCGTTATGCAATGAACTTTTTTCTCATCACCCAGTCGTGTATCTTCTGCTTTAAAGGACCTCTAACATTCGCATTCATACAGACTGGCCTCCCAGGTTGTTGCACTGGTTCGGGCCGAGCTGGGATCCAACAATAACATTTTTGTTAATGCACGTTTATGGCTAATCCTGCATGCCCTTTGATATCTGATAACATACTCAGCTTGACTGAACGTGGATTAGAAGCCATTCCGGTTCTACAGATCCGTGTTCTCCTTGTTGTGGTTCCGTTCTGACAGAACATGGATAAAGCGAGCGGAACGCTGGTAGACGCTCTTCAGCTGCGATGACTAAGGCAGAAGAGAATGCGTAATTAAGGTGAAGCATTTCCTCCTCAAATGAAGCTCTGAGGAGCTTCAGTTTAATTACAGTTCTTTAGATAAGAACAGGCTGGTACACAAGAGAGTGGTGTGTTAACACAGTGATTTGGATGCAAAGAAAAAAAAAAAACAGAAAATGAAAGGGCAGCATAATTACCTCAAGTATGTGTTGATGCACCATCTTAATAATGTATGAAAATATATGGTGATTTTAAGAAAGTGTAACAACTTTAAAGTCCCCATGAATTCAAAATTGACCATACTTACTTTGCTTGCCTAAATTGATCGTTTTGTGGTGAACAATTCATCCATGCAAGTCAATCCACACAAAAAAAATTTTTGGCTTCATAATCTTTAATCAAAATCTGAAATTTCCCCTCCCCTCTGCATTGGAGGACCTTCCCTGATGACGTAGGTTTGACGGTTTGGGTGTCTGCTTAACATCCGTAACCACGCCCCTCCAACTGACAGTAGACAGGCTGAATGAAAACACCTACTTTTCTAGATCCAATCAGGTGCTAGTTGGAAAAAAAGCCACGCCCACTATTTTGCCTCATTTAGTATTCCGTTTCTCTTGGAAATACGTCACAACACTGGAGAATAGTCGTTTGCAACTTCCGGTTCACGGGGACTTTAAAGATAATTATTTGTTACTCACTATGTAGCTTTGCATAGCCAGATCTTCAGACTGATGGCAAACGTTCTGAACTTCAAGGTCCGCCCAGAGGCCGTCTGACTGACATGAAAAGCAACTAAACACAGTTTGTTTTGTTCCTCGTCATGTTTGGGTGTGTGAAAATATAACGTCGATGTTCCTACAATAACAGAACGGTGTGTAAAAATCATAGACATATTTAAAAGAGTCTAGGCCTACTTTACATACTTTTGAAAATCCTGCGTTTAGTTGATCCTGATAAGCGCTCATTGTCACAGTTGTAAACACAGCGGCTTTCTTCTTCCATAAGGGGGTTTGGCCTCACGCCATCTTTGTTTCCAGGCGGACCGTTAAAGAACGCGACACGCTTTTCCTGTAGAATTCAACCAATCAGATGACAACTTCAAAACTTGAAAGTGTTTTCAATTTTGTGTGCCTTATACATCAGACATTCAGCCAATTCAGTGGGTGTGACGTCTGAGGCTGAGACTACTCACTATGTAAATTAGACATATTTTCTGACTAGAATATTTGAACCGGAAGCAGCCATGTTTTGTCTAGACAGAAACTATTTGAGCCAAAATAGTGTTGTAAGGACCAGACATAACGGCACACCAGAACTAAATATTTCCCCAATGGTTTGGGGCTCTTACTGTGAATTTGGCCGTTTCCCGTTTCATTATCACCAACAACAATACAATAAATAATAAACTTCAAAAACAGTGTCAATAATAATTTAATAAAATAATATTTTTATTAACTAAATTATTATAATAAAATAAACTAAAAAGTTATCTAGACAAAAACTGTTTTCACAATGATTAGCACTTCTGTTTTATTTTAAGTTTGGATTCTTATACGTAATAGTATCAAGTTTCCACTTGTATTACAGACGGGCACAAACCAGAGCTGATTCAAATAGAGATATGTCAACATTTATGTCTAACACAATTTTAATATGAATGCTGCCATTGAGAACTTACACAGTGCAAGTCTGTGGAAATAAATGCATGTACAGTATAAGGCTGATGGATCATTTCTTTGTGTTTCTGGGTTGGTTCTGTGGAGGAGAGTCAATGCTTTGCAGACAGAAAGAAAACTATTCTGTCTGTCTGGATCAAATGATGTATCACAGGTTTATGATGTCAGAGAAATGCATTTGCTTTGCATTGGAAAATGTGCCTCTGAAATGACTGTTCTGAACAAATAGCACACATCTTGATATTACGTTGTGTAGTTAAATATCTTATGTATGTTTCCAAACTAAATGTGTATGATAACCACTTATTCAAATGTGCAAATGATCAGTATCACTTTTACTTCGCCTAAAAATGGAGGCCACTTCACCATTTTGTGTGAAGCCTGGCTACCACAAGCCTGTTACAACATCAATCCATCCTTAAGGGCTAACTTTGAAGATGAAAGACACTTAGACTAGGGCCATCTCTTAACTTAACCACTGGCTTGGTTTGCTGTAAAGGATTTGGCAACAGTACTAAGCCTGTGGTTTTTGGCATCCAGCACACGCCTGCATGTCTTTGGGGATGCGACAGAGGGAGTCGGCTACGTAAAGGTGGGCCAAGCCCTTGCTAAGCGGGCCATATGCTGCCCCTCTCATGCCCAGCGATGGGTCACTGTGCGCCAAAACTCACAAGCTGTACCAATTACACCACCCACCTCATCTTTGATACAGTGCCCATCAAAACGTTCATCTTTCTCCTTTTATTTTCCTTGCTTTCTTTCTCGCTCTCCTTGAAAATACATCTCAAACCACAGTTACAGCTTGTTCTCCTTTCCCCATCAATCCATTATCTGTACATTCACAAGAGAGCTCTACTTAAGGTTTTCTAGACATCGTTGAACTGTTTGCCTAAAACAAATATCAAAAAGACATTTCAGTTTTCTTTCCAGTGCAGTACAATCAGTGAAGGGGCTCACAATGCCATTCAGAACTGAATGAAGAATGCCTTTGACATTCCATTTCATTTTTTGAATTTGAAATGAGGTAGAAAAAAGGACACAAAATTTCTATTCAAATTTGAATGGAAGGAAGCACAGTATAATTTAAATTAACTGAAATTCAAAGAAAAGACAAACTTGGAATTTTGGCTTGATAAAGGCCTTAAAGGCACACTATGCAAGAATTGTACCTTAATATAACAGCTTCAAAGTCATTTCGGTGGTAAACAAACTCATAGTAGGGCGAATCATCCTGGTAGTAAAGCTTGGGGGGGACACCGCTGAAAAAAACAGCAATGCAAGTTTGAGAGGAGCGCCCCCAACAAATCTCACGAGAATCAATAACGACATGCTTTACGGCAACGATGTCACACACATCAACAACAACATTTGAAGCACGAAGACACTTGCGCGCATTTCAGACGTGATACTCGACGATGGAAAAAGCTAAGAAAATGCGGTCGGAAGAGACTAGGAAAAGGAAAATAGAATCTGACCGCGTGAGGAACCGGACAAGAGTCCCACTCGGTCGGGCTTTCACTCGTTGGCGCGAGCTAAAAAACAGCACTGGATGCAACAGTGATGCTGACCTGGCGATCTTGTTGATGGACTAGTTAAGCCTCGCTCACACTACAGGAGTTTTAAAATCCTTACCGATTTTGAAATCTGGTTGCAGCTCACACTTCAGGAGAATCTTTGCAGATTTTCTTACCTCAAATCTTAAACATGCTCACACTACAAGATTTGAAAATCGTGGCGCATCACACCTACACAATGTTATTAAGATTCGTGCCAGAGAAAGCGCCTCACGTGATCTCACGCAACAGATCGGAAGCGGAAAGGTGGATGTAAACAAAATATCTGTCCTTCATATCAAGTCGTGACCAAGGAAAGCGAAATCTTTAAAAAAAAAACATCCTTTTAATAAGGATATTTCTAATGAATGGCGTCAGCTCTGTTCAATACAATGATCAGCAGCGTTGCTCAATGCCCATTGCTGCTCAGCTGAGCATTGTAAAGTGGAGCTCAAAGTTAAAATTAAAATAATTCACAGCTTGTTTCATTTAACCTATCTTTGAATGAATATAACTTTATAATGAATATAAATATTTTATAATGAAAATATTTTTTGTGTAGGCCTAGGCCTAATTCTGTGAATTACACTGTGCAAACCAAAGTAATAGCCTACAGTAGCTACTACCCACCGGATGAAGGAAGGGCTCTCAGTCTCCACAGAACATAAAATATTCATATTATTTTATTTTTCGTGTTGGCATTTGAGGAAAAAACAATGTTACGGACATGACCGCTCTAAGCGACTTTAAAATATGCTTTAAAACTTTCACAAAGACATCAAAAAGAAAGCACAAAACCTTTCTTTAAATCGAATTTCGTTTTGTATTAATTGTATCTTTAAACAATGTTTCATCAACCAATTGCCTGGATTTTTATAAATAAGAAGTAAATATTCATAAATGAACCGAAACTCAGCGTATATAAGATAGACTTGCCTCACAGACATGTCTACTTTTAAACAGAACAATTCAAAACGAAAGAAAACAGACAACAGACTGCTCTCTGCTTATGTAATCCGTATGAAATGTGCATTTCTCTCTGGCGCGTTCACTACTGAAGATCGCGTGCATCCTGCGGAAGACGGAAGAGTTGCAGATGGTTCAGGATCGATATCGAAAAATCTATATTTTTGACAACACTAGATTGTAGGCTACTTAGTTTATTATTTCAGATGCCTTTATTATGCATTTAGTATTTTATTATTATTTATTACTGTATTGTGCTTATTTATTTAGCAATAAATGGATAAATGGAGATAATGCGCGCATCGCGCTGATGAGTCACTCAAAATTACCTCAATTCCTTCACCATGACAGCCCTACTTATTGGCTATTGTGACAGTACTGATGTAATGACAATCTTGCTCATCCCGATAAATATCAAACATGTTTGATATGATCGGGGCGAGCCCGATTTGTGTAAGAGCAGATCGGGAGGTGCAAGATTCGATCTGTGAATGCCTCACATTACCAGATAATCTGTGCCGAACATCGGAACCGATCGAGGTCCTCGACAAGATTTTTTCTCCGATTCTCGGGAGGGGAAAATCGGGCATAAATCGGCCTAAAACTCCTGTAGTGTGAGCCAGGCTTTAGTAAATCTTTCTAAGTTTGTGTGCATTTTATTTTGTGATTTCACCAGAATGAATAGAGTCTCCGCAACGGCGATAGATTGAAGAGCGCGTCCGAGTGAAGACTGCGCGCGCGCCGCCACAAGAGACACTATGTATCTATGACACTGATAGCAGCAGACACAAGCGCTCAGGTTGAGTTCAAAAACACATTCTAGCGCTAGATCTCTTATTTAAGGGCACACTATGCAAGATTTGTACCTTAATATAACAGCTTCGAAGGGGTATCAGGCCGTGAGTGCAGAGACCAGTCTATGGCAGACGCTCTTCGCGAGTGGCATTTACGACAGTAACGTTAAATACCAGTACTCCAAAGCAACTCTAGGGGTCGCTGTTTGACAAAAACGGAATTCCTGCATAGTGTGCCTTTAAGTATTAAAACATTTAGGTACCTAATCACAGGTATTGAGGTTTTTTTTTTGTTTAAAATATATAGAAGTTTCATAGGTCTTATGGACAGAGAGAATGATAAAACAATAGATATAGCAATGGATAGATGGATAGATGAATGGACGGACAGACGAATGGACAGACAGATAGCCAGACAAACACCCAGACATATAGATAGGTAGATATCCACATTCTCTGAAGAAAAAGTGAATGATGCTTGCAAGGGCAAAACTCACTGGCACAATGATATGGTTTTGAAACTGGTTGTAAGAGTGTTGCTTAGACATTCTGGCTGTCATCTCAACACTACACTGAAGTAGACGCAGGTCATGCTCTTTTGAACAATGAGCTATCTCTATCTCTCTCTCTCTCTCTCTCTCTCTCTCTCTCTCTCTATCTCATACACACGCACATAGGTTCCATACAGACATAATGATTTATATACTGTTCAAACTGTATATTCTATCCCCTACCCCTAAACCCACCCATCACAGAAAACTTTCTGCACCTTTACATAAAAAAAACATAATTTCATATGATTTATACGCTGTTTTAAACAAAGTGTACAAAAACAAAAAAAAACAAAAACAAAGTGTACAAAAACTGGTGTACAAAGTGGCATTAAGTTTCTCACAATCAAATGCGTGATGTTCTGGAGGGTTTATGCATAAAAAAAAATAAAAAATGATGGAGCAACCCCCCTTTAAAGACCCCGAAATTGACCTCCGACTCTGAAAGCTCAACTTTTCCATTTGGCCCTCATTGGTGTTTGCATTTCAGCAGGCCGCAATACAGAAGATAGATGTATTTGCCTAAATCCTGAGAAGTTGATGTGGAATGAGGAGATCCAAGGACAACAGCAGCCATGACAAGAGGCACTTCAAAAAGAGGTAATGAGTAACTGCAGGTCAGACTCAGAGAAATATGAGGAGAATGACTGCGAGCACGAAAAAGAGACAATAATGTTTGATCCTGAAGGGAGGCCCAACCCCCAAGTCTGACTCCTGCCAGCTTTGCGTCACGCTGAAATCCTTCCCCCTCTTCACATGCTTTCATTATAGCATGAGAGCTCATTAATCAAAGCTCTCCTAAAGGAGAGAGGCTGAACGCTGTGGTGTGAGTGGCCTTCTGATGCTCTACTACCTCCATGCCATATTGGACACACACACTTACAAATCATCTGGTTATAAACTAGTCTCTGGTAGCTAACTATGAGGCATTTGATCGATTTATCAGGAAGAGACTGATTGACACGTAAAGCCACTAACAACAGTTTTTGTTCTGGTTTTATGTAGGGGCAGGTTTCTCTGAAATGGATTTTACCACAAAAATCAATCATTTAAATAATGACACAGCATTTACGTGTCACCATTCTGATACACAAAATACCCAAAAACTTGAGGACAAGATATTTCTTCCTAGCTCAATCAATCTTTCGGTTTGGATTAACGTTTATTTTTTTATCATCAAAGCATCCATATAAATGAAAGAACAGAGTCGGTGGAATGAACAGACTGCGAGAGCACCCGTGGACTCCACCAGCTGAGCTCCAAACTCTTCCAACCAATCAACAGATTCATCAGAGGCCCCAATCAATCTCACACGCAGAATAACAGAGGGAACATTTCTCATACCAGAGCCTCTGGCGTGTGCAAGTCTGCTTCTGCCAGCAGTTTGTCATGTTTGAATGATTGGTCATATCACCACCAGTAAGTATTTAAAAGTTAAATATGCAGAAGATATGATGAATTTGGCCAAGGATCAAATACACAACATTGTTTACATTCAGCCTAAAGCCTTTTTCACATTGCATGTGATATTTGTCTCCCATTTTAACAGTGGAATTCAGTTGAAAATCCCTATAGACCTATTCATCAACTATCTTTTGCTATACAACTTCTTTGAATCAATATAAACTACTACTTTCCACTCAAAATGACACATCAACACCTTTTATTTAGTAAATGTGACTGAATCCAGATGATTTAAGCAGTTTACAGCTACAAGTTGGGATTTGGGCTCAGTTCTGAGTAGATAAATTAGCATTTGGATGTAAACGTGATCCACATTATCATGTAAATTAGACTTCATGACAATGAAATATATAATAGTTCTCAGTCCCAATACAAATAATATAATTCATGCCTGTTATTAAAGGAAATATTTAATACAGTAACCCAGAAATCAAGCTGCAGTTTGGCTACGCAGCACAAATACTGTCAGGCTGAAGGCTAGTTAGCTGCTTCTCTTATGAACATTTGAAAATATGGTGTGAAACCTATTCATGCAACTTAATTGGGTAGGCTGAGGAGTATATCTGCCTTGTTTGATTAAAAAATGCAGTAAAACAGATTTATTGTGGAATAGTTTTACAATTTAAAATAAATGGTCTCTATTTCATCAAATTTCATCATCATTAATCCAGTCTTCAATGTCAAATGATCCTTCTTATTCAGAAATCATTCGAATATGATGATTTGGTGCTCAAGTAACATTTAATATTATTTGTTGAAAACAGTTATGTTGCTTAATATTTGTGTGGAAACCACACAAATGCATGTGTTTTAATAAATGTCTTTACTGTCACATTTGATCGATTTAATCTATGCATCTATGCTAAATAAAAGCGTTAATTTCTTTCAAATTTAAAACTTTTTCTTTTGAATAGTAGAGTATATAGTGAAGGAAACCCATATCTGTACCTTCATACACAAAACACTCAGAACCAAAATTAGGCAACGTCTTTCTTATCCATCACTCAAACACGTCAAAATGAGAAATGCTTCTTCTGTCAGCTAACTCTGTCATTCTTCTACAGCTATGAAACATTCATCATTTTTCAATCTTCCTGCTTTTTTGGATCTAGTCTTCAAAATTAAAATTGATCTCACTGGTAGAGCTAACCTACATATTACACACCAAAAAAGTATTACAGACGGACCAACGCTACTTTGCTGAACATAAATATGTGCAGATTAATGTTCTTTGGATTCATAAAGTAAGAAGAGGGAGGAGACTGGAAGACTTCAAGAGTGATGGGTGGGGTCAGAAAGGTCCATCAACCGCTGATGAAGTCACACCACATCAATCAGGCCCACCCCAGCCCCCATAATCACCCAAAAACATATGTTTCACAGCCTATTTCCTCAGATCGCTATTACTCAAACCCAACCATCACTGGTACTTCTATAAGACTGGTGACTCACTGGAATTATTGACCTATCTTGACATGCATCAGAATATTGTAAACATCACGTCGTAGAGGTTTTATTTTCTTAATTACAATATGTGTATATACATGTCATATATTGGAGCTTTAAAGGAAAGTTCAGAAGCAATATGTTCTTAAAATCCAACCAATCACATTGCTGAGGATATATAAACAGCCAAATACATAACTCACTTCTTTCTGTAGTTCTTCTGGCGTCCTTCCTCCAACTCCAACATTACTTTCCATAGTTTGTTCCGGAGATGAGATGTGAGCTTATGTGGAGTCTCGTTTTTGAAACCTTGAAGAGAGAAAACCAGATATGTTTAATCTTTTCCATTAAAAAAAATAAATAAATCAGTCAGTCATATTGCACAGTTTAATGTAGACAGTCATGTTAAACCAAACACAAGGTTTTAAAGAGGGCCTGCAGCATTTTGCTTTTTTACATTTTGAACTTTCTTTACTGTGCAATGTTGCTGTTTGAGCATGAAAAAGGTCTGCTATGTTACAAAAGCACAAAGTCCAATCCAAAGGAAGGTATTCTCTAAATGAGTAAGCACTGTTTCTGAACTCCTTCGAAAGTAGTCTTGAGTTTTCTTCCAGAAACGTACACATCACAATATTCCTCATTTAGATAATTCCTAACCAATGCAGATGTAAAAAAAATGTGGGCAGGGCCTGGTTGAGTTGCTTTAGTAACGTGTTGAAACTCGCGGCTATGGTAAGGGCTATGCCATTTCTGAAACACGCTCAAACGTTTGACCAATCAGAACATACTGGTCCATCCAACCAATCAGAGCACATTGCGCTTTTCTGAAGGAGGGGCTTCATAGAAACCGGAACAAAAAAAGAGCGTTACTGATAGACTGGGAAAAGAGGTACTGCAACAATGTACAACATGTTAAAAAAATGTGTTTTTGGAACATTCAGCCATGAAAACCTATTCTGGTACACCAAAAAACTAAATCAAGACTTTGTAAAAGGGCATAATATGGCCTCTTTAAATGTAGGCTACTCATAAAAACACACATCTTGCATATCATGGTTTAAATCTCATATGTTTTCCTCAAACTAAAATTCAAAAGGAAAAACTACTTCATCTATTTACTAACCACAAAAGAAACAGTGAGCTGCTTCATGTCAAACTCATGACAAGAGTTACGATGGGGCAGATATAAACCTCCGAGAGCAGTGCGGTTCATGCCAACTGACGATTCCGTGAAACACAGGAAAGATTTCCACATTCCAGTTTTGGAATTGACTGGAGATTCTGTTTCCATCCTTTGTGTTCTCTCGCCATTAAATTTGGAGACGGAAATAAATTCCAGAAGTGTTTTCAGGGCGGAGTGTGAAAACTAAAACAAGAGGAATAGTCACTGACTCGTTTTAATGACTTTTGTGTGTTGATGCAGACATGAAGTCTTTGTCCATGAAATGGGCCATTGTGGGTTATTCTGGCGCCTCCTTCATTCTGCTGATAATCTAAGCGATAATAAAGTACAATCTGCAAGTCATACATCAAACCACAGTTTCTCAACATTCAGATGATCATAGAAGTATTTAGAGATCCTGAGGTGGTGCATTATAATTAGTCTGTTATCATTACTGTTCAAAGAACACCAAGTCGTCCAAAAGATCTGTTATATTTTCTTATCATTCTTTTGCAGTATTGGCCGACTAAATGTAATATTCAGATTACATCTGGCCCTCAAAGACAAACTAATTGCACTGTCAAAGCGCTAACTGTCCCTTCTGTGCCTTGATCTGTGGACAGGGCAGAAGAAACGAAATCATATTATTATTTCAAATCTATTCATGCCTATATTTTCCTAAATGTCAGAATAAAGACAAGTTACAAAAAATTAAACACCAGCCAACCAACTATAAAAGCAATTAAATTATCCAACCAACCAACACGTCTTTTTATTCTTAAAAGTAGTATAAGCTTTAAAAAAACAAGTCAAATACAAATGTTCTAGTTTCTCGTTTGACTATAATAATATGTATTTGATCAAAAGCCATTACTCCAGTCTTCAGGGTCACATCATGATCATCAGAAAACATTCTAAGCTGATTTGATGGTCAAGAAACATTTCTTATAACTATTATCCTTGAAAAGGTTTGTGCTGCTTGATATTTTTGTGAAAACTGTGATAAAAAAAAATCTGGATTATTTGATGTATAGGAACTTTTACAAAAGAACAATTTTGTAACAATGTAAAAGCCTTTACATTGATTCAGCAAGTATGCATAAAATTGATAAAAATTTCTTTAGAGGATTTTTTTTTTTTAACGGTAATACAGTATCTATGGTTGGTTCCATCCTTAACATATGTTGAACTACACTCAAATGAACGTACTAGAGAGAGATGCCAACCGATTCTTTTCTTGATTTCCACCCAATTTTCCCCTATTAGAAAGAAAGGGAGAAAATAACATCTTGGAATAACTTTGAAGATTAAGATGCTGTCTTTGAGAGCATCCATCTTTGGCTTTGCTCAACAAACCCATCTTAAACGCATGCACACACACACTCACACACACAGTCCAAATGAGTGCACCCCACACCAAAGAGAGCCGTCTGTTGTAATGATGTGCTTTGCTCTGTAAATTAGCTGAGCTGGTTTAAAATATGACGTCTGTGAACCATCAACACTGCAAATGGCCATGAGTGTTGACTCCCCATAATCTGTCTCTATTAAACTCTCTCCCAACACGCTTTGAAGTACTATGTTGAGGAGAGAGCGTATGTGTGCGTGTGATCACGTATGTCGACGTCATGTCAAATGACATCAAAGTTACTTAACAGGAAATGCAGTCTGGTCCTAATTCATTTATTTGACAATGTACCAAATTAGGGAGCTCTAAATGTAATACTCTCTTTCACACAAATTGCAGCGACCTGCATGTCATGTAAGGCTCACAGTAGGTGTTTTGAGGATCAGATCATTTTGCTCAGGAACAAGTAGAAAGCATTCACAACCAACAGTAATGCACCAGGGACAGATGCTTTGCGTACATCCCTGCAATAAGTGTGCGAAAGCAGAAATGAGTACTAACATATTCATGGATACACCACAGTAGCCGAATACTTACATGCATGGAAAAAACATACATTGGAGTTTCCAATGAGCATTTTTGGTCACAAAAGTTTAGTTTAGGTCAATTCTCACTATTAACTAACTATAAACTATGAATTGTGACTTAAAACTTAATTACTGCTTATTAATATTTATAAAGATTTTTAAAGTGGGTAGGATTAAGGAATGTTGAAAATACTCATGCAGAATAAGACATTAAAGGGATAGTTCGGCCAAAAATGATATTTAAACCATGCATTACTCACCCTCAAGCCGTTTGAGATGCATCTGTCAATCTTGTTTCAGACGAACACATTTTCAGTTATTTTTGAAAACGTCTTAGACCCTTCAGTGGATATAATGTGAAGCAATGGGGTCCACCTCCTTCAAGTCCCAAAATGTGAATACATCCTTCACAAAAGTAATCCATCCGGCTCCAGGGGGATAAACGAAGGCCTTCTGAGGGTAATCCGTGCGGTTTTGTCCTAAAAATATACATATTTAAAACTTTATAAATGAAAATATCTGACTTCCGGCAACGATCGACGCGCGTTCACGGGTGATGGAAGTCGGTGTACGAGGTAAGACGTAGAGTAGGAACTGTTGTGACGTAGAACGAACGCGCCAGCGCAGCCAGAGAGCAGAGCAAAACAAAACACGAAAGCGCGTGAACGCACGCGTGTCGATCGTTGCCGGAAGTCAGATATTTTCATTTATAAAGTTTTAAATATATATATTTTTACGACAAAACCGCACGGATTACCCTCAGAAGGCCTTCGTTTATCCCCCTGGAGCCAGATGGATTACTATTGTGAAGGATGTATGCACATTTTGGGACTTGAAGGAGGTGGACCCCATTGCTTCACATTATATCCACTGAAGGGTCTAAGACATTTTCTAAAATAACTGAAAATGTGTTCGTCTGAAACAAGATTGACATATGCATCTCGAACGGCTTGAGGGTGAGTAATGCATGGTTTAAATATCATTTTTGGCCGAACTATCCCTTTAATATGCGTTATAAGCATAATAAACAGCCAATATCCTATGCATGCTAATAAGCAACTAGTTATAGTGATAAGTTATAGTGAAAATTGGACCCTAAACTAAAGTGTTACCACATTTTCATTCAAATCTATTGATAAAAATCTTTAAAGCAAGACAAATTTATTTAAGAAGCAAAACTGCATATTACAGATTGTTTTTATAGACCGTATCTTATGTTTTTTGTCTGACTGCACTGGCAGATTCTTTCACTTATTATTATTGTTATTTTTCAACTTGTTTACGCTTAAAACAAGTAATAAATACACTCATATTAAAAATATATTTTCTGTATGTGTCTAGTATTAATATATTACGCAATGATCCTTCAAGTAAATTTGTCTTGCTTAAAGGATTTTAACTGGAAAATTTGACAAAAATACTCATGAAGAATAAATGTTATAACATTATGTAATACACAAAGTTATATAAAAGTATATTTGATAAAAAAGTTAGTCAACTTTTAGGAGAACATGTAGACATCCTCAAAGTTAATCGACATCAACAAAACTTCAGTTTTGATTTCACAGGCCATTAACAATATTTCTGGGAAACCAAGAGGAATTCTTCAGGGAGACTGAACCTATATAAAGTATATTATGAATTACTTTAGATAAAAGGAACATCTTAAATGACAAATGAGAAACTAGTTCTCTGAAATAGAATATCATATCATTTTTGGCTTGAGACTTCAACAGATTCAAGTCCTCTCCAAAAACTCCCTGATGGATATCATAATTATACGAGTCATGCCGAAGAATTCCGGATCACTTTTAATTCTCATTTTCCGTCTCGTTTAGATTGACAACACACAGAGAAGCGCAATGACGCTCATATCAACATCCATCATCCGGCTAAAATGAATCAAAATCAGTACAAAATAAAACCGGAGGAGATTTTCCAGCAGGTGTGAGGATCCCAGATAAATGTGTCCCTCAGGAGAGTCTGGAATGGCAATAATTTACCGTTAGTGTAAAGAGTATAAGGTTCTGAAATGAACCATTGTGTATGCGCACCTAGTCACATGTGCATGAGGGAGCATAACTCAAAAGAGACTCATGCCCTTGACATTGTCTGGTCATCCATTCCTTTTCCTATAGATCATTCCATTTATGATTCTTCCCTCTCACAAACAGGCATTCATAAAAGCAGCCTAATGTCAAAGACAGACAGCAAGACAGACGGCGAGTCTGTCCGCATCCTCCCTCATTGGTCACAGATCGGAGATGGATGAATGTGATAGTAGGACAAATCGGTTTAAAGAAGAGTAATGTTATACTGTGTCGTTTGTTGTGAGATATTACCAGTGTCAAGTTGCACCAACTGGACAGTTACGATAGTCGATTTGCATGAATAAAACCCAGTGTTTTTTATCATGGTACATTTGGAATATGACATAAAAATATAGTGCGTGATGACATGTTTAGTGGTGTGGCACAGTCTCAAATGATCTCTAAAACTTTTTCAACATTCAGGGAAAAGAATTTACAACAGATTTTAGTGAGCCTTGAGAGAAAAATTGTGCAAAATTAAGATACAAATATGATAAAGGTTGCACAGATGTGCACAGGCTTGGTGCAAATGAGGCAAATCATCGGGAAATTGTCCTTGCATTTTCTTTATTAAGCTGATAGGTAGCAGGCCACACTGCCTCGGGAAAACGTGCAAAACGGAGAGCAGGACTTTCCACTAAACATTCCTCATGCACACATGAGTGTTTTCAAACCAAGCATCTCATTTTCTATCACCGTTCTGAGCCATGTTAAAACCCACATTGCCCTCATAGCACAAACACAAACATTGTCAAGCCCTTAGAGAGCTCCAGGGGAAAAGCCAAAGTCATTACATCTACAATCTATGTCTTTTTGAAGCGTAGCACTCACACTAATCTGAGGAAGAAATACATAGCGAGTACCGTCTCAGAGCTCTCTAAACCAAACAAGAGAGAGATGAATGTAGAGTGAACGGGTGAGGAGAGAAGAAGGAAAAGCTCTGCCGGTTGAGATTACATCATTCCATCGAGATGTAGAGATTAAATTGTGGTTTGGATCTGAAGCTTTGAGACCACAGTGTTAGACTGCTAAAACCAGGAATATTTTTGGTGGTTTTTGCCCATTTTATAGGATAAACGCTGCTTTTTTCTTCTTAGAAGACAGTGTGTCAGTGTTAAATAAGACTTTAAGGCTGTCTAACTGATTTTGAGGGGTCCAAATGTCCCCATATGGATAGTAAAACAGTAAAACCTGAAATCACCTAGATTTTGAGTAGCAACCAATGGTCCCCATTCCCCAACAGCTTACTAAAAACATCTTACATACTTAATCATTTTTAGTCTTGAAAAAATATATAAATGATTGTGTAAAAAAAAAAATGAATGTATATATAAAAAAATGTGCTGCTGTTGTTTTGAACTTTTGGTAAAACTTTAGTTTAGGGTCCAATTATCACTATTAAGTTGTTTATTAGCATGCATAGCCTATATCTAAACTTAACAACTACCTTACTAACTATTAATAAGCAATAATTAGGAGTTTATTGAGGGAAAAGTCGTAGTTAGTTAATAGTAAATGGTAAATGGACTGCATTTATATAGCGCTTTCACAGACCCAATGGCCACCAAAGCGCTTTACATTTGCCTCACATACACCCATTCACTCACTCATTCATACACCGACGGCGGTGTCAGGCATGCAAGGCGCCATCCAGCTCGTCGGGAGCAGCTGGGGTTAGGTGTCTTGCTCATGGACACCTCGACACTTGGTCAGGTGGAACCGGGGATTGAACAACCAACCTTCCAGTTTGTAGACAACCTACATCCTCAACCTACAGTGAGAATTGGACCATAAACTAAAGTGTGACTGAAGTATGGTTTCCATAAATAATTATATATATATATATATATATATAATAAATCATATTTCATGAAAACATTTTTTTATAATAATAAATAAATCAATCATGATTAAAATATTTTTTTCAGCTGAATGCTTGACATGCAAAAAGCCCTCCTCATCAAGATATTTAACATTTAACTGATGAAAATTTCACTCACCGTTCTCCCTGTTCGCTCCTTATCAATGACTACAGACTGATAATAATGTGTATTCTCTTCCACAGTGCCTTTCTCCTTTCCTTCCTCGCTCCTCATCCTCTGCACTTGTCTTTCTCTCTGACTGGAGGAAAGAAATGCTTGTTAAAGTGATGTTGACCTCTTGATAGTGGCTAATATGAGGAGATGTCAATCAAGCATCTCCTGGGAATGGAACTTCTTGCTTTACACCCAAAATAGCACCACACCATGACTTTTTGTAAGACATCACTGTAAATCATTTGGATTTATGTTACCAGACAGCAAGATTATTACTTCATGCAAGTTGGCTGACACTTTTAGACAGAAAGCAATTTATAGGGAACGGATATGAAGTACTTTTTAGAGATGAGAAGTGATTAATCAATGTTAAGACTCTCATAAAAAGAACCACTCACAAAAGTTTCACTCCCATCCCTTTTCTCTCCAAATCCAGCTCTACAGTGTCAACTCTCTGAAGGAAATAACGTGATACCTACCTCTCGTTCTCTCTGAACAAATGATGTACTCCATCCACACTATCCATCCCGAGGCCACAGTTTCCTGTTGCCCTTATCTACCCGATAAGCCTCATTGCTGTTGGAAATCTGGCATGAGGAGAGAGAAAGAGAGCGAGACAGCCTTATCTTACTTCTACTGGTTCTCTGACTGACTGAAGGCCAGGCAGGTGGCTTTCCATTGGTTGGGAGTTTCTCCGGAGGCTTCTGGGAGTCCGTCTCACTCAAGGTCTTTAATGACCATGTGAAAGCAAACACATGCAAAATCTAAAAAAACATGAATTCTAGAGGTTTTTCAAAATCCCTTATACTAAATGTTATGGCACAATAACCTTGTTTAAAATGATCCCCTAAGCGACCTTACAATTTCTTCTGGTGAATGATAGGTCACATACAGTATAGGGACCACAATATCATATACACCTGGAGGTGGGACTTCGGCCAGTTAGCAACCACTTAGCAAACGCATAGGAACGAGCTAAAATAACTTGTAACGCTTTAGCAACCACATAGCAATGCCCTGGTAACCCTCCACAGCAACCTAGTCGAAATTTTTTAAAAGAGAATTAAAAATAGTGTGAAGAAAATGGGGTGACATGCGCTATGCTCAAACTTGCAACCCAAATTAATAACATGGCTCAATTAGCACAAATGGAATACATATGCTTAAATATAATCCAAGACATTCAAAAGTTATCCTATAAGACATTCAAAGTTATTCTACAGTGACAGTCAGATAAATATTTTTAAAAAAACTTTATTGAACAACAAATCCACTTTATCGAACAGCGCATCAAGATCTGCTTTTTAGTCTCTCTAATCCTTCAGCTTCCTGTGCTAATAAACTTTCTTCTTGTATAATTCCCATCTTGCCGAGGGCTAATTAGGTATGAAAAGCTTCATTAACTCTTCTAAATGATAGCTCACCTCAGGGCATGTCCACAGTGTGAGTTTCACAAAACACTTAGTCAGCTAATCATCGCTGAGAGTTTCCTTAGGATACGCATTATGAATGCATTTTAATAGGCTCTACTGTTCCCTTAGCAGTGTATGTGTATGTGTGTGGCCACTGTAAGCAGGCACAATTCATATTAATGCGCTATATTAGGTAGCACATCTACAAAAATGTGCTTAATTGCACTCACAAACACGCACATGACCCAAATCATCCATAGTTTATCATCTGGAGAAGTCTCTAACGGTTTTCAGGCTGTCTGCTTATATTAATGATAAATGTATCTGTCAACACTTACAGTTAAAACAAAATGAATAGTGCTAATAGAGCAAAACAGAAACCATCTACTTCATTCAATTTTGTATTCAGGGGTAGTTCAATCAAAAAATTAAAGATTAACATTCTGTCATTATTTACTGACCCTCATGTCATTTCAAATCTCTCATTCAAATGACTCTCCTTCTTCTGTGGAACACAAAAGGTGATTTTTTTAAACATATACTGGCCAGTGGCCAGTCTCTTTTAATATAATGGAAGAGAATGTGGAAATACAGCCAAGAATGGAACTGCTAAACTCCAAAATGCTAAAAAGTATAATAAAAGTGCCATAAACATATCTTTTTTTTTTCCTGAAGCCATGTTTAAATTTTGTGTGAGGAACAGACTGACATTTAAGTTACAAAAAAATCAAGGCATTGGGATTAAATATACTTGGTGTCTACTTGGTAGAAGTAGAGATGTCATATTCACAAAAGAACTGATTCAGAACTTTTCAATGAATTAGTCTAGTTTGAACGATTCATTTACAAAACCATTCATCAACTCCCTGAACAACTCGCCATTATTCAAAATTTCTCCTTTTGTGTTCCACAGAACATCACAGAATGAGGATGTGACATGAGGATGATTTATTTTTGATGGAAATAATCCCTTAAATCACCAGCTTTGTATAAGACTGCAAATGTTAAAGCATTTATCAAGCATAATTGTTTGACTAGGCTGGTTTAAGTATTTATTGTACTGCAACAGAAATATCTAGTTTCGTCAATTAAATGGCACTGCTGAATAGTTTTGCTTTAAAGGAAATTATTTCTGCTTCTCTGGGCCACAAACAGTTGCTTTTAGCATGTCACTATTCAGAGTGACAAACTTTCAATTCACTGCACATACATAAAAAACTTGGAGGCCAAGACAAATGCATTTTATTTCTGGCTTGGTTGCAATTACAGTTTTGTTGTTGTTTGTTTGCTACAGCTTAAGGCATGCCAGGCTATTTAAACTGGAGTTCCTGTATTGCTTTTCAAAGCTCCGGAGGTACTCGGATATTTTTATGGTTTGGCGTTTTCAAGTCAAAGAAATTGGGGAAACCCAAGCTCTTCCACTGGCATTCCTCTGCATTTTTACGATGTGCTTTCCAAAAGCAGCACACATTTGTGCAGCGCAGCCACTGGAAAACTGGAGGAAAGAAAGAGGAGAAGATACCACGTAATAAAGGCCACAGAGCCCTGCTTTATTTATTTATGTCTTTCAGTTTTCATTAATGTGAATTTATCTAGTGATATTTAGTTGGATAATTTCATTCTTTGTTTATGCCTGCTGTGTTTATGTTGTCTCCCTTTATTTGACAGGGATGAGATGCACTTGGACTGTGAGTAAATCACAGTTTTAATAGTTTAAGATGTTTTTAAGCAGATAAGCAAAGCATAAGCTACAATTTTTAAATATGTGTTGAAATACAATTGAAATGCAATCCTAAGAAAATTAAATAAAAAAGCCTGTTCATTTAACACTTTCCACAAAATCCAATTTACTACAAGATAAAATCACATAGAAAATAATCCCTTCAAATAAAGTTTAACTTGATGCCATACAAGAATATTTTAGGATCCAATTTTGAAAAAAATTTATATAGTGAACCCAAGAGTTGTTTGATACGTTTCACCGTCCACGACAGCATGTCTAGCGCCCTAGCCAATCATCGCTAATAGTCAAGGTTGTGTCCTTCACAGCTTTAATGCTACATAAACACTTAAGAAGGCATAATATTACAGTAGTGCTTTACTTGCAGCATAGAAAAGGAAGGTGGAGGTCCAAAACATCAAAATATGTCCCGTGTGTTAGCCTTAGGCTCTGGCAGTCAAAAGAACCTGTTTTCTCGCTAACTGAGAACGAGAAAGAGCCCCTCGGAAAACCACCCTTTCCTGCTCAAACTCAAACAATTTAAGAAATGACGAATAAAAACATCTAAGCCAGTTAAGGAAACTGAGTGAAAATCCTCGTAACACTCTGGAAGCATAAGGGAGGGAATCCGATATCCACGTAGCCATGGGGAATGCCATGAAGCAGGCTAGCCTGTCTCTCAATCTGCCTTCAGCTACACTAGATTGCCTTTCTCGAGTCCCGTGAGGAATATAGGTGGTGTGAAATGTCAAGAATGTTACAATCAGATTTGACATGAAAAGAAGATTGTTTCATACAGTCTCGGTTTCACCTTTCTCTTTCTTGCACTCTCTGCTTTTCTCGTAGCTCGTGTGCATTTTTTCAGCAGTTGCAAAGTGTGTTGATTTGACTTTTAAAGTCAACCTAAAGTGAACAGTTTACTTTTTTTTTTAGCTTATTTTCCCTTATTACTGATGGTATATGTCATGTGTTAAGTATGTAGCATCTCTGGCCAGTAAGATAAGAGATTTGAGAGAAATGGCTTGCATATACTGCTTAGACTAGTCTTAGACTTTTCCTAACGTTTGAAGTCAGTTACATAAAAAGGTAGATCAGTCTAATTTGATTTAGAAACACATGATTACCCCTAACTAACTGCTAGTCGGTCAGACTAATTGTTCGTGTTGGTGAGCTTTGGCGGTACTGGGATTTGAGTGCATTTCAGTCCATTGTTTCATTACTTCAGCTGCAAGGGCTTTAAAACTGCATAGTCAGCTGCTATCCATTCGACCACCTTATGGGTTTCCGAGCTAATCTAATGTCAGGTGTATTGATCTTTTTTTAAATTGCCCCAAGCTAAGGCTACCTTCTCTTAGACTGTGATTGGAGTTTGGGTCACTAGCATTTGTAAATTAACTGGCTGCATAATGCAATTCAATGACTTTGAAGACTTGTACAGCAAAGCAATCAGGTCTATTTTGTGTTCTTAAACTTTGCCATGGTGGATAAATGAACTACCAACTTCGATGCGAGTCCCAGAGGTTAGCGCTATTGTGCTGATACAACTCAGAGAACAATGGAAACGGAAAGTACAAAAAAAAAAACAAGGGAAAGTACAAAAGTTATATTTATATATTATATTATATCCTTAAATTAGATCTCGAGATAACCCAAATGAGATATCCTAAAAATTTCAATAATTTCTCTGCACTCAGATCTTCAAATCACAAGTCAGAGATTTCAATATGCAAATGAGCAAATATGTATAACATGAAAAAAATATCTAATCTATGCAATTCACACTCATTTTGTAGCTCTCTGCCAATATTCTCCACATTTGTGTTGTATTTCTCCAAAGACATTTTAAGGAAAATATCTCAGACAAATCGGATGCTTAAAGTCAATCAAGTCTTATGAGTTATTAAAGAGAGCAACATTCTCCATCGGGTTTTTG
The DNA here is from genome assembly GCA_030578255.1 of Tiaroga cobitis. Classification (NCBI taxonomy): domain Eukaryota; kingdom Metazoa; phylum Chordata; class Actinopteri; order Cypriniformes; family Leuciscidae; genus Tiaroga; species Tiaroga cobitis. The sequence goes on along the minus strand of CM060602.1, from coordinate 34,739,148 downwards.
GAGGCCAACAACGCCAATCTTTGTGTATTTGTTAAGAAGTTACAAATGACCGATACTATAGATTATAGTATGAGCTTTCTCGTGGGCATTCAGAGATGGGAAGGGACGGATGGTTGAGTGCTACTAGTGGAGCACCTTGGGGAACATTATGACCAGGGCTCATGGCTCAGGCCTCTGAACTAGAGGTAGTTCAGGACTGTAAGGAGGCAGATGGCCCTGGTGGAGTAGGAGCCATACAATTTCACGCTGAATTTTGTGCAGATGTGTCTGCAGTAACTGAAGCGAGAGGCTGCAGGAGTCAGTGACAACCTTGATTACTCCCAGAGTCCCACTGCGTAGTCCTTCCACATAACAAAAAAAAAAAAAAATCTCTAGATTTACCTCCCTGACCAGTTACAGGAATAGTTCACCCAAGAGTGAAAATAGTGTCATCATTTGCTCATTTACCCTCATGTCATTCCAAACCCGTATGATTTTCTTTGTGTGTGTGTGTGTGTGTGCATGTAATATAAATGGATACATTTTCAATAACATACTGGTTGCTCTCCATGCAATTACAATGAATGGGGGCAGGAGCTTTCAAGATACAAAAAGGGTGCAAAAGCATAAAAGTATGTGCGCTATATTTTATGTCATAGCTTTACTGTATGTGACTAACAGAATGGAACTTACTTGAGAACTCATAAATCAGATCATGAGTTTGAATTATTCAGATCGGTTTTGTGAACTGGACCACCCAAACTAAATCACTGAAAAGATTTGACCCAAAAGAATTAGTTCACAAAAGTAACTTCACTATTTATCTCATGAATGCAGTAAGGAGACGTATCAACTTAAATCTCAGTCAATCCTCACACAAATTTATTGCACAAAGACCTGAAAATTCAGTACACAAGTCATACGAACCACCTTTTGTGGACTATTTTTGGTCATTTTAGATTATGACAACCTCATTCCTCATTAACTTTCATTATAATGAAATTACTGGTAAGGATTATTCTTAAATAAATCACCTTTTGTGTTCCAAAAAAGAAAGAAAGTCTTATGAGTTATATTTGGGAATGAATAATGATGAAATTTTCATTTCTGGCTGATATATTTCTTTGAAAACATACAAAATATTTGAAGATGCATTTAGCCTGGACTTTTTAATGTTTCATCGCTGGAAACCAAGAAGAACAAGTGAATAATCCAGAGTAAGTAAGTGCATTTCAAAAGACTGGACCGACTGATAGACATTGATGGGATACAGCTGGTTAAAGGGTATTTGGCTTTCTCTTGTTCTCTCTCTCTCTCTCACACCATTGTGCTAGCTCTATTGACAGAACATGAATGAGTTCATCAATCAATTGACTGCATTATTAAGCAGGTCTTAATTATGCCTCGAATAACAACCTGCAGTAATGCGCAATTAAGACAGAATACAAAACAAAGGAACATATGGATTCCAGACACTCTTCATATTTACTTTTACCATATTTCTTTTTTATTCAGTTTGGAACTTGTGAACAGATCTTTATTTATTTATTTATTTACTTACAAACCATGCAAAATGGATTTATTCAGCAGTCTGAAACAAACACTTTAATCATGGTTGCAATCAGCCCTAAACTTCCTCTTGGCAAGTGGACTATACTTTTTGGCTTCTTTACAAATAAAAGGCATGCTGGTAAAGAGAGAGAGACAGAGAGAGAGAGAGAGAGAGAGAGAGGAAGGTACAGATGAGTACTTTTCCATTCATTTAAATCGCAGTGCCATTTTCCTTGGAAGGTAGGAATTTCCCAGCAAATGAGCCAATAACGGGCTGGTGATGCACTATTGGTGTGATTCATTGGATGTTGAAAATTGAACAGATGTTTCGTTACCAGGACATTTGTCTTGTTCAATGCCTTCTTAATGTGCCAAAATTTGGTTTGTGGCACTCCAAATGAAATTAAATGAAAATGTGGATAGCCAACTTAAATGCCAACTTCAAATTCATCATTCTTTGCTTTTTGCTTGTGTATAAACTCACAAAAGAATGTCCAAGTTCATTTCCATTCCTCAAACTCTCAAACATTTGAGATGAACATCGGGGTCATTTTAGGCACTCTAATGCTGCCATCTTACCAATTACATCAAAAGAGAATGAGGGACATTTAACATGAATCAAAACAATATGGTTTGATGTCACTCACATTAAATTAGTTGTGAAGAAATGTGGAATTACCCTTACTTTTGATGATGATTGACAGGTCCCGCCCACATCCCCTGGCTGTCCGGAACTGTGAAATCACACAGATACAAAGGAAAATTAAATTTAACATGGGCTACACCAACATTCAGAGAAGTCTTTTAATTGAGTGCAGTATTTCTCACTTATGCTAAACTTATGGCCCATTTACAGACTTTTTTAATTTCAGGGAATTAACTTATTTCAAAATGATTTTAAATTGTCATTCTGACAGATTCATTCAAACTCCTTTGACCGATTCTTTAAGATTTAAACCTTTTTGTATCACAAAAGACTAGCGTTCTTGTTATTTGGTATATTAATGTTGCTACTGTTGAGTTGTTTAATCTTGCAAATAGACAAATGGCTAAACTGTAAATGTACAGTGAGTACACCAAAAAGAATGAAAATAATTTAATCTAATCATGCTTTTATACCTAGGGGAGCCCGAATAGACATTTTTTTCATGGAGGATATGATTTATCAAATTCATTTTTGTTTAATTAATTTAATTAGGTCTTAGACATTTTGGAAAAGTCATGAATTATCAACCCAATACTTACTGATGTTAAGTATATATTTTTTTGGAAAATAGCTTTTTTGGGTAATTCAGACATAAAATTGAAAAAAAAAAAAAGCACGGGGGTTAAGAAAGTGTGAACAATATCATACTATATTAAAACAATTTTATATATTAAAATTATACCATGTTTTGAGGACTTCAAGTGGATATAACTATGGCTACTAGAAAATAATAGCGTTCTAAAAAGATTTCTTTCTTTTTTTTTGAACTGTTAAAAGCTCTTTAGATAGGACTTCTGTGACAATCTGTGCATTAAGCTCAGTCGCACCTTGTAGATTGAAGGTGGCCATATCACTTGGTGCCCTTGTGTGGATGCCAAGAAACCGACAGTGGCCCCATGGTTCAGGCTGTTACAGGAGGAGAGAAGGGTAAATATAGCCAAGCAAGAGCCAGTATGTCTCAGGAAGGATAAGGGTGCAAACTGACACATGTGCAGCCCATCCTTGTGCATCCATAGCTTTCACCCTCCCAGTGAGTCTTATCTGTCCCATTGAGGGTGACAGCGGAGAGGCTAATGGTACTTACAGGTCCAAGCTGAAGTTTGGAAAAAAATCCAGACAACAGACGCTGCAGAGTGTAATCTGAAGTGCGTTGGCCCACTCAGAGGGATTTTAAAGCCCTACTGCTTGAGATTAGATAACAATAAGTACAGACGACAAGAGGAGATGGACTTCAGAGGCAAGCCGGGAAAGTGCTGTAAGGGGAACAGGAAGATAGTCTGTGAGGGGTTTGAAGAGGTTCACAAGGGTAATTAACAACACAGACAATTAGTGTCATTCACTACCCATGCATACACAAATATTTGTGCAAATCATGATTCATCAAAATATATACATATACTGTATAATGTTCTATAAATAAAATGCAAGCATTAAAACATTTGCACCTGTACAACTCCTCATATGGAAATGGTTTCTGCGTGCAGCATACGATTTACACCATTTTAATTCAGCCAGTTCAGTGAACGTGGTGAAATGTCGGAGGCACACACTGAAATCTGAAGAGCCAGTTCTCTAAACCAAACCATCACAGCCACATATAGCGAAACAGATGAGTGAATTGGTATGCTGCTGAAAGATATCAAGACAACATAAGTGGTTGGATTTCAGATCTATCAAAGTTGTGCCTCGAGCAAAAGAAGATGGTTTACTTCCTTCCGAAGGAACCAGCTTTTTTGGCAATGCTCATGAGAAAATACAACCATGTGTGGATGGTGTGTGATGTGGATGGTTTGGTGTGCGTGTGTTAGAGACTAAAGGAGGGGAAGTATGGTTCCATCTGTTTTGTCCATCTGTCCATCAGTGTCAGTTCATTCTTTTAGACTGTAGCCAGTCTCTCTTTTTTCTCTTTACTGTCAATGTTAATGTTTATATGGCGATATGTCTACATTTCTGGGTTTGTGTTCTTTTTAGTGCATGATTGCCACTTAGTTTTATGTGTGTATTTCACTGAAGGCATCTGGCTTTTTAGTGTTCTCATATGTATGTACTGTATTTTTGTCTTCATATATGTAATTGGCGGAATATCGGTCTCAACATTCCAAACCTATTATTTTCAAAGAATGGCTCTGATAGGGGAAGTGATCGCCTGTGGCCAGGAAGTTCTCCTTGTCAACACCAGCTCTCTTGTCATCAGCCTCCCAGACTTTTTGCTCAGTTGTGGCTCGCCTGCCTTAATGTCCCATTCCTGCATGGTGTTTCTGCCTGCTTGTGTCATGGTTGCTCTTGACAAGAAACAACTTGTTGAAAGTTGACCCTCACAGTGGGAAATTAAAAAGAGGAAAAAACTAAGAAACCAATATTTCCCAAAAAAAAGAGGAAAAAAGAAGAAAAAGCCGCTAACAGCTTGACATTTTCCTTGAGCATGGATTGTTGACAACACAAGTGTAACTCAGACAAGGCAAAACAAAAAACAAAAAAAGGAAAAAAGAAGGAGAGGGAACAATGACCTGACTAAATGTTCATCCGTCCATTCATCTATAAGCATATTAAATGACAGGTTTTTAAGAAAAGTTTTGGCAGTCAGTAGAGGAGTTAATATCACACAGCACTCAAAATAATTGGGAGAAATTAAAATACTCAATTTGGCTGCTGTAGAAATGAGAGTCAATGAAAGTTTTGATAGAAGCATTGCCAGTCTTTACTTTAGAACATGCATTAGCTGCACCAGCCTAAAAATCTATGTTTTTGTTAGTGTTATTTGACCTTAAGAGCCAAAATCTATGCCCAATTTTACTGCTGATTTGAAATATATTATTGAAATATAATTGTGACAAACAATTTTGGACATTTCATTATTTCCCCATTCAAGTAAATAATAGCTGTTCTTGTATGCCTGTTGCTTACATAAAAAAATTGCTCCCTGAGGGTGTTACCAAGACATTCACTGAGTGACTTTGGTACAAGATTCCATTAGACATGAAGGCATGGCTATAGCCAGACAACAGCTTGCTTAGTTGTCCTTCTGTAAATGAAAAAGGGGAGGGGTGGGAGTGATTGTGCAGGCATTTTGCATGCTGTTAAGGCTTTTGTATCATCATTGTCTATGCTCATGTGTTTTGCTGTTCACTGAAGCTTGTAAGCCCCAAAGACATTAAAAACACGGCATGTATTTTATGTCTTCGGGTATTACGGTCTTATCAAGCCGGATATGGAGACACATTAAAGGGAAATATTTTAACTGCTCTTTAAATCCGGAGGATCAACAACCATATGTGAAGTCCACTAATCTTATTTGAAAAGGCCCGAAGCATCAAGAGCAACATGGTTTGTATTAGCCAACTGAAACTGATTTACCAAACGCTCCAGCCAAATGTACAGGAGATTAGGGGAAAAGAAAGAAATAGGATTCACGGGCGGGGTGTAAGCTATGGTTTTGACAAATCCAGGGAACACACGCTCTGCTCTGTGTATTAAATGAGTTTACATTTGTGAACATGTTCAGTTTAGCGCTATAATCTGCAATAAAGTAAATAAATAAAAAAGCATTGCAAAACTTTACTTAAAGGAAGTTATTTTAGCACAATCCTCCTACTGGGAGAAAAATAGAGAATGAATCAAACAAACGTAATTCATCACAGACTTCCAGCCTTCTCTTCCGAACCAACTGGAAAAACTTCGTACAAAATTGGAAAAGTCTAAGTGATGTCAAAACATCGAAATGAAGTGGCCTGTGAGTCTACTGACAGTAATGTGATCGTAAACCAAACAATAGTAGAATTAAAGATCTATGATATTTATAGTGAATCTGAGGCTTGCACAGCGGTGTTTAGACTTCCCATGTGGAGGAATGGAAAATCCTGGTAGGATGAGTGTGCCTTTTGTGTGCTGCTCTTTCAAACATGAAAGGGACTCCAGGGATTCCACTACAGATTCAGCAATATTGAGCATCTGTGAGCATGAAACCACAGAAAAAAAAATCTTTGTGTTGACAAGAGTTATTTAACGTGAAGGATGGAGTGCACTTGCAGGCGCATTTCAGCACAGCGAAGAATTGACTTAATGCAGAGTCAATACAGAAAGAGGTAATGCAAGCTACATTGGATTTAAAGCGTTTGGGTATAATGTCAGAGTTTTGTCAAACAGTCTGTTTAAATGATGGATTTAAAGCACAATGTGCAGAATCTGATATCATAGTAACTACACAAGGGGTTGACAGCTTAACTGATCGAATTACACGTCAAATAACCCAAATGTCTAGATTAGTGGTTCTTAACTGGTTTGTTTTAGGATTCCGATTTTACTTTGGACATTAAGTGGCGACTCAACACGGCAGCAAAATTGTTTACAGTATAAAGTGCATAAAAAAAGTCCTAAATATCTACTACCGTTCAAATGTTTGGAGTTGGTAAGAATTTAGGGTTTTGAAAGAAATCTGTTTCACACCAAGGCTGTATTTGATCAAAAATACAGTAAAAACAGAAATATTGTGAAATATTATTACAATTTAAAATGACTTTTACATTTTTAGATATTTTAAATTGCAATTTATTCCTGTGATGGCAAAGCTGAATTTTCAGCATCATTACTTCAGTCTTCAGTGTCACATGATCCTTCAGAAATCATTCTAATATGCTGATTTGGTGCTCAAAAACATTAAGCAGCACAACTATTTTAAACATTTATAATAATAAGAAATGTTTCTTGTGGAAAGCAGGATACAGTTTTGTTTGAGGATTCTTTAATGAATAGAAATATCCGAATACCGAATATCTTTGTATTAGATTTTGTGACAATGTAAAAGTATTTACTGTCACTTTTGATCAATTTAATGTGTGCTTCCTGAAAAAGTTATTTAGAAAATTTTGTTTTCAAAAAACAATCTGATGCCAAAATTTTAACAGTGTAGTGTAAATATAAATAATATTTTTGTATATAATATTGCACTGAACTGAGCCAAGCAATATGCATATGTTTCTAATAATAAAAGTTTCGTATGACTCCCCACCCAGCAATTTTAAAATTGTTGACATCACAACTCACTAGTTGAGAATAATTGGTATAGATACTGATTTCATGTGAATCATTTTTTTATTTATTAATTATTTACAGAGGTGGAAAGTCCAGGTTCAGAAAGTAAAAGTCCTCCTCAGTATTTTGTTCCAATCACCTGGATTTGCTAATTAGCAGTTTTTCAGCCAGGAGATAGGGGGAATAAACATGTGGCGGGACTTTTACTTTCTGACCCCTGGACTTTACACCTCTGATTATTTAACAACCTACACAAGACGAAAATCATTCTCCATGTTGGTAATTTCAGACAATGTGGTACTACTAAAATTAATTCTGTAATCGGTTTGCAACGAACTAAGCTTGATATCTGATACTCCAGAATTGAGATATAAAGAACAGTGGAAAGAATCCTTGGGCTTGGAAGCTTTGGCTTTATCATTGCAAATATCAATATATCATTTTATACAGACATTTATGGCAGTATTAATCATGGATAACTATTAGAACAGAACTTCCATACATCCGGCATTCCAGAAAAGGTCTCCATGCCGTTTTCATTGGATGTGTACATTCATGGGCATCAGTGAACCATCCATCACTGGAGCACAGGGAATGAATGAAACATGGCAAACAACTGAAAGGGGAACTACAGTGAGAGCAGAAGGAAGCCAATAGCAATGTGTTGATTCGATTGAGGAAGTAATTCTGGAACACAGGTTAGTAGTGAGGAAGATGTACAGTAGAGGTTCAGTAAAAACCGTAGAGCCCAGACAGCTGGTGCTGCTGTTTCGAACCGAGACCAGATTGGCGGAAACTAACCCATGAGACCGAAACCAGGCAGTTGTTTAAGACATTACTGAGGAATACACTATGAATGAAGGGATGAACTTGAATTAAAGCATGACACTTCATGACACTTGTTTTTTCCATCATCTTAGCACTAGGAAAGACAAATGAACCTTTGTGCATACAGAAGAAGACATTCAGCCATTAAAATCTAAATAAACATTAATTTAAAGGATGCATGTCTCGAAATTCAACTGATGCTTTCAATACATGGTCTGTTGGTTCCTGCTGGCGTATTAAAGAAATGAAAAGTGCTGAGAACCAAATATTCGCTCCGCAATTAAGCGGAAAACATAATTTCTCAGTCCAGATGTTCAGGCCTTTCCCAGAGTTCATGCCTTTCTATAACTTACTGAGACACTGAAATGCCTGCGCAAGAAGGACACAAATTGAAGACAAAACTATAAACAATCACACAATGAGTTTAGACTACTGGTCACCAACCTTGTCCTCATCTGGCCCATATTAAAAGTAAACTGTAGATTTAAATTTGTCAATGGTTGAGGTTGGATATTCGGCAATTATAATTCATTTTATATAATAAATAATTCTTAAGTAATATTATCAAAACATGTCTCCTCCTGGTCAATGATTTTACCTTACATATTGTAAAATCCTCCCATCTCTCATACTCCCTCCTTAATTCCTTTATGATTATACATCCCACAACCCCCTTCCGCCTTCTCTTTGCTGACCAATATCCTTCAGGAGATGCTGACCTTTGACCTCTGTCTGCTCTGGTGGTCAGTGTTGAGGCCGTTGAGAAGCCATTGTTCGGCCCTCAGGAGGGGGCAGAGCTTTGTGTGCCTGGGACATGACTGATGCTGCGTGACCCCTGTAGTAGTTGACTACGTACCCTGATGCCGGGGCAGCTTCTGTAATTAGCTGGGATTAGTCCCCTGACAGGCCAAAGTCACGGCCCTCCCACGCTCCAAACAACATTATGCTCTCATTGCAGAAGTGCAGGGACTGGGTCATCATGATTTACACTTTTGATGCTGGCTCAGGGTGTTAGGGTATGCACATGAAGAGGTGGTGAATATGATTAAGACAATTGTGTCTATTTCACTGAGCCTAGTTACCCATCATAACCATTCTTTCCATAAAAACACCAAATTAAAGGGATAGTTCACCCAAAAAATTTTATTATGTCATGAATTACTCACCCTCATGTCATTTCAAACCCGTAAAACTTTGTTCATCTTTGGAACACAAATGAAGATCATTTTGGTAAAATCAAATAGCTTTCTGTACCTCCGTAGACAGCTATGCAACTACCACAAAGTTCATAAAGAGATCATAAAACTAATCAATATGAATTGAGCGATTTAGTTCACATTTTCTGAAGAGCCTTGATCACTTTATATGATAGACAGATTGAATTTAGGCTTTTATTCACAAATAAACATTGATCAGCGAACATAAGCAGAGGCTCAACCGAAACTGCTTGACGCACGAGAACAAACCTCATTGGTTCTTGAGGAAGTTCAAACGTGCTGCGTAAAACAAGAATGAACCTCATTGGTTCTCACACTTAAAGCAAGCATGCTTGTTCTTCCGTTTACCACAACTGATGTGCGAGTTCATGAATGTTTATATGTGAAAAGCCTAAATTCAATCTGTTGATCATATAAAGCGATCGTGTCTCTTCAGAAAATTTGGACTAAACCTCTCAATTCATATACATTAGTTTTATGATCTCTTTATGAACTTTTTGAAGCGTCGTGTAGCTGTCAATGGAGGGACAGAAAGCTCTCAGATTTCATCAAAAAGATCTTCATTTGTGTTCCGAAGATGAACAAGTCTTACGACATGAGGGTGAGTAATTAATGACAGAATTTTCATTTTTTGGGTGAACTATCCCTTTAATACAATTATTGCTACTATAAAATAATATATTACTGAAATATCCTTCAAACAAATTAAGCTTTCAGAATCTATTGTGGAAAAAAAGGCCCATTGGGGATTTTTTTTTTATAAATCAGCAGAAACAACACTAACTTTCTGTGTGCCTTCCTCTTTGAGGTTAGTTGGTACTTTGGTCGATATCTCTTCTCCTCCTGTCTTCTGTCCATTAGGCAGTTTTCCCAGAGTGTCAGCAGAGTGGCATCAAGCCGTCGTCTCTCCGTTTCTCTCCGGAGAGCTCTTCACAGAGTTCACGCCACCCAGGCAGAGCTGTGAACTGATGAAGTGGGAAACATATTCAGCATATGGTGTTTTAGATGAGACACTTCACTTTCCAGTCATCACAGCCACTGTGAGGAGTTGCCTAAGGCCGGGGACACACTGGCTGCGTGGCGTGAGCGTGGCGTTTCTGTTGCGTGTCAGCTGCGTCGCGTTTTCTGTGTCTTTGCACACCAGAAACGTGTCTGACGTGGCGCTGCTGCTGCTAGGTGATACATACAGGGAGGACGTATTGTGGAAGCCCTATAGGCTACTTCATGCTAGAGGTGCTCTAAGCGATGCTGGCTGACGTCACTTCTTGTTGACGTTCAAAGTATTGTCAAACAGAACGGAGGCTAGCTAGACCTTCCCTCCTCCTCATCCCGTCCCCTCCCCCTGTAGTTTTACTGATACTTCTTTCAAGGTGTAATGTCACCAAGTGAGATAAATGCTTTCATATAATGCAAAAAAAAAAAAGAAACATTACCAGAAAAACACGATAAAACGTTTCGCCACCTGAGGTTATAACTTTAGCTCCCATACCAGGACGCAATAATAGCAAGATAACGTTAGCTTCAAATTTAGTCAAAGTTGTCAATAGGCTATGAATGAACATTCAATTTCATAATAAATAGTTGGTGAAAAGTATCATTCACACAAACTGTCGCCCTACTGTGAGTTTGCTTGATTATTTACAATAGAGATCGATAGCTAGCTGCTAGAAACCTATATGTTGTATTCACCAAAGTTAGCACTGACTGCATTGTTCTAGCTAATTATATCCTTGTGTTTGTTAGGCGAACATGAAAGTCCATTTAGAAAAACCAAACTGGATTTACCCACCTGTCCAGCAAAAACAGAGCTAACGTTATCTGAATGTCGGATTGGAAGCCCTTCTGCCGGCGGCGTTCTCACCACCTTTCAAAGGCTTTTCCAATGTAAATTCGGGCATGCGCTCCTTCTCCTTTTCCCTCTTCTTTGTATTTTTGCAATCTGTTCATCAGAACGTTGTCTCTTTGGTCGTGTGTCGGCCATATCAAAATTAAAGAGTTAAAATTATAACTTTCCTCTACATGCTTCTCTCCTCCACACCCCCCATGTACGCTCACTAACCCCAGCCCCAGGCTGGAACACTGTTTGTTTTGTTTCGTGGAGCGGGTCGCCGCAGTTTGTTTTTGTTGCTGTTTGTGGAGCCTGGGCTGTCTACAGAGACCGCATTTTTTTTTACAGTGTGTTCAGGGGACAGGCAGCTAGCGGATAGTGAGGAGATGTTTGCTGTATGTGACAAAAAGTGTTTTGGCCTCAAAAAACGCGTGACATCGCTTAGAGAACCTTTAAGCATAAATATAAACCCTTCTGATAAAGACACTGTCAGCAGTATTGACAGCAAAATAGACTAGGCCTACATAATATTTCGTTCTGTATTGACAGGTGCAATATTTGAAAATTGATCATTATTTATTTTTAAATTATATGTATATCTGAATTTATGTCAAAACCTAGACTTTCAACCATCAAAATGTAATTTATTAATATGTATTCGTGTACAAAATAACATATAAACATCTTTTCCTATTCTATTTTGCCTGGAAACGCTTCCAACACGCTTGCGTGTCGCGTGAAAAATAGGCGTCGGTTCTATTTCTAGCATGCACACGTTTTCCGCGCGGCTCGAGTCGGCGTGTCACGCAGGCAGTGTGCAAGCTCTAACCTGTTAATTAACATGGGAGCCGAAATAAAAACGCGCACGCCACGCAGCCAGTGTGTCCCAGGCCTAAGGGTATGAACACTTGCCTTACTTCGCTCAATTTTAGGAACAACAGGAATTCTCCTTGTTAATTTAGATGAAGTTTTAATGTTTTTACATCTTTTAATCTAAACAACCTATGCTAGCCTACTTTGGAACAGTTTATCTGTTCAGAAGTGTCTGTTTGGATGAGCTGCTGTAAAATAGCTGAAACACCAACACATTCTCACTCCAAACTAGTCACATATTGACGCTTGGTCAGGACCCCTCAGTGTCAGCTTTTAACGAACTGGCGTCATTTTTCGTGTGCAGGGTACTCCATTGCTTTCAATGAGAAAACTTTGGCGTCATACACAGATGTGATGGGCATGGGCATTTTGATTCAATTATATATTGGGGTATATATGACCCACGCCCATTACGACATTTATGTTGGGCAGTGATTTTCAATTTAATCAGCCAGCACAATTTTATTCACACTATTTAGATATGTTTGAGCATACAACCTTACTCTAAAACCTACAAATATAACATTAACAGACCCAATTTATTCAAAAAGTACAAATATTCCAAGTGCTCTGAGGCCAAACGATTAATTTATGTGGGGAACAGACCCAAAAGCGATCACCATCTCAGATCCACACATATAAAAATGGCCACTAGAAGAAGCGTTATGTCAGCTTTGCTTGTGATGTGGCATTGGCTCTTGTGTCTCGTGACCTAAAAAAACCCAAAATGCAACACGAAATCTATCACCGGTTTGGTATAATTTAGCTTCTTGGGATTTTAATGAATTACTGAATGTGGCTTGAGGTCTCTGGGCAGGACAGATCAACAGTTGGTCATCAAATCAGTTCTTCTGTCCAACAGCATGTGATTAATATGACTTCAGCAAACAACACATCACAACAAACTCCTACCAGTCAAAGAATTAACTTCCAGTTCCAGTGGGAAAACACATTCTGGAGGGATGCCAATTTTGAGAAAGAGGATATTGATTATTAAACCAGTTCTCCACATGAACAATGCATGTTCTGCAGATGGATGGTTTGTATCGTATGACCCAAACGTGTCGAGGTGATTCTTATACAATAGTTCTATACATCCAAACAGAAGCTGTCATGTGCGATGCTGACAGCCCGTCCAGACCCCTTGAGCTCCTGAAGAATGATTATGTAAATGCAGGCATTCTCCACGCACGCCTCTTCTTGTGCCATTGTTTTTGTCTTATATGCAAATGATAAATAATCTATTGATCAGTCATTTACCCTTCAAGCTGTTCAGGGCCTGACGGGGCACCTAGGGCACGAGTCGCACCGCCCCTTGAGGTCAGGATGGGCACTGATATCGGTTACTGGGTAGGCCTTACAACAACAACAACATGTGCAAAGTAACAAATCCGCACGTGTTTGCAAGCGAGTGATTGAGCGCGTAAGTGTGAGCAAGCCTGTAAAGAGAGTGAGAGTCTGTGTGTGTGTGTGTGTGTGTGTGTGTGTGCGTGTTAGACCATGCAGAGAACAGACTGCGTCTAGAAAACAACAGGGCTCCATTTCGGAATTGATCAGTTAACACCAATAAACCCCGCAGGACTCCAGAGACGGCAAGCAATACAGACAGACTGAAAAACGTCTCTGGAATGTTTATTCAAACTGCCTCACCTGTCTAAACTCAATTTCAAAAAGTCTTTTTAAAACTTAACAAATGTACTGTGTCCCAGTAGAGTAAATCTGACCCTAACAGGAATGCTATTGAAATTCTAATTCTAATTGGATCAAACAAGAATCCTCTTGTAATCCAATAAATTCCAGCTGGAGTTAAGTTTATGTTTTTTAGGGGTGTCAATTGATTGCATTTAAAAAAAATTGTTAAAAAAAAATGAATGACATGATATGCAAATTAAATTTGTGAATTAAACACAAATATAAATATTTGCTGAGAAAAGCTCTCATTATTGTGACAGACAATTAGTATAATTAAAATAGTATTTATTTTAAATTATGAAAGTAGCATTAGCATTTGTTGCGTTACGGGTTTTTTTTTTTACATGAATGCCTTGTGTTATCAGACACTGAAGATCTCTTCCAAAACGTGGTGAGTTGCCTACCAAAACATAATTTTAAGGCATCATGTCAACTAATTTGTCCTAATTTACTATTTTATCCAATATTATTTGTCTACTAATGTATTTTTTACACTTGGCAACATGCTAACTGTGAACTGTAATGGAAAAAACTGTCATTAGGATGTCTTATAAAGTTGCTGCCAATGTAGGCGGCAGACTAAAGTCTCTGGTTGTGCAGTATATCTTTGTAATTGTGAACGTCAAGCACATCATACTAGATTAGAATGGAGATTTGGTTTACATTAATGGAATAATTGATTTCCATGTGAGCGGGTCATTTATGAGACAGAGAACCTGAATTCCCTTGTCATGTTGTCACGCTATTACATATAACAATCTGAGAAATCACAGAGCAGATTTCATGCATTTCACAACAAATGGAAAAAAGTAAATTACATGCAAATAAGCACAGTGGAAAACACGCCCTCACATGAGCACATATAACAAATGAGAACAATCTGACCTCAGACGGCTCCATCGCTGGGGAGAAGGGTCCAAGTTTTGTCATAAATGCTTCCTCCCCTTAAGGGGCCCTGAAAAACAAAAGGTTTCAAATGACTTTCATACGGCTGTGAAATTAGGTCTTGTGGAATTAAAAAAAGAGAAGACAAGCTAAAGAACCACTAGCCCTTTGCACAATCAGTTGGAAATGAGTAAAATCCCATGAACAGATGGTGAGGACTACAGACATGTGTGCTCATGCCATGACTGGATTTGTATTATAATTCTATATTAACTGCTATAAAGACTGTTGACATGGCACTAGTCTTATCTTTTTATATTTGGACCCACAAGATTCATTTTAGTTGTGCTCATAACAAGCATCACTTTTACCTTTGCAATCTGCCCAACATATTGGGAATGTTGGCACCACCAATGCAACCATGCAGAACACCCTAATTAGATAGAAAGCACCAAAATTTCCCAACATCTTAAAATCCACTCTGAAACCTTAGCAACCCTGAGGAACCACCCACACAATATTAGTATTTATTTTAGACTTTAGACAAAATACACTTTATTATACATCTATAAAAATATCTATGAATATATATATTTCAGCATATACATTATATACTGATATATATGATATATATACTAAAATAGGAATATATATATATATATATATTATATATATATATATATATTATATATATATATATATATATATATATATATATATATATATGGTTCATATTTTAGTATATATATCTTTTTTTTTTTTTTTTATCAAGATATTATGAATATTTGATAAGGATAAGAGGAAGAAACAAGACCCGGAATGATGCAAGCTATCTTACTGTACAGGAGCAACACAACCCAGCATGCCCAGTGCTAGACTCCCATTTTTATTCCAAGGTCTTCAGATTATGACTGGGACAATTCAAACATTTAACAAAACAAAATATTCAGTTTGTTGCTATCCCATCCTCCCTGACTTGTTCTCAGGAGTCCAGAAGGGACAACATTATCTTCAAAGCCAGTGAACATTGAAAGAATGTCTTTTGAAGAAAAAAAAAAATGACTGTGTGGGAAAAGAGAGAAAGCTGGTGTCTCTGCACCTGTTGTAACACACTGCTGGGGTCCAGGTCGATCACTGGACAGGGCTAGCCAATAGTTCAGGGGGGCTGGGAAGGCCAGTGGAATTGTAAACCTTAAATGACAGCTATGGCTGGGTCAACACCCCTCACGTTGCTGACAGCGGGAGTGTGTGTGTGTGTGTGTGAGAGAGGGAGAGTTTCACCTTGTTCATCGAGGTGGCCCAGGGTTGAAGTAATGTTTGTGGCATGTTAAATATTAGCTTAGCTGTTAAAGCCATTAGCAGTGATTTCATTTAGCCACCAGTTACGCTGTTACACAGTTAGAGGGTGCTTCAGTCTGCCGGCGTGGAGGGAATGTAACCCAGCGTCCTTCTTTTCAAAACAGATACTGCATGTGAAAATATAGGCTGGGGTTCTCCATCTGGACGTCTTTCCTTTGAGTTTATCAGTTCAGATGCTTCTCGAGTTCTTCTACTTAGTTTATGGTGTTGCCACAAAAATATTTTCAAAAACACACTTCCCAGAATCTCAGAATCAATTTTTTTTCTCTCTCTCAAATCAGTCCAATTCAATTAAATAAGGATAGCATTAGCTAGGATAGCATGGGAAAACCCAGACAACTTCCGGCAAATTTAGATTTGCTCTTAAAGTTAGTCTGGCAAAGAGCTCATTCAAACCCATTTCCAATCCGTCGAAATCGAGGCACCAATCAGAAACGTTGGGGCGGGCTTGACACGATGACGACAGCGCTGGGATTTTGAAGCAGATTTTGTAGCCTACATTACAAAGATGGATGCTGCCGTCGAACATCACTCGTTCGAATCAGCTATCGCCTCTGTTTTAAGCGATTTGAACGTTTCCTTTTTGTTAAAAACCGAGCAAAGAATATGTTTCTCCGCCGCTCTGCATACGTCATCTCCTTCATCGCTCTGATTGGTTTTAGGTCTATCCGCGACGTCCGTTGGTGACGCCCCTCTGGAAATGATTTGTCTATGACGCTTTGCCAGACCATAAACTCAGTTACAACTGAGAATGGTCTGGTTTTAACCAGGCTATTAGCTAGTAGGCATAATTAAGGAGTAATGTATATATTGTATTTTAAACTACAGTAAATGTTTACATTTTCATGTGGTAACACTTTACAATAAGGTTTAACTTGTTAACATTACTTCAATCATGACAACTCTCAGAATAGGTTTAGCATGTAATTGAATATGGCAATGTTAATGTATTTGGTCTTGGTGGACTAGATCTGCTATGCTGCTGCTTTTGATTATTTTTGTTGCATAGCAAGTATGGACTTGATACTGATAACAGATACACAAACACACTGCAGTGAGCATGTAAGATGTGCAGCTGCTGCATAAATCCTGTAGCATCTAGGCAGGTGGAGCTGGGGGAGGTGGAGGGTTTCAGAAAAAAAACCCTGATAGCACACTGGAGGACTAGCTTACAGCAAACAATGAACCAGACTATTCAAATGGTGAGGAGCAAGCAATCACATTGGCTGCAGGATCAGCTTGTGCCATTCAGCAATGATGTGATTGCTTGGAGATTGCATGTGAAGGACGTACCAGCCTTTCAAAAAGAAATCTGATCTACACTTCTAAAACCATCTGACAAATTTTTGTGAGAAAGGAAATGGGCATTTTGTCTTCCATGGTCACTACTCACTTTAAATGAATGGAAAAGAGCTGCTTGGGCATTCTGCTGTAAATAACCCCTAAAAATAATGAAAGTCATACAGGTTTAAAGACATGAGGGTGAGTAAATGAAAACCGAATTTTCCTTTTTGGGTAAACCATCCCTTTAAATGAGCAAATAGGTATTCAATTGTTTGTTGAATTGCTGTATTTACCATTTAATCAATCATTTTCATGTCTTTGTTCCTTTGTGCTGATGTTCTGCGTGTCTTTTGCAACCACATTTTTAGAGATTCAGAGACTCCAGGCTCAATTATTCATGTGTGCTCAGCGCTGTGCTGTAATCCTGGCCGACACTAAAAGTCTGTCTAGATTTAGCATCATGAAATTTTCATGGTTAAAAAGAGGCTCTTTCTCCATCTTTTCACATCTCCGCTCTACCCTTTTCTCTCACTCCACGTACAACAGTCTGCGCTGGCTGTTTTACGGTTTCATATTCTCCTCTCACTCTCTCTGTCAGAAACACACGCCCACTTGCACACCTTACACTTCTCTCTACCCTGATGATGTGAAGTCCACTTCCAGGGCATTATGGGGCAATCGGAACACGTACCCTGACAGAAACCGAAGGGAAGCTTTCAACTAGACATAAATAACGTAATGTGTGTGTTTGTGAAACTGCACCCCTGGTTGGATTTGTTCTGCTTCTGTCTTTGATTCCCTGAGGCGTAGAAGTGTATTTTTCTCGGAGCATCTTTAGCATGCATTAGTCTATCAGAGCAACATATCAGATCATCAAGATCCAGCCAAATGGTTATGTGGCACCAGTGTGCTCTGCTAACTAGAATCATTCAGCTCGGATTTTGTCTGTCATGAAGACATCTGCTTCCTGTTCTCCAGCTCATCAAATGGTGAAAAAAAAAAAAAAAAAAAAAAACGCTAGGTTTAGGTTCCTCAGTAAAATTCCTAAGGCTGAAAAGGTAGATCCTTCAAGTTTACTGGAAGGGTTCACACCTGTAACAGCCATTTCTCTTCTTTGTCTTATTTTTTTTCCTTCACAGAAAGATAGAACATGCTCTTAATTTTCCTGAACCCAAAAGCAGCACCCCCCCCCCCCCCCCCCCCCCCCCCCATCTCTTGACAAATCATAAATACATCATTTATCATACTGAAAATGGCTCCAAATGAGCACTTAGATGGAGATCATTTTTATGATTTAGAAGTGCAGCTCATTTTTGCTTTTAATATGAAGCACTAAATCAAACCCAGCTGCCTTTTCCTCATAAAGCTCATTTTCAGTGTCTTTCTGAAAACCAAATCACAATTTTCACTCTCTTTCCTTCTTACCTCAAAAGAAATCCATTACAAGTGAAAATGTACACATGACACCATTGCGAAGTAGCTAACAAAAAATAGTGACATTTCATGGTAGCATTATTTTTTCGGTACCTCAGTTACGAATTCTTGCAATTTTTCTTGCAACTTCTCATGAGACTGGGTTGCCTAATACACATACAGCTCAAAACCAAGCAAACTGGGGAAAATATATATATATATATATATATATTTGTGGTATAACATAAATAAAATAAAAAGTTAAAAGTTGCAAGCTACTCCAGCAGAGACAGAAAGAGTGAGAGTTATCGAGGGAAGGCTGGTAAGTTTTCAGTGCTAATCATCTGACATTAATCTCTGGAGCGATGCCAATATTAGCGTAGCAACATTAGCAGTTTCTCCTGTTATCTCAGTGGAAAAGATTGTGTGGGAGAAAGACAAGGCCTGCAATTTGCCGCTATTGTAATTTCACTCCTCAAACTCCAGAATAATGGCGCAGAGCAGCAATGGAGATCAGCCGATAACTCACAATGAGTTTTTCTAATTACAACACGAACCCTCATCTGCCTTCCTCATCTTCCTCACCATCATTAGCCCACCCACTCCACAGCAATCCAACGTAATCGGAAAAACCAAGACATGATTACGGCAGACGTTTGGTTTAAACAGAAAATCCGCCCTTTGAATAGTTCCGTTCCAAAACCTAGTGAGTCGCCAGGAAATCCTGGAATTAAAAAGAGATTTTCAAGACTTTAAAGAGTCATGGGAATTAATGAAATCTTAAAGAGTCATGGAAAAATCATGAGAAATTTGAGAAGTTATGCTAAGCTCTAAATTATTTAATCAGCTAGAAATTCCTTTTTGTGGGTAATTTATTTAAATAATTTAATTGTATTTATTTATTTTAAAGAAATAAAGAAAAACTGAGTCACAGAAATTGGTTAGGCAGTTTTTGGAAGAGAGCCATAGTTTCTAACTTCTGTACATGGCCATTTTCATGAACAATTTCATATTTAATTTATAAAATTTCAATTGTTAGGGCTTTTAAGCTAAAACAAGTTTATGAAGTTATATTTCTCTCTTCTAAACCCAGTTGAGTTTTCAAGGGTGTTTTTGAGTTTTCAAGGGTGTTTTTGAGCGGTTTGTTCCTCTCATTCCAGTTCCCCGAAGCCCTGAAGCCTGTGAATCCATTTCACTGAACCCTACCGACAGAGTTAAGTATGCATGGTCAAGCATTTTTTCTTATGGCTGGTTTTATAGGCCACATTTTATGCAGGTTCATTTTGCACTCAGCAACACAGAACACAACCAACAGCCTTCAGCTCTCTCCCTCTCTGTGGCCTCCTCTTTTAAGAGACCCATTAAGCCTCCATTTTCTTATTTAAAATGCTAGGTGTAGAAGCATGTCAGGTCTACACCTAAGATGTGCTTTATGAGCCTGGATATACAGTAGAGCATCTACTGTCAAGGCCTTGTCACTTCACCTGTTTAAGACAACGCCTCGGGTTATGATGCGAGACTGAGCCACAAAATACTACTAAGCAAGCAATTTTGCACACTCCACGTGAGGAAAACTATGAAGACAGGAATCCCACACATAGCTACGTTTACACAAATACAAATAATCTGGTAAAATTGAGCCATGTAAGCCTGACTATATGACTCAAATTATGTTTAGCTAATCATGCAACCCAGATCTTAGTCAAAATTTTACTGTGTGCATTTTCTGAAAATTTAAGCGTATTTATTGTACACTGTGTTAAAGTACAGTGACAGTCACCATGCAATCCAAACTGACAATTCTTATTTATTAACCCTTTCACATGTAAATTTAAAATATTTTGCACTGAACGTTCTGATATGCTCCAGGGACCGGCCTTAGTGGTCACATGATCATACGCGCGGGTTATGGAATATTGCAGGTTTTGTTATAAATCATTTAATATATCTGTGAACATCGTTATTTTTTGAAAATTCATGTGCCCTTGTAATCTATAATAAAAATAACTCTCCCTAGCAACGATATCTCTTCTCTGACTTTAATGACATTACGCAGCATTTGCCAAACAACAATGATCCAACAATCCAATCAATTCCCGATACACAAAATCAAGCCCACCCTACATTTTTTTCTTGTTTATGAGGCTGTTTCATTCAATATACGTCACAATAGAGAAGAAAAGACGATTGTAACTTAGATTCATGGTGACTTTAAGACTAGAGGAGCACTGGCATGATCTAATACTTACATATTAACTATTAAATATTAAATCCTACAGTCACTAGCATGAAGTATAATAAGCATCTAACTGATGCTAAATGATGTGTTTACTAACTCCCTGCGTTAGTGTCTGATCATAGTTTGCAGTATGAGTCCAGATGTCAGCGCACGCACACACACACACACACACACACACACACACACACGGTTCCTGGTGAGACTAATCCTTCAGTGAGACACACAACATGAGGGATGAGGCCACCCAGAGCCTCTCTTCACTCTTCTCCAAATCATCAGGTTTTTCTCTTCTTCTTGCCATTTCACAAGCCTTGTGAGCTCTTTAACAGTTTTGAGGTCTCAACTCACTCAATTACAGTTTAAAATATATTCACATAGAAAACAGTTATTTTAAATTGTAATAATATTCCACAATATTACCGTTTAACAGTATTTTTGATCAAATAAATTCAGCCTTGGTGAGCATAAAAGAGGCCGACTTCTTTCATCTTAATTATTCCAAATTGTTGACTGGTATTGTAGCATGTGCTTGCCATTACATGATCATAAAAACAATGACGTGAATGTATAAAAAATATATAAATATCACATAAAAGCCCTGCATTTCGGTTCCCTAACCTCCAAAATCCCAATACTGCATCTACAGGACTGCTTACTGTATATCAGCCAGATCAAATATTCAGTCCATTAAGAAATTCTATTCATTTTCTTTCTAAATAACATCCAATCTTTTCTGTATTTTACAACTGTAATTTATTATTAAAATATACCCAGGGTATGTATGCTAGGAAGATTAAAAACATCCAATTTTTTGCATGAATGGAAGCCTGCCAGCACGGACTCTTATCATAAATGTGTATGCATATCTAAAGTGACTTTGGCCGTGTGCTATAGTTATGGCAGGTATGTAATGATGCATGCCTGAACTAGTTTTGGTTGAGTGATGACATGCCATTTCTGTAATATTCACACACCTACACATGACTGAATACACAATCTCATCCAGTCTGTAAACATCAGCAACTGTCCCCTTATTGCTTTAGGTGGTTCGGTCAATAAAGGCCAGGTGGGAGATGCAGATGTTAAATGGCTGGAGGCAATATATCGACTTCATTCTGTCCTGAAATGGCATTTTGATGGCACACGGCCATGCCATGGTCCCAGGATGGGGAGCATTGGGAGATACACACACACACACACACAAAGGTTTTTGGGCCCCATTTCCAGCTGTGAAACTTCTCCCAATCCCAGTAGTCCGATGTCAGTAGCTTATTAAAGGGGGGTGACCAGCCCTGTAGGCACAAGAATATATGAATAAATGCATTACACTAATGGAATGACCTTAAAACTGCAAGAGGCATTCACACGATCAACCATCTATTGATGTAATGGTTATAAGTTTTAGAAAACGAAATAAAAAAATCATTCCAGTAAAATGCATAACCTTACAATCACCTGGAGAAACTGTAGACCACATTCTATCCTACAAAGGATTGGGGGATGTTCTGCTTAAAAATGCAGGAACAAAGAGAGTCATGAAATGAGAGTGAACAGAGGAGAGAGACTGCAACAACCCTTGTTTCTTTTCCATTTATGCTGAAATGTGAACAAAAACGCTAAACACTATTATTCCGATTTCATTATTAGATTTTCTGTTCTAATAAACGAATGGTTTTATTTTTCACAATTTTCATAGCTATAGCTATGGTTAGTGGTTTTTAAAAACTCTACAACATGAACAGAACATTTTATGTTGTATCTTATTCTAAACAGATTTCTGGTAGTTTGTTTTCCCCACAATTAAATATACAACATCAAACAATACAGAAACACTATCGTTCAAAAGTTTGGGGTTGGTAAGATTTTTTTATGTTTATGAAATAAGTTTCTAATACCAAAGTACTATACTATGAAATTATTCAATAATTTATTAAATTATTTGTTCCTGTGATGGCAAACAGTTGTGCTGCTTAATATTTGTGTAAATTATGACTTTAATGACTGTATGAAGTTAAAAAAAACAGCATTTATTTGAAACCAACTATTCAGATCAACCTAGGATTCCCCAAGACACCCTAGCATGAAGGCGACCCATTTTGCATGAGTAAACAGTAACAACACCACTTACATTTTCTTCAGAAAGTGTAAAAGTCAATCACATCTTAATGCTGATAATGTGATCACCATTACTGAGAATGTGGACTAGTGAAATCAGAAACAATAATGGAAAATGAACTAATGGAGCGGCGGGGTTTCCTTACCCATCACACACACACAGACTGAAATGCATCAACGGCGATAATGTGCTCGATAGACTGTCTAATACCTATGAATGTTTTTACCATTTTACGTACACACACACACACACACACACAAATATGAACCACAGTGAACTCGATCCGCTCATTAGGGCTTTGCTGAGCCTCCGGCCTTTAAGAACGGCTAGAGTCTCATCAGACAGCAAATTAGACTCATCCATTCGTCTGTGCAAGAGAGACTTCCTGCGGGGACACAAGTCAATTGTCCCATCGCCGTGCGCGCACACAACCAAAATGTTCCTGCTCTCTGAATTATTGATGGATGTCAGTCAGTGTGTCTGACCACATTTAAGTGTTTCCACGGGGGGTCCAAAAGCAATCAAAACACACATGCACACGCACGAGCACAGCTGGTCGCTTCGCTATCTTCAGTCGTCTTTTGTTATGACCCCACGCCACTCGTTGCTATTGATGTTCGCTAGCAGGATACAGAATTAAACTTGTATTTGACATGCGTTTCAGTATGCCATCTTAATCTGATAAGATAATCATGCATGCGCACATACATGATTATGCACAGAGTATCCACTGTATACTGCCTAGTGCCTACTGTATTTTTAAAGATAGTGTGTAGTAAGCACTATGCGATGATAAATGTAGTATTGTTGTCATATGACCTCATTACACTGCATGTGAGTGTGTCCAATCATCATTCTGGAAATAAAATTATTTTCTTTTCTTTCTTTCATTTAGACAAAAGGTCTTGACGGAATGCTCTTATTTAAGAACAGGTTAAACTGACAGCTTTAACAGAAAATTATTGTGAAACATCCCTCAACCAAAATTGTGGTTGCATTAAGGCACTTGCAATGGAAGAAAACAGGCAATGAATATTTAAATACATACCGATTAAAGACACATGTACAGTGTAGCAACAATATTTTTATAGTAGGCCATCCAGATATTGACATCCAACAGAAATGTCTAGTGATGTATGTTTATGCTGAAACATAATTCATTATGAGTATAGTTGACTTTCGTGATTTATGTTACACGCTTCAGAACTTCCGCCAAGGGAACATAGTGAGCATCAATGCTCCCTGGTTTACAATGTGCAATGTGGGACTTCTGAAGTGAACGTTTCAGTGTACTTGAAGGTAGGGGTGTGTGACGGTTATTATATAACCGTGAGACCGACGGTTCTAGTTGAACACCATCATTAGAACTCTATAACCGCCAAAACCATGTTATTAAAATATCTTGCAGATAAGGTTATACTAATTTCAGTGTTGGGGAGTAACGGAATAGGCTACATGTACCGGCGTTACGTATTCAGAATACAAATTATGAGTAACAGTAGTCTCTACGTAACATAAAATATTCATTTTATTTTATGTTTCGTGTTCGCATTTATGAGGAAAAAACAATGTTTCGGATGTGACCGGTCTGAAAGCGCCACTAAAAGACGTGACATTTAATCACATCTGATCCCACAGAGTAAAACGTTCACAGAGACATCAAAAAGAAAGCACAAAACATTTCTTTAAAGTTAATTCCGTTGTGTATTAATTGTATCTTATTTTTAATCAATTTTTCATCAAACAATTGCCTAGATTTAATAAATAAGAAGTAAATATAGCAGACGATAGATAATCACGAAACGGAGGCGCCGGCGCGTGAACTGGAGCTCGTCTCATAAATTAACCGAAACTCAGCATATAAGGTAGCCTACTTGCCTCACAGACATGTCTACTTTTAAACAGAACAATTCAAAACGAAAGAAAACAGACTACAGACTGCTCTCTGCTTATGTAATCCGTATGAAATTTGCATTTCTCTCTGGCCAGACTGATCTCATGAAATGGCGTATGTATGACACGCCAATTCGTATTTCCATTTTTGGCTTGCTATCAACACGCATAAGCGTTTTTCGGCGTGTTTATGAACGCCGTTGACTTAACGTTACATTACTGTATATATAAATATATGACCTACCCCAACCCCATCCCTAAACCTACCCGTCACTGGGGTTAATAGCATTTATGAGTCTTCCCCTACCATCCTAGGGAAAAAAATTTCGCTCCCCAAATGTAGATCTACATTTTGCTTCGTTTCGCTCGGACATTTAACGGCGTGTACATACACGCGGAATCACTCGGACATTTAACGGCGTAGACATACATGCATACACGCGGATTGCTCAAAATGCATATAGATAACATGCCACTTGACTTGAAAGTGGCGTGTATGTTTACGCAAAAGTCATGATGCCATGTTGCTCTGGCGCGTTCACTACTGCGAAGATCGCGAGTCATAATCGTCAACAGCCGACACTGACAAAGAAAGGCCTGTTGTTGTTTTTTTTTGTTAAGCATTTGTTTACTGTGTGTGACTCATTTAATGGAAAGCACATTCACAGCTAGTTTTCTTGCTGTTAATTTAAAATAAACAGAGTAAGTAGCTAATCAGTGTCTGCTTGTTTATTCAAACTAAGTTGTCCTATAACAGACGAACGTCATACCGTGATCACCAATTCTGAAACTGGCACACCCCTACTTCAAGGATTTTTCGATTTAGACAGCCCTTGAAATGGCCAACTCCCCGGTCTAGAACCGTGACTACTGAACTAGGGAGCTCAATGAGACACACCCAAGGTCTTGCTAGAAAGTTACAGGCAGACGAGTTTGATCAAGGTTGGAACTAAACTCTGCAGGAAAGTGGACCTCGAGGATCAGAGTTGAGAACCCTTGGTGAATACTGTGCAGTATTCCATTCCAAACACAACCAGAAAGAATTTCTAAATTCTAATTTATTGTTTTTAATCCAAATATTTCAAGCATGCTAAATACTTTTCACATGGCCTCATTACGTGTATAATCCAGTAATCATCTTGAAAATAAAAATGGTTCTGTTAATGCAGTTTTGTGCAAAAATTACCAAACTTGTGTCAGTCCAATCAAAAAATAGTCATAAAAGAGACAGTGGCTGAATTTGGAACAGCATACTATCATACTAATAAGATATGGCAGAAATAGTAGGAGAAGTTTGCTAGTTGAGCACATTGCATTACCTAGTGTTCTATATCTACTGCACTCTATGTAGAATACTGCACATTTTATCAAATTTAGTAGGCCTTTCAGGTATTCAATGCATATAGAAAATGTATACTGCGCAAAGTTTGAATAAATACTGCATACTGCAAAAATAGTATGAGTAGAGAAAAATAGTAAGCTGCAAACAACATGGGCAGGAGTAAAAGCAGTAACTTAAGGTTCATGCTCATGGTTAAAAATCACACAGCTCCATCCACCTTTTTTTTTCAAATCCTCTTTTTTCTTTGTCCATCTGTCCCCACATTCTTACATACAATGCCATATGTTTATATTTCCTCTCTTATGTCTGCACTAAAACCAACCCCACCATATAAAAGACAGCTGCATGAACCAGCATGCTGCTTCTTTCAATAGTTACCCAATCCTAAACCTCAGTCTCAGTGAGATCCTGCACAGGTAACGTACACTGTTACCTGTCAATCTGTTTGGCCAAATGGTCCTCAATAGTCCCATATACATGGATTATGATTGACATTTGATATTTTTATATAAGTAAGAGATGTTTAATCTGGTTGGCAAAAGGACCTGGTGTAGATTTTATCCTTTGAAAGGAAGCACGCAAGGTTATTAAATGTAGTAACACATATTCTGAGAGAGCCAAATCTAAGGAAACCTGTGAGGGTGTTGAATGTCACATTGAGAGGATAGTTCCTTTACTTAAGTGTGATTCACAACAAACACAAACTTCTAGTGGAATTTCAAAGACATTTAGAGAGCATCATTTAAACTCCAGGATAACTAGTTTATTTGCTCCCTCACAAATTTTGATAAATGCAGCCATAACGTCTTGAACTGAATTAGCCACAGCTTACACGAAGTTGAACTGGAATTTGAATGAAATGGAGTGTTCTTTCACCCCATCCATCCATCGATGCATTCAAGTCACGTCAGAAAGATCGCATTTATGAGTCAAACACACATGAAGGCCACCATCAAGCCGTAATTACGAGTGGAAAACTCAGGATTTTCTTTGAGCCCCAAGTTTCTGAGTTGGAGTTGTGTCAGTCAGCGAGAAAATAACAGATGCAATGGATGCAGTGATTACTCTATATTGACTGTATACTTGTTTGTGGTAAATTAATTTACAATAAAACTAGGTAACTTGCAAGTACAAAATATGACAGCATTGCATAATTACGATAGAATATTTAACGATTCAGCACCATGGTTTACAGCACCATGAATTGGATTAAAACAAACAAGCAAAAACATGCCTGATACACATTCTGATGCTCCATCCACTTTTCTTTTTCAAATTCTCTTTTTTCTTTGTCCATCTGTCCCCACATTCTTACATACAATGCCATATGTTTATATTTCTTCTCTTATGTCTGCACTAAAACCAACACCACCATATAAAAGGCTGGTGTTACGACTTCCCAATGCGTAAATGCAAACTTTCCAAGTGGACTTGAACACAATCTAACATTTGAGTTCATTTCAAGTCAAATTCAAATTGCTTTTCTGCATCCAGTTTGCTATTTCAAATTTAGAAATTCTCTGTTTACTTCTGAAAGGCGAACAACCCTGATGTGAACGGTCCTCCTGCCCTTTCCATGTGCTGTCATCATGGAAAATTTACAGCCAGTTCTCTTTCGTTCATCCTTGACACGTGTGTAATAAAATAAAGACTAGGTCAGTTACATTCCCAACCATAACTTGCCATCATGAAAGCGCACTATGTAGGTACCACTCTTTAATAGAAAGCAGCATGAACTAATGTGGTATCAAGGGGGCTGAGTGAGCTGAATTATTGATTCCTCCTCTTTTCTGCAAGGCATGTTTTCCTCTGTGGTGGACCTTCAACAATAATTTTAGTCTAAATCCAGCCAGATTAAATATGCTAGAAAGCAACCATAAGGGGGGTCTATAAATGAGGCATAGGGGATTCACGTGTCAAGAAAAGGCTAGGTGTTTGCACCTATCCAAACCTCGAAAACAACAGCAGTCATACCCACAACAGCCCCACGGCTGCTGTGACGACAGCAAGTCATCGGTTAAGAGTAAAGTAGCAATTACTGGATACCATTCAGTGCCCAGAGCCTAACAGCAGCAGCATAAACACTTCCTCTCAAGGTGTATTGGCTCTGAGCCCTCATGTCTTAAAGGAACAGGCCTAATCAGGATCATCCTTTATCGGCATGGGTCATGCCAACAGATTTTTTTCAGAGGTTTTGAATGCAGGCCAGTAAAGTCAGAATGGTGTAAACAGACTAACCGGAATGAAGTCTACACTTCGGCTTGAGATGAGCAATTATAGTCTCAGACATTCCGGTGTTGTCTGTTATCTTGATGAAAGGAAGACAATTATGGAACGATGCAGAAAAATGGAAAGCCGAGACATGTTTTGCTCTTCACGAGGCCAAGTTCGTTCCCTCACGGCGTCATTTTCGGCTATCTCTAACAGGGAATGTCAATTAGCTAAATACGTGACAAGTTCTAGCAGGAATGATTTGAGTTAAATATTCAAAATCCTTCTATCGAGCAATTACCGGAATAATAAGCAGGTGAGCGATTTTCAGGGGTTAAATTACAATGCCGTGGATGCACAAAAACAACATGGATGTGTTGTAGTGTGTGCCACAGTCTCCCTGTTGTTTACAGTAGAGCATATGGCTTTTGTCCTCATCTCCGTTCCCTAGAATGCTTCGCTCCCGGGAGGACGGAGGAGTCACCCAAGGCTCGGCTTTGCTCTATTCCAGCCAAGGATCTCTAAGATCGGGTAACACCTCAGCCCCATAGGGGGTCCCCGGGGCCAGCTGTGTTTTCAGTTCATGTCAAGTCGACAGAGTGTCAGCCGGCCCTTAGAGTGGAAAAAGAGCTGGAAACTCAGACGATGACAACGGTCACTATGGGAATAGAGTAGTATGTGATAAAACGTATTAAGTCAAGTCAAGTCAAGTCAAGTCAAATATATTTATATAGCGCTTTTCACAATACAGATTGTATCAAAGCTGCTTCACAGTATCAATCAAAACAACTTAATGTTTGTTTATTACTGGAAAAAAAAAGACATCCAAGTTTGGTAGAGCTGATCAATGGTATGATTGGTTAATTAATTTTAATATGAGTATTAGGCAAGTATTTGATAAAAAAGGGTCTGTAAACAATCTTAAAAAAAAAAAAAAACATATTATATCATAAGCTGGGTTTCCATCCACAAATGTTATGCAATTTTTGAGATATCAACAACCACAAAAAAAGAATGACTACTTTGACCTTTAACATCCTAGATGCTAAATAAACTATTGAAAATTGCCCAAGGAGGAGCAACACAGTAAAAATATGTTGGCCTTTTGTGTCAACAGCGAATTTTTTGGATTATTGCATAAATGTTTTTTAAAAGAATCATCAAGACACAAATTTGATCAAATTTTCGAAATTCATGTAAAAAATGCTTGCTTGCATGAGGTGGAAACGTGTTTTATTGGGTACAAACATAAGGAAAACAAATTAAATTGGTCATGACATGAGAAATCAAATTTGCCTTGATCTTTTGACATATATGGTCTTTTTTACCATAAAAAAATCCTGCAAGTTTCAGAGCTTAAAAGATCTTCCTCATTATAAACAAAACATCTATTTAATCAAGCTCCAAAAACAGTTCATTTCGATATTATTGCGGGATCTGTGTCGTGACATAGGCAAATACATTTACATTTGCATATGCCTAGCTCCAGAGCCAGACATCGACGAATAATACATCATTGCACAATGTGCTCCGCCCACTGGCGTTCAGTCACTTAATGACTGACACTTGCCTGCACCGGCAAGTGTCGCATCGAAAGTTAATAGAACCCATTACAATCACGAACGCTGTCAACACTTAATACAGTATACAGATGCGCGTTCAATTTCTGATGTACTCCACACACTTGAGTCTGTCGACAATAGGACAAATGGAAGAGTGAAAGAATGTTCGCTTTGACATGTCCAGCTCAAACAGCTTGTTTACGTCTCTGCACAGATTTCAGAAGGATCACCTCCGGATCACGTCGGAGGATAATGTTTGTTCGGAGCATTTTGTTTTGTAAACGAGGCACAGTTTAATGAAGAGTTCGCAAAGAAACTTTTGTTGAAAGATGAAGCCGCCAATTGTATTTGATATGACAGCAGCTGCATCGCAAACTGTCAGTAAATGATTTCATAATTCTTTGTCTGTAAATCACGGTTTTATATGGATAATGTTGTCAAAACACGTTTACTAACAAGCCTGAAAGGAGCGGCCTCTTAAAAACAGATCATTTCAGACAGATGGTCTGAATGAAAGTTGAAAATAAATGTCATGACCCTATTAAGAAATATCAAAAATATGCATCAAAGTCATGTGATTTTAAGTCATGTGACTGAATAATTTGCTTAGATTGGCTTATAAGAGCTCCCAGAACTGTCGATTTGGTTGTCTTGACTCTTGAACAAGTAAATTGCAGCTTAATTGACTAATTAAATATACTTGGATGAAAACAAAGCATTTGATGGCAAGTAATATACAATATACTGGCCAGTAACATATCCAATAAGGCTTCCCACTTTTTAACTTTGAATCTGCCTATACGGCACATACATTCCAGGACAAACTTTTTTGGAAATAAAGTAGTTTGAGGCAACCTGCACAACCAGCATAACACAAAATATCCCCCATACATCCTCAGGTGACCCATATAGGGGTTTGTAAGGTTTTAGTGTCCATGGCAGATGCTGCTCCACCACACTTTCTAACCCAGGTGCAAATCACCTGTCCCCAGAGACTGCACTGCCCGAAAAGGTAGAACTGCAGTCTTGTTTGATAGGCTGGTGGCTCTGACCAGCAATAAACAGTGTGCTGGTGGATCTCACCACAGGTACATGGACAGAGATCTCCTTTCATTAGAGGGTCAGTGGGTGGGCTACAGGAATGTATCCACTGACTGTCTCTATTTATGAGGCAATATGGAGAAAGAAGCTGTAGGTCTACTAGGTGCTGAACTAGGCCTACTTGATGCTGCCCAAATCTTTGAATCAGGAAAGAAACTACAAAAACAGTGCTTGTTAGATGCTACAGCCTGCTAAAAACAACTTTCTGAGCTTCTTCTTATTAATTGGTGTTTGTGTCATTTTAAATGCGTATTTAACTACATCTTAGAGCAACAGAAACCATACTGTAAAGACTTGGCTACAAACAAACAAACAATAAATAAAATCCTTCACAGGTGCTGAGGAAAAATATAGGCCTAACGTTACAGTTCGTTAGGAAAAAATGTTGCAGTCATTTAAGCGACAAAACGCAGTCAAACTGTAAAATGGATCACAAAACAAGCCATTAAAAAAACAGCGTTCCGCGTTAATGAATTTTCAGCGTCACGACAAAATAAATGATATCTTACCTGTGATTTCAATGTGAATTCATTATATCTATAATGAATTTGATGCAATAACAATATCTTATTCCCCAACATAATGACAAGAAACGCATTTCTATTTTGTTATCCTAGCGTTTTACACCAGCAAAAACAACATAACCTACAAAGCAACCAGAGTAGTCAGATTCACGAACACTTATCACCCGTTCACCTGTTCATTTTTGTGGATCAAAAACAAGTGTAATGTTTTGTGGATCACTGTTCGATTCCCGAACGAAAGTCTCGTTAGAGCCGGTTCTGTTTAGTGAATCAAAAGTTGACCGCGTTGACCGATTCTAAGCCAGCCGTACCAGCAGCGGAAAAGCGCCAAATGACTCTTATGAGCTGGTTCTTTAGTTTGAATCTTCTGATTAATCTTTTACTGAACTGAATCAGAGCGGTTACTGGATCAATATTTGACTCACTTTATAATTATTTTCAGTTATGACAGAATCAAAATTAAACAACCTAGTCTGTGATTTAGAGTCTAGATTGCTTCATTATAGCTTTAAATAGATTTTACCAGGCCTATATTTATTTCATATTAGCCTATAGGGTGAAAGGGTGGATGGGAGCTCAAAAGGGTCATATGGTGACCTCATATGACCTTTCAGTGATGAAAAATATTTTAAATATTCAATAAACCACATGTGATTGGCATAATGTATAATTGTATAATTATCATAGGTTTATTAAATATGAAAAAAGTTTGACTGTATATTGTTTGCAGAATTGTAGTAAGTCTAACAACTTTGTAAAATGCCAATCAAAACATTTTCAGTTTTTTTTTTCAGAAGAAACCAAAAAAAAAAAAAATTCTGTCAGAAACACATTCTCACATATAGTATAATAGCAATTTTTCTATCTCGTCTCACACTACAAAAAGACACATTAGCCTACTTAATATCCGAGTCAAGACAGAGTCAATTAGTTTGGTAAAATATATATTTTATTTTATTCTTCATACAAAGCAAAAGTATGAATGTTCATTATTTAATTATCTAGAAACATCTGTTTCATTTTTCTCTTTCATGGTGTAAAATTAATTTTTGATACCACAAAATACTTGGTTTACATGTCTTCCTCATCATTTGTACATAAAGCTCATTTCTAGTCTATTTATTTCTGTTATACTCAGAGTAAGACAAACATTTTTTTTTTTTTTTTACATCTGGATATCTCTATGAAGTTGAATAAAACTCAACCATTAAACAGATGCATCAGCACACACTGCCTGACCATGAGCGAAGATATGAAACTTTGCTCAACAACTTTTGACAGATCAGAATTCATATGCAGTTCACATGTAATCAGTGACAAACTTTACCCAGAAAATGCCTTGACATCTTGGGACAGTTGTTTCTGAACCAAAAAAAAAAAAAAATTGCACTGGTAAAAATCACAGGAGGCCCCATGGGTGAACATTTGATGACAATTTGCTTGACCCTATTCAGTATTCAGTTCCATAATCCAACTGATTTGCTTTTAAATTAAATGTGAATGCAAGAAACAAGCTTTGATGATTTGATTACATTTGGAGGAGAAATTTCACATTGTTTCTCTTTTGACTCAGAACATTTGATTACTTGATGAATTAAATAAAGCAGGAAAAATGCCCTAGGAAATTTCCCTCAGCTTCCACCGCTTAATTTAGACTTGAAGGCCAACAAGAATCGTATGGCTGTGTTCTCACAGCTGATAAATATTACAATCTCCTCTCTAAACGAAAGGAAGTTGGCTTATCATAGCACAGGTTCGAGGCACAGCATGTTGTAAAACAAAACAAAAATCAGTGAGCTGATACAGAACGCTTTCATTTTGTTTATCTTTTCAAATGCATCCATCCAAAAACAAACAATTAGACAAACATGTCCCTCTGCATTTCATTTTCCAGTATATTAAATAGGGATGAAAAGGGGGAAGTATCAGTACATTCGTAATGCAATATTCTGCCTTAAAACCTCCCGGTGACCTCACCCCTTGAATTCTGGTCCAGGTACAGCATCTCAGCCTGACGTTAAAGCTAAGGTGTAAAAAGTGAAATGTTGGCTCCATGCACCCTTCAAACCCTACACCTTAACCTGACATCGAGAGCTGATCCTGAATCAGGTGCTCTAAATGAACAGTAACCAGAGCTGTACTAAAGCACAGTCATTCATCTTGCCTTCGAGACAGCCGCCACCTCAGCGGTCACGGGATGAATTTCACAGATAAAGAGCGACCGACTGTTTCTCCTCTCTTTCAAGTAGAAAGACAAACAAAAGCACATGGAGGCTTGCATGAGAAAAAGATGAACAATGAGGCATCTCAATGCAAGCTTGTTAAAATTTGGCAAGAAGAGGAGAACTGAGATGTAGTGGAAAACGCGTTTCGATGGGATGAATAAGAAACGTTACCCTTCACGTTATGGGGTTTATTTTCTAGTATGAGTCACATTTGGGTAAAGCTTTTTAATAAAAATGCGGGCCTGCCATCTATGAGGCGCATGACATGTCATTTGGCTCTTGCTTTTTAAACAAATCCAGTTCCTTTCAATGCTATCTTGACCTTTGAACCTTGAACCAGCATTTCTGAGGCTGGAGAAACCCAATCGATCAGTTCAGATATGTTACGCGATTAACATAATGACAACATGCTGCCTTGCTGTTGTCCAAGATACGATTTAGCCATCGATGGATTGGTCATTTATTACAGGAACCTGTGAGTGAAAGCCCAGCGGTTGACTCTAAACATGAGTGACACTGTAAGTAGCAATTAGGGGTATTGATCGTCATGTTATTGACTAAAGGGACACATTGAATCAGCTCTGTTGCTTATCAGCTGACCACAATAGGACTTGGGCCAATATGGAGTGTAATGAAACACGAAATGCGGTCAGAGAGTGAAATATAGTTCATTACCCTCTGTCGCAAAGGTACATATTATGGACATTCAGAACTGAATGAATTGCAAATGTCGCTATTGGTTTGTAAATGCACGATACCCGTAACAAACTGTTTTTTTGTTTGTCAAAGCATGTTCTAATTCGGAAGCACCGTTAAATTCATTGTGAATGGAAACACGCCAAGCAAATCAAAAATGTGGAATGTCGGTGGTGAGACTAGAGTTGGGCCAGACGTTATGTACAATATGGTTAGGCAGCTTAGTGAATTAATTGCTTAGAAATTAAAAATAAATTATTATAAAATAGATTTCTGTACATTTTACATATATATAGCAATCATCTCAATGTCTTTTTGCCATTTCAAATACACAGAAAAAGAAAGAAAACAACGGGTCCTCCATTCACGGTTAATCCCAACCAAAGTTATGCCCAGTCATCTGGTAGAACTTCATGTTGAAAGGCCTGTAGAAGTCTCGAAGTCTCTGCACGACCTCAGGGTCAATGTTTGGGTGGGTCCGCCCTTTGGTTTTACCCAGGCAATGGGGCTTGCTGCTGCCCTCAGCCTTTTTGAGACAAGGGAAGCCCTTGGTCTGGTTGAAGTAGAAGTGTTTGTCTGTGATGATCCTCTTGAGCCCCAAGAAGTCCTGCACGCGGCCCAGCTCTCCGGCCGGGTCGCTGATCAGCCGTTCTCCGCTCACGAACAGGATCTGGCTCATGGGGAAGAACTGCAGCCAGTTGTCCAGGTGTTTGGCGTAGATGCCGATCTGAATGGCGCTCCACGAGGTGTCGATCAACCCTGTAGTCCTGTTTTTGAACGTCAGGCTCTCAAAAGTAGGAATGTCAGGCTTCTTGGACAGTGTCTGCGTGTAGTCAGAGATGGCTCGTGTGACGGGGTCCCGGACCACCACGATCAGCTTGGTGTCGCGGGACAGGGCGTAGATTCGAGCCGGAGCCTCGCGGGTCACAAAGTAGCTTGGTGTTTTCTCCATGGTGATCTGGCCCTCCAGGGTCTTAGGCATCAGGTCTCTATGGAGAGAGAGAGAGAGAGAGAGAAAGGAGAGAGGGTTAAGAGTGAGGTCTAATGAAAACAAAACTTTGCATAATGCAATCAAAACAGATGGAGCATGTGGTGCTCCTCAATCAATGAACCAATTCAAGGCCATGATTCTGGGTCAAATATGATTAGCATCGGTTGCTAAACAAAACATGCATTCAAACGTCACAGATGCACAAACCATGTTAAATGGCATGGCTCCTTAATAGCGAAGGCTTTCTAATATAATAAAAAATCTTTCAGAATCTTTGGAGAAATGTTATTCAGCAGATCTTTTGCCTTTGTTCTCTCTTAAAATCATGTTCCTGATTATGCCTACAGCTATAGATCAACCAATGTTGCATTTTTAAAACAAATATTGATACAGACTACAAACGCAACAACAAAAAAACATGTTTGATTATCAGTCTGTCTCTACTTGGTGACCAGCAGATAGACAATCATCATCAAAACAAGGTTACTAATTGTTACAAATTGGTTAATCCACTCAGTACATAGCCAGCTGTGCTTTAAAACCCACTCTGAATCCGATTCCAATAGTGTTCTAATGTATGACCTCAGCGATGGTATTATACTGCTGACCACCTAGACCTAAACAATGACTTATACTTCAAAGGGGGGCTAACGCAAATGACCATACACTAAGCCAAGCAAAAACAACCCACATGAAAGTTCTTCAGCCTTGTTTATAGAGAGAAAGCAGCTCTTAAGGCAGTTACAGGGTGAAATGGATAGGGTGCATGCAGGACTGCAATCAAGGGACATTTTTAAATGAAAAGTGAACATGCATGTTAACGCCAAACAGGCTTGGGTTTCACAACCCTGCTCGATCAGGAAGAGTGGATTATACTGGAAGAGGCGATAAAAGAGGACTTTGATGGACACATAGGGGTATGGATCCTATTTCATTGGCACACACTCTCAGAAACATTGACGTGTTCAAATCTATGGAAACTAAAGTAAGTTCAGCTTCCGCTGACTGAAAATTTCAAGGCATAAAAGATATGTGATGAGAAACAAACCAAAGAAAATAGAGTAACAAACTTAATGGGTTGAGATAACTATAACAAAGTGTGAATTTCAGCCACAATTAGATGTCAACAGACCCAGAATGAGCCTCTTTAGGGTATCAGTGTGCACAGAGATTAAGCTCTAGTTGGGCTGTTGTCTCTGGAGTATCGAGCCCTGTTGTTAGCACCAGGGCTAATTTACTGCTGTATTGTGAAGTGCGCTGTCAGCATCTAGTGTAATCCTGCTTTGCGTGTTTACACCCTGCGGAAACGAGGCTACTAGCAATTCAAGAGTCTGCAAACAATTTGTTGAAGGATATCACAGACAGTTCAGTGGATCACAGTTTGTTCTATCTCTAGGCAGTCTTGAGTAAAAGCCCATTTTTAACACTGTTGTTCACTAGTTAGAGGTGAGAACCCCTAAGCACCAGAGCAGAGAGTGGTGTTATGATAAACAAAACCCACAGAGAGCATTTCAATGCGGACATACATTTCAAAACGATATGTGTGTGCACCAGGTGCATGCTGCTGTAGACCTAGATTTATGCTGCATTCTGCTGTTTTTTGCTGTACAGCACCTGCAAAGCACCAACTCTCTGCGCTAAAGGATTTTTCAAGATCACACAACTGAAACTATGTGCGAAAAATCCTAATTTTGCAAGTGAAAATCAGGCAGCGCTCAATTCAGAAAGCGAGAACAGCCTAAGGCTGCGGGAGGTAACGTGTTGATTTATATGATGGAAAACTGTTGGCATATTTGTGTGGTTACATGGCTTCTCTAAAGAGCTGGCCACAGATCCAATTATGATAATATCAGTTTGATTACTGCTCTGTCAGAACACTGGAGTGAGAGAGAGAAAGAAAACGGGGAAAAAAAACCTCATTAATCTCTGTGAAATGAAAACAAATTATGTAAGTGCCTTTTTTTTTGCAATGACGCACTCACACCCTCATCTGCACAGTTTAACTATTTATTTCTAGTATAGAGGAACGGCTTACTAATATTTAGCCTCCAAGTGTGTGTGTGTGTGTGTTTTTTAAGTTTATTTATTAATTATTGCACAATAGGAGCAAACCAGCTGGATATGTGGATGTGTGGTGCTAATGAGGCGAGAGATAACGCAGGCATTTACTGTTAAATGAACCACCCACAACTACTGTGCTGGGGAGAAAACCGCCCCACAAATGTCACACATACAAAGCGCACACACACATATATAAAGGACTAAAACTGCTAATAAAATAAATAAATAAATAATAATAATGTGTAGTTACAAACAACAAACAAATATATATATAAAACAAATTGTTTTGCTGTTTTGGTCCTCCATACACATACAGTATACATACTTGGTGAAAAAAAGCACCAAAAAAATTGGTAAGCTAATTTGCCTAAACTTGAGGTCATAAAAGAATACGGTCGAAAAGCATGATGCTGAGTAAACTGCAGCTTCAGGAGGCTTTCACATTACATGTGCATTTGATGTTTGTTTGGTTGGTGTTCAAACTCAAATGTGCACGTGAAACATGTGGAGTCCAGTATGCTTTGCAATTGGTGTAAAAGCAATCCAGACTTACTTTATAATGTGAACCGCTACCCATGAGGACAAAACAAAAGAACAAAACTACCTAGCTACAATGATAAACAGCTGCCGAGAAAAGTGGGAGAAGAAAAAGTTACAAGACACAAAAAACTTAAAAGCCTGCAACGATCCCCTCACCTCACTTCTTTTACTTTGGCAAAAGAAGAAGGGTGGGAGGAAGGGAGGGAGGGAGGGAGGGAGTTAAAGAAGACAAGTAGGCAAGCTCTCGGAAGAACAATAGCCTTTCTTGCCTGTTTTGATTTATGAGGTGCTTCTTTTTAGACATTCCGCAAGCAAACAGGCAATGCTTTGACACCGAGGCCCTCTTTTTTCCCCTTTTCTTTGAAAACCGAGCATTGTCCTTCAATGATCTGAAAGAGCAAGGGCCGTGGAGAGGCCATAGAGGAAAGGGGGAGGGTGACCATTGAAGGATGAGTGGAAAGCACTTCTCCAGCTCTCTCAGGGCGAGGCGAGAGGAGGCTGTGGAGAGCTCTTGAGCCGAACGTGTGCCTCAAGTGCCTCGCCGGCACACGCTGCCACTGGAGCAGGTAAAGATACTCTGCGTATCAATTATTAAAACAGGGATTAGAAAGTGGATATGAGTGCTCAAAATGATTCTACTGATAAAAAGGGTCAGTCCTCTCAAGTGATAAGGCAAGGTCAAAGATTGCTCCTGCCTCTTGGGTTTTCTGTCGTAATTCATTCCTACGACTACTCTGCACATGGCCTGATGGTCATCGCTGTTCTGGATCAACTTTGTACTGACGAAGACTTGTTTAAGCAGTAGAGAATGATAAATCAGGAAGTTAGCTTTCTTTTAGGATCAGAATGGCCCTGAGGGCCATGTTGAAAGACTTTTTATCCAGCTGAGATAAACTGACAAAGGGAGAAGATGACAGACAAAAGCACAAGAGAGAACAAAAGACACATACGGGAGTTTTTATAACAATGTTTGTGTCTTCTGTCGAATTTGATTTGTTAAAAAGAGCCTGTTTTGCTTAGGATAGACACAGTAGCCCCAAAAAGCTCCCTAAGCCTGCTTTATCTATGATCTTATTGCTTTCAAGTGACAAGGATTGTAGAATATCTGTCTTTCAACTTTGGCATTGTTATGGTTATATTCTGGCCAGCATTTTTATTCTTTTGCTGTGCATTTTTTCTTTTGTATACGCAAACTGATATAGACTAGAAGCATGTTTTATATCTAGGGCTTTAAAGTCTTGGAAGGATCAGAGAAACACAGCCGTACCTGCACTTTGGTTCTGAAGAGCAAGTCAAAACAGACACAACCTTGGAACACCTGTGCATGCATCTTTGATAGACATCTCCTAAGCGTATAGAACTCGCCGATGTTGCTTTGGCGGTGAGTTGAAGAGCTGTTTGAGTAAGCTGCAGTGTAATAAAGTCTCAGCAGTCAAATAAACTTAAATTAATTGCCAATGAGTTTAACAGCTCAGCTGCTTGGGCTTGGTTTACTAGAAAGATAAAGTACAGAGCCGCAAAGCAGTAACAATGATGTAAAATGGCAGTCCTTGTGCCAGAAAGGTAGTGTGAGAGTTTGCCTGTGCATGAGAATGAAAAAGTGTCATAATCAAGTGACTTTCAGTGAGCACAAAAGAAGTTCAGCAGGATGTCTGTGCTGCTCATACAAAGAAAGTGATACTGGATGGATGATTTGAGCACCCAAAAAAATCCACCATGAAAGTATCATAAAATAATTTATCTAGGCAAGTTTGAAATGTTAAAGATATAAGAACAACAGATGTCTCTCTCTGTGTGAGAAAAAAAAAACTGGAAAATTTGGAACAGCATGTGGGTAAGAAGACAAAAAGTTCTCTGCA
This sequence comes from Tiaroga cobitis, assembly GCA_030578255.1. Lineage (NCBI taxonomy): Eukaryota > Metazoa > Chordata > Actinopteri > Cypriniformes > Leuciscidae > Tiaroga > Tiaroga cobitis. The sequence continues at coordinate 34,699,145 of CM060602.1, read as the reverse complement.
TCTGCAACCAGTAGTTCACACACTCTGTTTCATAGTCAGACTATTGATTGCAGTGTTCTAACACCAGACTACCAGTGTCTCAAGGATCTGAGCATTTGAGTGACACTTCACCCTACTAAAGGCTACAGCGCTAGCTTTCCGACCCTGCCACTCTTACCCCTTGCACTTTAGACTATTAGAAGTGGAGGATGGAAAAAACAACAGACGTGACATTCATGCATGAACAGACGATGGCTAATACAAGAAAAGAAACAGAGGGCTTGTTTAGGAGAAAGTCCACTGCCACTCCATGAACGAGTGAGACTGAGCCGATGGTGATAAGTGACTGTCTCTCTTTGGGCTGAATCATCTTATGACTCAATAGTGTTTTTGACCTTCTCAAAGTTCTGAGGCACTAGTTTGACACTTGAAGGAGCTAATTCTGACATCAAGCAGTCACTGGAACATTACTTTGAGATCGGGGTCAGTTTTATCCCGTGTCTGGAGATCATGCCGGGAAATATGGATTCTGTCTTCAATGGAGGCCGTGTGGCTACATCTGGTAAATCCAGGCACCTCCCAGGTCGCTTCATACAGACAATATTTTCTGTGCTTTGTCGTCATAGAGACCTGAGCGAGGCTGTAGTTTTGAAATACACCCCGCGGAGTCTGGAGCCTTGACATTATATTTAACCGCAGAGCAAAACTGCAGCCGTAAATCTATGGAGCAAAGCTGGGTTTTATAGCACAAGCACCGAGAGAATGGTAATGGGGTGGCGAGGGGAGAAAAGAGAAAAATAGCAAGAGACAGAGCCAGGATGAGCATGTGTGCAGCAGCTTTAAGTTACCGCTATATTTTAAGAGGTACACAGCCACTTAAAGCCTCCTGACAGTTGGTTTCCTTAGTGAAAATTACCAGAGATCTCCTCTTAACCTGCAACGCTGAAGCCAAGAGCCAGTAGATAGCACATGTGAAAGGGTTTTATGTATATCCCAGCTTCTAACGGCTTTACCTTTCCTCACCTAACCTTTCTCGTTCTCCGTCTAGCTCTTCCTCAGGTTTCTCCTCAGCCTCTGATCTTTGCCATGTAACCCTGACATGAACATAAAGAGGTGTAAATGACCGTCTCAGTCAGGCCTGTCTAAGGTGTTGGTGTGTCTTAGCTTCAGTTTCTGACATTCTCACTGACGGATCACGTCACTGGATCCACATTCAATGGACGGAGAAAGCCTCTCACGTGGAGTGACTGCTCTGATGGATAAATAATGAAGGAACGGGGAGGATTGCAGACACTTCTGACCTGCCTTTCTCTGGAGATTAGACACACTCTTCCTTTAGAGTCATCTCTAAAGAGGGTTATGCCTTAATGCTGATCTAGTTTTTCATTAAATTATTATGACTGAGCTGGACTTTATGAAAACTACTTTATTGGTGCTTTTGAAGCAAAAAACATCTGCATAAAACTGAACAGTTGGCCCCCCAACACTAAAGAGAAACATTAAGAGGTTTAATCTGTAAATTTTCTCTCTCATAGCAGGGGGCTTTGGTTTTGGGAAGACTGGTCTGCTTTAGGGTGTCAAGGGCAGAAAAATATATTTATGTCTCCCTGCAGTGCTGTATATATAAAGACATTCGACATAAAGTGAGTATCGTGAGAGAGGGTATCTACTCAGCAATCATACTGAGGTCTAGGCTCTTCTTGTGCCAACCACAATTTCAGGCCCATTTTCTTTCTTCTTTTCTTTCTTTCTCTCGCTCTCAAACTCATTCAAAACCACAGCAGCCTCTGAGAAGGGCAGAACATGCATAAATCACAGAGAACTCGGGCTCTGTACGTTGCAATCTGCCCAGACTCCGTTTCAGCGTTATTTGCTGCCATTCAACACCTACCAAAATCTCTTTAAAACAAGGGGTAGGGTGTGTTTTCTGCTGTCCGGGCAGCACATTAAGTTACTGCCCAACGGTTCTGCCAACTGAGTGGAATTACTGTGTGTTAGCGACAAGGCTGCGCAAGAAGAGGCTGCCATCAGCCTCTGAATAAAAGATGTAGGGATGAGACAGGGTAATAAAGTGCAGTTTTCTCTTTCTCACTCAGGTTGAGCATTTTGCAGAGCTACGTGTACTGAAGAGATGTTTGTAGGACTGGCTACTTTGAACCTATTGAACAGGTGTTTCTGTGATATTACAGTCAAACCTAAAAAGAAAATCTGTGAAATTAGGGTCATATTTAAAAATGTAACTAGGATGAATTTATCACTGCTCACCTGGCTCAAGTCAAAAGAGTCCAATCCTAAGTCTCTATGATATTCTGATATATTATGATATTCTCTACAATGCAATTTATACGATTTTTTTCACATTTTCTGGTGAAAATCACAAGTTTGATCACTTACAAAAGTAATAATTTAGCATACAATGTCCTGCAAAAAGTGATGTTTTGGACAAAATTAGCATCAATCCTTATTTTGTAAATGACTTTATTGAAAAAAGACAAAGTTAAATCCAGTAACCCTCATAGCTGCCAAAATGACTCGCCTGATTGTGACATATGTATATGTATATATATATATATATATATATATATATATATATATATATATATATATATATATATATATATATATATATACACACACACACATACATATATTATTATTATTATTACGAAAATGAAAATTGTTATTGCTGGTCCTTATTGATAATTGCATGCTACTTTAATGTATTTACAACAAGAAATTATAAGGATTAATGCTGATTTTAACCAATGGTATTTTCAAGTGGTAACAAGTGGAAATCCTGCAGAAAAATAAATAAATTAATAAAATTAATTAATTTTGAGTTTGGCAATCCCAAACACCCCAATTTAAATTTAGTATAAATGGGGATGCTTTGAATTGCCTAATTCATACAATTACATGTTCTATATGAACATTAGCTATTAGTATTGATTGACTTATGTATACTTGCAGTAATTCCACAAACCCATTGAATCTACCCTTGAGTTATTAGCAGTGATCAAGCCAGTACCAGTGTTTATCTTGCTCTTGCTAATCCGCAGTGATAAGCTTGTTTACTTTGGGTGTTTGTAGAGGGTGTTAACGGACTCAGTCCCACACTTCATTTACATTCCCACTGAGTGACACAAAGAGTCTCTAGACTGTTAGTGGTGTTTAGTGTAACTAGCCATGATGAGGTTTTAGCTTGTTTACCAAGCTATAAAGGCTATTAACAAAGTTACAAAGCCAAAGCGCCTGTCTTGAAATAGTAAGGGACAGGGGTATATATGATGTATTAGAATTTACAAAGTTGCATCATTTATATCTGCCTTTTGTTTTAATTAACTGGCAAATGTTTTGACTCACTATGAATGACGTTGGTTGGACAGTAAAAAGTCTTGTTGGCATGCCAAAAAGATAATCTCATCTGACAGTATAGGATATCTCACTCACTGAATTGTTGTAAAATTGGCACGAATACTTCAAAAAGACTTTTTTCCCCCACTTTTCAAAGCCATCATCCTCAGACACAAGAACACACATGCATGCACCTATTACATCCTGTTTTGCTTGGCACACACAGTCTCCTCCAGCTGAGGAGCTTTTGAAGACAGGTGAGCTTTAAAGAGCTGGGAATTTCCTCCAAGTCTGTCAAGCCGTTACATCAGAGGCTTACAGCACAGCTGCATTACTTTGACGCTTCGGGTTAATGGTTTACAAATTCCTCCAGACTGGTATTCTTCATTGATAACCCACAATTAGCAAAATTATGTGGTGATAGCACCAGAGCTGACAATTAAACTGCACATATAAGACAAGAAGACTAACAAGAGCGTACAGCTCTCTCCTAAGGCAACTCTGCGAACGTCTTTTGGATGATAGCCTAGTTACAGTCCGCTCTGGTATCTCAGCGCCCGCTGAAGACAATATAACTGGCGTGAAGCACAAAGAGATCACTGTCAAATGCTTCTGCTGAAAGTAATCAGCCGAGTGCGGATGTCACAGGTGTAATTTGATTTCAGGGGTTGCTATTTCAGCAGGCATGTTGATGTATTGCGAGTACGATGACAAATGTTTTTGCTTTCCATTCTCTCTACTGTCTGTGTTCCAGAAGGCCATACAGTCCCACAAGAAACACGATCTGGAGTCAATGTGCCAAGAGAACAAGCCATTCAACCACATAATGCAGATTTGAAGAGACATTTGAGAAATGGGCTATGAAACTAAGAAAAAAAAAGTGACACAATACCTTGGCTTGTTTTTAAATAGTAAAAAATCTTTTCCTACTAATCCTGATTTGACTACAACCAATGATATCCCTATTGGTTTCTGATATAAAAACAAACAGTACTATGGAGTAATGATGTAATTGGGGATGCAATAATATTAAAATTCTAATCAATATATAAGCTGATAATTATTTTCATGTTATGACCAACAAATGAATCAAATGTTAAAATTTAAGTGTCAAAGTATTCGCAGTTTTAAAGAATAACTGACAGAAAAGGTCATCTAAACTTAAAAAAAATAGGGAAAATCAACGTACATAATTGAATATCCAATATCAAAAAATAATGATTAATTACTAAACTAATACTGGAAGATACATAGAATACATCATATATATATATATATATATATATATATATATATATAGAATGTGGAAAAGTAAAATTATCACCATAAAAAAGATGACATACAGACTTTTACCAGTTCTTATTCTCTAGCTGATCCTTTTCCTAGAAGAGCGAGAGAGAAAGAACACAATGCGAAAGGCTAACAAGAAAAAGCGTGAGGACAAAAGTAGTGACAGTTCCTGGGCTACAGGGAGAAACTGGCTTTGTTGCCCTGGAGCTCAGCTCATGCTGTGCTCCTCTGGGCACGTCAGCAGTGTGTGTGTGTGTGTGTGTTCCTTTAATTGTCTGCTCTTTTCTCGCTGAGGTTAATGGAAACCTCAGGGGGTCTCTACTTCTGCCTGATCCTCTACTTTTCACTTTTTTCACAGAGAGACAGACAGACACACACAAACAAACAGCGCCTCATAGTAAATATTCATCTATGATCAGCTTTTATATTATATCACATCAAGTTCCTTTCTACACTTTTCTCACTCCTAATTATCCTCATTGGGGTGTCAAACTTTCAGAAAATGAGCTCTGATGATCACACACTTGGGAGGAAATGGACCTGGTGGGAGACATGGGCCAACAATTGCTGGACCATACAGACAGCCGTGCGCTGTAGCTCCCAGGCTCCCGTAAATGCTGTGTATTTCCCAACAATGGATGAGCATTTACTTTTTGAAGGCGAAGGGATAGAATTATTCTGACATCCGACATCCAAATTATCACCTTGTTTAAAAAGAGTCCAATTCAAGGCAAGCACAGAGGGTAGGTCTGAACACAAAAGACCATTGAAATAAAAGGTGAAAGAGGAAGGGTTTTATAATCTTGTATTTTTCTCTTTATCCCTCATTTTTAGCTGTCCAATCAACCAGAGAAAGTATACGTGAACAATTTCCCAATACTAGGAAGAAAAAAGTCGAATGAACAACAGTTATAAACAAGATCCCTTCCCTTATTGGTCACTTGTTGCCTATGTTGGGTGTTTGTATGTGTGTATGAGAGACAATATTTCAGTAGGAGGGTAGAAACACGAGCGCTTGACATCGAGTTCCTGTCTGCCTTGATTTTATCCTTCAGCGGGAGGTTCCTGCTGAGGGCGGCCATGTTATTTTGCTCTTCTCTGGAGGAGACCATTGCTTCTCAATGGCAGACCACCACAGTGGGCCTCTACTGTCGGTCTCTCCCCAGGCCATCCCTTTCACAATTAGCCAGTGGTAATTTGATGAATGAAAGCCCCTTTCTCCAGACTAAGACCCTCCCTGCTTGGTCTACCCCACTGGTAAAGCCATGCCAGCTCAAGTAGGGGCCCACTTTCTCTCTCTTCCTCTCTTTGCTGACCAGTGTACCCAGTTGGGGGTGGCCTTATGTGGGCACTGAGGCCTACAACAGCCCCGCCTCTGATGGGGGAACCAGAGCTCGATGTGGAGCCCGACTCTAATATGGAATACAAGGGGAGAAGACACGTACGAAAGGGGCATTGTATAAGCTCTTCTACAATTACAAAATAATATTAGAGAAAAAATGTGTGAAAAAATAAAGAGACCAAGAAATGCAAGAGAAGTTAAGCTGGAGACAAATAGGCAATGCAAGCGGTCTACTTCTCTGAAATGTAAGAGATGATTTCCAAAGCTGAGGCCGAACACAAAAGCAGAGTAATCCTGTGGTTTAAAGGATGCTGAGCAGTTTAGCCAACACTAAAGCATCATTTGGAGGCAGTCCTTTGAATGTCCTCACTCAGCTCTGCGCAGGCTCTCAATAGAGGATGTCAACCTGCTGACTGCTGAATGGATGACCGGTCAAGGTTCAGATCCAGCTGAGTGGAGGAAGTCTATTCTACCATGAGACTGAACAGCTCTCATGGATGCTGCTCCTTAATCTTGGGACCTGGGATCAGTTTGTAGTTTTAATTTACAGCAATCACCAAATTAACTGCAGAAAAAAAAAAGAAAAAAAAAAATAATAATAATAATAATAATTTTAAACAAATGTTTACGATTTGCTCTTGCATTAAATTCCCATCAGTAAGACCCCAAAAGGTGTGTGTGTTCAGCAAGGATGAGGGGTTGATCGGGTCTCACCTGCAGTGCAGATGGTCTTTACAGAGACAATGTTGCTCAACTGATTTGTAGATAACCAGAGCCACAAAGACCTTTAACCCTACACCACACAGTGCCCGCCACAGCGTAAACTAATCAATACATGTAGTCCCATGTGGTCTAAGCAGGCTTGAGTTATTACTTTATGCTTATCTGAAGCATAAAGGTATAGGTGTCTGCTACAGCAGTCACCAACCATCATATTGCACACAAATCATACTGCAACAACAACAAAAGTCAAAAACAGTGGGGTAAAACCGATTTTACAATCATTCACAATCTTCATTTGAACAGGTGATTTCTAAATCAGAATTATCTTTTACCTCATATCAGCGTGGCAAGAAAACACATTTGTCCTCATGGACTGCACACAATTACATACAATAGTGTACACCGATTCACAAACAAATGACTCTTTTAAACTGACAAAACACAAAATAATAAATAAACTGAATGAAACCAGTAGTCAAGTTTTAAGATGAGATTTAAAAGTACCTATCAATTGTGAACCCTAATATATATTATATTATATTATATAATATAATATAGGCTCTGTTGTTGATCAGTTAAATTTATAACATACCAATTTAGAAGTTTACCTGTATAATGCATTAGCTAAACAGATTATATATATATATATATATATATATATATATATATATAAATATGCGGAAAAAAAATAGACATTAAAACTGAAATATGCCCAAATCTAACTATATTGAGCACTTGTGAATCAAAATCGAAACAAATCAGGATATCTGTATCAATACCAAGCCCTAGAAGTCAACTACAGCTCACTGTTTATAAACACACCCTGTATGTCCAGCCAAACTTTGATCTCATCCGGCACCACTTAGACAATGCGGTCCCTTGCTTTGTACAAGCAGGAAGGAGGGGGTCACTGGCCACAGCGTCCGTATGGGTCACCTACACGGTGGCGTGAACACCCCATGGAGTGTGGGTACAAAAGCTGAGGCATCCATCCAGAACTAGCCATTCCACGGATGGAAGTGCTCATCTGGACAAGGTGGCAGGGGGTCGTAGCCCTCCAAGCACTTCAGAAATTTCAAGTGACATGCTTCCGAGAACGTTCGCTGGTCCAATAGCGGAACAGGATTTTCTGCGGAGCATTTCACTCTTACAGAACAATGCTCCACTTGTCCTTTTGTTGGTCGGCAGTTACGGACAATGTTGTTAAATGGCTGCTATTCAGAAAACACACCCTTAATCTCAGGATGGACTCGGGGATTGCACACTAAAGAGTGAACACCAAAGAACTGCATTTTCCTACTACATACCTTTTTAGCAGAGGAAATAAAACCTAACCTTCAAACACAGACTGGAAAAGATGCTTAAAAACGCATACTAAATGTTATCAGTACTATGAAGACTGTAGGTTTACTGTACGGAGACTACCAACAAGAAAGAGTCGACTATAAAAACTGCTCTGGTAGATTTGAAAATTATTTAACAATAAGTCAAACGCAGCGCCAGGGCCTTCACAACGTTCACCGTTCCAGTTGGGACCCTGTCTGTCTGGCTGGGTGGGATTTTTGAGAAGCCAACTTAACTGCTTATTTAATCATCAGAGTCTCCGCAAAAAAAAAAACTGTAAAAGCAAAAAAAAAAAAAAAAAAAAGAAGCTGATTTTGTAAGGTCCCACAAATCAGAAAAGCAGTTGAAACTGAAAACTGCGAAAAGAGAATTGCCAAAGATATTACTCAACAATTCAACCCACTACGACTCCAGCTATTCATACTGTAATATATCTTACAAATAAACTGGCACTTGTTATAAACTCTACATTGACCAGACGTTCTTGAGAGAAGAGCATAACAAATATACAGTAGAAATGTGAAGTGCCTGCAGATAATCCTTGAATGACTGTGAATCATACTCTATATACTTACCGTATCTAAAACAGCCTAAACAGGTCTAACCAGTATTGAGGAACAAAAGCTCATCTGCCATGTCTTTCTCTGGCTCTCTGTGGCACAGAAAGGTCTAAAAAGGTAAATCACGACTTTTGAAAAACAGAGATAAAAAAAAACTACAGTAAAACCCACCTTATTAAAATGACTTGCATGCTTTCAATGCACTAGGATTACTTTACAATGCATGGTTTCTGCACTATAAACTATCTTTTCCATTACAAAGCAAATCACTTCAAGTAGACACTCTAAAACTGAGAATCAGAGTCATGTTCAGAGAGAGAGAGACAATTCTAAGAAAGTAACAATTTGAACATATCACTTCTTTAAAAAGACAAGAAAAGACCAAACAGTCAGCGTAGAGGGTCTGTCTGGAAAAACTGTCCAACGCGGTTTTAGATTAGGTCACATGGAGATGTCGTGACAGAATAAAGTCAGAGAGCAAAAGTTAAAAAAGCAAGTCTGCATTTGTTTGTGCCCTGTATCCTCAGCCCAAACAGCAGTGGCCAGATATAGAATTTCGCTGTGGCATCGCATGTCCCACTAAGACCAGCTGCAATGGCATGTGAATCCTGTAAAACTTGAGACAGAAAACTTTCTCGAACGGGTGGAACACAAGCATTATACCCTTCAACACCCAGTGTTTATATTCTGGATTTTTTATGTAATTTATTGCTTATTTTTAACCAACAAAGGCTTTTGAAAAGTTACTTTCAAACTTGGTGAAGGCTCTGCTCTTAATTTAGGTCATTTTTCAACATTTTGAAAGGGACAAATTAGGATAAAAAAGCATTTTAGAAGATAATCCTTGGGTTTCAAATACCACATCCACTGATCAGACAACTTCACTTTTTCCAGGCTAAAAAAAAAAAGTAAGTTGAATTTAAAAAATAAATTAAAAATAACAACCGTACAAGTGCGCTTTTCAGCAAAAAAAAATAAAAAATCACTCGTTTGGTACTTTGGTACAACTTAACTAGGAATAATCAAAGTTTCAACTAACACATCTGACCATTTTTTTTTATTTTTCTACTTTAAAAAAAATCTTAATAGCATAATCCATGCAATCAATGAATTCAGTTTGAAAATGAAGGACATGTTTAAAGAATCTGAAGATTTTTGGGACAATCTCGACTGATTCTGCTGGACCAGCTTGAATTTGCATTAGACCGAAGTGAGGCCCCGCATTTAAATAATTAATCAAATAAATCTTTTTCTCTCAACATGCACAAATATAATTCCCTTTTCATCTAAGCTGGACTACCAAGCATTCACTACGCCCATTCTTTCATCCGTCCTGTTTTTTTGTTATAGGGGCCCTGAAATGTTGCATATATTTAAAAGCACTGGGCTTTCACCCCCTCAAACCTTTGCAAATCCATTTAGAGAGACAGGCGTGCAGTCCAGGACTGTTTTATAAACTTATTGAGGGTTTCTTTCCGCTCGGTGTCTGGGGCAAACAGGGACAGACTCTGGGGCAATAAATCCCCCTTTCTCTCTTCAGCTATTTATTTCATTACATTTTACTGTGGAACATTAATAATGTTAACAAATAGTTAATCAAAATGTCATCACATTTAAATAACTGCAACACATAAGTAACAAAAAAAAAATTATCCTAAAGTTGATCTGAAACAAATGTCTGGAGTTCTGGGTGAATTGCAGCTAGTGTAATGAATCTATGAGCTCTCACTGTGTTCTGGCAGTTGATAAAACAAAATGGGACAAATAATAATGTCCAAAACACGCTCAAAAGAAACAGCAATGCATAGCTCTTAATATAAATGTTTTTTTTTTTTCAAATAGGCTACAAGCCGAAATGTTTAACACATTCGCGGTTTGCAAGAACAACACAAAAAGAAAAAACACAAAAAGAAAAAACACAGCTGCACGGAACTAAACAGACTTTAACATTATTAACACGCGTAATTCGCAAGCTATTAATTTTGTTGATCCCGCTGTCAAATTACTTAAATTATTATTTTTCTCCAGATAGACTGCCATTACACTTGCGCAACGAAAATTAAGGTAGTCACACTATTACTCTCAGTCACTCGTTATGTATCCATATCCAACCATTTAAATCGGCAGTTCATAATTTCAGCTATTTCCATGGGTTTTCAGAAGAAAAAAAGTTTCCAAAAATTAATTTGATTTAGGCTAGTTAAAACTAAGACATCAACTAAACTTCACTTCCCCATTTTAGTGGTTTGCGGTCTATTATTTGCTGTAATCCCCGTATTTGAGACAGTTGTAAAGTTTAAAAATAAAAAGGTTTGAAAAGTTACAAAAGACGGAAAGCAGAGCAGAGGTCTGATAACCTGCAGTGATCCTGTGTGTCCGACAGAGATCACTGCGTCATCACGCGGTCGGATATGAGTCATCTCTCAAGATATTACAATCACAAAAAAATGTACATACATACCGAACTATTGTGTTTATTTGAATAATATCTCTGTCTCAATTAATGTATATTTAAAGGACCGTGTTCAATATTTCAGCTCTCAAAACTCTGTCTGACAGTTCCACAGCATGAACAGTGAAACCAAAGTAACTGTTTGAACTGGAATCTGAAACGTTACCGCTACTGCAACTCTGCGTTTCTATGACTAAATGCAACCCATGGGCTACAGAACATCAATTTACATAATTATTAAATTTGATTTGCTACGAAAAATAGGAAACATGGGGTATGATGTTTTAAAAGGAAGGTTTGAGAACAAGCCAAAGGGTAAATTTACATAATGAATGACAGATACAAAAAGGCCAATGCATGACGGAGGACAAAATACATTCTTCAAAAAAAAAAAAAAAAAGTGAAAAAGGCGCCTATAATAGTGTATGTTTAATTAATGTTGTTTATTAGGCCCAATGATAAGCAACATGCAGAAGCCTAACTATTAAAACATTAATTGAAATTTAAATAAATAAATAGAATGTGAATCCTAAATCCGTAGCCTATTCTATAGCCTATGAAATCTCGGATTTCTTATTTCATAGAAAGAATAAAAAAGTTTTATTTCGTTCTTATCACAGCAGGCTATTCACTTTTAATTATCGATTTCACAAGTTTTCAGAGTTTCAACTCTGAATTTTCGTAGTAGTAGCCTAAGTTACTTACTGACGAAAAGAGGCAAGTTGTAGATAGCTCGATATAACCCAATTGTAGCCTACTTAACGTTCAATGTAGCAATTCAACTCAAGTTAAATTGTAATGGGCTTGTGGGCTAATTTACAGCTCAAGTCTCGTTCTTCTTGTGGGGATTATGCCAACACAAATATTGCACACACACACAAAAAAAAAAAGAAGAAAAAAAAAAGAGAAGCACACAAAGAATGCCTTAAATTAAAATCCATGAAATAGCCTGCTGAATAAAATAAAAATAAAAAAAGAAGAATAAGAAGCCAAAAGCTAGTTAAGGTTAGGTCAATCGTCAATGTGTCGGTATTATAGGCCTACTCTACTTCACTGAAAAACATTACAAGTCAATGGAAGTATAGGATGTATACATTTAAGTGTATTTATTGTTTACGCTCTTACCTGTACCAGTCCAGTCCGTTGTCATAGTTACGGTCGAAGAAGTGCGGCTCCGCTCCGACCGCGCGGATATCTGGATGCACGCGCAGAAACTCCAGCAGCGCGCGCGTCCCACCCTTCTTCACGCCGATGATGATCGCCTGAGGCAGCTTCTTGTTGCCCGAGCCGTTGGAGAAACTTGACAGCGAAGAAACTCTCCGCCCGTCGTCCCACTCCTCAGCTCGGTCTACCTCCCCTTCATCTTTAGAGAAGTCTCTGGGAGCTCTCCTGACCGAAGGCTCATCATAATCTGACTCCACGTCCGTCCACGAGCTCTGCGGTCTGGACAGGAGCTTGGACATCATCAGGTCCGGCCGGCCACTTTCTGCCTCAGCATATTTCCCGAGGAAATCCGTCTCCTTCGCTCGAATATTATTATTATTGTCCACAACTAAACCTGGTGGCATAGTGGCACAGTAGCCCACGCAGGAGTACAGCATGTAGACCCAGAGGAGCAGCATGATAAAGAGGAGCCCGAGTTTCTTCTTCACGGGACTGACGGAGAGCGCGTAAAGATGGTGACAGAACAGGCTATATTCCATAAGCCCTGTGCATGCAGACCATCACACTCCAGCTGGACATATTGACAGGTAGGTACAGTTCTGTCCAGGTCCAGGCTCGGGAATCCTTCTCAAGAGTCTTTAAACGCCATTGAAGTTCACAATAAAATCCTTACACATGAAATAAACTAGCCCAAAGTGGACGGGGACATCTAGGAATGCGATTTTAGTCAGCTGTCCTCGTTCATTTCTCCGAAAGAATACGAGAAAACTGATGAGAATGACCGGTGCACTTGATTCCCAGCCGGAGAAGCTGCTCCCGGCCGCATCCTCGAGTGTCTGAGCGCTTTCGAGAGAGTGGAGCTTATACAGCGCTGATGTGTGTGATTGACAGCAGGGCCAGCCTACCGCTGCGCACTGATTTGAATAAAGGCGGGGTTGATTGAATATGCCTGCCAATCAGGGGGTGACATAGGCGGGGATTTTAGAGTATACACTTGGTCGCGAGCCGATTAAACGCTCTTATTGGATAGAGGAACATTAGACTGGGATCCTATTATTCCAGTTTTTGGGAGTTTCCAAAGAGTTACAAATTTTACGCAACTGAACGGTTTAGGTTCGATTTGAAATGTCATACAAAGTTTTCGTATAAGCTATAGCTGGGCTACGCCTGCATGTGTTTGATAAATTTAGCATTTTAAAAAATGCATATGTAGCCTAATTCATTGCTATATTTAAAAGACACAACTATATATAGGCCGATATGTATAGGGCCTATAGCATTTGTTTTGTTTTTTCATAATACACTGAAAAAAACTGCGGTGTAGAAACAATTTTCAGTGAATGAAAAGACATACACTGACAATATTTTTTTGTAAAATGTCTACTTCAATAATCATTGTTTTATTTACAACTTCGAAAAATATGTTTTTTTTTTTTTTTTTGCGGTGTATAGGCCTAGGCTACGTCTTTTATACTCAAATTGAGATCAACTAGTTAATCAATTAAAAATATATTCAATTGGTAAAATGAACAAAGTACATAGGCTACATCTTTTTGTTTATGTGTTTTTAATAGTTAGGCTACATTAATTTAGCTATATTCAAAAGGCTTTAAAAGACAAAGCGTCGGGGGATACATATTTAAACGTCTTACACAAGTGCAGGGCAACAAGAAAATCTGCTAATCGCATTAAAATAAAAATAAAATAGGCCTATATCGTCACTTTAAATCTGTATCTGCAAAGGAATGTGAAGTAAAAAAAGTAACAAGATATTTTCCCCCCATGTCTTAACTCTAAAGAAAGCTTTCGAATTTTGAAAGTGTTTGTGATGAAATTTTAAATTAGGCTAAATCAAATAAACTAAAAACATTATTAAAATATGAAATAATAATTTTATCATCACTTTCTAATATAATATATATTTACCGTGTCTTTTTTTTGTAAGTAGGCCTTCATAAGTTAAGGAGCTCAATTAAATAAATCAAATGAACTTTAAATCCACATTTAGGCTAATTCATGCTGAAAGTTGTGGTTCCCTGCTTTAGCCTATATGTTGCTGTTGATGGATATGATAATTAATGTCAGTTTTTGTGTAGGCCTTGTCTTGAACAACAAAACAAGCGGCGCTTCAGTTCGCTATTAAACATGCAGCTGTAAAGTGAAGTGTTCGACTGGCCTAAAGAGCGCAGCACTTTCCGCGTTTCCACGCTCTGACATTACTTTTTCCCAGTTGCTCATGATTATTTCAAACATAACTAGAAACATTTAAAATTGATTACAGAGCATTCATATAGTTTTTCAAGACTGGAAATACGTTTAAAAATTTCCTGATAATTGCAGGTTTTACAAGATCTTGGGACTTCACGCTCAAAACACAGTCACAGACTTGCATATATCAACATTTGAAGCGGATAAAAACCTTTCATAAAAGTTATACATGGATTTTGAACAATACCCGTTCTAGGACAACTTTGATGAACTTTTTTTATCCATTTCAAATGTTGTTATATATATATATATATTTATATATATGTGTGTGTGTACATGTATCTCTCTCTCTCTCTCTCTCTCTCTCTCTCTCTATATATATATATATATATATATATATATATATATATATATATATATATATATATATAGAGAGAGAGAGAGAGAGAGAGAGAGAGAGAGCAGATGCTTAATTATATACATGCTTATTTAAGCATTATAAAGAGTATAATGTCATATTATGCATGTTGCGTTATTAATGAAAGTTCAGAAAGTACTACTGACTCTTAACTAATTTGAGCCAATATTAAAACAAAATTGTGTTTAAGCCATCTATTTGAATCAAGCAACATCTGAGTTATGTATTATGTCCAGCATGGACAACAATTTAGAAAGAGAAAAGGATAAAAATTGGATTTGCCATGTGCTTAGTAAAAAAGAATACGGGGTCAGAAAAAGAAATAAAGTCTGGACCTTTTTTCTGAATAATGAATTACCACTGAATAGTGTCAACAAAACTGGAAAAAGCAGATTTCTACTTGTTATGTTTGATTTTATGTCTCCAAAAATGCCTGTAGCTCGAACAGTAGAGCATTGCGCTTACAATGTCGAGGTCGTGGTCGATATCCAGGGAATACATGAACCGACAAAATGCATATCTTGAATGCAATGTAAGTAATTTAAATATAAGTTTCCTCCAACTGATACTGAATGGTGAAACAAAAATCAACATATTTTTTAAATCAGCACAGCATTCTTTGTAATAATGTATATTTTTCAACATGACTATTGACTCCATGCCAGACTCTTCTGTCGCCTTTCACAAATATAACGAACTAGACCACATTTCTGAGATTGATGTCACTTTGCGTGTTCGAGGCTGAGAGACTCCCTTAAGACAAATATATCTGTGCAAGTTTAAAGAAGTTTAGGGAATATTTTGCCCAAGAAACATTCGTCCACCCCATGACTGATTTCCAGCAAGTGGCGAGTAGGTATAAATCAGTTTCAAAAGCCTTTCACTATACTGTTTTCCTTGCACACTTCGTGCCAGGAATACTTGATGCACTGCTGCCCAACGTCTGCCAAAAATGTTTGTCATTCTGCCTAACATGCTTAAACGGCAGTTAAAGAGTATTTCAGAAAAATACAGTTTCTAGCTGTCACTCAAGAGTTGAGAGTTCAGAAAGACAGAATGTTGAACTTTCATTTATAAACTTAACCATATCTCTTCTTTAACAATGCCAAATGAAATCATTTTCAGTGTGAGATTTCAAAGCATTGTGTTGCCTGTAAATGAAAAGAGAGGAGAAATCCACCTGTTGCTGTTGTAACAAATGAAGGTCTGGGAGGCTGTTAAAAACTGTAATGAGAATCCAAGCTGGATGAGAAAAACCACAGAGAGCCAAAGATCATTATGGGAAATGTGCTCACCTCCTCAGGGTTCACAGAGCTCATAATGAATGAACGCACTGTGAGAAACTCTCTCCGTGACACTCAGAGTCAAACATTATTTGTCTTGAGAAGAGGATTACTCCATTTATGATGCATCCGTCAAGCCTCGCCTGATAAAAGAGAGGGAAAAAGCATTAAAACAGGAAAATTCAACAATTTGCATATGTAATACTTATAAGCTAATGCAAATGATCATAGCAATACCCTATAAAAGTGTGCAGGGCGTCCATTCCGATGCTTGGGTACTGGGAAGTCTTCGTCCCACACAGGGTGTCCATCGCGGCAAGAGCGGAAGCTGTAAAATCATGGTGGGAGAGTCCACGGACACCAGGAGGGCTGGAGCTGCTATTTAATCTATTGACATGTTGAGAACAGCTGTTTCACTCTCTTTTTCTCCCCCCTCCATCCCTCCATCGCCTCTCAGATGTGAAACGCACTGGCTGCATCCAGACCAGATCTTTACGAGGGGAAGAATGCCTCGCTCTGCCGCCCTGACTAAATCTCAGCACACAGTATATGTGGGCATCTAATGGAGGTGGTGAGAGAAGTGGAATCATAGAGGACAACTGGGAAGGAAACAGCGGAGTAGTATCGAGTGTTGCAGCCGGACAGGTGCAGAGGTCGATGCTTAGGAGATTATATAGGCTGATATCTTAGCCAAATGTGTCCAGAGCAGCCAGACATTGTTTCCAGGCCTGTCTGAAGATGCAGTGGGATTCTTCTGTAATGCAACTCAGCCATGCATTCAATTGCATGGTGAACTAAATACAGCAGACTACCTGCCACACAAATTTACAATAGAAATATTGAGCATATACAATACAAATTTTATTGGCATAGCAAAAACATATACAAAAAAAAAGTTGTGGGTCAGCAAGATTTTTTTGTTGTTGATCAAAACAAATTGATCCAAAGTGACTTTCACATAGTAACATAACATTTTTATTTCAAATAAATGCTGTTCTTTTTAACTTTCTATTCATCAAAGAATCCTGAATAAATTATCAAGCTTTTCGCAAAAAAAATATAATTAAGCAGCACAACTGTTTTCAACAGTGATAAGAAGAAATGTTTCTTGAGCACCAAATCAGCATATTAGAATGATTTCTAAAGGATCATGTGACACTGAAGCCTGGTGTAGTGGAATAACATACATTTTAAAATATATTGTAATAGAAAATTTTTGCAACATTATTGCTTTACTGTATTTTTGATCAAAGCAATGCAGCTTTGGTGAGCACTGGAAACATTTCAAAAACCTTTGAATAGTAATACATGTATATATTATATAAAATTATTTAATTTATAATAAATTAATTATAATATTTTGACATATATATATATATATATATATATATTATATATTATATACATATACACACACACAGTATAATGTAAAAGTGCTTCTACTGGCAACATAGTGAAGTTGTATTGCATTTCAACAATTTCAAATAAAAACTCAAACACAATCTTGATCACAGCACAATTTATTAATAAGAATTTTTATTTTATTTGTGTCTTACACAAGTCATTGTACAGTGTGGTCAGATGTGAGTAAACTGAAGGTGCTGAGTTTATTTGACTAGTTCTGAAATAATAAAGGATCTTTGATGGAGCTGATACCCGAGAGCTCTCCAAAACGATCAGCCTTTTAACATCTAAACTCAAGACTCAGAGGGACGGAGTTTCATGTAGAATAAAGACTTCTGGGCAAGCAGTGAGACTCGGCGGTTTCTTTACTGAATCATTTATTGCTGAAATGAAATATTAACAGACTTAGAAAGAGAAAACTTTGAAAATGTCATTCAGCAAGTAATTAGATGAGGCCAAACTTGGAAATGACTTGCTAGGTGCACTAAAACAGACCATTCTCCATTATCCGCATCGAACCAAAATGTCCACAGTAATGGTGATGTTAATTGCAAATTCTAGGCAAAATATATTTGTGGTCTTTATTTCAGTTAAATCCACTTTGCACATAGACATATCAGTTTATAGACAACAGGGGGCTGCATCAAATAAATATGTATTTACACACAAACAACAATGATTTGCATCCAAGTTACCAGAGAGATTTTTTTAAATCACTGCTATGCATTTACATATACATCAATGTTATTTTTCCCTGAAGGATAGTTTTATAACAAATGGAAAGAGGCTATGTCTTCCCACTCCAAAGTATGGTGACTTTTTAGCTCCAAGATAACTCATTTTGGGGCTGACAACAATTATCTATCCAGTATGAATATGGCAGAGGATTGTGCTTGCTCTACAGAGCCAGAGACGGCGTGCTGGGAGCTACAGCTGCCTCGTCCCGTGACACGCGGCTCTTCTTGCAGGTGAGGGCCAGCAGCAGCAGCATGGGCAGGTGCCAAAGACTGCAGAAAAACAGCTTGCGGGCGTTCTGCCTGTCACCCCTGCGATAGAACCTGAAGGCCAGGAAGCTGATGTAAAGGTTAATTGGCAGGGAGACTAAGGGGAACGTCCATGTGGTGACGTCCAGCACGGGGCCCAAGGCTGAGAGGCCGATCAGGCCTACGCTGTGGCGCAGGGCCACGCGTTTACAAAGGCCGGGATGGGTGACGGACATCATTCGGTACCCACCCCGCGAGTAGTCCTCTCTCAGGTTCCAGCTCAAGGCATTAAAATGAGGAAACTGCCAAGAGAACAGGAAAGCTCCCAGTAAGAGTGCTCCTGCAGAGACAGAGAGAGGAAGAGAAGGAGTGAATAATCAAACAAGATCACACAGATCATTTAAACACCATTGGTGGAGGAAGTGGAAGTGTGCAAGCAGGAAATGAGAGTGCGGGGAAAAAATACAACAGTGTTAAAACACTGCGTTCTATCGTCCGAGTTCCTTCACATCCTGCTATGGAGGAAACAAATACCATTCACCTGCATTCAGAAGCTGGCAGAGTGGAAAGGTGACACCACACAAACAGCGGCCTGTGCAGAGGTAGTGGAGCATGACACGTAAGGCTGCCTTTGTGTGTGTGTGTGTGTGTGATCTTAGAAAACACACTTGTAGCTAAATCCTCTGGGAAACAGCGCAGGGCAGCATGACAGAGACCTCAAACACATGGATCATCTTTTAAAGCTTTGTGTGTTTTTGAACGCTCTCAAACCTGGGGATTTTAAGGAAGAACCTGGTCACGAAAAACTGATAAATTGCTTTGAGAAAACAGAAATGACACCAGAGACTCTAAGATCAGCGTGTGGTTTTCAGTGTGGGATTATTTTGTAGTTCTTGTGCTTTTGTCAATGTAATTTAGTTAAAATACTTTTTCCAATTCACTTTGGAGCCGCTAATGGTGCATACATTACAATAAATCAATAAATAAAATTAACATGCTGCTATTCTCGCTATAACTTTGAGTTTAAAAAAGGGAAAAGATTAACAAATTTACACAGTAGGGCCCTATAATTTCTGCGAAATACAGTCATAAAAATGTAATTTATTGTATGACAGAAATGGACCAAATTTGGATGAATAAATCAAAAGTAGGGCTGTACAATTAATCATTAATAAGACTATAGTCATGCAAACAGAAACATAAGGTTTTCACTACAACCTGCAGAAATAAAATAATAATACAGTTTATTAAAACATTTTTTTCACCAAGGAATTTCACCACAAGATTATTGCAATTTAAAAGAATGTCTATGATTAGACATTCTTTTTGATTATTTAAATTTAATTTAAGCATTAAAACAGAATCAGAATTTGGGGAAAAATAAAACAGATTTCATATGGCCCCAACAGGATGGTTGACAAGTTCTCCAGTTGTTTAATGAGGTCAACTAGTCAACAAGGTTGTTTTTTTTTTTACTTTATAAACTTAAAAAATTCACCCCTCTTTAACTCAACCACTAAATATATTAAATATTTAGTTTCCCAGAGAGAAAGGTCTAATAAATTAACTGAAATATTAGATTTAAAAAAATTGTTGTTTCGATCCACTTCATGTTGCAGCCTCACCCTAGATGGGGTCAGAACAATATTTAGGTTTGTACATCCTAATATACACAGGCTTGAAAAGGGCACTGAAACGGCACTACTACAAGAGACGCATGGAGTTCTCAAAGCTCTAGGGAAAAACATAAATATGCACATAAACACTTCAGTCGTTCACTCCTGAGAAAACAGATCGCATGGTTGCCACAACAGCACACTTTTAATAGTTTGCAAAACAGGCCAAAGACCCCCTACTGTCTTCCACAAACACTTGATCCAAGTGCGAGATGTCTTTAAAAAAATAATAATAATAATACAGGATGCTGGGTGTATATGTAACTACAACACTCATAAGTGGACAGGGACCTCGGGTCTGGGAGAGGAGTCAGTAAAAGTCAGAAGTGCCATCTGGAACATGAAGTTTCACTTCTCTGGAATGGCTGCACAACCCTGAACTGTGGGATAAACCGTGACAGCACAGAAACTATCAGAAGGAGTGCTTTTAAGACCAAGGACATCTCGCAATGTGAGCCTGATAATAAATTCCTGTTGAAACACTAACGTTTAGCTCTGTGGCAAAAGAGAAGATATCACATGATGGGGACAATATCGTCCATGTCCACAGTGCCATATATGGTGCTATGAGGAAAACTCCACAGCTCTAGAGGTCAAAAAGGGGCTACGAGAATCAGTGAGAGTTGACCTTAAATGAATAGTTCAGCCAAAACAGAGTTTGGTTGCACTGGAAACTGGCATTAATCACATGAATGTGAAAGCAACTCAAACTCGGGGACTTGTTCAGGAAGTAAAGTAACCTGCACATGCATTTTAGTCGATGACGTCATCATTAGTTCAACGAAACATATGTAAGGGATGACAGTGGTGATGATTTACCTTGGATACGAGCGAGAGTGAGCATGCAGCTTAATCGCACATAGAGTGCAAATGAATGTCTCGCAATCTGCCGTCTCCTCAGAGTCTGCTTGCAAGCAGCAGAAAGTGACCTTCATGTGACGCGCATACAGTAAACCCAAGTGCCTTGTCTGCTGTGCATAATAGCACCAAATTAATAAAAAACAATATATTGACCCACATCCAGTTTTCTATAATGTGCGTTTGTAATTACGCAAGAAGAGCGCAATTGCACCAGGGTTCGACAGAATTAATTTGAGTGTAAAACCAGAACAACGCTGTGGGGTCCACCGGGAACAATCGCTCGGACCGCAGCTAGGGCTGGGTACCGAGTTCGGTACTTTTTAGGTACCGACCGAATTGCCTCGGTACTACCGAGTATCGAAACATGTCTTGTTTTTCGGTACCAAATTTCGGTACCTAAGTGGTTAATCTCGTCAACGTCAGTGAAACATGCATGCAGCATGATTGGCTGTGGAGGAAAAACACTAGTTTACGCGGCTGCCCAGAGACTTGGCTTGTCGCATGTGAGGCTGTAGTGTGTGTGTGTGTGTGTGTTTGCCAGAAGCACGCGATGCAATATTTTCGACAAGATAATTGCTGCCAAGACCGGTAACACGGTAAATCTGATAAGGCAAAGCGGTGTGTCATACAAAGCACACCGAACGCGAATAGAGCGTCAAATAGGCGTCTATCGCGTCTAGTTAGACGCTTCAATCTTCCGCTCGAGTTCAAAACGCGTCGCCCAATTCGCATCATTCCGACGCCCGGCGCGAATGATGCGTCTATCCCCGTCTTTGACTTTGTATCTAATCTACTAGCGCAAATATTAAATTCGCGTTCGGTGTGAACAGTGAACACACCATTAGTAAACACTTGTTCATTAATAAACAATTAAAATATCTCCTTGCTGTTGTTTCCCGACACATCCATAATCATTAGGCTACTTTTGCCAGTGCTTTGCGGCAAGCTTGATGTGTGCGGAGCGCGAGGCATATATCCCGCCCCCCAGTAGCCTATATTTAATTTAATTCACATTTATTTGTATAGCATTTTTCACAATACATATCGTTTCAAAGCAGCTTTACAGAAAATGAATGTGTAAATTACAATTTACAATTTACAATTTAGAGTGATCTGTTATCAGAGGTGACAGTGTAATGCATTTCTATTAATTTTCATTCAATTTCATTGTTAAACAATGCATTAAGTTAAGGAAGAAACAATGAGCTCATTGAAGTAAAGAATACATGTTAAATGATTAGGAAACATAGAAAACTTCAGCATTGGTGCTTTTTTACATACTCAAAATATGAGTGTAAAAAAGTCAACAAACTGAACAAAAAAAATAAAAATTAGGTAATGTTATATTGTTAAACAAAATTGGTATCGAAAAAAGTATCGTTCAGGAACCGGTATCGAAGTCAAGGTATCGGTATCGGTATCGGTATCGAACATTTTGTTATGATACCCAGCCCTAGCAAACGTGCCCAGTGTAAAAGAGGACGTATATTTGCTTTATCCAAGTCATCCCAGCAGGAACTGTAGTCACTACTGTATGTGTGCAAGAGGACTCTGTACCTGGATCAAGAGAGCCGGTGGCTGCTGTCCAGCCCATTATAGGTGGGATGGCGCCCACCACGGCACCCACCCAGGTGTTGGTGATGCTGAGGCGTTTCAGAGGAGTGTAGCAGCACGTGTACAGGAAGATGTTCAGAGCGCCCAGGAAGCCCGTCAGGGGATTCAGGCCCAGGGTCAACAGGGTCACACCTGGGATCCCACACGCCAGGGCGAATGACACGGCATGCAGAGGGCTGAGAGAAAGAGAGAGATGGAAGACACATTCAGAACAACCAAAACAGTTCCTATGTGGGGTTTAAAGAGATCCTATTTTTTTTTATTTCCCCTGAGGTCCACTTATACTCTTACTGAAGGTTGTGGTGTTAAATACAGACAGTCAATTTATTTTTCATAACCAAAAAATAGGGAAATATTTAGCCATTGTGTTAGAAAAACAGAATTCGATCTGGCTCAAATTATGTCTTGCACTTGTAAACAGCAAAACATGTCAACTGTAAAACCTGTCTGATGTCAGTAAGTTTCAATAGAATTTCGGTTTTCATAGTACACTGAACTTTTATTTCAAAAGATCAAGGACTAATGTGATTCCTCATGTAAGACCTTAAAACCATCTTACAGACCTGAAACGACCACCAAAATAAAATAAATGATATATCAAACCAAAAAAAGATGATGCATAACAAGACAGAGTGGACTGAAAAAGCAGCAGGATTAAAGCTCATGTATAACATTAGTTTCCGAGATAAGCTTTAGTGTGGTTCTATGAGTCACATCAAAACAAAGGCTTGTGGGTCTCTGCAACAGATTAAACCTCTCCTGGCCACAGACACTATTCTCTGTGCTCCATTGGACAACCACTTCCTCGAAGGTTTATTAAAAGCAGTCAGTTCCAATCCTGCAGAGGCGTCTGGTTCAAATTCACAGCTAACTGCTCCATAAATTAGAGGAGTATTGAGACAGAGACCAAAGCAGAGAGGAAAAGAGGGCAAATTTTCCACCCAACAGCAGGAGACTCCATTTTAACCTTATTATCATTGTTATGGTTGTTTTATGTGGTGGAGGGGTTTTAAAGTCTATATGAGTCCCATAAGTTAACGGTTGAGATCAGTTGTTTGAGGGATAAGGCTGACTAACGTTAGGAGCAAAGCCACTGGCATTTCCTCCCCTACATCAATAAAAATGCTATTCTAATGCACCATAATAACGTAGATATTTTAAGTTTGTTCATTATTGAATTGATCTAGTGTTACAAAGGTTTTGTTAATCTTATGGGCCATTTAAAACAAGCACATGAGTTATAGAAATAGCCATCAGGCCTTTACAATTCAATGCATTTGACGCCATGGTCTCATATGGCAGAAACCCAGGCAAGGCCTAAATCATGACGTCAACAATAACTCTCAGTAGAAAAAAAGAATCAGTCACTTTAGTCTAGTACTTGACATTACACAGAATTGTTTACTTAAGCATAAACTGTGGTTATTTACTCACCCTCATGATGTTCCCAAATGTATCTTTTCCTTTATTATGTGTAACAAGCATTTCAGTAAAAAAAAACGGGTAGTGCTTTGCTCAAAACACCATTAAAAGGTCCATAAAAGTGTGACTGAATCATTACTGACTGAAACGTGTTATGACAGAGGGGAAAATTTGAAGTGAATAAGTCCATTATGGTCTGTTCATCAACCAAGCTATTGTACGGCTTCAGAAAACTTGGAATATAGCACATCAGTTTCATTATTTGTTTTTGTTCATTTTTTTTGCTTCACAGTGCGAATCACTTTCCATTTTCATTTTGTGGAAATAATTTGTGCAAGCATTCACCATAACTGCTTGTGTCAAAAGAAGAAAAGTCATGCAGGTTTGGAACGTCATGAGGGTGAGTAAATGGTTTTCAGAAATGACATTTTGAGTGAAATATAAAAATATACATATATAAAACACACAATTTCAAAAGGAATAATTTAAATTGATCAAAAGTGACAGTAGAGACATTAAAAAAAAAAAACCCTGTTAATATATCCTGTTAAAATAAATGCTGTTCTTTTAAACTTTCGATTCTTCAAATAATCCTGAAAAATGTATCACAGTTTTCACAAAAATATTTAACTGTAGTTTTATTTTTGTTCTTTTGATAATAAAAGAAATCAGCCTATTATAATGATTTCTGAAGGATCATGTGACACTAGACTGAAGTAATGATGCTGAAAATTCAGCTGTCATCACAGGAATAAATATATTTTGAAATATATTAAAATAGAAAATGAAATAAAATTCTATATATCTAAAAAAAATTGATATATATACGCAAAAAAATTCAATGTAAAAAGCCTTCTGATAAATAATAATAATTAAAAAAAGAACATACAAAAAGTCCACACAGCGATCTTGCGAAAGAAAGGATTCACAGCTGTGAGATTCTGCTTTTCTTTGTCAAATGCACATCTCTGCCTTCAGGCTTACATCATAAGAATGTGACAGTCAGACGCACACAGACATCAAAGAGGACAGTGTCATCTCAAGTCTGGGTAATAACATACTGAGAGGTGTACGAGTGCTTGTGTGGGCGTAAACAGGTTGCGCTAGGAGACATCTAATGCGTGTAATGACACGTTTTGGTGACTCTACTGTTAGCATTCTGTGCATTTATGTACGGGTCTAGAGATTCTACAAGAGCTACGATGCATTCGTCCTGTCCCTGACAGTCAGACTGGATCTGTGTTCATTGTTGGAGTGACAGAAATAAAGTGCATATGATGGCTGTCAAATCACATCCATCTGCTTTGATATAAATGCTGCTCTTTAATCCACCTGCGTAGACCTCCTACAGCGCGGCTGAATTAGCGTCGTGCTCCTGAGAGATTAACCCCTACAGTAATTAAGCAGCTCTGGGGGGATGTTTCCAGAAGTTTGAAATAGAGCACCATTTATCAGCTCACCTCTTTATCTTCTGCTCCAAAACGGATTTAGAAAACGAGCCTGGATTTAGGCTGTGAGGAATGTTGTGTTTGAAAGGGAGTCAATTGCACAGCTATACATTTTCCAAACCAAGATAATGCATGACATAACAATTGCCTGCAAACATAAGCTTAAAAAACATCATTTGGAGACGTAGCCTGGTGAATAGTGTGCACACTATTCTCCTTGACTACCTATGACTTCTAGACTATAAATAAATAATAATTGGCAATAAACATTTTCATTTCAAATCTGATTTTAATTTTTGAAATGTTTTAATCATTCCTTGTCATGTTTTAATCATTTTGGTCATATTGTGCTTACTGTGGTTTATTGGTGCACATTAATCAATTTATTAAATATTTAAAATGTATAAAAAATAAAATATTTTTATATTAATAAATAAGTATACACTATTTATACAAATCTATTTTATTTATTTATCTGCTCCGCCTAAGACACAACTTTTCTTTTTAGCTGACAAAAAAGTTGTTTATGATCCAATCATATCTCGATAGATAAAGTCTAATTGATAGATAGAAATGTCCAATTCTGCATTTTTTCTTCACATTGAACTTCCTCTTTTATTAAAAATGTTTATGTTATAGTATTTAAAATAAAATGTGAAAACAATTTTACAATTACTTTGCATTAAATATTTACCATGCATATACAGTTGTGCTCAAAAGTTCACATTCACATTGCAGAATGCGCAAAATAAGAGGGATCATACAAAAAAATGCATGTTATTCTTTATTTAGTACTGTCCTGAATAAGATATTTTACATATAATCAACAACAAGAAAAAAAAATAGGGGAATTTACAAAAAGGACGCCGTTCAAAAGTTTACATACCATTGATTCTCAATGTAGATACCTGGATGATCCACGACTGTTTTCTGGACAATTGAGGGACTCAAACACATCTATTCAAAAAGGTTCAAACATTCACTGATGTTCCAGAAGAAAATTTGCCGCATTTAAGAGCCGGGGGTGAAAACTTTTTGAATTTGAAGATCAAGGTAAATTGTACTTAATTTCTCATCCGGGGAAACATGCAAGTATATTCTATTTTACTAAATGAAAAAAATATATATATATATTTAAAAGAAATAAGAACAATTTGATGATCTTCATCCTGTTCAAAAGTTTTCACCCCCCAGCTCTGGGACTATATGTAAACATCTTTTATGTAAAATATCGTATTCAGGACAGTACTAAAAAACTGTTTGCCTTGACCATCACGATACAATAACATTACTTTTCGCAATCTAAATTAAAAGCACACTAGGGTGTAGAATGAGCCGGAATGGGTTGACAGTTGATAGCGACATTATGAAACCTCTTATGTATCCTGGAGCTGGGCAGCGTCTTCGTTTGAGAGTGTGTGCTTGAGATGCACACACCACAACGGGATAAGCTGGGGTGTTTGGTTTGGGCTGTTTGGATTACTTTGACTGCTCGAGTCATTCATTATATCCTCACGTCAACAGATCTGCCCCTTTTGTTGTTGGAAAGTGACCCTCGAGGGAGTGAGAGAGGGCAGGGGTCCTGTTCAGTTAAATTCCACTAACACATCCAATTAGTAAGAAGTAATGGCTGTCAAATGTGTGTTATCACGCTCAAAAACGTGTGTAAAGATGCCTGAGATGGATATAGAATGGTTCCTGATTGTTTAAATTGACTATTTTATTCAGAGCTATAGTGTAGCTCAGGGGTGCCCAATCCTGCTCCTGCCGATCGACTGTCCTGCACAGTTCATCTCCAACCCTAATCAAACACACCTGAAGCAACCAATTAAGGTCTTTAGGATGTGTGATTTTTCCCCCCAAACCACTTCAGTGGAAATCCCGCCCTGCAGCTGATTCTAAAGTTTTCATTGGTCATGTCAATCACTGTCCTGATTGCCTACACCAAACACTGATCCCTAAACCTACCCGTCACTGTAACCTAAACCAATGAAATCGGCTGCAGGGCGGGATTTCCGCTGAAGTGGTTTGGAAAAAAAAAAAAAAAAAAAAAAAAAAAAATCACGCCTTTAGGATCACTTGAAAATTAAAGGCAGGTGTGTTTGCTTAGGGTTGGAGATGAACTGTGCAGGACAGTCGATCGGCAGGAGCAGGATTGGGCACCCCTGGTGTAGCTGTTCCAGATGTTGTGCTATGGTGCTTTGCATATTTGTGTCCAACATGCCCCATAGAGTGAATCCTGCAGAGATTACATATTTTTGTAGGTCAAACACTGGAAATGAGTTAGCATTTTACCACTTCCGGTTCCATTTTCAATGAGTCAATAAGTTTTTTTAAATAGGTTTTTGGTTAAATGCCTGAAAAAATGGTCTGAGGTGAATACAAGCTCAAGATATTTTTTACTTTTTATTCTACAACATAAAATACATCAGTGATACCCTCTTGTGATTTTATAAAGCTTTTACTTGTCTTGATAAAGGCGGTTGCTAATGCGGGGCAAAATGGGACTACAGAGGTTTTTAAATGTCACAAGAAAAGTAAACTCTTCCACTTACAAGTCCACTTTCACTTCCTCATTCATAATCACGCTCTTGCAACCAATTCTAACTTAAACTTTGAGGAAAAATGGTTTTAAATCAAGACTGAAATAGTTGTCGGAAACTTAATGGTGGTAATGGAGTCCTGTAACCATGGTGTAGGTCGTTTATAGCCTACATTTAGCTTTTTGACTTCTGCAGATTGCACTTAGACTTCAAAATTCATTAAATTTGTTCAATTCTAAATATCATCATGATGAACTTTTGTTAGTCACAGTTCTTATTTTCTGCAATAATCCAAAAGCCAATGAAAAAAAATATTATTGTTTTTTTGTTGTTGAAGGAACCAGGGTGATGCTAATCTCCGGACTGGCCTACAAAATGTCATCACTACAGCACTCTATTCCTTGTCTTTTGACACTCACAACGATGACACTCACAACGATCTAAAGAAAAAAAAAACACAAAACTTCTCTAAAACAGTTTAGCATGCTAGTCTAACAGCATGAAGAATTTGCAACTGTAAATGCCTCCACTTTAAAGCACCCAAAGCTAAAACCAAAATAAATTGGGTAACCTCACTACTAATCGTCTAGTCTGTTGGTGGATGGATGACCATACTGGACCGTCCTTTGTCAGCAGTGGAGTGAGACGGGAAGAACAGAGAGAGGCACACCTACACACACTTGGATCAGGTTACACAGGACAGGTGCGCGAGCGGCTGGCCAGCGCTAGAGATATTAGACAATGGTGTTTCTGATATGGCAGGCTCAGCTATACACAAACACTGGGCTATGAGAACAATGTAGGGAGTAAATGATGTACATAATGAGAGTAAGGAAGCCATTTTATTCTACAGTGGCTCTTTACACATATCAAGAATGTGTTTCAAAACCGAGTGAGCTGCCTACCTTAACAACATTTTGGGACAACACAAGCATGTTTGAATCTACATCAATGCTCAAAAATGCAGTCTAGGTAGGACGTTCACTAATTTTTAAAACTGCCCAAGAGTAAGATGCAGGTTTTGAAGGGTCTTACCTGATCTGTCCTCTGACCAGAGGTCTGTTTTTGGTACGATTCATGTTTGAGTCAAAGGGCACCTCGAAGTACTGTTGGGGGAAAAAATTATGAAAATTAACACAAGGTACATTAACAGCACAAAAAGTCTCTTTAACACACACATACGAACCATCCTAAATGTAAGTATGCATATCCCTCTCTTTTCTAATACAGATCTTTTCCAGTCTAAATATAACATTGTCATTCTAACATACCTTAGACAGAAGAAACATCATTTTATGCAATTTTTTTTCACAACAATATATATATATTTTTTTTAAACATCGCAATTCCACAAATTGCATTACACTAAAGAATAAATCGCAATATTGTATTGTGACCCAGATATCAAATATGACATAGTGATAGTACTTTTGCAGAGAAAAACTCCTGTATGAAAAATTCTGTATGATTTTTTTTTATGTTTTTGAAAGAACTTTCTTATACTTTTTTGATAAATCTTTGATGAAATGAAAGGTCAAAACAACAGAATGTATCTAAAAATTTAAATATATATATATATATATATATATTGTAACAATGTAAAAGTCTTTAGTTTTTGACCAATTTAAGTATAAAAAAAAAAAAAAAAAACTGACCCCTAACTTTTGAAATGGAATAGGCTATATAAAATTGGTTATTGGAGTATTCTAAAACAAATATAATCAAATTCACGCTGCTGTAGCAAGAGCACAGCTAATAATTGGTTGCACTTTTCTCTTTGCAGCATACAAAAAAAACTCAAACACGTTGTGAAAGATTTTCTCTGAAACATCTGCTCAAGATATCCAACAAATGCATGACATTCAAACGCTTAAATGGATCGATATGAATGCATGTGTCTGAGACAGAACGACAGAGGTTGCTTAGGTGCAATGGGGACGATTAAGGTAAAAAAAGTTGCGTTTTTGTGTTTTATGGCTCCTGCTGAGGAGTCTGCACAAAATCCACTTCGGGGAATCTACAACGTGAGACTAAAACACAAACACATGGGGCATTTCAACCCAGGAACCGGTTATTCAGTCTGTGAGAGACAGCACATGCACCTAATGAAGAAAACAGATAGCTCACTTTTCAACTGAAGAATTTCAGGATCCATTTCTCCTAAAATATGGCCACCATAAAATAACTAATAAACAGATAATCCATTTATCTTTTCCTCTCTTAATTTACTGTCCATTTGACATCGTAAAAGAGTCCACGCTTAAAAATGTTCTTGTGGTAGGTAATACATTTCACACAGATTACATTTATATTTTGTTAGATACCTCAGAGAACGGGACCGTACCACTGCGGAGGACAACCGGGGGAAATACATAATTATCTGTGACGGTGCGTGTCTGTTTGGCCTTTCTAAGCGTCCCCTCGAGTTTAAAGAGGAACCCTGCTAGTGCTATTTGCAACAAATACTAACATACATCAATTACATGAGACTTCATGCATTTTTACATAAGGATAAGGACAAAAAAAAAAAAAAAGAACTTCATATTTAGACTAATGTAGGACAAACGGACAGGTCAATAAAACATCTCAAGGAGGTAAAAAAAACGGACTCTTTGACAAACGTGTCTAAAAGCAGTCACAGAAGATTGATGCTTTTTCATTTTGTTTCAGTTATTTTTGGCAGCGTTTTCAAACTCGGACCAATGTCATCCAAAGTGATAAAGTAGCCTGATACAGTCCAGAGGAAGTTGAAGCCCAAAGTGTGTTGTATAAAGTTGAGTGGAGGGTCTGTTGAGTCTCAAATTTATTCTCTCGGCCGTTAGTGTTATTGCACTCGAGATCCCGGACGGGGCAGGGCACAGATGTGGCCGTAGCTGAGGTCCCTGCAGTTTTAGGACCGAGGTGTTAATTCTATTTCCTGGGTCAGGAAGTGCGTCAGATGGTCGCCACAGAGAGAACTGGAGAGAATTTCTAGTGCTGGAATAGTCTCTGAAGTATTAGCCGGATGCTAACACGATTGTGGCGGAGTGTATCTTGGCTACGACTGCACATTTTAGACGTGAGATTTCAAAAGTCTTGTTAACCTGCAAAAGGACAAAGTTTACATTAAAAGACTCCCAATAGTCAGTATAAATGCAGTCTGGGACTGAACACTAGCTTTGGAGCAATCACAAGAGTAAGCAAACTGACAAAACGTATTCTGCGATACTGAAAAAGCAACCAGGGTTTTGAGTGTTCGAGATGTTTTCGGTGCCTGTCAGAAACACTTAGCTCTCAGGCTTTGTCTTATTTCAGTCTATCTTCATACATTTTTCCCCTCTCAGACATCATCTGGTTCACATCAACACCCCTTCAGTACACTTATTGCTGGTGAAAATCATGCTTTTTAAAAAAGAAAAGGGAGTACAAGTGTTAATGAATATGAAGTGCATGAGATTACAGGCTGTCAAATCTACATAACTAAAGTCCTGTATAATAAGATTATTTTATTGTTCCTTCTGTGGATCTGTGCATATCAATGTTACCATAACTTACACAATGACTAAGGATTCATATTGTTGTGTTATAAAAGAGATAAAAGACACTGCAAGAGTAAATCTGATTTCAGTTTCAGAAGCACAATAAATATACACACTGTTCAAAACTTTGGGGTCGGTAAGATGTTTTTATGCTCACCAAAGTTGCCTTTATTTGGTAAAGGAATACAGAAAATAAACAGTAATAGTGTGATATAACTAAACTAGAATGTAAAATAACTGTTCTCTGATGTCAGCATCATTACTCTAGTCTTAAGTGTCACATTATCCGTCAGAAATCATACTAATATTTTGCTTTGGTGCTCAAGAAACATTTCTTATCAAAGTTGAAAACCATGTTTGATTTTTTCAAGATTCTTTGATGAATCTAAAGCTCAAAAGAACAGCATTTATTTGAAATATAAATCATTTGAAACATTTTAAATAACTTTACTCTCACTTTTGATTGATTTAATGTCCAATTTAAAGGGTTTTTTTTTTACTGTCCTAAAACTTTTGAAGGGTAGTGTACATTTGGGTTGCATAATTTTTTTTTTAAAAAAATGCAAATTAGAGCAGATAGACTGCCAGGGAGAGCACCAATCAATGATTCTTTGGACAAAGAAGGCCATCTGAGATGTCAAAGAAGTGGACATAAGAGCAGGAAGGCATAGGGCAGAGAACTAATGTCAAAGTGCAGGCAATTCTTTTCTGACTATGTGATATTAGAGGCCTGATCATGGCAGTGGCTGTCAAATTCTGCTTCTAAAATCTGAAAATGGCAATATCAATTTAGTGAAAGGACATTAATGTACAGAATTTAAAATTCTAACTTTTCACTAGAGATATATAGGCCAAATAATTAGTCTTTACTGCAAAGCGATTTGTTACAGCAAAATTCCAGTGTATTCCGTGGGTGTATAAAGGAACCGTTGCATTTAATCCTCATTCCGTTATCCTTATGGACTCCTTATGGAGTCTCAGTATATTTATAAAATTGCTACATCAGCACGAGAGCGATACTGCAGAGTTCACTGTACTCGCAGTGACAGGGCTCTGGGTTCACTCACAGTGAAAAGCACTGTGACTGCAGCAGCGTGGCAGGACAAAGTGACACGCACAGCAAACAAACGCTGCCTGGACTATGAGACTGTACTAACTAATGCTGATGAGAAACTTACTGTAACAGTGACAAGTGTTTACTGAAGGGAAGTGCATCCGAGGGCAAACACACTTACATAAGCATGCAAACAAACACACAAAATTCAGCCTAAATATTCTCACGGAGAGAAAAACACGTGCATGGAGCCCGAGTAAATACACACTTATAACGCAGCTGTTGTATATGAGAAAGACGTCGGCGTTGATCAGTAGAAATTGGTCAAAGTAAACACCACCTGCTCAAACACCTACTCGGCAACCTCAACTTTTTTCCTCCACCTTTGCAAACAAAAAGTACAATCCCAATTCTCAATCAGCGCTGTGTACATTGTAAGTACATGAATTCAAAGATAATTCCTCATGCTGTCAAAGTCCAGGTGCAGAACCAGAGTTCAGGAGTTGATGAGGTAATACTCTTATCGATTTAACTAAATTACCTGACAAATTTCTAAAGAACAGCAGCAGAAAGCTTCAGCTGCAAATCATCTCAAGTCCTTTTGAAAGAGAAATTCCTCTTTAGTTACAGCGACCGTTGAATCATTGTGGTTCAAGTTCAACTTGAGCTACGCGAGTTTTGCCAGGAACCTGCAGAAACTGTTCGCCAGACCACTATGCTCAGCCATGTAGTAATTATACAGAGTGCCTGCAATATGATTATGCTTTAAAAGGTGCATGACTGGATCACAGTCAGCTGCATTACAATTATGAACTGCATTTCCTATTTTTTGGAAAACAAAACCTCTGAATTTGTCATTTATGATTACAATTATTCGACAAGTCAACTGCATGGACTGAATCTTACCTTCCTGACACATCTGAAGAACTAATGTAAATGAATGAATCCTACAGACAGGGATGTTTATGATGCTTTGGACAACTTTTTTTTTTTTTTATCGTCAAGATGCCTTCACTTCAAACTTCTGAATAATGGTTTCAATACTCATGAACTTGTGAGGATCGAAAACATATTAGGATGATCTCAATATGAGTACAAAGCTAACGGAAAAACATTTTAACAATCTTAAATTGTGTGTATATCCAAATCAGAACAAGGTCAACCATTACGGTAACATTCACAGTTAAAATCGAGTAACAGCAGGTTTTTGCGTAGTTGAGTTACGATATTCATATTTGGCATATTCCAGTAAGATAATTATTTTATTTTGCAATGACTAATAAATTATTAAAATTCTGATTTTTTTGTAAAAAATATATTAATTAAATACTCTAAAATAAAACAGTTACATGAAAAAATATTTTCATTTTGAGATCTGTGAAAAATTACATTTAACAGCGTTATTAAAACATAAGTGTTTTTTTAAAGAGTGCTAGATGATGTTTTAAAGGCAATATAAACGTTAAAAAGTGGAAATGAGCATGCACGTTTTAATATCCAATACCAACTGATTCCAACAATAAAAAAAACTAACATTGGCAGATCCGGTGCTGGTATATTGTGCATCCTCATTTTGGGATGCACAAAAGACAATAAACATTCAGTAAATACGACCAATTTTAATTTTAAAATGACTTTGAACAGAAGTTTGAACAGAAAAGTAACAAACAAGTAACAAGTAACAAAGTTGACAATCATCTAGATTCAGATATCTAGCAATGCAACTTTGGAGTCCATTGAGTCTAGGCTCATCCTGAGTCCTATTTAATATCCCTACTCCCTGCTATCTCCACACACAAGATCAAGGATGCAGGTCCTTCTCTCCCAGCCTGGTATCCGAGCTGTGATCATTTGGCCTCTCCAGCTTGGAGCATTGCAAGGAACCTGGCAGTAAGTCAGCTGGCACAGCGACAGGCTTGATTAATGGCCCGTGCAAAGCAGAGTTGAGTGCTAAACTGTCCACATGCTAATCAGCCAATTATGAATGTTCTGCTCTACACTAGCGCTGCCTCAGTGCAAATCAATGTATTTAGTTCTTTTGCCAGTGGGCAAAATAGGATAGGGAGGCTGGGAATGCTTAGGGATGCTGTCCTGAAGAAGAAAGGATTAAATAGCATACGGAAATCTATGCATCATTAGTTTAATCAGACAAAGACTTGCGTTTTGGTCATGTTAGCCACTCACACCCAGGAAAAGGCGCCATGATCTGAAGTGTAGCCCTTCTTTTTCCAAAGCATCTTGTTTGGTTACAGCACTACCATTCTCAGATGTTTTTGCAACATTTCTTCCAATTATTACGACATCATTAAAAGGTATTTCATGGCGATGATGACAAAAGATGGATAAGTGCTGTCGAGGTCAGTTGAGAGTTGGAGACGGAGGCTAAGCCAGTGGTTCTAGAAGCCGAGAACCTCCTGTGGGAATGACAAGCTAGTTCATCATCTTTGGCCCAGTGTCAGTTCACACAACCCAGACCATCACTAAGGTAACCCTGAAGTTCACCGTCATCCCACACCACAGCACCTCCCACTGCGAAGGGCTTCAAGTTAAAGAGAAAGAGCTCAAATGGCTGATGATACTGGTTGCGGTGAAATAAGACAACTGTGATGGATTGAAATTTAAACAACTTCATTATTGGTCATGTATTTTGTGCTACAACAAAAACAACAAGGCCTCCCTGAAAAAAAAAATGAGGCAATTATAAGTTAATCAAGTCGTTTAAAACCAAGCCAAAACAAGCCTTTCTTCAAAAGATCTGGCACATAAGGAACAATCAAAATAATAACTGGCCTAAAAATTTTAGGCGGCCTTTTTAAATTTGGTGATTTGAGCAATTTTTGAGTTACGCCAAGTTCCTTGTTCATGATGTTAAATGAAGAAACTTCCCTGAAGTAACAGCTTTGCGTAGGCATGTTTATAAACAGAGCCTTCTACTAAGAACCCTCATTTGTCATGACCCTGATAATCAAAGCTCAATTTAAGTCTCTGGCAAACTAAACAAAGACACATTTGAGTCATACAATTATTTTAGCCGAGGACGCAAACATACTCAATACGCCAAAAGGCCACGTTTCACTTTGATAGGACGGGCTAGCCATACGCGGGATTTACCTGTGATATATTGGTTAAGATTAAATGTTGACATTCCCAGATTACCATTAAGACCATGAACTGTTTGTGCAACTGAGTCGTTTAATATCAGCATCTGTGAGGACGTCAAGCAAGCATGTGTTTATACAAGAACGCATGAGTGTGTGTTTAGATTATATCTGGTGCTTCCAGCTGTGTATGGCAGCAGAAGGCACATGAGAAAAGCGGATCTAGCAAATGCACGCTTACTAAGTGTTTACATACAGACTTACAGTTTATGTCTTTATAAAGGTAGAACTCCATTTTCTAGCGCCCCAAATCCATTGTGTTGAATTTGTCGCCATCAACAACCTGTGGCGAAAATGCACTTTTCCTCTAAACATTCTTGCCAACAGACATCCAAGTTTACTTCTCAAGAGGCTGGCTCACTTCAGATGGACACAGTTTGCTTGAACTTTCAACATTCCACCTCAACATAAGTTAACAAAGATGTGACATAAGACTAAACATTCTTCATTAAGCCATCTCAGCAATGGACATCTGAAAGAATTGGTTTTCTTATCAAAATGTTCATGTCAGCACCCTCTCCCGTCTACATGATCCGTGAGGCAGGGATGTTACATTTTGAGCAGAAGAGATTTTGTGCGAGACAAATATTCAAGCATAACACGCAAAGCATACACACATTCCTAGTGCCATTTCACCTATAGAAACTCTTTTCAATGTCTAATCTGCCTGTTTTATTCTCTTTTCTTTATCAGCAGTTTGCGGTAAGTGCTTAGACATGTCTGGACATGGGTCATAAGATCTGTTTTCTCTACTGCAACTGCATCTATCTTTCTGTAAAACCACAGGCTGCCGTTAACACCAACACCCCAAAACAGTGTTTGCATTCCATAATTAGGACTCTTTTTCACATCCCAACACTTCTGTCTGCACAACTTAGAAAGGACATCAAGAAGGGAAGATGAATAAATTAGTTGTAGGCAAGAACAGCTATTGATCAGAGTTGATTTAGAGTTTTAAACTTCTAAAATAATCCCTGGCGAAGGTATCTAATGTGGATGCACTCACTGATATTAAAATTCTGGTCAAAACAGATCCTATTTTGTCTAAAAAATAAATATAAATAACTTTAAAACAACACTATAAAAATTCTTGCAAAAAACTAAACTTAATCATTTGAAATGCGTAAATAAAATAAATAAATAGAAGACGCACCAATATCAACATAATGAGTATTACATTAAAATTATATAAATATGTATAACACATAAAATACTGACCAATACATTGTGAATCACTAGTATCCAAGATATCCAGCACACTGAATTTACTAGTTACACTATAATTTGCTGGGACAGGATGACAGCTGAGCTGCTCAAGATGGCCATTCCAATCTGATTTAATGCATGTAGACACTGCGAGTAGACAAGAACATGTTGAGGACCAAATAATGAGAGAAGAACATATGTATTCTGTCAAAACTGGTCTGTACCAAGTAAATATCCAAGAAACTGGAGGTCTAGACATAGAGGATCGTCTTGAAGGGCTCTAGCTCCAACAAACTTGGATTTGATCACCATCCTCTCCAGCATTACAGTTGGTAATTACAAAGCAGACACTAATTGTGGTTTTTCAAACCCATATGACAGGGTGCCAAGCAGCAGCATCCATAGAAACCAACCCTGTTATTAGCCCGAAGGCTTCTGACAGATGGGGCATGGATTGAGTTAAAGATGCAAGTCTTGTTTTAATGGGGGCCTCAGATTAACCTCTGTATATATAAAAAAAAGAAAAAAAGAAAAAGGCCGCTCATCTATTCGGACCCATTCTGAAACCATCAAGGCACCAATGGGGAAGCATTTGAATTATTCATGCCTGAAGAACGGTGCCTTATATACTAACAGATGGAAGCAGGATGGTTTTGAAGAGCTTGACTACGTGCAAAGTTCCTGTCAACCTCTGTCTGCTCTCGCTTCATGCCTTTGGCCCTCGAGACCCTTTCCGCTCTTCTTCTCATTCCCTAGTCAAGCTTGTCGAAAGTAGTGTCAGACTGTTAGCTCTGCTGTCAAGTCCTCTGAGTAAGTCATCAACCATCTGTCGCCATTAAAAGAAGCAAAATGGTTCCTGTCAGAGAAAACAGATTAGCAGGGATGACAGAATGACGCTTCCCTATGGAACGATGGAGGGAAACGGGACCCGCCATAGGACAGTGGACAGTAAGAATCAAAAAAAGTTGTGAAAAATGGTCAATATGGCGTATGAAAGAAATCAGCAGAGAGGATGCTAGGTGGCATTGCGTATCACCCACACGTTCTGAGGTTAGCCACCTTTGGGCTTATTTTGGGACTCAATTAATAGGTCTGGTGGTTAAGTTATCCTCCATAAACCTCAAAAGCTCAGCTACACACAGGATATGGTTACTCTGCAAATCATAAGTAGAACTAGGGCTGGGTGTCAATACCAATACCAATACCTTGACTTCGATACCGGTTCCTGAACGATACTTTTTTCGATACCAATTTTATGAAATTCGTTTTAACAAGATTACATTACATATTACCTAAAAAAAAAACTTGATTTTATTTTTTCAGTTTGTTGACTTTTTTTTTTACAGACTCAATTACTCATTTAGGCCACTGGGGGCGGAATATATGCCTCGCGCTCAAGCGCACGCTTAAAGCTTGCCACAAAGCACTGGCAAAAGCAGCCTAATGATTATGAATGTGTCGGCAAAAAATAGCAAGGAGACATTTTAATTGTTTATTAATAAACTAGTGTTTTCTGACTCAGTGTTGGCTGCAAAGATAAAGTTGACGTTGCTGACTTGTCGTCTCCACCGTATAGAGAGAAATGTACCTTTCATTTGGATAACATAATCAGAGTATTTGTTTTCGACTCGAATTGGTTTGCTTAAATATAGACATTTCAAGCTTTCTATATGCCTATTTCTCATGTCTTCGAGGCAAATAGCCTATTTCGGTTAATTTGTGACGTGCTCCAGTTTTTCTTGCAGTCAAAGACGGAGCAACTTTCTGCTCTGAAGTTTATTCGTGCACTGTCAGGTGATTCCTCAGATTTGTCGTGAACGCCGGTCTTGGAAGCAATTATCTTGTCGCAAATATTTATAATAACTTTTCCACAACTTTTGCCACGTCTCTGGACGTAACCGGCGTAAATTAGTATTTTTCCTTGATTCCTCGCGACAGCCAATCATGCTGCATGCTTATTGGCTCACTGACGTTGACGAGATTAATCCCTTAGGTATCAAATTTTGGCACCGAATGACAAGAGATTTTTTGATACTCTATGGCAGGGATGGGCAACTTCGGTTCTGGAGGGCCACTATCCTACAGAGTTTAGC
The DNA here is from genome assembly GCA_030578255.1 of Tiaroga cobitis. NCBI lineage: Eukaryota > Metazoa > Chordata > Actinopteri > Cypriniformes > Leuciscidae > Tiaroga > Tiaroga cobitis. The sequence goes on along the minus strand of CM060602.1, from coordinate 34,660,048 downwards.
TCCAACCCTGAAAAAAATCACCTGCCTGTAACTTTCTAGTCATACTGAAGACCTCGATTAGCTTTTTCAGGTGTGTTTGATTAGGGTTGAAGCTAAACTCTGTAGGACAGTGGCCCTCCAGGACCGAAGTAGCCCATCCCTGCTATCTGGTATAGAGGAAATCTGGTCGGTGCCTAAAATTGAAATCGATACCCAGCCCTAAGCATAACAGGCATCATAATCTCAAGGACTCAAATTTGTTTGTGTTGCAGAACATGCCCAAGAGACTTATACCCGAATGGTTAGCCAATTGATGCAAACTACAAACCTGGACTCCAGCCTTGTAGTCCTTGCATTTCCTGTAATCTGATGAAATGATCTAATATTCATCAAACAGGCTTTAAAAAATAAAATAGAAAAATAGTACACCACTGTCATGAAATCAATGAGCAAAGTGTTTAAGAGCCAGTGGGTAGATTCCACTGATGTGAGGAAAAGCACAGCTTAGCCGATCCCCCCGATGGATGGAGAAACCCGAAAATGCTTTCATCACCTGCCTGTAATGAGAGTAGCGTCCTGAAACCAACGACAGCTGGCTGTTTTGTGCTTTTGTGTTCTCTGGATAAAGTGAAACAGCAGATAAAAGACAGAAAACCCTTCAAAACGAGCAAATAAAAGAAATGGATTGGCATTCTAAACCCTTTCGGCTTTGGAACGAAGAGAGTGGTGGAAGAATTTAAAAGAATTAAACTCAAATAGAAAAAGTTAACTCAAAGAAACAGTTGCCAAATGAATATTTAGATATAAAACATGGAAAAGGAAAATACAGTAAAAGTGTTCTTAAGTGTCATCCATGAATAAGAGGCAGAAAGATGATAGATACAAGAACACTACCTTTACTTCAAATGAAAGACACAAGAAACAAAAAATGCAACAGCCAATGCATCACACTAAAGAGGGTGAATACATCTGCATTTGACATGTAGTTGGGGGGGGGGGGGGGGGGGGGGGGAGGGAGTCCTCCAAACACAGTGAGATGAAGCCAATCCTGCTCACTGTTATGCTTTAATCCCAAAGAAGCTTCATGAAGTCACATCTGCAAAGATCACAGGAATGAATTAGCACAAGTTAGCGAAGAGCTGAAAAAAGAGAGCAAGTGATGAGAATTTTCTTGAGGGGATTTCCTTTCAAATCTCTAGGTAAGAGAACAGTCTAGTTGCAAATACAGTCCACAAAGAACATAAATCTGAATAAAATAAAAAAAAGATTTTTTTTGTGCAAATGAGAACTTATTTTAACGTTATAACAATTAGAAAAAGATTTATAGAAGAATTGTAACACTCAAGAAGTGTTATAATTGCAGCTGTAGGAATAAAATTCCCCCTTTCAGTTAAAAACATCTTTTTGATAGTAACATCTATTGCACATACTACGCATTAGATAAACCAGCCTGAAAATATATACAATTTATAGCATGACTGACAATTGGACATTGTAAATAGTGAAACATATTGAAGACTTCAGACTTTAAAACTATGGAGTCTAAAAAAATGGTCAAGAAGGAATCTTGAGTAGTAAATACCTAGCTATCTGTGTGTACATTGAATGGGCCAATGTTTCTAATAAAACATTTTTTCCTTGGCTAATAATAGTTCAGAGTGGCATGTGAGAAACAGACATTGAGCTTTTCTGGAGTCACAAAGTATCACCACAAAGACAGGCAAGCCGGTGAGTCATGCACTAAAAACAAAGTCTACCAATGGCCTCTTCCGCTGAAAAATCACTACCACACCTTTTAAGCCACATACACAGACAGTAATCAACAATTATACCACTAAAGTCAGTCAAAAGAGAGACAGTTTCATGACAAAACATTGCATGTCAACAAATCACCTGCACAAAAAGCAAAGTGAGCTTTAACAACGGATGTCAAGCTGATGAGGGAGACTGAATCGCATACAAGTTGCTTTTGATCAATTTAAACCCTAAGTGTGTGCATTTGCAAACTCTTTAAATGGGTTAAAGGGATGCACCACATTTAAAATTAGTCAAGTGTTGTTTGAATAATTCAGTGGTTTTATCAATTCTAGGTTTTGCTACTGGGGAAAGGTCCAATCTCAATAGCAACGCAACACTTAAGAGATGCCTAGTCGTCATTACATTGTAATTTTGTAGCATTGGCAGTTCTCTGCATGCAACCAACTCTTCCAAGTTACAATTAGCATTCAACACTAGCTTGTGAGCATGGTGCTAACAGGGCAGCTTTTGTTAATTAGTTATGCATCCCAGTACTAAACAAAATGTTCCTATTGCTGTTGGCTGCTACATCCATCTGGGTTTAAATAAAAGTAGACTTAGTAAACATCTAGTTTTAACCAACTAACTCCTTTGAAATGGGTAAAAACAATACTGCCAATAACCAAGCGCAATATATGGGAACACAAATATGTGAACAACCTTATATTCCTGTTGAGACAAAGAAAAACAGTTGTATTTTCATAGAAGCCAAATACTGAAGCACCAAATCCATGCATTATATTTACACCCTAAAAAGTCTACAGTGCCTGCTTCGCCTCACCACTGATCATCTTACATCACTTTAAATAATGTTTATTGAAAAAGACAGGTAACAATTCCATTAATAAACCTCTCAGACAAATAACAGTAACATTCTCAAATCATATAAACAGGGGTGCACATAACTTTTTTGGTCTGGTTCTCAAGGGAGCACCTGGAGATGATGCTTGGTAGCGGCACACTTATCCTACAAGCTGCCTAAATGTAAAATAACACTATCTGGTCACTGTGGAAATTAAATATAGGTTCATCTTTGTTAAAGCTGTATTTTATTTTTATCTTATTAACATTACACAGACAACAGCAGGAATATTAGGCTGCTCTTACTTTAAGACTGAATGCATGGACAGACTTTTGACATAACCGAGAGAATACTTGCCGAGAAGGGTATTTTGAAATAATTTTGTATGTATGTGTCCGTTCAAGCGCGAGTAAACTTGAAAGAGGAATGAATTTGGTGTTCAAGCGCAGTCTTGAAACAAATCTATGATGGTTAAACTTAAATTTAATTAAAGTTAATTCCCGAATCACATGCGTGCCGAACCGTGGGTTCTGGTCCGTACGGATCACGGATCAACTGCGATCCGTTGTACCCAATAATTAATGAACACACTTATCATCATGATTGCTATCTTACCAGAGATGGAGAAAACACCAATACTCTACTCCAATAAGTAAATGTGCCCCTGTCCCCAAAAATGTTGCAACTCAAGAGCTTCCCTTCATGTTTGTTGCTGTGCAACATTTATTTTTACCACGCATGCACACCAGTTATGTGCACCCAGTGCACCAGTTATGTATAAACGCTCCACTGATATAAACAAGAAAATGACTGCTAAAATTACATTATTCTTCAAATGACAGATGTTACTACCCTTAATTTCAATTTCCTCCAATATTTTTGCTGTCCACTATAACATTAAATTACAATGTTGTTTAGGAGCTCGGACCAGCATACAGGCTAAAAATGAAACGCCTAATTTTTTTAATCATTTTGATCCAAGCAAGAACATTGGAACCAAATGGAAATTACAAAAATAGCAGCAGCTAATTTACACATATCCACTATCTGCTCTTCTACTAGTACACGAGGAAGATGCAGTTCATACAGGCACATATGGGTTTTGAGGGGTTTTCAACATCCAAAAGATTTATGGCTGTATCTTCTTACCAATTAAGAAAAAAAGATAATTTAAAAGAGTGATCATATATAATTAGAAATGAACAGTCTTCGTTATCCAACATGAGTGTGTGCTATTAACATTGAGTTAGCACTGAATTATTCACCTGAAAATGTTAATGAATGTGCTAGGAAACATGGAAAGAGAGAGTCAAAGAGGGAACTAAACTGAAATGTCATGATGACACACAGCATTTATGAACTTCAGCCTCAAAAGTGCATAACACAATATTCTGGTTGATCAAGGATGGCCAAAGCTCTCCTTACAAAAAGAAATGTTCTTTATAGGCATCAATGAATAACCTTTAACATCCATGGAGCTGTTCACTGAAATGTTCTTTGGGGAACCAAAAATGATTCTTCTATGGCATTTCTATGAAAAACACTCTTTTGGAACATTTATTTTCATGAGTGTAGCATCAAGAATTGCATAATCAATGGACAAATTTGCCCAAGGAACTGCCTCCACATCTATCTCCGCATTTGTGGTATTCCTAATCACTAGAAACTGCCTTACATGGGTGTTTTCCCTGAATTTACTAAGATCCACTGAATGTTGATTAATTGGTCAACAAAGACCGTGCAATAGCAGAACCATGTCTAGACCTGTAACCTCTGCTAATATGTACATGAACCGCCTGCCAAGCTCTCCTCTGTGTTGACGTGTACTCATCTGAGAGGATTGAGGTAAATAAAAGGATGATAAAGCGATGAGAGCGGGGTGAGACATCTCGCGTGCGAGGGTGCCGGTGCTGTGTGAAAACCCCTTTGATCAAACGCGCCGACGATGCACGGCTTCATCTCAAGGAGTGAATCCCCTGGGGAAGGTTTGTTGTCTTTCCTTTGTCAAGATCCCGTCTGTCTTTGACTACCTGTGTGGCTGGTGACATGTGAAGTCAATGAAGCCTCAGACATGCAAACAAGTCTCGCAAGGGTGAATGCCTAAACCACAAACACAAGGACCATGAGAAAAGACAAACCACAAGAGCACCAGCGAACCCACAAAAGCTTGAAAGTCTGAATAAATACACAGTAGCCCAAGGCTGACCAAAAGAAACACAAAATTGTCCATTGCTCAAGACAACAAAACCCACTATGACTAGCACTTCATCAGAATGCAAGATAAACCCTGTATAAATGTAACATGCCTGAAGGTGAAAGGCAATAGCTATTGCACAATACAAGCCAAAGGAAAAAAAGTATATTTTTTTGGCCTGACCATGACTTCAGACTCCAAATAAGGTTAAGGAATATCAAAACTGGCAGCAGGAGAGCAGATTATCCTTTCCAAAAGAAAAACTGTGATTCTGAAGACGTAAACAAATTTATATCGCCATGACATGACATTCATTTGGCATCTGCAAGACCTTTAAGCAACCCCTAACCCACAAAGAACTTTCATCAAGCCACAATAAACTGGCTGCAGTGCGCATGACATGCAAATGTTGATATTGCCAAGGTGGGATCTGTACCATTACATGATATTTTATTCATGTGCTTTTTGAGAAAAGTTATTCTTGGAAAGCTACAGGGGTTTCTGGAGGGTTATCATGGGTTATTTAGTGCCTGACAGTAATGTATAGTGATGCATTTATAGCTGTTACATTGGTGAAAATAATATCGGTGCATCCCTATTAATGCGTGTATGTTCAAAGAAAAAAAAGAGATGCAAAGGTAAAAAATCTTCATCTTGTAGACTCTTCCGTAAACAGCCTGGTTGCCGTTAACGCCAAAAAATTTATGTAATAATCTTCATATGCTTCTCTTATTTCAATACGTAAAAGAAAATTAAACCCAACCTAACTGGAGAACAAATTAAAGTATCAAATTCCATGTGACAATACGATGTTTTGTAGCTGACATTAACTAGAACAATGCCACAGCTCAAGCACTTGTGTCCATATGGATATCCCATAGTGTACTGTTTGACATAGATTGACACCCTACGGATCACCGAGACTGGGGAAATTAACTATTAAACGACTGCCTCTGTTTAAATATTTATTCTTATCCTGAACACCGTGAAATAGGCCATTGAACAGCCTGTGTGCCACCGTGCCATCTGATCAGAGATCACCCACTGATTAAGAGTCTGTCTTTTCACACCACCCTCTCCAATGGATTCAAAGCTTACGGCAGAAATGAAAGCGGAGGCGACTCATCCCTATTGTTAAAGAAGAAGTGTTAAAACAGGCTCTTAATTGAAACATGTATTAAATGGAGGGATCACCTTGGTGTTAATTCCTTCCTCAGACACGTTTTCACCTCTGAAAAAAAGGCCGTCCCGCTTTAAGCGTTCATTCACCAGGATGGCAAAAATGCACGTTCAAGGAGCTGGTCACATCGTACGGTGGAACTAATGTGATTACCGACAGAAATAAAAGATTCATAAATGATATAGTACAGCATGAACTCCTAAGCAAGCACCATTGGCACATTTTGGGCAATCTTAATAGAGTTGTCATTGAGGTTTTGGAGTCTTACCATGCAAGTAAAAAGCTAAAACATTAAAAAGGAGAAAGGATAGAACAGGACGTCTTTAAAGAGTCGCTCTAATGCCAGCCGGTCTTGCTTTGAGGATGCAGTGGCAGTAAAACTACAGACCACAATGTCGTCATGTCGGTGGAATTCGCAACCCTTTTGAAAATGTATCATCTGTCACTGCATCTCATGGGGCAACAGATAAAACTGCAGGATGGGGTGCTTCAAAATGAGACGGGCTGGTGTGATGTCTTAGGGGGCATCTGGTTACAACTTATGGTTCCTCCAGAGGTTCTGAAAAGCAGCGCAAGACCCCTAATGTGAAGAACGATGGTAACACAGATCCTGAGGCACAGAAAGAGCAGTCAAGAATGCCAGAGCTTCAACAGTTGTGTCCAGAGAGGGAGGAGTTACAACTCACAGATATCCCAAAACATGTGGCCCAAATTAATATTTGAAAGACGCTGTCAGCTAACATGAGAAAGACTTCAAATAGTAATGGGTTAAATATATATACATCAACACTGAAAATAACAAATGTTACTTGAGGAGCAAATCAGCATATTAGAATGATTTCTGAAGGATCATGTGACACTGAAGACTGGAGTAATGATGATGTAAATTCAGCTTTGCTGAGCAAATGTTCGCTGGCGACCAAAATGCATACAGATATTCAAGATGTGTTTATGAAAGGGTAATTTCAAAATGCAAAACAATTTTGAGATTAAATCAATGTTAGATTTTAATGATAGTCATCAAAACATAAACAAAGCTGTTATTCCTCTTAATGACCATGTTTTATGTTCCAGTATTTCCTTCCAATTTTCTCTCTCGCTCTCACTCGGTTACAGTACATTGCTTTTGAAGCAGCCACCCTACGCATGTAAATATGGATTTAAAAAATGCATGGAAACTACAAGCAGGCGACAATCACTCTACTGTCTATGCCACACAAGATTAAGGGTGAGATGCCTGCAGTCAGAACAAGAAGCCCTCATGGGATAGTGGTTCCCCTATCTACAGGAACCCCTATGCAAAAAAAAAATATATATATTCTATGCTGTCAGATATGGAGATGTGATTACTTGGTTTTCTTGTGATGAGTCCTGTTCTAGTTGATCCGATGAAGTTAGGTCGTCCCTTATCCAGGACATTTTTCTTTATAGATTAGGCATTAAAATTTCATAGTGGAATCCATAGAGAAGACACAATCAGTCTGAATAGATGCAAAAACATAACAACGAAAAGCAGATGTAAATAATTTTTGATTGTATTGCTTTCTTTTCAGAATCAGCAATTCTGTGAGAACTATTACAATTAACATTATTAAGGGAAGCAGAAACAGGGATGTTAAACACTTGTACAACCCTGATCAAATGAGGGACACAACAGGAATTAATGTTTTACAGAGCCATAAATTACTTCAAAGGGTGATTTGATATGCTGCTTCTCAGAGTCACGCATTTAAATTTGCATCTGAATATCTCCAGAGAGCTTGTCAATTGAAGTAGAAGGTGCAGAACCTCCTGAAGGTTTAGATAATTTAATATCAGCAGGAATTTCCAAGATCATTTCAACATAGAAACCCCAGAACAAACATTGAACGCATGTTTAAATGTTTTGGAGATGATTAACATCATTGCAAAAAGGTCCAAAATGTAAGCTACTGTGATGGTTTGGGGCTATTAAGATGATTAAATAATCATGTATAATTACACTCATGTTTCATTCTGCTCACATCTTCAACTTCAACAAAGAGATGAGATCATTAACGATCATTAAGTGTCAGAATAACTCTTAACCCTCCTGACGAGTTTCATGTTTCTGTTTTTAGTATAAGTACAAACTACACTACTTTTGGGTTAGTCACCATAACCATTTGTAAGCCTTAAAAAGTCATTGAAATACTTTTTTTGTATTGCCATAACAGCATCTATGGCTATTTTCATGGCAAGATTGATGTAGTTTAAAAGAAACAAATAGTGGTAACATACATTAGTTTTGAAAAACAACAACTGACAAACAACTCACCATTATAACATTGTAACAGACATTATAAAAGATTTTTCAGTTCAATATTTGATCAATAATTTAGGATCGTTCCTGGTGAATATTTTTTGAAAACATCCATTAGAAAACTTTGTTAATACAAATGTTGCATAGTGGCATTTGAAGCAGTAAATTCCAACAAAATAAGTATTATAGGGAGTCTGACAAAAATTACGGTACATGTTAGGGGTACATTAATTCAAATAAACATAATTTAGAGAATAAAACTTACAAAATATAAGAACAATATATTATTATTATTATTATTATTATTATTATTAAAAGTTAATTTCATAATTCATACATAATGTATAATAAAACTTATTATAATTAAAAATAATAATCCTGTATAATTTATAACTGTATTACTATTACTGTAATATGATTACTTTAAGAAAAGTGTGGACCTGAACCTAAGTCTTTGCAATTACACAGGGTTTCTTAAGACTGTCTAGTTGTTTAGTCTTCCAAACAACCCACCTACTAGTTGACGATAATAGGTAGTTTTGCACATACCTAAAAGAAGACAGGCAACAAAGGCGAGGTGAGGCATAGAGAAGGGGGTCAGGGAATTAGAAGTGTTTTTCTTCGGCTTGTCAGACCCTGTTGATGCTCTAGTGCGCATGCCATCCTCTGACGACCCACCGCACGCTCACACCCATCTATCTCAACAGGGGATATGACACAAAACCACCCCTCAAATACCAGGTCAAGATTTACAAAAACAACACTGAGTTGACACCTCACAAAAAAAAGGTGGTGGGAAAAATGTGACTGTGTCCTCGTTGGTCAGAGGCTGCACAAAAAGTATTTTCTTTGCTGTGGCCCCTTCACCCGACTGCCGATTTTTAACCTTTAGCTTGGGAAAAAAGCTTATTTTAACTCAATTATCAAATTAAGTGGAATTCATGGTAAAGTTTTCATAGCAATCAACAGAACACCCATGAAGCTCTATTTAGGCTGACCCAAAAGCTACATCATCACAATAGAAGATTAAGAGTGTGCTGGGCTAACGCAAGTAAAATGTATCATGGTTTTCACAAAAAATATTAAGCAGCACTTAACACGTTTGATAATAATTAAAAAAAATATTCAGGAAATCAGAATTTAAAAATGATTTATGAAGGATGATGTGAGAGTGACATAAATATTTAGCTTTGCCATAACAGGAATATAATTAAATTTTAAAACATTAAAATAAAACAATATTTTAAATTGCAATAACATTTCTCAATACAACATTTGTTCCTGTATTTTTTATAGAGGTCGACCGATAGTGGATTTTACCGATTCCGATATCTACGTTTGACCGTACATGCCGATAACCTATAATTCAACCGATATTTTTTTTAATGGATACTGGATTAAAAGCAAACATAACACTCACAATAAAACAGTGTTGAACTGAAATGTGCTAAATTAAATAAATATATAAATAAATATGAATATATTAAAACTCTATACAGAAAATAATTTAAACACTAACATATTACAGGTTTCGTTAGCTATAACCTAGAAACATACATACATTTCATAGGTAACACTTTGCAAGTCCCATTTGTAAACAAGGATGTATTAGCTAGCTTTCATGAACTATATGCATTATGCAATATACGTTTTTACTGCATGTATTATATGAGCAATACAATTGTACCTTTATCATTCATGTTAGTTCATAGTACATTAACTAAGGTAATAACAGATCAAATAAGAATTAAAACTCCATTTTAAATGCATTAGTAAATGTTGAAATTAACAAACTAACAATGAATAATACTTCTACAACTTGTATTAACCTTAGTTAATGCTAAAAAGGGAATCTTATTGTAAAGTGTTACCATTTCATATAATTACAAAGAGTCGTGCTTAAAGATGGCCATTAAAATGTAATAAAGACCTGCATTACGTAGGCCTATATGTAATATAGTCTCTAACTTTATTTGCTTCTATTTTAGAACACTTGATGATAATCCAATCAAAATAACAAGATGTATTGTAGTGATTAAAAAGATCTTAAATCGAACGCGTTTCTGATTAGTTTACGTTTCTGTCGGCTGCATGAACATATCAATGTTGAGAAAGCAATCACGTCACTAGTTTTAAACATGCAATTTCGTCGGCTAATGAATGCATAAAAGTGACCAGCCGGATATAAAATAATGCAAATAGATGGTAACAATTGCGCCATAAAACATTTGGGTCAGGTCTGCGTGTGTTTTTGTCACAATTGTTTAAACCGCTTGAGGTATAATGTTACAGTCCTCACAGCCTCGACGGCAAACTACTGTTCTTTCTCTGCTGATGCAGCATCTAGTCAACAAATGAATTACTTTATAATGATATGGCAATATGTACTTTAGTGTTCTGTATTCATACCGTTTCGCTGTCGGTGTTTTAAATGTGCGTCTGAAGTGTCAGCGCTCTCTGTGCTGCGCGCTGCCTCACGTGTTAAGTAAACAACTCAGCCAGTGATAGTTTGTTATTTGTCCTCTAGAGGCCGCTCTCGCTCTGTATAATGCCAGCAGTCTCTTCCCAGCGCTCTCGTGCTGTGTAATGACAGCGCGCACTTCTCAGCCGCTCCAGCAACGGAAACAACCCGGAAAAACTATCGGTGTGGAATTTTGCCGATAACGATAGTTCCACCAATCAACTATCGGTGCCGATTAATCGGCAAAACCGATGAATCGGTCGACCTCTAATTTTTTATTAAATAAATGTAAGCTTGGAAAGCATAAGAGATTTCTTTCCATAAGCAAAAGAGTATTTGATTATCTTTCAAAACAAAAAATTATTGTACAGACCCCGTGTATATTAGTGTATATTAGGCTTGCTGCGACAGTCTGTGTTACCGGTGTTACACATTGTTCGCCTGTACACTGATTACATTACTTGGCCACCTGGCACCACAGCACTGCCCCCACTGTCGTTTTGCTTTTTTAAAGAAATAACCATTTAGTTCAGTTAAACAATGGACGCTACAATTATAAACTGAAAGTGTCTGCTCTGCTCCATACAGCACAAGCTGCACAGTCGCAGCACAGTGCAGCAGGAATTAGATTTCACTCATCACGTTGCGAGTCCACCAAAGCCTTTTTAGCCAGCTGAAAACACCTAGTTGTGTGCGCTTGAGAGCGTTTTTTTCAGGTGAGACGCTTTGCTTGCTATGATCTGGAATATCCACACAAGTGTTCCTAGTATCTCATTTCACAGATAGTTTGTTTCTGTATTGCTTCTATATAAAAATGTTGATACAATGTAAAGTATTTCCTCTGGCTTGTTTAAAATGATTTTGTTCCATTATTATACTTGTTGTCCAAGCAAGATGCGGTGGTTGGTCGGTGTGGTATTTGTCCCGCCCCTCCTCCACTGTGATTGGACGGCTGTGTAAAAAGTGACAGTGATGAGCGCTGCGTTTTTCCCAAAGTTGAACATTCTTTAACTCTCGGCGACCAGTAAAAAATAGCAAGCGCTCAGCGCTTCAGCCTGAAATAGACGCTCAGCACCTTATTGTGCTCATGGCATTTTAAAAACTCGGCGCTCCCATTGAAAATAATTCGAAAAATACGCTAGCTGCAGGAAAAAACCTCTTTGGTGGACACAGCCTAAAGAGAGATGACTGACAAGACGATGGATTTGGTGCGCAACAGATCCTGAGCGTCATTGATAAAATATGTCAGTACCGCCGCTCCCTATACACAAGAGTATGCATGATCACGGCCATACCTAGTCTATATGTAAATATAATGGAAATGACAACCTGTTTGTCCATCCATTGAAGGACAGTGGATGCATCTCAGAAAATAAAAAAATAAAAAAAACAATTCTAACATTTTCTTCCTATTATCTTCCTATTAATTATTGAAAGGTCAAAATCCCATTACCAAAATACGTAACTGTATGTGAAATATAAAGATACAACTGAACATTGTGTCCCTTGGCAGAATGCAGTATCAACTTTGGATGGCCATTGTTAGGGGATTCTGGGTTTTTACAGCATTCCTGACAGTTTCCAAACAAGGTTACATTGAAATAAGAAACCACAAAATTGCAATGTAACTTCAGGAAATACTCCAAGGAACCAAAGGCTAAAAGCTTCATCCACTGATTCCCAGGCCTGTCTTTCCCGTCTCAAAGTAAATCTCATCATGGCCACAAATAAACACAAACAGAGACGAACTCGACTGGCTCCTGAGATACCAAAAATCAGCTGCTTGGTGTTTGATGTTCAATCCACAGACAGCAGAGCTTAACAGGATACACCTTAACTTTGATTTGTTTGTCGTATGTTTAGTGGACTCTACAAGCTTGAAAAGGATCATCTTTGATCACAGCAAACCGCACGGGGGTGGCAGGGATGTTTTATAATGGGGGGAAAAAAAACTGGCACCACATCTAAGGACGTCATTCTTCTTTTATTTTCCTCTCTGGAGTTATAAAAACCAAAAGGATGAGTTAAGAGCGGGGATCAGTTACCGCCAGGTATGGGTGTGCCCAAGACTTGTCACATTACACAAGATGAGTCAGGACTAAGAGAATAAGATCAGAGAGTTACTACAATGACCACATGGCACATGATTTGTGGCGTTCCAACAGTTGCTTGGTTTTACTATGAAACAACAAAAAAAGCTCATCTTCACAAATCCAACGAGAAAGAAGAGCGTTCATCGCATAGACGGCACCCTAAATAAATGCAATCAAATCAGAATGACTTTCATTAGCAAAGTGTAATGCAAAACTGTATAGGGTATAAACACCAGGAATTTGTCTTTGTACAAGCTGCTAGTAGATATGATGACAATCACGTCACAGTTTCTGCATGCACACAGAGCTCTAAGACTTTAAAAAGTGCTTGAGGCTTCAGGAACAAAGAGACAGACTGTATATAATATCACTTATTCTGTTGCACTGTGTTTGAACAGCGTAAACAAATCTGCCATCAGGTACCCAGTGTAATTTACATCCAAAACTTGCTATTTAATCCACACTTACAAATAAAACAATACACTCTGCATTTTGTTTATTTCTAGCGGGAGATGATTGTATCCAATGCAACTCCAACATGACATTTTACCAGTGTTTTCTCTGGGATTAAAACCTAGGACCTTGGTGTCACTAGTGTCATTTTCAGCAGGGTCTGATTTACAGAATTTACAGCATTTTGGGTGGTATAACCCAATTAATGTGTCAGCAAGTAAAGGTGTTGCTAAACTAGACTGCTTTAAACATAATTTATATGCAAAGGTAACAATGAAATATAGAGTAATGTGAAAATACAAAGCGAGAATGTTATTATGCTATTACGAATTATTATGTACAATGGAAAGTGGAGCTTGTTTGTGTACAGTTGGCAAACAAAACCTGCAACATTGTATCAACACAAAAAATTCAAATGACTTAGTCTATTTTAGTGCCCTTTTTGGAAAAAAAGCCAGTCATCCAATCAGAATTCAGTCTAAATTTTAGAATTACAGTTTTGAATCTTTCATTTTTAACTTTGTTATAATTATAATATTAATGTGATGAAGTGATATATGATTTTGGTCAGACCGCCCACCTTTACAGGCTACTATGGCAATTAAATTTCCAAGCATGTACACATCAGCGGATTCGAAACCAAACGACAGCTTTGAGTAGGAGCGAGACAGAGGGGCCAAAAGTCTCTTTCCATACTGTAACGCGTGGAGTGAAGCCTCCGTGCAGATGCCAACCGCTTGCCACAAGAAAGCCTGCTCCACCGCCTATGGATTAAATGTCCTCTGAAGTCCCAGAAAGCCTATTAGTCTCAGACTGAACCTTCAGAAACACTTGCAGAAGTCACAAGGCCATCTAGACAGCAGAAACCCCAGCAAACCAACGTATGCATCAGAAATACTCACGTTCCACTTAAATTATAAAACTAACATCTGATACCTGTGTTCCAACATGCTTTTTGGCAAATAAAAGCACACATGATTGATGGACCTGTTCTAAGTACTCCAACCCTCCTCACTGTTCCTGCTCAATTAGAACTTCAAAGACGGCACATCAAACGCAACAAATTTACAGAGCGCCCATCTGTCCGCCTTCAGTCGTGCCATATTCGCCCATTACCTCAGCCTCTTGGACCTTGTACCAGTTTCATTGTTAAACACGCTTAAAGACCAGGTGAGCCCTGCGCAAAAACGTCGTCAATTATACCTAATCAACCTTTTCCCCATCTTTATAACATCAAAAATGACTTGGAGAATGAGTTGGCTTCTTTGCTGTAAGATTTCTTTAAACCTTTCATGCCTATCCAAGTTTCCCCCCATGTTTTTTTTTTACTCATCTATGAATTACTAATTTAGCATCAATTAAAATGTGCAGTCTGTTATTCAGCATGCTAATCAGCAGGGTTCTGACACCTTTTAATCAATGAACTATTAAAACTTGAAAATTCATGATTATTAGATGAGGATTTTAAAAAAATTATTTTATAGAGATTACACAAACAAGAAAATGATTTCTGTCAATCATAATAAAAAAAAATAATGTAGTAAAAATAGAAAAGTTCTTATTTAAATAGGCTTCATTTTCTTTATTCAAAAATATATTTTTTAAAAACTTAAAAAATACACAACAGGTCAAAAGTTTGGAGTCAGTCATTTTTTTAAAGAATATTTTATTCAGCAAAGATATACAATAATTTGATCAAAAGTGACAGCAAAGACTTTTACATAACAAAAAAATCTGTACAATTCTTGTTAAATATTCCCAAAACTATGTTTTTTCCACAAAAAATATTAGGTTTCCAACATTAATACCAACAAAAGTTACTTGAGCTACAAATCTGGATATCAGAATGATTTCAAAAGAATCATGTAATCGTGTGGCACTTCAAACTAGAGTTATTGCTGCTGAATATTGAGCTTTGCCATCACATGCATAAAATATATTTTTAAATATTTTAAAATAGAAAACAGTTACTTTAAATTGTAATAATATTTCACAATATTATTGTTTTTACTGTTTGATCAAAAAAAAAAGTAGGCTTGGTGAGACTTCTTTCAGAAAACTTTTTTTTATTTCTTTTTTTTATCTTACCAACCCTTTTGAGACTGATGTGCATAATCTAGTCAGAAACATTGTCAACCAAACACACACCTATGCGATGTAGAAAGATCACAGAAAAAGGTTAGCAATCAGTCATTAAACAACTGGCCTATGAAGAAACCCAATGGTTGATGGCATTCACGTCCAACCGGAGGAGCAAATATTTGCTTGTTCGTTTCTGCACCATCTAGTCCACAGGTATGACAGGCCACCAGCATGTGACCTCACAATGAGGTCAAGCTAATCTAACAACACGGTAATGAGTAAACACACTCCAGAGATGCTGCCACTAAAGAGTAAAAAAGGCCAAGTGTAGGATATTCCTGTTAAAAATAGGTCGAGTCAGTGGTGTGATCGTGACCTTCTACAAATTACAGGCCACACCTGTGTTTTGGTCAAGGAGCTGCAGGTGTTAGAAGGGGTTGATGTAACAGCCTTTAATTTCACTAATACTCGAGTAGGTGTGTAAGAAAATATCTATACACTTGAATATCACGGTATTATGTTTGACTTTATACAATAGATGTAGACGCTTTATAGCTAGCAGGTTGTTAGTAATAAATATATAAAAACCGCATCATGCAGTCATGGAGTGGACTATGCATTTTCTGTTATTAAATACTTGAGAAATAAAAAAAAATGCTATTCTGTGAACCTTTAAAGCAGGATACAAGTACAGTGTTTCCTCTAGGATTTTTTTCCAGCTGTGGTGGCAGGCCCATTTCCTCAGGGGGACGGGGCGTGGCCCATGAGTGATATTCCCATAGGCCACGCCCCCTTGCCCCAGGTGTTGAAACCTCCCCTAAGTTTTATAATATGAAAGTCTCCAATAAGAGCGGCAAAGCAATTATGCGCATCCCATGCGCAGAATGATGCACTTGAAGCAACGCAGAGTCACAGCGCGCAGCACTTCGCATTGAAAAGTTCAAAGCACAAAGCGAAGAGAATAGATTATACCTATGCTTAGTCACTAAGAATAGGCTAAGAAAAGGCTCAATAAACTGTTGGATAGATAGACTAAGCCTTAGTGTATTCTATCTATCCAACAGTTTATTGAGCCTTTTCTTTTAAGAGTTTTAAATGTCAGTTACAGTGCGCATAAAGAACAATTCATAGCGCTCTCTACTCCAGTCCTGTAATCTAACAGACACCCGGGAGAAAGGAATATGATTTAGAAATGGCAATAAACTCCAGACCAGCAAGATAAAGGCATTTTATGCAAACCATAGACCTTTATCTACAAATAAAGTATAATAATGGGAACACTGATCTTGAACAGAGTGTCGTCGTGTTACTGTCGTAACCGAACGCGACGCGCTGTTTGAATGCTGACTGAGGAGAGATGAGTTTCCATTAACTTTAACTTAACAACTTAAATATTAATTTTACCTCACATTATGCTATTGAATGACTTTAGAAGTCTTGGAATAAACTTGATTGTGTTTTACAAGGTTTTTATGCCTTTAGCTTAAGAATAACATAATAGTATCCACAATATCGGACCTCACGGAGAAGCTGCAGCCGTGGCGGGATGATTTTAGGTGTGGCGGCCCGCGGCCGCCACGGCAGAATGAATGTAGCGGAAACACTGAAGTATATATATATATATATATTCAAGAATATATTATATAAACTATATCACTGTTTTGCTCAGTTTTTATGCATATGGTGGTGTGTTCTTTATGACACTAAATCTAAAATTAGATCCTCTTCCTAAAAAAAAACAAGAAATATTGCAAAATATCACCTTTCTTACTGTAATAATCGCAATATATCATATTTTAACCCCTGTATTGTGATACATATCATATCGCCAGATTCTTGGTGATATACAGCCCTACTCTTGAGTCGTAGAGCCTTAAGGCTGATTTATACTTCTGCGTCGGACCTACGCCAAAGCCTCTACGCTGTAGACTACGCGTTGGTTTTAATTTATACTTCTGCGTCGTTGTCCGCGTCGATGCACGCAGAGGGTACATGTGAAACCCGAGGGAGCGGTTCTAGCACACCAATCACAGCGCTTGCGTCCGTGTAGAATTGACGCGTTGTTACATTTTTGGAGAGGGGCACGTCAGGGTACGCCGAAGGGTACGCGCGCTACACACAGCCTACGACGTAGCTACGGCGTGAGGTCGACGCAGAAGTATAAATTGGGCTTTAGGTCTACTGCACAGAACGTGCACTGCTTTGAGCAGAAAGCTGATTACGGGTGGAGCCAACCAGAGCACATACAACGTGCGTCTCTCGCTCTGTTTCTTTTCATTCTAGCTCTGCAAATGCTTTCATCTGAAAAACATCAGAGCGACACAGCTAATCTTGCCTAATGTATTTTTTTTGATACACAGCAGGAATGGAATGCAAAAGACTCTACAATTGGCTCACTTAAGCACTGATTTCTTCTCTCTCTCTCTCTCTCTAAACGAACGACAAAAAGTGCACTGTGAGAGGCGAGCCCATATAGACTGTTTGTGTCCCGTGTTTGTGTAACACACAATGAAACTCTGCTGGGCATTGCGGGACTCCCTGAAGTCAAGCCAATGCTGCAATGAGACTTCATCCATCTAGCTGTACACAAGCAAAACAATAGCAAAATCAACAGACCGCCAAGTAGGCAATTACTCTGGCTGGAATGCTTGTGCAGAGTTGAGGTTATGTACCAAAACTAGCGGGTAATACATTTCTAACTATCTACAACAAGATTTATGTGGTCTGCATTATCACATGTAGCCAAACACCGGCCATCACATTTTTAGATGTCACATTTACTTTTGCAATCATGGATAATAAACCAATATTAAAGCCACAATGCAAGTATATTTATGTTACTGTGAATGTAAAGGCCACTACTAGTAGTGCATCTAGAGTACAGAGAAACAAATCTTCACAGTACGCAGTCCAATTCAAGTCCGTAGGTTGATTTCAGAAAAATTACTGATCCACTTACAAAGCTGTCAGTACGCTTTGCAACTGAGTGAATCTCATGAAAACTGAACAGCAATAATTAATAATAACAAACACATTTTGTAAATATGTTTTCTACTTTTAGGACCGATAAATGCAATAGAATGCACTGTAAGATTATTTTCAGCAAAACTAAGCAGATTTTACCGCCAAATTCTCATTATTATAATGTGTATGTTACAGTGTCTCTCAATATTTTTATTGATGATTCATTATGGCATTATTTTTTTATCTATTAAAGTCAAATTTATATCAAACTAATAAAATGTAAGGGCAGTTCAACAATCACTACCAGGATGTATAATTTATGATGTATAATTCATTATTTATATATTCTAATTATTACTTATATATTAAAATAATGAGAATACTGTTACAATAATGCAAATTGGTAAAATATGTTAATTGTTCTCAAATTAATTTTATGAAATTATGACACAAATAAAATCTTAAGGGTCCTAATAGAAGATAATACTTTATTTAGGCAAAACTAAACTAATTATTTTATGCCCTACAGATTTTAGGAGTGAAACGTAACCTGAACACCCCTTTGTGAGATTGACCCTGGTAACATTTAGGCCTATGTTAATGTGCCTTAGCAGGTGTCAGTAATCCAAAAATCTCCAAGTACATGGTGCTTAATCATTCTGGATTGAGTCATTAATCACAGTATCCGCGCGTACCATGAATTTCAGATATAAAAGTACACAAGATCAGACATGCAAAGCTTTAAATACACACATGTGCATTCACACACACAATGAAATGGTCTATCACTTGCTAGCATAATCCAGCTGGATGTCAGGTCGCTTGGCTTTATATGTTGTGTTGGTCTAGTCACAATCTGCTGAGTGTGCAGCTATTTCATGAAATTGCATGGGGTGACTGACCTGATTGATGGAATTGGCTGTACAGGAAGAGAGACCTGTTCCGACCGAAGCCATCAAAAAAGTGACAGGGTCAAAGGGCACTGGAGCCATAGCAAAGCCAGCAGCTGCCGTAGTAACCACAAGAGCTGCGGGGGGGGGGGGGGGGGGGGGGGGGGGTTACAAGATTTAGTTGAAATGAAATACTTGAGTTTCTACAAAAAAACAACAACAAAAATATTCAGAGCATATAAGTGGAATTTTCACATGTTGAACTTTCCATGAAATTCAAGATCAGCAGTTTGGCTTTGATTACTGCAAAAGTCATATGTTCAACTAACAGTATGCATCTTATATTGCAATACGGCATACAATTGGGGCTGCTCGATAATGGAAGAAAATCATAATCACGATTATTTTGGTCAGTATTGAAATCGATTGAAATTGAATCAGTATTGAAAAAAACTATTATGTAACATGATTGTTTCACATGACTTTGGGAACGTGTTGCATTTATTAAAAGACACTTTTCAACAATTACTAAAAAAGAATCGAAATTTGAACATTTATTGTACTTTTAACTCTTATAATAAATAATATAACAGACAATACTTCAATAAGTATTTTATTAATTCCCACAGTTTAATCCACACAGATTATAAAATCAAAGCAATAATTTTTAAACTTTCTCCAAGACGCAATTTCACAAACCGCGTGAGTGTTCAGCGGTGCTGCATCTTCTCTCTCTCTGTCTCTCAAAATGGGTTGGACAAGGCAAGCATCGAAACCACATTCTCGCGCTTAGGAGTCGGTACATGACGGAATTGTCACTTGCACAATCGGGCCAGCAGTGCATCATAACTAAAGTTGATCATTTTCACTTATCAGTTTAAACATTCAAGCTGAGAGAGTTTATGGCTTAGGAGGGGCGGAGGTGCGCGTGTCATTCAGAACACAAGACAAAATTAAGAGTGTTCTTGTAAAACATAACATGGCAAAATAATCGTTTTTACTCAATTGTACTATTTTGCTGATTGTTGGGAACCAACATCAAAATTCAATTAATTGCACAGCCCTACATACAATATATCATGAATACAAAGCATAAAAACATATTATACCTGTTAATTTAAGTTTGGAGAGTCGTGCGTAAATTCCTGGTAAATCACTGTATTCAACCCTCGACTCCTTCCACTGCCGAGCCTCCAAGCGGGCTGCTCTGGTCGCCTCTGGTTCATCCTGGATGTTCTTCGAGTCACATGGCGGCACCACAGTACTTGGCTCAGGCTTTAAGGCGGGGATCTGCTGAACCTGTCTGACCAACGAATCATCTCGATCCTCCAGTGCAGAGGCGACAGGCTCCTGCTTGGGTCTCGCTCTCTGGCAGACACCACCGATGCTCTTCACATACTGTGGGAAGAGGGAAGAAATAGATAAATACACCATTTGTATTAAAAAAACCTTAAATACACAAATTTGATGGATCTCAATTTCATCAGTTAATTCTGCCAAAACATGATTTGCATATCTCGGATTTGATTTGCAATAATTAAAAAGGAAAGTAAGTAATTTTACAAATAAATAATAGTTCTCCTGTAATGATATTATGGAAAAGCAGACTCGAAAAAGAATGAGATACTATTCTTAAATATCTATATATAACATTTGACCAGAATTGTCTTCGTCAACGTATTTATGATTATGCGTACATAAAGGCAGCACTTCATAGCCTACCTGTCTCTTCAGAAAGCAGAGATGCTGGAATGTGAACCATTCTGCTCGATTCTTTCTGCAGAGCTGAATCAGACTCCTGGCACTCATGTGACTCGATGCATTTGAAATGAGCTTCTTCTGCACATTGACAGCTACCAAACCTTCAAGAAGAGAAGATATAACTTAATATTAATCGTTATTTTAATTAATGCCTATACTAATGTATACTAATAATGTTGTAAGCTCTAACTACATTTTTACCTTTATACAAATAAAACATAATAAAGTTAAGACATTTTTAAAACTAAAAAAATTATTGATCAATCCAGTGGTTATGTATCTGACAGCCTTCCAGTGACGTCATGACAAACAACAAATAGCATCATTAAATCACTCCTGCATATATATGTATGTATGTATATATATATATATATATATATATATATATATATATATATATATATATATGCACACACACATACTAGTATGAACATTAAAATATCTCACATAATAGGCAATGTAAGTCAAATGATGATTTGCCGTAAGCTAAATATACTGCAAAGAGCAGAAAAGCACTTCTACATCAATGTCAGTGCATGTAATTAACGGAATTCCTTAAAAACCGGGTTCATATCATGTAAACTGTGTTGATATTTTAAGGTCATGCTGCTGCAGTAGCGCTTCAGTGGCTAGGCTAACCGGCTAGCATTCTTATAAAACGTCCCCCCGCAAAAAACGAAACCACATATGATTCATTAACATAGCATAGTTATTAATACCACATGGAAGGCATTTCCAGACTCCCGTCAGTCTACTACATGGTGTTTTGTACATGTTCTTCAGGCGAACGACCGGCTACCGCTGAGTCCCCTTCACATGATGCAGCGCGCCATCTTGACCTCGCTTACGGAAGCGAAGTGTTTCCTCTGACGTGTGTCCTGCTGGATGCTGTAGAAAAGCATGGGCACGCGCACGGAGCAGTGAGTGTACAGTGTGAGTGTAGGCTACTGTTACAGGCTTTTGACTATCCTAGAAAACTATCTGACCGGTTATTAAAAATGAAAATAAACCCAATGAAGTTAAACACATAAATGAGTGCTTAAATTTGGTTTGAGCTGCGTAAATCACAACAGTGTGTGAATTATTCTGCCCTGTTATTATAAATTTACTTAGGCCTATCTTTTCCTAGTATTATTTTTGAGCATTAACGAGGGAAAGTTAAAAACTGTGCATTAGCCTATATATAGCCTGAACAATATACCTTTAAAATAACTTTTTTTAAAAAGTTAAACCCGGAAAATAATCTCTGAAGTAAAATGTGTTACAATGAGATCAGGTCTCCTTTTTTTAATATAATCAATCATTTCAACCACTGCAGGGCCCAAATATGAAATCTCGGCCACCTGATAATAAGTTAAATGTAAATAATTGAAATCAAATTTATCCTGAAATCTGTGGCACGAATGGGGTTTGTTTACCAATGGTCCTCTAATTCAGGGTCGGTGTTTTTATTCCTTTCCCTGTCCTTCGTACAGCTTCTGCGCCTGCTCGATTATTTATGTTTGTGATTACACTCGTGCAAGAACTGCAATGGGCTTCTATCTTATTACACGTCTCATGTGTGATTCATAATTTCCCAATACCAATACAATATCTGAGTTTCAGCATCCTTTGTAGAAGCAACAGAGATACTGTTCATAATGTCTATTAAAGATCGACTAAGAAGATCAATTTCCATTTTATTCAGTAAATACACTCAGACGTTCCTTGATTATCTTGGATATCTTCCTCCAGTATTAAAGGCCTGATGGTTGAAACCAGGGCCTGAAGTTAACTTTTTTTGCCACCAGCCACTGTGGCAGGTGGATATCAAAATTCACCTGCCACAGAGACTTTTTACCAGCCTTTTTTTTTTTTTGTTGCCTCATAGCCTAAAGGTGAAAAAACGGGAATTTCACAATATTGTTCTTTAACTTGTACACATTTAAGTGCTGTCAAGTTATTAACGAAATCAATATAAGTAATAATAACTCTTAGAATATACATTTAAAAAAATATTTTTATTCATTGATTTTGACACACACACGCACAACAGATCTATAGACCTACCGCAGCTCGTATGTAAACAAATCACCCGCGGCTGTGTTGATGGCTGATTTAGTCACGTAGACAGCTAGGTCCTGACAGCTTTTAGTTACAGCGTTCAGGAACCGTTAAGCAGAACTAAATTAATATTATTACTGGTAAAGTTACCGGGTACCGGACATTTTCTCACCGGTTCCCAACTCCCAACATGTACTACAGTTGCACACGCACACATCTGTGCAACTGTCATTGTTCTGGAGCCTACGTCAGCGTTACATTATCTCATCCCATCTCACCAACAGTTTAATACTCGCACATCCAAACGTAGTCAGAAAAGGGCCTCATCTTCTTTCTGATCGCATGAACGTTACAAAACAACAGTCGTTGCCATAAATCAGCCGCTCACGAACCTTGCCGTTGTCGCCAATTGCCCACTTTGTATTAAAATGACTTCTTTTACTTTTCTTTGACTCATCCCCATCTTTTTGTTGGTTGTTTGTTTCAGCTGGCCTTTTTACCCCAGTAATGTGCCGCCACATTATAGCTAAGGTCCAACGCAATGAAAATGAAAACGTAAAAAAAAAACCCTAATGAATCACTCAATTCTCATTGGCTACCTGCCAATGTGGCAGGTAGATTGACAGTGTTACCCGCCAATAGCAAAATTCACCCGCATTTGGCAGGTGGTCGGGTGTTAATTTCAGGCCCTGGTTGAAACACTGCATCCAAACCCATTTCCTTGATTCATCTCATTCATTATGGCCGCTTCCTGGGCAGCCCTCCCATCCTCTCCTAGCAGATTACATGATCTAATCTCACCCCCTATCCAGATGCAGAATGCCTAGCGGTATGTTCTAGCAGCCACAGATCATGAGCTCTATTCAGCTCCCACAGACAGGAGTTGTACAAAGACGGGATTGCAGCTTTGACCCTGTGAACTTTTTGAGACTGGTTTGATTTGAGATGCATGCTTTGTGTTGGTAGGTTTTGTGTCTGAAAAGACTGTAAGAGCCTGGAGCATTTTTCAATAGTACAGTCTATTTTATATGTGAATTAGATATTGTACATGTGTGTACATGCATATCTTAAACTATAATATTCAAACCAGTGTCATGAAAAAAAGTTTCACGGCCAATCAGAAAATCTTTCATATTCTATAATAGTTATCAACTGGATTTTTCTTTTTGTAATGTAAAGTTTTTTTTTTAACCAGGCAGCCACAAAATGTATATATATATATATAATACAGAAAAAGTCTTCCAGCAGTGTTCATTATTATTTTGCTCCACGATTTGCAGCAATTCATGTAATCTGATTCCCCAAGAATAACATAATTTGTGCTTGTTGACAATGCATCAAATGAAAAAATGAGGATGAGAAAATAAGATCAGGAAATTGTTTGTTTATTATAATAGATGTCCATAGTGACAAATCTGATTGGACACTTGCATATTATCAGCAAGAAATATTCATCATTTATAAAAAGAGACTGGAATTTATGTAAAATGTGTGTTTTTCGCTTATGCGTTTAACCAGAGCTGACCGTGAATTGCCTTCACAAGGACACAGCACAAGTATGGTAAACATGTGGTAATGATTCTCACTGTGTCCTCAAGTGCCATATGTAACCAAGGATGCTAATCAAGTATGCTTACACCCTTTGTTCTTTTAGACTTCTTCTAAGTGCTGCCCTCAGCCTTCAGAATAGACACCTACAATGACTATTGTCAGATAGAGGTGTGTGATAATTAGATTAGATGCTCCACGGGGTAAAGACTAAAGATATGGAGAGGTCATAAAGCTAGACATGCCTGCACATCCTGCTCACCACAAGGTTTTCTGCATTGACCAACCTGAGAGCAGATGGCCTGAAGGGTTTCAGAACAATGCAGCCTGATTGGATGGATCTGCTTAACACACGGCGCTTTTCAGGACACACAAACAGAGGTCTCATCCACTGTGGTGGTCTTTTATCATGGCAGAATGTAGCATCTTGAGGTAGACTGTTTTCTTTCAAGGCAAGTAGAAAGAAAAGAAGACAGATGAGATGAACAAAGGGACTGTGACTGAAATATATCGACAGGTTTCTGTCGGGTTCATGCATTGATGGAAGAAACCTGCTAAAAAAATACTTGTGTCCATGTTGGAACTAATATGCCTACTACTATTTGCAATTTCACAACATGACTTGGAAATTAAGCAGTAACAATTATTAAAAAAAAGAAGCTTCATAGGAACCTGAGATACATATCTTTTGTAGACAACATTTTTGTATTGTCCCTGTACAAATAAACATTTATATAATTATTAACTTTTTAATTATTTTGTTTCAAACTCAACACTTATGCTTTTGTAGTGCACAAAATGAGACATTTAAAAAAAAATAATGGCGTTCTTTCCATACAATTAAAATAAATGTGGACATAACATGCATCATAATACCAGTGTTATTTTAGTATTACAATATTTAATATACTATTATAGTCATATACTTACTAATATTTTTAATTAACTTGTATTTTTATAGTTTTCATTTAAATTTTTGTTTATATTTTGAATTAGCCTAACCTTTATTATTATGTTTTTGGTTTTTATTTAATTTTTAATTAAAATTTTTGTAATTTTGTTATGTGCTTTTGTAATTTTATCTTTTAAAAAAATATATATCTATTAGTATTGTTTTATGTTTTCTAAGTTAAATTTTTTTATTTAATAACTTTATTTTATTTCAATTAACAAACACTTCTTAATAAGTTTTAGATTTAGTTAACACTAACAATCCTGGATAATGCCATCATAAAAAAGTCTATACAACATACAAAAGTTATCACATAGACACAAATTTAGCATGTCAAGATTGGTCACACCAGGTTTGACCTCTATGACAAGGCACAAGAAAACATTTGATGTCATTGACTTCAGATTTGCAGTGATACACCTTAAAGCACCATACCTAAATGAACACAACTTACATTATTCCTTTTGTTCCTAAAAATAGTCATATGGGTTTGGAAGACAGATGGTAGATCCATTTTAATCAAATTGTGAACAATTACTGTAGAAATAAAGTAGACTGATGCAGGATTAAATCTCTGGGTTACTTTAAAATTTCAATTGTGAAGCTTTGAACCAAACTCACTCTTTTTTTTAGTTAATATTAGCACAGGACTTGATATTTGTTGGTGCAATGGAATGGTGACATGCTAAAACAATTGAAAGTAACCACGGGCCCCAGGTTGTGTAAGCTGAGCCCTAAAGGGCCATTAGAGGACCTTAAAGAGTGGGAACCCATAAGTCCTCTGCGCAAACTTGTCTGCACCCCTTTTTAACCAGTCAAAGTCATTTTTTATGATTGTTTACTTGTTGGGAACAGGAGGTCAGGCAAAGCAGATGCAATGAAAAACACCCCAACTGCTCCCATAAACTGCTCATCCCAATAAGCAGTGGATGCCATGACCTGTCATCACTCTAGCTCACCCGTTCATGATTTACACCCTCTGTCCCTGTGGGTTTAGAAACTCGCAGTAATCCTTCAGGGATGGCCGTTTGAACCACAGTGGAAGCTGCCCAAAGAGAGGGAGGATAAAACCGAAATCCAAGACAGATAGCCCCACAAAACTGCGAGCAGAAACAGATGCAGGGAAGCTCCTGTGTTTATAATTGATTTTCAAGGGCAGCGTCTTGTTGTCAGAGTTTGTCTAACAAGCTTTTGCCTGGCGCCCTGGTGCTCGTCAACCACGGGGCGTCAGATGCACCGGGCCCCTCCTTTCTTCACTCGGGATGGCACCATCCAGAAATACCTGGATCAGGCTGTGGAATGAGATTATTTTAAGAGATACTCTTGAAGTCTCATCTATAGATAAAACAAAGGAGTGTTAAAGGGATAGTTCACCCAAAAACGAGGCCCAAAACTTTTAAGATCCAAAAAGCACACAAAAGTTTGGGGTCGGCAAGATTTTTTTTAATGTTTTTGAAAGAAGTCTGCTCATCGAGGCTGCATTTGCTCAAATACAAAACTGTAATATTGAGAAATTATATTACAATTTAAAATCAAGGGTGGTTTCTTCATTAGGGCGATTGGGCGACGCACCACCAAAGTGTGAAAGTGATTTTTTTCAATCACATTCACAATCTCATTCAACAACAGAGTTACGCTAGCCGTCACTGTAGTCCAATCAGCGTCATGTCACGTTCTGTGGAGTACCGCCTCTTTTTGGGCGATTTCACTCTGGCTGAGAATCTCCCCGAGTGTTCCCATCTCTATGGTTCCCATAGACTTCCATTCAAAGATGTTTTTTTCGAACTGGAGGCACTGCAATGCATTCTCTATGGGTTCCTCGCACTAACGTGCTTACGTCATCATACGTATCCTTAACTTGTGCAGCGATTGGTGGGAACAAACACACACTATTAAATATCTTTAAGATTAAGTTACAAATAATATTTAAAACAATTTGAATTTGAATAACAAGAAAAAATGAAACACTACTATAATATCTTTATCAAATGTGATTAAAAAAATAAAAATAAAAAAGAATGAGAGCGAGAGCTTGAGAAACTGTTGGGACCATAGGGATCTCGCGACTCGCGCGTTGAGGCCAGCTGAACTTGAACAACGTCATGGCAAACGCAGTCATAACGCAATCATTTATCGTGTCATTAAAATAAATACCAGCCAGCCCGTCGTAGTAATCAGCATACATTGAGCAGGAGCAAGTAGCAACAGGAACAACAAGATCTAGGCGGGCCTTGGGAGAAGAAGACAAGCAGAGGCTGTCTAAAGAGGTATTGCTGAACATTTTAATACTCGAGTGTTGAAAAATCTCACTTTGTTTTTACAATCAGTTGAGGAAAGGATGGTAGCAGTCTTTTTTACTCCTAGCATTTTACTTTGAAATTTGTACATTTCCATTCGAACACCAACACAATCTTGTATGTCCAAAACTGTTACTTTTCAGGAAACGAAAGAAAACCTTTTTTTCCCCAAAATAATTTCCAATCTCTTTTAATGCTTTCCATTGGTAAAATATTTGTAAAACACATTGACAGATGTAAAGGGTGACCAATAGCATTAATTTTTGAAAAAATAGGGATATAATACAATATGGATTCTGCCTGATACATTGTTGCTTGTCGGGATGGAAACCTTGTATCTCTATATTTATATTATAATAAATAAATTATTTTATAACTAAAATAAACGTATTTATTTTGTCAGGTCTTCGACACAATCTTAAAGTAGTGAAGTTGCCTTTACATGCTTAAGCTGTTAATTTATCCATTGCATGGGTGGACCTTATCCTTATCAATCATCCAAATATTTGCCCCCCCTGAGAGATTTTGCAGGAGCCGCCACTGTATTTTAATATATTTCATATTCCTGTGATGATAAAGAGGAATTGTCAGCAGCCAATACTCCAGTGTTCAGTGACACATGATCTTTCAGAAATCATTCAACAGTTCAAAAGTTGTGCTGCTTAATATTTGTGGAAACTATGATTAAAAAAATATTTCAAGATTCTTTGATGAATACAAAGTCAAAATCTTTTGTAACATTATAAATGGCTTTACTGTCACTGTTGATCAATTTAATGCATCCTTTCTGAATAAAGTGATTAATTTCTTGAAAAAAAAAAAGCTTATTGACCCCAAACGTTTGAAAAGTACTGTAAAGGTTGCGTGAAATTAATCCATACTGACTGGTAAACAGAAATTTAAGCCCGTATTCACTCTCAAATCAAATCAAAATACTGATCAACACATGCATACACAGGCTACAGCAAATATGGCATCACAAACAGGTTTCTGTCACCACATATGAAGTAGCCTTGCATGTGTGTTTTGAAGAATGTTTAGATTTTATGTGAGAGTGATGATACTCCAGTCCAGACAGATTTGTTTAGTAAGAACACTTCCATGTTGTCGAGACACAGGTATTCCCGGCCCCGGCGTCTTTGTCCTATGTGTTTACGTCCGAGCTCATGCTTTCTTTGTGAGACTGAGGGGCTAAGGCAGTAATTGGCCATGGATCATCAATCTTACAAAGCTTCCCAAAAGCTTTTAACCCAAAGTTGCGAGAAGACGAATGAAAGTGAGTCGCCTCCCAGTTGCCAGTGAGCAGGCCCTGGGTGGAGCGATCAAGTAAGCCTGTGGTCTTTAAGAAACCACAATGTCAGGTCCTACTGAAGAGTCCATCTGGTTTATGTCACATAACCCGTTCTTTGTGTCAAATGTATATGAGACACTTCATGTCCCTTTGAGGATGCATGGCAGGCAGACAGACAGGCAGGCACATTGTTTGCGTAAGGCTGGGTGGAACGCAGACCTGTCGCGATCATCAAAAGAGTTTCTCCCTGCTTATATTACACAAATGTCTTTAGTATGGTTTCTGTGCTGTGCATGAAATTGAAAATGTCTTGAGAATTTCCATGTGAAGAAAAATGACTTCAATCCAGTCTGCATTTATGGTTTCCGCTTATTGTTTCTGCCTGATTTATTGACTGAGTTAGAGTGTTAGGCGGCGTTGTCTTTCATTTTGCATTTTTCTTGCTTAATGGATTTGAGGTTCCTGTTGTTGGTAAATGAAAAAGAAGGCATTTCATTTGTCAGAAGTCATATAATACAAAGCTATCAAGCCATTTAGTCCAGTGTGAGGTCAGTTGAACCCTAGCATTTGCTTTCAGACTGTATTGGGTTTGGCTGAACTTTCGATGTCCACGGTTTGGCCTCCTCAGAACGCACAGGAAGACTCACAAATTTGTCAAAACGAGAGGGATGGAGTCAAGCGGCTCCTAGCGCAAGTGTGGTTTCTGGGGTCATGACAATGTCTCTGCATTTCTCGTCGACGGAGATACAGTATGGGTTTCCCATCAGTCTGCGTATGTTATTTATCGACTTGAGCTCGTCCAAGTTAGCCTGTGTGTGTCCATAAGTGAAACCTGGTGCCTCTGCTACGGGACAAAGACCCAGATCTAGGCCCAGGGACTCAACCATGCTCAGCCCAGGTCTTAAAGATGGAAAGGGGTAAAAAACAAACTGTGTCCGTTTCTCCTCAGCGTCCGAAAGTAATCAGTGGTGTCATTGCACCCGTAAATCTCCTGTCCGGCAGTGGCTGGAGTCCCAGATGGGAACACATCCCTCCACGTCGTAAATCATGAAGCATCCTTGCAGAATCAGACTTCAGCTGTATATTCACAAAGTGAGGGGTGCAGAAAGACTGCAGAACTGTGGCCTTCGAAGTCAATTTGCAAAGTGGACCGCATCTATATTCCTGTGCAGAGATAAAAGTACATTTCTCCCTCTTATTCTTTCAATATCTCTCTCGCTCTCACTCCCTCTACCTTTCAAAGCACTGAGCACGCCTTCTTGCAGCTCTGCTACAGAATGCTGTGAAATTTGATTTAAAATAATCCTGTTTATGTTATAGCAAAGTGGCTTCCTCCTGTGCCTCGTCCTGGAAAATGACCTGTTGTGCTCAACAAGGACGGACGCACGCACAGAAAGACAGACATAGTAGTAAGTGAATGAAAACAGAAAAAAATACAATACAAATATATAGGCAGAAAAAAGTATGCTGTTAGTCATGAAAGCCCATTGAAAAACAATCAAACGCAACTCCAAACCTCTCTGACATTTATTGCTGTTTGGAAAATGTAAGGCAATTTTCAAATTTCCTATCAATAAAAACAGACAAGAAACAAATTCTTATCTTAGTCTGGCTGACGGCAACATCTGTTTTCATCTTTGTAACTGAATATTCCACAGGCAGGCATTGATTTGGGATTTGAAACTCAACTCGATTGTGTGGATGTTGTGCAGCCTTTTTTTGCTTAAGAATTTCAATATAAAAAAACAAGCAGATGTTTCAAACAAGATGTTCCAAGTCTGTGTACCAGATTAAAAACAGCACAAGTCATGTGGTAAATATAGTCTTTCCAAAGTCAATAACATGACATATTTGAAAAAAAAAAAAAGAAAAAAAAAAACATCCCACCAATGCTTTAGAGCAGAGGTGCCCACATTTTTTAATAAGGGCCAAAAATCACACTTTATAGAGAACTGTGGGACAAAAGTAAAATTATTCATTCTACTTTATCCAACTATATTAAAATAATTTTTTCTAAATCAAATTAACTCATATTCTCTATTTTTCATTGCAAAAAAAATAAGTGTTAAAATACAAAGACAAATTTCATATTCCAAGAATCAGATTTTCCTAGAATTCTTATTTGGGCCACTTGGTCCTAAATCCGATACAGGTCAGATGTTTTGCAATGCGACCTCAGTCTGAACAGTCGTATCGGAACACATAGCAACATTCGTCACAACTCTGCGCTCATGGGAGTCACTTCAAGATTTTACTTATCCGAAGTTATCAAGAAAGGTAGTCAGTGAAGGACAGATGTGTCAGAGCTCATAGAAATTGCAGTGACAGCACAAGCAAAGCACGAGGGCTTGTATCATAAATGTTTAAAAACTCTGCTCTCTTTTTTCGCATCCTCGTCTTTGTTTTGTTTTTTATATAGCCTACGCATAAATTGGCTGGCTTCAACAGGAGATCACACTATAAATAATTGCGTAACCGCTTACTTTAATGTCCTTTGAGTTTACTTGCATGACAGCGTGCTGTGTGACGTCTTTTTATCGTTCTTTTGCGCGTGCGGGACAGTTCAGGACCATGATCTGTTCACACTGGAATCTGATATTGGCCACATTTAAAACAACAATGTGAACAGCTATAGAAAAAAAACGACTCTGAGCAATAAATCGGAATTGAGCACTACGGCTCGCAGTGTGAACGTAGCCTAAGGTCTTCACAGGCCAATTTTGCCCCGCAGACACGGGTTTGGGTGTTGAGGATCCAATCATGCATAACAGTTGCTTAAATTAAAGATACAGTTCACCAAAAATGAAACCAAACCAAACCTAAATTTATTCTGTGGAACACAAAAGGAGAGATGTGTAAATAATATCCAAGCCACTCTTTTCAATATAATGAAACTGAAAAAGGACTAAGGCTCTCAAGCTCCAAAAAAAAAAAAAAAAAAGCACCATAAATGTATCATAAAAGTTGTTCAAAGGACGTGTGCTCTATATAGTCCAAATAGTAGTAAATAATGGTAGAATTTTTATTTTTGTGTAAATTATTCTATTAAACGGACCGTGTGTTAGTGTCACATTGGGATGGTTTATCTCACTGTCCCTGGTGTGTTTGAGATCCTTCAGGCAGTTTGGCTTCTGGACACAATGGACAGGAGGGCCCCAGCAGGACTGTTAATCATCACACACACTGAACAAGAACACTGAACGAACGTACTAATGAGACACCAAGGTCACTGTCTATCGTGTGTGAGGAGTGATTCCCAGCAGCTGTGATACATTAAAGAGGTAGTGTCTCACACTGATAGTTTGCAGGCATATTAAATAGACCTTTCAAGCTAACATCTATTGTTATGGCCTACATGTTTAACTGTAACTTAAATGTGTAGGTTTTTACTTAAAAAAATCTATAAGATATAGTCTTCATTTGTACATTTATGAGCCAACCATAATGTAATAGAAAGAATGACACATTGACTGTCCACCACGGTTGCCTCTATCAGCCTGTAGGCTCAATTGTCTGTGGAGGAGTCGGGTCCGAATTGGCGTGAAAATTCACAAAATGTGACGTCATGCGCATTCTCGTCTACTTGGGCTTCCATCCGTACGGCAGCCATTAGTAATCAGCGGCAATCGCTAGCAGTAGTGTTTCAAATGGACTCTGCGGACTGAAAGAAGCGACCAGCCACCAGCACAATCCAGATACCCACGGAAACTCCTCGTAAGTTAAAAACAAAACAAAACAAAATTCTTATCTAGTGCGGCCAACGAGCGTGTCCACCGAGAACGAGCATGAGACTGGCTGCAGTTTCTCTAACGGCCACTAGTGTCAGTAACGGTAAGACATTTCAGAACTTCCGCAATGCTCCTTTAACTGTAACTTTTATAATGACACTAGCTTGAAATAATATGATTTAACAACACAGTACATGTTCAACCTATAAAATAAAAGTCAGTTATCAATAATCAATCAGATTTTAGGGTTGAAGGTGTTAAAAAAATATCTAATTTTTTTTTCAGATTTTAAGCTTAGGTTATTATTAGGACTATGGATAGGGTTGCACTAGGAACAACAAATGATGTTCATCCAGGAGCAAATCATGTCAGCCTTGATATGACAAGATTCAAGCTACTTGTCTTTTAACACTGCATTATGCCAAAAAAATCACATATCAGAACATATTTCATGTAGAATGGAGAGAGATTTTAGACCAATGGAATTTCAGTAGAGGTGGGACTGCCAAGAATAACGCTGCAGAAATAAAAAACAAGCAGCCTACCAACTGCAGTCGAGGCCAGTTTGGACAAAAAACATTGAAAACATTTTAACGTTCACTGGTTCATCTTGTATGGCCTTGTTCGGACACTATGTAATACACACAAAACAAACCACAAAACAAATATACCTCTATAATATCCAAATATTCCAAAGATCCAAACTCACAGACAAGAACCAACCATAAATCCACATTTATCAAGAAACCCACCAGCGTTGGTGGTCTACATTATTTACTGCCCTCTATTTCGTTAGACCTGTGCTCATTTTTTCAGTCTCCTTCCATAACCCCCTTCCTGTCTCAAATGTGCCAAAATGACAGAGTGGAATAAAGGAGCACGGTGGCACAGGACGCACCAATCCCATCAGTGCATGACTTTAATTACCAGGCCACCGGTTTGGCATAATGGGGAAAAGGTGGATATGCAAAAGACTTTCATAATTCATCCAACTTTTTCTAATTTAAAACTTTTCTACATTCCTTCATTTTATTCTTCAGCTCATTTCTCTGAAGCATGCCCAATAATTTCCTTTTAACAAAAAACATTTGCATAAGCGAAATTATCTGCGCACATCGTGTCACACAATGAATGAGCTGAGCACAGGAGCACAGGTGGCTGAAATCAGACTTTATCTCTGTTGCGTTCTCACTCTCCCTCTCCGTTTCTCCCATGTGCTAACCTAACCGTCTCTCTCTTTAACTATAATGGATATCAGTGTGGCAGCATCTCTCCGGTGATCATGACTACAGGACTAAAGCTGGTGTGGCTGCAGTCTCTTTGAAGAATGAAAAATGCTGTGGGCCAGATTTCATCCATCTAGAAATGGTAAATGGACTGCATTTATATAGCGCTTTCACAGACCCAATGGGCACCAAAGCGGTTTACATATTGCCTCGCATTCACCCATTCCCTCACTCATTCATACACCGAGGGCGGTGTCAGCCATGCAAGGCGCCATCCAGCTCGTCGGGAGCAGCTGGGGTTAGGTGTCTTGTTCATGGACACCTCGACACTTGGTCAGGTGGAACCGGGGATTGAACCACCAACCTTCCGGTTTGTAGACAACCTACATGAACCACTGAGCCACTGCCGCCCCAGAATAGACCCTTGAGTCAATGCTTCTATACAGACTTGGCTACAGCTACCCATTATAAGCTGATGTCGCCCATATGTTTGCATGACAAGGTGGACATGCTGTTTCGAGATTCGGATCACTAAATAAACAGACCTTTTAAACACACATAGGAAATGATGTGAATCAATCCAATTCATATTAAATTACAAAGGTATTGTTAAAAGTGTTTGGTTTTATTTTCTGTGCATTTTTTTTTTGTCTAAAACAATTAATTGAATCTAATTTAACAGTTTCCTTCCATCAAAATGTTTACTATCATTCCAATCAATTTTCAATAAAATCTTAATTTGAGTGAAAAGTTAAACATCTCTGATGTAAAAAAACAAGTTTATTTTCAATTTTAAAATGATATAAATATATATACAGTATACACACACAGTGGAAAGAAATCCCATGCCTCGCAGGATAACGGTGCTACATATTTAAATAGAAAATAAATAGAAACATAAAAAGTAAAAGTGTAATAAACCTACACAAAACTAACCTACTGAAAGAAGTAATCTAACTATACATATAATATATATAATCTAACTATACATATAAAAATACTAACTACATGTATACTTTATCTAACTACATATACAAAATAAAACTATACATGCACTTTACATTAATACCCTGGATATATGTGAACATACGTACGTATATATAGAATTTCAAATATTTATTATAGATTTTGTCTTTCCTTTATTATAAAATTGTCAAAATCCTAAAACTATTTAGACTTCGAACGCCAGATTTTAAGACTTTTCTATAGAAAAAAGAACACTGTAAACATGTCTCTGTATTTGGTATACTATTTGGTGATATGAACTTCCAAACAATGTGTCATGCAAACATTATGGACATCAGTTAATATTCTACAATATTATTGATCTGCCTGCATTGACACCATAATGAGAACTGAACTGAGCTGGATGATGACATCCCTGTTTTCTCCAGAGCGGCTATATATACAGTATAAATAAACTAAATTTTTTTTTTTTTTAAATTGACAACAAAAATTAACCATCACTGAACTTACTTAAGCTGGACTATGACACTAATTTCCAAACTTTGTTGCATTATTTTCCTGTTATCACTGTAATGTATCACCCTGTAGTATCACTTTGAAACAACCTGTATTGTAAAAGCACCATATAAATAAAGGTGACTTCACTTGACTAACAGTTGATGAATCAAGTTAATTGTCAAAAATCCATTCACAATCACACTCTATGATAAGCTACAAGTAAACTGTGAGAGAACACTGTCATCTTACCATCACTTTGAGACGTTAGAACAACAGTCAGAAGTGCCAGCAGCTCTTGTCAATCTTCTGCTGGTTGTCCCTTCTCTTAAACGCTCCACTCATTTCGCTTTGGCTCCAGTTGACCTTATTATAGATAATAAAAACCTTCATTAGACTGAATTCCAGCACTTGTTATAATAAACACAAGCTGTCAGAAAACTAGCCTTTCAGAGGAGTCGAACAGCCCATGTGTGGCCACACGGCTCAGTCTGCTTGTACGTTAGAGAGAGTGAGAGGTCAAAGGTCAGCATTTGGAACAACCCGGGAGCACATGTCTGTCTGTTTGTTCGGAATTAGGTGCTACTTTCTCAAGCAAAGTGAAAAGCTTCCTTATGCCAAGTGTTTATCTACAACTTAAGAATATTAAACAAGCTTGAGTATAATATGTGAACACAGAAGGTGTAAGAGCTTAGATATTTGAATGAATAGGTGCCCTTACTTATACTTACTAGCTTGTACTGGTTGGAATAACCATTATCTCCTGTTAAGGAGGAACGATTGGATGGCATTTTAAAATGTTCAAACTATGCAAGAGTAGTTTAGAGTCAAATAAAACAGTATGTTTTAGTAGTAGTCAAAATATTGTTTCATGTCCTCAAAAAAAAAGCAGTTTGCCATTGAAGCAGCTTTGCTATGCTGGCCCAGATGTTTCTGGCAGACTTTGATCAGTAGTAAAATTGTTCATCCTCAAAAACCATTGCATTCCAAGACTGCGCTTGAATAACAATGATGACACCAAAAGATAGACGTTGAGCGAGAGGGATAATTGTTGGAGAAAACACTTCTGCACAAGTCTTTGAAGTGATATAGCACATTCTGGCATCAGTAGTAGTCTTGAGGATTGAGGTCAACATTAGCATCTTTCATTCTTTCTTTGTTTCTGTCTTAATCTGCATGCCATCTACAATCATACTTCTCATTTTCCCTCTTAGACCTTCCCAGAGGAACATTTTATCACTCAAAGGCTGGTCTTTCATTGCTCGGAGTTCCCAGTTATCTTTAATTTAAGCATCGACTTCATTTCTGAAGCTTCTCCTCAAATTCCTAAGGAGAGATACAACTAGAAATAAACGAGACAGTTGTTGACGTAGAGTAATAGTAGAATTATAATAATATTTTAGTATTGGAAGAATTTGACAAGAAATTCAAGCCTGAAAGATCTTTGCAAACCTGAGCGCGGCAAAAAAATCGGCATCAAAAGTGCTAATTTCTCTATTTAATTTCATTGCTGGAGATATCATTGCGATGTTGAGGAGATTTCATGTTCTTTTGACCTTTTCTCTTTCTACCAACGAGGTTCTTGGACCCACCAGCATGTTCATGAAGGGAGGCGGCTATAAATAGATGTTAGGTTAATTTGATTTATACAGAAATGGAAACATGCTGTGACCCTTTAAATTACAAACGGCTGCAAGCCAGGCCTGTTCGACACCTGTGAGCGTCTGATGCTTACATGTCCTATCCACATTGTATTTTAATTGTCTGAATATTGTAATGCAATCATTCTCTGTAAGGGTAAATTGTGACATATGGTCTAAAGCAGTAAAGGAGGTTTCACTTCGTTTGAAGTGAATGCATAAATGAAGAAATTAATATTTATAGCGAGGATGCATGAAATTTATCAAAAGGGACACTTCTAATGTTACAAAAGATTTTGGTCACACTTTAGATTAGGGTCCAATTCTCACTTTTAGCTATTAACTATGACTTTTGCCTCAATTAACTCCTAATTACTGCTTATTAATAGTTAGTAAGGTAGTTGTTAAGTTTAGGTATAAGGGATGCAGAATATACTTATGCAGAATAAGGCATTAATATGTGCTTTATAAGTACCAATAAACAACCAATAGTTACTAATGTGTATTCTAAGCATCTAGTTAATAGTGAGAATTGGACCATAAACTAAAGTGTTAACAAGATTTGTATTTCAAATAAATGCTGTTCTTTTTAGCTTTATTTATCAAAGAATCCTGGGGGGGGGGGGGGTTCAGTTTTCACCATAACATTTTCAAGAATCGTGGAACGGTATATGCTATTTATCTTATGCAATTCCAGCCCGTTCTCATCCTTTGGCGTCATATAGGTGACGCTATATGACAAAACGTCGAAATACTACGCACATGGCACCCTTTAGCGTGAATATAACACGCGAACCCAAGGCGTCATAAAGTTCACTGGCATCCTTTAGCGGGAATATGAGACGCAGACCCTACAACACACCTAAACCTACCCATCACTTCGCGTGTTATATTCACGCTAAAGGGTGCCATGTGCGTAGTATTTCGACGTTTTGTCAGGCGTCACTTATATGACGCCAAAGGATGAGAATGCGTTGGCAATTCTGTATATGTTTTTCTAAGCATAATGCTTATTTTAAATTTAATTGCAAAGTCTACTCATTCTACATGCAGATGATGTGCGAGGGTATCTGAACATGTTAATGCTGGATTTTGTGTGTAAAAACTCAAAATGTTAAAAGCATTAATACTGATATTTCCCGTGAACCCGTTTCCCCCCCCAAATCTACATCATTGCTCTACAAGTCAGTGATCTACAATGAAACAGGCCCTTGAATCGACAAAGCTTTTTAGCTGTCTGTGTGGTCCACGTGGACACACATCACTGGTGTGTATGGGAAATCACTCTCCAAGGGCCGTGTCTACTCTGTCTCTGTGGTCCCAGGGGACCGAGCTCCACACAAGATGGAGTCAGAAGAGTTTTATGCATTTTTAATGCTCTGATTCAGCTTCTGCCTGCTGGACAAGGTCTGTCTGTCATCTGCATGTCTCTGTAGATTTATCCGGCTCCAGGAATGCTGTTCTCATACTACTAAAGTTTGTATTTTTTTGCTTTTGCCCTGAGTGATGGTATCAATCAATCCCAGAGACGTACTCACCAGTTTAAAGTGACTGAAAAAGCCTCTCTTCACAGGGGTTGCATTTTCCAGTTCCTCTAACTGCTCATCGAAACCTAAACATTAACACTTGAAAATAAAGGTTCCAAAAGGAAGGTTTTTACAGTGGTGCCATTGGAGAACTTGTTTTGGTTCCCCAAAAGAACCTTTCAGTGAACCGTTCATAAAAGATTATTATTATTTTTTATTGTGAAGAATATTTTAATAATCTGAAGAAGGTTTTTTAACAATAAAGAAACTTTTGTGTAAGGTTCCATGGCTGTTAGAAGTTTTTCACGGAACCATAGATGCCAAACAAGAACCTTCATTGTTAAGAGTGTACAGTATGTATTTTTGACACTGTATGCAGTTAGAAATCATATTGATTAAATTCTCTTGTTGTCCAAACTTGACAAATACTTTATTCGACTACTCTTCTAATAACCTGAACCTTTTTAGCTTATGTAACCACAATAGGCCTCCTTAAGAAATCCTGCCGACTTCAATGAATTGATCCAAGCGAGTTTACTACAGTCCAATCAGAGAGCTAATTAAAAGGTTAACATGGTGTTGGGGAAAAGGAAACCTTACATTTCTGTGGTTGAAAAGCGGAAGCCCTCCACACTGGCCCCTGAACCCTTCCTCCAAAGACGAGCTGGAATCTTCCAAGTGTTGTGTGGGCAGGCTGTCTTCCAAACTGGCTTCCTTCTTAAAAGCTTTTCAAGAGGATGGGAGAATGAATGAATAACATTGATAGCGTGCACTGCTTTTTAAGAATCAGACTGAGAGCGTGGCACGGTGCCTAAGCAAACCCTAAAGCGGTGTGCCCCATTTCAACGCATCCTGACACAATGCATCATGAAACAGAATGCCTTGTCTGAAGTCTAGAAAACAATAGCTTTCTTTGAGTATTATCAAACTCATTGTTGAAGAGCTTTCATTCCCAGTTGTATTGCCATGGCTGAAGGTGTACAGAGAGGTGATTCCCTCCTCATGTTGAAACTCTTTGCAATGAAACTGGAGACCACAAGCATCTGGCAGAGAGCTTTGGGTGTTCAAAAAAGAGTGCATG
Organism: Tiaroga cobitis; assembly: GCA_030578255.1. NCBI lineage: Eukaryota > Metazoa > Chordata > Actinopteri > Cypriniformes > Leuciscidae > Tiaroga > Tiaroga cobitis. The sequence continues at coordinate 34,620,318 of CM060602.1, read as the reverse complement.
AGAGGTCTTTGTCTTTCCTTGCCTGTGTGACACGGGTGGATTTTATTTTCAAGGTATTCAGCCGATATCAGAGGAAGCCCTATTTCGGTAGGACTATGGGGGAGATATTGTGAAGAGTAAGGGTGGATTTCGGTTGACAGCACCATGTGAGAATCTCATCTGTGGCTCCGAGACACTTCATATTTAGGGTTCTGACAGCTAGAGTTCCCATGGAAATCCGAAAGAGGCCTCAGGGAAGACCTGTGTCAGATTCTCCACAGGACATTCACTGCTTCTTACATCAGTCTCCTGTTCAAAGAGAGCGCCTCAAAAACTTTCAGAATCATTACCATCTCTGCTACATGTTATGTAACCTTTTTGAAGACTAACATACTGTGTATATTATAATTGGGCTAAGCAGCGTTTCATTAGCACCAAATCAGCATATTAGAATGATTCCTGAAGGATCATGTGACACTGATGACAATGCTTTGCCATCACAGTAATAACATTTTAAAATATATTAAAATAGATAACAGCTTGGAGAATCTTGGGTTGTCCACTCCACACTAATACGTTTTCGTATGAAAACGCCTCTTTTTCTCCCCGTTTTGGACTTTTGTCCACACTGAGACGGACTTTTTGTCTAGCGAAAACTGAGCTTTTTGAAAACGCGTTTCCAAGTGGATAAAACGCCGTTTTTGCGTTGTAGTGTGGACTGTCAAAATGGAGCTATTTGAAAACGATGACACGTTTAGTCATGTGATGTATATTGAACCGATAGATATGTATGTTTCTCGCTACTGTGCCTGTTATGTGCTATTCACTTTCACACTGTTGCTAAAGTATGTTATTTTGTACACTCTTCATATCGCAGTCCTGCAAAGATGACAGAAAATTCACTCGCAATTTGATCTCCTGCGTCAAAACATGAGAGCAGTTGCGTTTTAGACCAACCATATAATGGTGACTGAGTGCGACCTGGACGGAGAGTGTTTTGAAACGAAAACGCCGTTTTCAGATCAATCTGGAAAATGTATACATAGCCATACTGTTTTTACTGTATTGTTGATATCGTTGACATTTTTGTTAAACATAAGATACTTCTTTCAAAACCAATAAAACATCTTACCAAAATCTGCAGAAGAGGCCACTTAGACACGTTGTGTTTTGGATGCTGCTAGTGTGGTATCCCCACCAGTCTGCTTAAAGCAACACCAAGTAACTTTTCCTCTGCGGTCGCCCTACAGGTTGGAAGCGGAATTGTCCATCACTGCTGTCGTAAATAATTTAGCCTACCGCATCCTACTGTCGCACGCGCACGCACGCACACGCGCACGCACGCACACGCACGCACATGCTCTCTGTTTATCCAGCACCGGCTTTGGAATCATGATGACAATTCAAAAGCTACCCGGCTGCTAGGTATCTTTCATGTAGTTGTAGACTACTGTCGAGTACGCTCCACCTATCGGCAATTGTTACGCTTGTCGTAAAGCAAGTCAAATTTGTAGTTTTCTTAGGTCTCATTCGGACTACAGAAACGCGACCCGATCTGGCAATCTGACATAGCATGGATATATCAGATAAAGGACCGCAAAGCGGGGGCATAAGTGCATTTCACCATGTCACGACTTGATGAACCACTGAAACGATTTTGAAAACATTATTTTAAGGTAAAAAATCTTAGTGCTGTTTTAACTATCTTTACCAACATCCCTATCATGGTCAATCAGCTTCATTAGGCTATAGAAAGAGTTTTGGTCAACCAGCTCAGCCATGTTTTATTTTATTTTATGTGTGTGTGTGTGTGTGCTTAAATGAGAAACTTCATAGGCACTTGAATCCCTTTGTCTGTTCCCCAGCCTCTGAGGTCTATAATGAGAGAGAATAAACACGGCTTTATCGCCAGGGAGGATTTAAACAGACAAGCACAGGAGGAGAGCTTAACGGTTTCAAGGACAAGAGGTGTTTAATTTTTCAGCTGATAATCATCCACCCATTTAGCATATGTCACGCAGTCCGCTAATCATCAATCATCTTTTAATGAACTACACCACATTTCCTGCACTATTCAATCGTCATTTGTTTCAGAAAGCGTCTTTTATGATGGCCATCTCTTTATTGTTTTTGTGAATCATTATGTTAGCCTGTGTGTGTGCATGCATATATATGTGTGTATTGTGATTGTTTGCATGCAAACCCAAGGAGAACAGGCTTACCAAGAGTTGAGATTAATTAGACATTGTGGTTTTCCGATGTCCTCCAAGATGACGTCTTGTATCTCTATATTTCTCTCTGTTTACCAGAGAAGAATAAGCAATTTGGCCAAAAAAAAAAAAAAAAAAAAGTTTATCTCTCACCTAATCCCAAAAACAAGCATGACTGAATAATTACAGTGAGAGAGATGAGAGAAATCGATTTAAAAAAAATCCTTCTTTTCTCCATTCCTTTACCCATGTGCTGGCATTTTTCTCTGATTGTAATAAAAAAAAAATGTTCACTGACCTTCTGATGTGTCCAAAGAACCGTATGGCACCATAGTAATCGTATCCATTTTATGGCGTCAAGACCCATAGAGGAGAAACAGAGGCTTTTAAAAACTGAAATCCCCCTCCTTTCCACGCCAACCCATATGGTGCTCCTATTTTATTTGCCTGTTCACTTCTTGATATATGACAGGTATTAAACATGACACCTGTGCTGAATGAGTAGTCCTCCATGGTGACGTTTAACTAAAGTTTAACCACATTTCAGTTTATTCCCTGTTGTTGTTTATAGCAGATGTGAAGCAGAGATTACCTTGAGGTTCAAGCCCACCCACGCAGAACAATATCTGCACATTAGTCACATCTTTCAGTCCAACCTAAACTCTGACCATCCAGCAACACTTATTAACAAAAACAAAGAAGAATAACGAGCCTCAAATCTCTCAACAATACAAGAGATGTTCTTCTAAAGTAGGAACCTACAAATTTAGCATTTTCTAGTAAGAGTAGTGTTTTTTTTTTAGAAATGAATTACATTTCTGTATTGTTTAGTCAACAGAACAGACTATTTAAACATTTTTTTTTTTTTTTTGCAGGTTTTGTGAAACGGCCATTTTTAGTTAATCAGTTAATCAATTCTCATCCTACATATTTTTTTCTTTTCTTTTTTACATTTGATATGCTTTTTTTTTTACCCAGAAATATTTCAGAATGAAAATGCATTCCAAATGCCTTTTGATGTTGAGTTTAAAAAATTAAGATTTTGCTGGTCCGGATTGGATTGTGTTGGTTTTTGATCAAGTTAATAGGATAATAATTAAAAATATATTTTTTTTCTCTTGTCAAAATGATATTGCTGTATTTTTGTAACTGTTATACAGTTGAGAAAGTCAAGACCTCTAATGTGGGACAAGCTAAAATCACCACTTTAAGGGCGACAACGACATTAAAACTAGCTACTTTTCATGCTAGGTTAATTTTATGTTCAGTAAATGTCTAACATATCTTAGCAACATAGGATTTGTGCCTTTATTCAATAAATTCCAGCATGTTGTGCAACATTGTGTACAGAAATATGATAATATGCTTTCAACATTGTCTTTCACTTTCATTGCTCATAATACAAGTTTCCTGGCTGTTATACAACATACCTTCATTTACAGTATTGCTAAACCTTGAAAATCCCTCTTTGCATTTTGAAGAAGACTGAAACTCCACGGCTTTGTCTGGGCTTTTCGTTCTGCCTGTGAAGAGGATGAATGGATTAATCAGAGTGCCACTTGTCTGTTTAATGTTAATGATTTATTGTCGACTTGCCCTTCAACTGACTGTAACTGACAGACAGATTTTGACAGGAAATTGCTTTTAGCTGACTGTCTGTCCTGTGTCCTCTCTGTGTCTGACCATCATTTTTCATTCTGTCCCCTCCGCAAATGAAAGTGGAAGACAAAGAGAGCAGGAAAAAAGGGAAATACTTCAGAAAATTATGGAATGAAGAAGAAATATGAGCTCCAGTTGAGGTAGCAGGAGAGAAATCAGGTTTCTGCTAAAGACCTTAACAACCCTCATATTGAGATTTAGTTTTGCATCTTAATTATCACTGACTGATGCTTGTTTTATTCTATTAAACTTCAAAATCATCCGACATCATTGTTTTAGCTTTTTTTGTAAAGGCCTTTGACATCTTTGAACGTTCGCTTTGTAAACACTGGCTCTGTATTTCCGTGTGACTTTTTCAACATGATCACGTAATGCGTGGTGCATCCCAGAGCTAGTGCAAGACGAGCATTTGTGGTTATGGTATGTAAATGTACTTTTTTTTTAGAAAACGGTTGATTGTTTTGCTAGATAAGATCCATATTCCTCGGCTGAGATCGCGTAGAGAGCCATTTGAAGCTGCATTGAAACTGCAATGTGGACCTTTAACCCGTTGAAGTCCACTATATGCAGAAAAAAACAGGAATGTTTTCCTCGAAAACCTTAATTTCTTTTTGACTGAAGAAAGACATAAACATCTTGGATGACATGGTGGTGAGTTTATCAGGAAATTTTAATTCTGAAGTGAAATGAAAGCTTTAGCGTATAAGGTCTGCCAGGAAGACTCAATCGTTACGTCACTTATTACCTTCACATCTAGCCAATCATGTTCTAATACTTGCAGTATAAAAGATTGGTGTTTACACGTCTGAGTTCACAGATGCTGACGCAAACAATTACCTCCATCCGCCTCACCACCACCAGGATGGTCCCTTCCCATACCTCCCGGCGGGTCAGCTGCGCCCCTGCCTTCGTCTTCAGGCAGGAAATGCAGATTCCACTACCCTCGGATTGCGCACTACGGACGGGGCCTACGCCAAAATAACTTTATAAATATTTGCCTGCTGGGCTGTTAATAAATATATACTTTTGTTACATAATTTGATCTCCTGAGTCTTTCTGGTAGAACTAATCCTTTAATATCTGCTGACATTTTATTTTGATGCTCCCCCAACATATTCTACTACTGACTATGTGACATGATGTGTAGCCAAGTATGGTGTCCCATACTCGGAATTTGCGATATAAGTATATTTGCAACTACATGTTAACTTATTCTACTAACCTGAACCTTAACACCTAACCCTAACTTAACAGTCTACTAATAGTCCATTAAGTTAGTTGACATGTAGTTTAGTTGAAATTTACTTGTAGTTATCAGAATTTCTAAAGTGGGCCATCAAAATAAAGTGTAATATAGTTAACTATAACACTAAACATTGAAATAAATATTGATCTTGAAATAAAGCTGAAATAAAACAGAAATATTAGATGAAAAACATAAATTAAACGAAAATGAGAAATGTTGCCTTGTGAATGCATTGAAAATACTAACTGGAAATAAATAAAAACAAACTAAAACAAAACTAAAAAACTAAAATTACAAAAGCAAAAAACAAGATTACTAAAAAATGAAACTATTAAAATATAATATCAAAATAGCCAATGCATAATATTAATAAAAACTATAATAGTACTATGTAAACATTATACTAAAATAACACAGCTCTAGTGATTATCGTTTGGTGGTCCGTATGGATGAGGCAGGTATGAATCGCTCATCACAAACACAAATAAATCCCCAGTTTCCTCAATGTTACAGTGGGTCTGTGTGAGAAATGAAAATGATCCAGAAGAGAAATATTTGTACAATGAATTTCATATTATGATCTGATAAGATTCACGTTTAGCATAACAAATACTGACTCCGATATTCTCTTTGGACACAGACTCTCACGAACCACAGGAAAGACAAAGTTCAAAGTCAAATTCTTTTTGGATCCCTTAATTAGCGGGATTCTCCCAAGAAACCCAATCAAAACAATGAGTCAGTCATCCTGTAACACATTTCTGTCCTTGAATAAATGTGAATTTGTGTTTACACAAAATGTTCTCCAACAAAACCCATCAGATCGGTGGAAATGGTCACAGATACTCCCGATGCCACCTCATTTCAGTGATCTCCGAAGGATATGGACTGGCGTTTTTGTATGCGGCCCACTGGTCTTCTTCTCGCAAAAGTTAGGAGACTTCGTTCTCCGGGGTTCAAAAGCATTCCTGACAAGCCCAACCTCAGATTCTTGAATTTTCAAAGTATTGAAACTCAAAAAATAGATTTTGAAACAGAAAAATTGATTTTCACAAAGCTGGTGGAAGTTTGAGAGTAAGTGCAAAGACTCCATTTTGCTACCATCTCTATTTTGCCTTCTCTTTACATAATGGCTTCACCCATTTCTGTCCACCGCCCTATGAATCATTCATTGTGCACTGTTCAGTTATGTTTCTAGGTCTGATATGGGTGTATTAGAGTCCATCTGCAGGAAGCCTGATGTAATCCTGTGGAATATAAGCATGAAAGTTACTGTGAATGAGAAATGTCAAACAATGTGAGTGCAGTTTTGACAAAGCAAGAGTCACTGAGAGATGCCTGAAGGTCGTGCATCACTTCGTTCTGTCTAAGATGAAATGAGAAGTACTGGTGTTGCAAGAAGTCTTAAAAAATAAATAAAAATTTATATATATATATATATATATATATATTTTTTTTTTTTTTTTGCTGAAAAATACAATTGCTCAGAGGTTGCTCTTACATCGCACAGGAGACTAAATTTATGTTTCGTTCATGTATACATTTTTGGCTCATGAAATTCTATAGGAGAAACAAAAACAAACAAATAAAACAATTGTTAGCATACAGTTAGGATACAGAGCTAGAATTGGCAAAACCGTCATTACAAAAACCTGTATAACTTTTTTCATCTGTGGAACACAAAGGAAGATATTTTGTAGAATGTTTTTGTTCATACAATGCAAATCAATGGAGTCCAAAACAGCATTGGGAACAAAATTAACAATAGAACATTAAGGCATAATAATAATAATAATAATAATAATAATAATTAAAAAGAAAATGAAATAGATGCTATTTACGCTAGTGAAAATAGCAGTGTTTTTATTTAAACTAAGTGCAAATAGTTGTTATGCAGATACTATTTCCACCAGTATACTGTAGTATTTGATAAAATAGTGCAATAATAACAACATATTCAGTGTATAGGATTATATTTATCATAATCATAAATGGATTCAATCTCATTGGGACATTACTTGTCTCTGTCCCTAAATCCACCCCTACATCTACTCCTAACCTTACCCGAAATTACCTGGAATTCCCACTATTCTACACCAGTTATGCACTTTATTTTCACTTTTCGAATATTTTCTTCATTTTTATTTTAAATTAAAACTTTAAGGCCATATTAAACAAATAATGTCATGTAAATGAACAATAAACGAGTTTTATATGAGTCAATAAATCAGTTTTTTCCCCTTTTGTTCGTATTGTTAATTTACATGACATATTTGTGTAATATGGCCTTAAAGGGTTAAATCATCCCTGGGCTGATATGCAATGGGAAAAGGGAGAGGGATGAGTTTGAAAAAGGCTACCATGCATTACGCTCCATGCCACAATCATACTATTGGTAGGTGGAGTTAGAGTAAATAGCATCTGCCAACAAGGCAGGCTTTTTGCACTTGGAGTAAATAGGCGCTATGTGTAAAATATCTGCATTCCATATATGAAAAAGTCATACAGGTTTGAATCAAAATGATGACAGTTTTGAATGAACTATCCGTTTAAGAGTCTGTTGTATGTCCAAAAAGTTTTTATAGAGTGCAAATGTCTTTGAACGTCCTCAAGAGTTTAATCTCCATCCAAGAACATCTGACTAATACTGGCTTATTTCAAACAACACTTCTCACCATCATTCATGGATGGACTTCTGGTGCGTTCAGAACATCATTACAGCTAATAACCTTCATTTCCTGAGCAGGATTCATTATTTATTTGGATGTTTATCCATAGCTTACTTTATTTTTACAGGTTGATAATTGGACCTAATTGGACAATTTCTATGATTTTGCTCAGGTGAAAGACGCCTGCCAGTGCACAGCTGTGAACGCAAACACTCAGAATCAACCTTTGAATGGCTTCACATAAGCTGTCAGCATGTCACTGTTTATGACTGAGAAATTGCTTGTGAAACTGGAGGAATTTGTGTAAAATATAATAATAATTTGCTTGATTTTGGTGTGGCTTGGAAAATTTTCACTTGGCCTGACTGCGTTGTTGTGAACTGCATGTGACCAAAACGGACATGCATACTACGAGCTCTAGAGATGAACGTTATTTAATTACTGTTTGATGAACTGAAACAAAGCACTTTGTGGCGAAACTGGTATTTTTTGCCATGTTTGCCCAGAAGCAAAGGATAGAAGGGCCTATTTGAGGTCTGGCAGAGGCTTCCTGTCCAGTCCAACGCAACTACAAAAAGTTATTTCAAAAATGAGAAATAGACTGAATCCCAATTTGCATAATAACCATCTAATTTAGGATATGGAAATGACTCCCTTACGGCACTTCCCTTGTCTGCATATATATATATATATATATATATATATATATATATATATATATATATATATATATGATTCTTTTCCTCATAGCTCTACCAATCACTAGATGGCATCAGATGGTACCTACAGTGGCTCCGGTTCAACATTGGCACAACATGGGTGCGGTTCTCCTGGCACTGACACGTGGCTCAGAGCCTAATAGAGACATCTCAGAGGCTATTAGCACAGATGGTTGTCTGCAAGTGTATGCAAATAAGGTGCACACTGAATCAGGCAACCCCATCAACACCACCTGTCTGCCTCTAGCGCGCACACACACACACACACACACACACACACACACACACACACACACACACACACACACACACACACACGCCTTCCCTCAAACCCCCAGCTGAAGAACAAGACTGTACCTCCCTGTTCCTAATCAGCTAGCGCATATTAATTAAAGCAAACACATTAATCTTCATTCGCTGCGTGTGAGGAGCACAATATCACAGTAGATGAAAAGAGAATGGGAGATACGCAGAGAAATTCAGAGAGGAAAAGAGAATCACATTGTTTTTGTGTTTTTGAAGATGTGTCCTTGGGAAGATGTTAAAGAGGTAGGTGTGGTCAAGGAGGATAGCTCTGTCTTTGAGTGTGACACTGCTGGCAAACGTCCCAGCAACAGAGAGAGGGAGGGAGGGAGGAAGGGGGGGGGGTTAAAATGTCCCCAGTGTGTATTTGCCTGTTTGCTACACCACAATTACCTCCAGGACGAAGAACAGTTGACTAGAGTCTTAAATGGACAATGTTAATGCCCGTCACAAACACATCCGTTTGCATTCCCAAAGGAAAACCATAGTGCTCAGAAGTTGCTCAGTTATAGCTTATGAAATTATTATTATAAAAAGTTTTCATTTACCCGTAAGCATAAAATATCAACCTTGTTTCATATGTTACTATTAAAATTTCTTGGGGGCAATAATACACGAATGTTGACACACTAATGACATACAGTAAGTAAGAGTACACAGCTATTAAATAAAAAGTAGAGAACATAGCGCATATCAGCAGTGTAACTGTTAACTAAAACTAAAACTATTAAAAACTTTTCATTTACTGAAAAAATCTGAATAAGTTCAATAAAAAAAAGGGAAAAAAGTAATCCCTTTGGCGAGTAAAACTACAATAAAATATAAAAATAAAATAAATGCTACATTATAGTATATGAATAATACTAAAATGGTACTGGCACATATAATTTCTATTTTTTGGAGGAAGAGGAAACTTCAGCAAACGTCTCTCTGTAAGATAATACAGAGATCTATCTCATTAGTGATTTTTCTTTACTACTGTTAAACAAATTCCCTCTCCCTCTCTAATATGCTTAAAGCAATGGCTTTAGTTAATGCGAAAAGGGATCCTTGTTTTCATTCCATCATTTAACTGTCGGTTATTATAAACAGAAACTTGAGTATAGTATTTTAAGTGCAGTCACCGTACCTTTTACTTTGCAGTAAAATGAGTCTCTGTTTACACCAAAACACTTATTATAAAAAAAGCGCATTGTTACCACAGGGTTTTGTCATTTTTGTGTCTGACTTCTCTCGTGCTCCAGACTGGCATTTGATCTGTGGTAAAGTTCAGAGAGGAGGAATTATGTTTTGACCTAACAGAAATGGCACTGCCTAAAAATAAAGCATAAGGAGACTCAAATTTGACTGGTGTTGTGTTTAATTTCCTCCTGCTGGTGTGGGTAGACTGTCACAATAGCAGTTAATTAAGTTCGAGGTGGCTGGAATTTGCTGTGTCATCAAAAATAACAGCAATAAAACAAAAGTGTTGAGTTCAAAATATAGTTCTTACTCCAGGGCTGATATTTCATGCACAATTTATATTTTTGCATTTTATAAACATTGGAATGGCTTTTCAAACTTACGTAATTTTAGCCAGAAGCATTCCTTGATAGACGTGACACAGCTGTGCTATAAAGTCTGCAGTTTAAGCCATAATGCCTGTTTAATCCCCAGAGGGGGGAAAGATGTTGCAGAGATACTCATCTGGCTTATTAGAGGCCAATTACTCCTTGACCCCAGATTTGCATTATTGACGAGTGCATAAACACTTTTGTTCTGTATTGCTGTAAACACAAAGCCATGTCATAGAGGAGGCCTGGTAACAGATGGCATCCTTAAACAATATACTGTCCTCTCACTTTCTTTCCTATTGAGTCTCCTTAAAGTCTGCAAGGATATATACAGTATATATAAACACACACACACACACACATATATACAGTATATATATATATATATATATATATATATATATATATATATATATATATATATATATATATATATATTCAGTATATTTCTTATCACTGGCAAAAAAAAATATATGTATATACACACGTACACACACACACACATACACACACATTTATATATATAAATACACACACTTTGAATGTTACTGTATTTCTTATCACCAAAAAGTTTTGGGTTGGTAAATCTTTGAAATATTTTTGAAATAACATTCAAAGTAACATTTCTTATTATAAGTGCTGCATAATATTTTTTTGTGGAAATCATGATACATTTTTTAGGATTATATGATGAATAGAAAGTTCAAAAGAATAGCATTTATTTGAAAAAGAAAATATTTCAAAAATTGTCTGTCACTTTTGGTCAATTTAGTTTACAAAGTTGTTTACAAGTTGTTATTAATTTGTTATTAATTAGTAATTACTTTTTTAAAATAAGTGTGTGTGTGTGTGTGAAAAGTAATATACCATGTGCATCATAAAAAAAACATGGCATATCTCTAAATATGAAAAAGTTTTAATTTAACTTTTGTTTTAGATTATTTAATTTTGCATGCAACCTCTTTATGGTCAAATATTAATTATCAGTTTTATTCTCAATATCTGGAAAACCCTTTATATCCCATCATTCTTGCCCACATCAAACTACCAGCATTACTGCCTTGACTGCCTCCATGCTTTGCCTCATATCACCACACCATAAAACTCCACAGCGCTGTAGGGTCATTACAGCCCATAACGACAGGCGAATGTAATGTGTTGTGCCCAACATCTCCACCCACCGAAGGCCATAGCTATGTTTAATATCCCATAATGCCGACAACAGAGGAAAAGCACCCACTAATGACTCATCGCCCCAAAACGATTTACTAAAGAGCCCTGCCACCCAGCAGGTAAGGGGCCACAGCTGAGGAACGAATCATAATGTCCCAGGAGGCCTCAGTGACTAGAGGCATATGTGTTGAATGAGAGAGCCTGCAGAAAGCTCTGGTGATTTATGTTTCTGCATTATCAGCCTTGTTCCTGTTGGGTTCAGGGCTGACCTACCCTCCTATACCACTTTTTTTTTTTTACTGTTCTGAGATCAGAACATTTTTACTTAATAGCTTTTGCAGAGGAAATATCCCTCTGAATCAGTGAACACTTGTAGACGCTCATTTTTATTCTTAAACAATCCCTTTGGATGACTTTTATTCTCCTTTTTTTCCAAGGAATATTCTGGATTCAGTACAAGTTAAGCTTAACCGACAGTATTTGTTTCATAATGTTGATTAAAAAAAATATTTTTACTTGTCCCTCCTTTTCTTTTCTTTTAAAAAAAAAAAGCCAAAATTGAGGCTACAGTGGAAGGGAATTGGGCCAATTACATTAAAATACTTTCACTAGTATATCCAAAAGATATAAACAATAAGCAAAGTTTTACTGTGAAAAAGTTATAATCTATTTTTACAACACCATGACAACTAAATACTGTAAACCATAAAACAACAGTAAAAATGATTTTAAAATTCTTTACAGCTCAAATATTACACAGGTTTTAACAGAACAATTTGTGTTCTGTAAGTGTTTTTATTAAATGGTAAACTTTAAATTTATTCCGTTAAACCTTTTAAAAACTTGTCCCCTTTTTCTCCCAATGTAAGTGTCTCAACCTTGAGTAAAAATTATTATTTGTGGTAATCAACATTATGCCTGTTGATTAAGCTTAACTTGAAATAAACCCAGAATATTACTTTTTTCCTTAAATTTTGTTTTGTTTTTGTTTGTCTATCTAATCTCAGCCATGTTGCCATCTAAACAAAGAGGGGAAATTGTAAATGTAATTGATTAATTTAAAGTGTAATCATTTGTCAAAAGTGCTATTCATTATTCATTTCTTTAGGGATGATTCCATTCACCTTTTAAAACACGAGTACAAACCCTGCCATTTGACAACAACAGCTTTTGACACTGCAACCAAGAATCGAATATAGTAGAGAATAGACCAGCTGTCAAATGTCTGAACTCAGATTGAACATCTACCCACAATCCCACAGGTGCAAGCTCGCTGCGGTGTGTCTGCCGTCTAAAATTCTCCGCCGAAACCACAGCTGCGTCAACATGTCACAAGTACGCAGCACACAGGTGTAGAGATCTCTCTGCTGCAGAGCTATGGTCAGAGAGGAGCACTTCAGAGCTCAAGCCTGAGGAATGTGAAGGCATATTCAAACCAAGAGGTCATGAAGACAGACTGCTTTAAATGCAACTCTGTCCCTAATCACAGTCGTCATTATTTGTCTGTGAAATCAGCTCACCTGGTGTGCCAAGTGCAAATTGTTGCTTGATTGAGGCTTAAGCCATGGTGTGCAAAAAAACAATGTTATTCTTCCCGTTCCCAAGAGACCTCAATCAATCGTTGTCCACTTAAGTCAGAAATAACAGTGATCAAATTTGCAGATCTCAGAGCTTTACGTGTAAGATCTGATGGTTATACTATAGCTTAAGTCTGTGAAAGACATTAAATCAAGAGTTAAATTAGGACAAGCAAATGCCAGAGCTGTGGTGCAGCCAGAATGCTACTCACGTAAAAAAGTATTTCAAGACGAAGGTATTACACAGAAAAAAGACAAGGAAAAAAAACTGAAAGTTATACTACTTTCCATAGCGAATGGCATCATTTGTGATGTTTAGCAGGCTCCAAATGTATCATAAGCATGTTAATCGATACCAGTCACGTAACTTACTGCAAAACGCCTAACTAGCAACAACATAGTGACAAAACGAACCTGATTTGATATCTTAGGCCTGTGCATATCATTCGCCAATGCTCAAAGCAGTTTCTTGGCTTAGTAAGTTGGACAGAAGGCCTGCCTTTCCTCATTACTCCATCTGTAAGGCTTCTAATGACATGACAAAGACCAAGAACAAAAAGTACTGCAAGGTTTTATTCATTGGGGTCTGAAGACAAACACTCAGGGCACAATGACTGCACTGGTCTAATTTCTCTCAAATGTCTCTTAGAGGCAAATTGACTTTGTCGCACTGTCTGTCCGAGGTGTTCTTCGCATTTGTCATGAACAGCATATTGCCAGATGCGTATTCATAATGGGTGTTTGTGCATATGAGTGTGTGTATGACACGTAAAAGATTAATGGCCACATGAAAATAAGCAAATTTCAGTTGAATGTGCTGTCTTTTTCTATAAAAGACAGTGTGCCCAAACAGACTTTAAGCTATTTAAATTCCACCCTCTGTTTCTGTAATATAAACTAAGCAATTAAGTGAATGCCAGAAGGAAATTTTCATCTCAAAAGCTTTAATGCACATCACGCCTCTTCTTAAAATAAAATGAGTCTCATTCTGGCTTTTATAAATGGAAAAAAATAGAATTTAGATCATGCAGTCGGTCAGAGCGCTAGGTGTCACAGAGTTATTGATATGCCATTAGAGGAAATTTCTGACTAATAGCTGTGAGCCTGCATTGACCTGTTGTCGCGCTAATGAAAAATGACAATCGCCTGTAACGGCTTTGATTTATTACAGCAGGCAATTACTGTCTTAGCGACGGATGTTGTGTAAAAAAAAAACACTGCAACAGCGAGATGGTTTAATCTACCAGCGGATGTGTGCTGGAGGAAACTGTATAGTACATGAGTAAGCCACAGTATTCCTGCCTGTTAAATCCCACATGGCGCGACTGACAGAGATTCCTGTCCAGGTCTTGCCCCGAATAGGATAAGAATATGTAGCCAAAAGCTTGGAAAAATATTGCTCTACCAGTCTCCAGTTTAACTGTAGTCGAATCACTGCTCCAAGAGAAAACAGGGTAAATGTTCATTAACGTTTGGTGTTTACATGCTTTTGAAAGACGTCTCTTATGCTCATAAAGGCTGAATTTATTTGATCAAAAATACAGTAAAAACTAGCCTAGAAATCTAGACTTCCCCTTAGGGCTGCACGATTATGCTAAAATGATAATCACGATTATTTTGATCAATATTGAGATCACGATTAATTTTCACGATTATTTGTTGATTTTAACCAAAACAAATTTTATTGTCACATAGGCTAACTGCTTTCACATCCATATTGTGCTACATTCCTGCTAATGTACAAATATGTGCATCAAAATAAAACAGGTCCTCTTATTCATCAAAATTCAGTGCATCTCCTTAAAGAATAAATAAAAATGAATAAAACAAAGAAAATGTAGCAAAACTTCTACAGGGGACTATTTTACATAGTGTAAATATATTTTAGGAAGCAAAATATAAACTTGCATTGTACCTGCATAATGGATGTGAATAAAACTCAAAATATACAATCAATAATAAACAAATATTCCATAACAGAATGTAACCAAATGAGAACATGTCAAGGCAGAACTATGCACTATGGAAGTTCGATTAATGGATGAAATTCAGAGTCATTGTTATTTGACGCTTAAGAAACGTAAAGCCTGGTTGTGGTACAGTGTCAGTGATTAGTTGTGAAATCTTACCTCATAAATTGAATCTATTTAATCATCCATATGAAAGTTTATGTGCTCGAATTATTTATATTTATTAAACAATAGTTCAAAACAAGACGTTTGTAGTACTGATTATTGGAGTCCATTAATCGAACTTTCATGCCTCTTATATAGTAATTATATATTACTATGTACCAATTTACTAATGCTCACACTCGGTCTCTTACGTGCACTTTCACTTGGTCTCTCTCGCACGCAGACACACTCGGTCTCTCTCGTACACTGTCGCTCGCGCGCAGACACATTCGGTCTCTCTCGCGCGTTGGGGCTCATGGAGGCACGTGATCAGACAGTGGTTTACGGCGCGCTAGATTGGCTTTGCAAAAAAAAAAAAAACCTTTGATACGAAGCGTTCTGTGAATGGAATGACGCATTTTAAATATCGCTCGATCTTTGATCGTGGGAATCGCAAATTTGATCGTGGGAAGCCAAAATCGTGATAGTGATTAAAATTCGACTAATCGTGCAGCCCTACTTCCCCCAGTGTAGTCTAGCAACTCTCCGTTGACTTTCGAGCTAGAAAAACCAAACTCTAGTCAGGCCAATCACATCGTGTATAGACTCGGCGGGCGGGCTTAACATAATGACGACAGAGATGCGACGGTTCACTGCTACTTGAAAACAAATGCTGCGTCCCAATTCGCTTACTTATACTGCGCCCTAAAAGTATGTACTCTTTTTGTGAAGAAAAAGTACATACTTTTGAGTGTGTAGCAAAAGAGTAGGCAAGCTTTGGGACATACTACTTCGTCATCTTTAACGGACAGCTCTGTCGCGTGCATCCTGTCACCGTAAACTGCCGCCCTGTCAATCATCTCGTCACAGTTAAAATCCTCCATTCAATCTAATATAACTTCTTACCATTTCGGAGAGAATTGTTGTCGCACGTTCATCTGCCAGTCATGGGGCTTCCATGCCGAGACTCTCCTCATGTGTTTGGAATTTGAATATAATAATGCATTTAAAAGTTAATGGCTAAACGTATCTTTGCAAAAGTTCACAATGCTGCAGATGCAATATAATCTGGACAACATTGAATAAATACATTTTCGTGAGGTTAGATACTGATAATTAATCACTCAAACCCCTTTTTCTAAATCTCTACATAACCGCCGGACTCGCGCGTCCTCCATGTCTGTAGTTTTTGAACACTTTTCAGTCGTGTTTGTAGTTCTAACCGAATCCTCGTCCAGCGCGCGATGGGTTGTGGGCAATATCAGCCGTTAGAGTGCGCATCGATCTGCACTTCGGATTCTGACCGGATATAGTAGACCATCCGGGTCTCTTTGGGACACTCATTTCAACATACTACGATTTGGGACATACTAATTCTATTTTCGAATACTATTTAGGACGGATAGTATGCGAATTGGGACGCAGCAAAAGAATGGCTGCTGCTGCTGGCGAACAGCTGTCTTTCGATTCGGCTTTGGCCACGACTCTGGATGATTGGTTGTAGCGCTATCCTATTGCGTGCAGAGGGAATTTGAAAGACAACCATTTATCCCGCCCCTCGTATTGAGCCCTGTCAATGGTGAGTTCCCAGACCTAACATCCTGATGTAAGTAAAGTAAAAACAGTAATATTGTGAAATATTATTACAATTTCAAATAATAATAAAGTTTTCTGTTTTACTCCAGTCTTCAGTGTCACATGATGCTTCAGAAATGTTGAAAACAATTGCTGTTTAATATTCTTTTGTGGAAACTGCGATACGGTGTATTTTTTTTCCGGATTCCTTTATAAACAGAGGGTCCAAAAGAACAGCATCTATTTGAAATAGAAAACTCGTGTAAGATAATTATCATACAGTAATATTTAAAATGACCTTTACAACTATATATATTGCTTATAAAGTTTCTAGATCTAGCCAAAAGCACACAGACTCATCCAGGATTTAGTGCTGAAGACAAAAAGAGTTCTAGTCTCCATGGACGAGAGCCACGCATCCACTTGCTAGCCATCACAGCTTTGTGATTTAGGAACCTCAAGGGTGGCATCCTTGGCTGCCCTGTAAACGCCCTCATCAGTCCTGCCTCTATTCTCAGCCCTGTTGCTTTTATAAGCTGTCCTGATATTGGTTCACAGCCTTCGGGGATACTAAATTCTGCTGAAGGTGCTAAGCGAAAGGAGGGGAAAAAAAGGAAAAGAGAATGAAGGGGAAAAGGCTCTACTGCCCCACTGATTTACAGCTCGACTTTAATTGGGTTGTAAAATCAAATCCAGTGTTGTTTCAGGAATGCCAAGATGTGATTCCTGCGCTGTTTATGGGAGGAGTCAGGCAGTCAAGGACACTGGGAAAGCGAGAGGAAAAGATGAAAAGGAAAGAAGTAAAGAAAAGAAAATGGAAAAATAATTTTTCTGATATTAAAGTGATACAAAGAACCACATAATGCTCCCTCACTACTGTATCATTACCACACAAGCCATTATTGTTCTCTTACTCATGCCAAAATATTTTGTGCAAGTCCTTACGGACAGGAAAAATTACTTTGTTAACAATCGTGATCATAAAAGTCCGGTCCAACAGAATAATATTTTCAAGAAAAAGGTTGTTTTTATCAACCAGATTCATCTGAGCAATTACCTTATTGCCATAAACCAATTTTAAAAACAATCTAATCTAAATGCACTTACGAAGCTCACGGCAACATTTTGCACATCCAAAGGAATCAATTCCATAACATTTGCGGTGAACTCCCGAACTCTCATTATGCCTGTAGAAAATCACATTCTCCATAAATGCTGCTCTCTTAGCAATAAATTACATCTGTGTCTGAGATACTGCAGCATTATCTCACTCATTATTCTGGAACGGTGGGTTAGGTTGAATTATTAAAGGCAGTTTATCTAATTGGATGCAGGGCTATGAGGGTAATCCCATCTACAGAGTGATATACATATACTGTAAATGCATACTGCACTCAAATGAACCTCACTTGTAATTATAGGGATGTTCTCCATCTCGTTCCAGCTCTCTCTCTCTCTCTCTCTCTCTCTCTCTCTCTCTCTCGTTCATGCTCACTCAGTATCTCTGTATCTGAAAAAAGAGAGAAGAGAAAATGGAGATCATCAAGAGATTGTAAGTCGAGTACATTTCAGGCCTGCACTCCTACAAATAAAGCTTCTTTAATGGCTTTTAGAAATGCCTTAGGTTCAGCAAAGAATCCTATTCTTATAAGCCCTTATATTCTTTCATGCACTGACTGTATTGAGTTCTCAAGTTGGCTATATGCTATTGAGGGAGTAAAAACTTCAGAATTTTTTTTCATAATTTATTTTGAAATAGACATATTTCGTAACAATGTCTTTACTGTCACTTTTGATCCATTTAATGCATCCTTGCTGAATAAAACTAATATTTTTACTAACCCAAATCTTCTGAATGTATGTATAGCCTAATTGGTAAATTCTCTAAATATTAGGCCAACCTATTTAACAGGAAATTAGTATCCTTATGTCACATATGTAATGTAATGAATTCAGTTCTGAGCTAAATGGATGCAAGCCGATCCGTGTTAACCCATCATTAATGTAATAAATTGAAATAGCATAGCTACTGTGACCATTCACGTCGCTTATACATTAATACATAGAGCAAAGGAGTAGCTGAACATGTAATGGGATCTTTTACATAAGTCTAACAGGTAGGCTTAATTTAGTGCATGGCTCTCTTTCCTTTTGCTATCACAACAGAGGATAACTCCTGCAAAGATAGATGAAGGAGCAGAGAGAAGGAAAGAAGATGGAATAAACCAGTGCCAGAGCTGCTAATTAGCCATGCAAATCCTCAAGCTGGCGGATTGAGTTTTGAAATGAAATTGCTCCTTTGAATCTGCAGTGCGTATGTTAATCTCCAAGCATTTGCCTGGTTGAAGGCAGTTTGTCGTTCTGAACAGAGGGTTCAAGAGGTATCTTTTTGCCGTCTCTGTCCCTCTGACTGAGCCATCGCTGAACATTTATCCTCCACAGACAGCCCTTTCCCCCTCCTCCATATTCATCAGCCATTTATAAATTATTCTCATCTCCTCTATGACGACCAGATATGCCACTGTGTGCCAAAGATTGCTGTGCAGAATTGGACCTTGCATTATAAATAAGCTCTAGTGTATGGAAAGCTAAATAAGAAAACTATGCTGAAAATAATAGGGATAAACAATATATTGGTACCATATTGATATTGCTGAATATAGTATTGAATATTTAACTGTGCCAGCTCATTTCCCCTATTTTTACATTTAGATCAGGCCCAGCGCCAGCACACATGACACAAGACTCCTTCTCTTCTTAGTCAACCAGCTTAACCAAAAAGACCATGGTGATCAACCAGGATTAACAGCTAAGTTTTGCTATCTGAACCAGTGAGAATGTATTGGTCAACCACCTTTAGAAATGCAATGGGTGGCTATGCTTGTCCACCAGCTAAACTTACCTAGACCAGTATGGAAATTCACTATACAGGTCTTTTCAGCAGGGCATGTACTATAAAAAAAGAAAACTACCATGTAATTTGGACACCAACATTATTCCGAAACAAAGGTTCTCCCATAAACAAGATTTCCACGTGACACTAAGCTCCAACTGCTGTCCAAAAAAAGCAACAGGACACTGTGAAATCACTCTGGAAGTTTCATGAGATCAGAAGACGAATGCATGCGGTGAATTCCAGTTCAGTTCCTCCTTCATCCTGATGAATGTCCATTTTTTTCACCACCACTAATCCTTTCACTTCTCCATTTTAGCTCTCTGACAGCTCTTCAGACAAACCACATACTGTAGTGGAAAGATACCCTGAATATGCTGAGCTCTGATTGAAAGACCACGTTGTTGCCCATTCGCAAGGGCTCCAGATGTAACTGGAGCTGTTTGCATCCCGACCAGCCAGATCAAAAGGTCAGCAACACATGTACTAATTCACATGTCAGGGATTAGCTGGCTTGGACATGATGTAGGAATGTAATTTACAACACAAGAATGGATAAGTGATGGATTTGAAATATTGCACCTAAGGTCTTGGAGACATCAACCAAAGGCTCCACAAGTTCTGTCCAAAGTTTGGTATTCCTAAAAGAAAATTCAGACGGATTGGAGCTTATTAGAGCTCTAAATATCTTATATTGGCTTGAGCAGTGAGTAATGTATTGTATGCGGTGACATAAGCAGACACAAGAGCTGAAGCTTAGCTGGAAGCAACAATTATAAAAAAAAAAAAAGGTCCTTGCTGGACCTACTTATAGACTTAGACTGTAAAAGTGTACAATTCAATGCTTTTTGGATAAAAGGTGGCGCTATATAGGCTAAATGACAAACATAAACTACATTAAACAATGTAAGAAATGTGCATGAATTGCTAACAAATAATGGGTTAATTAGCTAATGAGCTAATGTTTATCCACTTACGGCTTTGGTCAAAGTTGTGTAAGTTTCTAAATTAAAAATATAATAATAAAATTCCTGACAATAAATAAGGTTTCTAACACCTTCCTCACAGTCTCTAAAGACAGATAATGCTTTGCTATCGCTGACAGTGATGGGGGAAAGCTGGACCTAACACAAAGAAGCTTTGATGGAAAAGCTTTTACGATTGTTTAGGGAGAACTGACATCTTCGGAGTATCTCCGTGCCGCAAGATGTGGAGTGGTGATGGCTGAGTGCAATGCTTTTTGTATATAAAGATTCTGCAGGGAGACTGGAGATAAGAATGGACACAAAAATTTACTATTTTCTTCAAAGTGCTTTACCAAAGAATACATTAAACACTGGTAAGGATTTTCCTTTGACTTCTGTTGCTTTTATACTGAGCTACGAAATTTTCTATCCCCCAACCGCACTCAAAACTCTCAGACATTTCTGCATTAAGAATTTCATTAGGACATTTTGTTTACTAGCCCATTTACCTACAAGGTGATTGCAGGTTTTACAATATTTCTGGGTACATTTGGTCTCCATGTAGCCAAAACCTGACCCACATAAGGAGCACACACCCATACAACTGAGTTTGCAAGGCACCTAAATCTAAAACATACAATGTCCCAGCCCTCCTTGAGAACAAAGAAGCTTAGTCAATACACTAAATACATTAATCTATGACCTCATATCAACAGACACATTGCAAATGTCAACATAGGTGTGAGTGTTCTGTATTAACATGGGGTCTGGAAAATCTTTCATGTGATGGACATCATGAACACCAACCTGATGTTCAAAACTTTAGGGTCAGTAAGACTTTTTAATGTTTTTGAAGGAAGACCTTTATGTTCATCAAGGCTACATTTATTTGATCAAAATATATTATTACCAATTAATATAAACTGTTCTATTTTAATATATTTTAAAACATACATTTCAGGAGCCATTTCTACAGTCTTAAGTGTCACATGATCTTTCAGAAATCATTCCAGTATGCTGATATGGAGCTCAAGAAACATAATAATTATCAATGTAGATAACAGCTGTGCTGCATAATATTTTTGTGGAAACCGAAGCAAAAATTATACTTTTTTTATGATTCTTGGATGAACTGAAAGGCTAAAAAATAATTTATTTGAAGTAGAAATCTTGTGTAACATTGTAAATGTCTTTAAATTCTTTAATTTCTTAAAAAAAAAAAAAAAAAATCTTACTGAACTTTTGAATGGTAGTCTATATATAGGGTCAGATTTACTAAACATGGCAAATTATCGTGAGAGAGCATTAAAAAAAAAGAAGAAGAAAAAAAACGCACATTAAAGAACACAGTCCGATCATTTCCATAATGACCAACACAATCTACCAAGAGCAGCGCACATTAGCACCTGGTTTAAGACATGCTTTTTTTGGGGTGGCAAGTAATGGCACAAATGCCAGTATATTGACTAACGAAAACCTTAGTAAATCACCTTGCACGATTAATTGAAATACTCTCCTCTCATAACTTTTGCATCTGAAAGGGAAACACCTACAAATGCATATACAAAATGATCAGCCGAAAAAATATCCCTGTCCATTCAGTGCACTTTTTTTACTGTTTATCTTTAGTAAATCCTGACGGTAGTTTTTTAACACCAAAAAAAGGGTTTGCGCTTGTGCAAGCTGTTAGTAAATGTCGCCTTATAGTGTCAAGACATCTCATCTATCAGCACAAACACCACTTCATCTTTATGTTCTTTTATACAATGCATAGCCTGGTAGAAATGACCCAAAAGGGTCATCTAAGTCCATGTATATAAACTTCTCTCTCTGCAGCCTGCTTAAAAATTGTAAGAAGCCCTTACAGTAACCACATATGTCTTTAATACGCATGGCGATTGTAACTTTTCCAAACCCACAGAACAAAGTGTCCCTGTCACTGTTTGTGCTTTAGTTGGCATTGTTAGGTATGAGTCTCTAAATTTCCTTTCATACCATGATTTATGCTCTGTTAAATTCACAATTCAGCATGGTTTTTGCTTTTCATTATTTCAAATGCCACATTTCTCACATTTGCCAAAGGTTTCTTTAAAGAGTTATAATACCAAAAACAAGTGCTGTACTGCAGATCAGGCCAGAAACATGCGCTACTGGAGGGTTCAGCAAACCAGAAGGGTTTGGCTGTGGAACAAACGAGTTTTATTAGGAAAGCTAAAAAACACAATTACTGCCTTGTCACAGGGAACTACATATCAAGCCTTTGTGAACTGTTCTTTTACTCCTTGTACTGTTTACACAGGTCGATACAACCGGCGGCAAGTAGAGTGTCAAAAAAAGTGCAACCCAAACAAAGTGTGAATGAGCCATTCCAACATAAACTCAAATTGCCATAAAAACCAAGCATATGATATACCCAGACCTTAAAGGCAGCCCTGCAGCCACTCCGGCAAATCCACAATCTAATCATCACTTACTTTATGGTCAAGTCAAGCACACTGCAGGTGACAGGCTCTAAGCCACTCTCGCCCCAGCCAGACCCCCAATATAACACCTCTTCTGTTCCACAATTTCAGAGCCAGCCATTATGGCTGCCCGAATACCTCCAGACAAGGCATTAAATAAAGCTCAGGGCCTGTGACAGCTGGGATGTGGGTGTGCCACAGAAGGCTAGCTGGGCCAGGGCATTGTTAAATATGGTTATCGGAAAGTTTTGACACATAGTCTGAAAGACTATTACCGTTTAAACGTTTGGGGTCTATAAGATATATTTTTTTTATGTTTTTGAAAGAAGGCTGCATTTTTTTTTTTGATCAAAAATACTGTAAAAACAAACAATGATATTGTCAAATATTATTACAAATTAAATGAACTGTTTTAAATTTTAACATATTTAAAATTGTAACTTATTCCTGAATTTTCAGCAGCCATTAGTCCAGTCTTTAGTGTAACATGATCCTTTATTCATTCTAATATGCTGATTTGCTGATTATTATCAATGTTGAAAACATATACATATATATAATTATATATAAACTAAATTACATAATGTATCATTTATTTATTTTTGGAAACTGTGATACTTTTTATGACTAAAATAATGGCATT
The DNA here is from genome assembly GCA_030578255.1 of Tiaroga cobitis. Lineage (NCBI taxonomy): Eukaryota > Metazoa > Chordata > Actinopteri > Cypriniformes > Leuciscidae > Tiaroga > Tiaroga cobitis. The sequence goes on along the minus strand of CM060602.1, from coordinate 34,596,578 downwards.
TATTTTAAACAGAAAACTTTTGTAACATTATAAATGTTTTTACTGTCACTTTTAATAAAGTGTATGCATCGTTGCTTAATAAAAGTATTAATTTCTTTTAAAAAAGAAGCAAAAATCTTACTGACTCTAAACTTTTCAATGGTAATGTATAAAAACTACATATTCACTTTAACACATCATCATTGGGTTCATACTGCGGACATACGTTAGGTTATGCTACTCTAACCACATTTTACCCCACAGTTACACAAAAAATTGCTTGTGATGTGATGTCTGGTATGTCTGGAATTCTCTCTGTCGTGACTGCATTGTCTGTAAGCTGGTATTTTACTTAGATACAGGGTGTTAAAACAGACACAAACACAATCTTATCATGAGCCAACAACCCATGTAATGTAGTCTGAGCCATAACTGATCATGTGATCAATATGGATGAGGCCTAACGATCAACTTCTCAAACCAATGCCAAACAACATTCATTACACAGAGACAATGTACCTCAGTCTGTACGTAAAGGGATCAAACTCAATATCCTTGGTGATAATGAGTGGAGTCACTATGTCTAATTGCCCTGTACATCTACTTAACTCTGATTATAAACTATCTACAGTTTGAATGGGTGAAACTTACAGCTTTAGATGCTTGTTGTTTAAAAAAGAGTGGATGACTATAGCGGATAAGTCACTAAGCTAATGATACTAGTTGCATTCATCCCTGGTGTCAGGGAGCTTTATGTTAACAATTGCCAGTTTAGATCAATAGCCAAGTATTTCTTAGAGAGAGAATTCACCGTTGGAACTTGGCATAGCTGTGCGTGGAGGAAAGTTTGCTTGTATGAAGCTAATGTTGTTCTAGCCCAACTGGAGCCTTTATAGACCAACCTGACTGCCTCCACATGCCAGGGGGTCTGTGACCCTGCCAACAATTAAATCGGATTGACACGAGGACTCTCAGAGACAATGTGCTACAATCGCTTGACAAAACTGTAAAAACCAGGGAGGTAAAAGCAGTCATGTTTGATTACTCTACTGGCAAAACTTCAACAAAAATAATGGTATTAAAGCAGATTATGAATGCCTTTTGCCTAAAATTGATAACATTTGTCAACGAAAAGGCATGCTTGATGTAGTCTGAAAATCAGCAGAGCAGTACTTATCAGCAGGCAGCCATACCAACCAGTACTTGAAACCCTGAGTTCAGCAGGCAGGGACATTAATCAGCTCGAACAAATAGGTAATCTCCTGCTATGCCGAGGGCTTTCAGCTAGCACACCTCCATACGTCTCATCTAAACATTCTGTGACATGAGTTCCAGAGAATTCCAGGTGTCCGCCGCCCATGACATCACCGTTCTCGAGACTTTGAGAGGGGCAGGAGAGAAAAGGAAGGAGAAAAAAAGAACATTGTCAAAAAAATATGGCAAAGAGTGAATAATTAAAAACAATGCACTAATAATTGTTTTGTTTTTTTATCTTTTGAAGAAGAAAAATGTAGATTTTACATAAATGCTTTTCTTTTGAACTTTCAATTTATCAAAGAACCCTGCATCACGGTTTATACAAAAATATTAAGCAGCACAACTGCTTTGAACATTGATGATAATGAGAAAACACAACAAGTCAGCATATTAGAATGATTTCATATATGAATATGAAAATAGAAAATTTCTTATAAATTGTTATATTTAAAAGTATTACTTTTTAACTCTATTTTTGATCAAACAAATGTAGCATTGGTGAACATTTTTCCAAAAACAACAAATCGTACCAGCCCACTTTTGAATAGTAGTATATGAAATATTTAAATATTTGGGTTAATTTGCACTTCATTAGCTAAAATTATATTTTCATTTACTAAAATTAGATGCCAATTTAGTCACAGTAAATCTGACAAAAATGTATGAATATGAGTAGGAAGGGGGAAAAAACTCAATCAAGTGTTTCAAGTGCTATGTGAACATGCAAGAAAAAATGTAATTTCTCCCCAAAGCCACCCTGTATACCCTGTGCATATACCCAAACACCAGTGTGCGATCTGTCAGCCGAAAGCTTATTAAAATGTCATTGACCCGTAAACTGCATATTTATGCTGTGTTAACTAAGCTGATGCCAGAGAACTGCACACAGACTCATTGTCACTGAGCCGGGTTGAGTCAGACAGACTGTGGCAGTCAGAGATAAGCTTTATTGCACAATGTGTGCACAGGGTCCATTTGATTGATGCTTCTCCATTATTATTACGCCAGTGCGAGGTAATACATTCTGGGGTGTCATAAAAGCCTGGGTCTAAATTAGTTGTGTCAAATTGTGGTGGCGGCCCCGTCTCCCCTATCGCACCATCAAAATGAGGTGACACTGACACAGCGACGACGGGGGGAGCGAGGGCAGCGTCAAACTTTACTCAAAACACAGCTCAACGATTGCTACTGGATTTTTCTCATTAAATAATATTTTTTTTCTCTCTTTCTCACTGTCTTTGTAGAACGGTAAATGTTTTCTGCCCGTGCTGTCAAAAAAGACAGTGAAAGCAATTTGCAACAGGCAGGGGGAAAAGCTCTTTTTCAGCAGAAAAAGAGCTCACAGTTGCTAATCTCTAAAGACAACGCAGTATTCAACAAGAGGCTCACACCGGTGCCCGAGCCATCCTCCCTTCAAATTCCCAAGCAAACAAATGTGTAAATCATCCTGGATAATTAGTGTGTTCAAAGGGAAGGAGTCCATTCTGTGTCCCAGCTCTCCCTTTTTGCACTCATTAGAAGAGATGCGGGAGGATGAGCTGGCTGGCCAGAGTCCTATTTTTTCACCTGCTTGTCCCAGGGGTGGTAACATGAGCGGTCGGGTTACAGTACGGTTCTGTACAGATGAGGGAGGCTTTTTCAGCGGAAGCATGGGGAGGAAGGAATGCTTGCCATTTGGATGTTTAGGGAGGACAGGAGGGAAATAGAGGTGTGTGTGTATATGTTTGTGTGTCAGAGCGAAAGACAGCGAGAGAGATACGAGAGAGTGTGGGAGAGGTTTGGCTTTACGCCATGTATTATCATGTTTATGTTTGTGTCTGCTTGGTTGGAGGGGGTTTTGGATATAGAGGGGGCCTGAGAAAAAGGCATTATACCTAACTGTACAGATGTGCAGTTCATTTTGACCTCTGATCCATTGATTTGGACATGTTGGACTGCTCACATATGGGTAACACAGGAACGACTATGAGAGAGAAAAAGATATAAAGACTCTTTTGGTTTGGTGTATATATTGACACTTATCATATATATTGACACACACACAACCAAAGAACAAGAACAAAAGAAAATCAAAAGAAAACCAAAAGAAAAAAAGATTTGTGCTTTAATGATGTTGAGAACATAGTGAACAAGTAACAAAATATTAGTCTCCCATTACTATTTTTAAACACAGATATCTTATCAGTTAGACCACACTCATACAAACACACAACCTATCTTTATCCTTTCTTGTGCAACGTGTACATTTAAAAGCTTTATCAACCGACCTGGACCCCACCCAGAGTCACTAAGTAGAGTCTGTCGCCTTTGAGTCTTCGCCAGACTGTAATTTCTTGCTTAAAAACAATGAGACCAACAGGTCAGCACAATTTTACAGAGTATCAATTACACTGCTGCTCTAAAGCAAACAAAACAGAAAACCCTGTCTCCATCAGCGCCTCCCTTAACATACCACTTCAGATACTGGTGGAACTATTCGGGCACTTGCAAAACCTTTAAACATGCTGGAGGTGTCTGATGTCACACTCAAAAGTTTTCTTAAATGGAGTCGCTGATTCTGAAGTTAGGAACTTTTCTCCAATTATCCTTTTTACTTTAGGGGTACTAATTAAGATTATTTTACAGTCTTTTTGGCATCAGATGATTTGAATAAGCTACATTTAAAAAAACAAAACAGATGTGAGTTAAAGTAGACAGCTGTAAAAATATGAAATATTTATTGTAATACAATAAATGATACAGACAACCATACCAAACATTTCAATGCAGTCTGGTTGCCCTAAAGAGCCATTGAGCTTTCTGTTGAAAGTCAAGGAAGCCAAAAGCCAAAAAACCAGCAACAAGCACCCTGTGGCCAACTCGCTCAACCTTTTCCCAGATGCAAAATCAGTACAATTTGTCATCACTCTTTGATTACGCAGTGTGGCTAACAAGGTATCTTTCATGCTCTGGCAAATATTAACAAGTCATGGATGGCAGAAAATGAATTATACAGTTTGGGTCTTGTGAAAAAATGCTAACTGTATAAATGAGACCTCTGCTTATGTCCTGGTTAATGGCATTAGGCTAGAAGCTGACATTAACAAATAGTGTTCATTACATATTTTCCGTGTGACCAGGTCAGATATTCCTATATGTAAATATCAGTGGGGGAAGTAGTTCATACTTAAGGATGACAAATGGTACAGTATGTGATTGCAAATGATAACTGATTGTCTATCAGAAACAATAATATAAAAAAAAATATTCTTGCTCTCTCTGCATTACATTACCTTTGTTTTCTGGGAATCTGCATTTCAGCCTTGATTAGAGAGCAGTCTAAGCTCCTCTGACAGTTTTTCTCTCTTCCCACAGTTTTCTTTCCCTCTTTTTGACATTTATGACACCTATTTGAGATACTGTTACAAATAATACTATAGCAAATACAACAAATAGCACACCTTTTTTCCCCATATGTCAAACAGAGGATCAGCGAGTCAAGATGTGTGCCAAAAAGCAGTTATTTCTACATCCAGCTGTCTCGACTGTCAAAGGCTCATGAGAAGGCAGGGTTGCCACACTCTATCAAATTAAGGAATATGGACTGTTTTTGGAATCCATGCAGGTAGTGTATACTCAGGTGGCTGACTGGGACGCCGGCATTCCCTAGAACATGTTAAGCACTAACTCAGAGGTCTTAACATGATGGGATATACTGGGTGAAAAACCAAAACTAATTTTATCATCTATCCCTTGAGTGCCTCAGATGGAACCTTGGACAGTCATAATGTAGAAGAGAAAAATTAATAAAAACCTGTATTACACAGTGCTCCCCACCTCATTTATAAACATCTGTATACTTGGAAACATGTACACATGCGCATCGTAACCAGTTTGACCTATATGCAGAAGCTTTCAGTGGTTCCCTCTGGTCTTTTCTCTTAGGTCTTGTGGACAAGGCAAGAGTGAGGAGATCTCTCTGGTTTTGCTTGATAACTACGTAGACCCTTTGAGAGAAATCAGAGAACATGTCAATCAGCAGATATTAGAATGGAGTACTCCTGTATTTGTGGTACTTTAATTTATATTCTAACACATTAGCAGTGAAGAATGACATCTGGCTCAGCTCAAAATAATTATGGAGGAATGTAGTAAGTCCAAGTGCTGAAATGGTTAAATAAAATAATGCTTCTCTGCTTAGTCAATCTAAAATGTAAACTGATATAGCAGATTAGCTTTTTTTTTTAAGACGAAAAAAAAATTCACAACAAACACTTTTATGCAGGGGGTTCTGATTGGTGGGTCTCTGACCTCAAATTCAATTTCCTATTTTATGTATATATCTATTTTAAAAACCTTTAAATGAATGAGACATTTATTGGCAAAAGGGAATCACACATTTGTATTGCTTTTAATGAGCAGTTACTCTATGCCTTTAATGAGTAGGGAGAGCTTGTTTATGTCTCTACACTTCTGATATCACATACTTCTTCTGGTCCCACAGCAGAGTAACAGGGCGGTCGGGATCATGGCTGACATTTGTTTATGTAAGAAAGCAATCCATCTAATGACTAAGTCATCTTCTCAAAGGGCCTCTGGTAGAGGAGAGCTCAGATGAGAGTCACACAGGGAAGTTGCAAGGCTCATCTCCAAAGCCAGGCCCATTAATGTGATCAGTGTGAAAGAGAAAGAGAGAAAGAGACAGTCTGACCAATGCATTGTAGAGTGATATACACAGGAAATTTAACAAGTTTCAATATAATTTCTATCGGCTTGAATATCTATTTTGTGGACTGGATTTGTATCATGTTTCCATGAGTCCATTTGAAGCATTTAAGAATCTTCTCATATTTTTCAAATAATATGATTCGTGTTTTACATGCACTAGTCATTCTCTGGATGACCCCCATCTCCTGTCTCTCTCTCCCTACCTCTCAATTTTGCCCATCAAAACTTCCTCAAGTAGGATTGAGTCTTGCTGCCTCTTAGAGGTTGGAATGTGTCACAGACTTATCACACAAAGATGTGCCACACACACAGTTAATCACATTTGCACTTAATTAGGAATTTCAAGTCTTATTAATAAACACTATCACACTTTTTCTTGAAATCTATTTTACATATGGTCTATTGTTGGCACTCATAAAGGTAGAGCATTTTATGTAAATAAGCTGGTGTTCATTGCAATCAATCTCGATCTAAACATTTAAGCAGCATTTCAAATCTGACTCTTAATTTGACTAAGAGCATGATTTGTTTGCATTTCCGCATTTCCTAATGAAAATCCCTCCTCTTCAGTACCGGAAAACACTTTGCTGCTTGCATGTCTGAACCACAGATGTGTTTACCCTTACGGAACAAAAATATATGGGAATACACTGCAAAATATAATGCGATATATTACATAATACATTTCCATATATGGGAAACTAGTGCTTATATTTTTCCAATATACTGCAATATATGCATTGACCATGTATGGCTATTTATTAATACATATAAAATATTTATAAAGGACAAGACAAAAATAGCATTACATGTAATATTCACAAAGTTGTATCCTTTATTGTGTACATATATTGCACATACATGTTCCCATATAAATGTAAATGTACAGTATGTTCACATATATATATACACAAACTTTCACGGAATGAGTTACAACAGATTTCCAGGACCCAGCATGCTTTGCTTCTGACTGTTAAAAGAGAGCGAATGTTAAAATGAAGTGTTATTTGATGTGTTTTGCTCAATATTAATATGGGGGGGGGGGGTGATCTGTTAGTGTTTAATGTTCTATCTGCAATTTATTACACATGCAGTACCATATCTGATCACATATACATCTATATACTGTATTATGAATTGTATTACTGAATAAAAAATTACATACATTATAATTTATTAGTAAATATATTGTCACATATTTTTCAATATTTGAAAAGCGGCAATTACTTGTGTATTATTCAATATATTGTAATTTAACACCATATATTATTCTGTATATTTTCAAATATACTGTTATATAATTTAATATATTGATCATTCATATATTGGGAAATATATTTTCTTTTCGTAAAGGAATGTAAATGTCCTACCCATTTGCTTCTTTATAAATCCACTCAGAGAAACATGTATTACAGGAAAAGTTCACATATATTGTATACGGCACACTAATCTATCTATCTACCTAATGATCTGTATTTCTGGAACAAGGCTTGCCTCATGTATAAGCAATCAGTTTTACTGGACAGTTACCTCACATGCCCTTCTGTTTCTTCTGCGGTTCTACAGTATGACAGAGCTGCATTACCTGCCCTGTATTTTTCCGACAGCACTGGCCGTAAAGATGTCTCTCTCATGCTGAGACGTCCCAAATCCACACATAAAGCTGTCCAGAGAAAACTGCAGCAAGCCATGGGAGCCCAGGATGCACTTGAGGTTTTGCTTGCTGACCATAAAAACATTGTAGATCCTAACAAACAAGGAATAGTGATAACAGCTGTTAACCTCATAAAAAAACTTATTGCAATTTCAAAATGGATATATCTGAACTCTCTAAACAAATGACAACAGATACTTGCAATTATTTGTTGTAAATCCTTGAGTCGGTTTTACAATTCAGTACACTGTTAAGTATCCAGAGTAAATATAACAGAGATGAAAGAAAGTTATCTATTATTTGTGTATGCTCTTACATTTTTTATTCAAACCAAATCCACTGTATAATTATGCTGAGATTTCCTCTTGTTTTACTCAAGAAATGGAAAAAGCACAGATAGTTGTGCAAAAGTTGCAGTATCAAAACTGCAAAAAGACAGAACCCAAAAATACATAAACATTGGCATGATATTGTGCAATGAAAAAGTTCTAGCCTGTGTTTTAAATTTCAGTGGACTGGCCTGTCCACTCAGCAACAGCGTCTCCGCAAATTCCTTTATCATGAAAATAATGGTGGTGCAAAAACATTTGACCCAGGGGGCATCACAGGAGGATGGCCTTACTACATGATTGTTGCCTCTTCTTTCTCCCGGGATGGCCGAAAGGACCAGGGTGTGATTTGTTAAATGCGAGTCAGCCCCTTTATTGTGTCCTCATCATGGGGACATCTGGCACAAGCAAGCCGGTATTTTGACTGAGGTCTCCATCTCCATTCTGAAGCAGTGGGCTGTACTGCATTGAAACACTCCTTTGGCTTTCACATGGTAATGCTGCAAACTACAGGAGCAGATGTGAAACATTTGGTTCTGTTCTTGTTCACTTGTAAAGAGATAATGCGCTGCTTTTACTTTCATTTCACCATGCTGTGTTCTTCTCCTTATTAAAAAAGAAAGACAATACGGTAACAACAAGGGGGGGGGGGGGGGGGAATGACGGTCGTCCTTGGTGGCCTGAAGTGAAAAAAGAGCCAAATGTTTACGAAATCTGTCAGTAACATAATAAGAAATAAGAAAAATAGGGGTGAAAACTGTGATAGAATGAAAACAGATTTTTTTTCTCTCTCTCTAGCTCTCTCTCTTATCCATTCGCACAAATGAAGTGCACACAACACGTAGATTTGGAGATGTTTATAGGTTTAGTCATGCAGTAATGCATGTCTGAAATAATCTTATTAAACCATTACCATGACTGTTTAAACACACATTTATACAAGAGATCAAACATCGTATCAGTTTCATATATTTTTCCTCTATCCAACGGCTTATCATATGTTTAGCATTCGTTAAAATTCTATTTAACATTTCCAAGCAAAATGACAGAGCATTTTGCCTGATTTCTAATTAGATTTAACGCAAATTAATGTTTAAAATGTACTATTATAAGATATTTAGGGAGAAATTTAAGTCAGCAGTGCAGTTACTGTTACATTTATTGTTTTTTTTTAGCAAATATGCTGATGTTAAATCTATAAACTATCTCTCTTGGATTCTTTACAACCACCTTGTAAACTACAAACCTACATTTTGTTTGGCACTGTGGCCACAGGCGTTGAAAGTGAAATTTGCTTTGAACACGAGCGTGACCGTTCCTCCTCAAAAGAACTGACAGGTGGGCGGGGTCTGTCCTGCTCTTCCTGCATCCTATTGGTTACTGCAATGCTAATTACATGCGCTCTGGAAAAGTTTGGAGAACCTGATTGGGCCGCAGTATGTCAGTCAATTCAGGTGACGTCATTCTGAAGTTAGATACAAGGCACACACGTGTGAGAGCTACTAGACTAGTGCTGTGAAAGTTTATCAGAATTTCACAAATCATTTGAAGAAAAGGATGGCCTAAAAAATTCGTTTTTTGTTTTTTACACTTTTGACTCGATTTGTTTAAAACAAACTATTAAAGGTATCATAATTAACGCTTATAACATAGTAATTTAAAAATCTCACTAATCTAATTCTCAGACTAATAACAGTTTATATAACGACGACGAGCTTTAGGCTACATATGCACGAGGGTTTTTGGGGAGCGGCGCGTGCGAAATCTAAACCACCTTTGATGCTCTCGAGCTCCAAACGCTGCTTTATTTTTTGATGGCAAGACCGAATAATGCCAGTCTAGCATGGCTGTCTCTCCAACTCATGCCACCCGTGGACCGACATGGCATTTAGCCGCGTCTTTTCTGACCCTCCGTCCAAGAGCATCTTTAAGACCTTCGCGGTCATGTTGCTGTCTATACTTGCGTCTCTGTACTTTCTCCACTGCCTCACGGATCGATGCGGGACCTGTATACCCACGGAGAGAAGAGATACGGGTCCGGTGGAGGAATTTTACGCCTCGAAACTTAAAGATTTTGGGTCGCTGAGGAGAAAGAGACTTTTTCAGAAATGGACCTCCACGAGACCTCAGGTGATGAGGCACAACAGATTAATCCACCGGCTCGAAAGTGTCAGTGAAGAGGATTTACCTGAAATTGAGGAAGATAAACACATTTTTCGGGAAAACGTACAGCTGTCAAACTCTTTGGATGTAGATTTGGAGACGGGGGGCTCGTATTTTGATACAGGTAAACTGAGTTCGTTAGGCGAGGGCAGTAAGAAGCTGCCTCAGGCGATCATCATCGGCGTGAAAAAAGGAGGGACGCGCGCGCTGCTGGAGTTTCTGCGCGTGCATCCAGATATCCGCGCGGTCGGAGCGGAGCCGCACTTCTTCGACCGTAACTATGACAACGGACTGGACTGGTACAGGTAAGTTAACTTATGATCAGTGATAATTGATGTGCCCAATCTACACTAGAGTTTAAAAAGACATGTTATCGTTTTTAGATATCTCAAAAGATTAATAGATTTCCCCCTAATGACTAGAGAAGAAACATTAACATTATCACAAATAGCTTAATTAGCCTATCTTTTAAACCATATACATAAATATACATAAATAATGTATTGTAGCCTATATTATTTGTATGTTATCATAATAATATAACGTCGATATAATTATTATTCATAATTAATTTGTTTTGTTGTAGCGCTGGTGTTGTCAGTTGTTGTAGATGGTCAACAAGTTTTTTCACAAAAAACAACAACAACAACACAGGCCAAATCTAAAAGTAACAAATATTTGGTATGTGGCCTATAATCAAATATAACATAATAGTCTACGTTATTTTGGTAATAAAAAACTATTTGTGGCTTGAAAACTATACATTCAAATAAATGGAAATGATTAAAAAAAAAACATGCAAATAAAAATGCAAATATTAATATCAGATAAAAATTGTATAAACAGCTCAGCTATTATTTGCTCATTTTCTAATCCATGATAATCAACTCCTCACTGTCATTAGGAAACTATTTTGCTTGGGAATTTTGAACTTCAAGTTTCATCAAATTAAATGGAGAGCATAAGCTAAAAAGCATCCTCACAATATTATAGAATGCACAATAGAGCTGTTTGAGTCAATATTTTTCTCTAATTAAATAAAAAAAAAGAGTAAAAAAAAAAAAGCTAGTATTTTACTCACTAAGAAGATTCTCAAGAAACCAATTCTCTTAATAATGTTTCCATCAAACTTATTTTTACTATATAAAGTTTAATGTATTTGTTTTATTGTTATATCAGTTTATTTTCTACCATTTCTTACTAAACTTTTTAACTAGGAATTAAGATTACATGATCAAAATATATATGAACACGTATTTACTGGTATTTTTATGACATGTACACTTATAAGAATATAAGAAAAACAATTTTCTTGTTTTTTTGTTATACTTTTATATGTATCTGTATGTTTTCTGCATCTATATGGTGTGTGTGTGTGTGTGTGTGGTTAATTCGATATCTTCAGGCTGCTGTTAGAGTTTAACATCAGCTTGTCTTTTGTCGTTCTGTGTAATGTAGCATATCAGACATCACAGCTCTGTTAGTAAGAGGGATTATGACCGTAATGAAAGGTTACCTGTCTGTCTCCGCAAGGTATATTTCACCACCAGATTTAGTTAACATACCAAGTCATGCAAAATTGCAAACTACTTCCCCGAATACTCTCTTTCTCCTTCAATTGATTATGCCTTCTAGTACTTCTTATTGTCAAAAGCATAGATAAAAACAAACAAATAAATCCACAATAAAAAAAATACATGAATCCTTCAGAAACACTCACTCCCTTTATCAACGTGCAGTCTCTCTTTCTAGCATCACCCTCACACCCTACACTGCTATTCATCCTTTGTGCTTTGTTATATCCACGAGGATCCCATCCATCCAAAAGAGTCGCCAGGATTCTTGAGAATGTGACACACGGTTCGGAAAACAGGCCTGGTTAGGAAAAAAGCCCCCCTCCCCCATCCTTCAGATGGGCCCTCAATGTAAAATTACACAAGAAAACAATAACTGCAACATCAAAATGATTTGCTAGATAACAGCATGTGACAGATTACCCGTCCATTTACAGTACGTCTGCATGAACAACAAGTTAAAAAGTGTCGGGAGGTCCGTCAGTTAAAATTACAAAAAGTGAGTGAAATAACTAGGTTAACAGAAAACGTTAAGAGGTGTGCTTTACTTGAGCTAAAACACTTTGGATGGGTGTCAACTTTCTACAAGACATGAAAAAATAAAGAAATAAACTACACGGCCAATGTTTTTCTCTCACTCTCTTTTTTCAAATGAGCTGAAAGACATTTCCTGAATTTATGCACAAGGCAGGACAGTTTGATGGATCTGAGCAAATGTCTTGCAAATAAAGAAAACAAACATAAAATTACTTTTGCAGCATAAATTCTCACCCTTTGTCAAACCCTCTGGGAATAATTGCGTTTCTCCCGACCGCTGAAGTTATGAATGGGCTCTGTTTTTTTTCTCTCCCTGCACTAATCACTGTGTCCAATTTGCTGGAATTATGTGACTCTTTTCAGGCTAGGCTGTGAATGTTTAAACACAGAAACTTCCATCTGCAGGGATGAAGGTCCTTTGTGTTTCGTAATGGCTGATACGGACACTGTGAAGGAATCACACAACTTTGCTTCTCTGTGGGAATGTGAGACGTGTGTGTGTTTTGTCAATTAAGTTGATCGTGTCCAGTTGGTCCTATTGGTGGTGCAAAAAGTGCAACATTTTTGACTGCCACAAGCTGTGCTTAGCATTTTCTCTATACCGTTTTCAGCAGTTTGTCAAAAAACAAAAACTACATAACGAAAAAGTAATTTCAGCATCGCCAGACTGCATCTGTGCTACTACAAATATCAGTGTTGTGGTTGCTTGTCAAAACATTACTCACCCATCTGCAGTCAACGTAGCAATAGTGAAATCAGACACGCAGCCAGAACATCTGTGAGAGGTAAAACATTGAGTATTCGATTATATACTATAATGAAAGGCACGCTTTTTCTTTGGGCTACCAGTGAAACCCTTCTTTTAATAATTGACAGAGTTCCTTGGCTTCTATTTTGACAGGGTTCACTGCCAGCTTGCACAAAACTTTCTCTGTCTTGTGCTGAGACAACTTAAACCCCAAGGCTTTTATTATGGAAATCTGTTCTTTGAGTGCAAAAAGAGATCATCTGAAAGACTTGATGTAATGAGTGGTCTTTGCTTTAAATTAAAGTCTGTTACAATCAAAGCTTCTGAATGTAACCTTCCAGAAACCTGTTGTGTCCAGGGTTGTATTTTATTGATTAAATGGCTACGGTAATTGTGTTGCATCTCAGAATTGGACAATCATCTCTTACCATTGGTCTCCCACATGTGACTCTTCCAGTAGATACTGGGTGAACTATCCCTTTAAGTTTCACAGTGTATTGACAACTAATGCAGGGCCTAATTATCCATATGAATAACTACAGCAGATTCAGGTGTGTCACCACACAGAAACATCCGAGGAACATGAATTGCAACAGCCAAATAAATTGACGAATTGACGAAAGAATTTTTGAAAACGAAAACAAAAGGATCTGAAATATTCTTTCGTTTTTTGGTATTGCGCTAAGAGTCATACACTGAATTTGTTCAGAAATTATTTGGGCCCCTATACTTGTCGTAAATCGCATACTTCCTTTTAATTATAGCACTGTTTTATATGTGAGGAAATTAAGTAATTACACATCTGGAGAGCTTGTGCACTTTTGTTTCTTTGCACTCTTCCCCCTCTGTAGCCCCTGCGGTGAGGGCTTCTCTCAAGTGGATTCAAGGAACGCATATCAAAGCATAGCCATTCAAACTACATTAAAACCTCTTTAAAAATTCAGGCTAGAAAATGTGGGGGGAAAAAATCCAAGGCCACATGTCTGTAGAAACTTCTTTAGGACATTTTTCTCCTTGAACTATCCTAAGCTGCAGTTTGCATTGTGCAAATAAACTACCCAGCAAAATCTCAAGCTCTGTCGACTCCAAACGTCTGTGAACATTAATAGTATTCTCAGGCAGCAGCAGAGTTTGACTTGTAAAGTTGGTTTGTGATTAAGTGAGTAGCAGGCTCCTAAACACGTCTCTGTTTTGAGCTGGTAGACACATCTCTCATCACAGGTGTTGTGGAGAAGTTTTTGGAGAACCTGTGGAGAGGCTGGCTGGCCAGTTGGCAGAGGGTAGTGTGAACTCCGCTGGAATATGGGGAATGTTCTTGAGTGATGCATGGCACAGACCGAGTTCCTCGTACACAGAACATGGTGTTCACTTCACACTGACAGACACAGCCTGTGGTAACTGGTTTACAGTGCAGTGGCAAAGTTCCTGGGAAAATAAAACCCCTGTGTTAATAGAAATATGGACTGATTCACATGAGTACAGTAAAAATTGACTGTCAGTATACATGTGCATTCAACACACTATTTCACATTTGGCCAGGTGGAGTATTTTTTCAACACGTTGCCTCAACCCAGCATGATCTCAATCATAATCATAGATATCTGTATGTAAACTCTTAAAAACAGAGGTTATTTATTGCCATCTTTGGTTCCATGAAGAACCTTTTACTTCCATCGCAAAAAAAAGGCTCTATAGTTGAAAATTGATCTTCAAATTATGTTCTTCACACTAAGAAAAAATTGGTTCACAGACAGGTTATTTGGGGAAACCAAATTGAATTGTTTTTGACAATATTAAATACTATTTAAGAATACTTAATAATAATAATAGTAATACAATTCTCCAATATCAGACAATAACAGATATGTTACCTGTGCGTCCCTACAAATGTATTTATAAATGCAATCAAGATTCATAATTTGCATCTTTGTTTGGAGGAATTTAATTATCACAAAAGTTTAACGAGTAAAAAATCACTTGTTTCCATGTGTTATGGGAACATTCCAAACATAATGATTTTTTTTAACAAGCTGTATATATATCAGCTAAACATATACAGCATACTCATCAGCATTTTTACATTTTCAAAAAATATTATTCTGTAAGACTTATAAGAGGTTTTACAAAAAATGTCCATTGCCATTTGGTCCCTGTAACGTAGTAGGATATACCTGAACCACTTCACTTTTCATAATACTAATGAGATCATATTTTTTGCTGAACGTTTTTCTTCTATAGGGGTGCTTCGTTCACCTGCTCGCACACACACCTGCATGTGCTTTATTAGATCATTATAGTGTTTTCTACCTGAGCCAGCCTTGGGGCAGGTTGTACTGTAATGCTGTAGTGATAGGATGACATAAGCCAGCTGGGACATGAGATCACACTGAACAAAGAGACCCCTGTGTGTGTGTGGAGGCGTTTGATCTGGTTTGGCTAGGGGCACCGCTGTGACGTTCACTCAAGTTACCGCAAATATACAGAGAAACACTCTCATCTCTCTGCATTTCTTACAAAGCTCAGTAGACAGTTAAATAGTTAGACTACCATTTTCACACTTATATTACAGGTATGCTGATCATATTTTGCTCAAAGCATGACTAGATAACGACTCTGTTACCAGTGTAAAATTGCACATGTATAAACACCCCTTGACTAAAAGTTGACTTTGTTTATTTTGCAAAGCAAGATGCCAGCAACTAAAATGTGAGCCATGTTAGAACCTTGTGATTTACAACGAGAAGCTGGGAGTATATAAATGTGCTTGTTTGTGTGTGTGTGTACGGACGTGGGTCACAGGAAGGTGCATAACTTTTATGTAGGTCATGTTTGGAGGTGAGAGGGGTCAGTAACTGGATCTGTAAAGTGAAGGACTGTGACTTGGCTTCAGGAGGGTGACAATTAATGTCAGGGGTACAACTGTGAGAGGGAACTCAAGAGGTCTATCAACCCTTGTTCAGAGAATGTGTAAGTCTGTCTATGTGGATATATATCAGATAACATGCTATGGCTTCGTATGACTGCGAACTACCTCACAATACAATGGACATTGCGATACATGTGCCACGATGCATCACGTCATAATTGGTTCACGATTAAAACTGTGCTAATAAGCAGAAGAAAGACTCTCACACATTTTGCTCCACTTTTGCCCAGTGTGCCAATTTCAAAATGAGTGATTATTTAGATGACAGGCTTCTTCATTAATTGAGCTGTAGGAAAATAGTTATTATATATTTTTTTAGTATATAATCTCATACATACACACACAAACATGGACACACATACACATTTACAACAAGTGTCTTATGACTTTCTCAGCAGAACACACATTGTGTTCGCCCCCTCAAATACACACACACACACACCAGCAAACAGCCTCTTAAGCAGCTGATCCCTAGAGCCGTTTGGGGGGCCAGGGCACAGTGCTGGCTGTCAACAGCTGCCTGAAAGGCATTCTGGGAATCCAGCCCCCAGTGGGCACTGAAGAGAGAGAGCAGGTGGAGACTGCTCCACAGACACCTCCATATACACACAAACACACCTGATGCCATTATCTGCCACAGCTACATCACAACCTGAACACGTCTTAGCAGGACATACATTTGCAACTTTTGCCACTAAGATAAGAGCAAGCAAGCAGCCTTTGATGAAGAGTGGAACAAGGGATTGATCATTTGCAGGTCACAGGGAACAACTCTAAAAGGCGAGAGATGTCTGCCTTGAGATGAGAGTGACCCTCATGCATACACAGATGGGAATGCAAGGGATCAGTTACTCAAAAGTCGGGTGTCACCACTTGTTTATGTTGTTCGATTTGTGCAGGCTTTGATCCCGAGAAAACAGTTAGAGCTATTTTTAACTACAAAGATGGTGTCTAGGCAACTTTTTATGTTTTATGGCACAGCATCAAAGTGCAGAAAGATGCTTACGAGTCCAAAAGCGCCATCCACGTACCTCTTGTGACCAGCTTGCAATGAATGATTAATTATTCATAAGAAAACTTAGTTCATCCAAACTGAAAATTCTGTCATCATTTACCCTCCCTCAAGTAGTTTCAAACCCTATTGAATTTCACTTTTCTGTCAAGAACAAAAAGTTAATTTTCCGTAATTAATATTCTGGTCAGTCTTCAACATAATAAAAAAAAGGCCTGTCAAACTCGAAAATGACCAAAAAAGTATCGTAACACGTAAAACTGACATTTTACTGACTTTTTTTTTTTTAAATGGTTACGATCATAAATAAGATTCACATAAAATCACTCATATGAAAAACTTTTAATATAAATTCACAGATTACCTGTGAATTTATAATTATATGTACATTACATTTTTGTTTTCAGTAACTGTGAATATTATGAACAGTATTGTATTTTTTACGTTTTTAAAAACATTTGAACAAATTAAACAAAAAAAAAATACACTTATTTGTGGGGAAATTGGTTATTTAAAATAAAATAAAAACATGAAAGTATGTGGGTCAAATTGACCCGCAATCATCATAATCGTAATAGAAACGCACATTCCACAACACATCAGTATTTTGAAACTTCATTTTCAAGACCCCAAAGTGAGAAAGTAACAATTCTAAGGAGAACATCATAGATTACCCAGCATTTCAGACAACTCAACAACAACAAAAAAACGAAATGGGTCAAACTGACCTGCAACCCAATACAATAGTTAAAAGTGTTTCATGCAACTAATCCACAATATTCCAAGCCTTCTGAAGTCATATGAAAACTTTGTGAGAAACAGACCAAAAGTCGTTTTCTGAAAGTCATACAGGTCTGGAACAACCTGAGAGTGAGTAAATCCATTTAAGTGGTGTTTACATTTGCAGCGATTCACAGTGACAAAGTGACTGTTTTCAATAAGAGTTGGTGATTTTAGGTGACGAGCAACAGGTACTTGTGTAATACACCTTCTAAAACAGTTGTATACAACATGGTGACCTCCATCTAATCTCTGTCAGTGCAAACGCACCTTTACTGATTCTTTAACACGTGATTTACTGCATAGCTACAGGAAGCAACAAGTCTTGATAGCACACATTAACAGCAGCTGCGTTTGCTCAATCTTGTTTTGCCAATGAAGATGTCTCTTGAATATTTTCATCTAAGTGGAGGCATTTTATTGCCACAAAATTGTGAAACCTTCACAGATATACAGAGCAATTTATTCAACATGCTCTTAAGGGCATGTCTGTGAATGTAAATGTTTGTTTATTCACTTTGAGGATCGTGGAACTAGACTGGTTGATGTTTTTGTATATTTTAAAGCAAACTAACCTAGGGCGGTTCTCAATGTATCAACCAAAGCAGCTCAAAACTGACTTCAGCACTCGCAGCAATTTAGTATCATTTCACCTTCCTCCGCAGATTCCTCTCTGTCTCCTTAGAAAAACCTCGAAAGTGGTAGCAAAGTGTTATCCTGTCAGAAAGAAGTTGAAATAGTACACCAAGCACTTGGCAGTAGAAGTGCATGTGGGTTTATGTCCGTGCAGAGCCTGCAGCAACAATGCAAAGGGAGTCTGACAATATAAAGGAGCCGCTGATGTCTGTGAACTAGACCCAACAGCGCTAAACAAAACTACCCACAAAAAAACAACAACTACAATAGATCAATCCTGCAAAAGACTGCATGTGAGCATAGCTGTCGCTACAGCGAGCCAAAAGACGGTACCGAGACCAGAAACAAAAAGGAAGAGAGCGGGGTGATGTGGGTAAATGATGCACGGCGAGAGCACATACGTGTTACGGGCCTCAATGGGGCGGAATGGTGGAATAAACCCTTTCCGTCGCATAATGGATTTCACTTTCTCAGTGCACAGGCAACAGCTTTATCACAAGAGAGAGAGAGAGAGAGAAAGCATTTTTCCATCCTAAGACAGACATGAGAGAGAGACACTCAGAAAACCAGAAAAAAGATCAGTAGTTCTTTTTCAATCCTGAAATAATTATTTAAATGGTTTAAATGAGTAAAATAAACACTTTTCTAGCAAGATTATAATAATTAGTGACATTTAATATCTTAATCATCTGTTGAAAATTAAATGTAGACCCATTATAATCACTTCCATTCATGAATGCAGCACAAAGGCCTCTTTTAAAAAACATAAGACTTTTTCTTGCGTTTTTGGCATACTTTGTTCCTCAGCCACATTTGAAATATAAGAGCTGTTTTAAATGATTAGTTTGCACCAGTGTTGATGTGGTTCTTATTGTTAGGTGTTTAACGCTGTGGGTGTCCTGAGAGCTGCTGTGTGTAATGTGTGCGTTATCTTTCCATGTGGCCCGTGCCAGCAGTACAAACCATGCAAGTCCTGCGGTGTCCCTATGCCACTGTGAATCAGAGAGAAAACAAGACAGAGAGGGAGAATTGCAGAGAAATGCCAAGTGAAAAATGGAATTGCGTGTGGGTCAGCCCAGTTTAACCTTTTTTCTTTCCTCTTGCACTTCTGCCTGCAAGGCAAGCTCTGAAAGAACAAACAAATTAACACATCTAGAACAAATCTAGTCAAAACGTACCGTTTTTCATGAGAGACTGATGGCGTGTTCAAATAATCTAATAATTACTTTATGATGTTCCAAACTAGGGTCACCACGGTACCAATTCCAGAAAAATTTAGGATCTCTGTACAAATTTCGTTCAAACAATCGAGCATTTGAAAGCAGCATCTATCAGTACTACCAGTATTGCATAAATGCAGTATTGAAGACAATAGCAATACATATATTATTATACTTTATTATAGCTGATGTTTTCTAATTTGCTTTCTTAGTTCTTCAATATTTTGCAAGAAACTATTCTTAATAAATGAACTCATTTACATTTACATGCATGCATTTAGCAGATGCTTTTATCCAAAGGAACTTACAATAGAGGAACATAATAATAATAAGTCAATGCTTTTGCGTTCTTTCGCAAATGTTTTGCGTTCCCCCGAGAAACTTTGCGTTCGCTTGCAAAACATTGCAAGCAAAACATTTGCGAGAGAACGCAAAAGCATTGCCAAATAATCACAGAGCCAATAATCTTCATACTATACAATATCATGTTTGAAAGCTAGGATATTAATGTATTTAACATAGTTCATTAATTCATTTATTGTTTATTATTTTATTAGTAATAAAGTATTTTTCTAGCCTGGATGCCAGCCGAACTTAGCCCCGCCCACAACATTTGAGGATCGGAAGTTCGGATTGGACTTGATCCGTTGTGAAGCAAGTATGCCCGAACCAAAGCTGTTCGGACCAATCAAATTGTCAGGGTGGGCTTTATACGATGATGGACAGATGATCAACCATAACCTAATTATCCACGTCACCAAAGAGCGCTTCGTTTACAACAAAGAATGGCTGCCGCTGGATAATTTAGATGTGTAGATTCAGCCATTGCGTCTATTATAAAAGATGTAGACAGCGCATTAATTTTAAAAGAGGAACAGAGAACCGCGATCAAGGCATTTGCCGATCTAATTGAGTGCAGAGGCATTTTCTTTCCTGGTTCGGTTGAAACACGCCCCATAATCACAGCCCAATGGAGCAGTATCAGACTCACATTCTGACTAAAATCTGAGTATGACGACGTCAGGCTAGTATTTTTCCATTTAGCAAAGCCACTGTTTTTTCATAGAAACTAAATTTTCTGTAGGCAATCTTTAAGTTCTGAAGGCAATCTTCAAGTTCACTTTGCATTTTGAGCACTTCTTGCGTTGTTTTTGTCTCTTCGCGATGACTCGCTTAATTTAGTCCTAATTTGTTAGTCGCTTTGGATAAAAGCGTCTGCTAAATGACTAAATGTAATGTAAATGTAAATGACTTAAATGTTCTCATAATAATGATAACTCTTGAACTCACTATAAATTCAGTAGAAGCAGTACTATCGAATAACACATGGATGTTAGCCTGGTCATAATTCTGCTTTATTTCCGAATCACAGGCAACATAATCCACAATATGTGCACATATTGCTTTTATTTTTAGCCATTGATGTGTTCATGTTCAAGGCATATTGTTTTGCCTTTGGAAATAAATTTGGGAAATGTATCATGGCAGTTGCAGTCTAATCCAGTGTTACAGAAACATGCAAGAAGCCTCGTGCACACCACAGCTCCAGTAACAGACACTTGAGGGTTGGCAGTCTCAGCACAACTGGGCTGATCTCCCACACAAACACACAAAACAGAAAGAAAGAGAGAGACGTCTGTGGTATATATAACTCACCTATGAATGCTGTATTCATCCTTATTCTTGTGGTTAAATCTCTCAGGTGGCCACCGTCTCTCTAAACATACAAGCACCATACGGATGTTAAAGTCTGCACACGGTGCAATAAACCATGTTTAGGTGTTTAAGGTGTTAGTCTGAAAACCATATAATCCTTACCACAGGATTTATGATGCATAATTAGCAGGTTGAGATGTTCCAACACTCTTTCCTTTGTTCTTACGTATTCTGCAGACATTTCAAGAGATGATCTCTGTTTTTATTTAAAGAGTCTCATAATTCCCAGAAGAGACACTGCACACTTTTTACTGGACTCGTTTCAGGATCCAATAGACGTTTTTCTGCATATAATCCACAATCTAGACAAATGAAACGTGTATGTGCATACGTGTTTGTTGAATTCATTCATCCTCTTTATGAATATACATTCAGCGAGACGTAAGCTCACCCTACAAGTCAGTACGGCTGGCAGACAAATCAGTCATCAGGAGAGAGTGACCCGCTCTGGCACCGGAGCACTGACGAATGAAGCCCGCTGGCAGAGCTTGGCTCTTTTGCATAAAGATAGAGTGTAGGCCTGTGATGGATACTGTAACCACAGACTCCTCAGACGAGGTCCAGTAATTTAATGAGTCCCAAACTGAACACTTCTAATTGCTAATGGAACCAGCCTTGACTCGCCATAAAACAGTCTGGAGGAACTTTGACAGAACGCCTTGTCTAAGTGATGGAGGAGAAGCACTTCTTTGCTTGTTTTGCTTTCTTGTTTGTGAAAAATGAAGCATTTATGGGACATCGATTACACTTGCAATAAAGTGGAAAAAAAAGTGCTGTATTTGTTAAAAAACAGAGCAAGGAAGAGAATACCAAAGGGAAGGATTAAACACTAAGACTGATTTCTCCTTATTTTAGTCACATTTTCTGAACAATGAATTTCCATGAGTTTTCCAGTCATTTTTTAGTCAAGGATTTTTTAAATATATATATTTTTTCAGGGATCATACTCACAAAAAGTCTGTGGAGAAAATAGCTGGAGAAATGTAGACAATATTTCCATGACTTCAAAAATGTTTTTCTTTATAGATTATCGCACTCACAAAGAGTAATTTCTCGCCAAACAAGCAAAACAAGAAAAAAAATATAGACTTCATTAATATCCATGACTTTTCTATAACCTTTTATGATTTTATTAATTTCCATGACGTTTTTCGTCACACTTCTGAAATTCCATAGTTTTTCAGGACCAAGTGTGTAATTTCTGCAACACCAAACAAAATTGCAAAGTTTTCTTTGAGTATCCCAACTTTGTGCAACATAACATGGGTCAAGATCTATAACTACATCTATGCTGAAAATAAATTTAATTAAAATAAAATTTTAACTATAATAATGCATTTATTTTATATAGCGCCTTTAAAAGTTGCTTTCTCAAAGCGCTTTACGGGCAAACATAAAAACATTAAAGTACACACTTCAATACACAAATAAAACAGGTAAAATGAATAATCAACTAAAAGCAATTCTAAAATAAAATGTTTTGAGACGAGATTTAAAAGTCACTAATGTATTTGCTTCCCTGATGACGGCCGGGAGAGAATTCCAAAGCTTTGGAGCAACAGAGGAAAATGCTCGATCACCCCTGGAACAAAGCCGGGTCTTGGGAACCACCAAGAGACCACTCTGAGAGGAACGCAGATTGCGACGTGGTGTGTAAGGCATTAAAAGATAAGTCAAGTACTGAGGAGCCAGATTGTGCAAAGCCTTATTTGCCAGCATAAGGATTTTAAAATCAATGCGATACCTGACAGGGAGCCAGGGCAAATACTCCAAGACAGCAACATGACATCATGACTTTTGCGTAAACAGACACGCCACTTTCAAGTCAAGTGGCGTGTTATCTATACGCATTTTGAGATATCCGCGTGTATGCGTGTATGTCTACGCCATTAATGTCCAAGTGATTCCGCGTATATGTACACGCCATTAAATTTCCGAGCGAAACGAAGCAAAATGTAGATCTACATCTGGGGAGCGATATTTTTTTCCCCTAGGATGGCAGGGGAAGACTCATAAATGCTATTAACCCCAGTGACGGGTAGGTTTAGGGACGGGGTGGAGGTAGGTCATATATTTATATATACAGTAATAACGTTAAGTCAACTGCGTTCATAAACACGCTGAAAAGCGATTGTGCGTGTTGATAGCACGCCAAAAATGGAAATACGAATTGGCGTGTCATACACACGCAATTTTATGAGATCAGTCTGAAGACAGGGGTAATATGATCCCTAGCCCTGACCCCAGACAATACTCTAGCAGCCGAATTTTGTAGATATTGCAATTTGTCTATAGATGATTTAGATACCCCAGCTAGGAGACCATTGCAGTAATCAACATGTGAAAAGATAAAAGATATCAACCTCTCAGCAACTGAGAAGGACAACATGGGACATAAACGTGCTATATTTCCGAGGTGATAAAAGGATGTCTTAACCGTGTTCTGCACAAAAGGCTCAAATGACAGTGTGGCATCAAATATGACGCCAAGATTTTTTAGTTTGCTTTGAAACTCCAAGGCAACACCATCAACTGACATAGTGAGAGAGCCAGCCTTTCGCAGTTGATGAGGAGAGCAAAGCAGCAACATTTCAGTTTTAGAGCCGTTTAAAGACAGAAAATTATTAGACATCCAAATCTTGATCTCAGTAATACAGTTAGAAAGATGCCCAATGTCCACTTTCTGACCCCTGTGGGACGCCAGTATGAACAGAGCCAACTTTGGACCTATAGCCACCCATAAAAACAAATTGACTGCAGTCAGTAAAATAGGACTTGAACCAGCCAAGAACTGTCTCTGACAAACCAATTACTTTTTCAAGACGATAAAGGAACAGTGCATGGTCAACAGTGTCGAAGGCTGAACTAAGATCCAAGAGGATGAGGAGGGACAAGGAGCCGGAGTCAGAGGCTATAAGTAAGTCATTAGTGACTTTAACCAACGCAGTCTCAGTGCTGTGTAATTTCCGAAACCCAGATTGATAAGGCTCAAATAGGTTATTTTTAATTAAGTGTTTGTTTAATTGGGCCGCGACCACACCCTCCAAGATTTTAGCCAGAAATGAAAGATTAGAGATAATTAGAAAAAATATTCCTATCAGAATTTTGCTTTTTTAAAACGGGAGTGACAGCAGAAGTTTTAAGTGCTGCTGGCACCACCCCAGATGACAAAGAGTCACTGATTATAGCAAGAACTGAGGGACTTAAAGGACCAATGCAAGATTTAAACAGGCTACAAGGCATAGGATCAAGTATGCAAGTGGAAGTTTTCATACGAGAAACATGCTTGCAGAGCATCTCAGATTGTAGTATAGTAAATTTGGAGAAAGGAATGCCAGAGAAACTTAGTGTATTAGCTGTATGATCAGCAGACCCAAATGAAGTACAAATATTTGTGTGGACATTGTTCATTTTTTCACTGAAAAATTTGAGAAACTCATTACACAACCAATCAGATAAAGTCAAAGAACTGACACCATCTGCATTAAGTAGACTGTTAATTGTATGAAAGAGCTGTCTAGGATTGTTTTGATTATTTTCAATAATATGTGAGAAATATACAGATCTTGCAGTTTCGATAGATACTCTGTAGTGTGTTAAGCTTGGTGAAACACATTTAAACCAGAGCAACGGCATTTACGCTCCAATTTCCGACATGCAGCCTTCTGTAAACGCAAATCATCATTATACCAGGGGCTGACTGAGCAAATGAGACTTTACGTGTTTTTAAGGGTGCAAAGATGTCCAAGTTGGCTGTAAGAACATTGTTAAATACTAAGATTGTATCCTCAAGAGGAGCAGAGGACATAACATCTAAAGAACTGACAATCGAATTTACTAAAGTAGTGTGATCAATTGATTGCCATTTGCGGAATGAGATAGTTTGTGTAGTCTCTCTGCTTGAATGAAGTATCTAAACATTAAAGAAGATAGCTAGATGGTCAGAAAGTCCAACATCCATAACAGAGAGATTAGAGAGAAAATAATCATTTGCAATAAGGAGTCTATAGATAGTGATCACAGCAGCATGAGGAGCAGCATGAGAAGTAGATATATTTAAAACAAGACATTCAAAAGTTTCAAAATTAGTTCCTCATTTGTCCAGTACTCAAAACAAAAATCTACCACTAGCTTGTATGACCCCTTCACGACCTGGCCCTAAAGCCTTAAACATTTAATAACACTCAGACCGCACACTAGTACTGTATCTATGTCATTCTTTTGAGAGAGTGTGACAGCATTTTTAAAAAGCTTGGACAGATGAGACAGGAAAAGATTGTTTTTAATGACATCCTCCTGAAACAGGACACCCTGAGAACTGCGATGCCTCTGAGGTCCTTCAAATCTCTCATTCCTTCATTCTTTTGAGCGACACGCCCTTCAGCTACTGTCTCAAGTACTGACGTTTCCGCTGTCTCTACTTAAATACAAGTAGGTTTACTTGTATTTAGGGGCGGACTGGCCGTCTGGCAGACTGGGCACTTTCCCGGTGGGACGACTTGCTTTTTGGGCCGATACATCTCATACTTTAAAAAACGCGACCCATTCGTTTTGTTTTGCTTAATTGGCAAATTTAAAAATGTTAAAAAATAATAATAATTTACAGACCGGCCCATGAAACACGTAGATCAGCGGCCCATTGTTTCTTTTCTTGATTGACACTGGGCTGGCCCAATCACATCTTTAAACACCTCCCCCTTTTGGCTCCGAGCGAGCGTGCAGTGTCAGTGTGTATCTGTCAAAATAGTCAGAGAGATGGAGAAAAAACGCAAGGCATGTGTAGAGAAACAGCGTGAAAAAAAATAAACAGGCCTTCAAGCAGACGCTGTAAAATGTGTCAGAACAACATATATGTTTCCTGGACCTTCATCAGCTCGCGTGGCTGATGATGATGATATTGAGGAGGATAAGGAGAGATGAGTGATTGTAAAGTCCGCGGTAAGCAGGACTACTCTCATGTCATGAGTGTAGGAACCCGTTACCCA
This sequence comes from Tiaroga cobitis, assembly GCA_030578255.1. Taxonomy (NCBI): domain Eukaryota; kingdom Metazoa; phylum Chordata; class Actinopteri; order Cypriniformes; family Leuciscidae; genus Tiaroga; species Tiaroga cobitis. The sequence continues at coordinate 34,570,355 of CM060602.1, read as the reverse complement.
GTTGCGCATTGTTTCCACATCTGCATAGTTGACGATGACCATATTTTACTAGAATTGTAATGAGATGCGTTTGTAAACCAGTTTTCCGACAAAATAAAAGCTAGATGCAGTTTCCTTCAAAATAAGAGATCATGTGTTTATCTCTTTCAAGTAGGCCTATAGAAATGAGTACAAAACTAGTTTTACCAAAAATCCTGTGGGAAACACTGGTATTGCTATGCCAATGCAGCTTATAGCTTGTTTTAGGATTCATCACTGTGGAGTATAGTTCAATTGTATTAATAAATGACAATTTTGCAGTTATTTAATCTGTTAACTCTCACTCATTCATACTCACTCATTACATGGCATTAGTGGTTCTAAGGAATAGGAGTTGGTATACATATTCAAGGGCGTGCAAAGATGGTTGGTGTTTATGGTCATATGGGCCAGTCTGGGCCAAAATGCCAGGGCCGATTTTTTCACCCATCCAGCCCTGCTTGTATTTGTTTGTACATTGACTGTTGACCACAATTCACTGTATATAGAGGTCACAGAAAGTATTTGGACACTTTAGACACTTACAAATCTATTAATGTCATTAACAAAATATCAAACCAATTTATTATAAAGATTTAAAATATAAAAACCAATGGGATTTATTATTAAAATAAATATTCACTTAAAGTATCATAAGGTTTAAAACTTTAAATGTAACAATATTTATATATTACCTTCTGGTTGTCAGACATAAGTTGAACATGTTCATGATTAATGTGATGAACTAGCCTGGCAAGCCAGACCTACATCAAGATGTTAGGTCTGGGAACTCACAATTGGCATACCTCAATCCGAGGGGCGGGATAAACTGTTGACTTTCAAATTCCCTCTGCACGCAATAGGACAGCGCTACAACCAACCAGAGCAACGAACGGCTGTGGATGAGTGAGTCCCATGCGTTTTCCCACCACCGGAGCTAGTTGATATATTAAACTTTTGCCGAATCCGGTCGTCAAAACTCCGAACACATCTTCCTTTTTTAAGAATGACTTAAGTGACGGTCTCTTAACTCCAAATCATCCAGAGTCGCGGCCAAAGCCGATTCGAAAGACCGCTGTTCGCCAGCTGCATCTTCTTTGTTTTCAAGTAGCAGTGAAATCACCTATGGAAATCACGCGGAACCGTCACAACTCTGCCGTCATTATGTTAAGCCCGCCCACCAACTCTATACACGATGTGATTGGCCTGACCAGAGTAAGGTTTTGCCAGCTCGAATGCCAACGGAGAGTTGCAAGACCACACTTTGCTGCAAAATAATTTTTGCTGCCGCTAGGGTGCATCTAGATTTCTAGGCTAGTGATGAACTACATCTGCAGTTATTTTGCTAAAACCGAAAAGGAACATTTCTGAGAAAAGCTTGGGCTTCATTTGTTTTAAGATGCCACTTTCTTAGATATATTTTTTATTGAAATGCATTTTAAGTGTGGCATGCAAATACACAGTTACAACAGGAAGTATAACATTAGAAGAGGGTGAGAAATCCAAAACAAAACAAAAGTCTGAGCCACTTGTTGTACATCACCATGCTCTACTGCAGTACATAGAATGATCACCTCAAGAGGAACTGGCCTTTTCTTATCCACTTAAGTTTATCAAACTCACATAACTCAAGTTATATTTAGCCATAGTCTTCTGGAAGTATTTATTACTCCTCCTCATTTTATCTCTGAGGAAGTTTGAAATCCTCCTTTTTGTTCAGAGCAAGAGACCTTTGGGAAAACAGCTTGGGAAAATGCTGTAACAGAGATTTATGTCCTTTTAAAAATATATATATCTCAGTCAGATCACTTCCTGTTTCCTCCCGGTGTTTACTGTACACAGGCGGACCATTGTGGGTGATTCATTTTCATTTGCTTATCAGCTTAATTGAGGCCCCTCAGAGTTTCCGCACCAACCATAATTCCATTACACAAACTCTTCTGAGACATTATATTAACACAAACGAGGCATCAGGCCCTCCCACCACACCTAATGATCCTCTAAGCACAAGACAATCCCACACATCAATGTTCCGACATAAGGCCAGATCAGACCATGAGGTCCTTTATTACTTCATCTGCTCAGAGAAGAGGGAAGAACGGACTCAGAAGTCCTGCCTAGTTATTGGGTTTTCCTATCCCTATATCTTTGGCTAGAAAATCTCTGACCCTGCAAATAACTTGTCCCACATTGTTTGTGCTAAAATCATACAGCTTCTTGCTTTCTCATGAGATCGGGCTGAACGCTGCACCATATTTGACGTAACCTATTTAAATATTTGGAAATGTGTTAATGATGTGGAGGATGTGTAAATGTCAATGTCATTTTTAAGTGCTCATTTACCTATCATCACTTTCTCACACTGACACAAATACTGATGCGGAGCTTCTTTAAACTAAAGCACTGAAAGATTTAGAGCTGGCAGAATTCTTTCCGCATGATTGCAAAAAAAAAACCTTGTTTTTAATCTACCCACTTCTGCTGCCTCAAACTGCGCGTAAATGACCAACTGCCTCCGCTGCAATTTTCATACATCGTACTGCTCGTGATAGCTAATGTATATGCAAATCAGATGCCATTATATATCAGATGTTAAATCACCGAGAATATGAATGCAGCTAATACGCATTTTATTCTCTATATTTTGGCAAATGTTTTTTCCTTAAGCGATGCTCATACAGTGATCCAGTCCTCATTATAATCCATTTCAATCTCTAATCGTTCTTTTCACGCCCTGTTTTTAACCATAGACTTTGTTTGGTGTGTGCAGGGCATTTGTCTTTCAAGCATGGCCTCCTCGCTCAATCTCTCTCTCTCTCGATTCCCCAAAAATTCACACATTATCTTCCTTCAGCACTCTCCCATTATGCTAATGCGTTTTGAGGAGCGATTGCATCAGTATAAAAAAATAGAGTAAAATCTCTCTGATTGATTAGGCGAGTTATCATATCGGGACGGCCCACCCCAACACCCCTATATGCCATTAAGGCCGACACAGACAACTCTTCATTTATAATCACTGCCATGAAGAGTGTGTTGCTTTGAATATAAGTGTATTTAGCAAGAGTTATTTTTGAAATAAGCACATTAGTTTTAAGAACGATAACTTTGATTGTGTATAAATAAACCACCGAAAGAAGCATCATCGTTCACATAGATGTCAGATACTTTGTCGGTTTGTGTTAAAGTTACCAGTCCTTTGTTTTCCGGGACAGGCTCCATGACCCTAAGGTTGCCAACATTCGAAATTTAAATTCTTCCATTGTTTTTCGTGTTTGCAAAAGTGGCATATTTTCCAAACAGTCACTCTATCAAAAACCAATCTTTCTGGTTTGTTTCAAGACAACGGCCGAGTTCTCTATAGGTATTTTGTTAAAGTCTTACAACATCCTTCTGTAATCCATTCTTCATCTTCTCCTCTTCATTTAAATAACAGTCCCGTCGAAAACCTAACCGTTGTTGACAGCTTTTCACAACACCCTCCGTCACACCTCCTATCAGCAAAAGGACCGTTTCTACCCAGCGGTATGGATTTTCCTTCACTGTAGGAAAAAGGAAGAGGTATTTCTACATGTTTCTATTCTCCCAGGACAGATATTTCTTTTTATCAGGGTTCACCGCATATTTTTTGGTTCTGTTGAATCTGGGTTCAAGCCCAGTCCAACCACTGCTCAGTTCAGACACGTTACAAACCACAAAGGCTTTCTTCATTTCCCTACTCATCTCTTCCCCTCTATTTCAATCTTCCTGCATATTAAACATACTAATTCAACTGCCGCATATAGCGCAGTTCTTTCATTTTACCGTCACGGTCACCTGTACCGCATGATTCAGCCACTGCAGGATCTGAACGAGGTGCACGCAGCTCCATTTTTCCTTGAGCTATTTACTTAATGGCTAATGCAAAAAAAAAAAGGCCTCCAAAATGGAAATAGCACATTAGCCCACCCCTTTTTTCCCATTTTCTAGCCCTCCTGCCTTTCTTCACACTCCTCGTTCGGATAAATTACAACTAACACATTATTGCGAGGCGCATTACTTGTTCCGCCCAATATGTAAGTGGAAAGGGGGACGAAATCCCATCAAATATTTAAAGCAACAGACTTATAATCGGCCTTATGATGGGCAACTACACTGGTGTTTTTTTGTTTTGTTTCTGAACATGCTAGTAATGTGCAAAAAATCCTTGTAGAATGTAGTATATGAGAGTATATGCAACTAGATTTGCATTTCCTGAAGGAAAGGCAGCAACAAAAAAATAGGTGTTTTAGGTAGAAAGTTTAATGTTAGCTTAGGTTTAAACTTTGGTTTTAAAAAGATGTAATAAAGAAAAGAAAGATCTTAATTCAGTATGCAAATACATGCAAGAAAGAAGACCAATTGTGATTCAGTATGCAAATATTACCTATGGCGCAGGTTCAACATTATACTTTACTATGCACTGTCATTGACATCCAACGGGCACCACAGGCTTTTCTTTTGCATACTAAATGTTGTATAGGAAATACAATATTTATGTATCCATTTAAATAAATAAATAGTTACTTAAAAAAAAAAAAAATGAAAATGAAAAATAACAGTTTTAAAATTTTAAACAAACCCCTAACCAGAATGTTTAAGCAATATTAATCTATGTGCTGCCTTGCAAGCACTGTAATGAGTTTATATGAAGCATGGGATAAAATGGCATTTTTAAACATGCTAATCTGAGCTGTGAAGTCTGTATGATGGCAGGCTGTAGCAGCGCAGGGAAGAGTTGTGAGTGAACTGGCACCATGACAGGCAGAGCAGGATGGGAGTCTTTTGTGTTAGCAGAGCTCAAAGTATAAGAGTCTTATGGAGAGAGAGAGAGAGAGAGAGAGAGAGAGAGAGAGAGAGAGAGAGAGAGAGAGAGAGAGAGAGAGAGAGAGAGAGAGAGAGAGAGAGAGAGAGAGAGAGAGAGAGAGAGAGAGAGAGAGAGAGAAGAGAGAGAGAGATGATGATGAGGAACAGAGACTGAGTGAAGAACGGACTCAAGTATTATCACATGGAAAGAGCTCAGGAAGAGAAGAGAGAGAGAGAGTGAGAGTGACAGTAAAGTGCAAGTAAGGCTGATGAAAGAGCAGAAATTAAACAAGGAAGAAATAAAGATTATAGCTTACAGTAAGAGAAGAAAAGTTTAAGACAACCAGCGAGGGACTTACAGAGAGAGCAGACTCTGTATAATCAGCTTTGCTCCTCACTCTTCCATAAAGTGCTTGATGGTTCATCCCTAAGCCTTCTTTTTTTTTTATCATCTTCCCTTTTCCCTACTTTCATCCATTCCCAAAGCACACTACTCGGCCTCTGCCTCCTTCTAGCTCGTATTATTGGTCTAAATAGGTCAATAAAAGTGGTGCAGATACCAAAACGTCTGTATTATAATATACAAAAGAATTAAACCTCTGGCTTTTGTAGAAATACAGGTTGACCCTGCACAGCTTCAGATTGTTTAAACAGGTTTTTTTCTGTATGCTATTTCTGTCCAAAATGGGCTTGACAAACATATCATATATAACAGCTCAGGCCAGATATCCCAATCTGCATACTATACCTAACATAGTATGCAAGCTTATAGATTAGTACATTTCAAATCACAGTATGTTGAAAATAGTATCAAAAGGTGCTGGGTAGGCATACTCTTTCTGGTGTTTTTTGTTGTTGTTGAGGTTTTAGCAAACTACTATCATTATTGTTTTTTCTTTTGGTTAGGCGCCAAAACAGAGATAGTATTCATAAAACAGGAGGAGAAACATAACCAAATGACATCCGCTGGGATTCTTAAATGCACATCCAATGCTTTACCATCAATGGACGCTTTATAAATGACCATTTGAACATGAAAGATATGACCAGACTGTATTTCTACTACAAACATGCACACTTGTAGAATGTATTCAAATTGTAGGTTCTTTATCAAATGCAGCACATGCTGTGACACGTCACAATTTCCTAATTTCCAAATGTAATCACATGCACAGCAATAAATTAAAAACAACCCAAAACACCATAGCAACATATTGGCAAGTTTTGTTGAGGAAAAGACCACAACACAAATGCAAGAAGGTTGGTTTGTTTGCATCTATTTTATATGACATTATACTATGTAAGTCCCAATAATAATGCACTGGTGCACTAGTTTACTATTAATATTTCTATATCATACTAAATCACATTTCAAACAAAGCTAAATTATAAAACACTTTATAATCAGTAGTATACAGTGGCTATAATTATTACAGTACCGTGTTTGGTGCCAGAAATGTTTCTTGAGCGCCAAATCAGCATATTAGAATGATTTCTGAAGGATCATGTGACACTGAAGACTGGAGTAATGATGCTGAAAATACAGCTTTGCCATCACAGGAATAAAATGTCATCTATAATATTACTGTTTTTACAGTATTTTTGATCATCCAGCCTTGGTGATCATAAGAGACTTTTTTCCAAAAATAATTTGTCCCCAAACTTTTGACCAACCATTGTCTACAGACAGACAGCTTTTGGTGCCTTTAGAGCAGAACAATGGCTGCCTTTATTCAGCTGCTGTTCTACATGCTCTTATATTGTGGGAGGACCAGGTGCCGGGAATTGAGTTGGGATTTCCTTTCTTTACAGCATTGGTGGTGTGTGAGTGTGCACCCATGTGCTGGCCCTATTTGCATTCACACAAGCATACCCCACACTATTAGTTATTAAGTCATATACTTACATTAACTTTTATTACTTCAGTTTTACTCAAGCAGCAAACACAGAGTGATCCGGGAGTGAACTCAGAAGCAAACGGTGACATCAGTCTCTATTTCAACAGATTAAAAAATCCAGATGATGAACGAGCCTCTCGGACTTATTTCACAGCCATAGGGCATTGGTTTCAGAACTGCTGGTCCATATTAGACAAGCAATGAGAGCACAGTGTCTAATTTATAGCTCTGTTACCAGAGCCACACACAAAAGAGGAGAGTTTGAGCACAGAGCAGCTTGTTCATGTCATCTTCACCCAGTTTGATTTATAGTGGCTCTGATGATTTTCTCTCCTTGGGAGAATGCTGAACCATCTCTTCTGGTCCTAATCTCACAACGTGGACTAGACAAAATAACCTTTTTTGCAAGTTTCGTTCATGATGTTCACGATACAAATGAGGCTCTCTGAAGCAGGAGCCCGATGGTGTTCGCTCTGACACCAACTTTCTACATGACTACTTTTTTTAATTGTCGACTACAGATTAAAGGAATAGTTCAACCAAAAATAACAGTTCTGTCATCATTTACTCACCCTAATGTCACACATATGAGTTACTTTCTTCTGAGAAATATAACAGGAGAAATTTAACAGTTTTTCCATGCAATTACAATGGGGTCCAACGCTTTCAAGCTTCAAAAAGGACTCAAACGCACCATAAAACTATCATATACACTTTTTAAAAAGTAGTCCATATGACTCATGCTAAATATACTACGTCTTTAGAAGCCATACAATTTTCGTGAGGAATAGGCCAAAACTGTAAGGAAAAAGTAACTATGTGAAATTCACGACCAAACTATTCTTTTGAGTCATATCGTTCCAATGGAGCAGTTGATTCAGTTCACAAATACAGCCTGAATGATCTATTCACGAATGACTAAATGACTGATTCAGATTTCGAGTTCAACCCTCTGACTCAATGTTCTGTTCACGGTGGTTAATAGCTCACTGGAAGTGAATATTATTTAAATTATTGACTGGTTCTTTATAACAGCAGATGTGTTGGTGCAAGCTCTTTCCACAAAGTGTCTGCTTCGGGGTACCTCTTTTATATCCAAAACCGTCAAGAATGAAACTTGCAAAAAGTCCACATTCTCAGAATTTGTAACCAAATGGATTCATATTTTTCAACAGTACTGCAGGCTAATCTAATCAGAATTTAGAGTTGGAACCTTAAAAAAGGAAGAATCTGATTCTTTACTCTGAATACTGTATCTGCAGACAGAGGGGTCAAATCCCACTGGCAATGATATTAGAGCCCTCATAGAGAACACAGAAGGGGTAAAGTACCAAGCAAAACATCACAGTAGTGCCTAGAGCACAACTTGAACTAGCAGTCAGTGCAGGTCTCTCACCCACAGCGTCACAACTAACAGGAAGAACTCTGACATGTGGAGCGAATCCTCTGAGCCTCTGTTATAATAGAGAGCATATGCAGACGTACTAGAGGTCTGAAAGTCATTTAGAAGAAGCAAGTACCTGCAGATTTCACTGTAGGAGTGCCAGACTAATGATACTGCGAGCATCACCGCAGCATGGCTGCCATATGTGTTGGGTTTGATCACCTCAGCTGTAGAAAACACAGAAGAACATAATGTGGTCACAGCATGTGTGTTTCTGGTTCAGCATGCCAAGCATAAAAAAGTGGTGTATTTGTGAATATATTTTTGCTAATTAAGTCAAAGTTTATTTTCATGCATCCAAAAACTAACTAAAAACTAAAAGTGGCCAAAATAAAGGTTTCAATAAAGGTTAACAATTTTAAATCAAACATGCAAATGCCACAAGATAACTTGCCCGAACCTGAGAAATTTACAGATGCTATTTGAATTATATCATTTAACTGTAACTTTGAAAGCACAAAAATACTCATATTAAAATAAAATTAAAATAAATTATAAAGCACTGACAATCGAAAACTGAAATAATAAATTAAACTGAGCTTAAATTGAGCTGAACATGCAAAACAATCACTCAATCGAACCGGTGAACGTAATTTACGCCTTCTGTATTGAGCCCAAATGTACAATCTGTATAGATTTTTCCAACTGCTGACAAAAATCTAATCTAGTAAGATTCTGTTTAAATGTGCTAGTATCATCAAAAAGTGCCTGGAACTAGCAGTATAAAAGTCGCTTAGCAAACATACACAGAGACATTTTCACTGTTCTGTAACCAAATTTAATTATATATAGCTATACTTAGATCCCTCTGTATACCTGGACCTTATTAATAAAGTTAAGGAGTTACACTCTAAAATACTGTGAAATCAAACAGTCTGTAACTGGGGATGAAGTGGTTGTTGTTTTGCAGAGGTCAAGTTTTTTTATTATTTTTTTCCTTATGTGGTTCTTACTGGGGGATTTTTAATAGGTCTGGTGTAACAGACGTCTAATCGTCCCCAGCTTCCTCTTGAGGGATCGTATCCACGCCTGGCAGAAAGACTGAACCTGGCAGAAAATCATTGCCTCTTAACGGAGGGCTTAAATGGAAGAGGATATACTAAAGAATAGGCCGTTTAAAGTTAACTAATCTCTGCACAGCTCAGCAATCGAACACACAGACATTTTTTTTTTCATTCGGTGCTGACTCTTAATAAACATATGGTGTCCTGCAACCTAGTGAAACGATTAAGTTAAACTCTTTCACTTGACCAGTCATTTGACATGAATTTTCAGTACCTCAATTTACTGAAAAAGTTGTTACAATCATACTTCTACATGGACAAGTTGGAAGAACCAGCACCACTTAGGTATTAAGTTGATCTTCAGGGAATACAAAACCTCTAAAAATGAGGCTTGGCATTAAGTTTAGGCATCTTATCAGTCTTTTAAGTTCTTGACATCCTCTTGAATTTGCTGAAAAAGAAGATTGAAAGTGTGTAAGACACTAACATCTTTAAGAATAATTGTGTCTGTAACTCCTATGACTGTGACTCTGCAACTCAGAAACAAGTGGGTCAGAAAGACATTAAAAAGTAATGCAGATGCTATGTTGAAGTGTAGTTTCAAACTTAAACCAAAGCCTTTAGCTTGAGCCTACCACACAGACACACACATGCACATATGCACATACCCAAACACACTTGGAAACGCATATGCAAAGATTTATTTTGCATCTCAATTGTCATAGTGACCAGAGGTGTAGAATCCATTATAATACTCCAATATACGTATATTAGGCAGTCCGATCCCATAATAACTTAAAAAAGATATGCTCAAAATCAGTGGTAATTTCTTTGATCATTCAAGTCAAGTCAAGGTCAAGTCAAGTCCAATGTATTGTGGCATACAGTATTCCAAGCAGTAAACTGTGCTGTACTTCACATTTTAAAATTAAGGATATTTCATGCATACACTATAGTATGTTATCCTGAACATAACTACACACACACACACGCACACTTTGACGATCCTCCAGTTGCACACACTCACACTAATGCATGAAAACCCTCTCTAGTAACCCGTCTTGTTTGGTCTGTTTCTGCGACGGCAGCGGGGTGGGGGATCAGGACTATAAATCCACAAATGTCTTCAGCCACACTCGGCTCATTTCAAGCATTCACTTTTCAATCCACAGCCCAGTTTAGCTGCCAAGAGGATCAGAGGAGCGGTCAGGGTTTTCCCTCAAAGCAAATGCAACATTAAAGTTTCCCATCTCGTAACGGAAGGCCGTAAGGAGAAGACGAGGTTTTTCATGTCTGTGTGTGAGTGTGTGTGGGTGTGGATTTTAACCGGTGGAACGTAAAAGCATGTTCATCCTCTGATGGCACAGAGTGTGGTTTCTCTCTTTCTTTCATTCCAGCCCATCATTTTCTACAGTTAGACAGGGTGAATTATTCAAAAGAAGGTTGCCACAGAGATACTGCTTATTTTTCCGCTTACACAATAAACTTGGGACTCGCTCAAGGCACAGAGAGACGTAGACAGAGAGAGCGACAGAGAAAGCCACACTGTGCTTAAAATGCTGCTGATATATTTATAAGAACAGACTGTAAAGCTAACTCTATGAAAATTTTACGAAATTGTGCAAAGGTAGTTGGTGTAGAAGTGTGGGGGGGGGAGAAAGAAAACACCTGCAACACACCAAACCAACACTTTACAGATTTATTTGTCTAAAATAAGGTTTAATAAATAGCGTTCAATATAGAATTTTTGTAGGCATATAACGAATTTCCGGCTTCCCCATTATTCCTATTACAGTGCAAGTAGAGCGCCTCACCGTAAAAAAAAAACCTTTTCTTTCAGTGCACTTTCCCTTGCACTGGCCCATTTTGACTGTGCTTTGAATAAAATACAGTGTGTGTGTGTGTGTGTGTGTGTGTGTGTGTGTGTGTGTGTGTGTGAGGTCTGGAAACTTTGCTCAAATGCCTAAATGAGATTTTATTGGATTATGACAGGAGTTTAAATCACAGACTGAATTAATACCATAAGGTACCAGTGAAAATCTTTGCGTGTGTACACATTCTTGAATATGTCATGAAATGAGACATTTGTTTATAATCTCCCATATTTAGTCTCCTTGAGAAATACGTCCCTACAGTTTTATCCAGTTTATTCGCTTTATGAAATGAAATATAGTAAACTTTTCTGCAGATTTCCCTGCACACCCTGCAGCTATAAATCCAAGAGCTTGAATTCCAGTGTTTTTTTTATGTTTGTTTTTTGTGTGCAATTTTTACAATTTCCTAAACTCAGATTGAATTACCTTATTTTAGGATGGTCATGTTCGGTCATTCTAATGTGATCTATCTATCTATTATTGCCAAAATAAAAACACCTTTTTATTTATAAGATATTATATATTTAAAATAAAATTATTTAAATAATATGGAAATTATTTTATTATTTATTTATTATTTTGTGATCAAGCAAATCATTAGTTCTGGCAGATCACGTCAGTCAAGCTTGCATCAGCTGATCCACATCTATCTATAGGAATACACAACTATCACAGCCTGTTCAACTATGTAATTTAGCAGTCATTGTAATATAGACAAATATTTAACTGCAGAAAGCTGTGATTGACCAATCAGAACCAAGTATTCCAGAGATCTGTGTAATGGTAATGATGCAATGACTTCCACTACTCTAACACAATCTGTATTGGTTAAGCAAAATGGATGCACAACCTCTCACACACAGATGTCACTCTTTGCCTTAAGTGCAAGACAAGATATTTGCTGAAAAGTGAAGTGAAAAAAACTACAATAGATGACATAAGACAATCTACACTTCTCTGCCACTCAACTGTGTGGATGGCAAATAACAAAATCTCACAGACATGTCAGAAAATAACAGCTTGCAATGCTTTTGCCTTCTTGATGGTTGAGTAATCTCGGAGTGGAAACATATCATTTCCAGCACTCACCTGCTCTGCTGTCCGTCAGAAGTGATTCGCTCTCGCATATACTCGCAAACTTCGGGCCGCTTCAGGACAGGTGAATCATCGCAGCTACATAAAGTACTGGCTGACAGGGTCACAAAGTCAGAGAGTTGTAGTTAATTTGTGTTATTTCAAAACACATAGACTCACACACGCTCAGACGTTGTAAATCACAGACACACTCCATTGACCTCCACTAGAGTTCAGCGGTGAGAAAAAGAGAAAGAATGAGAGAAAGAGACTGCCTGGCCAGAGGCTAGAAATATTGAGCCAATTATCTGACAATTATCTGCCCTGGTTGCCAGCGTGGAGTTGTGGAAGATATTTATGGGTGCTTTACCTCTCTATGGGGAGACATGAATCTACAGCGGCGTGGCCTCTGTACCCTCGTGCCTTTTGTGATTACCGCCCGTTTGACTCGCTGTGCCCCCGTCTGTCCCGGTGCGCCACACTTGCACTACAGCAGGAAGACGTAAATCTGGCCTGATATGAAGAGAGATGCTTGGCAGCAGTTAATTTGTATTAAACACAAATGGAGCAGAATGCTTTAAGAAAAGGTTGAATGAATTTGCTATAGTGCCTTTTCAAGCCATTTTGTTCAAAAAATGTTCATGCAGCTTGTAATATTATGAAAATGTTTTTTTAATTAGTTTGATTTTGGACATGAATTTAACATCAAGATCCAATATATACGTACCTTGCTTTGTTTAAAGGGATAGTACACTCAAAAATTTAAATTGTGTGATCATTTACTCACCCTCACGTTGTCCAAACTAGATTTCTTTTTTTCTGTGGAGCAGTTTAATTTTGTTTAAGCTTTTAACTTAAGCTTTCAGGCATCAAAAAGGACACCAAATTATTTCAAATTAATCATTCACTATATCCCACGTCTTCTGACGTCATACAATAACTCTAGGTGGGAAACAAACCAAAATTTAAGTAAATTACAATGAATTTTCCCCTCCAATAAGAAAGTAATTCAACCAGATTATTGAATCTGTTTTGAACTCAAAAAACGAATTATTATTTAAAAATATGTGACTCAAACATGAAAACCATGAATCAAATATCACTACTTCTCTTAGATTGTATGTTATAATAGTTGTAAAGTCCTTTTTGCATCGTTTTTAATTGTCATCCGGGTTTGAAACAACCTGTGGATGAGTAAATTATGACAATTTAAATTTTGGGGTGAAACGGTCCCTTTAAAGCTCATTGTCTGCATACGAGACAACATTTGGCTGATATTCTTCAGTTGGATCGCTACGTGTCGGACCCTGCAATGAACCGGATGTGTTTAATGGCTGAAGCTTTCTGCCTGTATTAAATGGCTGAATGTGTGTTCAGGGAGTCATATTCTTACAGCGTGAAGAAGACATCAAACATTGGTCTGAAAGGACTGTAAATCATTTGTGCTCGGAGGCAACGCTACTTCAAGTGTTACATCATTTGCGCCGCCAATAAACATCTGTTAGAGAAAGCCTCACTTTCCCTTGCCAGGGAATGGAGGAAAATATTCTTTCACTAGCACCCTCCCTTTTATACTATCCCTCAGAGAACGGTAAAGCTGTGAAAGCTGTCCATCTTTTCTCTTTCGCTCTGTCTTCCCTGTTCTCCCTTATCCCCCTATCTCTCTCGCTTATATCATTTGATACAAGAGTTTGTTTAACTTCTAAACTCTCTACGGGCTCTAATGTCTGAGAAATGGCCTTGTGCTGTGACAGAAAGAAGATTTATCCTGACTGCTGGTCTATTTCAAACAATCGCAACCCCAAAAGATGATTCCGGTCTTTTACTTATTTCTTGTGCTCATATTTTTAAGTGTTAGTGCACCCTAAAAGGAATATTTTGTCATGATTTATTAATGGTGTTCCCAAACCTCTATGATTTCCATTCATCCTTGGAACAGATAAGGAGAAATCAGCAATCAGGTGTTTTTTTTTTTCTTATGTAAAATGAAAGAATGAAACTGAAGCATATGGGCACTGTTGAGCTCGAGAGGGAAACAATAAAATGAAATTAATCATATCTATAAAATATATATTGGTATTTAATTATATATACTGACAATTCAGCTTTGCCATCACAGGAATACATTACATTTTCAAATATAGTAAAATAGAAAACAGTTATTTTAAATTGTAATAATATATTCACACTATTACTGTTTTTACTATATTTTGAAGTAAGTTAATGCAGCCGTGGTGAGCATTAGAGACTTCTTTCAAAAAATCACCGACCCCAAACTTTTTAAACTGTAGTATGTAGCAAAAAATGACACCTGTATAGAGTTTCCATACCCATTATTTTAAATTAATTTGTGGGGTTGTGGTACCTGGACTTCCTTTCAGCACAACTACTTTGCCTTGACAACAAGAAGGATGCAACTTATTAAATATAAATGCTATGTTTGGACCAAGCTCATGTCTATTTCATAAAACAGGCAATGCTGTGCATTTTGCAATGGACAAAGTTTGTCCCTGATGGCCTCACGACCTGCAGGATATGATGCCAAATCAGCAAGTTGGGCCTACCTGGCCATTAGGAATCTACCCATCAATAATTAGTCACAAATTCACATATGGAGCTCATACGGCTTGTTTAAATTGTGTTACATTTTTTAAAACACCCCATGAATTATATATATATATAACTTTGCAACATATTTAGAAACATTTAGTTGAAAATTCAGTCAACCTGTCAAACAGAATATATACATGCATGCTATAATTAATGAACAAACAAACAAATTCATTAATGTCAGATTTAAATGCAAAACAATATGATGAGACAATTACAGTCCATTAAACTTTGTCATGTAGTTTAGCATAAGGGCTGCACATCTTAATACACTACAGAAGAATAATAAAAAACTAAAAGCAAATGAAAAAAACAAGCAATGATAGTACCTGGGATTTTGTATAGGTGGTGGGTTGTGTAGCTAGTGGTTAAAACTCCAGGCTGATGACCACTGAAAGTTCAAACCTCAGTAGATGTGTTCATTGAACTATCGTTATCCTTATGAGCAAAACGCTTTATCCTTGG
The DNA here is from genome assembly GCA_030578255.1 of Tiaroga cobitis. Classification (NCBI taxonomy): domain Eukaryota; kingdom Metazoa; phylum Chordata; class Actinopteri; order Cypriniformes; family Leuciscidae; genus Tiaroga; species Tiaroga cobitis. The sequence goes on along the minus strand of CM060602.1, from coordinate 34,555,144 downwards.
TTATTTTGGGGGTACTGCACCTGTTATAAGCATACTGAGAGTCAGTTAAAACATTGGCTTAAATGGAAAAAAACAAGTTATTAATATGCATGCAAAAAGTTTTGCTGTGTGTTACATCACCACTTTAATTTGTGCTCCAGTAACAGCTTCCGACTGTGGGAGTGCTGCAAGCCTGACTCAATCAGCAATGGTGTTCACTTGAGCGAAGCGGCCCAGCTGCACAGCACATAGACACTCGCTGCTACATGCTGGATAGTCGCTGGGCTCTTGATTTTACCAGGAGGCATGAATTTGTGGTGGCATGTGACAAGAAATACAATTGCCAATGAAAAATAAGGACCTTTTTCAGAGCGACCTAAAGGGCTATCTAAAGCCACTGAGCCCAGCCCACTAATGCCATTACAGGCCATAAACTGACATCGGGGTTGAGGGAGGCCATTTTGTCAGGGCTTAAACCCCCCAGTGGAGGGAGATAAATAATTGAGGGGTGCATTCTGCACTTGGGCTGAATTTGAAGAAAACGGGCCTTATGAGGGTCTAAATGGTGGAGTGCCGTGCTGTAAATCATTAATCCACTGCTTTTATCCTCTTTGGTTCAGGTCAGTGTCTTGAAGGCACTAGAGAGCAGTGGGGAAGAGAGGGTGAGAGCGGCATGGACAAACAGATTAGACTCTTTTCTTCCTCTTCAAGATCTGAAAGGGATAGAATGCAAAGCACAAGAGAAAAATCACATGCCCCTGCTTAGCTTGTAATGGAAACAAAACAAATGGTTATTTTTCTTAAGAGAGGACTATCTTAAAAGCCAGCATGAGGAGAAACTTTTTTTGTCAGATACACTGTCTTGCAGTTTTGGCGAATAATTTGTCTTGTCAGTAAATGTGCTACAAAGGGAAAGAAACCAATATGATAGAAGATGGGGTCTAGGGTCATGTGATGTTCAGGTCACTGCCTGATGCTCTAATGGAGTCTCAATTAGCACTAAGAGCCTCTGAGAAAAGCAGTCATTCTCTCAGAAATGAACAGAGGTCAACTTTGAGAACTCTGAGTGTTAGATGCTGCTTTAGAGAGAGAGAACAAAGATTTAGATACAGTTTACCAATTGAACTACAAAAAAAAAAAAAACATGTCGAAAAACATGCATCATAAGTCATGACAATATACAAATATATATACACCGTTATCTTTTGACCAGTAGGCTACATATTGGCTGTTAGCATAACTGTTGCTATAATTTCATCAACTAATCACTGTTTGTTTACAGAGACCTGATGCCTAAGACCCTGGAGGGCCAGATCACCATGGAGAAAACACCAAGCTACTTTGTGACCCGCGAGGCTCCGGCTCGAATCTACGCCCTGTCCCGCGACACCAAGCTGATCGTGGTGGTCCGGGACCCCGTCACACGAGCCATCTCTGACTACACGCAGACACTGTCCAAGAAGCCTGACATTCCTACTTTTGAGAGCCTGACGTTCAAAAACAGGACTACAGGGTTGATCGACACCTCGTGGAGCGCCATTCAGATCGGCATCTACGCCAAACACCTGGACAACTGGCTGCAGTTCTTCCCCATGAGCCAGATCCTGTTCGTGAGCGGAGAACGGCTGATCAGCGACCCGGCCGGAGAGCTGGGCCGCGTGCAGGACTTCTTGGGGCTCAAGAGGATCATCACAGACAAACACTTCTACTTCAACCAGACCAAGGGCTTCCCTTGTCTCAAAAAGGCTGAGGGCAGCAGCAAGCCCCATTGCCTGGGTAAAACCAAAGGGCGGACCCACCCAAACATTGACCCTGAGGTCGTGCAGAGACTTCGAGACTTCTACAGGCCTTTCAACATGAAGTTCTACCAGATGACTGGCAGGAAATTTGGATGGGATGACTAACAGTAGACCGTGAGATAGACCCTGAATGTTGGAAAAAGGGAGAAACAATCTTACTGTGACCTCACCTGCAACAGGGCTATGATAAGTTCTTCTCTCTGGAAAAAAAATAGCCCAAAATTGGTCCAATCTGGCTGTGGAGAAATTGGAGCAAAAGTGTGAAGAAAAGTCCACATCCAAATGAAGTTAGGTACAGAACTTTGAACAAATGTCAAAAACAAGAGTAAATGTCTTCACACTGCTATTCAGATTCTAGATTCAAATGTGACATTTTGACCTCTTAAATCCTCATCAGGCAAAAAGATACAGACAAAAAGAGAGTTAAACATTGCCTTTGTTGATAAATAGTGTGGGCATTTATTTATTTATTTTTTACCATCGGATTTTTGCCATATTTGTCATTTCAACGGCCACATACTGTATCGTAAGAGAACCTAAGAGAGACAGCTGAAAGCTGAAGAGATCTCTCTAGAACTATGCATTTGGACATTGAACTGTGAATTATATGTCTGGAGTTGGAGATCAGATTAGTCATTTTGCCATAATTAAAGTAGAAAAACAATAGCTGCTTATATACCTTTGCAATTATTTGGAAGAAAATATCAAAACAATACAAATGTGTATTTTTTTAAAATGTATTTATTTTAAAAAAAAATATATGTACACATATACAGTTTACATATTTGTAATCTTCACTAAACACCTCCCTTCATTTTTTTGCATGTGCAGGGGTGATTTCTTTTGTATTTTGAATCATATAACACAATGCCTTTTCTAAAACTTTAATGTGGTCTAAAAATGTGCACATTTAAATGTTTACCATCCAGTTCACTGAGATTGCTTTTTTTATATTTACTGAAAGATATTTGAGTTATGAAACATTGCTATTTACAAAATATTCCTTGTGTCAATGGATCAAAGACAACAATAGGGCTGCCAATGAGGTAAACATTCTGAATGCAATGGCATTTCCCCCATGTTAGTTTTTTTTTTTTTGGTTTCGCAGAACAAACTAATTTTTGTCCAAATTGTGATTTGACTGGATGGCAAGCTTTTAAGAGTCCTTTTCAAGCTATGTGAATGATGTGAGTGTGTGAGAGAGAAAGACACTGTTACAAAGCAGCAGTGCCTTTAAGACACTTAATAGTGTTTCAATGCCTCATATGATCCATCGCGGTCATATTTGAACTCTCTGACCGACCAGAGTGAGGCCAGGTGGGCTTTAGGCATCAGCTGTTAAGGCCCTGGAGCTTAGCAGCCCTTTTCCAACTGGTCACCTGAATTGACTTAGGCCACCCAAAACCTAAGTTCCTCCAGGGCTGACCAGTTGGGCCGTGAAGGTGACTGGGGTGACACTCAATTTAAAGGTGATTTGTGTAAGTTTTCAATGTGAACATGCTTTAAAACCCCACCTTTAAAAAAGCTATCCATTGGTTGGTTTCCTCAAAAAGTTTGGGGTGGGTTTACCTATTTAGAAACTTAAAAACAGTCATTATTTGTATTTTTATTTTTTTTGCTTTTGGCAGTGCAGAAATTACACACATCACCTTTAAGTTCAGAGGGAGTGAATACATTTGTTTCCTTTGCAATATTATCAATGACATTATTCTTGTATAATTATCTTTATTTAATTTGAATAATGGATTTTTATAAAGCACACTTTTAATAAAAAAATAATAATAATAATAAAACTTTTCCCAGACTGTGATTCTATTTGCAATCCAAAATCAATAAGAACCTAAATACAGAGCTTATTAGCTCACAATTATGACACTCAGTTCTTAGTTAATGCAACATAAATGAAATTACAACAAAAAAAAAATCAAAATGCAGTGTTTTGTGGCTCCAGAAAGGCTCAAGACCATGGCAGCAAACAGCAGCCCTTATCCTCCACTGGCTTCAGTCCTATCTGTCCTGCTCCATCCAGCCTCATTGTCTTAGCTTATCTCTGTCCACGCCAGACAGTTCCAGGATGCTTCGAGGCCCACAGAAGATGCTCCTCATTGAGGATTTATTATTTTCTGGATTGTGCATAAGCCTGTCGGGAGCTTGCTTTTCTAATTTGGCTGGTTAACGACCATTTGTCGAGCCTTGCTGGAAACGGAGACGGCAAGACATGGACAAAATGGATATTTGGATGGTCCACTTGCACTGGCAACCACATAAACCTCTTGAGGAGGAATTGGATTTTTAAACCAATCTTTATCTTTTGCTCTCTCTCTCTCAGTTTATCACTTGCAAATGTACCTCCGCTTTAAGGCTCTTGACAGCCACCAGCTCTCCACCAATACCTCGTTCCTTAGCTTTCTTTTGTTTTCGTTTTCATCGCTGGCCCCGTGCTCCCCCGAGTCCCGTCGATCCACTCCGTGCGTTTGTTTAAAAAGAGACTGTGCAGCCAGGTTGGAATCTGACAGTGTTCATTACGAACTTAAACCGTGTGTTAAACTGACTCGCATCAAAATTAAATTCCACAGGTTGGGTTTCTTACAGACTCCGTTCCAGCTGTTCAGCTCAACCACATCACAATCCTAATCAAGGACTATCTATATGAAGCTGTCGAATTTAAGGATTGAGAACTTACTAATGAGCCCACAAGTGCTTAAACACATGCAATAATCCAAATGTTAAAATAATCATCCATCACTGTAAATCTACAATGCGTTGTATGATGTAAAAGTTCCTCAAATAACTTGGAATATATCATACTGATTTGCAAACAACTTTTTTTTAAGTTCAGTCGACTTTTCTGTGATCAATTCAAAACCATTCACATCGACTCCCAATCAACGACTCCCAATCAAACTTTTTGTAGATAATTTCAGCCTTAGTCCAGTTTTTGCAAACTTAATATTTGCAAACTTGCATTTGAAAATCTTCTACTTAAAGCTGGAATACACTCACACAACTTTTAAAATCTGAACTGATTTTAAAATCTTAAAGGGGTCATGACATGAGAAATCATTTATGATTTTAAGTGTTTGTTCGGAGCATTTGACTGCAGATTGTTTTGTAAACGAGGCACAATGTAATGGAGAGTTTGCAAAGAAACTTTTGTTGACATGAAGCAGTCAGCTGTACTGGATCTGACAGCAGTTGCGTCGCAAACCACAAGTAAATGATTTCATAATGCTTTGTCTATAAATCAAGTGTTTTGAAAACATTATCCATATAAAACCATACTCACATGCAATAGCGTGGAAGTGTTGATACGTTTTCCTATGCAATGATGTTAGCCAATCATAACAGTGGCTGTTTACAGATACGCCTTAAAGGAGCCATCACTTAAAAACAGATCATGTTAGACAGAAGTTCAAAATGAGGGTTAAAAATAATTATTTTTCCACATATTTGTTTTGCTTTTTGGTTCAAAAACTTTATTACATTATAAGTGAACCTCAAGGAACATATTAAAAAGCATGTCATGACCCTTTGACAAATTTTTACAACACTAGGCATCATACACTAAAGCATCATACGCTAAGTGACTGAGGATCACACACTCCCAGACTTTCAGCTCATTTTGAACACAACAAACTCATGCAAATGCATGCATCACATTGCTAGGAGTGTGACAAATGAAAATGATGTGTGTTCTTAAATCGGCTGAAATATCAAATGTATTTGATATCCTCCGACTGGATGGAATCACAGTCTGAACCAAATTCTATATCAAACACTGTGCGATATCTTCCAAAATCTATCAACTCTGACGGCCAAAAATCTGCAGACTTTCGGTAACTAGTGTCATCAAGGCCAGACTGAAAATCTGGGCAAAAGTTGTGTAGTGTATTCCAGCCTTCACATTGCTGTTGATCAGATTTAAAATGCTGAACATTCTAACAATGATGTCATATTTGAATTTCAATGATGTCATATTTGATTTTCTTCAATCTATTTAACCATCTAAGCTGCATTTGCAAAGACAGTGGCACAGTGAGGGTCTGAATATGAAGCCCACAAACACACACAAAACACTATACCTGTCCTCAGCTGTTAGTGAGGGCCTGTTTCAGCTCAACACTGGGAGGTTGAAGACACCTGTGTGTAGTCATTTGTACACAATTACCCCCTTTCAGTCTCTTGTTAGCCCTGATAACACACTCATCCTTCCTCAACAATACCATGTGTTCTGCAATAAGACAGATAGAGAAAATTGGACACAGATAGCAATATTAAAAGTTTATCTTTTACCAAGGGGCAATATTTGCTGCCTGAAAATGATTGTGATGGGAATTGTCTAACTTGTTTAGAGAATTTTTCTTAAATTAATAAATAAATAAAAATTACAACAACAAAAAAATTCACACTTCACTCATTTAATAATCCAGCTATTTAAATAAACTGTAAAATAAACTCTAATATAATCCAGGCTGTTTTCTAAAATATCAAAATCAACACAAATACAACACACACACACACACATACATATATTGAGGTTGATGAAATAAACTTAAACTAAAATAGAAAATAATAATAATAAAAAAAACAAAAGGCAACATTTCTCATTTTCTCAGTTTAGCTAGATGTACTAAAATAACTAAACCTAAAACTGAAATAAAAAAATATGTTTTTATAAAAATCACAAAATATAGACAAATAAGCAAAATATACAAATAAAAACGAATTAAAAATATTAATAGCGTCTCAATGATATTAAAATAACACTGACCTATTCTAAGACAATTACACCTTCATACCCAGAAAAGAGGCTATGGTCTGTAATGTATTTTACATTATATGCTCTATATGGTCTAGCATCACCATATATTTTGATATTATTTCTGTTTCAAGTTTTGCAGTTGTTGTGGGTGGTTTCTGATTTAGGAGCTGATTTAGTTTAGTTTTCATCAAATAGCTCCACATACATCAGCTCACCTCTGAGACAGTGAATAAAGATATCAGTCACTGCGGCATGTGAAGAGGTGCTAGAATTAAATATTAAAAAAAATAATGTATGATATATCAGAGAATTTTTTTTTCCCTGTTTTAAATATGGAGGGAATTTTTGCCTATCCTGAAATACCAAAAGGCAAATCTACTTTTACAAAGTCCACAACGTTTAGGACAGGAAAATAAGGAAGAGGTATTTGAGACCGGTAAAGGCATCCAGTTCAGATGTTGCGTGCACGGTTCATTAAAAAGGTCATGCGATGTAAATGAGAATGTGGAGGGGATCAGTGGTCACCTTTGATGCTGTAAAGTGATGGTGGTCTCTACAACGCACACATGCAACTTTTCTGACATTATATCATGCGTATACACACACATATGGAGCAGTCGGCCTGCGGTTGGCCATCAGGAGGATCTGTACTTTGTTTTCGCTGGATCTCAGAAACAACACTTAATCGTCATAATCATCTGAGCAAACACGATTCAAAAGCACAGCCTAAAGCCTGTATTAAAAAAAGAGCTTTTCAGCCCCGCGTCTCAGATGGGTTTTTAAACGGTTTTGTTTCATCTTCGTGTGAATGTACAGTCCACACAAGGAGCAAGTGATTTTCAAATGAAGCAGAGCTAGAAGCCAAACGCCCTGGGTAAACATATCAAAATCTGCGTTTAATAGACTCATTTGTCGTTGTCATGAAACAGACCGTTTCTTTTAAGATCTGATTAAGAGGTATTTTATGAACAGCTGTCACTCTGACTGGAAATATGTTGTTTACAGAGCGATTTCTTTTCAAGTGCCAGTCTGGAAATAAAATGGACAAAAGTGGCCAATTTGAGAGCATGCGACTGTCCCATTTAACACTTGAAATATTAACACATCTGTTCTGAAGGAAAACAGCAGCACCTCTTTAAAAGACTTCATATTGCTCTGAACTCTCAAAAAAATTTGCAGCTTTTTTGGAAATATTAATGAAGATTTCCACCCAATGCCCAGAAAAACACGAATCCCGCTCGGAGCGGGTCGAGTAGGACCGGTTACATTTGGTGCCGTGACCCGGATGGGAGTGAGGTTTGGGTTGCGTGTAACGAACGTTGGCCGGAGCTATGCGTGTAAACTTGTGAAGACGATGACACTGTATCAGCCTATTGAAACACGAAACACTCAGTCAGATACTCCATCAAAAATACATGCTGATAAATGGCTCGTCCTTGTGATAGGGACAGCAAGGGACCGCAGCATGAGATGAGTGGGAATGTCTTGTTTCTTGGTGGCCCCGGCTGCAACAAACGCCTCTAAATAAGTAATAAACGAGTTTGTCCATTCAGTAAGTTTATAAATTAATGAAAACCTCATTGTTTACCCTGTCCTCATTATAAAGGGCAGAACCTAAAAACACTACAACACAGAGCACACTGTATTCACACACACACACACACACAGAATAAACCGCACATTAAAACACACGCACACACTTAAAAATGCACACTCACACACACTTGAACAACACAGCTCAGTCAAGCAAAGCAAGTGATGATGAACGTTATAAATAATTAACGCCGCCCGAGTGCCAAAGTGCCATGCTAAGAGATGACATGCAAACATACGGGGGGCAAAGTCAGCGACTTGAGCGGGAATTATTCATGACCCCAGCACACCATGCAGGCCGCCAGATCAAGAAGCACCCACAGTGATGGACAGGGTGCCACCTAAATAGTGTGCTTGTTTGCCATTTGCTTGTTTGCCGTTTGGAAATGCAGTCTGCTCTGGATTTATTGGGTTCTGTGTGCAGACACATTCTGCCAGGGTGCTGCTGGATAAATCAAGCTGTGCTCAGGAAGGTTGTATGTGGTTAAAATGGAAATTGTGGAGAGTACATAAATTCTGCTCGGGCACGAAGAGGCCAAAGGGCAGCAATTAACCTTCTTAGAGAAGGTGAAACAGACCAGTGGAACATTTCTGAGTGTGTCAGAGTGAATGAAATAGAGTAGGAAAGAAAGAGAACAATGTCTAATGAGCCCAATGGGAATCAGGACGTCCAACAATCTATATTTACTTGACACCCTACTCTTATCACAGCATGAGTTTCCTACTCCTGTTCCATCCTACAAAAAAGAAAAAGCACAAATGAGACCTTTCAAATGACTATAATGGCAAGTCCAAACCAAAAAAAAAACCACAATGACCTAATTTTAAACAATAGGAAAAAACTAAAGAAATAATAGGAAGTAGCCAACAACAAAGTTGTTCTGAATTCTTCGATTTGCATTGTAACGTTAGCATGATAGTACCGAGGGTTTAATATACAAAGTGAATATCTATAAAATAACGCAGTCTGGTTTATATTCATGTCAGCATGTAAATATATAGGCTCAATTATTGATTTCATTGTGCATTATACACTAATATACAATACATTGCAGTCATTAAACATTTATTATCAGCTATTTACAGGTAAAGTACTGTACTGACATACAGTAAATTAATTTAATCTGAGCTACGCTATTCATATTCATTTTTAGATTTTCAGAATCCTGTTGGAAGTAGTAAGTCTTCCGGGTACTTTTTGCCTACTCTTTTATGAGTACTGTGAATTCAGACATACGTTTTTGTCATACCGTTTTTTGCCAAGAGACTATATAGTAGGGATTGGGAAGTATGCGATTTCTGATACAGCCAAACAATCAAGATGGTGAAAGCATCAAGCATGTAATACGCATGCTCATGACATCACTGTTTTCACAAATTCACATTTTTGTATTTTACACAAAGACGATAATGGTATAGTTTTTAAAAACTTGCACTTTGAAACCCAGTTTTCAAATGTTTGCATTTTCAGGTCACCAAAACGCAGTTATCATGTAAATAAATGGCCAAAACACATAAAATGTTTTGCGCTTTTATTTGATAACGGTGTGAACAGCCCCGAGATAATTGAAGCAATCTGAGCAATCTCGCTTTTCTCTATAATGTGTCATGCAATAACTTCCTCATTTATTTTTTGTTTCTCCTGCTGTGACAAATGTGCTGCTATGAAGTGCCGTCTATAAAACCCAGTTACAGCCTTAGAAATATGGAAGTTTGTTATTTCTCCACAGGAGTGGGTTTTCTCGAGGTCTCGCTGTATGATTAATGCATCTTAAACCGTGACGACAGTGTAAACAGGTTATATTACGTCTGAGCCAATGGTTGAGCCAGACAAGTTCACACAGACATTACATGTTTGGCTTTAGAATGACATGAAATGTGCCATTGTTTTGCTTTAGGCACCTTCTCCTGAGACTTATACATAAGTTACATTAAATACTGTACTTATTTATGGAATTTATTATGGAATAAGGCCTACAAATACAGACGAACTGGCTGGCAATTTGAAAAATCCAAGAAAGACATCAATTACAAGGCTGTATTTGCTCAGGTGACTAACCTCTTGGTAAACAAAGTTTATGTTGTTGTAGCACTTAACTAATGCACTGTATAAAAAATAGCATGTTAAGCTAATTTCCACAGGTCTGCTTCATCTGAAAACATTGCACACAGCACTGCATGATTAATTATGTGCATATAAAACAAAACACACATTTACTGTAGCCCTTCTTTGGTTGAAGGGTGATATGGGGAATATGATCCAGGTAAGTGTATTGGCATCTATGTGTGTCTACTAGGGTCAGATAACAGAGTCCAGGTGGCAAACCAGGAGCACTCTGAGGACATGGTAGAGAGCTTTGTTTTGCATTGCTAATCCCTCGTTCATTTTCTCCCTTGTTGGCGTCACCTGATCCAAGGTGAGGTGAAAAGGGGGATCGGATCAACACAATGAAGCCCTTTTAATTAGCAGCAATGCTGGGATTCGCTCGAGAGAAGTCGATGAATGGCGAGCATTACCAACACAGGCTGTACAGTAATTGCTCTGCGCTTCACGTTTGCCGATATCATTTGAGAATTTGGATTTGAGCCACCAGTATTAATTTCTACAGTGGACAAGAAATCAAAACTGACCTTATTTACTTAAATACACGTTCCCTGTGTACAATTTACCTGTGCACATTGTTCCAAGTTAATAATAATTATGATAATAATAGCAATATTTTCCTCAGCTTGCTTTGTAACGGACATCACAAAACAGAAAAAAAGTCAAAATTTTCTGGTATATATGGGGTGTAACTACATACTGTAGATATATTTATAATAAAAAAATCTGGTAAAATGCAATAATATTATTTAAACTTAAACAATAATATTAAGACTAAAAGATAAAAATCTTAATACAATTTTGATATTTCATTATATATATGTATATATATATATATATATATATATATATATATATATATATATATATATATATATATATATATACACTCACCTAAAGGATTATTAGGAACACCATACTAATACTGTGTTTGACCCCCTATCACCTTCAGAACTGCTTTAATTCTACGTGGCATTGATTCAACAAGGTGCTGAAAGCATTGTTTAGAAATGTTGGCCCATATTGATAGGATAGCATCTTGCAGTTGATGGAGATTTGTGGGATGCACATCCAGGGCACGAAGCTCCCGTTCCACCACATCCCAAAGATGCTCTATTGGGTTGAGATCTGGTGACTGTGGGGGCCATTTTAGTACAGTGAACTCATTGTCATGTTCAAGAAACCAATTTTGAAATGATTCGAGCTTTGTGACATGGTGCATTATCCTGCTGGAAGTAGCCATCAGAGGATGGGTACATGGTGGCCATAAAGGGATGGACATGGTCAGAAACAATGCTCAGGTAGGCCGTGGCATTTAAACGATGCCCAATTGGCACTAAGGGGCCTAAAGTGTGCCAAGAAAACATCCCCCACACTATTACACCACCACCACCAGCCTGCACAGTGGTAACAAGGCATGATGGATCCATGTTCTCATTCTGTTTACGCCAAATTCTGACTCTACCATCTGAATGTCTCAACAGAAATCGAGACTCATCAGACCAGGCAACATTTTTCCAGTCTTCAACTGTCCAATTTTGTTGAGCTCTTGCAAATTGTAGCCTCTTTTTCCTATTTGTAGTGGAGATGAGTGGAACCCGGTGGGGTCTTCTGCTGTTGTAGCCCATCCGCCCCAAGGTTGTGCGTGTTGTGGCTTCACAAATGCTTTGCTGCATACCTCGGTTGTAACGAGTGGTTATTTCAGTCAAAGTTGCTCTTCTATTAGCTTGAATCAGTCGGCCCATTCTCCTCTGACCTCTAGCATCAACAAGGCATTTTCACCCACAGGACTGCTGCATACTGGATGTTTTACCCTTTTCACACCATTCTTTGTAAACCCTACAAATGATTGTGCCCGAAAATCCCAGTAACTGAGCAGATTGTGAAATACTCAGACCGGCCCGTCTGGCACCAACAAACATGCCACGCTCAAAATTGCTTAAATCACCTTTCTTTCCCATTCTGACATTCAGTTTGGAGTTCAGGAGATTGTCTTGACCAGGACCACACCCCTAAATGCATTGAAGCAACTGCCATGTGATTGGTTGATTAGATAATTGCATTAATGAGAAATTTAACAGGTGTTCCTAATAATCCTTTAGGTGAGTGTATATATATATATATATATATATATATATACACACATATACACATACACACACATACATACTATTGATAAATATACATTTATATATATATATATATATATATATATATATATATATATATATATATATATATATATATATATATACACACACACACATACATACAAAACAATAAATAAAAACAATCAACATATGTCCGTCAGCTATTACACAGGTAGTCAGCAATGTCGGCAGGGTGTGTTCTTTCTCATGAAGAGAAATGTTTTGAATCAATTACTTTGACGTTTAGCACGGAGCAGGCACGCTGTCACTTCTAACCTCCAGGTTACAGAAAGCCTGTATTTGTTTAGGCCTCTCTCTAGCCCACATTACTGAAATACAGCTTCTCATAATGAGCAACACACCATGGCTTCTTTCAGCAGCGGAAGTCTGACACGCCCGCTGGGCCTTTGGCTCTCCATCTTCCAAGTTTAGCAGTCTGACCACACTTAGATCCCAAATCCTGCCCCCAATACAGTACACCACAGCACACGGGACCACCATGATAAATGAGTCACTAGAGCAGAAACAAATGCCAACAAAGTACAAATTAGGCCCCTCTGGAGATTTAGAGGTGAGGTGAGCTTACCTATCATCACAAGGATACAGTAGTCTAGGGTGACTAACTCTTGGCATTATGTCAGCAGACAGACGCACAGGTTCTCACAGAAGAAACAGAGGTGAGAGGTCAAGTTTGTGTTTTGATGAAGCCCTCTCTCTGGACTTTCTCAGGCAGTGGTTCAGAATAGGAGTTTGACTTCGCCTCAGGGCCGTCTGGGGAACGGCAATCCAGGATGAAGGCCAAAGAGAGATTGATAAGAGAAACAGGGTTGTGTTAAGTCACTCAGCAAGTTGTTGGAGCAGAGTTTTAAGATGAATAATGGCAAAGAACGGGCAATATATCAACACATTTCTTAATTTGTTAAAAAAAAGTTAAGCCAGCAATGTCAGTTGGACAAAAAGACGAAAAAAAAAAAAAAACCTGGACCTTCCTTGGTTCTCGTGGAGCCTTTGGGATGTCTGAAACGATGACTATTTCAGCCGCTTCAATCACAGTTATATCTCTTCATGCCAGAGCAGGTTATATGGTCCATATTAAAAGATCTTTATTTCCTGGTTTCAAATGGTGTCCTCTCCAGTACACCATGAAAATCGAGTTTCAGGCCAAAAAAAAAAAAAAAACCAGCAGCAGCAAGCCGTTAAAATCTCTACCCAGCCTCCACTAACATACAGACTTCCCTTTGAGGACTAACCAGGCAAAACGAGGGAGGATTGGCTCTTCGTGAGAGTTATGGAAACCCTGATCCCATTACTCGCCCCTTGAAGAATGCATTTGTGTGGCTTGGGCGCTTTTAACCTTTTGCTGCTCCTGGCTCTGGATCACCAGGGCAGTCCAGACGCTTTTTAAAGAGTTGCTTTTTGTCAACCTGATGGGCCTTGCTCCTAAAGAGCATCTGTGATTCAAGGGGCTTCAATTGGGAAGTAGTATATCCTCATTTCAAGAGCACTTGCCTCTGGACACATGGAGCAATCTTCAAGCAGAAGAGCACTGGAAATGGTATAAGTGCTGTCAGTTTAAGTAATACAAAGATGTCAGAAATCATCAGATGTGGGAGGGAGGTTAAAGTAAGAGCAGAGGAAAAGACGCAGGGTTAATTAATCATTGACAGCTGTCTGTATTAGACAAGAAGACTGGCTTGTGGGCAAAGATGAGATGAAATAGTCTTGAGTTACATAAAAGGTTGCATTTGGTTTCAGTGTACAAAGAATGTTTTACTTGCAAATGGGCTTGTATGCAAAATGAGCAAGGTGAGGAAGAATGGAAAGTGGACACTCCCAGGCGGGTTTATGCTGGTTAGTGCTAGTTAAGAAGTCTGATAAGAAACAGGATCTACAGCACAAAAACAACATATGCTGGTCTTTTCAACAGGATTACTGATAGCACAGGTTGAGAACCAGGTGCAATTATCTCACTCTCTCTACCACAAACATGCAAAACTCAAATGTGACTTCTTGGAAAGAACCAAACAAGACTACAACATTGACTCTTTCCCCAACAGCCTTTTTGAAAAAAGTTGCCAGTCACCGCCAGCATTTTTATCATTTTCACAAAAGTTTCATGTTGTATGAATATCTGAATATTATGCAATATATCAAAAGAACGAACAAACCCTCTGCTTTTAAACAACAACAACAAAAATATTCTAGCTTCATGCACTCCTTTTTTTAATCAAAACTTGAATGTTGGTAAGTTTCATAGAAAAGCAAAATTGAGCAAAAATCTGAGAAAATCGTGTTTTTGTCAAAGACTACCTCTGGATCGGATGAAGAAAGATGATCAAAACATATAGATGGAGATCGACTCCATCAACACCCCAAAGCTTGCTCATCCTTGGTAGACATTTCATTCAGTAACATTAGGCAGTTTTGATTTATATGCTGTTTAATGTTGATGGTCGCATCATTTTACATATGCATCTACTTACGTATGATATCGCTTGTTTCTGCTTCTTCGCCTGTGTTTTGATCAGGAGATTAAGCAGTCTTACAGAAGAAGCATAATAGCGCCCTCTACCATATAACAGTGAAAACACGGAAAGCCGGATATTCCCGTCAATGGCAGAGAAAGAGTTAAGATAAAAAGGTCTTCCAGTTGTTGCGTCCAATTGAAGTCAAAGACCTGATGTGACGCTCTGTTGTAAAAGTTGAAGCTTTGAAGCTACGAACTAGCACCAAATATGAACTTGCTCTTCATAATGTATCTTTATCCTCCTTTTGATGAGACAGGTGCTAGAGTGATGTGAATGCAAAAATACATTCTTAAAACTATGTGCATATGCCAAAGTACTCGACAGATGCCAAGGAATTTATTCTTGCTGCATGTGAACATCAGATGCTGGATGAGTGCTTCCATGAGGTGTGTGTGTTTTCAGATAGCCACTAAATGATTAACAGGCGTGGAGCTCAACTGTACAAAAAAGGAATAAATTACTTGAAAGCCCTAAGTGACAAGGGAGAATTTCTAGGTAAATTTAGCAAATGAAAATGGAAATGTGACAATTTTAGAGAGTAGACTGTATCAGTGGCCTATATAATATTTGGTGCTGCAAAATATAAAAAATATCAAGTTTCCCAAAGTTTAGGAGGGAAAGATGTGTAGCCATGGTTTAATGTGTTAAATTTGCTCTGTTTCTCCATCGGTACAGTGATAAAGACTTGTGGTTCTGTCTCACAGACATCATTCAGTCCTCTGGTTCACAAAAAATTGGCCAGTTAATCCCCCGTTGTTCTGGGATTTTCCAGTCCTGAAATATAACAAAGTTATCCAATTCATCATTTCAGCAGGTGAGTGTGACCAATTCCTGACCAATGCCTGGAGAGCTTTCATGGATCACAGACAGGATTTAGTGAACTGACAATTTATGGATTGCCACACAACATGGTTAATGCATCACAAAGTTATAGTTTTTCTAGATAAAAAAAATACTAAATGTTCCAAATAGTAAATAAAGAGCTGTATATCAGTAGCAAACTGCAAATTGCATCTTTTTAAAATATAGCTCCAAACTTTATGACTTCCAGGAAAACAGAGGGCAAAAAATCATGGAACATTATATTCAGAGACGCACACATTCTTGTAATGCTGTGGTAACGTACGGAAACCCATCGTAAATTTGTCTCTATAGTTCATGCTCTTGGGGTTCCAGGGCTCAGAACATTTCAAGCAGTTCTAGATTGTTAATTTTAATACAGGGAGGTAAAAGTCTAAGGGTAAAGTGTGGAACACTATCAAATCTTGGTCAATGAAGCATCAGAATTGAATTTTTAAGTAGGCTATTCTACTCCAAAGCCCTGGTTGTCTTACAGACAAGCTTGTACAAAACGGCTGCAAAAATAAGACTAAATGTACCAAAATCTGTTAAACCTATAATGATAAAGCTTGCAGCTCCGATTAAAAAATATACAATGAGTTCCAAATGAATTTTCAGTTGTATCACTTTCAATTTACCAGTGGTACAGAAAATCAGAGGCGTCATGACGTCGTCTGAGTGCCAATGTTGTGATACATTTCAATCCTTGTATTCTCAGCTCGTAAATTCCAAAGTGTTGACTGGTTTACTGGTAAGGTTTCTGTGGTGACAAGTTCCTAGGTGACGGTTTGGTGCTCTTGGGGTATACAGTGTGTTTTATGAATGACCGTGGCTGTTGAGAGTTGATCCAGTGGCTTAGAAAAAGGTTCAGCGCACACTAACAGCACAGCTTGGGAACAGCTGTAGAAACATTTTCTCAGCCTGTTTTTTCAGCCAATGATTCAAAGAGTTATTAGCAGCTCCACGAAGAACCTTCAACGGGCATGGTAGAATGGATTCCTCTGACGGAGACAAAAAGAAATATTTGGAACATAAAGAATATGACTCACAGTAAGGAGAACGTATCCAGTCTGCACCAGGAGTTCGGTCTGTCTTCAGATCTCCCCTCCAAAACCATTCCCCAGTTTCATCATAATGGATTTATGATCGATAATCTCATCAATCTGCTATATATCAATTGCAGTCATGTCTTTATTCTAAATGTCTAAGTTACCAGGTCAGCTGAAAGACACTGTCAGATATACTCAGGACATACTGTTAAAAGAATGCAGATGTTACTGGTGGGAGTGTTTGTTTAACTTATAGGCGAATGTACACCTCACATGGACAAATGAAAGAAAAAAACCTCACTGGTTTGACTTTTAGCAGACAACTTAGTTATTTTCTACAAGCTTTGTAGCCAATACCACAGACGGTATAGGAGGAGACAGACCATTTGCAGAAACAAGAATGAGTTGGGGTGTAATGGTACATGCATTTGTACCGCAAGTTTTCAAATATCCGGTTGCAGCAGTATTGACTTTTTTTTCTATTTAAAGAGAGAGCCACAGTTTTAATAAGTCACTGTTTAATAAAAAAAATAAGCAATTTTATGCTTTTTCTTGTGTAATTTTATGTTGTTTTTTTACAATTTTCCCCTTGTATGTACCTAACCTTAGGCAAAAATAAAAATAAATTAAAATCAAAACGCTCAAGGAATGCAGGAATGAAATGTCCCTATTTTTGTTTTCTCCAATTAATCTGGACTATTTAAAAATTTTTTTTAAAATGCTGCATCCACATGCTTGTATTTTATGAATAATCTGTATTTATTCATTTAAAAAGATGGTATTAAACAAATATTATTTATGAATGATTTTTATTTATCACTTTGAAACATTTATTATACTATAGTTATGTTGATTCTTCATTAATTTGGGGTAATTGATGCACTTAACATGATTAAAACTGTGATTAATTATTTTTTTATAAATTTGTATTAAATAATTTTACAAGCAACATAAAATGAACACAAAATTATAGTATAAATTATTGAAAACTGAAATTATTGTAAATACTTTTTTTTCATCGATTTTCATCCCTAATTCTTTTTGCAAGCAACATATCTAGTTACATTCTCTATTGCATATGCTTACTAATGCACATATTAGCAAAATGCCATTTATCACTGACTGGCGACTGGCTCAAAAATGCGGTGTGCCCATGAACAAGAATTGTGGTGCTAACAGATAACTCTCTCAAGGTCTCTATCCATATGAAAAAGCCATGCATCCTCACAATTACAGTGCACATGCACTCTCTTTCTCTGCTTCTGGAATTTCCTTTTGCCAGCGCTCAACTCCTCAGCAGCAACGCTACAACAGATTTGTTAATGCTGATGCTTTTATTCTCAGTCGTTCTTGTTTTTTCATTCCTTTCTTCAGACTGAAACAAACCCCTCTAGAACAGCCCAAACGACAGGGGGTCTGTGCGCAAATATGATAAGAGCAAACAGAGATTGCCAAACAACAAACAAAGACAGAGCGAGACAGAAAGAGACATTTAGAAAGAGAAGGAAAACAAAAGCGTGGAAACTGAGTTAAATGAAAAGGCGGATTAAGGGACTAAGAGAGGACGAATATTGCAACGGATAAAAGGGCAAGCAGCAGCAGAAGTGATGGATGAATGAGTCGGGTTGTGTGGATGAGTGGAAAGAGGTCTGGATGTGGGATGGCACGGGAGCAAGTAGCGGATTTCCGAGCAGGTTGTGGGGCTGGTCCTGGCAGCCGAATACAAGCCGTTTGTTAACAGCGGAGCATTAACAACCTCCACGGTCTGCGCCAAAATACATGAACGAGCTTTAATCAAACCGTGCCTGCATGTGTTACAGCTGTGGGAGCTCTCCAGAAGAGGAGGAGGAAGTGGGGAGCAGGCGCAGGTTTGGGCCCGGCCAGTTGTGGTTCCTGGGATGCAGAGGTGGGAAGCTGCGAAAACAATTTGGGCATCTGTGTGTGAAGCATATGTGGAGGAAATGGGAGAACATGCTGATTTTTTGAAGCGTGGGGAGAGATGGAGAGAGCATGAAGAACAAACAAAGGCCTGGAATGGATTATTTGGCTGGTACGGAGCGGATAGCTAATGTTAGTAAAGTCGTGACATATTGGGTGGAATTTTAGAGAGATCATCTGATCAATTGTGTAATGCCAGAAATTAGTCAACATTTCTTTGTTTTAAGGTACACTAAGGAGCATTTCTCACCTGATTTTTAGTTTAAATGTATTTACCAGTATTGAGCCAGTAAAATGTGTAAATACAAGATTAATAGAAGTTATTAAGATTGATGTGGTTTGGAATTGGTCAAATGTACTTGGGAAAAAAAAAATATGATCAGAATATCAACTTGCATAATTATGCACACACTGTAAACCATCTCTTACTAGAAAATCAATGCTTTTCTGAGCTTGGAAATGAAAAGAAACTTTTAGTTAAAAATGTATTATCAAATCAAATAAAGGTTTTTAAAAAATGTGTTCTTGCCTAAAATAAATAGATAGTATATTTTATATTCGGTTTTATATTCCTTGGTAAACTAGTTTCAGCACAGAAAATGAATGCTGTTTCAAAGCACTAAGCTAGTCCAATATAGGATCAGGGATACATGATGAAAAAAAATAGATTGATGAAAAGAAAAATCTAGTTGCTTCAGTAACTTCCTGGTTGTACCCACAAAACTGAATGTAATGACTAAACTCTGAGTGACACCACTGCATTACATACTCTGTCACCTCCCACAGTGGTGCAGTGATATAAAAAGAAGGTCTGCAATGGTTTTAATCATCGATTAATGAGACCTGCCTGCCGGATACATCTGTGTCTGCTCGCCTGTTTGCTGAATCATACCGGTTCCTGTTTATAGCGACTTGTCTAAATAAACCAGGCAGTGTAGCTAATGAAACCACTGCTCTTCTACTCCAGTGGGAACAAGCCTTTGTGGCATCAGCACAGCTGTTCCCAACACACTACAGCCATCTCTGCGCTACACCTGTTAGTTTAACCTGGATAAAAGTTTCTGGGGCAGAGAGAGTTTAGTTATTTTGTAAGAGGCCCAAAATGATCTCACAAAGTAAACATGATGACTCTGGTTGATTCAAAGTTTGGAAATGTTCAGCATGAGAATATTATTAGCTAAGTAAACGTTACTATAAATTCTTTGAAAATACATTTGAAAAGAGAATCTATACGAGTGATTCCGTTTACTTGAAAGGGGGTATGCTGCTACACCTCTCAGCATGTGTTTTGACCAAACAAAAATCCCTTGACTTTCTCTGTTTGAATTATAGGTTGTGCATCTCTAACTTTATGAAATGCATACTTGGCATCTGCTCACCATGGCAGTGTCACACATGAAAAACAAAAAGTCATTGTGACTCTTTTTACATAGGAGATGAGCAGTGAGTACTCAGGCACTTTATGTCCAGGGTTAAGATTGGTATTGTGGTCAGTCACTCACCGAGTGAATATAATTCACGTAAATATAAAGAAACCAAAAGAACACAACAGTCGGCTCTGAAAGGTGTCATGGCACCCACTACAGAGGAAAATTAGACTCAAAGAAAAATAAATACAAAAGCAGAAATAAGGGTGAAATTAAATTACCGCATTTACCGCATGCAGGAAAAAACAGCAGCAAATAAGAAAGACATCAAGAGGACATGAGAGAAAAATGTGTGCGGAGGCCTTTTCAACAACACTCTCTCTGGTTCTCAACACAGGACGATGAACTTTATGCTATACCTCCAAACCAATGCAGTTTCTTACAATAATTAGGTTGATCAGGGTCACTAAAGTGCTCACACTAATCCAGATCAGGTTATAATACTGGCCCAGACCAGACTTCTTTACCAAACAGTGCAGTTACTTTGACCAGCATGGAACTCCAGGAACTTCAGGAGGTCCTTGAGGATGTATGTCAAGTTTGGTGTTCAGAGGAACATGTTTTCCATTCCCGATAAGCTGTTTAGTAAATGACCACTACATCTTTCTTCTTCTCGCTATCTCTTCCCCTCTCCCTATCCGTCTCTCATCCCCCAACTGTTCCTTCTCTCCCAGCGAGGGGAATCTGCTCCAAGTCTTTGGCTCATGAAGAAAGGGAAGCCCCTCGGTTTAATTGGCAAGCTCCCTGTGAAGCAGATCTTTTTCACTACAAGCTTTCACAACAAGCTGTTAGACAGATTTCATCCATTATAGAGCCCGCAAAACAGCAAGGCTAGATGAGGAGCAGGGCATGAGGGGACGTAGCTCACAAAAACACTGACCGTAATTTTGTCGCCAAGAGGTTTTCCCTCCGACGTTCGGGAACGGCTGTTCTTTAGAGGTTATCGCTGAAAGTTACAGTGCAGACCCCAAGGCCCAAGACAGTTGGTATCACAGGGCGTTTTCTGATGGAAAAATGAGAAAATAAGGAAAAATGGAAACATTCAGGGGTTCAAGGTGCTGGCGAAGTGCTGGCGAGTCTCTACTTCACATTATACGGTTTCCTTTGTGGTGGCGGGACTGTCACTCTTAGTGATTGAAAGGTCTAATGCTGTGCTCCCAATGCAAACAGTAATAGCAGTCCATGTTCCCATGAGCTTTAAAATAAAGAATGACTTCATTCTCTTCTTTAAATATGATAATTATACACAGAGCAGGATAATAATCTTTAGCCTTCGTTTCCCCTTGATATGTCACACTAACATAAACACAGTTAACAACTGTGTTCCACTGTATTTAGTAAAACAACCCTCAAATATCTACTTAATCAAATTAGGAAATCAGAAAATGTTGACAGTGTCATAAGAGTGTGCCAGAGTTATTATGCAAAAGTGTAAATTATCAATTACACAGAAGCTTGCACAATACATTTTAAAAGGCATGATAAAGCATGAATATGACTAAAGGAAACATCTATGTATTAAACAAATTAAGCCACCTAATATGATTCATATTCTTTTGGTTTCTTTACCAAATATTTTTAAAACAAAAAATACAGGTATTGGCAAAAATCATGAAGTTGTTCTTGTCCAGTCTTAATTATGACTGACAATAAAACACATTTCATTTAATGCAATTCATTTAAAAAATGTGATCAAAATGTAATAAATAAAATTAACTTAAAAAAAAAAAAAATAATATCCCCAGACACATACGTAAATGCCACAGGAATTTCTCTGATCGGAGCATTCTTGAACTACATCCTAAATACAAAGTATATTTTTAGGGATACAGCTATATTAACATTTAGAAAATGTTGATTATTTTTATGCTAAATGGCTGATATTATAATTCTAGTCCAAATTGAATTTAGACTTCACAAGATTATAATGTGCTGATAAATTATAAGTGCTGATAAATCTAATTTGACCAATACCAATTTAAAAAATTGCATATATATAGTCACAACATTCCTCATAAACAAACTGTTTTCCTTACAAAAAAAAAAAATTCCTGGAGCGGTGGACTTACAGAAATTTTTTTAACAGACAGTTGGAGACTTTCAGGTTCATTAGCTGAACAAAGAGCCAATGTTCTTGTGTCAATAACACTGAAAGCTCTATTGATTTGTAAAGCAGGGAGCAGGTTTCACAGATACGGTGCTTATAGTTTTAGGAGGCTTTTCTAAGAACTGTCCAGCAAATCTGATGAGTTGTAAGTGCTCTTCACTGAGCAATAAGTGGTTGCTGCCATTACCTGTAAAAAAGCTGGGAGCTGAAGTGGAAACGGTCTCTGTTTTGGAAACATCACAGTGGTAGAATCCATTGTTCCATTAAAGCAACCCCATGTGACTCCATTGAGATAACCTGCAAACACATGCATACAAAAAACATACACGCATTCTTTACACACAGGACAGTTGCCACAATGACCCAGATTTTTCACCTTTGAATGTTTATCTTTGAATTCTGAAAAATCCTCAGGCATTTTTCTAAATTTATTTTGTGCTTCACAGAAGAAAGAAATGTCAAGACATGAGGGTGAGAACGTAACGACAGAATGTTCAGTTTTAGGTGAACTATCCCTTTAAACTCATCACTTCCTAGAAATGATGATAAACCAGAAGAAACAATAGAAAATAATGTCTCTCATTTTTGTAGACTCACAGAATAACTGGAATAAATGCACATATTTAGTATTTTTTCTTTTGTTGTTGATGCATGACTGAATAAAGTGTTTTGCAGTCTGCTAAATTGAAATTGCAGTTGTTCGTCTAGCCTCTCTGTCTTTAGCCAAATGCTGTGGTTTGTTTATGAGACAGGGGGAGGAATGGAGGGACACAGGAAGACATGGAGATTTGGAATCGTTTGGATGATGAGACTCAATCTCAGACTCTGAGCAGAGCTTGAAAGCACACCATTCCCATGCACAGCAGGATGCATGTTCTGCGGTTGCGACAGGAAAAGTGTACAGTCTAAAAACGCATAGTCTAGGAAAGCTAGACTTTAAAATTCTGGCATAAAGTTCATACTGTATCTTATTCCATCCAAGATACAGCAAATTCGGAAAGAAGAGGCCATCTAACAGACATATTAATCAACTGACTAGTCTTCAACCCAGTTTGCCTTTTTATATGAATGTCTATAATATACTAATTGAATATGCTCAAGGATATCTTGTTTACTTGCTGCTGTCTCGAGTATAACTCTGAATCTTTCAAAGATTTAATGTCATGAACCATACAAACTTTGTTAATAATAGAAACAAGTTCCTCCTCAGAAACGTTCATTGTAGCAGCCTAACCGCAACTTTGCTTTCTGGGAAAATAAAACAACAACATTTATCCACCCAAACCCGACATCTGGAAAGAAGCCAGTCAATAAAGTTTGAGCTAATGATATACAGCAGATAGTCAGTGAACCGGCACGTCTAATACCATGACTACACCGAAAGCAACCAATAGAGCACCACATTCTCACAGTGTTCACTAACACATAATAGCTGTGTCCCAAATCACCCCCTATACCATTAAATAGGGCACTATTTGAGGGGACAGCCATTTGCAGTGGAGTCCAAACCCTTTCTTCCTTTGATTTCTACTCCAAGAAACTGGTACCGTCCAATAATTTGCATTTGGAGTGGCATTCTGCAACTTTTCTTCTAATATTCTTCTAAAGGCACACTTCCTCTTCTTCTATGTGATTGCTAAAATATCACTAGATTATTGGTCCAGATCCAGCCTTGTTCTTCTGTAAGGTAGTATCACTTATCTTGTGTGACATTTTTGCTACTGAAACAGATATCAAAAAGTATCAAGTTGAGCTCAACAGTCAAAGTTCCAGAAAGTGCTAAACAGTTCCAGGAAGTGCTACTTACTTATAAGCAGCAGTAACATTTGTTATATGTTTGTTCCAATTTTTTTTTTATCTGGGGTGACCTATATATATATATATATCCAAAGCTGGCGATTCATTCACCAATACAGGAAGCCCCACAATGAGGGTTGATTTAGTTAAGACTATAAGAGCGTTTATGAAAATGCCTCACATTATTAGAGGTCTTTGGCATCTAGCTAACAGGTATCTACAATATAAAACATTATTTTGACATTCAAACTGCTTTCAAAAGAACAAGACCCTCAAGCCATTCACATGCAGACTGGTGGCTGCCAAAGACTGAGCTACAGTAACTGAGAAACATTCATAAAGTCCACAAATGTCCTTTACTTGAAGATCTCTGTAAAGCTCGGGAGAAGCTCCTGATTGTGTCTTATTCACCGCCTGAGTCCTCTGTCATCTATATTACGCTGTTCTCATTTAATTTTATTTTTTCTGTGTAACACCTGAAAAACATTAATGCACCGTTCTCTCTCCCACTCTGTGCATAGAGAGCGTTACATAATGCTTCTGTGCTTCTGCTGACAGTAACTGGAGCTGTCATGTTGATGTTTTCAGGATGGTTAGAGGCTGTATTACCTGAATGTGTGATCATGCCAGAGCAAATGCTCAGTTTTGGCATTACAGCAGCAGAGAATATCATTTCCGTGTTCTGCATCTGTTCTGTTTGTTTAATTAACTATTTGCTGTGATGTTAAACTTCTACACATGCTGCAGCTTCGCAAATATAGTAGAAACCACTCAATGACCAACATGACATCATGACTTTTGCGTAAACAGACACGCCACTTTTAAGTCAAGTGGCGTGTTATCTATACGCATTTTGAGATATCCGCGTGTATGCGTGTATGTCTACGCCATTAATGTCCAAGTGATTCCGCGTATATGTACACGCCATTAAATTTCCGAGCGAAACGAAGCAAAATGTAGATCTACATCTGGGGAGCGATATTTTTTTTTCCCTAGGATGGTAGGGGAAGACTCATAAATGCTATTAACCCCAGTGACGGGTAGGTTTAGGGACGGGGTGGAGGTAGGTCATATATTTATATATACAGTAATAACGTTAAGTCAACTGCGTTCATAAACACGCTGAAAAGCGATTGTGCGTGTTGATAGCACGCCAAAAATGGAAATACGAATTGGCGTGTCATACACACGCAATTTTATGAGATCAGTCTGCAATGATTAATGTATTAGGTATGTGGCTATAAATCTAAAAAAGAGCAATAAGAAACTCATAAAAATACAGAAAGGAAAACCTGTAAAAGTCCAAATGGAATAAATGAAAAATCGAAACGAAAAAGCAGCGGAAGTAAATGTAAATCAAACACCCAAGTGTGGTGTTTGGAATACATTATTTAGGGAACACTAGCCATGAAAAGGGACATTAAGACACAGACTATGCTGTTTTACTTTCAAATGAGTGTAAATGTTTGTGTATAAGAGAAAGATTTTCTTTCTGTTTACAAACCACTAAGCAGGCCAGTAGATTTAATTAAGACAAACTGTAGACTTTGTTTATGTGACAGAAAGCAATACATTGTAAGCCAATTAAGCACCACAACATTGCAGAATCAAAACTGTCTGTGACTAACTACTGGTTATCCCGAAGCACTTTCCTTGCAAGAACACATGAACAAAAAAAAAATTGCATGAATATGTTGTCACATTCTGGCTTCTGTTTTTAATAAATTAAATAGAAAAAAATAATGCATGCAAAATGTAGTGTTGTTATGTCTAAAGTGCTTCTTGGTTATAACAAAGTAGGAAAAAGGAATTACATAAAAGTAAAAGACTTTTAATTTAATAATGTAGTGTTTGAAATGACGCTAAAGGTAATCAAAATGTGATATATACATATATACCTATTGTGATGGATGAATGGGAATGATTACCTGGTATTAAGATGTGTTTTGGTTGATCGGATCACAAGTGAAGGTGTAAACAGGTTCTAAAGCGTCTTGAGCATGTCCACTTTTGACCCCTTCCAGAGGTAGTCGAAAACAAATTCGCCCGGATTGATTTTGCAGTGTAAATGCTCATGTGGTTGAATGTGTTCGAACAGCCACTAAAGACCGCCTACTCTCCGGCTATTGACTTAACGCGTAAACATTACAGGAAGCACACTAGCCAGACTGGATTTAAATGTACCAAGCATGATGTTCTCTCACCATTCCTGATTTCTAACACACACTCACCGTGTTCGGCGTGTTCTTGTGGCTTTCAGAGCAGAAACCAAAGCCGCCGCTCTCCATGTGTTTTTCAGTTGTCTCCTGGTGCGTTCATATGTAAATTGTGTGAAGCTTATTTTGTCCATTACATCGAAAGATCTGAAAAAACCCAGACATTTACCTGCCCATAGACCCTACACTCGAATAAATTAGGACAGAAGTGTGAAGTGGACAAAAGAGATGGATTAAAACACCAGGTGTTAACGGGAATGTGTCTCTCGTCTACTTGTGTTCCGATTGACCAAAATGCTTCTTAATACCAGGTGTAAACAGGGCCTTACTTTAATGAAAGGTTAGATTTTTGTGATTTTGTTTATGAAAGATCAAGAGGATAAACAAAGCAGATTTCGTTGATCATATTTACCAAAGTTCCCAATAATTCTGACCACGACTATATATATTAAACCAGTAATATGGTACTGATATGGTACTGACAGTGTGAAGGCAACTTTAGCTACTCTTTTATGCAAATGGGACTTTTAGAAAGGAAACTTCCCAGTATATACAATCCAGACAATGTCATAATGACGAGCATGTATAAACGGCCCCTTTCCAATCAACACAAACTAAAAACCACAGATCAGTTCACTATGAGATTAAAAGATAATCATCATCTCTCTCAATGCCAAGAATGACTTGAATTACAGAACTGCAGGTGATGAATGGACACATTTAGCTTCAGCATTGTTTCGACATATTTCTCCACGCCGCTGCACGGTCATTTGCATAGAGCAGGGGGTCTCCACATAGCTGTGGTCTTGCTGAAAAATACAGGGTGGTGCAGTTCTAAAGCCTCTGGGTTAAAGGTGGCCAAAGGCCAAGTTCAGGGTGGACCTCACGCTGGCAAAATGCCGGCAGTATAGCAGAGCCAGAGCATGTGGAAGTGCTTTAGGCCTGGGGAAGGAGCAGTCAGCCTCGCACAGAATCCCTCACCGCAAAGACAGAGAAGCTGCAAGCAAATTACTCTTCATTAGAGCCACACAGCCAGTTGCCAGGGACCCGAGCGTGGAAAAACAACAGGCCTCAGAATTTATGATGAACGCATCATAAAGGAAGGCGGTTGACATGCAACATGCCACCTGCTGATCGAACTTCAATTTTGCTTCGGATGAGAGAACGGTGGCTCTCATCGCCGAAGATGAAGTACTTTTGCATCTGTGTGCGAATTGCACATTCTTCTACTTTATGGTTCTGCCTGTTACATCAAGAAATGCCCGTCGTAATACTGCCGATCCGAATTCATGTATTTCCAGCTCCCTGTGGAGTACTTTTTTTTTAGCATTCTCTGTTCCTACGCATTGGTATAAGAGCAAGCGAATTTTAATGTGCATATTGAAAGTATTACTCCTTAAACAGAACATCTTGTCCTTCTAGATCAAGTGACAAGACCGGGCCAAAACTGCATAAAAATCCGCTAAGTCCAATTGAAAAGATTTGCAGAAGCTTTCGCAGATGTTCTGAGGAAAATTTTTTTTAGGGCTGCAATGCTGTGGTAAATTGAATTGCTATAGATATGGTTTCGTAGAGGCCATTACCCTCTGAAATGTTCCCGTCTCGTCCGCGCCAGAGAGCAGAGACCCATTACGCACGCAGGCAGCACCCCTGGCCCTGATGACAGGCCTCAGCCACCCATGGATATCATCAGCTCTAGTCCAGCGTCTCTGCTGTCATAATATCATCGTCTCGAAGGTGTCATGATAACCATCATTTTCTCCAGCGAAAAAGCCTCCACCCGGCCTCTAATGAAAACACCCGTCTCTGAAATCTGTTTTCGTTCTGGCCTGCGTTGTCGTCGAAACATTTTCATTATATTGCACCCCACCGAGTCATAATGACTCCCACATAGACAAAACAGGACACAGAGCTACGATTTCGTCTGGAATCGGTTGTTATGGTGCTCTAGAAACCTGGTCCAAGGTGAGGCTGATGGGGCAACTGGCTACCAGCAAAAGCGAGCAGTGGACTCAAGTACTCCTGAGGGATTGCTGAAATCTTTTCATGCGTTTCACTCGTTTACTGCAATAAGAAAAATCCCTCAACTGACCGAGTCGCTCTACTACCTTAAAGATGTCTCCGTTTATGATGTAGTAAAAGAACGAATATATGAGATTGTAGTCTGAGCCTAGGCTGATGTATCTGGAAGACCTCCAGGTACCCAACTGGAACACTGAAGAGCCAAATCACAAAGACTTCCATTCCAACAACCTGGAAAGAGAGAAGGTGAAAGGCTGTGAAATGCATAGAAAATACAAACCATCATTTCTTGATTACTTAATGCAACTTATTTTTTGTAATCTGAACCTCTATGGCCGAAAGAAGATTTTAAGAATCTTTTACCAAAATAAATGTATCCAGGAAATGTAATGAATTCCAGTAATTAAATATTTCAAGTGCAATAAACACAAAATATGCATTTAAAAGAACATTCGAAAATAATAAAAAAAAAATCATAAGTATTTATTAAATGTGTGTTCCATTTTGTTGAGGTGTGTGTGTCTAAAAAAAAGGTTTGAAAATCAGTGAGGTCTGGGGTGGGGTGTTGAGAATTGTGCTATAGTGTCAGCAATAACATGCCCGCGCTGTTTAAGTCCCAGCATGCAGTGTTGCCAGATATTGCTAAGAGAAACAAACAAAAGACCAAAGACGCTTAAAATAATTGGATCTGGCACCACCGTTCTCCATCATTTTTACACCACAGCAATCTAGCAAACTGTCTAAACTGAATTATATAGGGCTGTCATGATTCCTCGATTAAATTCGAGAGCTCGATTAAAAAAAAAAAAAAAATCTAATAAAAACTTGTAGATTAACTGGCAAAATACCGTAAATGGAGCATTTCACGGACGAGAATCTATGAACCGAATTATAAGAACGTTTTCTAAGGAGGCTCGATATATTAAAACCATTTAAAAATCATAATAGCATAGTGATATCGTGAAATCACAAACACTACGATTCAGTTAAATTAATACTGCAGGTTTCAGAGTGAAGTGCGACGCTTTATTTATTTACATGCGTGCAGGTTACGTGTTTCTTCCAGGCAGCGTCTCAGAGTAGCTCCGTTCACAGTAAATGCTAATCCACACAAACTCAGTCTCTGCATGTGCTGTTTGTTTGGGTTTCCCAATAAAGTGCATTTAATGGGAACACATAAACAGTATAAAGCGTTGTGTTTCATAGTGAAGTGTGGCACAGTTATCATTTACATGCGTGGAGCGCGTCTCAGCAGCTAGGTTAACAAACTCCCATCGCTGCAAATGCTATGATTTTGGGTTGCTTATAACATTCATCTGGGAACATAACATGCATAATTTCACCAAATTTGTAACAAATCATTTATAAACCTATGCCAACACAGGACAATACATCAATATTTTCTAAATATGTGAATTGTCGCAAATTCTAAATAAGTTTCAACTGTCGATGTTTTTGCATGTTTTGCTACCCACATGTTCTTGTTCAAGAAACAACAGTGGCTGTAGCATTTCTATCATAAAGAAGTGGCCAAATATTAAAAATTAAGTGGACATTTGAATTTAATGTTTTTTGGATCATGCTGTAAAGTATAACAACAACAATTATAAGGCTATTGGCGCCCTCTGCAGGCATTTATTATAATACATCATGTACGATTATGTTTAGATTAAAGCACATTATGTATTTTAACAGTGTTGTTCAATAAAACCATATGAATACTTGCTTTTGATAATTTATTTGAACCAATTATTATTGACCCTGTTATATTATGTATTTTAAGTGATTTTAAAGGCGGTTGTTCACTTAGGTCTATTTTTTTAGCACAAAAATATGATTACTCGTTTTATCTTAAAAAATAATTGCCAAAATAACCGTTAGTGACAACAGTAGAATTATACATGCAAACACTCATAGAAGTTTTAAATGGCTAATAAGTCATTCAGAGAGTTTCAATTTTTTTTTTTTTTTTACATGAAAAAATGTACCGAGGTGACCTGATGACTAAGGCCATGTGTGTGTGTTACCATTCAAAAGTTTGGGGTCAGTAAGTTAAAAAATAAATAAAAATGTTGTGATTTATACAAAATATTCAATTTATAATAATTTAAATAATAACATGTAATTACATTTATATTAAATTTTGTTATTCAATTCATTATTCAATTATATTCAATTCAATTATTTTGTCATTGGCATTTATTTTGCAATATCACAAATACTTTGTGGTTCAAACCCAAATCACTTCTGTAGAGATTTTCTCATCCGTGCAAAATAAGTTTAGGATTTTCCAGGGCCAAAAGTGTAAACAAAGGCACAACATGTCTGGCTGTCACAGCCGGTAACAGTCCCTTGCCATCATACTATGGGATTCAAAGCAAATGTGAAACAAAGTTGCCGCCACCTCTATCAGCAACTGAAATCTCCCATTCTGAGTTAGTTAGTCGGGCCAAGATTCCCCTGCTGGGTGTGATTGTCTGTCTGCATTTCTGCTTGGTGTTCCCCCAGATCTATGATGGAATGAATGATCACTGAGAAGTTTTGGGACAGGGAAAGGGCTTTTGTCCCAACCAGTCTCTTGAGTTGCATATACTTGTTTACAGGCACACAAAAAAAATCAATAAATAAACAAGACCAAAATGAAGATATTAAGGCTGCTGTAGTAGACCTGTCCATTTCCCTTGTATTGTACATCATCTGTGGTCACTAACTAGACGATTTTAACTCAATCTACAAAGCTTTCTGGTAGCAGCTTTAGGTTGCCACTGTTTTGTGGCAGCTGAAGTGACAGCGTACTTGTTCACAACGCGCCTCTCCCTGCAATTATGTCCGCTCATCACCCCACCCTCTCGCCTCTGCCTTCCACATCATTTCCAAATCAAATGAAATCTGCAACATGAAGCCAGAGACAGAGTGAAAGCTTGCTCTGTGGTTGACAGTAAACAGCTCCACTGACTATACTCAGCTTGAGTCGTGAAGTGTTACAACAGTCCTTTTGACATTTACAGACTGTCATTGTGAATTTGTCAGAGAGAAGTACCTAAAGATTTCTTAACATTGCTTTTAAGGTCTTCTCCTTCAGTCTGTTAGGGATGCTGAGTCATTCACTTCTGATTTGCAAATCAAATATTATGAAAAGAGACCTGAGAGATTGTTAAACTCTGACACCTCATAACACAAACAGACACACTACCAAAGTACGAATAGCCCCACAATCGCTTCAACCCGCGACAACATTGTAAAAGTAGCCCAGTATCGCAAGAATTGGCAACAACGGCTTCCTCCTTATAAAGAGTATGCATTGATGTCACTTTCCCGCTGGAACACGTCCCCTCAGCCAGACTGAGTGGCAAAAGAGCCTGCTGCATGACTGGATTTAAAGGGGAACTTGGCAACTATTTCAACTTAATAAAACCGTTTAAAAATCATTTGGATGGTTAAATAACCTGTTCTGGAGAGAATGGTGACTTTCCCCGCTCCCCCCAGCGTTCCCAGGCGGAAAACCAACCTTGCAACATGGGGACTAACGTCCCGGTAAGTTGGAAATAGGAAGTCTCGTGAGAAGCGAGAACGAGCGAGAAACACGAACTGCTTTATGGCAATTCGACATAATTCTATGATACTGTGTATGATGTATCACCCACCTCGGTAGACATAAAGTTGGCCGGCTCCGATAATAACAAATGCACATGAGCAGCTGTAGAAAGCGGGAGGAGGGGGCCGCAATTGAGTTTTTTTACGACAGTGTTGTGAAAATATAAGCCCCACAGCTGTAGGGGGAGCTCGATGAGAAAACATGTGACAACAAAAGTGAAAATCAGCGAAGAAATGGCTAGAGTTGCCAAGTTCCCCTTTAATAGGGGAAACCACGAACACGCCATTATCAGTATCAAGTTTCAACTAAAGGTTGGACTCGACATAAGTGTTCCTTACAACTTACTTACCAAAGATCCAGTGATCCATGGATATAGACATGCAGCCAGGAATCGTGTTTCCTGACATTTATATGTGCCTGATTTCGACCCTGGTAAATACATAAAGCAAATTTGTCAGTGAACGCTTTATGTAAATACAATGCAGGTAGGTAAAATTAAAATAGCAATGTTGTATAAATCATCATATCGTCCAGCCCTAAGACTTGTATAGTTTTAGTGTTTATTTAAAAAAAACATCCAATTATGCAGAATATAAGATGGTAAATATTAGGGATGGGGCCGATCCGATCCAGTATCGGAATCGGGACCGATACCAGCGTAATTCACGTATCGGATTTTCCCGATCCAACCTGCGGAGATATCCGATATCCATGAGCCATGTCTGCGCTTTAACGTAGTCTGCTGAAACGACTCCAAAAGTGATTCCCGCGGCCCGCCGGCTAGTCTGTTAGCTGGCTGCAAACTGTGGAATGGATATCCTGAACGGAGGTGCGGCTCAATGAGACACAGAGACCCCCCCCCCCCCCCCCCCCCCCCCCCTCAGGAAATCCATTCCGCAGTTTGCAGCCAGCTAGCAGGATAGCATTGAGCTGCCAACATGTTCGCTGTGTGGAAATCCTATGGTGGAAATACTTCACACTGGAAACACCACAGCAGAGCAAGACAGCAAAATGCAATGTTTGCAAAGCCGTATTAATTAAACCATTTGTCTGTGATGCATGTTTGCTATTCGCAGTCCAGAAGAGAAAGAGAGAGATCTCTCACGCGGTGCCACAGCGCGCACAACATGACAGCCCATCAGCATGAACGGTGATTGTTGTAAAATGCAGTCTCTACTGTTGCTAAATTGCGGGACGCTTTTAATAATAAAAAAAAGCTATTAAAAGCACAAAAATCTGCGCAAGAGAAGCTGTTCCCGCGTCGCGCGCTCCGAAACAGACCGCAACGAGACAAGCACATTATACTTTGGGCTTCATATGCACGTCTAAACGATCAAATGTAGCCTACACAAAAATGTCAAAATGACCGGCTTGGAGATTCACTTAAACAGTTTGTCTAAAATGGACGTAGTTATGGAAATAGTTGGGAGAAAATATGGTGCACTCGTTCTTAAAGGGGAAGCAGTCTAATAAACATGCTGACGATTGCTCCATTACTGCGAATCAAACAACAAAAGGCAAAGAGAAAATCACTCACAGCTCATGAATGAATAACTTTAGCTTTAATAAGCATAAATCTATCTATTATAAACTTTGCAGTGCTATTTTACTTTTGATTACTTTATTATAATTATTTTTAGACCATACCTGAATAATGTTAGTAGACCTTCCTGAAATTAAAGCACTGTGTAGGCCTGTATAATGTGTATCTTTGTTTAATTGTCTATCTTTTGTTTATCTATTGTTTAATATATATATATATATATATATATATATATATATATATATATATATATATATATAGACATACATGCATACATACGTACATATCATACTTGCCTGTAGAGAGGAGTTTATTTCAGCATCATATAAAATCAACAATAATGATAATAATAATATTAAACAGCTCTGGTATCGGAAAAGTATCGGTATCGGCCGATATCCAAATTCAGGTATCGGGATCGGATCGGAAGTGAAAAAATGTGGATCGGTGCATCCCTAGTAAATATGAATGGATGAGTTTGCCAATACAATACAACAATACAATATGTAGGGTATGATTTTACCCCAAAATTCAACACATTGACACAAAATGATATCTGCAAATCCACGTTTCGTTGCCTGGAGTTCAGTTTTTTATTGCTTTCGGAAGTCTGTAAAAATATACCTCACATTTCTTGTCAAATCCATTTGTACGTCAATCTCAAAGCTCTTTCACGTATTAGATGTGTTTTTCGCGTCATTCAGTTGAAAACAAAGTCTGCCACTCAGTCTTTTTGCCACCCTTTTTGTAACTTCAGTTACTCCGGAGTCCGGCCGATAGTGGCGTCACGTGCATACCCTCTATAGGTGCAAAACTGAACATGAAGCTTCAGCTTGGATAAAAGCGTGAAATCTTCAGATTGTAGTTATTTCTAGACATGAAATACCACGTCAAGTACAGTTTTACTAATGTCAAAAACAAAACTCATTAAATATTTGTTGTGATTAAAAAGCATCACGTCTTGTTCCACATAGTAGGCCTACAAAAGCCTCGCGTTTCAAAATCGCGCGGGGGCGGCAACAATAAACATCACACAGCTCGTTACTCTGAATATTCATGATACTATCGCAAATAAAACATGGGAATATTATTTACCCAGCAGTGAAACGCCCCCACTACTATTATTTCCACTCTTTCGTGAACAACGCAGTAACCGCCGCACGTACCTGACATTAGGGTGAGACGCTGCAGGCCACCGTCGATGCATGGTACGTGATACTGACGTCACGTGTATGCTAAACAGTCTATGATGATAAACGAAAGCGTCTAAAATACATCTAATAGCATATTTATTAAAACGGGGTCTGAAAAACAAATACTGAACATTACATTTAACAATATATTTAAAATAGCAACACCAAAAAATAGAGAAAAAACAGTCTTACAATCAACAAGAAATAGAGCTTTGCTGGAAAGTAGGCTACAGTTTGCAAACAATAGCCTATTAGCATCAGTTCCCTCCCTGGTCTGTTACTCTCTGAGCTGTGTGTGAGGCACAGCTGTCCCACTCCTGAGTGCACTAGTTGGGCTGCACACCGGGACAGCATATGCTACACTGGACTACTCATGCACACATTCCTGATCCTACATGATTGTCTGTAATTACCAGCTGTAAGCTGATAGCAGGGGGAATAAGGAGTCTATTGAGCTGTCAGTGCAGGTAGGTCGCTGACAAGGACAGGTACAGGCTGAGCAGCAGTGCTGGGAGGAGAGCGCTACCATACACTCACTTTCTATTGGTAAGGCAGTGGATGTGTCTTATAGTCTCATACTGAACATGACTAGTCCAGCTTACCATAGACTCTCAGATGGTTAAGAAACTACATAGTGTATGCATTTAGATTAGATAGACATACAGATATAGATAGATATATCGGTTGACTGACATGAACCATAGATATAACGACAGACAGACAGATGGTAACCAGTTCTGAAGGAGAGATAGAACAGGATTCCTGGAGCAGGAAGTCGTAGAGCTTGTTGGGGAGGCACCTAATTGTCTACTGCGGCATGTAATTACAAGCTTACTCAACATAAATCTTTCATTATTAAGCACTATTTCTGTCCTGGAACACTGACGCTGCGCATCCCTCAGAGAGTGAGAGAAACCTCTGCTTTTTTTCTTAATTCAGAGAGAGAGAGGACTGAAAAAAAACAGTGCTGTTTAAATGCTATAAAACTAATACTGTTTGCATGTCAGTGTGCTAAGAAAAGAACTGGATTGGGTTAAATCTGTGTCAAAAAGCAACTAAAAACTCATTGGAGCCAGAAGCTTCTTTAAAAAAAAAAAAAAGATGAACGCAATTACAGTGCAATTACATTCTCAGGTGGATTTCACCGACACCTGCCCTCAGGGTCATAAGGATGGACAGAAATACACTTATACGCTCGTTCAGCTTCTGAGTTCCGTGTCCTATGATTTTGTATAAGTAAAAAAGGCTCTTTTACATGCTTGACACTATTTAGCAGTTCCTTTACCATCAAAACTGATATTAAAATACATTCCTGGACTTAATGTAATATCATTGACATATCAGTGCACATTATTCCAAAGAAAAGCAATATTTGTCTTCATAATCTTTCATCAAAATGTAATAATTTGCTTCACCTCTGACATTATTTTTCGCCTGACCTCACCAAGCCCTCTTATTTTTCAACCCTTCCTCTCCAAGCACCTGCCATATAGAGACCGCTTTTCATCATCCAATCTATTCCCAGTAGGCAAAACCAAGTCCCACCATGCCATTTTTCACTTGGAATTGCAACACATAATGAAATAAAATATTATTTTTCATGCAGACTATAAATATCAAATGACACTGGTGTTGAAAAACTTTGTCTATTTGCATTACTTTTTAGGTATTATTAAAAAGTGCATTCTGTGACACATAAAACACTTTTTAATGTGAAATGCACAACGCAAATGAGTTATGAAAAGTGACATTTGTAATCCACATTGTTTTATGTTTATACTTCTTTTACACTAAGTTAGATGCAAATATACTGCTATTAGATGCCCCAGTATCATGTCAATCACTGTAGTTGTGCAACCAAGATCTCCAAGAACTTATATGGACTCATATGTCTCCTATCTGCCTTATGTTTGTGAATACTGCCCCCTATGCTCCAAAAGTGTAATAGCATTCTCCATTTTCCACTATGAAAAGAAACATTGAAAATGTTTCACTGGCAGTCCTCATTGATTTTCCCATACATTTTTGTGAAGAATACATAAGATATTTTTTTTTGTATAAAGAATCCTTTTTTTATTCTAAAAGGGGAAAATGTTTTGGTAATGAAAAGACGATAGTATGAGCTCTGTGGAAGTCATTGCAAACCATTCAAAGAACAGAATAAGTGATGCATTAAGCGCTTCTCTCTTAAATCCTGTTTTTACTGGCTGATGTTTTCTGCACTTCATTACTCAGTTCATGTGCTGAATCAACAGTTACAGTCAATCCATTCTTAATGCCACTGGGCCAAACGCCAGCCAGGAGGGGTTGAGCTAAAGTTCTATAAAACAGTTTAATCTCATCTGTCTTCTCGTTGTCACCTGATTGATCACGTATGTAGTTTTAAAGACAGTTCACCCAAAAATTAACATTCTCTCATTACACTCTTTTTGATGTTGTTGTAAAATTCAATAGAAATTAAGAATCATGTATTTTGCGACGCTGTATGTGCGTACATGGTATTTTTACCTGCTGAGAACTCGTGGAGAGCTTATAAAATGTGTAAAGGAGTCAAAACAGAATTTTTTTATTTCACACAAACAAAGATCTGCTGTAAGCAGATGGCATTTCTGATGCCTGTACCGACCAGTAAAGGGCAACGTAGCTCTTATGTGTGCTTGAGGATTCTGTCCTTAGGGTCGCATTTTGTGACATGTCCTGGTTTTGGTTCGATCAGGGGTGTCCAATCCTGCTTTTGGAGGGCCACTGTCCTGCAAAGTTGAGCTCCAAGTAAACACATCTGAACTAGCTAATCAAGGTCTACTAGAAACGTCCAGGCAGTGTTGATGTAAGTTAGAGCTAAACTCTGAGGACAGTGGCCCTCCAGGACCGAGACACCCCTAATTTAGATGTTTTTGGTACATTTAGATGTGTTTGGTCCATGCCGAATTCATCGAGAACTAGTCCTTTTCAATGTACCCTTTTCTACAACTCTTTGTACTTTTCCTCTGTGCCTGTCTCTTGTTTGGTATCCAAGTAAGCATTAGTAAAGGCACCAATGTAATCACAGTTTGTAGCTACACTGTAGTATAGAGTTGTTCAATCCAGAAAAGTAGAAAATAATCATTAGATTAGATGGGTATTACATTTTTTGTTAAAATTTAAGAAAAAAAAATCTGTTAAAAAACTATATATATATATATATATATATATATATATATGAAGAATAAAAACCTTTCTAATTTTTAATAAGAAAACATTATAAACTTCACTAAATCTGGTTAGATGGATACTTTTTAGATCAAAACAAAATGGAGTAAGAATAATAATAATAAGATCTGAAAAAGTTTTATCTTACACGATAGTTTAGATATTCTCACTGGAAAACCAGACAGAATAATTTTAAGCCAGATACGCTGACTCACTTTAAAAACTAAAAATACTGATTAAGAACTTCTATTCATCAAAATAACACTACATTATTATAAACCTCTGTATGGACAAGGAGAGTGTTTAACTCCCCCATAGTCTGCGGATCTTAAATTCCGAACTGCTTTCCCAGCTGTTGAAAGCACGGCAGGCATGAGCGAGATCCACAGAGGAGTAACGGATGTCTGTCCTGTGGGATTATCATGCTGAACAGTGCTGAGCAGCAGCGGATTTAAAAGCACTTTACCGATAATAACAGCCCTCCTGAATGAAGAACAAGACCGCTCACAAAAGTAAAAGGGAGAAAAGGGACTCTGTAAGAAAAGCTGCCATGGTAAAGAAAACACAGTCTCATCTCTGGACTCTTTGAACTGTTCAACCACCTGCTCTCCTCCAGAATAATCCCTTGTTCTTTGATTTCCTCCCTTTTCTCTTCATAGCGCTATAACATATGTCGTTGTACAATGTAAGTTTGTTTCTTCTGCCATTCAAAGGGTGGGATCTCCAACCAGAAGGGTTATTACAGAGGAGGAAAGGAATTTTTGAAGTCTTGCATGTTATGGGGCTGGCTGTGGGGTGACTGACTTGTCTCTATCATGTTTTCCTCCCATTTGAGCATGACTTCCGGCACAGACATGTACTTGCATTTTGTGGTACGAGCATTTCGGAGCAAAATTCATCTATTCAAATTCTATTCATTTACATTCTGACAAATTTCTGATGGCTAGCTTATAAAATCTACCTGGCTGTGCTATAGCTTCTAGAGTTTGCTAAACTGTTAAACATGGGCTTTTCAGCACATCTTTTTAACCCGTCAAAACGCTTTTTATGCCTGCTACAGACCGTGAGATTTCAGCAATCCATAAGATCATTTCAAATCAGACATGGATCTAATAAACTATGACATGACTGTACGATGATGACACCTATTGAATCGTAGGCTACGACGCAAGTTAGTAAAACATCAAGTCACCTTAGTTTATATAGCACTTCATACAATATAGATTGTTTCAAAGCAGCTTTGTGATAA
The DNA here is from genome assembly GCA_030578255.1 of Tiaroga cobitis. Taxonomy (NCBI): domain Eukaryota; kingdom Metazoa; phylum Chordata; class Actinopteri; order Cypriniformes; family Leuciscidae; genus Tiaroga; species Tiaroga cobitis. Next base: position 34,516,064 of record CM060602.1, on the reverse strand, counting down.
CAGGAAAATGATGCATTTCGGCTGTTGTTCAGCTGAAGTCAGTTCAGTGTTGATTCTGTTCCTTTGTAAAGATCATCAATTATTAAATGAGTTAATTTCATCTATAAAATAGTTCTGCAAAAAAATGATGTTTTTATGTGCACTGAAAAAAAGAGGAGGAAGCGAAAGAGGAGAATATGGACATGGCTAGGAAAAAAAGGCCATCTTGGCATGGCAATCTTGTAAATGGAACTTGAGGTAAGCGGTTTTAAGTTTTACCGCCATGTCGCGTTGATCAATATGCCATTTCATGTTGCATTTAGTCAGTAGATGTAGGTCGTCGCAGCAAACACAGTGAGAAGATCATGCTAAATTTATGACACTGTCAGGTATCAGGTATTATCGTAGGCTATCTTTGGTTGCAAGACTGTGACAACGGCCGTCTTTAATTCTTACTCGCAGGACCTCCGTTTAGGAGCCACGACCACAGAAATAGCAGAGCAGATCAAGTCCACCACCAAACCTGTATATTTTATTTACATTAATAAATTGTTTTATAAACTATACAAGGAATTTTCATGACTGAACTTTGAATAAACCGTTCGATTCAAAAGGATTTATTTTATGATGCCGTCCTGACCTTTTTGGATCCTCTAAGTTTTGCTTGCCGGGACTTTCAATGGAGGGACAGAAACCAGGTCTCATTAAACATTTCTAAAACTTTGTTTCAAAGATGAACTCTCTTGGGTTTGGATATTATGAGGGTGAGTAAATGATACATTTTTGGGTGAACTAACTATTTAAGATACATGTACACATCTGAAACAAAGAGTACAGAGTCTGAAATAAATATAAAAACATATATAATTAATTCACAAACGCAGAATCGAAGTCACATGCATGAATACTAAAAGAAAACATGCTGACTTTTGTTTTCACATGTTCAGCTATTGTGCACAAACGCAGCGGTGTACTCGAGGAAATTCAGGGTTTGAATCAAAGACGTGGCAGGAGCCCTGTTCATCTTAACTGGCTCTTCATGCAAACTCTTTCATCTTTCTCAGCTGCCATCTTGAAAGGTCACAGGGTTTTGGGCACCATGGGGCAGTGCATGCTGGGATACATAGGCAGTGGAGAGACCACCCTCCAGTGGTCCTGACCTTCACACGCTTCTGTGCCACTTGTTGCCAGGGTGAGCTGCCAGCTGTCTGGCAACAGAAGCCATTGCCAATTGTTCTGGTTCTTTCAGTTTGAAATTATAAAAGCATGTTACTATCACCTATATTCAAATTGTATTTTGAGGTCTTACTTCATTTGAATCTATCTGTCAGACCTGTGCAACTGTTACTGTTTTGAAATTGCACTCAAAACTGACAATAAAGGTGATAATCAATCAATGCTTTGTGAACAATATATATATATATATTGCAATGAAAATATTAAATTATTAAGTTGATAATGACATGCAGCACTCTGGCTGAGTTTAAATAAGCTTTTCAAATCAATTTTTAAAACAAAACTCAAAAACTTACCAATGAAAAATTAAAATATGAAACATTTAGGTTTTTATTTTTGTCTAGTGTCACAGACAAAATAATAAATATATATTTACATTTTCCGTTTTCATTTTAGTTTTAGTAATTTTGTGTTTTTGTCATGTTTATTAGTTTCTTTTATATTTTATTTTATTTAATTTAACGTTTCATTATGAAGTTATGAAAATGTTTTCATATTTTTAGTTTTAGTTTTTGTAACTATAATGACCCTACCGTGCAGTCTAATAAAAAAAGAAAGAAAATAAAGTAAATACAAATAGTACATAAGGTACTGTATTTACAAATAACGTACAAACCCAGAAAAATGTAAAGTTAAAAATTTTAACGTCAAGTCAATCTGTAAGAGATTGAACAAAAGTATCTAAAAGCGTACATTAATTAAATGGATCAGTATCAAATTAAAAGCTCTGTTATAAATAAATTGGTGTGTGTGTGTTGTGTGTAACATTTTTGTGCAACATGGAATTATCTCTGTCTGACGGTACTAACCCGACAAACCAGCATCATTAGCTATAAATGTGCTTGATCCCTGTCCTAATCCCTCTGACTAGACATGTTAATGCAGGCTAACACCTTAAATTCTCCAATTAAAGTGATCAGACAAACAATGTTCTCATTCATTTTCCTTAATCTGCTCATGCAGAGGGCACAACAGTGAGGGAATGTGACACCCTGCCTACATGAAAGTGCTGACAGACTTAAAGAGCTTTGCAAATGTTTTAGTAATTAAATGAAACTTCATTTTTACGGTTAGCACCAACATACTATATTTTAGACAAACATCACATGCTTTTGCAGTCTAAATGTTAATCAGTTCTATAGGAAGCAGTCACTCAGAAGAGACTGTGATTGAAGTCACTGATGCTATTTGGAGATAGAGACAAATGTCTCTGAATTTCTGAGCATGGTTTTATGTGCATACATTCGTATTGTGGATCTGCGGCCCCCAGTTTCCCATGGAAACAATGCAGGATGGGCTCCTGTAACTGGAGAGGGCTGAATGGTCCACAATGGCACCGATGAGAGATAAAATGAAATCAAAACAAGCTGATGACAGTGATGGCACTGGTGTCAAAATTTGAGACGAGGGTCACCACCACCCCTGCCCCCCAGATATTTCAGAATGTCCTTTCCAGACACACACACACACACACACAAACTTATGTCCATTTCTTATTTGTAGCCAGCGATGACTGATAGCTGTAGGCTATCTTTTCATTCGCTTTAAATAACCTACATTTCATCACTGGGGTGAAGGTCAGAACAAGTGAATTATGTAATCATATCTAGGATTAAAAAGTAAAAGCATTTATGTCAAAAGCAGGGGGAACCTGATTGGTCGGGGCCCCCAATCACTCAGTAATGTGTATGGTCTGTCCTTTGAGCTTTTCTCTGAGGGGGTCTATGTCATTCTCATCCACTATAGAGATCTGTCACACATCTGCCACCATCCTTTGGAGGCCTACAGAGACATGTTCATACTCTGGGATTTCTCTGATGAGATGTGCCATTAATTCTCCTTTCCTTGACGGTTATAATGACAACAGTGTCAGGTTCCTTTAAGCGTTGCTCAGGGACAAGCGAGCACACGGAGGCCAGTGTTAAGCTATGAAATGATTAGACCACACTTTCCCCCTTTAAACAACAACTGCAGTCCAACTGTGACAGATTACTGTAGTGGTTTATACAGAAGATGCCTGTAGATAATGCAGATTGGATTCCTATTCAGAACTGGTTCCAATAAAAAAGGAGAAAAAATTCAGAACCAAATTGACATTTGTTTGTTTGAATGAAATCTTGTTTCTGCCACGAAACAAAAAAAAATTGAGAATTTTTTTAATCTTTTTTTCTCAGAATTGCGAGTTTATATCTCACATTTCGGACTTCAACATTCGCAATGGTGAGTTTATATCCCAAAATTCTGACTTTTTTCTCAGAATTGTGAGATTTATAATTGTGACGTTTTTTATTTCGAGTTTATATCCCACGATTCTGACTTTATTTTCGAATAATGCGAAATTTGGAACAACGTACTAAAACACTCTGACAGCATTTGCAGAACTGCTCATTTAGAAGTGTCTCAACACTTCAACAGTGCGAAACAGACAGCATGATCAAACAAATGACTCTTATGAGTCTTCTTTTTGGTGAATCAAAAATATTCAGTGCAAGTATTGTCCGACACCTGAATGAATGACTATTAAGTTCAATAATACTGTGCAGCTTAAACAGTACAACACCAAGGCCATGAATGCAATGCAAGCTGCTTTGGATAAAAGCATCTGCCAATACCTACATTTTTAATGTAAAATCTAGGCTAATAAAGACGTGTTCTGTAATATGATTAAAATCAGGAATGGTCAGAAATCAGAGCCGTTAAATACTTATGATTCCCATACCTATCAATTTGGAACACACAACACCAGTCAAAAGTTTGGACACATATATCCATATTTTAGACTACTATAATAAGATACATTTTATTAGTATAGTTATTTAGAATTGTAATGTCATCCAAATGCATGACACAAATGGAAGTGTGGGAAATTATGCAGTCATCATAAAATGTTTTTTGTTTTGTTTTTGGACAAGAAGTTGTTCTTTTTCAAAGTGTCATGGAGCACTTTTGTTTTACTCAGGTTCTCATAGCGTCTCACTCTCCACGTTGCTTCATAAATTCACCAGTTCTGATTGATTGCAGGAGTTTTGACCATTTTCCTAGTCAGCCTTTACTTTTGAAAAAAAATGTCGTTCAAGGAAGTTCAGGCTTTACCCCAATTAGACCTGTTCTCGAAACATTACACCATAATGGCAGATCTTAAGCAGCACATGTTTTTGATTTGAGACAGTTTTTGCAGTCTTGAGTCCTGGCAAAGCGTAATTTCAAAACAATTTCAACAATTGGATGGTTTACATTTTTGGTACTTTGTTGGAGCTCTCTGAAACTGAGCTCTGTTGTTCATTAAATGTAAACAAGAGCTCACATTATCACCTGCTTCAATCCAGAGGAGTACGACTCAAAGAGTCAACATAAATTTAGCATTCATCTGACTTTTTGGGGATTTTGGAATGACTTGGTTTTCCAACAAATCCAACGTAAATGCTGCTACTTAGTCATTGTTGCTTTTGGAGCTATCCAAGTCTAATTGCAAAGGCAGCATAACAACATGCCATCACTACCAGACTAACTGTATGTGATTGGCATGTTGCATGAAAGGATAACCCTGTGGTTTCCATCCATTCCCCATTTACATTTATTTTTTAACTGGCAAGTTTCACGCTCCGTGTAGGCCTTTAAACACCTCTTAGCTTCCATACTTGACCCACCACAGACACTGGAGCATCTCATCGGGACTGTAGCAGACAGGTATGAATTGGAGCCCACACTGCTTAGATCCAGCTGGGTCATTAAGAACCACATCCTGGGCCAAATCAAACACAGCCCCTGCCCACAGACAGACATCAGTCCACATCCTCCAGCGTTCTGTTGGAAGCTATTAAACTGAGCACAGCTACATTATGGAGAAAGATGTTATGAAATGTATTCATTAATCTGCAGATGCCAAACATATAAACATTGTCTGTTGTTCAAAGGTAGAGGTGTCCTTTGTGGTTTTGATATAAAATATCTTCCATAAGCATTCACTAGAGCCATAGTAAAATGTGTAAAGCAGATTATGTGTGATATATTAAAATAAAGTCTCATGTGGGGCTATAAATCACATCAGGAAACTGCATAAGAGATTAACTCTCACTTACGCAGAATTAACTTGTAATGAGGTGACATTTAAATATTAGTGTTTACATTTATGCCATCTTACTCTGTTAGTGTTTCCCTACTAGACATAACCCTGTTGATTTTGGATTTGAGTGAGGCCTTTACCACAGAACAGTGAAATTTATACAACTCCACTATGCTCAGACAGACGACACCGTTTGGAAATTAAAAAAATATTCTTTTTTAGCATTGGCTGTCATTATTAGTAAGAACGGGAACCGTAAAGAATTTAATGGTGCAGATTCTGCTGAGTCCTCAAACAAGTTGGGTTCCTTAAAGGGTTAGTTCACCCAAAACTGAAAATTAAGTCATTAATTACTCACCCCCATGCTGTACCAACCCCGTAAGGCCTTCGTTCGTCTTCGGAACACAAATGAAGATATTTATGATTAAATCTGAGAGGTGGATCACTGCTACATAGTCTGCCTAAGGGAATGAAACTTGACGGCCCAGAAAGTCATTAAAGAAAATGTTTAAATATTCCATGTCGCAACAGTGGCTCAACTATAAGTTTATCAAGCGACGAGAATACTTTTTGTGCGAAAAAACAAACAAAAATAACGACTTTATTCGACTATTGCTTTTCTTCCTTGTAGGCCTGAAACGAGACTTCGAGAGATTTCCACGACGCATGCGCAAGAATTGCGATCTCCTTCAACTACTTCAGTCAAGTTCTCGCACGTGCACGTCGTGGAAATCTCTTGAAGAAATATTTTTGGGGGAAAAGAAATGCATTAAAATGCACAAAATATTTCCAAAGGATTAGATAATAATGTTAATCAATTTAAAACAATTCTTGTCAAACGTGTTTCAACAGACTTTTAATGACTTTTTTACAGTGTGTTTAGATGTGGCATTAATGCAGTCTAATAACTGGGTTAACTACCCATATATTACAGTAAAAAAAAAAACACAAGAGCCAGCACACAAGAAAAAGTCCACAGTAAACAGAGTTTAAAGAGTCTGTCGGAGTAATTTAGTATGCCTTTCTGTCTGTCCGCCCACATCAGCGGAAGAACGAACGTTCGAGAACCATTAAAAGAATCGAACACCATTCACATGAATAAATTATTCCTCTCTTTTCTTGGACCTGCTTTTAGTGGTCTTTCCCAAGTAGACATGAACCTTTAGTAGGACATGGCCTTCTTTGCATTAGATGTGCCAGATGTATTTCATAAGTCATTCACAGCCTGTCTCATAACATTAAATTTTCCCCTGGATTTATAGTACAGCCACCTCTTACAGGGCATTTTCCCTCCTGTCTTGCATTACTAATCAACCTGTAAAACTCACACTGCCTCACCAGAGTGGCGAAGCAAAAATAAACGCTGATCAGCCGAGCGTCTATAAACTTTGGGCACAATGCCCATGATCATAATTGCCACACTGGTTTGTGTAACTAAAGAGTGACAAAAGAAACTTGGCTGATGAATGAATGAATTTTTAGTGCAGAGGAGATCTTTAGTTTTTGACTCACTAGTGTGCTGCTTAACAAGGCGTCGAGGTTTGTTAGTTAGCATGATCTATTTAGCCCCTGCTGGCAGAAGCTGCCAATACAGCAGTTTGCAAGCATAAGCATCTTTATTTTTTGCCATACAAAAGTGACGAAATATATTGTTTTCCTTTTTTGGCAAACAAAATAAGCATTTTGTTATATTATTGTATTTTTACTCTGCAGTGAGGATTAGAGTTAATTTTTTATTGTACATTTATAATGAATTACATTAATGGTTTTACAGTCCCAAATGTGTATTTTTTATTTATATTCATTATATTCTTATTTTTATGTTTTATAGCAAATTAACACATCTTAAATCAAGGGTGGTGGTCAGTGGTGTCTTGTGGGAAATTACCGAAATTGGCAGCTGACATTTTGTGTGAAAAGTGACACCAGAAAATCCTTCCTGTGTGTCACATTAAACTCATCTCTTCTCCGGTCTGTATTATATGTGACAAAATAAAACAAATAGAAGGACAAAAGCAGATCTGTGTCTTTAAACATGGATCAGCATCTAGCACGCACATTTCAAATACCACATTGAGGATTCAGGGAAGACTTTGCTCTTCTTGGCTGTTTGATTTCCTTTGCATAAGACATGCTTCTCACATGACCAGATAACGTTCTTGTCCTCCAGCAGCTGGGTCAGACAGGTGGAAGCCCTCCCTCTCATTGGACAAATTCAGTAGCCAATGCCTACCTACAGAACTCGGGAGGCAAGGGAGTCTAATTGGTTTAAGCTGAGGGGTAGACGAAGGAAAATACGTTCCAGAATTAACTTGAGACTGGCAAGGCTCAGGCCTAACGTTTACCCGAGGGGCCGACAGACAAGTGGAGGACGGCTGGCACTTGTAACACTCAACTCATTTGACAAGCTGTGGAAGGCATGAAGGGAAAACATCTCATGGGATCCATTGGAAATTTAAAAACAACTTTTTAAAATGGCAACTAATTAGCCACTATTGTGTCTCACAGCTGGGCTGTTCGCAGGCTTTTGGTGAAGATCACTTCTTCAGTTTTATTATTTTCATACTTTATTCAGCAGGTCAGTTAAATTGAAGGGTTTAAAATTAGGGGAAAGAGTAAGTATTAAGAGTTTATGAGAGATAATTAAATAATTGAATCCCTTTCTGTTTTTACATCTCAACTATGCTAGCCTGGGAAAACCCAGACAACTTCCGGCAAATTTAGATTTGCTCTGAAAGTTAGTCTGGCAAAGAGCTCATTCAAGCCCATTTCTAATCCATCGAAATCGAGGCACCAATCAGGGGTGCGTTTCCCGAAAGCATCGTTAGCCAACTATGGTCGCAAGTTCCGTCGTTACCAAAAGAGTTCAATGGAAATTGCGACCATAGTTGGCTAACGATGCTTTCGGGAAACGCACCCCAGAAACGTTGGGGCGGGCTTTACACGATGACGACAGCACTGGGATTTTGAAGCAGATTTTGTAGCCTACATTACAAAGATGGATGCCGCCGTCGAACATCACTCGTTCGAATCAGCTATCCGGTCTGTTTTAAGCGATTTGAACGTTTCCTTTTTGTTAAAAACCGAGCAAAGAACAACACTCGGAGATGTTTCTCCGCCGGCCGCCGCTCTGCATACGTCATCTCCTTCATCGCTCTGATTGGTTTTAGGTCTACCCGCGACGTCCGTTGGTGACGCCCCTCTGGAAATGATTTGTGTATGACGCTTTGCCAGACCATAAACTCAGTTACAACTGAGAATGGTCTGGTTTTAACCAGGCTACAACAATACAGTTCCTGAATTAATCACTGGTTTTAAACAAATCGGTTGAGTAAATGATTCAATGACTTGATTAATAGTTTATTAGTTCTTGTTTGAATCTGTTGAATGAATGATCATCCAACTCACCCAGAGTCACTTGTTGCCACCTATTGGACGCAAGCAATCTTACTTACTCCCCACTTTACACACACATATATTTAATGACCAGATAATGACACAAAAACTTTGTATTGGCTGTAGTTAATAAAGTTTCCCTTCACATATCACTGGTGATAGTCATAGTAACAAGACCAATAGAAAGAGATAAATTGTCCATGAGCTGGGCTAATATATCTCACAGAGGAACAACAGTTTTGATCTCATATTCCTGAACAGAGAAGGAGCCAGAACCACTAATATGTCTTTGATGTGTGGGGTTTTCCATAACCAGATCTGGGGTCCGAGTCTAGTGACAGCAGGGCTTCTCATTATTATGCAATTAAGAGGGTTTGTCTCCGGCAATATAACTTACTCAAATAGAGTGTCTGTAAAAATTAGGGCTCTAGTATTGTCTGGTTTTGGAGAGCCAGACTGTCTACCAGGAGATGCTGGAATTTAATGGAACAATTTAGGGACAGTGACAAGAAGCACAAATAGTTTGTAAGTATAATGTGGCCAAAACCAAAGACTCTTTACAGAATTAGAAAGCGGTTACACCAGCATACTTGAGTGGCATCACTGTAAATCTTTAGTGTCTATTCAAAATCTCAGTACAAAACTTTCCAGTGTCGTTCGAAAGGCCCCAAATATTCACATTCTTTATTGTTCTTTGCTTAGGGCTAACACGAATTTTAAAATAACCTATGCAGTGGTATTTCACACATCCTCTAAAGTCACTTCATGTTTATTTACATAGCACTTCATACAATAGATTGCTTTAAAACAACCAGCTTTACATGTCAGTACTCTCCAGTGTCCATTGAAGCTTGTTTCCACCACAGAATAAAACATTTTAAAAAAGATAATTGCTTTTTATCTCACAATTGCGAGTTTTATATCTCGCAGTTCAGACTTTATAACACCTAATTGCGAGTTTATGTCACGCAATTGCGACTTTATATAATGCAATTCTGACTTTATATCTCACAATTGTGTGTTATTAAGTCAGAATTGTGAAATATAAACATGCGATTCTGAGAAAAAGTCAGAATTGCAAGTTTATTTCACGTAATTCTGACTTTATAACACACAATTGCGACCTTATATCACACAATTCTGAGATAAAAAGTCAGAATTGCTAGTTGTAAATTTGTAGTTGTGATAAAAAAGGCAGAATTGTGAGATAAAAAGTGGCAATACCTTTTTTTTTTTTTCTGTGGCGGAAACAAGCTTCCATAACTGTCTGTCCTCGATGGACCGAACAGAATAAAAAAATGAACTGGATAAGATTTCCACGTCAAAGAAGGCGGACTCCCAGAACACACCTATTCCTTTTATATAATCACCACTGACAAATAGTAGTTCAAACGTGTTTACCAGTTCAAAGACTTTGGCAAGCTGTTTTGAACCCCCCAAACAAACTCCAAACGAACTTCATTTTGTCCTGAATGACGCCGCACCAGTTCCTTCATTGATTTCGCTTGAAGTATATCATGGCCTTAAGGTCTTCCTACTACCATCATTGCCAAGCTCAGCGGCTAAGTCAGAGGTCAGAGGATGCTATGACCTTGAGGTCAAGCCCTCGTTAGGCCCCTGCTGATCTGCCGTGACTGATTACCTGACAGCCTAATGAGTGAACAGAACAGGTTGATGTATGTATTAGAGCCCGTGGAGTCATGCATAGATGTATGAGCCGAACGCTGACGGCAGCACACCATCAGGACATCAACGCTAGCAGCGGGCGGCTAGACAGATGACTTTAGCACCTACTAGCTCACACACACCACTCTAGCCTGACTAAAAAAGCTCTGCTCATTTATTTCTGGCAGCCACGAGAGCGTTTTTCATCCTGGACTCGATGACAGGTCTAAACTAAGAATGCACTCTTCAGAAAGTCTCCTTAGGAATCTTCTTCTCTGATGTGGTTACAAGAGAGAGCGGTTTATTCGTCCTATCAGCGGGTCGGGTCGGGTTTGCTCGTACCAGTTGGGACTTTTCATGGATCAGGGTGAACCAGCAGACGGTAGAAATCCTGAAGGCTCTGAGTCCCCTGGGCTGTACTCCATTTCTATGTTCCAAAGACTTCCACAGAGGTCATCAATCTTGTCTTCAGTCTTTGTCCTTGGGCTGTTAGCATACAATATATATATATATATATATATATATATATATATATATATATATATATATATATATATATATATATATATATATATATATATATATATTTAACTAAAAACACAATTCATTGTATTTGTTGTATAATATATGATGTTTGAGAACGTCTTCAATCAGTCACTTATCTATCTATCTGTCTGTCAGTCCGTCCGTCCGTCCGTCCGTCCGTCAGCCCATCCATCCATCCATCCATCCATCCATCCATCTATCCATCTATCTGTCTGTCTTTCTGTCTGTCTGTCTGTCTGTCTGCCTGTCTGTCTCTCTATCTGTCTGTCTGTCTGTCTCTCTGTATGTCTTTCTGTCTCTCTATCTGTTCGTCTCTCTATCTGTCTGTCTGTCTGTATCTCTGTCTGTGTGTCTGTCTGTCTGTCTCTCTATCTGTATGTATGTCTGTCTGTATTCTGTCTGTCTGTCTGTCTGTCTGTCTGTCTTTCTGTCTGTCCGTCTCTCTATCTATCTATCTATCTATCTATCTATCTATCTATCTATCTGTATGTCTGTCTGCATGTCTGTCTGTCTCTCTATATGTCTGTATGTCTCTCTATCTGTATGTCCGTCCGTCCGTCCGTCCGTCCGTCTATCTATCTATCTATCTATCTATCTATCTATCTATCTATCTATATATCTATCTGTCTCTCTATCTGTCTGTCTCTCTATCTGTCTGTATGTATGTCTGTCTGTCAGTCCGTCTCTCTATCTATCTATCCGTCTGTCTTTCTATCTATCTGTCCGCCTGTCTGTCTGTCTGGCTGTCTGTCTAACATTTTTTATAGGCAACGTGTCTTTGCAAACTTTACAGTTTACAGTTTTATTATTTTCTTTGAATTTTAATTAAATAATAATTTTAAATTCAGGAATTGAATTGGAATTTAAAAAGAGTATTCTCCATTCAGTTGAATGGTGTTTATAAAGGCTGATAAACAAATTGCATATTGGTCTCTCTCTGGCTAATGCTAACAGGAAAACAAAACGGTTCAGATTAAAACACAGCTGCCTAGTCTAAACACAGAAGGCAGGCTGTGGATTTGGGCCAAGTACACATCTAAACCTCCAACACAAACTATTTTTACCCAGCTGACAACTGGAAAAGCACTTATCTTTGTAAAAATCGAGCGGTATCGTTTTCCATCATTTAGAGGTGTTTTATGACTACTGTGAGGCTCAAGGGTGCTAATTAAAATGGAATTTGGTGCCTTTTACTATATTTCGCGACAAGGTTCTGCTGTGCGTTTGTCAAATGGTGGTAACCGTGTTTTCTCAATTAGATAGTATTAAGCTGTCATTAGCTTTTCACTGAAGAAACACTGTGTCAAACGCCAAATTCCCTCTCTTGGACACGTGCAGCTCTGAAACTCAGTGATGTTTTTGCTGCATGGGTTCCTTGGGTAAGAACAGCATGGAGGATGTTGAGCTGGCTAATATCTCACACCCCAATAATGCTGCTCTGTTTTCAGGTATTTTCTCAGAATGAATACACACTCCTGTCTCTGTGAGAGTTAGATTGAGGAAACATATAATGGCAAGCAATTGGTCAGGAAGAGATCAAGTGATCACCTGAAGAAGTATCTACTTAAAATAAAACGCCGGAGCACCGGATGTCTTGGTTAATGACCTGTAGACAGGAGGGGCATTTGTGTCTGAACACCTCAGTATAATGACTCACATTTAAATGGAGTTTAATCCAACCATTTTCTCCGAATTAAAATGATTTGAAAAAAGTATTTTGATTTAAAAAAGTCAACACATGATGATTAATATAATAACTTAACTAGGAATTTTACTACATGTCTGTAGGACATTATGTAGTGGTTATTGAAAGATAAAGTTAAAAATTAGTGACTATAGGTTAAAAAAAAAACTCCAAAGGCAAGCAAACACAATGTAAAATGACAAAATGGAGAAGTACAGGACAAAATAAAGTAAGAAATCACTGAGAAAATGTACATATAATAAAAAAATATTCCATATATTTCCTTTCAGCCACACATCTGTATTTTTGTTTAAATATTTATATTAATATAAACTTGTTGGGTAATATAACATTTAAACATGTAGGCCTATTAGTGTTCTTTATTTATTAATAATTGTATTATGCATTAAAATAATCTATAAGAATTTAAATTATTTTAAATGATTATATTTATTTATTACTTATTTTTAGTAAACCGACAAGAAACCTTTTTATTCGCATTTGGTGCTTGTTTTTTTTTTTTAGCCCTAGTTACACTTTATTTGCAGCACATGTTACATACTTTTGCAACAACCATTAAAAATGTATATTCAGGCAATATTTCATTTCCAAGTGTCCATGCTGTGATCACAACTGTGAAGAACATTGCGGAAAATTGCCAATGGCACATCCAATATTTTCCCCACTTCAAGCCCGCCATCCACTCCTGCAGGGTACAAAGCTGCCCTGCTATGAGGAGCATTTCCTGTTTCCCCGACAGCCGTGATCTCAGGTAAGAGCCCATTACTGGACTGCTGAGTCAGTTTACTGAGACAGAAAGGAAGACGGTGGTTGCTCTTCAGGTAGTCTCCACAATCTGCAGGTGGTATTGTTAAAGAACAAAACCTAGACAAAGCAAATTCATGAATGTCGTCTACATTTCCAGGAAGACGCTTATGTTTACCAGGCCAGCTGAGCAGGGGGTGAGTAAATCTAATGGTTAAAAGAGGAAGCTACAGAATGAGATCTTTTGTTCATCAACTTCATACTAATAAGTCTGTAATTAACCATCAGGAATCATCCGTTCTAGTAATTCCAGGTAAGGCAGACATCAGCATATGGCTGTGATTATTGAGATTTTGAGCAGAATACCTTTCAGTTGGAGAACAAAGCCAGACTAAAAATATCAAAAGGGTTTGTGATATTTATGCAGAGCAGAAAAAAAAAGGAAACCGTCTAGCTCAAATCGGACTCAGATGACCAATGATAAAAAGCAATAGACAAAACATCTGGGCCATGTTTGTAGGATACAAACACATCAGTGTTTGTCTATTTCTTGGCTTTCTGGAAGGTGATGTATCTTTTTAATAGCACATTGTATCTAAATCAGACCGCGAGCTGCCAGAGCCGGTTTGCAGGCCATGTGTGTAAATTCAAACCAGCAGTTAAGCTTTCATTCGTGCTTTTCTATTTTTCTTCAATTCCTTATACACACCCTTATATTTCTCTTCTCCGAGATTTGAATTATTCATCCTGCCTTAATGCAAAAGTGCAACATAAGTAAACTCAATGCATTTATTTGTGCGTTTCAATATTTTGCTCATCATACTAAACAGAACAAAAAAAAAAGTCTTCAATGTTTCACCCTTTACTGTGCTTGACCGCGTTATACAGCTGATTTGAAATGTTCCATGCATCAGAGAGAAAAAAAGAGGATGAGCCATTACAATAAAACATTTAAGATGTACTGTCTGCTGTCTTTACTGGTCTGTTTTATACCTCTTGTCTATACCTCTTGTCTGTTCCAGGTCTCATGAGCATCAACAGAGAAGAGTCTAAAGGCGGATGTGAATCATCAATAAAGATTAAGTCCGCGCCCTTAAAGGGACAGTTCACCCAAAAATAAAAAAAACTCTGTCGTCATTTACTCGCCCTCAAGTTGTTCCAAACCTTTATCAATGTCTTTCTTCCACTGAACATAAAAGAATGGGTAACTAAATTGACTTCAATATGGAAGTTCCATTCTACTCTGGTTACTAAATTCTACACTTTTTCACCATCAAATATGTTTAGTAAATAAAGTAGTAGGAAGAATAATTTCCACCCCCGATGCAGAAAAAAAATCCAATAATGATTCATTTGTCCTTATTTTAAATTTTTTTTTTACTATAATAATAAAAAGCTTATAAAATACACATTTTATATATAATTTATATGGGAATAAAATAATATTTACATTAAAATGGAGGATGGATGTGGCAATATGCATGCCACTCTCATTTACTCTTGAATGGTCTTTGGTAACATTTATGACCAGTTCTAATATCAATGCTTTCTTGGTTTATCCTTCAGCACCTTCAGATCGATTTCTGACAGACACAGCAGCAAGAATCCTCCAGTGAGTCGAATAAAGTCTGTGCTTTTCACTAGAGCACACATAAAGCTATTCCCTCGATTGCAAAAAGCCCATAAACTTGTGACTGGATGGGTGTTCTTTGGGCAGCTCGTGATATTTCTGTTAATCAGTTGACGTGTATTTGCTTTTAGGGCCAATAACTCAAGTGTAACAATCTTGGCTACTTCCTTGGCATGTAGCTTGGAACACATTAAAAATGTGAATGTGAAAAGAAACACTTGAAAAATGGAGACCTACAATGGCAATAATTGATGCAGCGAGACTGAGACAGTGTATCAAATCCAGATCAGACAGCACACAGAGAGAGTCGTTAGTGAGCATGAGATGAAAGCTTATTTGGATTGGCCTGGGTGTCCATAAAACCTCATCAATGCTGTAATGAAAGGCACAGATCATATGGCTCTGGTCAAAATCACTCTGAATGATTGAATACTTTGGCTGTTCTTCACTTAACTTTCCTTTACGTCTGGATGTCTCTTACACCAATATACATGACTGGTCTCAGACGTCACACCCACGGACCACCCACAGTCCGGTCGCTGACCATTTGATGGATCCAACATACAACATTGGAAAGCAGTTGCAATAATCACAAGATCCAGTCAGATTGCCTGTCGTGCGTCATTCAGAATTCATTGAGAATGCCTTTAAAGTAACATCAGGTAACTTTTGCTCTCGGGGTCCCCCTACAGTTGGGAAACAGTATTGTCCTCTACTACTGTCGTAAACTCTGTCATCCTACACGCATGTGCATTTGTTGACAACTATGATAGCCCTGAACACTGTAGGAGGAGGTCACATGCAGGTGTTCTGCTTGCGTCGTGTGTGAAATGTCTTCATCCCAGGTACATTGGCATATATTTCAGCATATAATTTCATGGGTTTTATTTTTTTTCTAACAACAAATGATCGCGATGATCACGTTTACAAGCCAGCGTCATTATAGTAGCCTAGTCTGTTGGTTACCGTTTTACTGAATCTATATGATACTTCAATGCAATGTTTGAGAGATAACCATATATCGTCAATATTATAATATCAAGCTACCATAAATGAATCTGCAAATTTTACAAATCGATTTGATTTGATGATTTTACAAATCATTATAGCTTGAGGCAAGACAAATAAACAAATATCACAGACATGTTAGGTATCCTAAAATATGATTTTGTACTATCCTTACTTGATTCATGAAGATAAACGGAGGATAAGATAGCTTCCGTAACATAGTCAGGCAGACAAAAAAAAAATAAAGAGATAGTATGCAAGCAATATACTTACTAGTCCAAAAGCATGACAGCCAAGTCCGCATTGGTCGGGCACCCCTCCTCCTCCTTCAGCTCACGCCAGCGAGAAAACGCTGGCCCAATGTTGATCCTCGTTCTGCCATTAACGCGATCACTTTCTCTTTTTCTCTTTTTGCTTTGCTCCGATAAAACCTATGCTTTCTTGTTTTTCTGTGCTGCTTCGGCCATGACTATAACATTTGGCTCGCACGTCCGATTTTAAGGAAGTGTGGGTGGTGGTGGAAGTGACGTATATGCCGTAAAGCAGTCGAATTTTGTAGTTCTCTTTGTTCGCCGGTTACTACCCGAAACCCGAAGTTTAAAAGTACAATTAAAAACGCTACAGACCCCGTCAGGCTATGGCAGACGTGTCATTCAACCTATTGTAAGTCGATGTACCATCACAAGAGACTTGGAAATATATTATGAAGGTTGAAAAGTTACCTAGTGCTGCTTTAAATTCTGAAAAAAAATCACTGATTTAGTCAAGACTTAACTTTGTCAAGACTTTGAAATGTTGGCTTAACAAATTCTTTTTTTATTAAGAATTGCTTGTCTTTTTATTTAGATATTTATTTAAACAAGTTTTTGGACCAGAACACCATTTCCTAGAATGCATAACCAGTAACTTCCTCTACCTGTCTACCTCTTCCAATTTAACTTGCTGTTGGGCATAGCCAATTCAATTTCAATTCACACTCATGTAGCCCGTTCTTCAATTCTGAATGAATTACAAACATTAAAAAATAGATCTACTATGCAATGATTCTAAAAAAAATGTGCATAAGATCAAAGGATTTTATTTAGCATTCACTTTAATTGAATCTTGATTCCCATCCTTGACCTGATGGCAAACAATCCACTGCTCCTCTTCATCCTTCATCATCCACGTTATATTGCTTTACCCAGAGATATTACAGCTGCCGTGCTGTACAAATGGACTGTCTGAAGGGACTGCTCAGGATGTGGACTAACAGCTCTGGTCTGTTTGAACAGTGCGATAAAAGAAGAGAGGTTACATGTGCAGGAAAGTAATTCTCATCCGAGTCATTAAGGATTCCAATGGAGAGAGAAGATCCAAAGGGACCATTCTTTAGAATCACTTAGCCCTAGGGCAACATTATATGAGGGCTTCAGTCCAGATACTGTCAGGGGTGAAGATTTGAAAGTGATCTTTCCACTTGTGTGATGAGAAAGAGATGAGCTGCTCTACAGAGGATTGATGCAGAAGCAGCCAAACCAACAACGACTGATCTGAGCCGAGTGGCTGCTGATTGTAATGTGGAATCTCTGGAAGTTTTCTTGCAAAGTGAACCTCCCCCTAAATGGATGATATACATTACAAAACCATTAGTTTATTTTTCACACCAGATTTTAATTTTCTTATTTGTTTAAAGGGGTACTTCACCGCTTGCAAAATGGGCTTTAAAAAAAACTAGGCTGCCTATGCAGTAGAAAGAGGAAACAAAATTTGCTACCTGGCTAGAGAACACTAAGAAAAAAGGCTGTTGTCTTCCCTTATGCAAAATAGGTAGGAAAACTTCAACACCCATAATGCACTAGGCATGTTGCCATCCAAGCCCACTCCCACCAGTCTGCTATGGATACGCTTACCAGTCAAATGCCGCCTTGCTTTAGCAGGTAATACTTTTTAGCAAACCTTTAGTCCTAATGGTGTCAACTTGTATTGTACCTGGGTGTAATAATTTAAAGAGTAAACGTTTATCGGGAGTGAGTTACTATCGGTTCTGTCAGTTCCGCCCAACCCCCCGAAGCCAAGTCGTGTACAGGTAAGAAAGCTGTTGCCATATGCTCCATCCGAAATGAAATACTTCCCTACAATTTAGTATGCAATAAACAATACGCCAAAAGAGTAGTATGTCTGAATACATAGTATATCGAAAAACATTAGGTGAAAAGTCCCAAGGCCAAGGGAGAGGATTTATGAATGACAGTGAATCGACGCAACTGGTAGGTCACATGACAGTAGCAAAATGGTGAATGTTGTAAACTGAATTTTATTCATATTACTTATATTTATACTATATAGACCAGGGGTGCCCAATCCTGCTCCTGGCGATCGACTGTCCTGCACAGTTCATCTCCAAGCCTAATCAAACACACCTGAATATAATTTTCAAGTGATCCTAAAGACCTTAATTGGTTGCTTCAGGTGTGTTTGATTAGGGTTTGAGATGAACTGTGCAGGACAGTCGATCGCCAGGAGCAGGATTGGGCACCCCTGATATAGACCATACTTTTTTTAAAGCAAAGTAAATCCGTACTTCAGTACGCGATTTCGGACACAGACATAGTGTTACATTTTTTACCATAATGCTGTTTAAAGAGTAAACAAAGTACAATACAATTTTCAGTGATAAACCTACGCTTACAATAACTGTTCTGTTAATAACCCTCTGTCGATCCGACTTTCCGTGGCCGAGGATTTTCAGTGAAATTGTCATACTTTTCACACCATTCTTTCATTATGTGAGCCATCACATAAAAATAATCCATTCAGTCTTCAATCAAAATCTGCTATATATATTATACAAGTATATTCCATAAATATCTATGACATGGAATGTTTTCTGTTTACATGTAACACATTGCTACAAAAATGTACTGCAAACATACAAATGTGCATTTTACAGGGTTGACTGCCATGGCAAAAAAAACAAAAACATTTTTGACCAGTACAACTTACACAAAACTGTTAGTTATATCTCTATGAGTGAATGTTTTATGAGCAGTATGATCTCTCTCTCTCTCTTTAGTTATGAGAATGAACCATATTCATCCGCACAGTCGTGCAGAGCCGAAGCACAACTAAAACATTCTTCCGCAAAATGCATGCAGTTTCATTTAACCACTACAATGTTATAGTGTACCTTTAAATAATACACATTTTAAGATGACCAACATAATATAAAAGGATCATAAATCGTTTATGCATAATATTCCAAGTAGTCAGAAGCCATGTGTGAGGAAAAGACCATAATTTAACTTTATGCACAGATAATCATCCTTATCTGCCTTAACAATAAAATGTTAGATTTATGAAATAAATTACAATTAAACATTCAAATGTTTAGATTTAATAATGATGTAACTGTTTTGCTACTAAAATGTATTGTTCCTGTACATTTATCTCCCTGTTATTTTTTTCATATTGTTGTTAATGACCTTAACGCATTAATGAGATTGGGCTGGAATTATAATTTTCTTTATAATGGAGCTGATGACAAGTTTTCTTTTTTTCTTGGGGTATAACACAGAGAATAAAATCTTTCTCCAGAAGCATCTGGACTTATGAAGGGATGATGGGGGGGTCGTTGAGATATCTGCTGAAGTGATGGCTTTTTTTCACAGGCAAAAAGATCACAGCTCATTTGTCAACCTTGTATTCCCGTGACAATGCATGAAAGGAAAATGGAGGTCTGTTATTCCGTTCTGACATGCCAAACGTTATGATATATTGTTGCATGATAAAATCCCTCACACAGATCTCACTTCAGAGTTGTGTCCATTGAAAAGCTTCCCGAGAATTCGTACAGAACAGAAAATGCTAGTCGATTTAGACAATCTGGGTTTATTTCTTCTTGAAATATCATTACTACTGTTTCTTTTTAAAGAAATGAATACTTATATTTAGCACAAAATGCATTAAATTGATCATGAGTGACAGTTAAGATATTCATACTGTTACAAAAGGTATGTTGTAAGCCTGTGTGAGCATGCAATGTTAATGTAATGGGATAAACATTTAATTTTGGAAGAGTTTGCAGGGGTCTGCGAATGATATTACACCACAAACAGGGTGGAATGATCATGACTTTCAAGAGAGTTGGACGTGTTAAAACATCTGGCTATCTTACTATCTATCTCAGAAACATAACCAACACGCTCTGCCTTTTGCATGTTCATAAAGACTTTTGCAGTTGGAATTCATCTTATTCAAGCCATTGGAATAAACATTGAATTAGAAAGTTCTGCCAAAACTGCCATCGGGGGGAAAATGAGATGTCATAATTCACGTGAATTTATAACAAAGCCATGTCAGGCGTGAATGAATGATGCTGAATTTATTCATACACATCATTTGTGGATTAGTAACTGGTCTTAATTGAAACCATCTCATGCAAGTCGGCCCATCGCGTGTTGGGTATAGTGAAAAAAGGGCCTGATGCGTTCCAGTCCCATAATGTTCAGTGAAATATGAAGAGCACTGGCACTTTCAAAGGGGGAATTATGGGTCTTTATTTTTCCTTGAGGAACCTGGTTGGTAGGTTTTGCGGTATGAGGCAGAGCAGGAGGTTTCGATGGAGATTGAGCCTGCTGGTTTTGCACCTCCTTTGCATTCTGGCGGTTTTGCTGCATTTGTGCTTGTGGAGACTAGTTTCTTGCTGGACCTTATTACACATTACAGCTCTTTAATATCTCAATTGTTTCTCCTAAAACTCAATTCGATTAAAAAAGAATGCAAATGGAGTCTGTTGATAAAGTCTCCTGCTTCTGTTTCACCCCTAGTTCTCAGCAATGTCTCACAATGTGTTCAGATGGTTTGCAATCAAACATTTTATTTCAATATGAACAATTTGTGTCTATTTTTATTTCTCTCGGGGAGAACTTTTAGGAGAAATATCTGAGACGAAGTGTAATGGAATCTGAGAGCTAAAATCCTGAGAAATAAAATAAAACCTTCCTTAGGGTATAAAAACTAAGCACATGACATTATGAATTATTTATTAATGACCCATGTGCTGCTGGTAATTTATTGCGCTAGGAAAATAAAATGATATTGTTGTAAACGTACAGCCAATAATCGATTTTTGACTCAACTCATAAAATGTAATGAAATGAAAAAAAAAAAAAAATGAAATAAAAATAGATTTCAATATGAACCACTTGTATATTTTTCTCTTTAGGATAACTTTAGGAGAAACATCTATCAAAGTTGACCTTAAATAGCTGTTTTTTTTTTTTTACTTGATTTAACCCATTAAACGTTGTTTTTTTTTGGTATAAATGAATGTGTTTTGATTGATTCAGTGATATTAAATAATATTTTTGACTTAGATGTTATAATTTTTTCAAGTGTAGTTCAATGAAACCTAACTGAGAAGTAATTTAAGTCTCCTGAGAAAAAATAAATGAATACATTTTAAAAATAAATAAATAAAATAAAAATTCCCTAGAATATAAAAACTAGAATATAACATTATCCATTATTAATTGTGAGCCATGTCTTGCTGGTAATTTAGGCTATAGGCAAATAAAATATGATTTACATTTTTATACTACAAATTTATTTTTGACTCATAAACGCAAGAGTCGTGCATCAACTTCTTCCAGCTGTCTCGCTTTGTTTCTTTTCTCTCTCTCTCTCTCTCTCTCTCTCTCTCTCTCTCTCTCTCTCTCTCTCTCTCTCTCTCTCTCTTTAACACATACACACATGGGACGTCCATGTCTGCTTTCCGACCCAGTGTACATGCCTATCAATCTCTATGATATATTCAAGCGGGAGACAAATTGCCCTGTGCCTGGTCTGCACCCAGTCGGCCTGTCTGGTGCGAGCTCATTGGTGGCCTGCTCTCTCGTTTGTCTTTGACAGCCGCCTGTTGTTCGCCACCAGCGCTATTCATCTCGGTGTCAGTCACTAAATAGGAAGTCCCAGAGTGAAGACCTGCTCATTAATATAGATCTGATCACGGCCAGACAAAAGACGGAGTGTGTGGATGGCTTTTCCACTCGTGGCCCAGGTGAGGAACTGTCTCGCATCACAGAATTGTCTAACAGACAAAACACAGCTGGCTGAATTTGAAAAATGGAATGGATGAGGAAATAATATGTAAATCTGTCAATATGCCATTTAGAATTAACAAACCCACAGATGGGACAAACCTTTAAGGACTAAACCAAGTAAAACCTTGTAGTCGCTGTTAATGAGCTTTGAAATAGATAAAAATGTACATATATATAAAATTCTATGAAATTTTCCTTCAACAAATACTTTTCAGGCTAAGACATATTAGACTTAACAACGTAACTGTTGAAATATCACCATAATATCCATTTTGTATTAGATCTGAACACCTTTTTTCAGCAAAAAAAAAAAAAAAAACCCTGTAAATAACAGAAACTAAATAAATGTCAAGCAGACAGAGTTGAAAAAATTACTAGAAGCAGATCTTTTCACGTAGAAGAAAAGAAAAAAAGCAGGCAACTGAGGTAATACTCAATTATCATGCATCTTTCATAAAAAATGTTTTTTTAATGATGACCTTTAAACAGAGAGACAAAGAGAGAAGGAAAATAAATACTTTCTCCTCCATTACAATCAGTCTTACTAATAATAATTCGGAAACGTTATCCTATATACATATATATATATATATAAGAAAGATGTACTTGATATAAATACAGTTTATACATTTTGCATATACATCCCCTCCTTGAACTGCCACCTTAACATGGTGGAGGGGTTTGAGTACACGAATGAACCTAAGAGCTATGTTGTCTGGGGCTATATGCCCCTGGTAGGGTCTCCCAAGGCAAACAGGTCCTAGGTGACGGGTCAGACTAAGAGCGGTTCAAAAACCCCTTATGAGAGAATCAGTTTTATGGACCGTGACGTCGCCCGGTATGGCGCAGCCGGGGCCCCACCCTGGAGCCAGGCCCGGGGTTGGGGCTCGTATGCGAGCGCCTGGTGGCCGGGCCTCTCCCCACGGGGTCCGGCCGGGCTCAGCCTGAAGGAGCGACGTGGGACCGCCTTCCCGTGGGCTCACCACCTGCAGGAGGAGCCGTAAGGGGCCGGTGCAGAGAGGATCGGGCGGCAGTCAAAGGCAGGGGCCTCGGCGACCCGATCCCTGGACACAGAAACTAGCCTTAGGGACGTGGAACGTCACCTCGCTGGCGGGGAAGGAGCCTGAGATTGTGCGTGAGGTTGAGAGGTTCCGACTAGAGATAGTCGGGATCACCTCTACGCATGGCTTGGGCTCTGGAACCACACTCCTTGAGAGAGGATGGACTCTTCACCACTCTGGAGTTGCCCATGGTGAGAGGCGACGGGCTGGTGTGGGTTTGCTTATAGCCCCCCAGCTCAGCCGCCATGTGTTGGAGTTTACCCCGGTGAACGAGAGGGTCGTTTCCCTGCGCCTACGGGTCGGGGATAGGTCTCTCACTGTCGTGTGTGCCTACGGGCCAAACGGCAGTGCAGAGTACCCGGCCTTCTTGGGGTCTCTAGGAGGAGTGCTGGAAAGTGCTCCGACTGGGGACTCCGTCGTTCTACTGGGGGACTTCAACGCTCACGTGGGCAACGACAGTGACACCTGGAGGGGCGTGATTGGGAGGAACGGCCCCCCCGACCTGAACCCGAGTGGTGTTCAGTTATTGGACTTCTGTGCTAGTTACAGTTTGTCCATAACAGACACCATGTTCAGGCATAAGGGTGTCCACCAGTGCACGTGGCACCAGGACACCCTAGGTCGTAGGTCGATGATCGACTTTGTGGTCGTTTCATCTGACCTGCGGCCGTATGTCTTGGACACTCGGGTGAAGAGAGGGGCGGAGCTGTCAACTGATCACCACCTGGTGGTGAGTTGGATCCGATGGCGGGGGAGGAGGCTGGACAGACTCGGCAGACCCAAGCGTACTGTAAGGGTTTGCTGGGAACGTTTGGCCGAATCTCCTGTCAGAGAGATCTTCAACTCTCACCTCCGGCAGAGCAAGGTTATTATAGTTTTGCTTTTTTAAATTAGTTTAGTTTTAATATCGTTTTCAATTTTGCTTAAAATTTCAGTTTAGTTTTAGTTCGTTTCATTAATGGTTTTGTTCGTTTTAGTTTAGTTTTTATTTTGCAAACACATTTCTATTTAGTTTTTATTTTATTTAGTTTCAGTTTTAGTTTTAGTAATTATAGTTTAGCAGAGCAAGCAGAACACTTCCAGTGTAGACCAAAGCAAGAAGTTTAATTTAAGTTTAATGTTTGCACAGATAGTTAACTCTTGTGCAGACATCTTAATAATAAAAACAAAACAATGGTTTGATATTGAACAAAGCACCAAATGGAACTTAAAAGTATACAAGAAAATGTTATTTTTTGACCAGAGTGAGGGAGTGTGTGTGTGTGTGTGTGTGTGTGTGTTGTGTGACGTGTCCTGGTATTTCATAGCCTACATTGCAGGGAAATGTCTCCACAAGGATAATATTAGTATTAGGACTAGCAGTAAATGTTTTGTACAGATAATAACAGCACTTTTCAGCCTTTCAACCTTCATGAAAACATGACATCTCAAACATACATTAGCCTAGAACAATAAGTTGTTTTGTGCTTGACGAACTTGTTTTAGTGTTGCACACGCGTCTCGAAAATGAAATGGCATTCTAAAAATGCTGCGCTCAAGTTAAAAGAAGTCCAACTTGCGTCTTATTACCTTGTGTTATTTCCCATTCCACCGCAAAAGATGAATCCTTTATGAACAGCCGCTGAGGACTAGCGATGTGTTCTACGTTACGGTCCTTCATTGAGCGCGTCACAGGACAGCGGTTAATCGCCTCAGCAACTTCACGCGTGTGAAGCGTCAAATCAGGCATTTCCCTAAACAGCCACAGGTCAGATTTTTCCGCTGAAGTAAAGAGTTTATTAATCACGAAAACGATTATTTATTTTTGCTAATTATTATTTTATTTCAGTTAGTTTTTCAGTAACTGTTGTTAGTTTCGTTTAGTTTTAGTTTTTCATTTATTATGAATTTTTTATTTTATTTCAGTTTACGAAAATGATTTTTGACCAATAGTTTTAGTCTTAGTTTCAGTTTTCGTTTACGAAAATAACCTTGCGGTAGAGCTACGACCAGATCCCGAGGGAGGCTGGCGATATTTAGTCTGAGTGGACCATGTTCTCCACCTCCATTGTTGAAGCGGCTGCTCGGAGCTGTGGCCGTAAGGTCTCCGGTGCCTGTCGAGGCGGCAATCCCCGAACCCGGTGGTGGACACCGGAAGTAAAGGATGCCGTCAAGCTGAAGAACGAGTCCTATCGGGCCTGGCTGGCTTGTGGGACTCCGGAGGCAGCTGACAGGTACCGGCAGGCCAAGCGGACTGCGGCCCGGGTGGTAGTGGAGGCAAAAACTCGGGCCTGGGAGGAGTTCGGTGAGGCCATGGAGAAGGACTATCGGCTGGCCACAAAGAGATTCTGGCAAACTGTCCGGCGCCTCAGGGGGGGGGAAACAGTCCCCCACCAATGCTGTTTACAGTAGGGGTGGGCGGCTGTTGACCTCAACTGGGGATGTCGTCGGACGGTGGAAGGAATACTTCGAGGATCTCCTCAATCCCACCGTCACGTCTTCCATTGAGGAAGCAGAGGCTGAGGGCTCAGAGGTGGACTCGTCCATCACCCTAGCTGAGGTCACCGAGGTAGTCAAGAAACTCCTCGGTGGCAAGGCACCGGGGGTGGATGAGATCCGCCCTGAATACCTCAAGTCTCTGGATGTTGTGGGGCTGTCTTGGTTGACACGCCTCTGCAGCAACGCGTGGCAGTCGGGGACAGTGCCACTGGGATGGCAGACCGGGGTGGTGGTTCCCCTTTTTAAGAAGGGGGACCGGAGGGTGTGTTCCAACTACAGGGGGATCACACTTCTCAGCCTCCCTGGGAAAGTCTATGCCAGGGTACTGGAGAGGAGAATACGGCCGATAGTGGAACCTCGGATTCAGGAGGAACAGTGTGGTTTTCGTCCGGGCCATGGAACACTGGACCAGCTCTATACTCTCTACAGGGTGCTGGAGGGTTCATGGGAGTTTGCCCAACCAGTCCACATGTGTTTTGTTGATTTGGAGAAGGCATTCGACTGTGTCCCCCGAGGCGGCCTGTGGAGGGTGCTCCGGGAATATGGGGTCCGGGGTCCTTTGCTAAGGGCTGTCCAGTCCCTGTATGACCGAAGCAGGAGCTTGGTTCGCATTGCCGGTAATAAGTCAGACTTCTTCCCAGTGCATGTTGGACTCCGGCAGGGCTGCCCTTTGTCGCCGGTTCTGTTCATAATTTTTATGGACAGAATTTCTAGGCGCAGCCAGGGGCCGGAGGGTGTCAGGTTTGGGGACCACGCGATTTCGTCTCTGCTCTTTGCGGATGATGTTGTCATGTTGGCCCCTTCACACCAGGACCTTCAGCATGCACTGGGAGGGTTTGCAGCCGAGTGTGAAGCGGCTGGGATGAGAATCAGCACCTCCAAATCCGAGGCCATGGTCCTCAGTCGGAAAAGGGTGGCTTGCCCACTTCAGGTTGGTGGAGAAATCCTTCCTCAAGTGGAGGAGTTTAAGTATCTTGGGGTTTTGTTCACGAGTGAGAGAAGGATGGAACGGGAGATTGACAGACGGATCGGTGCAGCTTCTGCAGCAATGCGGTCGATGTACCGGTCTGTTGTGGTGAAGAAGGAGCTGAGCCGTAAGGCAAAGCTCTCGATTTACCGGTCAATCTACGTTCCTACTCTCACCTATGGTCATGAGCTTTGGGTCATGACCGAAAGGACAAGATCCCGGATACAGGTGGCCGAAATGAGCTTTCTCCGCAGGGTGGCTGGGCGATCCCTTAGAGATAGGGTGAGAAGCTCGGTCACTCGGGAGGAGCTCAGAGTAGAGCCGCTGCTCCTCCACATCGAGAGGGGTCAGCTGAGGTGGCTCGGGCATCTGTTCAGGATGCCTCCTGGACGCCTCCCTGGGGAGGTGTTCCGGGCACGTCCCACTGGGCGGAGGCCCCGGGGAAGACCTAGGTCACGCTGGAGAGACTATGTCTCCCGGCTGGCCTGGGAACGCCTCGGTGTCCCCCCAGAAGAGCTGGAGGAAGTGTCTAGGGAGAGGGAAGTCTGGGCATCTCTGCTTAGACTGCTGCCCCCGCGACCCGGCCCCGGATGAAGCGGAAGAAGATGGATGGATGGATGGACATTTTGCATATGCAAAATTATGCATGTTATACATTTTATATGATACTTTTTTAATATTTTTATACATTTTTATAATTTAACATAGTAAATTACTGTAGTAAACTACGTTAATTTATTAATATATTATGCAAAAAACATTATTATAAATTAATTTATGTCCATATAAGTGAAAAAAAATAAGTAATTATTATATTATGTTAATATATTATTAACACTATACAAATAAAAATGATACACACACAGCCGACACAGGCAGTAACTTTTTGTGAATGAACACCATTCGGTACATAAACGGTAACACGATTTAAATTTTGAGATGGGATTTTTATGGAATCATTGCTTTCAGACCTAAAATAAAATCTGGTTCATTTGAGGTACAGTTGAGAGCAAAAATGACCATTCATAAGTCACTTGTGGTTTGATAATGTTTGGTTTTCAAATTGATTTTTGATGGATGTACATTTAAATACCCTCAAGAGACCTGCTTATTACATTCACTATATGCAAGTCCACCACCAAAGGGCCAAGACATACAGCAGGCCTGCAATTGGCCTGTTGGTTGGAAGCCTACATAGTAATTTACACCTTTATTAAAAACATGCCTTCACTTTTCTACCAGTGATCCCCTCTCCACCTCCCTTTCTCTATACCGAACATATCAACACAACCATCTCCGACACTTTCCCTATCTATTGCTCTATGCTTCAGGCAGGCAATGTGGTGTGTATTCATTATAACTCACTGTTTGGCTCCTCTGTGCTTATCAAAGCTGTGTTATCGGTCCTCACTCTCTGTCTCCGTTCACCCTGTGATCACAGCACCTCTTTTCTGGATCGCGGCCAAACAGGCAAGCCTTAAAGCAGCGGTCGGGAACCTATGGCTCGCGAGCCATACCTGGCTCTTTGGCAAAAATCATGTGGCTCGCGAGGTCTCTCACCCTTTACCAACAAACGAGCGAAACAAAAAAATAAGACACATCAATACAGATCGGCTCTCTGCAGAAAAATCTGCCAGTTAAAATTCCCTTGTAGCACAGTCTACCGAAGTTAGTTAAACGTTTATGATAATAAGTATATTCATGTTGTACCGGCAAAAGAGCGTATTCAGTGCTGGTCGCGCTCGCGATGTTACGAGTCATCAGAGCAATCAACTTGTCTCTGCGATAACCTACAGCTCCTGCACTGGGATTCAAGCAGCTGCAGCTTGTTTAAGGTAGGCCTAATGGCGAAAAGCAGCAAAAAACGTAAAAGAAGGCTGTAAACTTTAATACTTTCACTTTTGCCGCTGAAACCCTTTATGACACATGATAAATGGGTCGTAGTTTTGATAATCCACGCAGATTTCAGTTAAAGATTCTGTTTTAATTTATTAATAACAAAAATTGAAGGAATGAAAAAAAGAGCAGGATGTGCTTTATATTGAAAAGAAATATTAAAAGCGCGATAAGTCGCGAAAGAGAACGGAATTACTGGCAGGATGCTGTGTGCGCGCGCCGAGCGCAACACGGAAAAGCATAGCCTTTGTCTTCGGTTGCGCACCTAAACGGCCAAATAAATACAGAAATACATAAAAATGGCAAGTCGAGTATTCACGTAAACACAGTAAATGTAAGTACTGTGTTTTCTCTCTCTCTCTCATGCAGACAGAGAGGATTTATGCTCATCAGTTGACAACTCAACCTCACAGTGAAAGCCCTTCACTAATATTGAAACTTTGCTAAATATTTGTTTGTTTTTAGCCTAATGCTGTTGAAATTTTATTGAAAAAAAGCACGTCTTTAATAATAATATTATATAATTATTTTACTGTGGCTCTTTTGGAAAAATGCATTAACCAAAAATGAAAAAATGTCTCTTTGGTCAAAAAAGGTTCCCGACCCCTGCCTTAAAGGTATTGTAGGTAGGAATTTTATAAAC
This sequence comes from Tiaroga cobitis, assembly GCA_030578255.1. Taxonomy (NCBI): domain Eukaryota; kingdom Metazoa; phylum Chordata; class Actinopteri; order Cypriniformes; family Leuciscidae; genus Tiaroga; species Tiaroga cobitis. The sequence continues at coordinate 34,486,964 of CM060602.1, read as the reverse complement.
ACTTTTTTTCAAATTTGTTTAAACTTTCTGTATCAATGCATAATTAAAATGTAAGTACTCTGATAAAAAGAGTATAAAAATCGAGTGACTCTAGACCGTTTAATCTGCACTAAACACAGCTCATTATTTACATTCGGGACGAAACACAGAATTGGCTTAGGCGACTGTCACTCTCTCGCAACCATGGCAACCACCCTTTTGCCACACAGGACCTGCCCACTTGCGCGCGCATCCGTTTGATTTGAGGAATTCAAGAGGCACAGAACCTAGGAATAGCAAAACAATTGCAGAGAAAGACCAACCAAAATTCACATATGCAGTTCGCGAAGGCAAACCAGGCAAAAAAAGGAAGACAGTAACGTTACTAGAAAAGATAATGAACAAAAAGTCTTTGGATAAACAACAAAATAAAACGCATGTCAATATCGGCATGGCTTTCCAGCGATGGCGAGAACTGAGAGACCTCAAGGGGCTGAAAAGTGACGCCTGGATGGCTATATTTCTGCTGGACAGGTAAATCTTTCTTTTTGTACTTTGATCATACATATTTTTTTCTTTATGTTTTCATGAAGCATGTGTCATTAGCACACGTAGCTGCCTAATATAGCTAACATAACATTACTTAGCGAGCCGTACTAGAAATGATAAATAATATATATGCCTAGCTCAAGATGATAGCTATAGTGTTGAATTGTGCATAATTTTGCTTTAGATAACTAAATACATGTTTAACAGATAGTAGGCCGCATCCAGGAACTTTTCTTAGAATTATATTTACCCTCTGTCTAACTCTTTTACCATGTTCACCTGGAAGTTTACCTGCACGTTTTTTCGCCTTTGTTTTGTTTTTAAACAAAAAATCCCTCGACCCCGGATCTGTCCTCGAGCTGACGATGCGGTACTTGTCTCTGGATCTCTGGAGTGTAGTCCTCATCAGAGTCAACAATGCTTTCATCATGGAAACTCTTACATGCAGAACACCATATATGTTATGAATGTTACACGAAATTCATCTTCATCACAGTGTAAATGATGGCAATGGAAAAACGTGTATCATGCAACCTGTTTTTAGCTTTGCCTTATAGCTCGTTAGCGAATCAATAAATATATATTTTAAACTTTACCAATATCAATATGCTACTTGATAGTGAGTACTAAAATACATCTTATTTGTTTATCTTCATAATGATAAAGTTAGATTTTTTTATTACATGTGATTCTGACATGATGTCACTACATGCACTGCGCTCCTTCCTCTCCGCTCGTCTCTGGTAAATAATGCGTCTTCAGCTCAGCGGTCGGAGTCGCGCGTTCATGTGTTTTGGAGGCGTGGCTTTGGAAGGAGCCCAGAAGGGAGGGGGTGGAGTGAATGGAAATAATGAGCTGTCTTTAAAACAGTCGTGAGAGGTCTACAGACACTCGATTTTTATACTTTCTTTTTCAGAGTACTTACATTTTAATTATGCATTGATATATACAGAAAGTTTAAACAAATTTGGAAAAAGTTTTTTTTTTATACAATTCCTACCTACAATTCCTTTAAAAGGTAACACTGAAAAAAAAGGGTCAAGTTTGAAGCACTCATCTTGTTATCTCTTTTAAGCCAGCAGCAGTCTGGTGGCTTCAACACTATTATCACTTGTCTGACCATGTATGAGTTTGCTGCATGGGGAAATATTGCGCTTGGCAGTGGAGGAGGTATTTTACTGTGGCCAGGAAAAGCGCCTCATGTGGCCATGCCTGTTTTCTTTCTTTTTAAAGGCTGTATGAGTGAGTGTGAGAGAGAGAGAGAGAGAGGGGGGGTTGGGGGGCGAGAGAGAGAAGAGACAGACAAACAAGACAGTGTTGTTTTTTTGTATAGTGTTTAGGGCCAAATTTACTAAACAGGGCAAATTAGCGAAAGAGCGCAATCCCATTAAAGCGCAGATGGGAGTGGAAAGTTCTGCGTGTGATCTACTGACAACATGCAAATTAAAGAACAGACACAGACGGATCATTTCCATAATGACCAATGCAATCTACCAAGAGCAGAGTAAATTAGCGCATGGTTTAAGACCACGATGCTTTTTTGGGGGTTAAATAATGGTGCAAAAAACTAGTGCAAACCTAAAAAACTAGTGCAAACCTTAGCAAATCGATTTGCGTTATTCATTTAAATACTCTCCTCCCATAAATTCTGAAGGGGAAACTCCTACAAGTGCTTGTCCACACCTTTTCCACACTTTTTTTTTGCGCTGGCGCAAGCTATTAGTAAGTCTGACTCATAATGTTTTTGAAAAGGAATGGCTTTCACCAAGGATGCATTTATTTGATAAAAAATACAGGCACATCTCTAATCACAGTTACAAACAGTCGTGCTGCATTATATTTTGTGGAAAATGTGATCGATTTTTGTCCGGGAAAATTCAAAAGAATAGCTTAAAATTGAAATAGAAATCTTTCGAAATAATGTAATTGTCCTGTTGTGTGGCTGTAATGAGCGCAAGATGACAAAGGAGCCTCTTAATATTAATTCCAAGAGGTAACACGCAGGAGATTCACAAGGAGCAATAGCTAACTATTAGGGGTGTGCATTGGCACTGCCCTCACATTTCGATTCGATTAAGATTCACCAGGTAACTAACGATTCGATTCAATTCGATTCTACGATGCATCACAATTCTACTGCACACAACAAGGCAAATTTTTCATCAGTCACGAGGCAATACAAGCAGTCAGATATCGAACAACAGATTTATTGCCTGCTATGTGTGTATTATAACTCTCCTGTATCTTTAACATAAATGCCATTAAATAGAATTAAAATTTAAATCTAAGCTTTGGGTGCGTTTTTGATTACCCGTCTATGGGCCTGTTCTCATTTCGCGTCTTTTGCGCGCTCAAGTTCGTTATTTCAAATGTAGGCGCGCGGTATGCGCGCTCATAATGGAAGCGAGGCGGTCGCGGTGCGACGCGCTCGTTTTTTCCAAGCGCGTCCGCGCCGCATCGAGATACAAACATCTCAACTTTTCAGAATGCCACAACCATGGTCACGTGACAAGAACGGTTTGCTGTAACTGAGAGCGCAGCTGATGGTTGCTTCGCAACGACAGACGCCTCCAGAGCGCAACCGCCCTAGCGCTTTGGAAAAAGGAGAACGCGGCGCGCCTGTTATTATGCCCCCGGAAGTAATTGAAACTTCAAAACTTTATTGTCCAAGGCCAGAAAATAAACAGTGACATAATTGATTATGGCACTTTGCCGCATCGATGCTGAATCGTACATTTCCCGCATTGCGATGCATCGCCGAATCGATTATTGTTGACACCACTACTAACTATAAAGTATAAACGACCCTGAACAAGGAACTGAGGAAACTAAGGGCTTAAATACACAGGGAGTAATCAACAGAAACTGAAACAGGTGTGGAACTCATAAGTAACTATGGAAACAAACTAGCAGACAGAACTCAGGCAAACCAGAACATGGCAATGAATGAAAACGAAACCAAAACAGAACTAGACATTCATTTATCCAATTTGCTCAAAAACAATGATTTACTCTGGAATGAAACACGGCAAGTGAGTGTCTATATGAGTGACTCATTGAATCATTCACTTATTCAATTAGTTCAAGAACAGTTTAATTTGGAAACAAGTGACTGTCCTTAAGTGACCCATTCTCTCAACTGATTTGTACAAAAAAATGTATTTAGGAAAGAATGCTGTGAGTTGCACGGCGATGCAGTATATACATGTATATGTGTGTGTGTGTGTGTTAAATAGAAACTAAACCACAACAGCAGTACAACACTACACCCTTTCAGCAAAGAGGCTGAAAAGGTTCATGAAAACCACACATGTGTGATTTTCATGTGAAAATACCTGTATTAATTAGCTTTCCTTTTCTATTCAATGTGATCCTACCTCCTCAGGGACTCACAAAGGTACCCATATCACCTGAATAATGGGCTGCTCACTGAGAAGAACACAACAGAACAAAAGGCTTTTGGATATTAATGACATCAGCAGCCCTCTAAAGCAGAACCAAAAAAACAGACACCTTGACATTTCCATGTCGGCAGGAGGATGTGGATAAGTGTGTGTTATTTCACACTCACCCACTAATCACATCACAATCTAAGGACTCCTTCATGGTCATCTGAGAGCACTGCAACTGACGGGAGGAGGATGGCACGCTACCCTGAACCGCATCTGCACAGAAATCAGGAATATCTTGATGGGACGCAGTGCACCAAAAATTCCTTTTGGAAATCTGTGGGTAATTAGCCATTTCAGACAGACCTATGGTGGGTTTAAGTTAAGCCTATAAGGTTTATGGGTTATACCTGTTATTCAGAATTCCTCGAAATCTGCCAGAATTCTCTCCTCATTATTTAGGATAGGCATTATTCTATTGCCAAGATTCCCAGATGTTGCAGATGCACAGCTGGAAAAAATGAGCTCATGGTTCTGTCTGGGAGAGACTCATCCACCGGAAAATGTCTTACTCTATGAATGAATGACTTATAGTGCTGTCATTCAGCCCAAATACAAGGCAAATGCACCCTCACATCATTTAAACAGAATCGTTTAGATCATGGGTTTTCAAACTTTTTTATGCGATACGGACCCTTAAATATGACAAGTCCTTTGCGAAGGACTCCCTTCCGAAAATGGTTGCTACACTGTATACTTTTCAAAACTTTTGATTTAGATTTTTTTTTAAAGACATTAATACTTTTATTCAGCAAGGACGCATTCAATTGATCAAAAGTAAAGACATTTATAATGTGACAAAATATTTATATTTCAAATGCTCGTCTTTTAAACTTTCTACTCATCAAAGAACCCTGAAAATGTATCATGATTTCCACAAAAAAAAAAAAAAACGGTTTTCAACATTAATAATCACATAATGATAATAATAAGAAATGTTTCTTGATCACTAAATCAGCATATTATAATGATTTCCGAAGGATCATGTGACACTGAAGACTGGAGTATTAATGATGAAAATTCAGCTTTGCCATCACATGAATAAATTTAAATAATACATCACAATATTACAGTTTTTACTATATTTTTGATCAAATAAATGCAGCGTTGGTGAGCATAAGAGCCTTCTTTAAAAAAAAAAAAAATCTTACAGACCCCACATTTTTAAATAGTATTTTATATATACTTCAAAAAATCTAAATATCATAAATGTGTAAAACATTACCTGGAAAATGGTTTATATTTGCTATTAGTTTATGTTATATCATTTGTCAATAGAATAGGCCTAAAAATTGTATCTGATAATAATTCAATGGTTTATTTATTTACCCTCTGCAATCCCCAGACCTGGGTTTGAAAACCCTTAGTTTAGATGTTACGTTATAACTGCTAGTCAATCTGATCTTATTGCACATCACTGCACACAAAAGCAGCACATATTTATTTCAGAGGAGCTAATAACAACTTACAAGTTTTCACACTGCAACCATAAGCAAGAGTATAGGTGCAAGTAGAGCTAAATGAATGAAAAAAAAGTTTGAATTAATTATGAATGCAAAGAATGGAAACAAAGAAAAACATGATGAAAGAAAATTATAGACAGACACAATTTCAAGACCCCCCTCCTCTGGCAGAAAGATAAATCGCCTGAACCGGTCCTGAACCTTATCACTGTAAGAACTGAAAGAGAATCACTTCATTAAGATTCACAGCTCGTCTATCCCACTCTTCTCCTGCTGTTTTTTAAGTCTAGCTCTATCGGCATGGCACTTATCTCTGTTTTCATGTCTGCAGAATGTTTATTGTCATTTCAAGCTTGTTTTCTGTGACTACAGGGAGATTGTATTCCTCTTGCTGTCATTATTAATCATGAGAGGAGGAATGCCAGTGGAATTAGATCCACCAACACAATCACAGCAGCCATCCGTTCACAGGTCTTTCCAAAAGTGTATTTAAGAGTGTGCTTTTGCTTTTGTAATCAGACTGTCTCATGAAACGCTTGACTTGCATGTGATTATTAACATGCTGTTCAGAAAACTATGATGTAGCACCTTTGATAGGAATTACACACATGAGTGAACCTGGCTCCAAACAATCAAATTTTCGAACTTTCTCACTGTTTATCCGTGTCTGGTTTATTTTCCAGATCCATACACTGTGTGAAACCAATAATGAACTGACAAAACTGATGTCAACAGTTACACAACGCTGAACGGCTCACCTGTAGCTTACACTATACGAGTATGAGACCTCATGCTAAACCCAAATATTAGGGTTGAATATTTCTCCCCCCTTTTCCCATGATGAAGCCAGTGCTAACACCCTTTCCATCATTCTAGGCATGTTTGCAAGTGCTATAGCAACAAGATCATCCAAAATCAGTTTGTGCCTGTCAAAAACGAAAGCTTAAATCTTGTTTAAAGCAAAAAACGTATTTTTTCTCCATAGGATTTTTTTTTTATGTTAAAATGTATAAACCTTTTTAGACAGATCATGATTCCTAAGATTAAGCAGTGATACATACACCAGTAGAACACAAGTGAGTATTAAACATTGTTTAATATCCAATAATTTTTTTGGGGGAAAAGTCTCAGCAGCCCATTCCACTCAACTACACATATTAATTTATGTCCTGCATGAAATAATCTTTAAGCAGACAAATTGAGAAGAGCCATTTTGGGTATTAAACAATGGGATCATTTCCACAGCACAACTTTGTTCTGTCCATGACACATTTTGATAAAGCCGTAATCACCAGTGTGTCGGTATGGCTCTCTGCAGGTGAATGTCTATAAAATGTCTGCTATGTTGATCGTGGAATGGATAGAGGATATTGGCAGCCACTACAATTCCATCCCAAAAGCTGTACAAATAAATGCAGACCTCTAGCTAATGTCAGCAGATATGAGAGGAAGGAGGCCTGGCAGGACATTCTGACACTTGTGGGGCATAAACAGAGAAAGAGCCTGAAAGGGGACTTCAGACATGCTAACCGCTAGCCCATGGTATGTTATTGTTGCCGTGGGAGAAAAGGGCGTTAAAAAGGTATGCAGAGATATTTCACTTTCCCGACCAAGAAAAACTAGCATGGTTAGACCTTTACAGCTCCTGAGTGTTGGGGTATTGTTATACTTTAACAGTACTGCTGCGGGTCAGATACGTTAAAGCTACCATTGCCAAGAAACATGGATTTTGATAGATATTCTCTAGCCTGGGTTCATTTACCCAACCGGAACCACTGGAATATGAATATGGAGCATTAAAGGAAAGACGAGCGGATGGAGGAACAGCCCTTGTGAGTTCAGTTCAATCGTATCGGATCAAATCTCTCTGGCAGTGCCAGATGAGCCAGTCATGCCTGCTGCTCACATGTGGAAATATCTCTTTTTGAAAGGCTCTGGATTCATTCAAACAGCGTTCGCAGCTCTCTTACTGGAAAAGACCATTATTTAGAGCCCACTGACACGGCACAATATCATCTGAGAAGGATCGGGTGAGAGTTTCCTTTTAAAGCTCACCGCTTGCCCTTGATGATGACAGATTTAATACGGGCACGAGGTAGATCTGATATCAAACGTATCTCACTGTTTTATTTGTCTGCTTAGGAGTTATTTTCAGCCGCCCATTGCAGTCACACAGGTCACAAAATAGCGTTTAAATAGGCTGAAGGCAGACCTCGAAAGGCCTGGGCGGGCAAAACCACATTGTTTTTAAGTTTTCGCTACCAGAGGAGACCTGAATAGGGATGGCGAGTTGGAGCTGATTAGCCATGGAGATTATTCCCAGTTGGTTTTCATTTTCCCACCTTGTTTATAAAACATTACATTCCCCTGGAGTCCCAAAACAGCAGCTGAGGTTTCAGTAAGATTACACAGTACACTGTACACGGAGGGACCGGGGTACTTGTTACTTTAGACGAGGCTTTAGAGTACAATTGGGTAAGTCAAACATCCAATTAGTTTTACTGAAACATTTGCGGCCAGCCCGTGCTGCAATGTTTTAATTGCGCAGTCCGTTGCCGACTGTTTTATTCCCAAGCAGAAGTAGGCCTTCTCTGTGCTATTACTTGCTGACAATGTCCAACCAGAGAAGGTGATCAATTATAATGTAAACATGTCAGCATAAAAACGTCTCCTCTCTCTCTCGTCTGTGTTTTAATATTTTCCAATTTGATGATGATGATGTACTGATTTCATTAGTGCGCTTGGGCTAAAACTATAAGCACAGCTTGAAAGGTTAGTTTTGGCCCCTGGTGATGTCATTATGCACACAACGTCTGTATTGGAATATCTCTCTGTTATATTCTGCCTGCTAAAGGTTAATTTAACATTTCCTTAATGAGCAAAATCCATTCTTAGTGCTAATAGTACTACCAGTGTTGGGGGTAACGCATTACAAGTAACGCGAGTTAAGTAATCAGATTACTTTTCAAGTAACTAGTGAAGTAATGCATTACTTTAACATTAAACCAGTTATGTAAGTTACTTTGTTGTCCCATTTCTTTACTGACAGCTCTCCTGTCCCCATTTTGAGAGAAATCAGAAGTGAAGAGGTGTTGAGTGTTAACTTGATGGTTATCGTAGTTCTAGATTAAATGTGTGCATGCAGTTACTTATCTCTCTAGCACAAAAACAGATTCAGTATTCCTCAAAATGAATAAAAACAGTAACATGCAAACTCATAAAATTACACAAACTTACAATAATGTAAAATTATGTTGAAATATACTTTATGTATTTAATCTCACATCTTTGCTGCTGACCTTCGATTATCATATTCAACCACGTGACCCCTATGTAAAATGCATCTTAGATTTTTAGTAAGCCGTCCTTACACAATATATACACGTATGCATTTGATATATTTGTGTGTGTAACTAAAGAGAGAGTAGCCAAATATATTTAATTGAAGATATGTGTAACTCTCTTTCTCTAGTTACCTGTACAATTTACTATGTAAAGCTTCAAAGAAACACTCAAAAGTCAAAGGTTGGGAAATTAATAAATCCAAAATCCAGATCTGAAATGACATTCAAATTCTGTCATTCATAGAGAAAAAAATAAAGCTTTTAACTCTTGAGTTTTGTGTCCATCTATAAAGCTTGACTGTGTGACATTTGTGGGAGTTGTGACCATGCAGATTTGGCCAGAAAATGTGGTTACTCTACGGAGACTTTCATTACAGAGTTAAATGGAATTTAAACAGAATTAAAAAAAAATATATATATATATATATATATAATGTGTAGATATATTTCCAAACTAAAGATCCAAAAACCATATATCTCATTTCACAGTTCTGGTTTGAAATCAGCTTCATTTTACTTTGGAAACTGGTTTAAGTTGTCATCTTAATACTCTCACTCCTTTAAAAACACTTGCCATTCAAAGCCAACCAGACCAATCAGACCATCAAACCACTCTTTCAAAAAATGAGATGTAATCATTCCTCGATATGCACAAATCCCAAGATATCCACTTGGATGAATTCTCCTGATATGCAATATATTGTCTTGGGCAGAAAATGGATTTTCAAAAGATCCTTTCTGACTTCTCCACATCACACATGTCAGCGCGCATGTGGAAGCCTGACATTTCTGACTTATCAAATCAGATCTGGTTACTGGGGCACATTTTCTCAGGCTTCAACCGCACTGGGCTCTTAGCAAAATTGTCAAGATCGAGGATCCGAGCCCTCCATTACCAGCCCACTCAGCAGATTGCAACTGATATTCTTCAACCGCTGTCGCTTTGCCCTCTATCATGTTCCACTGGCAGAACTCTGCTATTTGCCCTAGTTAACTTGTAGATAGCCTCTCTGTCATTCTGGCATAAGTACTCAGACTAATGCCAAAAAGAGTTTGGTTAACACTCCAGCTACCCATTTACATGCCGGCCCGAATGCGGTCAAGATGCTGAGGGATCAATTACTTTCCAATCTTGTGCAATTGTGGCTACATAAACACTCCAAACAATGCTGTTTATATGAGCCTAAGGTGGCCAGTGATATTGTTTTATTATCTCTAGTTTTTTAACTCTCACTTACTTCAGCCTTTTAATTAATTTCTGCGCAGCTATTAACAGATGTTGCGAGGTGAAACTCTTAAATATGTTTCATTAGAATCGTTATAGGCGACCGGGGAGAGTCCAATAAAACAGGCACGTCAGAGCAAGCTGACAGCCAAACGGACGCAGCCGCAAAAACATTTGCTCAGAGCGGAGAAAATTGAGGAAAAAGTCATCAGTGATTTGTGGGTCTTGGGAAGGTTTTGCCCACTTCATCGCTTCAAAACCAAGATAAACAATGTTAAAAGAGATATGAATCTGTGAACAAGCTTTTAAAGGCATCAAGGGAGAAAATAGTGGTTTTCGTGTTCCAGTATTGTATATCAGTCATTGTATTGTATTGTAAAGTATTGTATATCAGTCAAAATTTTCCCTTAAATGATGTGCTATTAAATATGTACAATTTTAGACACATCTTAAAGCTGTTTATTGGTAGAACCCATTGCATCTGGGATAAAATATGAATATAAATATGCATTTTTTGTAGTATAATAAGTAATATTCATTTATTCAAACATGTATCAATATTTATATAGGACATTGTTTTTAAGTGTGATATTTTTGCAGATATTTTTATTAACTGCATGCATCCAAAACTTAATTTTCTCTAAGAAATACAGAAGTCACAAATTAAATATTTAATAAGGCAATAAACCATGCTGTAATTTTTTTCAGTATACAGTAGTTACGCTGATAATAATCAAATTAAAACATTTTTCACCAATTAACTTAGTTCATTTAATTAGGAATTTAATTAGCATTGCAGCAATTTGGCATGTTAATATTTTTTTGTGCAATCGCAGGTGTGTCGACTTTAAATTCTGATTAGATTCGCTGCATTCAGAGTCAGAACTATCAGGTTTGGTGTGAAAGCCAGATGTTCTGAACTCCTTTGAGTGTATGCAGCTGCATGAGACCTCGGCTGCAACTTTCAAAGGTGTCTGATCTCTCCCTTCATCCATGTTTTTTTGAATATATCAGCTGTTAATGCCCTACAGGGCTAGTCCATATCAATGCAGAAGGCAAGCACATAACAGAGACTGGAATATGAGTTTGTCTCTGTACACACAGCAGGGGACGAGGCAGTGGAGAGTAAGAGGATTTGAGTAAAGAGAGTTCACGGATGCACAGTATGTCCCAGACACCAGTACAAACTCTCTATGATTCAGCATTCTAACTGCGTCCCATTAGTCTAATTCAGCCATCTTGTGTACAAACACAACAAGAGTAATTGAAGAAAAGTCACAGAATGAAATGTCACACTCCCAATCTCCACCAGAATACTGCAAACTATTGATAAAACATTCTTACCCTTCAAAGGATAGTTCACTCAAAATTCGGTCATTGGTTACTCAGCCTCATGTCATCTCAAACCTGACTTTCTTTCTTCTGTGGAACACAAAATGAGAAATTTTAAAAATGATATACTGGTTAAGTTCTACCATGCAATTACACTGAATGAGGAGAGTAACTAGCAAAACAAAGGATGCAAAACACCACGAAAGTACAATAAAAATACAGCTTTTAACGTAAATTTTAAAAGTAAAAAATGACTTTGATGTGTACAACTGAAAACTTAAAATGCAAAAACGGGAACCCCCTCTTTCTCGTAGCTTAAACGAATGCCTTTTTGCTGTTACAGAATACAAAAAGTCCTTTCACAGAACATATTTAAATCTGAGAGGAGCCAACATAGAAACTGACCTCCATATTCTTTTCCAAACTATTTGGTTAGTACTAAGAAAATCAAAGCAACCTACATCCCATGTTTACCTTCCCACAGACTCCATTAAAAGTGCATGACACAAACACCCAATCATACAGGACATGGGTAACACATACAAACTTCAGAATAAAGTGGATCGGGATGTTACCACATCAAAGGCAGCTGGTTAAAAAGGCTCCTCAGATGGTCAGAGATGAGTGGACTAAAGCACATTTTATAGGAAGTCAAAAGAACAAGATGGCTGAGTGTGTGTTTGCAGCTGTGTGAAGTTGTGTTGAAAGTCTGGTCGGGCTCTGTTGTATGGACAACATGACAAATGCTAGTTGTCGTGTGTGGGAACATCATTCTAGTTTTGGCCAGCTCTTAGTACGGTTTATGATTTTTTTACGACAATGGATACCAGTTTTCTGGATCGCGAGATTGGAATGCTCGTGAACATCCAACAATCTCTTTGAATGATCCATCAAACCAAATCCCACCCGTAAGGCTCAGTCTTAAAACTTTAAGTAGTCAAATGTTTATTAGTAATTTCAAGTATCTTATGAAAAGCAAATAAAATGGATGAGCATCAGGGTTTATTCTTGTAAGTATCAAAAACTATATATACATTTTAAATGTTCTTCAATAATACCTCCTGGCCCCAGTAAATAATTTGTAGTGAATTTATGAACAGTTCAAGACAAAAGAATATTACAACAAAACAAAAGAATATCAAAATAAGAGTCAGAGAACAGAGACTTGTGTAATCGTGACTGGTATATAAATGACTAATTAAAAAATATATATATATAGCCTATATATGTATATATAGTAATGCTTTTACACATAACATCTCACATTTTCAACAAAAGCTGAGATAACACTACTTTGGTGACATTTACATTACAAAGAAACGATCAAAGAAACATCACACTGTAAAAAACAATTATATGATCATAAGTTATGACAACATGTTTTTGCATTGCTTTAACTCATCAAAATAAGTTAAGTCATTTTCAACTTTTTTTATGTTATACAAAATTAATTTTTTTAAAGTCAGTTTAATGTAGTTTAAGTTGAAATGACTTTAAAAAAAATTTAAGTACAATCAACTTAGATGTTTAAGGCAGCAACATTTTTTTTTGTGCATAGAAAACCGAATGTATAGAATTGCAAGGCATAACAACATGGGTTTGATTTTCAAAAAAATGCCATGTCGCACTTTAGATAAGTGTCAGTTTTTAAGTTTGTACGCACTAGTCGTCCTCATTATTGAGCCCTGCTCTACTCTTTCCTATACTTCTCATCAAGCCCACATTACTGAACGAAATGGAAGGTTTATTCAATACCATTCTGTCATCCACAAATCTCAACTTCGTTAAGATTTTATAAGACAGAGTGTTTACATTTTTTACACAGCTGCCACAAACTGTTTCAATGTGTTTCATGTAGTCACTATTGAAGAATTTTCCAGAATTTTAGTAGACGTATCTCACAGCCCCAGCACCTAACGGAGCTATTTTCACCCTCCCCAGTGGACGTGTCCATTACACATCACTGGGGATGAATTTAAAACACCTGATGAACAGGGAGGATTATTACAGTGAAGGTTGTGAATACCGCAGTGGAGAGGAATGTCAGTAGTCTAAGAAATCCATGCCATTCACCGCAGCTCCCTAACAGACCTGACTCATTCCGCTTGGCACCTTTAGACCACAAGCTCCACACGGAAACAATCATCGGCGTAATTTCGAGTGTTTTAACAGCTGACTTTCTGAGTGCATCTGTATGTGTGCACTTTAAGGGGTGTTTGTGACTGGGAAGATGACAAGCACAATACCCATCATGCCACATGTCGATGCACAGCTTTCTGAGCTGTCGACTCAGGGTCACTGCTCAGCGAACAGTGCCGGGGTTCATTTTCTCACACTTAAGCCCTAATAGTGGGTTCAGCGTAATGGTGTGAGTGTCCAGCAGTTTGGTCCTGGGAAAATAAAACCTTTTGCTAACCGCATGTTTCTATCCACAGTGTGAAAGCCAATGGATGTTTAAAATGTGAAAACCTACTGCATTAAGTATATTTATAAGCGTGTAGTACTGACAAATGATTTATATGGTTCTCTGTCTCAAGCCACACAACTAATAAACATCATAGTGAGTTAGCAAAGCAGGAAAACCTCAAATACAAGGCAACAGAAACATCAACAATCCCTTAAATCAAGTGGAACTACCCCAGGGACCTTCACGTGGCACTCAATCAAGCCCACCCAATCACAGTGCTATACCCGTAGAATATGAAAAAAATAATAATAATTTTTTGGTTGCAATTGACCCTTTCCAAAGACCCACCTTAGAATAATTTCTGACCAATCCTACTTTAGTAACTGTTGCTACTGTTCGCTGCTATATCTGCTATTTTCTCAAACAAGATTTTGCTAGTTTACAGTCTAATCAAATCCTGTTCCAAAGTATTTTTGTCTAATTTTCCAGTTAAAATATCTTTTAATATGTCTTGATAAGTTTATGGGGTTTTTTCAAAACGTGTATCAACCCTCATTCCCAAATGTTGAACATTTATAAGAGCATTACTGTTCACAAGATTTGTGTTTAAAATAAGTCTCTTATGCTCACTAAGGCTGCATTTATGTGATCATAAAACAGTAATATTGTGTTATGTTATTATTATATATTCAACCGTTTCTATTTGAACATATATTTTAAATATGACTGAAGTTCATTTTTCAAAGAAAAAAGTTTTCTTATAATCACAATTTTATGTGCAAATTCTGCTTATGTCCTGTCCTAAAAGTGTCTACAATGTCTATGCATTGGCTTACTTGAATCCATTCTCAACAGAAGCGACATCACCCTCTTCTTGAACTGCAACACCTTCAAGTCTTCACCCTGATTGGTGGAGGTGATCACAAAACAGGCTTTCGAACATCTGGTCCTGGCATATAAATTGTATCCTACATTGCAACAATCGACAATAGAGCTCTTGTAATAACTTAATTCAAAACACAAATCATTCTCATGGTCCATTTTTGATGTGGCACTTGAGTTTATGTGAAAAGGATCACTGGTGAACAGTGAAGTCAGTCAAAGAGAACAATGGGCCCCTGTGTGGAGAGGCCATTGAAGTTGTGACTTAACATTAAACAGTGTCACTCTGTCACATCAGGGGAGGGCGTCACAGACAGGGTAACCGGTTCTGAAAAATGAACAACAAGTTAACTGACATTTAGATTAAATGATGAAATCATTCATTAATGACTTCCTACATCCAACCAGAACATTAATAACCTCAACATAATTGATCTTCTGAACCATGAAACATATTTGAGTAATGGAAAGAAACGTAATTGATATAGCCATTACAGTGTGTTGAAGTTTCACTCAATGTTTATATGAATCTAAAAAAAATAGTATTCATTTTAAGTTTGTTCTTGAAGCTGATTGCATTTTAATGGGGTTAATGTGCAGATTTTATCACTTAATCTATTTTAGCATTGACTAGCTCTACTGAACTCAAGTCAAATCTTACAGCCTGCAATCCCTATTGTACCAGGTTAAATTCAGTTTAAACACACAGCTTGGATTTAAATCTGATAGCTCCTGAGGCAAAAGTGAGGCAATGTAACTTCCTCTCCTGATAACAATACTTAAAAGTAGCTAAAATCTTCATACTTCAATGCGTTGCATGTGTGAATGTGTGTGCTTGAGCATGGGAATGTTTTTGTATGTCTTTCTAAACTACTTTGTGCATCTTTCTAAATGGCATCACATGTTGTTCTGTTTCCCGTGCCTTTAAGGGCCAAGGAAGAGTAACATCTCCGGCAAGCATGCAGTAATGGCAAATTGCTTGTTAAAGCAAGATGAAGTTCTGGAGTCGGGCCCTTAGGACGTCTCTAATAGCACTCTTCATTAACTGTTTTGCTCAGTGACCGCTTTGTCTGTGTTAGCGGACTAATCCCACCGATTACCACGATTTACAAAAACAGCCCTGAAAAAGTAACGGGGCCAGAAATAAGCCAGGGCAACCTCTTGTTCTTAAGGTGCTACATTTCTTTTTTTTTTTTTTGAGGTACAAACACACATAATATGTAATTACGAGAAATTTTTCCTGCAGTAGGCTTATTCACAAGTCTGAATTTTGCGAGAAAAAAAAAAAACAAGTTTTCTTTAACTTCTCAATTGTTTCTCCTACACAGCAATGAGATACTGTACACAACTTTAAAAATTTGGGGAGGTTTTCTTTTTGGGGAGAAGTCTTATATGCTCAAAAAGGCTGCATTTATTTGATAAATACAGTGAAAACATTAACATTGTAATATATTACAATTCAAAAGAACTGGTTTCTATTTTAATATGTTTTAAAATGAAATTTATTCCAGTGATGTCAAAGGTGAAATTTCAAAATCATTACTCCATTCTTCAGTGTCACATGATCCTTCAGAAATCATGGATGGATGGATGGGTGGATGGATGGATGGATGGATGGATGGATGGATGGATGGATGGATGGATGGGTGGATGGATGGATGGATGGATGGGTGGATGGGTGGATGGATGGATGGATGGATGGATGGATGGATGGATGGATGGATGGATGGATGGGTGGATGGATGGGTGGGTGGGTGGATGGATGGATGGATGGATGGATGGGTGGATGGATGGGTGGGTGGATGGATGGATGGATGGATGGGTGGATGGATGGGTGGGTGGATGGATGGATGGATGGATGGAGTCCAATTTGTACTGGATCTGTTTCTATTGGTCCTACAGGAATGTAGAGAAACATACGTAAAATAAAATATATTTAAGAACTCATTGCTGAACACAGACTACATGATTATGCAAAATCAACTCCACACAACAATAAACAATAACAAATCAATTAAACGAACAGAACAAGATCGTAGAAACAGAGAAACCAATCCTGAGCCATGAAAGAGCATCCTAAGAGCAACAGGCCTTTATTTGTCAGCTATACTTTAATTCATGAAAGTAGTACATAAAACTCTGCAGCACTATTTGGCTAAACATTTGGTAAATAACTGGAAATGTCCTGAATACACAAATTCCAGAACACTCATCAACTAGCCTGTAGCTTAGACTGACAGACGGAGCCTGCTCAAATTAGACTGCCATTCATTTCGGCTCGGAGTTAAAAGTAGGAAAAAATAGTAAAGCTTGCTTATGGAAATCTTTCCTGTGTGAATTGGCTACTTGTTTGAGACTGCCTCCCTCCATTGCCCCCCTCTGATCAGGAAGTTTTATGCAGTTCACCTTTGACTTTCACGTCTCCGTATTTATGCCTTTGAAAACAGGCAAATTATAACAATCATCACTTTCGGCTGTACACGTCTGGGTCACTATGGTCCACCAGAACTGAGAGCCTTTTAAAACACCAAAATCTCCTTTGAGAATAAGACCAATAATATTATCTTCTTGAATAGGGTGCTTGTCTTAAACTCATGGGTTGCTACAACATTGTCTTAATATCTGAAGCTGCCATGCCTAAACTGATCATTTTTAAGATTTATATTATAAAATAAATATGCTACTTTTTAGTGTCACCCGAACAATTAACAAAACAACCAAAGAATCACTGCCTTAAATAGATAAAAAAATAAAATGAACAGCTCATGAAAGACAAATATCTGCCATGCTCTTGTTTAAGAGGAAATCTGGTAGAATAAATGTCAGGCTGTATGGTAGAGGTACTAAAGTGACAGGGAGCTGACAAAGTAAAACGGCGTATTTATGTGGAAATAATGACACGCTGTTGCATGAGACTGGTAAATCATTTCTAAGCGGCAGCAGCAAAGAAACATTTTCATTAAGAATGTGTGGATCAAGGGTGCCACCTACAGCCGATTCCTTGCTTCCGTAAAACCACCAAACTCTCCGTTCTGTCATAAGTTGGTAACCTGAGCACTTCAGGGAGGCATCACCGAAAACAAAGACTGACACTTGAAAATAACATTCTGTCGAGTAGCACCCCATCCAACAGCATTCTTTGATCTACACTTTTCTTTCCACCAGGCTGACCTAATCACAGACTCTTTGAACAAGTTAAAGTTACCAAAACCACACAACGTCTGCCATTGATAAAAACCAATCAATGAGCAATCAGGTTAACTATATGAATGAGATGGGAGGTAATTAGTCCAATAGTACAGCTCTGGAATTAGAAATAATTTCCCACCCAAGTTTAGCTGACGGTTTCAGTCCTTATCAGTAAGGCTAATTGACCCAGCTTCTATCTGCTTCTTCTAGAAACACGAGAGCTCCTATAGGTTGAAGTTTTCTCAGCTACATTATGGCTCTTTTTCAAAACCGTAGGCAGCATTTGAGGCATCATAGGGACTATGTATATATTTAGGCTGCTTTTAAGATAACTTTTTGGCCAAATTCTTGCATTGCATATCTTTTTCGAAAGGCAATCCCATAAAGCACTGCATTGGAAAAAAATGCATTCAAGAGTGCTGCAGGAATGACGCATTTTTGTAGGCCAACTCAGAAGTTAGAATCACCCTGGTTCCCTCAACAAAAAGAAAAAAAACCCATTGGCTTTAGAATTTTTGCAGGAAAATAAACTCTGTGACATGGTATTTTAGTATTATTTATGTACTCATAGTATTTAATGGGTCTTTTTTTAGCTTTTTTTTTTATTTCATCTTTATTTCACTTAATGAAAATGGTTAGTAATAGTTTTAGCTAACTAAAAACACTGCTCTGTGACATCAAGTTTTTATTCTTAAACGTTTTTAGTAGAGGATCTTCACAAATAAAGCCTAAATACAATCGCAGAACTAAAAAGCAAAAGTTAGGCTAACCTCGTTAGCGACCGCCTTCTTTAAGACCCATAAAAGCTTATAAAAATATTACTGGGGTATTACTGACTACTGTTTTGTAGAATAAAACGTGGAAATATCTTGAGCTTGTGCTAACCACAGACCTCATTTCAGATATTTAAACCAAAAACCTATTGGGACAATGGACCTGGAATTGCAAAAATGCTTATTTATTTGGGGGTTTTAGAACTCATTCCTGTCTCACTTTTGCAACAGAAATAGAAATCAATTGTCCAGTCAAATCTCTTGTGCACTTTGTGCTCGTGTAAGTGCCCAAAATCAGCCACTTGTGAAGTTTCCTTTCATAGAAGGCAGCTCTATATGCAGGCAAGGCAATTCGCTAGGTTTTACAGTCTTAGAAAAGAAAACCTGTGGCTTCTCCGTTCCACTGTTTTTGTATTTAAGTGATGTCATTAGGTTTAGATAGAGTTACACATTATACTCCTGACAGGATATTTAGTCAATGACTGAAGTATTTACTTCAGCCACTGGATATTTAGCTTCACATTTCTCTCCATAGAAAATATTATTAGGGAATAAAGAGAAACATAGTTTTGACAAAGAAAACCAAACCATCTGTTTCTACTGTGTTTCCTTTCACATCACATCCTGGATGAGAATTACGCACACTCACGCTTAGCTTCTCGCTATAATGGTGATTCCTTTGTTGTGACAATGTGGAGATTGTTCTAGATGGAGAACTAAACTGCAGTATGAATCTTTCAAACTTTTCAAATAAATCTTAACTTCATGTCAATCTTCTTGCAGATATGTTCTTGCCAAAGGCTCACGAAAAAGCATTTTGTGTAGCTGACGGTACATACCGTATATGCAGGCCCACACAGAATCTGAGGTTACATAACCATACACGTTTCGGCAGAAGTGAAACCCCGCCATCATGCACTACACTGACCCTTTTCTTCTGACCCTTGAATATTTGTTTTTTTTCAATATTTTGCCTAATGATAACGCTTTCATCTGCTATCATCTTCAGAGGAACTCTGATAGCACACTGCAGGACTAGATTACAGCAAACAATGAACCAGACTATTTAAATGTTGAGTAAGAGGCGAATCAGCCATCGCCATATGGTAATGATGCGATTGCTTGCAGATTGCATATAAAGAAGTCTGTGCCCTCTAGAGTTTCATGACTGAAGTACATATATATACACTAAAGTTGAAAAGTCTGAGAGCAGATTTTTTTTTTAAAGAAATTAATACTTTAATTCAGCAAGAATGCATTAAATTGATCAAACTGTATAATATTACAAAATATTTCTATTTCAAATCAATTCTATTCTTTTAAAACTTTCTATTCATCAAAAATCATGAAAAAAGAATCAACATTTCCACAAAAATGTTTAACTGTTTTCAACATTACTAATAAGAAATGTTTCTTGAGCACTAAATCAGCATCATTAGACTGATTTCTAAAGGATCATGTCAGACTGAAGACTGAAGTAAATGGCTGTTAATAATTCAGCTTTAAATTAAACTTAAATAGCATTTTAAATGATATTTGAATAGGAAAAAGTTATTATATTTTTATATTACATGTGTATATATATATATATATAAAAAAATATATATAGAGATATATACACATATATATAAAGATATAAATATATGTAGGGGCTTTGATTAGCTCATTTAAAAGCTAAGCATAAACTAGTCATTTCCCCCCCAAAATCAGACCTAATTAATGTATACCCTCATTCTGTCATGTCTATATCCAGCCTGTAGACAGTTCTGTCAAATGTCAACATGCCATGCAAATAAACTGTGGTTTAGGAGTTAAAATATGAACCACCAGGACCTCTGAGCAACCGCCTGCCATGTGCTTCCAACTGCCATCTCCATCTATGCAGCACATTTGCAGCAATGTGATTTGACAGACCATCATGACTAAATCCCTCTGCTCTCAGTCAAATGGAGATCACAAGCCCTTCTGTTCATTCATATGCACTGATTCCACCTTATTGTTCAGCTTTTCAACTAACATCTGAGCTGTTTTATAGAAAGCGGAGGCTTTTTTCCCAGAAATCTCCTTTCCTGCATGCATCCACCCTCCTCACCCCGACGAACAGCCCCAATATGTCCCACCCCAGGTCTCAGAGAGGAACAGGAGGCTTGTGCGCACTCCTGCATGAAGCCTGTCTGTTGTTCACCTTTGCTTTTATTTCATGCTCATTATCTCACCATGGAGCCGGTGACCCTGGACAAAAAGGCCGCTACCTGGGGGAACAATGCTGGGTTTTCAGGATTTCGGTCTCCACTGAGAAGGCTTGTAGGAGTGCATTCTCCTCCCCCGATTTCAGACACAGTCACTGGATGGAGAGAAAAGAGGGATACGGTTAAGCCTAATTTTCTGCAGATTAAATCTAATTAGCACAAGAGAGCTCCTGAGAGAGGGGACTTCAGGGGTGAGGGGTGATTGCTCGTACTTACAGCCCACCCCTTACTCACCACTGCTTTCACTCGACGTTTGCTTCCTCCGCTGCACTGCTGCACAGCTGTTGAATGCTCAAACAAATCTTCCCTGGAACGGAACCTCATCCACACCCTTCAGTAATGCCCTGACGGCAACGGTAGAAAGCAGGTGGCAAGTAGAAAGAACTGGTCAGGATGGCCATCAACAACTGCTGGACAAAAAACTATTAGGATCAAAGGTCCAACTTTGAAAAGTATCATGTAACTAGTTTCTGCTCCAAATCACGTTGTAGTTAGACATTAGCCAAACACATTTGCTTTGAATAAGTGAATCAAAGAAAAAGACACTCACCAGCAAGTATTGTGCCTGAAAGTATCCAAAATGTTTGTTCCATGCTTGATTCCAAGGCTTACCAGATAAATGGAAGTTGATCTCCATGTTGGAGATGTTCTTAATTAATTTTCAATGGGAGAAAGATGGTTTAACAGAGATGACAGTAGCACTGAAAGCAGCAAAAGTACGACTGCTAATAACACATATTGTGCAAGATAAAAACCTCATGGCTGCTGTGTTTCATTGACAAATCAGAAGTGGTTTTATTCATATCCATTTAAATTGGCATTTGGCTTTTATGTTAAAGTGGCAATGAAATGGAAGTATAGCAACAGATCCTTTCTTTAATATTGTGACACCCAAATGAATCAAACTATCAAAAAAGGAAAAAAAAATGAAGAGCGGCAACTTAGTTCTATCCGTCTGTTGTTGATAGGATGGAGACAGTTGGCTGAAAGCGAGCGTGCAGACGATTGTAAGTTTAAGCAAACTAAATGATCAGAGGAGGCATACAGTATGCCACCAGAGAGAAGTCTTCACAATAATATGCATTTAGAAAATAGATAGCAGGAATTTTCATTTCCTGTTGACATAATTCATTATTTGACTGGATTGCCATTTTGCATTTTTACAAAAGCGAAATGAAGATAACTGGATGCAAATTGCATAAAACGCAGCACTGGAATGCTAACTGCTTATCTTTAGAGTTAGAGAACCTCAACAGATGATGTTCATTTGATGAACATCATTTGTTTGAAGCAGACAGCTTTACATTGCCTGACGCTGCCACATAAACTCTACTTTCAACAAATCTTTCAATCTTTAAATAGAACAGCTCCCTAATAAGAATCAGCTAAAGACAAAGAGACTTAAAACAACAGAGTTCTGATGGAGATATAAACATTTTTTTCAAAGATCTCTTTACTCACAGTGTGTGGCAAATCTAATTTATTTTATGTCTCTCCAACTTCAGCAAATTATATTTACACTTCTTGTCAGCATCTCTCATTAATAAGGTAAAAGTCAGAGTGATTGTATATGCATACAACTGGTGATAAACTGCCTGAAATAATCGAACACTCTTAAACAGGCACTTTGAAATATTGTAAAAAGATTATAATGTATAAAGATCCTTTAAAAAAAATGTAAGATTCAAAACTATTTCAAATAATGTTCATAGCGTTTCGCCCTAGAGGATCACTTATGATTTCCGTGGGACACAGTTTAGCTTGTACTTTGCTGCCCTCTAGCATCAAAACATGTATACAAAATAAAGCCACAAGAGGAAGACATGTACTAATAATCTCAAACTGCAAAGATATAATGCAACATCTATCCATCAAAATATATGTGAGGTCAAAGACTATAACATAAAAATATACAAGAAGTAAAAAACACAGATTGGACTGAGAATCCTGTTTGACAATCCAGATTAAGTTGGTATCTTTGTTTTGGAACTAGCTGCTTATTAGTTAGTTACTTGGACCAGCTGTGATGTACTAAACTACTAGATTTTCCCCCAGGAAATGCCAACTTATCAAATTCAAAATAAGATTTAAAATATTGTATTACGCTATCATATTATGTTACTTCTATAGAGTAAAATATCAACCTTAGAATTCAGTTGTGTCTGGTTAGCAAATAACAAAAGTGTGTCATGCCTTTAGATTTCAGTACCTTCATGAAACCTATTTCCTTTACTGATGACAATGGCTGTGCTTGGAAACACTTTTACTTTGGTCACCCCTGCCATGTTTGTGACTCTGCTGCTGTCTGGTACACTCCTGAATGAAAGCGTTCAGTTGCGTGTCCGTCCTCAGCCGAAAGACACCATGCTCCCTGAAGGGGTCTAGCGGGACGTGATATGAACTGGACTTTTTGGTCATTTTAAAATCTTCATGGCAATGGGTAGGCATGGAAGTTCGCCTCATAAACAATCGCTGTGGAGCCTTGGCATCTTCCGGGGAAGTCGTATTCAGAGGGTCAACCTTGTTTGTGCTAGACCGAATTACTTTGAAGGATCTCTGGGATTGTTTGGGAAGAGAGTGAGGTGTCAAGCAGGTCTGCCTGGACTTTAAGGAGCCCTGAGGGTTGATGTCAACGCTGTGGGTAGTGAATGGAGTATGGATTTCAGACGTTCTTTTGGTGGTGGTTTGAAATGATGTCTCTCTGGATAAATCAGGTCCACAGGCATCTTGCACCCTGGCGTTCAGCTCCATGTTGGACCTGGCCTTGTCACTGCACAAGCTCTGCTGGGAGCTGCTGGCCCTTAGTAGAACTAGGTCAGGGGTCACCGGGTGGTGAGGACCTCGCTTTCTCACCCTGTCTCGGGCCGCCTTCTCACTCTGGCTGAGTACTGAGTGTTTGGTGCCATAAGTCTTCTTATCTTTAAATAAGGAATCCATTCTCATATTTCATGCATAAACTTTCATCTTAAACTATAATTTTCTAATTATGTTCTAGAAAACACCTGCATATCGAATCATTTGAGCTAATCTCTTACCCAAGTTGGTGGTGGCAGTGCTTGGTGTGCGGCTGACTCGGTTTTGAAAGTCCTTATATCCACTGACAGGCCTGCTTGCTGAGAGAACAGATCGGGGCCTGGTGAGGCACTCAGATTGCATGTTGATGGAGGTCCTGCTGTGACGATGAGCCTGGAGCTGATTCCACGTCGCCGCCCTTGTGGACTCCTGCTGAGCATCTGAAGGGACCAAACACAGAAATGTTAAGGTTAAAATTCACCCTGTCTAATTTCTAAATGCATGTTGTTGATCTTATTGTGAATGATTCATCCATTTACGTTTCTTTTTTTAATGTTGACCTTGTAATGTTTAAAGGGATACTCCACCGTTTTTTCATATTAAACTATGTTATTCTCTTATCTAAGACGAGTTGATACATACCTCTCTTGTCTCAGTGCGTGCACTTAATCGCTCTCTCGGGCGGAGAACTTTGAGAGCAGTTAGCTTAGCCCCATTCATTGTATATGGGCCAAACAGAGATGAAGTTAGAAGCGACCAAACACATCCACGTTTTCTCTATTTAAATATAGTTACACGAGTAGTTACACGACCAAGTATGGTGACACTAAATAAAATATGGCGCTTTTTTATAAGCGGGTAAAATGGATAACTATAATGTATGGCGGAATAGCACTTATTGGGAGCACTTCGACTCTGTGCTGTAATATCTTCACTCGTGAAAAGTCCTCTCCCCCTCTCCCTGTCATTTCCGTCAATAGAACCAACGTGACTTTTACTTCTACCTGTGCTACTAGCAAACTGCAAGAGATCATTTACAATGGCGGACTACGTAGATAATTATGACTTGTTTGTAGCAGACCCAGAGCCATATCTGTTTGAACCCGAGTACACAGAGGAGGAACTGGCTCTTATGGACCGTGAGAGGGAAGAAACATATGAACCAGAACAGTTGACGACTGCCGGGTGAATCATCGCTGCAAACGCGTCGCTTGCCGCGATACAGGCGATTTGTCCAGGGTCTGCTGTACCTACATTGAACCCCACCATCGATGGCAACACCTGTTCCCATTCTGAACAGCACAGGCTCTCAATTTCAGTCGGCATTTGTTCGCAACAGTCACACTTGCACCACCAATTGCTATTTGCCCGCGTTCTTTCACCGGCTTCGGTCTGTTCTGGTGCATATGTTTCTTCCCTCTCACGGTCCATAAGAGCCAGTTCCTCCTCTGTGTACTCGGGTTCAAACAGATATGGCTCTGCTACAAACAAGTCATAATTATCTACATAGTCCGCCACTGTAAATGATCTCTTGCAGTTTGCTAGTAGCACAGGTAGAAGTAAAAGTCACGTTGGTTCTATTGACGGAAATGACAGGGAGAGGGAGAGGGGGGAGAGGACTTTTCACGAGTGAAGATATTACAGCTCCGAGTCGAAGTGCTCCCAATAAGTGCTATTCCGCCATACATTATAGTTATCCATTTTACCCGCTTATAAAAAGCGCCATATTTTATTTAGTGTCACCATACTTGGTCGTGTAACTACTCGTGTAACTATATTTAAATAGAGAAAACGTGGATGTGTTTGGTCGCTTCTAACTTCATCTCTGTTTGGCCCATATACAATGAATGGGGCTAAGCTAACTGCTCTCAAAGTTCTCCGCCCGACAGAGCGATTAAGTGCACGCACTGAGACAAGAGAGGTATGTATCAACTCGTCTTAGATAAGAGAATAACATAGTTTAATATGAAAAAACGGTGGAGTATCCCTTTAATCAAACCCCAACACTTTCTTACAAACGGTTGCAAGCTCACATTCAGATCCACCTTCATCCAATGAACAACCGGTGGATTGAACTAAGTCACTGCTGCCCTCAGAAACTCAAATGTGTCACAATATGGAAGAAAAGATCTGCCGCTTCTTCATTTTAAAAGTGACAAAACAGTAGGGGAAGGAGATGGACCACTCATATAAAAATGAGAGAGAGAAATAGTAATGCTTAAAGGGGTCATGGATTTTTTGTATTATTATTGTTTTAACATGTTCCTTGCGGTTTACTTCTAATGTTAATAAAGTTTTTTGCGCAAAAAAACAACAACAAAAAACAAATAAATATGTATTTATTTATATCTGCCCCTCTGTCTGAAATAATACATTTTTAAGGGGCGGCTTCTTTAAGGATGTCAGTAAACACCACTGTTATCATTGGCTAATGTCACTGCATAGAAAACAGTATCAACGGCCACTCGCTATTGCACGTGACTAAGTGTTTTGAAAACATTCATTTTTTCAATTCATTTCATGTATCATAATCTATGATCATAATCCATTGTGAGTCAAGATTAGCAATTACATTCTGTATATAAATTTGACTGTAGTCTATAGCAGGGGTTCCCAAACTTTTCCATTCCAGGACCCACTTAGACAAGAATAATCTATCTCAAGACCCACCAAAATAATTTTAAAGCATGAATGTGGGGTGGGAGGCGTTAGTTCTCTTTCGAGCAGTTTTTTTCCCTGTCATAGTATGACATATAAGTTTAATTGCAATACAAACTTATGGTACATTATCAAATAGTTTGAGAATTAAAATAGTAGCCTAATGGCTGTTGAAATGATGTGAAGAATACCGAGTAGTTTTTGTCTGCTGCCTCAACTGATTTACCCAAACATGGCAAAACAAATTTAAAGAAATGAAAAAGATTAAGTAAGCTTAATCTTAACCTAAGGTTTGATATGACAAAAAAAAAAATCAGAATAAAAAAAAAATAATAGACCAATAATTTATTTGACAGTATGCCCAGGACCTAGAATTTCAATACTTATGCTGCGAGTGTTGTTAAACTCATTGCGTTGTTCAGCGCAGAAAACTCTTTCGTGCTTGTGTGTATACATTTTAAATACTTTTTACATATATATATTTCCTTATGCGTTGGTAGGCATCAAAATGCATGCGAGGGAACACAAAACAACCCACTCTTACGACGACCATATCTCTGAAAGACAACAGCGCTGTGTTGAACAGACGACAGAGATTACTGCGTTTCCCAAAAGCATCGTATGCCTAAGTAGATCGTAGAACCATTGCCACCAATGTCTCTACAATCAACTTAGCTCACGATGCTTCTGGGAAACGTAGCCCAGACCCGAATCAGCCTTTCGTGACATTAGAATTTTCCGGTGTAATGCAATCTCATGCAGAATCCATGCAGTGATTGGAGTAAACGAGTTTCTTCTCGCTTTGAGACGGTGAAAATTGTTATCACAAGTCGCACGCGCGTGTTTCATGAAACACAATAGCCTACTGACATATTTATCTAAATTTAAATCGCTCTAAGCAATATAGCGGTTTCTATTTAACGCTGGTTCTTCGTGCAACCTGTTTGTATGTGTCACTCATGAAACGTAAATTCAGCTGCAGCCAATATAGTGATTGCGTGACCCACCTCTTCCCAATCTGCGACCCACAAATGGGTCGCGACCCACAGTTTGAAAACCCCTGGTCTATAGGGCATTTGGAAAGGTGGTACCTCGAGCATGCTGCATACTGGGGGTTGAGTTGCTCTTGAAACGGTGAAAACGACTTTTTGGGCCGCGTGAACCGTCTTGAGTCGTCCGTTCAGCAGTCCGAGGCACACCCTTAAGAGAGATCTGGGACCGCTCAAAAAAAGCACTGGCAGAGTAGTCCCAGTGAACCTCAGCGAACTGGAGCATCAGAATACTGCCTCTGGTGTTTACGACCACACTGACAGCATGACAAAAATCTTTTTCAGATAATATAGCATTACAATAAAGAACAGCATCGTTAAATTGTGCTCATAAAATATGTCCGGATACAGGGTAAACTCACGTGTTGTGGTGTGTGTGTAGAGAAAGGACAGGGCATTGCTTCATGTTTGTCCTTATAACTCTCAGGCAGTCTCCATTTAAGAAGTTGAAGATCCGGATCTTTCCGTCCATGCAGCCTGTAATGAGCCGCAGGAACAGGAAAGACATGGTCAACACCTCTCTAAAGAAAATAATTGAGAATAGGCAAGAGATCAGATTCTTTATGAAAGTGCACAATCATGCTATTAAAAGTTGTTGATTAGAATGACCAGCTGTACGGTCACTGATTGGTTTTGTCACTTTGGATGCTGGAAGGTCCTCAGGCATTTTTTGAAGCTACAGTTGGTGCTCCATGCCTTGACCTCCCCATCTGAACCCCCAGAGAGGATATGCCACTGATCGAAGCACAGGCACAGCACTGCACCCTGGTGACCACTGATTTGCTGTAACAAAAAGAGAGTATTCAGTTTTTTTACATCATTTCTAGGATACATCAATATTTAGGTCACATTTTCAAAACTCTTCACACAGTGAGCACAGCAGCAGTCTATGTGGGGTTAACTGTGGATCCTTTATCATTGCTTTGGGACAAAATGCATTTTATAGCTACTTCTTTCAAATTACAAATTATTTATTTACTCAGACCCAAACACTACCAAAACTCTGTGTACTACCTACCCACACGACCATTTGCACATAGATACTATTTAGTTAAAATTAAGTACAAAACATAATACAAAACTGAATAAAAGGGGATTTTTTTACATTTCTACAGTAATGCCATATTCAAATATATTCTGAATCTAAAATAATGGAATATTATCAAAACAATTAGATGTAGCTGAACACCAACACAGGTATTAGTCTTTCAATTTCATTACCGTCTATACAAAAATAGAAACTGGGGAATCATTTTGTACTGCAATGTAAACATGGATAGTGCAGTGAATTCTAAACAGTGAAGAGAGTAATTCTTGTTTTGTTAAATACATTTTTACAAAAGAAAACATTGTATAATGCTTCCTGTTGTTAGTGTTTTTAGGTTGTTGTTTTATGCATGACTAAGGGTGACAACCGTTGCTTTTGTTATGGAAGAATGGCTTGACTTGAGACATTGGTAGTTTTAGTGCATTTTGAATATGAGATTACTGCTGTGCCAAGTTGAAAGTTGGTTATGAGAACTTAACTGTGTGAAGAGTTTTACAAAAGTGACCTAAGTACTAAGAAATGTGTCCTAGCGATTGCACACACACACACACAAAAAAAAAGATCACAAAGCATCTCTCTCACCCTTGTAAGTGATGCCGTCTCCATGCTCCATACCCTGATCTGACCTCCAGCACAGCTACTGACCACCAGAGTTTCATTACTCTTCACACACAGGATTGGTTTAAGGTGTTTAAACTTCAGATTCTCAACACACTTCCCCGTCAGTAGGTTCCACACTGTGATCAATACACACATAGACAAACACTTTTACAAACTATTGGCTTTGGCCTGTTGGTGTAGAGTGCCAGAGTGGCAATTGTGCATCATTTGGGCCAGAATAACACACATTCACTAATGGCAGTGTAGGGATGTACCAGCACACAGAAAATACAGATTGGGGTCAGTAAGATTTTTTTTTTTTTTTTTTTTTTTTAGATATTATTACTTTTAGTAATGACAAGTGAATGTGAAAGTAATGAAATTTATAATATTATGACAGAAATTTTTAAATAAATGCTGTTTTTTAAGTTTGTCTTAATCAAACAATCCTGAAAAAAAGTATCATGATTTCCACAAAAATATTAAAAAGCACAATCGTTTTCAATGTTGATAATAATTAGAAATGTTTCTTGAGCAGCAAATCAACATATTACAATTTCTGAAGGATCATGCGACACTGAAGAAAATTGATTTTAAAATGTATTAAAACAGAAATATTTTAAATTGTAAGAATAGTTCACAGTATTACTGCTTATGTATTTTTGATCAAATAAATACAGCATAACAGACTTCTTTCAAAAACATACAAAAAATCTTACCGACCCCAAACACATATTTTCCGTAAGTTTTCAAAACATTACTTTTTTTTCATTTTTTTGTACATAAATATACAATTGTCTATTTTCCTTCTTCCAATAATCTTTTCAGGCCTCAACAATAAAAATAAATTAGATGTTGTTTTAGTTAAAATTGCACACTGAAGATTGAAATGTATAGATCCAGACCCTTATAAAGGCCTGTTCACATCAAGAACAATGATTATAAAAGATAATTATAAGGATAACGGCGTTGTTAGCATCATTATAGTTGTGAATAGTCGTTACTTTTGTATCCTGTTATCGTTATAGTTGTGGCGTGGACTTCCCTATGCTCATTAAAACGATTATTAAAGTTTTTTGTTTTTTTATTTATGGGTTTATAGTTATCATCCTTAGTGTGAATGGGCCTTCAGGTATATTACAGGTCACACCCTCCTACCTCTAATTCTACAGTCTTTGGCTCCAGACACCAGCCTATCTCCGTACAAATCCAGGCAGTTTATAGTGCCAAAATGTCCATGAAAAATCATTGTACATGCGCCTGTCTTCAGGTTCCAGCACCTTTGAAAGGAGTACAGAAATAAAGCACAACATTCTTTACTGCTGTCTATGACTTTAGTTTGTTAAACGACCATAGTAAAGTCTGACTAACCTGATACTGAGGTCATAGCTGGCGCTGATAACCAGGTCTCTCTCTTCACAAACCAGAACTGCTCTTACACTACCTGCATGTCCTTGGATCACTAAAGGAACCTCTTTGGGTGATGCAACATGCAGGAACCTGATGGTACGGTCCCTGGAGCAAACCGCCACAAACTGCCCCCCAGCATAATGTATCACTCTACTGGGGTCTTCTCTATATGGAGAAAATGACAGGAAGTTCTAAAACTTTGATATAATATATAAGAATTAGCTATATTAAATACATCTATATATTTAATAAATTTATTGTAGAGTATTTTCCAACATATTTTCTACAGAAATTCTACCTTTCCAACAGGACCAATATGTTATTCACTCCACAGTACACGTTGCGTTCTTCCATTTGGACTGTCTTAGTTATAAAGCCTTTGTAGGTAGAATCCAAATCCTGTTCTTGTGTCTAAACACCAAAAGAGTCAAATCTAAGTTATGTTTATAATGAAGATTAAAAATATACATTTCTGTCATGACAACTCTTGGAGTGTTTGGCATGGCCAAATAAGCTGTGCCCTATATAATACGATGCGATTGCAAACAGATAGACTTACTGTAAGGATCAGCCTGCGCCATTTAGAGTTTCATGAAAGAACTTTGTATATATGTATGCAGAGTGCAAAAAGTGGCTTTTTTACCAGCTTATGTTTGGGGAAATATTCTCCATGCTGAAACTGCTTGTGCCCTTCACTGATGGGCACTAAAACTTCACAGATCTTAGCATAAACCGGGTTGACCTTAGATGTTGAGTTGCCCTGAAAATGCATACAAATGATCAGGGGCCGTATTCACAAAGAATTTTAAGGCTAAAAGTAGCTCCTAACTGGCGAATTTAGGAGCAACTCCTAAAAATAATGGGCGTGTCACTCCTAACTTTAGGACTCCTAATTTTTTTGACTAAGAGTAATTCACGAAGCATTTTAGCCCTAAAAGTAGCACCTAAGCCTGGGACAGCTTAAAAGAAGTCGAGAGGACTCCTAACTCACTAAGACCTATTCACAAACCGCTTTTTGTGGCATTTCGCGTTGCGATGTTTTGAAATGCGAATGCGGCGGCTAGGAGCTTCCAATCGCGAGGGAACAATTTTGCATTGTAGGCATAGGGATGCAACAACGCCACCAACAACAACCAAAACTAGGCTACTCACTGCATGTAAACTAATTGTAACGTTTCATTGTGAATCAAATTAAAATGTTCTTCTCTTTGCAAACGTAGGCAGAGGAATATAGTGACAGATTAATTCAATATTGTTGCAAAGATATTGCATCAATCCATATGTTTCGTTAGGCTGCTAGGCTATTTGTTTTTTCCTTACTCTTTATTCATTTAGGCTATTAATTCAGTTATTCATCATCTTCCGTCCTTCGCACTACTTGTGTAGCGCACGCATTCTCAGACCTGTCACTCATCATCGTAGGGGGAGGTGTTTGAAATCATTCCCGCGTTACAATCATCAGCCAATCAAGGTGGTCACTTCAGTCAAGCTCGTGCATGAGTAATGACGTCATCCATAGCAACGAAGACTCACTCTTAGTTTAGGAGTTCTCATTTTTCTTTACTAAGAGTAGGTCTGAAAGGCGTTGTGAATAACCTTTAAGAGAAAACTCCTAGCTAAAATCTTTTAGTGCGATTTAGGAGTACTCCTAGTGGTAAGATAAAATGCTTTGTGAATACGGCCCCAGAACTGTAACATTTAGAACAAAGTTATATGAACTACTTTCATGTGACAAAAACACAGACAGATTATTATTAAAGTAACCAAATGAACACACTCACAATATTAGTATGTTTTATCCTAAGCTAGGTATAGTGCATTGAAGGTATAGAATTGATCAGAAGACTGTGTGTTCGAATCCATGCATTTGCCATTGCTAAAGCCAAACACCAAATGGTGTTCTGCAGGTTATACTGTGACATATTTGATATCTTTGAGATAACAAAATAAATGATTTTTGACATGTATTACTTGCAAAATCATGGCCTGGTTCTCAACATTCTTCTTTACTTCCACCTCAGTTAAGATCTCATCAGTTAGCCATTGCCAGTGCTTGGACACACACCTGCAGTTGTACAGTGAGACATTATCCAAAAGCCCTAGAAGTGTAAATGACAACAAAAAAATAGATTAAAAAAAATTATTTCTATCTAATCTATTTTTAGGTTTATAATGATAATGATTAAGTGAAGTTCCTAAATGTCATTTCGGGAGGAGTGAACCCATATAATCTTTCAATTAACTGCCAGAGCATATAAGACTTGTATGGCAATTAAAAACTAAAATGCAAGTACTTCTGATAGTAATTTTCCCTAAAATTTCAAAATTATTTATAGATGGTCTCTTGAAAAGAAATTGGTTGCCATGACTGTGGTTTAGTTTCAGTTTAGGTTCAATTTAGGTTTAGTTGATAGGTCTTGTACATTCTAGATAAAGTATCTTTTTGAGTCAACCTAACCCTCTTGTCCACAGGCAATAAAGTTGTCTCCATAGCAGCACAAGACTAGACTATTTCACAGGTCTGAAAAGAACAACACAGTGATGCTTACAAATGACATGAACTAAGCATGCACTCATATAACGACGAGTGAAACAAAGCATCTGAATTCAAAAGAACCAGTCAAGCTCAACTTATGACACCTGGGAAAGAGAAAAGAAAGAGAGGGAGGGCATTGTTTCTGTTTTGAAAAAAGAAGAAGAAGTTAGCCTATTTATTTTGTTTCACTTTTTTATTGCTGGGAACAGTGACAGACATGCAGAATTCATGTTAGAATTAAGTCCTAAACTAATCTGTTAATACTTAATTCTCACGTTAAGTTTAAACAGTCAACTCTTCATAGACAAGTGGGAAAACTAGACTTACCCAAAATTATCTTTGCAATGTCGACTGGCAGTCTTCGGATAAAATCTTTATGACGGCTGACCCCTGACAGAGATTTTGAAGACCTGGGGACGACGGTTAAGGCAGGATCAGGATCATCAGAATTGTCAGAGTCAGAATCTCTGCCTTTTCTTTTGTTCCAGGGGTCTAAATTCTGCATGTCCAGCTCAACCTCATGACAGATACTCTTGAGAGATTTGCCATCCTTTACTGTAAAATAAATGAGTGACTTGAATGAATTCAAACACTAACAAATATAAATGTAATTTACTTTTAATTTAATTAACTTTTTTAAATTAATATAAAATATCCAATAATT
This sequence comes from Tiaroga cobitis, assembly GCA_030578255.1. NCBI lineage: Eukaryota > Metazoa > Chordata > Actinopteri > Cypriniformes > Leuciscidae > Tiaroga > Tiaroga cobitis. Next base: position 34,453,365 of record CM060602.1, on the reverse strand, counting down.
TATGGAAAAAGTCAAGGTGCTCCTCATTAGGGAGTCACACTTGTGGTCTTCGCGGTCAAAAGAACCCCCCAGTAACATCAATGTAATATTCATTTTGTTCAATAATATTTTTTATTTTGAGAGAATTTTATGGTACTAATTAATACTTATGCAATAATTATGATCCATTTTTTCCCATTGAAAAAAAAATTAATAAAATAAAATAAAACAATAATAATTGTGTATGTGTCTGAGTGTGTTTTGCACTCTTGTGATTTTAGAGATTCACCACTTCACTGTTGTGTGTTTTTTTCTGCATCGTGGCTGATTTGTAAATTGTACACACAAAAAATTCTCTGTATTTGTGCCTATTTCCCATTCATTTCCTATGCCGGTCATTTTGGACCACGAAGACCACAAGTGTGACTTTTTTACGACCACTTAAACTTTTCAAATCATGCCCTCAATTTTTGTGTGTTCATATACCAAGTGCCATTCCGGTTCATACCATTCCGATGAAACTACGATTTTTTAAATTTCAAAATGTAACATTTTTCAGTCAAAAGTGACCGAAGAGCACCTGAGGGTTAGGCAGCAATATTTATAACATTAATAAAGAAATGTTTCTTGAGCACCCAAGATTTCTGAAGGATCATGTGACACTGAACACTGGAGTAATGGCTGCTGAAAACACAGCTTCAGATTTTAACAATATTTCACAATATTCCTGTTTATGCTGTATTTTTTATCTAATATGCAGCCTTGTTGAGCATAAGAGACTTCAAAAACTTTCAAAAATCTTACCGACTTCAAACTTTTGAACAGTATTATATTATCATCAGCAGAATTATGGCCTGGTTTCAATTATAAATATAAAAATATGTAAGTTTTAACATGAATTTAAAAAATCCAATCACTTATGCAAAGAGCTCACTACTTACTCCGTTCTGAATGCTCCTGTTTTAAGACATCTGTCTGACTGCCCTGGTGAGCTTCTCGAGGGAGATCAGCTGGCTCATATGAAGTACATGCTTTGATGAGAAGATCCAGATCCGGGTGGTCATCTGAATGGTAGGAGATGCGTGACTCTGTAACTGAGAGATCTGCAAAAATATCTATAATCAGGCAAGATGATGTTTAAAGGGTTAGTTCACTCAAAAATGAAAATTCTGTCATCATTTAGTCACTGAATTTCTTTCTTCTTCTGCTTAACACAAAAGAAGATATTTTGAAGAATGTCGGTAACCAAACTGTTTTTGGTTACTGACATTCTTCGAAATATCTTCTTTTGTGTTCTGCAGAAGAAGTTGTGAACAAGTAGTGGTGAACAACTTGAGGGTAAGTAAATTATGACAGAATTTTCATTTTTGGGTGAACTGTCCCTTTAAAAACTTTCAATGTATTTGATAAGAACTGTTTACAGAGCTGAAGTATTGTGGTACTTCATCTACAAGCATTGATAGATTAATGTATTATATAAGTGCCATTTATTAAATAAAAAATGCTTTTTGTTTAAATGTGATTATTGTGATGCCTTTTATTATTATCATTGTTCAGTTGGTGATGTGCATTCTTACCAGCATTGCTGAATTGAAGAAATTTGTGTTTCTCCCAAACAATCAGGATATGCAACAAATTTGCTAACATGTGCAACAGAGGGGTGTCACATAAAGACAAGAGCCCCAGCACATACTTGGACTTGGTCGAGTCTGGGCTCTTCCTGAACCATTCCCAGGTTTCCAACATGCCCATTCCATGCAGTTTTGTGTCCATGGCTCCATCCATCCTCCAGATGGTGTCCTCGGGTTTGCTGGGCAAGGCTCTGGACCTGGAATAAGTGAAATCTTTCCCTGATGTCACTTGTAAAACACTCTGAAGATGCTCCAGGATTTGAAGATTGTGGCACCGCACTAGGATACCAGTGAGAAACCTCCTCTGAGATGCTCCTCCAGTCTTATTCACCCACTGGGTGTAGTGGTTCAGTTTCTGAGAGAGGACACACGACTGACAGCGACCACAAATGTTGAAATCTTCACCATTTTTTTTACAAGACCATTCGAGTACTGAGTCGCCAGCTTCTCTCCTTAAACATTTGACTTCAGTCATCTTGATAGTCTAGAAATGTGCAGATCCATTAAAATGTGTGGGTTTTAAAACAGGAAATAGGTAAGGAATTATAAATCATATAAATGATTCGATCCACTAAACTGCCTCAAACTTCAGCTACACCCTTCAAGCAAACTTAGACGCTTGTTGCCGAGCAACAACAACAGAAGCACTTCAGTTCCAAAATAACATCCTACAATCTAACGTTACCTTCGTTTACATTTAAGAGACGTTTTTTTATCCAAACAAAAGAAATGTAAGACGGTAAAGTTAGCCAAAATGCTGCAATACAACGCTGCAGTTTCAACAGTGCACTGAGCCCAGTAAAACCTAACTTAATTGTTTACTTTAGTTTCCGTGGAGATACATTTGTCGATGATGGCTGAAGAGGAGGAGTCTGTGTCTGAATATGAAAGGTTATCTTGTTAATTAAGATTTTACATTTAGCAACAATAGATGTATGTGATGGTGGCTACCAGAACCTATGATTCAACCCAGTAACGCGAATCTTTTCTTTTGAATCCCTTGGCCTTGCTTCACAAAAATAGATTAATTCAGAATCGTTCAGAAATACGCTACGAGGTGACGAGGCATTAAGAGTGACTCATTGAACCATTCACTCAACCGATTCGTTACAAAACACCGACCCGATCGAACACGCTTTAACTTTTATTAAAATTCCGCTAAGACCATCTAGGAATAGTCTTTCCTTAAAAAAATGTTAAATCACATGTAATTAACTCAAATGTGTATGGTCATCAGTTATTTTACACACTTTTCCAATTCAGCTCGTTGATGAACGATGTCTCATATGTCTATGCTCATTTCAATCAGAGCCGCTCAGTCTCGTTTAGATTCAAAATACGAGTCTGACTTGTTCAAAAACGGGTAACGGTATTGATTCAGTAGATCCATGGATCCATCCACCCAACCAATAAAATAAAATGCTCACTCATAGGCCGCGCCGCGCGCAGTCACGCGCTTTAACGGTTTGTATTCGTAAACGAGACCTCAGAAAAACAAGCGGGACATAAATGTCAATAGAAAATAGACTCTATCAGCAAGCACCAGAAAGTACAGATATGTTGTTGTTGTTTTTTAATACTTTATCTGGTTATACAACCAGGCCTGGCGGCAAATTCTGAAGTTTACACAGGAATAATTCCAATTTATCAAGAGCCTCTATAATATTATCACTGAGTGGGACGATATTTAGTAATATTTGTGATTTAATTAGAGGATTAATAAATTGTGCGCCGCCCGGGAATTGGGCATTGGATTGGAAATCACAAGAATGGGAATTTTGCATGATACTACCACACCAACGGCGCGTGCTGAATAGTGATCAAGACGTTGGACACGAATCTGCCTTTCCAGTGAGTCCACATTTCTATTCAATCAGGAATATATATATACTGAATTGCTCCAAACATGAAATCCAACACAGTGAACAAGACAACATGCAATATGAATTTCAGTACGATTACAACATGCAATACAGTACATGCAAAACATCCTGGCTACTACTGTAACGTTGCCACACATTCAGGATGGAGAGATAGGCCTAAACATGAAATAAAAATATATAGTTTTGCTTTAGCGTTTACTAAAGATTAATTTTAAATTAAATTAAACGTATAAATAAATACACTGTCAAACTTTTACGCCTGGTTTTATCTTTAACTGTGTTTGTGTTTTGAATAGTGTTGTCCAGGCCAGGGTACAAATTCGCATCTTTCTCAACTCCAGAAGTTCTTCATAATGACCACATGATGGCGCTATAACTCTTCGCACCGCAGTGCAATCTACAACCACTGTGGAAGTGATATTATATTATATTATATTATATTATATTGTATTATATTATATTGGAGATTTACAACTGTAAATGAAGGAAGGGACAATGTGTTTTTGTGGTATTTTTCCATATACAAATGCAATTTGAAATTATATGTTGGTAGAATCAATCAATTATATTAGTGACTGATTCATAGTTTTTAAACACTAACATCACAATTTGTCCTGCAGATAACTGAGCCTACCTGAAATAGCATGCTATCTGTATGCAAAATTATGCTTAACAAAACAAATTTATGCAGTTATGCCTCCCTTGGAAATAGTAAAGCATTTGTTCCCTTTAGTGTAGATAATGCAGATGGTTTTTGTTCTAAACTATTTGTGTGTTTTTTTTTTGTTGCCAGTTATTTCAGTAGAGACTGAAAGAACTTAGACCATTTATGAAAAAAAACCTGCTTCTTTTTCCCCTTTCTTCCCTTTAATTTACAGTTGCTTTTAGGATGTAAATCTACATATAGTCTAGTCATGATATGCTCAGATTAATGAGCACTGTCTTTATTTTGTAAAACACATTCTCCCACTGATTCTTCCCAACAGAGAGTTCGGTACATGTTAGATTCAACACCTTTGTTGCTTTGCGATCTGAAGCTTTTTCCTCTCCTGATGCAAATCAGTGGTGTTCTCCAAAACTACTGAATGTTATCTGCTAATATTCACCAGAACGGACCACACACTGCAAGGACCATTCACGTCAAATGGTGCGAAGTTAGTGTGCTACAGCTACAGACGGGTGACATACTACAGAATGTCAAACCATGGAAAATATGAGAGCAGAGTATCCTGTTTGAACTGCACTGTGGGGGTTTAAATAGAGGCTAAATATGTAAAGATGAAGAGCGAGTGGCATAGAGATCTGCATGGTGAGATAGGAAGGAAGATGGAGTGACAGAGCAACAAGAGGAGAAGACGTGGTAGCAGTTTCTGCTGTATGAAGAAACAGTTCAGTTGCAGGTTCGACCTTTAACAGGAAACGGCAACTTCCGCACCCTGAATGAAACACTGCTGCGCTCCTAAACATGAGACGTTTGTGAAGACTCAACACTTAAGCACTAAAGAAAAGCTGTCGGCATCCTTCACCTAATTACATTGCTTGTGTTTCAGAGATCTGAATAATCGGGTGAGGTGTATCTAATGTAAAGGAGTGGAGGTCAAAAACAAGCCGTAAAATATGGTACCAGTCCAAGATGGGGCATCCACACAGGGGGAAAATCTACTTCTTCCTCCTAAAGAGGTTAGTAAAATGCATGGCTATTTAAACATCTTTTTTATTTTTATCTTTATAAATTATTTTTTATATTTTTAAATTATTAAGCCTGATCTCACATCTTAAGTATGCAATTATTAGTTGACATGCCAAACAGTGACACCAGTGTCCCACAGTGCTATATTTTAAAACAAATGTAACCTTTTTTTTATAATACTTTTATAATTATCGTTCAGTTTTGCTGACTTCATTTAATTGAGTAATAATATTTGTACTTCTGCAAAATACTGTAATTTATCACACTACAGGACTATTTTGAGCTATTATTAACTGCAAAAATGCCAAAAGGTGATTAAAAATGGTACATTTTAACCTAAACTTTTGATGTTAAAACACACACACACACATGTTGGGTTTCTATGTTTTATGGGGACATTCCATAGACATATGGATTTTTATGTACAAACTGTATATTTTATCTCCTAACCCTAAGCCCATCACAGAAAACTTTCTGCATTTTTACATTTTCAAAGAAGCATCACTTAGTATGATTTATTGATTTATTAGCTGTTTTCCTCATGGGGATTGCTGGTATTGGGGACATGTTGCTGGTAAATATACACACAATATATTCACAATATCACAGTTAATAGCCACAACCACTAGTTTCTTTTCCAGGGCCACACATTTGTTCCTTTATTTCTTTTTCAGTAAGATTAAGGCGTCTTTACTCGCTACACACTAGACATGTGTTCTGTCACAGAAAAACCCATGATTCTGGGTCACTGTCATGAGGTTTCCTTATTGCTAATAATAAGGAAGTACAGAGAACAGCAGAGACGACAGGCCAATATCACATATTTGCATAGGGATGTTCCGTGTAGAGCCTGGCACTTGATCATTTATCACATAAGGGTTTATGTGAAATTATATATGTGATTTTATCTTGGAATAATTAGTAACAGACAAACATATGATTTAATAATCATGTCATGATTGATCACAGAGTCTGAATAAAGACTTGTGTTTGAAATCATTCATTCCCAAATCAGTCGTATTTGACTCTTGGTGATTCTATGGGTCATGAATTTTCTTGGTGAGGATTTTTTTCTGGGTCGGACACCAGGTCTTTCCCCAATCCTTCCCATTACATGCGGGCTTGGTGTTCACACACACATTTACACCTACGGACGATTTAACCTCCGATTCACCCATACTGCATGTTTTTGGATTGTGGACATGCAAACTCCACACAGAAAGGCCTCCTGGCTCAGCCGGGACTCGACGTTCTTGCTGAGAGGCGACAGTCCTAACCACTGTGCCGTAGTATTGTAAGAAGTACACAGAAGTACCAGTGGCGTGCACAGACCTCCTCAGGGGCAGGGGCGGAGGGACCAAAAAGGGCACTAACATTTTTTTTAAAAATTTAATTTAACAGTACCTGCATTTTTATTCTCTCTTTTCAGCCAACTTGTGAGAGGGATGCTTCCTTTGGCTGCATAAGAGAGTTCCGAGAATTTTTGTTTTTCTTTTTTTTCTTTCTTTCTTTCTTTCTTTCCTTGGCATTCTAAGAAAATATGTTAATACAATTATTAGAATGCATAACACATCAAATGAAAATAGGGAAATTATGATAATATTAGTACATATTATTTACTTTACCAAACAAAACAGTGAGAATCAAGGAGGTAATTATGGAAAATTAATTTTTAGTTTTGTTGATGTTGTAAATTTAATATATGTATTATATGTATGAAAGACAGTGTTAGCTATCATGAATCAGTAACACTTTACAAACAAGGTTTCGTTAGTTAAATTAGTTAACATTAGCTAATAATGAACTGCACTTCTACAGCATTTATTAATCTTAGTTAATATTAATTTCAGCATTTACTAAAACATTCAAATCAAAAGTTGTATTTGTTATCATACATGAGTGAACAAATGAACCTTATTGTAAAGCGTTACTATGAAATCAAAGATATAAGTTCCTTACAATTTAGAGTTGGACATGGACTTAAGATTTCATTTAACTAGATGTATTTCCCCTTGCACTTTTATTCCTTGGATAAAAACGAATGACATTGTCACTCAAAATGCGTCTGAAATCAAGTTATACTTTTATTATAGTTAAGAATAACTCGCATGCTGCCGCAACTTTTAGAGTAGCATGGTGACGGACGGTAGGATAAATGTAATTTTCCGTATTAGCTTTAACGTTACCTGCTGCTCGTTTGAAGACTTGCGCGAACTGCTGCGTAGTGCGCGTACCAGAACCGTTAAATGCGTACGAGGCGCTGCAAAGGAAACTCCGCCTACTACTTATTATTGTTAGTGGCAAGGGTGTGTAAGTGTATTGTTATTTATTATAATATTTGTATAATAATTATATTATTATTTACAATTATCAGAAAAGGGCACAATACATTTTGAGACAAAAGGGGCAGGGGCTTGAACCAACCCCCCCCCCAACCCCCCTGTGCACGCCACTGAGAAGTACTGTATTTGGATGTTGTTTCTATATTATTTTTAACAATGCTTTTGTACATTTATCATCAATTACTTTCTTTGTTTATATCTGTAGTCCCACAATGAAAGTGCAGGGTCCACTCGGATCCGACCGAGACAGGTATTGTATGAGTTCTTTCTTTTTTTCTCTTTCTTTCTTTCTTTCTTTCTTTCTTTCTTTCTTTCTTTCTTTCTTTCTTTCTTTCTTTCTTTCTTTCTTTCTTTCTTTCTTTCTTTCTTTCTTTCTTTCTTTCTTTCTTTCTTTCTTTCTTTCTTTCTTTCTTTCTTTCTTTCTTTCTTTCTTTCTTTCTTTCTCATTGAATTTAATTGAAACTCTTGTTCCTCTTTCAGTCCTCCCCTGCGCGGAGAATTGGCATGACCAGAAAACTAAACAGAAAGGTAAGGAATTATTCCTTCTGTAATCTTTCATAAAATGTTTTATTTTTTTATTTAAGGGATTTTAAAAGTGTATTGATGCCACTTATATTTTCGGAAGAAGGAGCAGTGCTGGGTAGATTACTTACAAATTGTTTTCAGTTACTGGTTCCAAATTACAAGACAAAAATTGTAGTTAGTAACGTAATCCATTACATTACACCTTTATGGTGACATAATCGGACTACTTTTGATTTGAATATGATAATCTTGTACTTTTAGATGACCTTTGACCTAACTCGTTTATCACATTGATTTGAATAGGATAATCTTGTACCATATTAAAAAAAAAATACCAAAAGAAAATTTTTTACCAAAATACCAAAAGAAAATATTTAATTATTTGTTATCAATAACATGAAGTGCATTTAATATTACATTACTTCTGGGTTTCCCAAACTGGGGGTTGAGATGGAACTGCAGGGGGTTCATGAGTTTAATGAAAAGCCATTAAGTAATTAAATGATAAAAATTACCAATTAAAATGAACACTTACCAAAAAAGATTTTTAAAAACATTTTATTTGTTTATCTGCTTGTAGTAGTATGGAGAATCAATGACTTATGAATAATTGATACAATAACATGTACGGTAATCATGTAGTCAATAAAAAACTAACTGTAATCTGATTACAAGTATTTTAAAATATAATATAATATAATTACAAGTACTTAATTTTTGGAATCTGATTACGTAATCAAGATTACATGTAATCAGTTACTACCCAGCAGTGAATAGGACATTATATTATTTAAACCAATTATTATATTTGCTATATCTCCAAGGATTTCAAAGACTCAGAGAACCCAGAGGAGAGTGAAAAGAGACATAAAGAGAAGGAGGTAATGAGTCATCAGAGCCAGATAACTTTTCCTGTATTTTCCTGTGAGGATTGTGAAATAATGACTATTATTGTCCCTGTAGCTGAAACCGCTGTATAAGGAACTTCTGTACACAATCAATCATAGTTTAGGAAGACCACACACAAAAGAGCGATACAGTGCCAAGCAGTTTCAAAACTATATCAGAGAGGTACAACACACGCTTCTGGATTTTTGTTTTTGTAGTCTTGTAGTTGTTAACGTATTGCATTTAGTATTTTTTAAAAATTGTTCCTTAAATATTCATTCTCTGACAGGCATTCTCCATGACGGAGGCAGAGCATAAAACCTTGAGTGAAAAAGTCCAGAGCTCGTTGGTAAGAATAATGTCCAAAATTTTACATTAAATGATTATATAATCTGCTGTGTCACATATGTGTAATCTATAAGGCATAATGTACAGTCAGCTAGTCATTACTGATCAAGACCCCAGGAAAGTATTATGTGTTCTCATGTGTACGGAAAAGCATCTGCAAACTTGACATGCAACAAGATTGCAAGAAATGCTTGCCTCTTACCGGATACCAGTGACGTTATTTTAGCTTGTTGTTTGTTGTTGTTGTTTTTTTTATGATGTAAATTTCTCCATGGCTAGGTCCCAATCTACTGCCTCGTGGTTACAGTGAAACAAGCTAAGGGAATTCTGGGGAAGGACATTAGCGGTATGATCTGCATTTTATTAAACGAGGGTTGTTAATTTTACAGTATAGTATAATAAACACAAAAACGTATCGGATTTTCAGACATGTTTAAAATAACTAATATCCAGACAACCTCTTACATGTGTCTGACCTTCTCTGCATTTTTTCTAACAGGATTCAGTGATCCGTACTGCCTGCTGTCGATCCTATATGAAGACAAGGATTCCCATGGAGGTGGATCATCCAATAAACCTCAGAAAGCAGTAGTGCGGGATTCAGCGAAGGGGCAGGTGTTGCAGACAACTATAAAGAAACAGACTCTCAACCCCATCTGGGACGAGACCTTCAAACTGTGAGTACGCAAAACCTTTATAGAAAGTATTTGACCGGCTGTTTATGGATCGTTTTTGTCTCAACGCTTGCTCCTCTTTTACAGAGAGTTTGAAGACATCTCAAATGCCAATTTCCACATTGAGATGTGGTGAGTGAAGAGATTTTTTTAAATACTGATTGGATTGTACTGAATATGTTTTTAGTATGTTTTAATCCTAAATACCTCAGAAATGTTTGTTTTAAAGGGACAAAGATGAGGAGGTGTCACTAGTGCAAAAATTTGATGAGTTTCGCACAAACATCCATGGACTTAAAAGGTTTGAAACATTTAAGATTTTAAAATGAGCTTTTACAAATTTAAGATAAATATTTTAAAATTAAAGTGTTTCACATAACAATTTTTCTTCCAAATGGTGCTGGGATTTAATTTAATGCTAAGTGTTCATCTGTCTCTTCACAGGATGCTAAAAGATGCAAAAAAAGAGAAAGGCCAGGATGATTTTTTGGGGTATATTGTTCTAAAACTGAAGGTATTCTGCATCACACTGGTTAATGACTCTATTAATATCAGACCTGTATCAAGCCCTGTCCTACATCAGACACAAATATTGTTCATGCAATATTTAAATAAATATTTTAATATGATATTATTATTATAATATAAAGTATACAGAAATCTCAATCTCTCATATTTCTGTTGCATGGCATGTGTTTTACTGTATGTATGTGTGTTGTGGGCAGGACCTGCATTGCACAGAGGACACGTGGTATAACCTGGAGCCCCGAACAGAGACATACCCAGACAGAGGACAGTGTCATCTTCAGCTTAAATTCATCCATAAAGAGGTGAAGGCTTTTTCTCCTGTGTGAATCAGCTGGCCATCATGTAGTCCAGTACTTAAAATGGTGATTTTTGTTTGGTTAACTGGTAAAGATCACAAAAAGGATTTTCCACTGTGTTGCAAGTACTTTTTTAAGAAGTGTCATTTAAATGTATGTTTTCTTTTTAAAAGTGAAGTGCAACTGTGTGTGAATGACCACAGCATGTGGCCTTATTTTCAATTCATCTTGTAATGTTTGAGAACTGAACCTAAATATTCATGCATGATTATGTATGGCACGGTTATTATCATTAACTCAAATAAAACCAAAACTGTTAATAAACTTTGTTAATCGAAATAAAACTAAAATATAATATAAATAAGAGATGAAAAACTTAAACTAAAATTAGAAATGTTGCCTTGGCAAATAACTGAAATAAATTTGAGTTGAAGCACTAAAATTACTAACTGGAAATAAATAAGAACTAAAACTGAAATAAAAATAAATGAAATCTAAAAAGTTAGATTTAAAAAAGAATAATAAAAATGACAAAAGCATATAACAAAGTATAAACTAAAATTAAAATGAATGCTGAAAATATAAAAATAAATGCAAATATTTATTTAAAATGTGAAAAAACTATAATAGTATATAAATACTGAAATAACAGTGATATGTGGTATGTTATCCAAAGTGAATGACTAACAAAGTGGCAAAGTTGTAAGAGACAATTGGATAAAAGCGTAAGAAAGACTATTTCTAGACTGTTCTTTCTTGACTCCTTTGAAATAGACCAAAAATGAGGCTAAACCAGAGATGAACATTGCAACCTGTCTATTAGACTTCATATATAGTTTATTTACTTGATTGTTGAATCTGATGGTTGAATTATGATTGGCAGAGAGATGAGAACCTGAGTGCTGGACGGAGTCCTTATGTGAACTACTGTGGCATCCTGCAACAATTTGTTCAAGCTCATATCTCTAAACAACAGGTACTGTAAATCTTTAAGAGAGAATTTATGACAGCTTCTCTAAAAAATGATGAAATATCTTTCTAAAACGGCCACTGTTTGTGTAAGCTTCAATAACACTTCCTGCTGCACTATACTGCTTATATACTGTAAAGTTTAAACTCAGCTATTCTTTTCACAATATTTTCTGCATCTCTCTCTCTTTTTTATTTCTACTCTACTCTCACCCCTCAGGACAGTAACCCGTGGAAGGGAGAGTTGTGTGGGGAGGGGACGGCCCTGCTCGAGTACTATGCCAACCAGAATGACATTTCACCTTTCCTCCAAGACTTGGCGTAAGAACATGTCATATATCACTCTTAACATAATCTGAACTCAACAGTGTTATTGAGCAGTTTAAAGTCCCTGTAAAGTAAAAATTAAGTATGTGTTCTGAGTTTGTCACACCACAGAAAAATGTGTTATTAGCCACCCAGCCAAATTTGAATGATAAAAAAAGCCGGCAAGTACATCAAATAAGCTATAAAAATCTTGAAAAAGTGAGCATTATTCTCTGCTCTCAAACGCTGGGGGCGTGTCCGCTGGCTGCGCTGAAACCACGCCCACTCGCGGGAAAGCTGCCGACAGTGATATTAGGTGATACTGCTTTCGGGACGGGGAAATGAAGGGCGAGGCGGGAGATAGTCGGTTCGGCCCCATTCACCAGTAACAGCGGATTATCAGTGAATCCCAGTTGTCTCAGACGACAGTTTATAAAACTATCCCGTGTAAAATGATCACTACAGAGGCGGGTGTTGGCGGTTGGCTCTTCACAAAATTAATCCACCTCTTCTTGATGCCTTAAAGTCCCCGTGAACCGGAAGTTGCAAACGACTTTTCTCCAGTGTTGTGACGTATTTCCGAGAGAAACGGAATACTAAATGAGGCAAAATAGTGGGCGGGGCTTTTTTTTCAACTAGCACCTGATTGGATCTAGAAAAGTAGGTGTTTTCATTCAGCCTGTCTACTGTCAGTTGGAGGGGCGTGGTTACGGATGTTAAGCAGACACCCACACCGTCAAACCTACGTCATCAGGGAAGGTCCTCCAATGCAGAGGGGAGGGGAAATGTCAGATTTTGATTAAAGATTACGAAGCCAAAACATTTTTTTTGTGTGGATTGAATAACATGGATGAATTGTTCACCACAAAACGATCAATTTAGGCAAACGAAGTAAGTATGGTCAATTTTGGCCCGTTTCAATAACTAATATGGGGCCCTACCCACATAAAACATAAACATAATAGAGCATAAAAAGCAAGGATTCCTGTTGGTTTGTATCAATGGTGTATTATTTTATTACGTGCACTTTCAGCTTCATGAACAGGCAGCTCAACATAGAAATAATCCATCCTTATTTGATTAAAACTATATACAATTATACAGCGTTTTACGTTGGAATAAGCCTCGCCCTTTCACGCAGGGTAACTTCACTTTTGGTAGACTGAAGCTTTTCTTTTGTTGTCCGATATCTTTCGTTTTTCAGCACCACTGGCATATGTACGTTTCATTTCCTCTTAAAATTCTTTTCCTGCTCAAAATAAGATTTTACCCTAACGGCAAAAAAGGCAAAGCTATGGTATATGAGCCATGGTAACCACGAGTTCGACCAATCAGAGACATCGGTGTTTTGCTTAGAATTGTGGGTAGTGTAGTATTTCTCCAGAAGGTCGCAAATAACAAGGTTGATTTCATACCTTGTGGCTTTTATAGGAGCAGAAACTTTCGTTTCACAACCTCGTAGTCAATCTATCTTGAATGGTTTAGACATTATGGCTGAAAATCAATATCCTACGGAGAAAATGAATGGGATTTTGCTGGTCTGTGGGGGCCTCCCTTCGAGGGCGGGGCCTGTTTCAATTGAAACGGGTAAAACATAGGTAAGGCCGCCCCTGTCTTGATGTGATCGTTTTTCGGGAAAATTAAATAAGGACACCGATCTGTTTTGTACATGATCGCATCCAGGTAGTAGCCTACGCATTTCCGTGTCGAAGGCATAGCTAGCTAGCATACCGTAGGCTGTAGTAACTAATAGTACTGACAGTAACTCGCGATTGAGCGGCAAACTGATGCGAATGTGCTCTATTGTTAGGGGAGGGGCCAGCCTCAGTGCGTCATCAAGTAGGGGCGTGTCCACGAGCTCAGGGGCTCCAGTGCGTCATCGAGCCCGTTTTAGCCCCGCCCAAAAAATCCGGAAAATAGCAATGCTGAAAAACTGTTTAACGGTCTAACTCCACAATTCAGTAATTCACAGTTCACAGTCTTTGTAATATGTTTTAGCAATACATTTCTAACATTTATAATTGGTTTAGAACTTTTTTTTAGAATTGCCTTTACAGGGACTTTAAATGTAATGAATGGAGTACATGCTGACTGATTTAAATCTATTTTGCATTTGTATGGGTTGTTTGTGGGGTTAAACAGGAAGTGGGTAGCATACAGCAAACTGTACCAAAACCTGGAGGTGGACTCAACCGTGCTTTTCCAGCAGCTAACCAGTATAGAGTATCACTGGTGCCAACAGGAACTCCCCCACCAGCAGGTTGGTGATTATTGTGTAGTTTTTTAGGCTATGTGATATGAAAGTTCACACATACAGATTTCAGAGTGGGTGTTGATGTACATATACATTAGATAGTACTTGCTACATTACGTCTCAAGCAGGAATGTTGCAACTGTGTCACATGATGTGTTCACAGTTTATCACATAAATCATCAGTGTTTTCAACCGATATCATGTCATCAAATCCAAGAGTCATGTTGTGGTAAAGTCGAGCTGTCTTTGCTGTCACAAGAAAGTAGCAAAAATGTTTTATGGCAAACTTTTTGGTGCATATCTTCTGTTTTTGTGTATATATACAAACATACTGTATAAACTGTACATAAATACATAGACTACCGTTGATTTTTTTTTTTTTAAAGAAAATACTTTTATTTAGCAAAAATGCATTAAATTGATCAAAAGTGACAATAAACACATTCATAATGCTAAAAAGGATTTCTATTTTAAATACTGTCCTTTTGAACCTTCAATTCATCAAATAATCCCAAAAAGGTTGTTTAGATTCAGGATGAATGGCGTGCTCAATTCCTTTTAAGTTTAATTTGGGTGCTCTTCGGTCCAAGGTAGAACATCTTTAGAGACAGTGTAGAGAAAAGAAATCTCTGATGACCGAGGCACTCCTTAATTAAAATGTCTTTATTGGAAAACTGACATGTCCTAAACGGACAATTTTAAAACACCCACGCGTAGCGGCATGGAGCCTTCTTCAGGGCATGGAAATCCCGAAAAGGTTTCCAGAAAAATATTAAGCTGCACAACTGTTTTCAATGTTGATAATACAAATGTTTCTTGAGCAGCAAATCAGCATATTTGAATGATTTATGAAACAGCATGTGACAACTGAAGACTGGAGTTATGATGCTGAAAATTCAGCTTTGCATCACTGGAATACATTTCATTTCAAATTATATTAAAATAGAAAACAGCAATTTTTTACTGTATTTTTGATCAAATAAATGAGAGACTTTAAAAACGTTACCAACCCCAGACAGGTATATGCATATGCTGTATATATGTATTATATGTAATATATATAACATTATATATACTGTATATATATAATGTCCGCTTAGGAACATTTACATCTTAACCCTTTATTGAAATATTATTAAAAATAATTTCATATTTTGTTAATTGTTTTATTTGTGATACTGCAATGAAACATGCCAAACTGAGTGGACATAATTTTTGGACAGGCAAGAAATCAGGAACGCATGCAAAAACAAGAGAGAACCAAACAACCCATAAAAATTGGTTTTGTTGGTATAAATTATTGCATATACATACTGTATGTTAGTTCAGTGTTAGGTTAGTTCAAATATTTTTGTCTTGAATAAAACCAGCTAATTTACCATTTTTAGGTTACCATTTTTAGTTTTTCCAGTGTATTTTGCCTTTTTTTTGCCAGATAATTTTGATAATCAAGATAACCTTTACCAAATTTAGTGTTTTGTTTGTTTGCTAACAGAAACAGGAGTTAGGTGACTCTCTGCATGGGTTTCTGCAGTATGGGCTCTGCTTAGTGTCCAAATACAGGGACATCTATCCTCCAAACCCTAAAACAACACCACGGCTGCATACACTGCTCAGGTAACACACACAGACTTACATAACATAAGTTAACCATGTATAATTTGTTTCTGTCTATATATATTTTTATGCAGAACTCCCATAAAGTATATTTATGTTTTGTGTTCATATAGAGTTCTTGTCCAGATTTGTAAGACCCGAGCATTTCAGAAGCTCAATCCTGCTCAATTTGACTTGCACGTTGAGGTCACAGATGCTGTTGTTGTGAGTTTATTTTATATAGATCTTACATGTTACACCACAATAAAATACTTTTTGCACACCTGTCCAAAATAATGTTTTTCTGTGTACATGAGAACAAACAGGCCAGTTTTGGGACTTTATATGTATGACTCAATTCAACACATTTCAACTAAATATTTTAATCGCTATATTTTTAAATTTAAAAGTCTTAATCACCTAAAAGCATGTTCCTTTTCTCCCAGAATGGCACCGTAGAGTGGTTTAACATCAAAAAAGGTTTACATCAGCCCATGACCAAGGTGAGAAACCATGCAGATTATTGAAATTCATTCTAGATGTATATAGAAAATACAGCCTATTATTCCAATCATTTTGTGTGAGTTTAGGTTCATGATAATTGCTCTTTGACAGGATCTGTTAGAGAACGTCAGCGCCCTCTCTCGGTTGATTGGAGAAGTGCAAGAAGACGTTCGACTCAGTAAAGATGTCTGGAATAAGGTGTTTGTCAGGTAAGAAATAATGAACTGTATATATACTAATCCATATATACTATAATTTATAAGGTCGTTTTCTGTTGTAATTTAGTCAGCTCATTAACTCCCAACCATTGAATTTTTCAGGATGTCGGTGCTGAATAAATCTGCTGCTCGTTGGATATATTTGCATTATGTATACTATATTAAGCCTAATCTTCACCATTCTTAAACTTGTTTTTTGGGTATTTTTGTGCCACTTAAACAATGGTCAGTTAATTTGATAGCCATTCTTGTCCATCACATCACTGACAAGTAGTCTTTATGACTCTTTGTAATAAAATACTCTCTGTTTCCAGTGCTGTGCAGTTGGATGTTTTCACTGTGGTTTACCAAAAACTGGACTCTCTGGTGAGAGTCAAGAAATATACATAAAAAACTACTCTGCATTTCTTCTCTGATTAGACTTTTTTTATGGTCAGTAGATTATTGGTTGTCCCTTAACTATTGTGTGTGTGTGAACAGCTAGCTGATGAGTTGCGAGCTACACTCTCTCAGTTGGAGAATCAAATGGATCAGCCGCTGGCAAACAGCCTGTTTCCTGTGTATCTCACTTTGCAAGCCATCCACAAAGACAAAGCCTTCTTACAAAAAAGGTCAGATGTTTGCCAGTATTAAAATTTAATCAGAATGCATTTTGTTCATAACCTTGAGAGAACCTTACCACGTTAGTTAAAGTCCTAAAAATGGCTGGGGTATTTTCTGTCTTTATCACAAAAATGAAGTATTGATTTCTCTTATAGAGGGAAGTTACTGCAGCTCACAAGCTTCCATGAGGACTTCAGAGATGCTCTTCCATATTGGTTAAACAAAGCCTTTAGCACCACAATGGCGAGGGTGGAAAAGGCTGTGCAAGTGGATCAGGTAAAAACTGTTTTATCATTGTTCTTATTAATTCACATTAAGCAAAAATGTAAATGCTGTGATAAGCTGAACATGTTGACTTTAAAGGTGAAGGTACATAGTCACATCGTGTCTCTCTGTGTGTCTCTTGTAGTTGCAGCCGCTGCAGACTGGAGCAGTTCCCATCAAGCACAGCTCCTCTGCAGTGGACATTGCAGCATGTTTGCATCCCGTTGCTCAGCTCTGGGAACAGTTGAGCTGGCCTGACCCAGAGGAGGCCTTCATGCTTATGGTCAAACTCACAGAGGTACACACATGCACACTAAAATTGTAGCATTTAATTGAACCGTGGGATACAGTGGATGTGCATTTTACAGTGTGACCAAATAGCTCTCTCTTAATTTGTGTGCATTGTGCGTTACAGGATGTGTGTAAGATTTCATCGACATACTGTCAGATGCTGAAGGCTCGAGTGAAGGAGCTCTCTGTGAACTCGGATCGAGACAGTGCGATAAAAATGGTGAGATGATGATGATAATGATGTCACTCATATTCACTGTACTTGCTGCTTAAAATCCTATTCTAAATGTTTCTGTCTATGGATAGTGGTTAGAAACCATGAGCCCCTTTCAGAGCCCTATGTTTCACAGACATATTGTCACCCCCATTCAAAACAAAGACTTCTTTGTTTTTATTGTTAATCCAGTACAGAATTTTTGTGATGGTTGATATTTACTTCTTTGAACGTACCCTTTTTTTATTAGTAATTTGCATGCAAATATTTTGATATCTGGATTACCTTTACGTTTGATTAAAATAATGGGTAATACAATGGTTGGTTTATGGCCTGCTTAAAATTGAATAATATAAAATAAAAAGCATACATCCACAGCACATCATTATGTATGTTTATGAATAGTGATATAGATGTCATTCTTTTAGATGTCTTTCAGATGTGCATGGAAAATGACTTACTCGTTCTATATCTAGTTGTCAGCTGACGTAGCATATTCTGTCTGGTTTATATAATAATTTGTATTAACATCTTGTTTTTCTGATAGAGTCTCTCATGTGATGTATGTTCTTTAACTTTGCATGGTGTTTTAGCTTGATTTTTATAATTATCTGAATTTGGTTATAATTGTATCTCCTCGTGGTTTAGCTGTGCGTGGTCGTGAACGATCTAGAGCATCTGCACACCGTTCTAACACGTCTGCCACAGCGGCTAAACTGGGCTGGGCTCCGGGAGCGCACGCAAAACGTGATTGGAGAAACTCAGTTCCAGAATACACTTCCATCACAGCTGCAACACACACAGTCCCTCCTGAACCGAGAGATCCGTTCTGCAGTCGACACGCTCGGGAAGAAGGTATCATAACTGCGATTACATTATCAATGGCATCAGTTGAGAGATTATTTCATTTGTCATTTTATAGTTTTATATAAATGTTACTATTGAGAGTACAATCTGTCTCCAAACTGGCATCTATACTCAGTGTTGGGTGTAACGCATTACAAATTACGTAATCAGATTACTTTTTTAAGTAACGAGTAAAGTAACGCATTCATATAGACGCTTTCAGCAGTAACAACATAAACAAACGGTACTGCGCATGTGCATTACTCAGGCCCAAACTTAACTTCCGGCAGACTTCCGCAGACAATCCATAACAAGTAAATAACCTTAGTATTAGCTGGTATTTCTTGCCAGTCAAAGAAAAGAAATGTTACTTGGCCAAACTGAAATGTGACACTACCAGACCCGTTGAACAAAAATTGGAGACAAGAATGTTTTTCTACCGATGTGTCTGATTTATCGCAGTGTTAAAAAACTGGCGAGAGCGGCGGCGGGGTTTTATAAGGTTAACATAGCTCTCCTTATTAGCTAGGCTTCTTACATGCTTGCTAATAACCTTTTTTCAAGGTGGGTCTTCACATTGACAGCATGTTGGATGGATCTGTGCAGCGTTGTTTATGATACTAACCATTCAATACACAGACTGGTCCGCTGTCAATGTGTTTGCGAGAGAGAGAGAGAGAGAGAGAGAGAGAGAGAGAGAGAGAGAGAGAGAGAGAGAGAGAGAGGGAGTGAGCGAATATGCACTGCATGCAACTCTGCAGGCTAATAGCTACAACTTTTCCCCATCTTAAAGCAGCACTCAGTAGGAATTCCGTTTTTGTCAAACAGCGACCCCTAGAGTCGCTGTGGAGTACTTGTACTGTCGTGAATAGCACTCATGCAGAGATGGCTCGCACTCACGGCCGGATCCGCCCCACCTCCCCCACCTCCCCTCCCCCTGTACACCGGTACCTGTTCAGTAGGATGGACGCTGTAACGAGTGGAAATAAGGTATGGCCCCTTTAAGAGCTGCGCGCGCCCAACACCACATGTATACGGCGCCGGGTTATTTCTGTTTGATGCTCATTTTATCAGAATTTGATCAGATCTGTTTTTTTGCCGTAAATCAATTTGTTACCTCGCGAGACCTGATATCACACGATACTTCCTAACACCGAGGCCGGCGGCCCGCCGGCCCAAAGTTGCAAGGGTGGTTTTGCGGCTCACAGGCACCAGGGGGGTGCGAGACGACCACCATTCAACACGAAATCAGTAATATAAACATTACAATGACTCCAAAGCTGTTCGGTTAAGGTAAAAAAGTTACTTAGTTCACCTTTAAATTGTAAAAAACACGGAAATCAATATGTGGCGGTCAGCGCTGATAATGTGGTGGAATGTATGGGAAACACTGTACCGGATATCACTCAGATAAACATAGCTATTTTAATACCGCCGTCTCCCTCTTGGTTAGGAAACCTTAACGTTTTTATTTTTAACAATTGCGTTTGCTCCCAAGGTCAGGTTGCACCCCACAGCTCAACAACCTGCTCATCACCTTAACTTTCACTGCATTTGTAGCCAATGCCATATTATCCAGTAAATACTAATAAACAAACAGAACGGAAGTTAACTTTGGGCCAGCTCATCACCGTGACAACACGTCTGATGAAAGCGTCTATATCAAATATAAATATATGAGTTACATTTTCAAATAAGTAACACAAGTTACTTTGTTTTCCCATTTATTGACTGACAGCTCTCCTGTCCCCACGTTGAGAGAAATTGTGAGTAAGTGCAGAGGTGTTGTGTGTAAACATGATGGTTATCGTAGTTCTAGACTAAATGTGAGCAGGCAGTTACTCATCTCACTTGCACAAAAACAGATTCAGTACTCCTCAAAATGAATAAAAACAGTGAAATGCAAACTCTGAATATTACACAAACCTGCACTAATTAAATAATTATAGCACAAATATACTTTATGTATTTAATCTCACTTTATAGACCAATGTCTTTGCTGCTTACCTTTGAGGATCCAATTCAACCATACTAATAAGCTAAAAGGACTTTTTTTCTTTTTTTTTGTTGCTAAAGCAAGTGTTGAACTTTCTTCTCCTGCGTCCTATTCCAGAATGGCTGCACAGCTGAGAATTAGTTTGAGTTGCGCCCTTCACTGTACAGGCGTGAATTTACATTTTATTTTTATTTCACTTTTGGTGTGAAAATAGAACCAAAAATAGAACGGTTTTGTTATAGAAAAACAAGCAAGGCCAGCCCAAGTGAGAAAAAGTAATGCAAAAGTAACATAGCCCATTACTTTCCATAAAAAAATAACCAAGTTATACAATGTTACTTTTAGGGAGTAATGCAATATTGTAACGCATTACTTTTAAAAATAAATTTCCCCAACACTGTCTATAGTACTGTTGTCAAAGTATGATGGGAATAATCTGCTCTAAGTCATAAAAATCAGCCTGAACTGAAAGGTTCTCATAGCTTGCAGACTTTTTTCATAACATGGCTATTGTTGAACAGAGTAACAGGTAGTGTTATAAACGTTCCATGAATGATGTATGATCTTTTTGAGAACATTATTAAAGACCAGATAACTTCGAACAAATGTATTATCAATGTTACTGGAAGAATGTTTGTTCATAACTTTGAGTGAACCTTGCCACAACGTTAGCTAGAACATTCCCATCAGCCACTTTCCTCCGAGCAGTGTTAATTTTGACAGCAAATTTTGATTTAGTTTTAGTCTGAGTCTTTTGACTAAAATGCCATTTAGTTTTAGTCATATTTTAGTCATCTGAATTGTTTTAGTTTTAGTCTAGTTTTAGTCGACGAAATACAATACGATTTTAGTCGACTAAATTTACAGTAGATTTAGTCGACTAAAATATAATGGGTTTAGTTTAAGTGTAATGCATTAATTTAGAATTTCGCTTAAATGTCCAAACCCATATACCCGAGAAAACATCTATTAACCTATTAATATGAATGATTTTTAAGTTTGAATATGCAATACAGATTTAACTATTGTGACTTAAAAAATATCTTAAAATTAAATAAAACCACTTTTCCTAAAGTAAAACACAGTCTTCTTTTCAATGAATGATACCGGTATATGCATTCTTTATAACTTGCATACATCATTCTTTATAACTTGCATACATCATTCTTTATTCTTTCAAGCAGACATATTTATTTGTATGAATTAAATATAATTAATCCTTATTAAACCTATTAACAAACAGTGAATGCTTTCTCTTTTTCTTTTGTTGCTTGAATATTAAGGACACAGACCGCATTAGGTTTATTACGCACTTATATTTATATTTATTACGCACACATGCGGATACAATCGCACTGATACACATCCGATACACTCAAGTCAAGTCAAGTCAAGTCATCTTCATTTATATAGCGCTTTTAACAATGGATTGTTTCAAAGCAGCTTTACAGAGATAAACATATAATTTAAGGTAACAGATTGTTTTGGCATTATAGCGGTTCTTGAATAATGTTATTTCCAGCTAAAGTTAACTTTGATTGATTCACCTCACAACTGTTTAAGACATAACCGACATAGTTTACATGAATACTCTCCAAAACGGACATTTAGACATAATGTTGTGTTTATTTTTTCCATTCAGACACGAAAGAGAGCTCAGTTCAGTAGCTACTCGCGCGCTTCGGGTTAGGTGTGTGCGCACAGAAAACCGCACTGAATAGAGCTCTTTTTTGCGTCGTCACTCTTATTCAGATCTATATGTCTGCTCTACTCATTCTCCCCGACGTTTATATTTTTTAACGTTTTATGAGACCACGGGGTAGATCAAGTTACAGTAGGCTACAAATGTGCGCATCTACCACACACGCGCAGGACATCAGTTCTGACTGGATCGTTTTCCAGATCGTCACTATAACATGTTCTTCTAGTTTTTATTCGTTGACGAAAATGTCAATAGATTTTCGTCATAGTTTTTGTTATTCAAAACTAGGTTTTATTTAGTTATCGTCTCGTTTTCGTCTGTGAATAAATGTCGTTGACGAATAACTTTCGTCATTATTTTCGTCAACGAAATTAACTGCCTCCGAGTAAGATTAACATGCCAGTTTTTCTACAAGAATAAAGAGAGTGCTCAGTGATGCTTTCACAAAACAACCAGAACACATTTTATCATGTTTGTTGTCACTCTTTTTAGTTAAAGACAGACATTGAGACACATGTTCGCAACATGGCTTCGCGTCAAAGGCTTCCCTCCAGAGATACAGAGGAAGTAAGGCATTTGTGTTTGAGTTTTATCAGCTAGAGGTTTAAAATAACTTTTTTCTAAACCACTGCAATACTGAGTTTTTAAATCTCTATTTTCAGGCTGTGGTTCCTTTAATGAAATATCTGGAAAAAGAGCTGAAGTATATGAATGAGAATTTGGTTCAGGAGAATTTTAACAGGTATCTTAACTTTCTTTTCTTCAGCGTGACTATATCTGTATATTTTAGCCTTCTTGATATGTTTTTATTGTCTCTTTCAGTCTTCTTACTCCATTGTGGATGAACTCAGTTAAGATTCTGCATCAGATGTCTCAGCTAGAGGACAGTCACCTGGTTTACTTTCAGAGATTACTCTACACACTGCAGGTTAGCTCAGCCTTTCACTCTAACCCTAAATATTACGCTCTAGCATGTAACTCGTCCCGCACGGATGCTACTTCAAAGCGTGTGGTTTGTTTCTAAACTTTCAGAATTACAATGTTCTACCCAGAACCACATATTCATACATTAAAAATACTCAGAACGCCTCAGTAACCTCTTAGCACAGTGGAAAGTTTTGCATAGATAAATCACTCCTCATATTTTCTTCAGAAATGCAAAAATCTAGTTTTATGTGTTTGTTTTGTCAGTGTTTAGAACAGTGTTTTTATGCTGAAGGTAATGGACTACCTAATGAAACACTACATACTGAGGAATATAAGGTCAGTGTTATTGTTTTATGCTCTTGTTTTTATATCTGTTTGTTCCCTTTCAAATATGTATACTACTGCTCAAAAGTGGTTTTAATACTTTCATTCAGCAAAAATGCATTACTTTGATCAAAAGTAACAGATTTATAATGTCACAAAAGATTTCTATTTCAAATAAATGCTGTTCGTTTGAACTTTCTATTCATCAAAGAATGAAAATTTTTCATTAAAATATTATGCAGAACAACTGTTTTTAACATTGGTAATAAAAAAGCTTCAAATCAGTATATTAGAACGATTTCTGAAGGATCATTAGACATTGAAGACTGGAGTAATGATGCTGAAAGTTCAGATTTGCATCGCAGGAATTAATTACATTTTAAAATATATTCAAATCGAAAACACTTATTTTAAATTTACTTAAATTGAATTTTTCACAATATGACTGATTTTACAATTTTTGATCTAATAAATGCAGCCATGGTAAGCATAAAAGACTTCTTTCAAAAAAAGAAAAAAATCTTACCAACACCAAGCTTTTGAACGATTGTGTATCCATGATTATGTTTCCTCAGACGTTGCGGGTAAACCTGACGCAAAACTCTTTAAGCTCTAATCAGCTGATAGAGAAGTTCTTCGAGAGGAATGTGTGGGAACAGGTGAGATCAAGTATGAAATTACCCATAAGATCCAGCAAAGTGTTCCTGACATGGATTTGTTTGCATTTCTTACAGAAAGTGTTTAATGGAGAGAAATACGGAGCCGTCACTCTCATCACCTCGTACAAACGCTCAGAGGAGAAACTGCATGTAGAGGTTCTCAACGCTGTCAATCTAATTCCTCTCGACTCAAATGGTGAGAAGACGAACGCTCTCCTTTGAAATCATGCTTGCTAATCTAAAAGAATGTGGAGCTAGTAGGTCTTCTGTGGAACACAAAGGAAGATATTTTGAAGAATGTCTGTAACCAAACAGTTGATGGGCCTCATTCAACTGTTTGGTTACACACATTCTTCAAAATATCGTTTGTGTTGAGCAGAAGAAATAAATTCATACAGGTTTGGAACAACTTGAGGGTGAATAAATGATGACAGAATTGTCATTTTTGGGTGAACTATCCCTTTAAAAATATCTGAATGTCATTGCATTAGATACATTTCAGAAGTGGTATCGGCACATGAATGATGCCTCAGTCAGAACTAATTTTGTGCCTCTGATCCCTGTTGATCCTTTAAAACTGGATTGTTTTGTTCATTACAGGTTCCAGTGACCCTTTTGTTCAGCTGTCTCTAGAACCAAGACACGTGTTCTCTGAAGTAGAGTCCCGATCCACCAAAATCAAGAACTGTGATCTCAACCCATTGTTTGAAGAGTCCTTTGAATTGTATGTAGACGAAGCACTCACTCTCATGGCAACGAACACCCTTACGGATTCAGTTCACTTTTAGAATCTGTCATACAAAACTCCCTCTTTTCTCATTGGCTGGGTATTAAGATAAACAGATGTAGAGGATTAAAATTCATTTGAAAAAAATATATAATGTTTTGTAGTCTATAATAATAGACAGCCAATGTTACTCATTGAGAGGTTAATTTGTGATTGAATGATTATCTCAATTTAATTGGAGCTGAACACGCATTACGCAGCGAGGGAGATGCTGATAACTATGCCACACACACTTTCACTTTTAAGCTCTCTTTTAATAAAAGCCCCAAATTTAGGGTGTTTACAAAACAAGAATGTACTAAAAACGGAAATGTTTTTTTGCATACAAACAATAAGGTTGTCAAAATGATCCCCGTTCACACGGATTCATGAAAACGACAAAAAACGCTGTTCTATGTATGCCACACTAGTTAGCGATGTTACTTTGTAAAGATAAACACCTATAGACTGAACACATAATACGCATGACATCACCGTTTTCAAAAATTCAGTAACGGTATCATTTTTAAACACTTGCAGTTTGAAACCTGCATGTTTTCTGGCCCCCAAAACATCGTAGTTGTATAAATGAATGGGCAAAACGCATAAAAAGTTTATCTTTTTTAGTTGAAAATGGCCACTTAGGCTCTTTATAAAAGCCTTTCAGTAACCTATATCACCCGTGTTCACTCACTAGTTCAATCTACATCATTTAGCTCATTAGTTTATTGCACATCCTAACATTAGTAGAGGGTGACAAAGAGAAAGAACAAATACAAACTGCTAAATTGAATAGAGATGTGGGTGTCTTTAGAGCAGGTGTTTTTGACTCTGGCAGTCGAGGTCCACTTTCCTGCAGAGCTTTTCTCCAACCCTGAACAAGCTAGTCAAGGTCTTCAGCATTACTAGAAAGTTACAGGCGAGTGAGTTAGATCAGCGTTGAAGCCAAATTCTGCATAAGAGTGGACCTCAAGGGCCAGAGTTGAGAACCCCTGCTTTAGAGGATCCAAATATAAATGCTATTGCTGTTTTATGGTTGTAATGTGGCTTCTGTCCTCTGGGGGTAACAGTTCCATTACATTAGAGAAGTGCCAGTCTCCAGGAGCATGTCTGCTGGTGACAGTGCTGGACCATGACACTTTGAGGAGCGATGACTTCGAAGGAGAGGCGTTTCTGTCTCTTAAGGCAGTGCCAGGAGTCGGAGGCGGACCCCATAATCCAGAGCCCGCACAGATACGCCTACCTTTGATGCACCCCAAACCCAACAGTACGTCACCTATATGCACGCCGTTTCAAATTAAATGAGGTTGGAATGACATAGGGGAGATTGACAAATGATGACAAAATGTACTGCTTTTCCTCTTTTAAGCATGTTATATGTATCATGTAGCGACTCAATATGCTCTTGTGCCATCTCTGTTTTTGTAGGTGAAAATACTTTGAGGTTACTTGAAGCCAGGAAGGGTGAAAAAGAAGCGCAGGCCTTCGTCAAGTTACGCAGGCAGAGAGAAAAGAAGTCTCAGGAAGCCTGAGAGGACATAAACATGAAGCAAGACCAATTCTTTTTTTCACTTTTCTATCTATTATTGGTATATAAAAAACATTATTTAATGCCCAACTTTTTTAATTAATGTAATGATGTGTAATTATGATAGTTAAAAAAATAAACATTTTCATCCAAAAATATACATTTATTGTCTTTTACAAAATCAGACTGAGACGCTGTATATGGACAAAACTTGAGCATGTGATTTCTGAATTCACAGTGAAGTTCTGTTTCAAAGGACGTCATCTGTAGAACATCCCATATAACTGTGCCTTCAAACTGAATTCAACTAAAATCGTCCAAATAAATCGAAAGTCAAGCCCTCTTTTGACAGCCGTAGCTTGACTGCTCTTGTCAGTGCACATGATTTATATTCTCCACGTGTTCACATAAAACGCCTTTACATGAACAGAAAGCTGCAGTTGGGAGCGTGCTGTTGGTTTAGTAAACTTATTAATTCAAACAATGCATTAAATAAAATATGCACATTCTAGGAATTACATAAAAAGTGTTCGCCGCCTTGCTTTTTACCCTCCAGTTTACCATGACAAAAAAAAAAAAAAAAAAAAAAAAAAAAAACCTGAGAATGAAAAGCTGCAAAACCTTTTTTTTTTTCATTTTTTTTTTCATTTTGCTGTGTAGCAGTCCCCTGGAATTTCTCCATTAAAAAATCCTACAAAAGTAATTGTAAATGTCCTATATAGCTACCTACTATGCTAATCTGTAGTAATTATGAAATCTTCCCGTCTGGTAAAAGTCGTTTAAGCTGCACTGAAGATACACAAACTGCATTTCTTCTGTAAACATTAAACATTTCAGAATGTTTTGGAAGGACATTTCAACTTAAAGATGTAAAAAAAAAGAAAGAAAAGAAAGGATTGTCTTACTATATGTGTTGTATGTGTTATGCTTCTACATAAAGCATAAAGGGAATATTAGAATTTGGTATGATAATCACTTAAATGGTTCCTTAATCTCTCAATGCGTTTCATGTAAGCACTAACTCAATTATTAATACATGGGAAATTATGATTACAATGAGACATAGGCATATTATTATAAATGTGATGTTTTGTCCCCACAATAAACATGAAAATATCACAAACTGATCATGTATGTCATAATTTTTTTCTTTTTGAGGAAGAAAATGGTCCCACTGAGGTTTAGGACTGATTGCATGCTAGTGTAAAGGATATGGCATGTCTTATTGATATGGTCAATATGCATCTAACAAGATCACATTTCTCAATAAAGTCTCAGCTTTTAGCCAAGATAAGGCTGAGGTGGTTTCATTTCTTTTAGATTTGGGCTTTGTAGGACACATTTAGCCCCGGCTTTAAACCGAGAACTTCGGCAATATCCAAATGAGATCCTGTGAGGGGTCAGGGTTTATGTTTAGTGTCTGGATTATAGCATTAGAATTACGTCAAGACTTTATGACTGTGGGATATTCATGCTCTACTGGTGTTCGGTACACAGCGGGCATTCTGTCGAGGATGCACATCGTTCGCAGTGAAGGCCATGTTGGCATGGTAACGTCACTGATCCCATCTCATCGCAAGATAGACAATACAATCTCTGCTTCCTGAACACAGCCTGAAAGAAGGAACGAGGCAGAGGCACAGAGAGAAGACTGTATTAAAATACAGTCCAAAATGCCTTATTATTAATCTAATATAGCTCTACTTTATTAGTCAGATTATTAAGTGAACCCTGAAGACATCTCCAGGTCACATATTACCAGAATCATAACAGAAAAAAGATGAAATTACATTTTCACATTATTTTTATGGCAATGAAACACGTCCCGCCTTTTATTATCACAAAAATATTGTAATATTGTAATATTTGTTGTTCAGAAAAAAAGAAAAGGCTAAATAAAATAACCCTCAAATTAAAACTGACTACAAAAAACTAGCACAATTTATTTTAAATAATGTAATTTTATTTTATATCTAATTTATTTATATTACTATTTTAAATAATATAGGTTTGACACTTAAAACTTGGTTAAACACTTTACAATAAGGTTTAATTTGTTAACTAACAATGAACAATACTTCTACTGCATTTATTAATCTAAGTTCATGTTAATCTCAGCATTTTTAAGATCAAAAGTTGTATGTTTAACAACAGTTAACTGCACCGTGAACTAACATGAACTAAGACTTTTATTAACTAATATTAACAATAGTTAATAAATGCTGTAAAAATATATTTCTCACTGTTAGTTTATGCATTAACAAATGAGACCTTATTGTAAAGTGTTACGATTGTAAAACATAATACTACTTTTAATAGTACTTTTAAGTAATTAGTATAAAAGCTTCAATTTCTTAATGCAAAATCGAATTATTTTTCTTCACTTTGTTTTTGGATTATTTGCATGTCAGTTGTCAGGTGTGTGAATGACCTGTTCTACGGTGCGTAAGCAGGAGCAGATCTGTGCATGCAGGCTGCAGATGGAGCTGAGTGGAAGTCTGTGCAGTAACTGTAGCTGGTGAAGCTGTAGATGTGGGTTTTCTGCGTGCCGTAAGCTCTCTAGCGCCTCCTCCAGGAGAGCTGCTTGCTGCTGCGCCTCCACTTCAGCCTGCCGCGCTCGCTCCGCCTCCATTCCCAGCTGCCCCACCACGTGACGAGCTTCCTCTGCGTCTGCTTTTAAGACGGCCAATGACTGTGGCAGTTAACAGAAAAGGTTGTTCAGAAATCATGCCATCACAGTCATGAGTGCTTTTACATATTACAGCCCAGCATTTATTTGTATTCTGAAACTTGGTCTATCATGATGAACAACAGACTGTGAATATTGGTCATTTATATATGCAAACAGGATGGAAAATCATCACATCCATGTGGATGTCTTAAAGCTACAGTACCAACATCATCCTGATTATTTTTTAGAGTCAGAAAAAGGGTGTAAAATGTGTGTGTGTGTGTGTGTGTGGGGGGGGGGGGCGCTATAAAAGTGTCCTTAAAATACATAGTCTCCCTTTCACACACACACACATATGTTGTGTTTTCATGTATTATGGGGACTTTTCCATAGACATAATGGTTTATATATTGTACAAACTGTATATTCTATCCCTTACACTAACCCTTAACACACTTAAACCTACCCCTAAACCCACACATCACAGAAAACGTTCAGCATTTTCAAAAAATATGACGTAGTATGATTTATAAGCTGTTTTCCTCATGGGGACCAAAACTTGACCTATGGACATTTAGATCCCAAAATTTAGGGTTTACCAGGCCACACACACACACACAGATGGAGTCTGACCTGAGCCATCTGTCTCCAGCTGTGGTCCCAGTGTTTCAGCACCCTGTGTGCATCCTCCACTTCCTGTTTGAGACGTGACGCCTCGGCATACATGCTCCCCGTGGAGAGCAGGGCAGGGGGGGTACCCGGCGAGCTTTGGCCTGTCGGAAAATGTTCCCAAATACTGCTGTTCATGCCATTTAAACCTACAAAAACAAAACAAAATCATGTTAGACTGGATCCACTGCATTGTCAATCCAGTTCATTACAACAAAACAAAACTGCTTTGTTTTAAAAAGACAACTGATAATTCAATGTAATACTACATGTGACCGCTATATACGCTGTAAACACGAATATTGACCTAGTTATTTCACAAGAGGTCTAAACTCGTTATCAAGCAGGAGCCTTGCAAAAAAGCAGATACTGCTTAATAAGAGTTTAAGATGAATAACACAGTTTAAAGGGATAGTTCACCCAAAAATGAAAATTAGCCCATTAGCCCACTCACCCTGATGCCATCCTAGGTGTATATGACATTCTTCTTTCAGACGAATACAATCGAAATTATAATAAAAAATGTCCTGGCTCTTCCGAGGGAGTGAAAGGACACCATTGTTTTGTCCATCTATCCATCATAAAAGTGTCCCAAATGGCTCAGAGGGGTTAATAAAGTTCTTCTGAAGCGAAGCCATGCATTGGGTGTAAGAAAATAATAAGTTTTAATAATAAGTTTTATTTATATAGCGCCTTTCCAGAGCTCAAGGACGCTTTACAATAGACAAGCAACGATAAAAAATATCCATATTTAAAATTATATCAACTAAAAGCTTCCGGCAGACGGCCGTACACATCGATTTACGGCAAAAGAGTAACCCTTGAACTTGACGCACAACGTAATGACGAACATGGTTGCCCAGCCGTTTGTTTGAACCGTCAAAGCTTACGCTACTCCAACATCCTAAGTCATACATCGTCAAATGTGGCTCTTCTGGCGTAAGTCGACTTGCGTGCGGCCGTCTGCCGGAAGCTAGTTATTTTAGTCGATAAAGTTTTAAATATGGAAATTTTTCTTACAAGAACGCATGGCTTTGCTTCAGAAGGACTTTTTTAACCCCTCTGAGCCGTTTGGGACACTTTTATGATGGATAGATGCACTTGAATGGACTTCAAAAAAATGGTGCTCATTCACTCCCTTGGAAGAGCCAGGACATTTTTTAATATAACTCTGATTGTATTCGTCTGAAAAAAAAAATGTCATATACACCTAGGATGGCTTCAGTGCGAGTAAATCATGGGCTAATTTTAATTTTTGGGTGAACTATCCCTTTAACACATCATTAACCCAGTCAGCTGCCATAAAAATAACACAAACCTAAAGAACCATGGGAGGTCCCCAAAAAGCTGCTCTCTGATTGGCTGGGCTGTGACAACTGCGTTGAGAGGAATGGCGAATGGTGAGCTCTGATTGGTGGAGAAGGTGAGGGTGATCTGAAAGACGATGGGCTACTTAGGGAGCCAGGGATGTTGACAGGTGCTGAACTCTGTAACTGACTGCCTCCTGTGGGAAAACAATAACACAATTGAAGATGGATGTCAAAGCTGAATTTCTGAGGTTATGACACTACAGTCTACAGCAGCAACGCTATCCTATCATCTTTTTTTGATAAGACTGTAAAGTCGTCACCAACCTAACATGAGGCCCATGCTGGGTAGAGCCGAACTCTCCAGACTTTTCTCAAGAGCTGAGACTCCAAAGTCATTCAGGTCCAGATCATCCAGGGCAGATTCTAGTGAAGAGGAGAAATATATGCTGTTTTAAACATACAGAACATTCATAATTCATTCTACTCAATAGTAAAGCTCAAGGTATATTTAAATGCATAGGTATATATTGTGTGTATCAATGAGCGAGGGAGTTTGACACGGAGCAGCTAAATCTCCAACTTCTGAGGAATCAACCATTTTTAACAAACGCCAAACAGAGGAGAGTCTGCTGGCAAAAAGAGGATGTGCCAGAGCTCGTAATAAAACAAGAATCAACTTTTCGGAGATGGCGAGAACTAAGGGATTTGAAATCTTGTAAAGGTGAAGCGGAGATGGCGTTTTTAGTACTCAACGAGAAATGTATTTTATTGAACAGATAAATTGTCATATGTAGCTCTCTAACAGAGTTCATTGTAAAACATTATCTAATGTGAAGGGTCATTTCATTATGTTTGTTGTACCGCCATATTGGAAATTATTTTCAAGGAAGTACCGTGTCTATTAATGGGTAAAGCTACTGTAACATCTTCAGCTGGTCAGATTGAGATCCTTTCCATCTAAACTGGTTATATCTCTTAAAGGGTTAGTTCACCCAAAAATGAAAATTAAGTCATTAATTACTCACCCCCATGCTGTACCAACCCCGTAAGGCTTTCGTTCGTCTTCGGAACAGTGGCTCAACTATAAGTTTATCAAGCGACGAGAATACTTTTTGCGCGAAAAAACAAACAAAAATAACGACTTTATTCGACTATTCCTTTTCTTCCTTGTAGGCCTGAAACGAGACTTCAAGAGATTTCCACGACGCACGCGCGAGAACTTAACTGAAGTTGAAGGAGATCGCAATTCTCGCGCATGCGTCGTGGAAATCTCTCGAAGTCTCGTTTCAGGCCTACAAGGAAGAAAAGGAATAGTCGAATAAAGTCGTTATTTTTGTTTGTTTTTTCGCGCAAAAAGTATTCTCGTCGCTTGATAAACTTATAGTTGAGCCACTGTTCCGAAGACGAACGAAGGCCTTACGGGGTTGGTACAGCATGGGGGTGAGTAATTAATGACTTAATTTTCATTTTTGGGTGAACTAACCCTTTAAGTCTAGTAGTGAATGTTTTGTGAGCAGTAGGATAATCTCTCTCCCTCTTTTTTTTAGTCATGAGAAAGAACTATATTCCTCAGCACAGTCATGCAGAGCCGAAGCACAACCAAATAAATTTTCTCCTGCAAAATGCATGGTTTCGGGTTTTTTAAATGCTAAAAGGGGCAAAAGTTACATAGTGTACCTTATATATTTAGTAACATAATTTAATTTTAGGGTGTACTATCTCCCTGACCAATCACTCACCCACTACAGACTCCACTGTGTCACTTGTAGGGTAGAAAGGAAGAGCGTTGGCGTTCATGCCTGAAGAGAGGCCGGGGGGTGCAGGGCTGGGTGGGGTGGCTGCCAGGCTGGAAGGTACGCTCGAGGACATACTGAGAGGACTGCCGACAGGCAGAAACACCAACAAATCCTGAAAACAACACATGGAATAATACAAAAGGTGCTAGGCCTATTTGTAGTCTGTTCATTTTGTCTGTTTTGAATCAATGTGACTAATACCTGTTTGCTGTGCATGGAGGAAATGTCTCTGCTGCGATGTTCCATTGAAAAACTTCTATATTTGGCCTGTATGAAAGATATGAAAGAAAATTGTTCAAATAAAAAAAAAAACTTATTTCAATATTTCAATGTGTATTGTGAAGTATCAATCCTTGGAATTCACTCAAATGTCACCAACTTTACAAAGACTGACTTCTCAGTTTCCACATTGTTTTTAACATTGATAAGAAGAAATGTTTCTTGAGCAGAAAATCAGCATATTAGAATGAGTTCTAAAGGATCATGTGACACTGAAGACTGGAGTAATGATGCTGAAAATTTAGCTTTTCAATCACAGGAATAAATTATGTTTTAAAATATATTCAAATAGAAAACATATATCTTAAATTGTAATAATATTTCACTATGTTACAGTTTTTACTGTATTTTTGATCAAATAAATGCAGCCTTGGTGAGTTGTTTCAAAATTATAAACAATCTTACTAACCCCATTTTTTTTTTTACAGTAGCGATTTTGGATTTACAGCCAATTAAATTTTATAGAGCAGAGCAAAAAATGTACTTTGTATAGTTTGGGATGACTCATTTTATGACTTATCCTGGCCTGGAAAACATCATTTTTAAATTCTTAAGTTTTCCATGACAGTGTTTGTGCCAAGAATGCCAATGCCTTCAAACTGAGGCCTTCAAATAAAAGAATTAAGAAAGTGTTATTGCTTTACCTGGTCTTCCCTCTCAAACCCAGGGGCTTTCCCATAACCCCCCTCTCCTCCTAGACAGGCATCAAGACTGGAGGACTCCTCAAACAGAACCCTTCCCAGCAGCCCTTCCTCTGTGGTGGCACTCTGGCAGAAGTCTTCAAAGGTATTGGGGCAGGAAGTTGCAAGAGGTGAACTGCATTGTGCGGCCAGCTGCTCATCACTGACACTTACTTCTGAGAAGCAAAACGGAAACGACACGATCACGATATACAACTAAATGAAATATTTCACAGCATCATTCACATTTACAACAGATATAATACGTCCAATACAATGTATAGTGTTAATGGTGTCATCACATAACTTTCCAAAATGCAACCTTACTTTCTAAATGAGCAAAAGCGCAGAACGGCCCTCTGGGACAGTTGCCACTCTGCTGAATGTCATTGCATTTGGTGGATTTGTAGATCTGTGGAAGAAAACATTCATTATTAGGAAAATAAGAAAATGCTAGTGGTGCTTGCTTATTTAAAAGCACCAAATAATATTGGGGTGTTGCTATGCGGTTGCTAGGGTGTTTTGGTTTCTTCTCTACAATAGAGCAGACTATGGTTCTCAACAAGGGGGCCTCAGCAAGCATCCAAAGAGGCTTCAAGATAACTTAAAATAATTTAAAATAAGATAAAACAAGCATTAACATATGTTAAAACCACTAAAAATCAAGATTCTTCATATTTAATTTACCCCCTTAACAACGGTTTAAAACGCCATAGGCACTTTATAGAGAATAATCATTTTGTATGTGCCAAACTCAAAAATATTTAATCGGGTAGAAATTGGGATTAAAAATATTTTTAAATATCCAGTAAATCAGTTTTATATTAGTTATTACAGAGCCCCACACATGACATGTGGACAAAAATATATATCGTGGCCACAAATAAACAATTAGTTCTTTAGTAAGACGTGGCCATGATTTACTAATTTGTTCCCTCGTTTTAGTTCAATTGTGGCCAGTCTGGTCTGCTGATGTATTAGTAAGTTGTGGGAACGAATTCTTAATTCATGGCCACAATATATATTTTTCCGGTATGCCATGTGTAGAACTCTGTAAATTATAATTATTTCTTGCTTTTTTCTGCCTGTTTTGTCGTTCTCCAGGGTCTAAAATCGTGTCTTCTGAATTAGAAAAGCTATAGAGCTATAGTAACACAACTAATCGATAACCTAAAAAAGATCTATAGCAACCTTAACGAGCATCACAAGCACAGCATAATCAAATAGGCACAGTTTTATTAGATCAGGTTAATAAATGTCCTTGTTCTTGCAGTAAATGTTGATGTTAAACAGAGTTCAGCTCCATTAGATTGAGTGTGAAATACCTCCGGGTGGAACTGCTGTTCTGTCCGCGTGTGGCAGTACTGGCAGCTTTCTCCGCTCTCACACTTACTGGGGTCTCCCCACTCGTCACTGTGCTTCACTGAAGGACACGGCAGGGCTCTTCAAGAACAAACAAACATTATTAGCATGGAAGATGTCTGCCACCATCATACGGAGCAGGAAATTAAGTTAATTCAAATGGGTTTGCACACATAGCTATCTGATTTGTCAATAATAGGGTTAGTAGTCACAAAAAGTATTCTCGTCGCTTGAT
Organism: Tiaroga cobitis; assembly: GCA_030578255.1. Classification (NCBI taxonomy): domain Eukaryota; kingdom Metazoa; phylum Chordata; class Actinopteri; order Cypriniformes; family Leuciscidae; genus Tiaroga; species Tiaroga cobitis. The sequence goes on along the minus strand of CM060602.1, from coordinate 34,417,612 downwards.
AAACTTATAGTTGAGCCACTGTTGTGACATGGAATATTTAAACATTTTCTTCATTGACTTTCTGGGACGTCAGGATCCATTCCCTTAGGGAGCCTATGGAGGAGTGATCCAGCTGTCACATTTAATCATAAATATCTTCATTTGTGTTCCAAAGACGAACAAAGGTCTTACGGGGTTGGTACAGCATGGGGGTGAGTAATTAATGACTTAATTTTCATTTTTGGGTGAATTAACCCTTTAAAAGTTATTCCAAGTAAATATTTCAGGGTAAATGAGTTCTGCTGACCAAAAAGTTTGGGAATCTAGAATAATTCACCCAAAAACTAAAACCGACACTCAAACTGAAAATCCAGGATGCACTCGGCTGAAAACCAAAACGGTATTTTTTGTTTTATTTGTATAATTATATTAATATTAGTATTAATTAATTTCATGACTGAATTTAAATGATTCGGAAATTAAAAAAAGCAAACCAATACAATAAATTAATTTATAATCAAAAATGGTGTCTAATCAAATTAATTCATAAAACTTTATTTTTATAAATACATTTTTACTTCAATTTAATACATTTTTACTTCAATTTATAAATCTATTTAAAAAAAAAAACAATCTGTCAAATAAATGAAAACATGAATTAAAAAGAAAATATTGGTTGAATGGCATTGCTTTGAATAATAATAATAAATCATCATTTAATTAATTTCATAATTTAATTATATAATAGTAACATATTTCTGTCAAAGTTTCTTAAAAGTTAAACCAAACCTTTATTTTGGCAGTTTGTCATAAAGATGAATATTAGTGAATAGCAGCTTAAATTTAGGTCTTTTCTTCACAAAAAGCTATCACTTTAGAACACTTGGAATATAAAATATAGCATTTTTGTCTCTATTTCATCACCCTGAACTGATGTTGTATGGAAATGATCTAGATAAAGATTCTCAGTTTGTGTCCCCAGAAAAAATAACGGTGTACTTGTTTGGAATAACATGACAGTGAGTTAATACTGCCAGTTTTTTGTGAGGTGAACTATCTCTTTAGGTTTTCTTGTTGTTCAGACCTGTATTTGTGCTTATGAGGGCTCCGTCTGCGGTCTTTGCTGTTGTGATAGTAGGGACATGCATAGCCCTGACGGCACAGCCGAGGAGGTTTCTTGCAAAGCTCAGTCTTGTAGTGGGAGAGCACAAAACTGTTGTCTGCAAGAAGAGAAATGGGCAAAGAACGACACGAAGAATGACACAAATGTAAAGTGGCATTTTAATTCATATTCAAGTCGAGTGTGTGCATGTATAGAGGCTGATTTCACCTTGCCAGCGTGGATCTTCACTCAGGGTCTTTTCTATGAGTGCAGTGCTGGCCACAACTCCTGACTGCCCTTCTCCAGATGTTCCCTCAACCAATCCAGTTGCAGCTTGGGCTTCTAATACCTGAACCTCTCTGAACAAGAAATTAAAAATTTAAATGTCAAACTAAGATAAATATCCACAATGAACACTACCGTTCAAAAGTTTGGGTTCAGTATGATTAAAAAAAATAATTATACTTTTATTCAACAAGGATGCATTAAATTGATCAAAAGTGAAAGTAGAAAAAAATGACAGTAAAGATATGAATTATGTTAAAAGATTTCTATGTCAATTGAACGCTGTTCTTTTGAACTTTGTAATCAAACAAAGAATAAAAAAATCCTGGAAAAAAGTATCACAGTTTCCACAATTAGTATTAAGCAGCACAAATGTTTTCAACATTAAAATAAATGTATCTTGAGCACTTTCTGAAACATCATGTGACACTGAAGACTGGAGTAATGATGCTAAAAATTTTGATTTGTCATCAAAGGAATAAATAACATTAAAAATAAATATATTTTAAAAATTAAAATGACTTTAGCTTGTAATAATATTTCACAATATTACTGTTTTTACTGTATTTTTGATCAAATAAACGCAGCCATAGTAAGCATAAGAGACTTTTCAAAAACATGAAAAAAATCCTATCGGTGCCAAAGTACATGGTAGTGAATCATAATAATAAATGTGGATGCAATACAATGAATGACTTCAATTAAAAATAACAACTTTTCTGTGTGTCACAGACGAGAACGAATATAAGTTCTGGAACGATACGATGAATAAATGTTGACAATTTTCATATTCAGGTGAACTATTGCTTTAAAAGTCAACTCCCTGGTCCCTACCTGATGTCATAGACAGGGCTACGGAGGTCATGGGAGCCGTGAGCAAAGGCACAGTGAGGGCCGTTCTTACTGCAGTGGCCCTTCCCATCGGTCTCGTGGATACAGGAGCCAGTCTTATAGTACCGCAGGTGATACCGCCTCTCTGTGTCTCCGGCTGTTCGGTGCAAAAACGGACACCTGGAAATAAATAAGTATATTAAAGACAGATTTCTACATAAATTCAGACACTGTGGCTTAAAAAACTGAGTATCTGCTGGTTCTTACTCATCTCCATCAGGACAGTTCCCTGCGCCCTCGTCGTATTTAACGCAGTACACATCAGGGCTGTAATTAAAAGTTCCATCTCGTCTGCGAATCGGCCTCCGCCGTCTCTGGTTCAGGAAGTGCCAGTGGAAGCAGGTGAAGGGCCGGTGCTGAGTGCACTTGTGCTGTACGAATAGGGGACACTGCTCCGTCCTAAACTCCTTCAGATACCTTAAACAGAGAAAGAGGGGAAAGAAGTATAATATGAAAAATTAAGGAAGATAAAGCGCAAGGACGGATAAAAGGGGTGTAGCTACAACCCGAACTGACAAAACACTGCATGACAACGTACCTAGACATGAACAAGTTTAAAATGTTTCAGTTTAAAAATATTTACAAGAGAATAACATTGGAAAAATATTCAATAGAATGAAAATTAATTTAATAGGCTTGCTTCTGGTGTGGACAATGGTCCATTAATGTGTTAATGTTAATTTTATGAACAGATGTTGTCATTAATGAGTTGCATTTATGATTCTAAAGTTAAGGGCAGGCACAATAAGCTTTAGCTTCTGCCTGCACCTGGTCATCTGTAGTGTTTATGTTTCGAATGATTTGATTGAATGATCAGTAAATGACCAAACCGAAATAAATGAAAATGAAAAATGAAGTTGGACTAACACTAGATTTGTACTATCGGCAAATTTGTTGCCAAATTTGGCCTGTTTCAGGCATTGCACAGTAATAGAACATTTTGAATTTTGTAATTGTGATACATGCAGTATATACACACACACTACCCGGCCAAAAACAAAGGATTTAAATAGGCAACTGCCAGTCTATGACTGGATCATTATTGCAGTGATTTTTGTGTTTCTAGCATGTTATATGTTTGGCAATAGTTCTTAACTAATCGATGGGGTGTGTAGCTTTGTGAACGAATGCTTGGGAGGGAGCATAAATGCGGTGATGTTATTTCCATCAGGAAGTGCATACATTTCTGGAGTCGAGCACTCCAGCACATCTCAAAGACTTTCAAAGAATTTAAGGTCTGGATTCAGAGGTGCCAATTCATGTGTGAAAATGATTCTTCATGTTCCTCCCAACCATTCTTTCACAATTTGAGCCTGACGAATCATGATGTGTCTTTCTACATGGTTGTTGCTTAAATTAAAAGCTACACACTCCGTCAATTAGGGTTAGAGGAACTGTAGCCAAACATATAACATGCTAAAAACATAATGATCACTGCAATAATGATCCAATCATTGACTCTTAAGCATTTGCCTTTTTAAAATCCAAACAGATACTTTTTTTTTTTTGACCGGGCAGTGTATATATGTATGTGTGTGTCTAGTTATGCTTAGCTGCAATATCTCCTCAATTTAAAAACCTTACCCAGTAATCAATCATGAACAACTGGAAAAGTCCAAGAAATTTAAAAATAACATGGCAATGTCAATTACGCCACTATAGTGAATTACATAGTATCTATCTGGTTATGCTTAAATTCTGTCTATGTCAATGGTGGTTAAAGCCCTGATTAGAAACATCTTAAAATGTCTTTGAAAAGTCTATAGTGATATAAATGTTTTGGTTGTGTTCAGCGATAAAAAGCTTAACCAACTAAATTTTGCTATTTGTTCAATTTTCATTGATAATTTTGCAGTACTAAATGAATAGAAAGTGTTTGACCAAATCATGCAAATTCATTGGTCATAAAATGTGGGAACCTATTGTGTGGTGCTTCATCATCAGTTAAATGAAGCAGAGATCAAAATATTGGATGTAACTTAAACCACAATTTCACCATCCATAACATATCAGACTAAGCATTGTATAGCTTGCCTTTATTGTGTTTACAAATCACCAGACCTCTTGCCAGGATGCTCAAGTGTATCCTTAAAAACATCATCCCGATACAATGCATGCATGCATAGTATCACACTACTAGGCCTCCACAGAACACGACTCTTGGTCCAGCTCATCACCAGAGCCCACAAATGCGCATCAGAGGCGTGTAAAATTAGTGGTGCATGAAATATGTGATTTGCATGTGTAATCAGGTGGGTGTAAAGGTGTTTCGTTACGTACGTGTAGTGCTGGGGTTTCTCGGGCTGTGCGTGCAGCACGTTAGCGGGGGACGTCGTGCCACCTGCCGAGGGTGAGGAGCAGGAGGAGGACGATGAAGGTCCCAGGTTGGCAGCGGCACCCGAAGAACCGGGCTGAGATGGTGCTTTCGACATGATTTATCGAATTATGGCCATCAAACAGTTTAATATTGGGAGAGCTGCGAAGTCCGCATTCTTTTTCGATGTGCGCATGCGCCAGATCTGGCGAAGAGGAAATTCCGGGCCATTGTGATGACGTTTTAGTAGCGCGAGAATCGATTCTTTCGAACAGTTTGATTCAAGCACCACTAGGACTGTTCAGTTGGATGCGTACAGGAATGGTTCAGACCTATTGTGTGAATCGGTTCAACTGATTCATTGAAAGGAATCAAGTCAAAAGAACGATTCGTTCTTGGTCGTTGGAGAGTGAAGTCAGAGATAATGAAGAGAGGTAAATCCCCAAACCAAGAGCGAGATGTTCTTCAAATTCAAAGTCGCAGATAAAGGCCACCAAACGTGATATTGATTTCTTCATAAAAAATACTGCATGACAAATTAAGGATGTTTGCTTTCTATTTTTACACTTAAAATATTCTTAAAAACATCTTCTGCCTCTATGGAAGCAAAAATAGTATCTTTTAAAAAAATATATCGAGTTTACATGTTCAGTGACATACATTTACTTATTTGATTAGAGAACTTGAAAGAATAGAGACATTTTTTAATTCTTTATTAATTGTATGACACATTTAATTTGTCTTTGTTTTACTGTTTAAAAATCCTACAACCTTGTTTATTTCCAGGTTTAAATGCATAAATAAATACATATTTTCAATATTCTTGGACCCCTATGTGTGCATTTAATTTAGTGGTTATTTACATTTCGTGTTGTTTTTAAAGAGTTTTAAAATAGTTGTGTATTATATAACAGTGACAAAGTAATAAAGGCATGACATCTGACTGACTCAGTGTTTCTATCAAAACAACATAGCACAATTACAAGGTATTACAATAAGGTTGTATCTATCATATATACTAATACAAACAATAAACTATATTGTTATGATACATTAGAATATATGACAATACATAGTGTTAAAAAACACATGATGCAAACTACAAAAGATGTCCAGTCCACTTAAATTCTGGGTTTTTCATACAAACCATTCTGTATGTTTAAACCCAGCAGCTGTGGGGGAAAAAATATACAAATTACTTCTAAAGTGATTGATGTTTGAAATAGGAATCCTTTTATTACGTTAACACTGTGAATTAAGGTGGTTTCAAACTCACCTATACGGTTAACAATCTCTTCACACTCACTACTTGTGGCAGCCTGCAGGACTACACAACAGAAGCCTGTTGGTTTTCCTGCCTGTGGTGAATCCCTGAAACCAATTAAATGTTTAGTACTGAATGTCCAAGAAAATCCAAGTTCAAAAACAAAGCCTGGAAGGAAATGTTACTGATGAGAAAATGGAATGCAGATAAACGGTAATCTAATACCGTAAACTCATAATCCGCCTGGCATTTATTCAAATTCCAACACGCTATCAAATGCTGAAAGCCCGATTTAAAAAAAAGAAACATTTGATATTTCCAGAAAGAAAGCTTGACATAAAACAGCATGCCATTTATTTAATTTGAATATGAATAGACATCTATTATACAACAGTTTCTCAAAGTATACTTACAATAAACAGAAAGCAAAAATGGTTAAATCAGGTTGGCTTCCAAACCTCCCAACACATGATATCTCAGGGAAGTGGTGTTGAAACAGCTCCTAATCAAAAGGGGAGACTTCGGCTTAAAATGATATACCTTACATGGTTATACATACAGTATATAAGACTGAATAATACAAACCTGCTTATTAGACTTCTCTATGCAGGTAAGATGAGTCTCCTTTACATCCAGCAGTACTTCCTGTATGACAAAATCAGAAAGAATGCATGAAAAATCATACAGATGTCACAACTAGCTTACATATTGTCACAAGTCTGTCCTGTCATATTTTGCACATGTGGTGTTCTGTGTTCCTGTCTCTGTCTTGACTCCTCCTTCCTTGTTATCTGATTGTTGGTTAATTGGTCTCACCTGTTTTTCTCGTTACCTTCCTTGTTTGCTTCCCTATTTAGTCTCCCTGTGTTTGTAGTCCTGTGCTGGTTCATTGTTATCATGTTCCTCGTGTTTCCTGCTGGACCTGATTTATTCTTTGTCTGTTTTGGTTTGTTAGTTTTTGTATTTATATTTACTTTATTAAATCCTCTTCCTGCACTTGAGTCCTCGATCCTTTCCACTATCCAGCCGTGACACATATCTCTTTACATAACTCACTTAATTGTACAATTAACTTGATTAATTGTAGATGTACCTTTCTTGCCTGTTTGCTCTCCAGAACCTCAGGAATGGCATGCTGCAGAACCTCCTTACCTCCACACTTTAGATTCAACAAAAATAACATTGATATTTAATAATCACACTATTTAGGATCACATATTGACTCAAATAATACACACGCATGGATTAAAGCGAAGCAAGAGCACCATAAAGAGAGATGTTTACACAACTACTGTACCATTCCTATGTTTGCTTTTCCTAAGAGGTGTACAGCGTACAGGATCCTGTTAATGAAACACGATCAAACAGGCCAGACTGTTTATGGTATTTGTGACTAATACAATTGCAAACACACGTGAAGTCTTTATTGAGAGTACCTGCCGTCTTTCACACACTGCGTCTGCCCTCTCTTCTGGCCCACAGGTCTGTCCTGCTGAGAGGCGGGTTTTGGACCAAACTGAAGCGAGGGATTTTTCTGTTTGAGTTTCCGTAAGTGTTTGATCAGCGGCTGATAGATGGACCCATCTTCTCCTCTCCAACGTATAAAGTGAATGGAAAGTGGCTGACCCTTCAGCTTTGACAAAACCACACCTGCCTTTGGAGGGGGAAAAGTGTGTGGCCTGTCAGTCAGATATTGGTCTTTACAGTCCCTTTGTTGATCTTTTTTTTTCATATTTGCAGAGACAAATTTTAAAGTCGCGATGTAATGGAAGTAGTGACAGATCTTTTATACTACACTGTATTGTGATGTACATCTGAGTGATTATCGGATTATCAATTATCGACTTGTTCTATGCATCAGTTGTCGATTGGACCTTGCGGTCGACTAAACTGGCATAAATCACCAGAGAGAAGTATGTTGTTTCACTGGAAGATCGAGTTATGATATTTTAATTCAAATTACAAAGTCAACTTTTTTTTCTTTTATTTATTTAATTTGTTTTTTTTTACAAATGATATACACATATATGTTCACAATAAGATCAATAACAAGTGTTTGGAAAATAGGGTGAATTTTCATTTCATGTCAACTTTAAAATGCTGGTGCAAATCAGATTTGAGCACTACACAACTTTAATTTTGATCTGTTTGTCACATTAGTTGTGAAAATGAAAAAACTGTCATCAATTATTTACTCTCATGTTGTTCCAAACCCATAAGACTTTCGCTCATCTTCAAGACACAAATAAAGATATTTTTAATGAATGTTTTTAATGTCTCTCCATTGAAAGTCTAGTCACCCAAAACATTATAAAACATTCATAAAGAGATCGTAAAATAAATCCATTTGAATCAAGTAGTTTAATCTAACTCTTCTGAAGAGACACTATTGCTTTATATGAAGAACTATTTTAATTTAGGCTTTTAAACATACATAGAGTACTCAAAATTTATTTTACAATCTCTTTATGAACGTTTTGAACCGTCAGAATTTTCGGTGAGCAGACTTTCAATGGAAGCACAGAATGTCTTATATGTTTAGACGGAATGACATGAGAGTGAGTAATTGATGACAGAATAAAATAAATAACAATTATTGTATGGCCTTAGAGGGTCTTGAAATATAGCGCATAAATGATATGAATCATTTGAATAACTTTAATGGTACTTTAATCATGTGCAGTTAATATTATCATTTACATTTATGCATTATCATCCACTTTGTGGAAACCAGCAGCTTGAACATTGTACCTAACCTCTCTTTTAGTGTTTCCCAGAAGAAAGAAAATAATATGTGGTTGGAAACAAGTAAATGATGACAAAATTAAAAATTTTCAATGAACTTTTCCTTTAAAGCAATGTGACAGGAGCCACATCTTGTGAAGAACGAGTAGAAGGCTGTTTGTAGAAGCAATCTAATATATATTTATGTTGGAATGTTGGGTCGTGCAGGACATTTATGGGTACGATTTATTCTGACCTGCCCATTGCTAGCATTCCTCAGTGATATCCCATTGATTTCATCAATGATGTCACCAGGCTCGGCAAACATATCAGCCTGAGCTTGACTACCCTGAAGCAGGTCCAGCACAAACACACGTCCATCTAGGTACCTTTAAAAAGAAAATGGGATATGAATAGGAATTCTAACTAGGAATATTTGCTGTTCAATCTAGACAATCAAAAACTTGCACTGTGTATTTGCTCACAATTTTCTTTAGCACAGACAGCAAAAGGGGCGATCAGAATGTGAACAAAAATTATTTGCACTAAAATTACGAACAAATGCAGCATTCAGAATTGAAAAGACATGCCGACATGCTAACCTGAGCACCATTCCCAGCTCCCGACAGGGAACAGCTTCGTAGATTTGACACACCTAAAACACAAGCAAGGTTTGCAACATGCAGTTCAACATTACCTCTTCACGCACATACAGGCAAATTAAGCATGTCAGAATATTAAGATTGTACCGGGAGCAGCCAGCTTTCATCCAGGAAACTGCAGTTCTGAGATTAAAGTCACAGAGAGGAAGTTCCCAGAAAAAACAACAAATTACAGCGACAAATCTCAATCTCAGCACATTGTATATATGTATTATATTATATAATATAGTGACTACACAGGCTTAGTGGTTCATACCTCAATACTGATCTTAAAGTTAATTTCTGACAACACCATAGACAGCGAAAGAAACTGTTCTGTTTGGAAAAAGTTGGGATACTATTTACAGCAACAGCCAAACAAAACAATACAACGGCTAAAGTTAGATGGTTTGTGAAACCAAAAACTCACCTACAAATTCCTCATTTCTAAGAATAGAAATGTTGGCGCAATACCACTGCAAAAAAAAGAAATGATGTTGGTTATTCTGTAAAAATACGAGATTCAGTCATCACTCTGTGAGTGTCCACTAACCTCGATTACTCTGTTTGTGTGCAGCAGGTGTTTTACTACATTTCCCAGGGTTCTCCTCATCAGCATGAGCCGTATGAAGAAGCGTCCTCGGCCTTGAGATGTAATGAGTTTGCTGCAGGCTGTGGTCTGTTGCACTGCCAAAGAGACTGAACTCAACCTTCATGGGCAGACAGAACATTCTGATCATTAAGATGCACTATTTTCAGAAAAATTGTGGTTGTGATTAATCATAATCTGTTATTTTTAAAATAGAAGCATTATGATGTAATATATATTCTTATTGCAATTATTAGAATAACACTTTAGGAATGAAAAAAACTACCTCTTTTATTTATATTGCTCCATAATGTTTTATCATTTTAAATGTTTCAAAATCCTACATTACTGTTCATGTCCTGGATTTAAAGGTAGGGTAGGACATTTTCGGAGAGGCTATCAATAGGGAGCTTGCTTTCAAAGTATAAGATCCCACCCTCCCTTCAGATTGCTCTCCAAAGGCACGACTCCTCCAAAACACATGAACTCGTACAGCAGGGGAAAGCGTGACGAGAGACGGCGTTAAACTACCTCATGTCTCAAAGCACATAACATTACAATAATAATCAACATAAACAACCTTATGAGCACTGACCTGTACTACCTGACTGCTGCAGGTTCATTTCTGTGTTGATAGTGTTGCCATTGAAGCATTCGGACCGAATACAATGATTGGACAAACATTTTATGGTCATATGCCTTCCACAGACGATATATAAATACATTTAGACCATTTAACCTAGTGATTGCTATCAGGATGTGAAGAGACTTTCAACCAGCATAACAAAAAAAAAAAAACATTTCTGGATCCCGGATCGCCTGCCTTGCCTTTAATTAGACCTTGAATCCCAGATTTTCTTTCACCCTATAGTAAATTATGCTAAAAATTAGAAGCAATGAGTGCATAAAGACTCACCTGCCACATGTGTCGTGCTGTAGAAGCTGTTCGAAACAATGCCAGTAATCTCTATGTGCTAAGCTGAGAACAGGCTCTAAAAACATGAATGACATGCAGCATTCATTTCATTATAAAATAATACTGTCCTTTACATGCACTTTTATTTGCTTGTAGTTTTTTTTATTATCTAAGAGACAAACTGCTACTAATAACTATATAATTAAAATTAGCTTGGAATGTTTTTGCATGCACTTGCTGGCTGGTTTTCCTTTCACTATCTTTGTTTCTATATTTTGTAAAGAAATGCATATGTAGACAGTTGATGTGTACAGTTTATTGTGTACAACTACTTTGAAGCATTTAAGCTTAAACATTCAGGTTATAACGTCATGGGAAACATAAATTAAGTTAAGTGTGTCCGAATTTCTAAAGTAGGCTATATTGTCAATAGACACATCCTTGTTATCTGTAAACAGCAATAAATGTCATCCTATAATGTGTATTTATTTTCTCACAATGTGTGCCAGGTGCAATCATGGCTCATATTTGAGTTTGTCCCCTGTGTTTGCTGACAGGTGGAAATGTGCAGGTGTACAGGAGAGTGTGTGTGTTGGTGTGTGGATCTCACGCTGTAGTCCCTTTTGCAGTATAAGTTCCAGGAGCTCACAGCAGGATGCCAGGTGTGGGTTGGAGTCAGTCACAGTGCCCTCCGATTTCAAATTCAGAATGCACACTTGGAATAAACAGGGAGGATTATGGTTAATGATTAGTTTTCTGTTTTTAACCACAAAATGTAATGTAGGTACGTGGAATAACCCTTGCATCATTAAACCAGATCAAAACAACACACACTGGCATACTTGGTTGCCAGGAATATGATAAAACGAGATGGATCTGGAGCGAAGAGAGGACATTTCTGGCGTTCGCTGCACTCATCAGACTGGCTTTTGCTTTGTGTGTTTTGGTTGTATTTTTAGACTAGCAGAGAGAAATGTGTTAAATATTGACAATATTCCCTATTGTAAAAAGATTTGAGTTAAACTGCTTCTCGAACAAGAAAAAAAAAATGGAGGGAATCTCACTTGAGTTGTCCCTTGGTTGTCCCCGCCCTTGCACCAGTAAAGAGGTCATCAGAGAAAGATGTTTTGATTAAAGATTATGAGTGCACATGCATTTAAAAAAATAGGCTAATGATATGTGCACTAATAAAACAGCCCAAATGCCACAATATTCAATAAAACAAATTTGATTTCATGGTGACTTTCTCCCCTATTAGCATGGCTACTCAGTATGAATAGTTAAAAGACTAATAGGCTACTCCTTTTTTTAGTATGCAAATGTTAGTTAAGCCACGTTATTTGGCTCCCGAGATTTACAAAAAAAATGCGGAAAATATAGTAACTCAGACTAGCTATATCCTAAAGAGCAGCAATAAAAATATCCTCTCTAGTGTGGCCACTTCTATATTACTAATTCAAAACGGGTTTTGACAAGATGCTAGCCATCTATTTATCTCCCAACAACAGGCGCTGCTAACAGCTCTCATCCTTTCATCATCTGTTGCGTGACGAGAACAACTGATCAATAACCATAAAGCAGCACATCGAAGGTCAGATACAGCTTTTTCTACGCGTATGATATATGGGATATGAAACCTACCTTTAAGTGTTTCGAAAAGCGGGTCTTTTGCTGGCATTATTGTCAACGCGCATATTCCGCCACACTTACACTGACAAGCAAATGCAAATAACCATCATCAGAGGTTTGTTTCCTCAAGGTTGCTTCAGGAGGGAAATGTGAAGCACGTTCAGTGGTGACAGTAACACGTCATCAATTTTCATTAAACAGTTTATCGCCCCTTTATGAACCCATATGATATGGTGGTGATGGTGGTGAGATGGTGATTATCTATTGATTATCTATTAATTCAATAAATCTCCTCAAGTCGTTCCCAAAGGGCTCTAAACATTACTCAAACAGTGGAAGAGCTTGTTTTAAATTATTTCACCACAAATAATAACAAAATAGCTATATAACTAAAACATAGATTTTTACACTCTCAGTTGTTTACTTTAGGCTATTTGTCTAACAATATCCTCACAAATATTTTTTTTCCTGTAGCCATGCACATCCATCACATCTGTGTCACATGTCTGTCCTGTCTTGTGTTGCACATGGGTGGTTGTTATGTTGGACCATGTGCTTCTGTCATTGTTTGATCCCTCCCGCTCCTTACCTGATTAGTGTTTGAGTTTCTCCACCTGTTCCCTCTTGATTTGTTCCCTTTATAAGTCTCCTCATGTTTGCAGTCTTTGGCGGTTCGTTGTCATTGTCAGATGTTTCTCTGTTCCTGGTTGGTGTTCCCTGTATTCTTGACCCAGTGTTTGTTTCATGTTCATTTATTATGTTTTCCCCCTCGTGGGTTTTTGATTTGTGTTTGTTCTGTTTTTGGTAAATAAACCTTCCTTGTTTTGCACTTGAGTTCTCCTTTTCCTAAGTGTGAACGTGACAGAACGAACCGACCATTTTTGAACTCAGCAGCAAGAAGGATTTTATTTATTTATTTATTTTCTCTGAAGAAGCATGAATGACATGTATATGGACGACGATGATCTGGATTGCCCGGACTACGTCATCTCCACATGTGGAGCAACCCAGTTCCGTCCTATCGGCGGGGACCGAAGGACTCGGCCGGAAGGAATCCGGAGGAATGAACATCTTCCAAGCGTTCGCTTTGATGGCTCATCAAAGGGAGGAGTCGGAGCGCTTGGCCAGGGTTTCTGAGACCCGTGGAGGTCACAGGAGAGATTTTCGGGGGACCCGCCAGGTAATTTTTCGTGGGACCCGGGGAGGTTGTAAAGGAGGAGGAGGAGGGTCAACATCACTCTCCATCCTGGCCTCCTTACGATCCTGTACCAGTGGAGGGCAGTTCAGAGCCGGCTTCTCACCGTCATGGACGGAGGAGAGGTAATCCATCTGCCCAGCGAGAGACTTTTCGCGTCCCGTCTGTCCAGCGAGAGACTGTCCACGTCACGTCTGCCCAGCGAGAGACTGTCCCTGTCCCTGAGCCGGTGCCTGTCCCTGAGCCGGTGCCTGTCCCTGAGCCGGTGCCTGTCCCTGAGCCGGTGCCTGTCCCTGAGCCGGTGCCTGTCCCTGAGCCGGTGCCTGTCCCTGAGCCGGTGCCTGTCCCTGAGCCGGTGCCTGTCTCAGAGCCTGTGTCCGGCCCTGAGCTGGAAGATATGTTTGTGTCTGTATTTGTTTCTGTTATGTTGACTGTTTCTGTTTTAGTATCTGTCCCTGAGCCAGTGTCTGTCCCTGTCCCTGAGCCTGTGTCGATCCCGGAGATTGTGTTTGCCCCTGAGCCGGAGTCTGTCCCTGAGCCGGAATCTATGTTTGTTTCTGTATTTGTTTCTATTCTTATGACTGTGTCTGTGTTAATGTCTGTCCCTGAGCCAGTATCTGTCCCTGTCCCGGAGCCTGTCCTTGACCCGGAGCCGGTGTCGGTCCCAGAGCCTGAGCCTGTGTCTATCCCAGAGTCTGTGCCTGTCCCAGGGCCTGAACCGAGGTCTACACCGCCCTGGCCGCCCGAGGGGTCTGCACCGCCCTGGCCACCCGAAGGGTCTTCACCACCCTGGCCACCTGAAAGGCCTGATCCGCCCTGGCCGCCCGAGGGGTCTTCACCGCCCTGGCCACCCGAAGGGTCTTCACCGCCCTGGCCACCCGAAGGGTCTTCACCGCCCTGGCCACCCGAAGGGTCTTCACCGCCCTGGCCACCCGAAGGGTCTTCACCGCCCTGGCCACCCGAAGGGTCTTCACCGCCCTGGCCACCCGAAGGGTCTTCACCGCCCTGGCCACCCGAAGGGTCTTCACCGCCCTGGCCACCCGAAGGGTCTTCACCGCCCTGGCCACCCGAAGGGTCTTCACCGCCCTGGCCACCCGAAGGGTCTTCACCGCCCTGGCCACCCGAAAGGTCTGATCCGCCCTGGCCACCCGAAAGGTCTGATCCGCCCTGGCCACCTGAAAGGTCTGATCTGCCCAGGCCGCCCGAGGGTTCTTCGCCGCCATGGCCGCCCGAGGGTTCTTCGCCGCCCTGGCCGCCTGATGAACTCGGTCTCGCCCTGCCCGGTCGATGTTCCGCTCTGGTCTGTCCCCCTTGTCCCGCCCTGGTCTGTCCCTCCCGTTCCGCCTGATGTTTCCTTCCTGCCCCGCCCTAGCCTCATGGAGCATCTGGTAGCTGCTCCGTAGGGAGGGGGTTATGTCACATGTCTGTCCTGTCTTGTGTTGCACATGGGTGGTTATGTTGGACCATGTGCTTCTGTCATTGTTTGATCCCTCCCGCTCGTTACCTGATTAGTGTTTGAGTTTCTCCACCTGTTCCCTCTTGATTTGTTCCCTTTATAAGTCTCCTCATGTTTGCAGTCTTTGTCGGTTCGTTGTCAGATGTTTCTCTGTTCCTGGTTTGTGTTCCCTGTATTCTTGACCCAGTGTTTGTTTCATGTTCATTTATTATGTTTTCCCCCTCGTGGGTTTTTGATTTGTGTTTGTTCTGTTTTTGGTAAATAAACCTTCCTTGTTTTGCACTTGAGTTCTCCTTTTCCTAAGTGTGAACGTGACAATCCGATCTCAATTTTTTTTAGCCTATTGTGCTTGGAAATTTTATATTTTAAATATCATATACAAATATACAGCTCCTGGCTAAATACACTAAATGAAATATTTTCTTAATTTCTGCATAATTTAAAAAAAAGCAGCTTGGTTGGAATTTATTTGTTTAGTGTTGTAAATAACTCTAATGTTTTTTCTTTCTTTCTGTCTTTCTTTCTGTCTTTCTTTCTTCCTTTCATTTAAATCAGTACATTATGCATTGGGAGTTTCTTTAGTGTGATGTTGAGCCTTTGTTTAACAACAGTTAACATTTACTTTTCTTGTTATTGAGAAAGTCTTAGATCCTAATTGGACCTACTTCACTGGAGGCACAAGTCTGCTGCGAGGCAACATCTCTGTTCAATCCACTGAGCATGCTTTAACTTACAAGTTCTTCCATTAGGACTGATTGGAAACATTCGGTGAAGGACGACAACTACCTGTTACGTCCCAGTGTGGTGACTGAAATGATGGAGCTTATGAAGGCTGTTGCAGGATCTTTAAGCAGTCCTTAAAGAGATAGTTCACCCAAAAATTAAAATTCTGCTACTTCTGTTTCATGAATAATGCCAACTTTAATAATTACATGGTTAGAGGTTTAAAAACAAACTCAGAATGTATAGACCAATAAAGCATTGCATTTTAAACACTGCAATAAAACTTGCACAAGCTATAGTATAAACTAAGATGGAAACACATTGACTCAACAGTGGATTTGATTGGATAACTGGACTAACCATTAGACCAATTTCATTGCACAGCATCTCAAATGTTGGTTTGATCATTCTGAAAATCAGCATGATTTGATGACCTCCCAGAACTGTCTTACACGATTGTGTTCACAAACACCAGGCATCCAGACACAGGTAGCATGACAGCGTTTATTGCGTTTCATCTGTACGTTCTGAGACACAAGTCTTTTATGATATAGCCTAAAAGAACCACAGTGGCTTCCATTTTATTACAGATATTTTGCGCCAAATTGTTCTCAAACTCATGGGATGCAAACAGTGTTTTGTTCATGAATGGAAAAAACCTTAGATGGAAACATAGCTAATGTGAACACTGTTTACTGCTGATAACTTCCATTGAGACAACATTAACAGCTTTCATTTAAACTGTATCTTCTCTTTCCCCTTTCTTTAAAAAAACAAAAGCAGTATTTCAATGAGAGTATTCAATGCAACCGTGTGTACTAAAACACAACCAACACCAGACAAAGAACTAAATAAACTGAGGGCCTTATAAACACAAGATAATAAACTCAAATGCAAACAGGTGGGATTTAATTAGTCATTTAATGAAAAGCCATGGTAACTGGTAACCGAAGTCACGTTTAACAATATGCTTAAAACTGAGATGTTTTCCCTTGAGTTTTCCGCGTACAGATGACACCATTGTCAAAACGATCCCCATTCACACGGATCCGCGTAAACTACTAAAAACGCTGTATTCTGCTGCCAGACCATTAGATAGCGTTAAAACAGTAAACTGAACGCGTAATACGAACGTGCATGACGTCATCGTCTTCAGAGATTCAAGTTTTTTGTTGTTTACAGGGAGACCGTTTTCAAAAACTTGCACTTTGAAACTCGTTTTCAAAAGTTTGCATTTTCGGGCACCCAAAACGCTGTTGTCATGTAAATGAATGGCCAAAACGTAAAAAAAGTTAAAAACGTTAAGGTGAAACAGTGTGAACACCTGTCGTGTGAACAGCCCCTTATAGTAGGCGAAAAATAGTATGTGACAAAACAAGTACGTCTGAATTCACAATACTCATAAAAGAGTACAAAAATGTCACATGGCGAATACGTCCAGATACGTTTATACAACACAAACATAGAACGTACTTTTTTAGCGGCCGTGATGTAACCAATTATAAATTCAAAATAAGTACCTACTCAAGAGAGAATGCGATTTCGGACACAGCCTCAGACTGAACGCAACAATCTGTACACACGGAGATGTGTCATCGTTAGAGAGACACCCAGTAACTTCATATATCAACATCAGTTAAGTTATCTCATGCCCCTGAGAGGCGAGGCAGAAGAGTGGCGCTTAATTGGTGAACTTTGACTTGACTACATTGTATTTTCAGCAGAAAGCCATTAAAAATGTGTTGGGGTTGGTACTGTGAACGTGACACACAAGAACAAACTAGAAGAGGCCAACTAACTGTCAGAAAGTACCATTGAGCAAAATAACTATAGTCAAGAGATTCAACTTGAATGCTTCACATGCTGGCTTTATTAGGGCCCAAGCCTTGAAAGGGCGAAGGCCCTATTGTTTTCCTTAGGATGATTATTATTTACTACCTTTCGGCCACTTTTGGGGCCCTTAACGTGCTCGAAAACTCTTGAAACTTTGCACACGGGTCAGAACCCGCGGCCATCAGGGCCAGGCTGAAGCTGGTACCCGGGCGTGGCAGGGGGGCTCGACAGCGCCCCATGGAACAGGGTCCGAAAACTTGGTCCATAAATCAAACACGTTTGCATGTAATAATATGAAACTCGGTACACATATAGATCTCATTGGTTCATATATCCTTTATACTCTTACTTTTTACCCCAGCCCAACAGAAAGTCGGCTATTTAGGGTTGTTTGGAAAACGCATGCAATGGAATTTGAAATACTCCTCCTAGAGAATTCAAACAAATGCCACGAAACTCTGTCAGCATGAAGTCAAGACATTGAGGATGAAAAATTGCCAGGGGATTTTTGATATCTCGAACGGTTTGGCCGTGGCGAGAAAACGAAATTATGACGCGAAAAGAGAAACAGGGAAGTGTGTTATAACTTCTTTATACATTAACCGATCTTGGTGAAATTTCAGCAGTGTGTTCGTTGTAAGAGGCCGATCACATGGATGTGACTATTGTGAGTCAAAGTTATAGCGCCACCAACTGGCAGCAGGAAGTGTGTCACTTTCAAAATGCTTTGAAATCACCCTCTTATTTTTACCCGATTTGCTTCAAACTTTATGTGTATAATGTAAACACACGGCAGATGTAGACCTGTGAAAAGATTGATATCTTAGATACTGTTGCCGTGGCAACACATCAAACTTTAATATTCTTGTTTGATGCTTTTGAGACTCTTAACATGCTTGAAATTGCATGAAACTCGACAGACACATTACACTTATTAGCCAGTAGACGTGCAAAGTTTCAGAAAGGGGCGTGGTGAGGGCTCAGTAGCGCCACCTTTTGTCAAAAGTGGGGGGATTAGTTTTATCTACAGTAACAAAACTCAGTACGTATATTGTACTCATCGAACCGGACAACTTTCGAATTTACAGTCATTAGCTCCGACCAACAGAAAGTCAGATATTTTGGTTTGAATATGGTGAGCCTCTCTCTGAGCCTACGTCTCAGTATGGCAAGCCCTTTTAACATTTAAAAGCTAAGTTTGACTATCCGGAATTAAAACTGTAGATATCAACAAAGTCTTTCTGACTAGTCGTAATTACATTTTGGATAGTTTGTATTATCATTTAAGATATCTGTAGCGTAATTGTGACTAGTCGAAACGACAGATAGAGATATCTGTAATTCAGTTTTGACTAGGCAAAACTGAATTACAGATATCTGCAATGACGTCATTGAAAACGACATTCAACTCGTCACACATCTTAAATGACAACTGCAGATATCTGTAATTCAGTTTTGACTAGGCAGAATGAAAGTTAAAGATATCTCAAACGTCATTATGACTAGAGCAAATTATTTTGCATGAGGTTGCTCTATTTTAGATATCCATGAATAGGTAATTTCCCCTCCCCGCCATAATCAAAGAAGAAGTGGGTTAATTTCCTTATTTATATGAATGGAAGAAGAAAGAAGCAGTCATGGCATTGGCTGTAATCGAAAAACACCAGACAAAAAATGTATTCATTAGCCTGCGGGTATCTCAAAAATATTGGCAACATACAATGTTTGCCATGCATTTTTATGTTTATGATCATGCTTAAAATTACCGTAGGTTATTGTTGATGTAGGATTTACGCATGAGAGAGATTCACACTAATTCACTTTAATAAAGATGCTTACATGCATGCTATTCTTGCCATGGCAGTGCAATAGCATTAACTTCCTTAGATGAGAAAAAAAAGTTCTTAGTTCAGATTAGTTCTTATTTTTTATTTTATTTTTTAACTGTAAAAACCCTTGATAGCCTGTAGGTATTGATTTCAGGTTAAAACAGTAGCTAACAGCATTAAAAACATGCTCTGCTCCAGCCTAAAGTGGGATGCGGGGCTAATTTGCATACAGATATCTGCAACATCATTTCGCCTAGTCAAAACTCTAATTCAAGATATCTGTAATTACATTTTGACTAGGCAGAATGAAAGTTACAGATATCTCAAATTTCAGATATCTCTAATCATAATGAATTTTTAAGATATCTATAACTTGATAATAGATAGGCCTATCTACAATTAAATTATGACTATCCCTAACTCCAGTTTGAGATATCTACAACGCCATTCTGACTAGTCATAATTCCAGTTACAGATATCTACAACGTCATTTCGCCTAGTCAAAACTTAATTTAAAATATCTGAAAAGGAACATGTAGATATCTTGAATTGAGGTTAATTAAAGATATCTTGAACTGGAGTTATGACTAGTCAGAATCAAATTGTAGATATCTTAAACCAGAATTACAGATATCTACAATTCAGTTGCAGATATCCGTAATTCACATAGTGGATACCTCCAACTGTATTGTAGATATCTGTAATTATAAACCCCATACAAATGAATGGCAAAAATGATGTCATTTGTCCTAGGAAGAATGTCTTTGTGGAGATCTGAAATGTTCTTTTTGACTAGGCAAAACTGAATTACAGATATCTGCAACACATTTCCAGTCTAGCTGTTAAATGTTAAAATGGCTTGCCATATCTCTGTGTCTGTGCCTGTCTGTGTGTGTGTGCTTGTGTGTGTGTGTGTGTGTGTGTGTGTGTGTGTGTAGGGGGAGGGGGGCTAGATTAACCATTTCACTGAAGTGTGATTTGGCCTGCATTAAAAAAGAAAATAAATGTCTTAAGCCTTGTATTTTTTAAATAAGTTTTATTAATAAAGTAAAGGCATTTAACCAGTTTAATTGCAGTGCATAGACAATAGTTTTATATAATTAGTTTATTAATTAAATGAACTTGGTCCATAAACTTGGTCTGAATATTTGGTCCATAAATCAAACACACTTGCATGTAATAATATGAAACTCGGTACACACATACACCTCATCGGGCCAAACAACTTCCGTGCTCTAAGTTTTCAACCAGCCCAACAGGAAGTCGTCTATTTTGGTCTGAATGTGGAAGTTTTTTCTGTCGATGTTTGAACGTGAGTGAAGTACAAAGCCTATAATAAAGAATAGTTTAGCATCCAAATACATCGCAAATGTTAAAACAGTTTGATTCGAATGAGAGAGTGATGTGAGCCCAACACAGCTTACTTTCACTTTCACTTTAAATTATTTAGGTTATTTATTGTTTATAGTTTTTTTTATTCTTGTTCTGTTCTGAATATCATTCAATTTAAATGATTGCTTGTGGAATATTTTGAGTGTATCATAAAAGCAGAATAAATCTCTCATTTTAGTGATTCCCTAGTTATTTTTTTCATTTGAATTTTTTCATTGTTCTAATCAGGTAAGGCAAGTAATATTCTCTGATATATATATTGCAATATAAATATATATATATATATATATATATATATATATATATATATATATATATACATATATATATATATAGCTGCGAGCAGTGATGAAAGGGCCAAAGCCGGCGGCACCGCCACCCCGGTGCCTTTAGGTAACTAAATGTATTTTTATAAAAATATAATCTGAAGGTGCCCGAACATCATAAAATGTTCGTTCAATCATTGCATTCGTTCCTAATGAAATAGCATGTGTTCCCCTTTCAGTCAACATGTGTTTGCATACCACTGCGCAGCCTGTTCACGCAAACATCATGTCATACTAGCGTACAGACAGAGCGAGAATGGCCAAACAGTTGTTTACGTTCGTTATTGTAGTGTTACTCACTGTACTGTTAAGTTTTCTCACCGATGAATGCCACATGATGTAATCCAATAAAGTTGTCTCTGGCTGTCTCGCTTCTGGTCTGTGCTTGGAAGCTCATGTGTTTTGGAGGAAGCGTGGCTTTGGACGGCGATTTATTTTTTTTAAAATAAAAGAAAGATTATTGGAGTAGCCTACGTTTTACAAGAAAATATACTATTTCAGTCTTTACATTTTTTAATTCAATTTAATATGTTACTTGCCATCTCTTTGTATTTATTTGTTCAATCAAGCATTTTCAA
This sequence comes from Tiaroga cobitis, assembly GCA_030578255.1. Classification (NCBI taxonomy): domain Eukaryota; kingdom Metazoa; phylum Chordata; class Actinopteri; order Cypriniformes; family Leuciscidae; genus Tiaroga; species Tiaroga cobitis. Next base: position 34,395,946 of record CM060602.1, on the reverse strand, counting down.
GTGAAAATTGTTTATACACCAATTTGTTCAGTGTATGACTTAAAGGTGCAATAGGTGATCTGGGAAATGCTAACTTTAGCCTGCTAGCATTGAAAGCATAAGAACCCACCCTTCCAGCAAATCGCCGTCCAAAGCCACGCTTCCTCCAAAACACATGAGCTTCCAAGCACAGACCAGAAGCGAGACAGCCAGAGACAACTTTATTGGATTACATCATGTGGCATTCATCGGTGAGAAAACTTAACAGTACAGTGAGTAACACTACAATAACGAACGTAAACAACTGTTTGGCCATTCTCGCTCTGTCTGTACGCTAGTATGACATGATGTTTGCGTGAACAGGCTGCGCAGTGGTATGCAAACACATGTTGACTGAAAGGGGAACACATGCTATTTCATTAGGAACGAATGCAATGATTGAACGAACATTTTATGATGTTCGGGCACCTTCAGATTATATTTTTATAAAAATACATTTAGACAGCTTAACATAGTGATTGCTAGTGAATCACCTATTGCACCTTTAAATCATTATATGTCCAGAGATGCATTGTTGTTTTTAACTGAAACTATTAAAATATTTTTATTAACTGAAATAAATCAATAAAATATAAATATTAGATGAAAAACTTACAAAAATTGTATGAAAAAAATAGAAATTAGTAATAATTGAAATTAAATTACTAAAAAATATATATTAATACTGAGTGTTTTTTTTTTTATCGACAAACCTGGTGCACTAATATGTCCTTTTTAATTGAACACAGATGCAAATGATATCTAAGAGCTCTGGCAGACGGGAAGAGTTTGGTGTGTTCCTCAGAGAAAGCTATCATGGATGGATCATACGGATTTATTGTGCTTTTCTTGTAGCTTGGCTCTATTAATCACCACCCACTGCATTATTTTGCTAACAGAAGCTTGAAGGTGAGTAAATAGGAACAAAATATTCATGGTCTAACTATGAGATCTAACGGAAGAGATTTCTATTGGGACACATTTCTTTACTGACTGCCTTAATTTTCCATGACTATCATGTCTGTTCTGTGTCAAAAGGTCAGATCAATGTATGACTCCTAGTGAAGAGCTAAATTGGTGACTGGCTGCAATAGGACTCATGGAGAGCAGAGCAGCATCATCATCAGTAGAGAGCCGGGATTGTTATTGCCACTTCACAGCTGTCCACTGCATGTGCCAATCTGTTTGACTGCAGAGTGGCTCTTCAAGAAGAACCTTAAGTATGAGAGACACTGGCACCAAAGTCTCCTGCAAAATTACATAGTGCATGAAGAGATTTTTGACATGAAGGTCACTAAAATGAACATAATCACACTCAGTGACCTGTTTCTTGTAGTATAACTAAAAACAACAAACTACTTGCCAGAATAGCAGCAGCTGATACTTTAGAGAGAAGAGGTGCTCAGAAAGATTTGCCCTCATTCCCTTTGTAGCATATAAGCAGCGTCATGGGAAGTATAAAATAACCACAAATCTGGTTAAATAAAGTCGTTAAATGAGGCTGCAACGCTGGGCTTTTTCCACTGATGGAGCAAATCAGAGAGCACATATTGCCCACAAACTCACTAAGCAACAGCTGAGCCTGGAGCAGCTACACACAAGAACCAGCCAACTGGCACATTCCCAGTAAAGCCAGATCCAGGGAGAACCAAGATTGGTGGATATTCTAGTGCAGATCTGTTTCATAACAGCTTGAATGATGATTCTATATACTGTTGCTTAGAAATCATCACAAAGACCAAGACTTATTTTCAGTTACGAATCGTTTATTTATTCATTAATCGGCTTGTTCATTTTTTCTAGCATTTATAAGTAGAATACACATTCAAAGCATTATCTTTAAAATTCATAACATGCTTGACGTACCCATGAGACACAAAAGAGGTAGTGTTACAGATATACTGTATGTGAGACATTTCATGTAATATTGCAAACAAAGTCGACCTTTTTTCTTACAGCTGTTGTCCATGAAAGACTGCAAATGTAAACAGTTTCAGGAAATTTGCTATAGGGGTCAATGACTCTTAAAAACTTAAAAACTGTTTTTAACCATATATTAATTTATTTAAAATACACAAAAAATGCAATTCATTCATAGAATTACTTGAACACTACAGCAAGATTTTTTTAAAGAAATTGATGAGCATAAGAGACTTCTTTAAAAATTACAAAATCTTACTGACCCCCAAACTTTTGAATTGTAGTGTACCTTTCCAATAAAGAGAATTTTTTAAATTTATGAATTAAAAATATATTTTTTTATATCTTTGGGATATTCAAATAATATCCTCAAGAATAAAAGATAAATAAAAAATAAAATCTTATCAGTTTGGCATAATCTTTTATTTCTATTACTTTATTTCTGTTCTAAAAATGAACAAAACTGCTTATTTGGAAATATTTCATATTCAAATATTTTAAATACCAACAAAACCATGTGGTGCAACCATAAATGGAAGCTTATGACCACAAGTGCTTTAAACTAGGTTTTCAAAGACATTTTTATTTATTTATCATAGACACTCTTATATATCATTGACCCATACAGCAGATCCTGTGTAGCAATAACACAAAAGGAGATGAGAATGGCAGATGAATACTGTATTAAGGTGACATAAATTCTAAAAACATGTTCCAATATGATCAAATTGTTATGAAAGTTCGCCATGTGAATGTTTGAACCAAACAAATTGACGCCGGTACTTTTCTCTGATAATTGAATTTATTCGTACCTCCGGAAAACCTTACTATGAGTCACAGTCACAAAACACATAGTACAGTGACGAAAGCTGCCAACATTGACAAAACACAGACACGAGAGGTTTTACATTTTAAACATCAGTCACTGTCCTCATCGAGAACACAAAAAGCACTGCTTCCTCTCTACCTGACAACCTGTGCCTGACAACTTTTGTTATGTAATCACAGCGCAAATGCTGTTAAAAGCCACCGGAAAAGAAGAGTTTTATACTTTGGTGAGCACTGATTTGACAGCGGGTGAGAGTGTAAGTGGATTATGTCACATTAAATGTCATGAAGGCACTTGTCATCATCTTCTTGCTACTTTTGCTCCAGAGACGACCCCGGGTTGACCCGTCACTATGATTGGATCCTTCACACGTGGCAGCTTCCATCAGGCTTACCGTCTGTGCCAGCGGCACGTTGTGGATCCGGTTTACGACCCGGCTAGGGAACGCACAGCCAAACACCTTCTTGAAGCCCTTGCGGAAATGCTTAGACACCAGGGCGTACACGATGGGGTTCAGGCAGGAGTTCGTGTACGCCACCAGGTGAGAGAGAATGCGGATGGCGTAGGTTGTGTGGTTGAGCGGGAAGTGGCCGAACAACATGCACAAGATAACCAGGTGATGCGGCAACCAACATAAACAGAAGAGCACAGCCACAATGATTATCATCTTGGTCACCTTGCGCTTGGCCTTGCGGGATTCCGACATGTCCTGCATGGGGTCCACGGAGGTCCACAGATAGCGAATGGTGCGGGCGTACGTGATGCCGAGAATGAGGACTGGGATGAGGTAGCCGAATATGAAGGTGCAGACGTCCATGGCTCGACGATGATGGATGTTCCACGCCGGGATGCAAACGGTGGTCCCGTCTAGATCCATCTGCTGGTAGTAGCTGAGATAAGGACTGGAGAAGAACAGTGATAGAGCCCACACAAGGCTAATTGAGGTCAGAGCATTACGGGGTGTTCTCGTCTCTCTTGAGCGCAAGGGGTACCGAATGGCGAGATATCTGTTGAGAAAATGCAATCAAAATACATCAATGGACAAATCTTTTTTATATCGCAGTGTTAATTTTTTTCATTATTATTTTTTTTTTTCATGTTCCCTCGTAATCAAAATAATTCCCCTTCCCTCTTGCATTAAAGGGATAGTTCACCCAAAAATTAAAATTAGCCCATGATTTACTCACCCTCAAGTCATCCTAGGTGTATATATGACATTCTTCTTTCAGGCGAATACAATCGAAGTTATATTAAAAAATGTTCTGGCTCTTCCAAGCTTTATAATGGCAGTGAATGGCAGTTTCTGTTAATAAAAGTGCATCTATCCATCATAAAAGTGCATCTATCCATCATAAAAGTGCATCTATCCATCATAAAAGTGTAAAGGTCATAATAAAGGCCTTCTGAAGTGAAGCCTTGCGTTTAATACGTTACAAAGTAAAATTCTAGCTTCCGGCCATACGCAGTCTACTTGCGCCTAATGCACAACTTACGCAACTTGTGACGTCAGAAGTAGTGCGTCATGGCGTAGCATAAATATCAGCAGTACGACACATTACTCGCATAAGTTGTGCTTTACACTTAAGTGGAATCTGTATGTTCGTTTGGCCGGAAGCTAGTTATTTGACTTTTATACAGTTTTAAATATAGATATTTTTCTTACACAAACGCATGGCTTCACTTCAGAAGGCCTTTGATAACCCCCCGGAGCCGTGTGGAGCACTTCTATGATGGATAGATGCACTTTTATGGACTTCAAAACAGAAACTGCCAGTCACTTCCATTATAAAGCTTGGAAGAGCCAGGACATTTTTTAATATAACTCCGATTGTATTCGTCTGAAGGAAGAATGTCATATACACATAGGATGACTTGAGGGTGAGTAAATCATGGGCTAATTAAAATTTTTGGGTGAACTATCCCTTTAAGGTCTCTTCTTTTCTCTGATGACGTGTTTACTGGCACGAGGGCGGGACAACCTGTGTCACTCGCATGAGATCACAGCAATAGCAAACTACAATGATCCAATCAATTCCTGATGGACAAAATCAAGTCCCACAACACATTTTATTCTGAATTGAGCTGTTTGACTCGGATGTACGTCACAATAGGAAAGAATACAAAAAAAAAAAAAGATTTTTTTTAGCAATAAACAAAAAACATTGCAATTCAGCCATTATTTTGTACAAATAGGCTATCCTTCACAGTAGGATGTTATGATTATATGAATCATTTCATTTTAAAAGTGCTTAACATATGTTAATCCCTAAAATGCATAATTAAAGAATTGCAAAATTGTTTTCAAAACCAAAACAAGAGAATTAAAAATGATTTAACATAGACCGTCAAATAGTACGTTTCTTTCTACACTATTCTGATTAAGTGCCGTGCATGCTAACACTTTCCTCTTACAATTATTTATTGCATATTATTACTGGCTATATAACATCTCAATCAATTACGCGTTTCACGATTCGCTGAACTGGAAAGAAAAGCGCGCGTTGTTTGTGCGCAACAGGATAAGAACGAACCTGTCCAGAGACACAGCTGTCAGAGTAAAGATGCTCGCGTACATGGTCAGGTAGATGATAAAGTGCACAGCTTTGCACACGAAGGGTCCAAATACCCACTCGTCCATGGTGTAGATGGTAGCCTGGAAAGGCACGCAGAAGACGATGAAGCAGAGGTCCGCCAGCCCGAGGTTAAGGATGAACAAGTTGGTGCTCTTTGTGTTCATCTGGCCGTTGCGGATGAGAACTGCGAGCACAAGACAGTTCCCCACGGTGCCAACCAAAAATATGATAGAGAAAATGACAGAAATTATTACCGACTCAACTTTCCAGGTGGGGGAGAAGTGAATCTGCTGAGATGCGTTCATCTTTCATACAGTGAAACGCCTAAAAAGCTTCAACGTTGCATAGGCACCATTTGGGCACGCATAAAGAACATTGACATTTTTGCGCTGTAAGTCCTATAAAATAGTCAACTCAAACACAACGAGAAAAGAAAAGCATCTTCCATCTGGATGGTTTCACGCAGGTACTGATGAGGTGGATGTGATTGAACGTGCGATCATCACCAGCCTCCTCCCCTTATACTCAACTATTTATCAAGAACTTTTTTGTTTCTTATAGGCTACACTGCAAAACATTAAGAAAACTAAACTAAAATAATGCATATTTTAAAACTCCCACACTTGATACATAGCCCATATGATTACATGAATAAACATATATATTTCTTCGTTTATATAAATATTTGTGCTCGCACTCGTGCACACGTAACGTACAAGAGACTGAACGTGATGTAAGGCCCCGATATATTTACTGGGCAGTTCTTCTCTTAAAGAAGTTGGAAATACCTTTGACATACTGTTAAATGGATAGTTCCCCTAAAAAGGAAAATTCTGTCATCATTTACTCATTCACAAGTTGTTCCAAACCTGTATAAATTTATTTCTTCTGCTTAACACAAAAGAAGATATTTAGAAGAATATGGGTAACCAAACAGTTGATGGACCTGATTCACTTCCATAGTATGAAGAAAATACGAAGACAATTGGGCCTATGTTTGGTTCACCAGAAAAAATAAATTCATACATGTTTGGAACAACTTGAGGGTGAGTAAATTTTGACAGAATTTTAATTTCTGGGTGAACTATCCCTTTAAGGTTCCTCCTGTTGAGAGCGACTTTGAGATAGGGTGAATTGCCCTAATGTGGGACATTTTTTATTGCACTTCAGACTTCTGTGACATATTGCGATGTGTAACCAAAACATTAAATCCACACCTAATAGCCTATCATTTTAAAAACCCCAGTATGTAAATGTACTGCATTTATATATAGCGCTTTCACAGACCCAATGGCCACCAAAGCGCTTAAAGGGATAGTTCACTTTGAAATTAATTTTTGATATGTTTTAGCTTACCTCCAGTGCATCCAAGATGTAGGTGTCTTTGTTTCCACAGTATCTTCAATTTTGATAATTTTAGGTAAAACCGTTGTTGTCTGTCAGTCATACAATGGAGGTGAAGGGGGTCCAACTCAAAGAGCAGTCAAAATTAAACATTATTTAATGACTCGTAAATGTAAGTACACATTGATGCCCTAAGACACGAAACGAGTGGTTTTTGTGAGAAAACGAACAGTATTTATATCTTTTTTAGCTCGTGTAAGCATATCCATGTCCAAATGATCTGAGAGCAGGGCGCTTCGGTCTGCGCATGCGTACAGCGTTCGCCGGAATGCCCCGGAAGGGCTCCCTCGCGCGTGTTTACGTCACTCATTGTTTATGCAGAGATTTCGGAAGTTTTACCTTACACTGTGAAGATCTAAACATATTTAGATATACAGGATCGCAATGGAAGACGATTTCTATATACCGACAGACAACGTTGATTTTTTTTCACAACCTTATTTATTTGAACACAACCGGGGCATTCCGGCGAACGCTGTACGCATGCGCAGACCGAAGCGCCCTGCTCTCAGATCAGTTGGACATGGATATGCTTACACGAGCTAAAAAAGATATAAATACTGTTCGTTTTCTCACAAAAACCACTCGTTTCGTGTCTTAGGGCATCAATGTGTACTTACATTTACGAGTCATTAAATAATGTTTAATTTTGACTGCTCTTTGAGTTGGACCCCCTTCACCTCCATTGTATGACTGACAGACAACAACGGTTTTACCTAAAATTATCAAAATTGAAGATACTGTGGAAACAAAGACACCTACATCTTGGATGCACTAGAGGTAAGCTAAAACATATCAAAAATTAATTTCAAAGTGAACTATCCCTTTAAGGATTGTGTCCTATCACATGTGTCCTAATCACATCAAAAGAGAAAATTCAGATAACCCATTCATAAGAGAAATTATAGAGATATTAGTGGTCTTACTGCAAGTTGTCTGAAATAATCTGCAGCTCCCTAATGTGGGACAGTTGTTTCCCCAATGTGGGACACTGAAAAATCTATGATAAAATACCAAATATCACAGTGATACATGTAGAATAGTAAAATCTTATTTTATTTTAGATTCTCTCTTAAATCTTAGTTAGTAATTGTCTTTGTTATGAATGAATGAAACATGTAAAATAACACAATCTTTAGTTATATTATCCATTTCCAGTAAACCAGTATCACAATCCATAAACAAGACCATTATATCAGTTATAGTGATGCATTTGTAAAACACCTAAAAAATAAACAGATAAACTTTGGACCAAAATAATTTGGTATAATTACAAACAAAAAATAAATGTACAATTGTTTCTGTTTCCTCGTTACCAAAACAGCATAATGAAGAAACCCCTTCTTTAAACTTACTGATAAAATCATTACAATGGATAATATCTATTTATTATTTTAAAGTGAGTTTCTTTGACTTATTTATTAGGAATTACATATTTATTAATATCTGACCACAGATTCTGAAAAAAGGTCATGGAAATCCTGTTTCCATTTCATCAATGCCTTGGGTGAAACATTTTTTCTTTAGTTAAGATTTGTCTAATATAAACATTATTCATATTTTTATTAAAAAAATAAAAAATAAATGTTTAAAACATGCCCCACCACACATTTTTGACTCATTGAAGTACTGTCCCACATTAGGCTGATCATACCGTATGACTAGAAAATCAAATTCCAAATCACAGTCTTTGCTGTGCCAATCTAATTGATATAAGTAGTGTAGAACATTATATAGAAACTGTGTCTATCCCTCGTTTAGTGAGGCCAAATAATAAATCCAATGTAGGATCTAGGAAAAATCTTATTGTAATTAAACCTGAAAATCTAAATATCAGTGAACAAAAACAATTTCTAAAACTAGGTCTTCTAAACATTAGATCGCTCACACCTAAGGCGGTTATTGTAAATGAAATGGTCACAGATAATAGCTTCGATGTACTTTGCCTTACTGAAACCTGGCTTAAACCAAACGAGTATTTCGGTCTAAATGAGTCTACTCCGCCAGGATACTGTTATAAGCATGAGCCCCGTCTGATCGGTCGTGGCGGCGGTGTTGCAACAATCTATAGAGATATTATTAATGTTACTCAGAAAACAGGTCACAGGTTTAACTCGTTTGAAGTACTTGTGCTAAACGTTATGCTCTTAGATGTAAGAAATAAATCCCTATTATCTCTAGCCTTGGCTACTGTATATAGACCTCCAGGACCATATGCTGATTTCCTAAAAGAGTTTGCAGACTTTCTCTCAGATCTATTGGTCAATGCCGATAAAGCAATAATTGTTGGAGATTTTAACATACACGTAGATAACACAAACGATGCGTTAGGGACTGCGTTTACAGATTTATTAAACTCCTTTGGGGTCAAGCAGAATGTCAGTGGTCCCACTCATCGTCTAAATCATACACTAGATTTAATTATATCATATGGAACCAATCTAACCGATATAGATATTATACCGCAAAGTGACGATCTCACCGATCATCACATGGTAACTTGTATAATACGCACTGCTGAAATTTGTCATGTTGCGCCACGTTATAGACCAGGCAGAACAATCCTTCCGACCACTATAGATAGATTCTCAAATAGCTTACCTGATCTATCTCAGCTGCTCAGTGAACCCAAACAAACAGATGAACTAGAGGAAATGACCAGCAGTTTGAGCACCATTTTCTCTAGTACATTAGATATTGTTGCCCCAATTAGATCGAAAAAGGTTAGAGAGAAAACTAAAGCACCATGGTACAACAGTGCTACGCATGCTATCAAGAGAGAAACTCGTAACCTAGAGCGTAAATGGAAACAAACTAATTTAGAGGTCTTTAGAATCGCGTGGAAAGACAGTATGTCACGTTATAAAAAAGCTCTAAAAGCAGCCAGGGCTGAGCATCTCCGCAAACTAATAGAAAATAACCAAAATAATCCAAGGTTTTTATTTAACACCGTGGCTAGACTAACAAATAAACAGACATCACCAGAGCAAATTATTCCGTTACAGTATAGCTGTAATGATTTTATGAACTACTTCAATGAGAAAATAGAAAGCATCCGAAACACAATTGTAAATGTACAATCCTCTATGGTGTCTTATGATTCAGCCTCAATTATCGCCCCTCAAGAACAACTACACTGCTTTACAACTATAGGACAGGAAGAGCTAAATAAACTTATCATTGCATCTAAACCAACAACATGTTTATTAGATCCAATACCAACTAAATTTCTGAAAGAAGTGTTACCTGTAGTGGAAGAGCCTCTTCTTAATATTATTAACTCGTCTTTATCTTTAGGTCATGTTCCAAAAATATTCAAGCTGGCAGTAATAAAACCTCTCATTAAGAAACCGCAATTAGATCCAAATAACTTAGCAAATTACAGGCCGATTTCAAATCTTCCATTTATGTCTAAAATACTAGAAAAGACTGTGTCCGCTCAATTGTGCTCTTTCATGCAAGAAAATGAGATATATGAAAAATTTCAGTCAGGATTCAGACCGCATCATAGCACAGAAACTGCGCTAGTTAAAATTACAAATGATTTACTTTTAGCTTCTGACCAAGGCTGTATCTCAATATTAGTTCTACTCGATCTTAGTGCTGCGTTTGACACTATAGATCATAAAATACTCTTGGATCGACTACAAAACTACACTGGTGTTCAGGGACAGGCATTAAGCTGGTTCAGATCGTATTTATCAGACCGTTACCATTTTGTTTGTTTAAATGGGGAAAAATCGAAGATAACGTCAGTAGACTATGGAGTGCCGCAAGGATCGGTGTTAGGCCCTCTGCTATTCTCAATATATATGCTGCCACTTGGTAATATTATAAGAAAACATGGAATTAATTTCCACTGTTATGCTGATGACACTCAATTATATATTTCATCACGACCAGATGAAAACACTAACTCATCAAAATTGACAGAGTGTCTTAAAGATATAAAATGCTGGATGACGCATAATTTCCTGCTTCTAAATCCAGATAAAACGGAGGTATTACTTGTTGGTCCAAAAAACTATCCACAAAACCACTTACAATACAACTTTAATATAGAAGGATGTCCTGTTACTTTATCCTCTACAGTAAAAGACCTGGGAGTTATACTAGACCACAACTTGTCTTTCGAAAATCATATTTCATATGTAACAAGAACAGCCTTTTTCCATCTTAGAAACATTGCTAAATTACGTAACATGCTATCTGTTTCTGATGCAGAAAAGTTAGTTCATGCATTCATGACCTCGAGACTAGATTACTGTAATGCTTTATTAGCCGGTTGTCCTGCATCCTCAATAAACAAGCTACAGTTAGTCCAAAATGCAGCCGCTAGAGTTCTTACTAGGTCAAGAAAATATGATCATATAACACCAATTTTATCATCTCTACACTGGTTACCTATCAAGTTCCGTATCAATTACAAAGTACTACTACTGACCTATAAAGCCCTAAATGGTTTAGCTCCTGTGTATTTAATGGACCTTCTATCGCCCTACAATCCACCGCGTTCTTTAAGATCACTAAATTCGAGGCTTCTAGTCATTCCTAGGATATCTAAGTCCACTAAAGGAGGGAGGGCGTTCTCACATTTAGCTCCTAAACTCTGGAATAGCCTTCCTGATATTGTTCGAGGCTCTGACTCGCTGTCCCAGTTCAAAACTAGATTAAAGACGCATCTCTTCAGCCAAGCATTTACATAATGCTTACCTTTTATAATACTGCTGAATCAGATCAAATGCATTTAATACTATAAAACTTGAAGAGACTGTAGGTTATCTGTATAGGTTGCATAATATTTGCAGTCATTACGTTCCTGTGTATATTGCGTGAATGACGGGTGGTTGGGCAGATATTGTGTTGCGGTAGGTAGTATGCCATACGGAACCGTTGCCACTGAAACTGCTTTAACGCACCAGTGGGGCTCGACAGCCTTAGTCAACGGGTTGGCGCGTATGGTTGGGTTGCGGAGAGATTGTGAGATTGTGGTTAGGTCTCAGCAGCAGGAGGGACGTATAGGTCAGTAAGCTGGGCTGAGTTGAGTGGGGGACGGAGGGGGGTGATTTTGGGACGCAAGAGTCACTGTCTTCATGTTTTGTCATTTACGCCTGTGTTATGGAAATCATCATTATGAACAGCAGCTACGCTAATTATTTTCCCTTTGCTTTTCTGCTGTTATCTCGGGACGCGAGTCCCAAGAAAATGGCGTTCGTCAGCTCCAGTTTGTATCCAGCCTCTCACGGAGACTTCAGATGCTCCAATCACAAAGCCTATGAAGTGACGACTCAACACGGGCGATATGGACTCTCTATGGTGGACGGCACTGATCCTCAACAACTCGTCTTAAGACCGGCGTGCATACTTGGACTTCCAAAAAATACTCTAAATGTTCTGATCCAATCTGACTTGTAATGCTGCCCGAATCATGCACTGTTCCTTCGTTGGCCAGAGGAGAACTGGCCCCCCGACTGAGCCTGGTTTCTCCCAAGGTTTTTTTCTCCATTCTGTCCCTGATGGAGTTTTGGTTCCTTGCCACTGTTGCCTTGGCTTTTTGCTTGCTTAGTTGGGGACATTTAATATTCAACAATATTATTGATCTGCCTTACTTAAGGTGGACGTTGACGCAATATCTTTTAGAAACAAACTTTGTTATATTGTTTTCATGTTATCACTGTGAAGCGCTTTGATACAATCTGTATTGTAAAAAGCGCTATATAAATAAAGGTGACTTGACTTGACTTGACTGTCCCGGATTTGGAAACCACATTTCCTAATGTGGGACACTAGGAAATTTGATAAAAATATAAAATATATAGTTTATACACATAAAGTTACACTATGTTTTGATGGACAAACATTTCATAAGCATATTAGGCTAAAAAGTAGCAGGATTGCTTTGTTTAAAATCTATTTAACTCCTTAACATCAAATTTGTTAAAACTCTATGTCATTAACCTTCGGATGGTCTTTACACAAGGTGTCTCCTTTTTGATGATTACTCCACCCTCAAATATGATTGGACATTTGATAGGTCATGTGATTTTGATCACATGACACCACAGCTTTGTCTAACCCATAGTTTCACTGTCATTCATGCATTTATGAGGGGCCTACAAACACTAAACCTTAGGTGTCCCACATTAGGCAGTGTCCCACATTAGGGCAATTCACCCTAAATATGTAAATGTGTTGTGCTTCCTCTCAATAACAAAAGAAACGCACAACAAAAATGACAGCGGTGAGAACACAGCAGTTAAGAAACCATCTGATCTAAGCGATCTGTGAAAATGTTTGCAGCAGTTCTGCAAATCACCGGCATCGTGTCGACAGATGAGGTAGCCTATAATATTGAGACAATATAGTGTTGGCACTTTTAACTAACCCCTTTTCTTTGCATTACTCATTGACATAGTAAAGAAAGACTCTTTCGGCATTATCCACACTGTAATAGTTTAAGCATTCATTTTATGTGTCATTGAACGGAAGAGGCTCGGGATTGCGCGTAAATGTCACATCCATTTGTTTTCCCGGCGAAAATGTCCCGAGTCCTTCACATAAAAACAGCAGGCTTTCACGGAGAACCGACGTTGCAGGTGTCGTTTTTAAGTTTCGTTTCAAGCTGCACACATTGGCAATAAAAAGTGATTAACTTTAATGGCTAACTCCATTGACAACTACTTTCCCATAGTGTGACATAGGCTACCCCTCTACTGGAGCACGTTGTCACGAAATGTCAACATGTCTTTGATGAAATGCATCTTTTTTTTTTCCCTGAGCAATAAAGGTGGAAATGTTCAATGGTATTTACCATTGAAACTTAAAAAAAAGAAGAAGCCACACTACCTTGAGAAATATTAAACAGAGTAAAAAGGTGTGCCAGCCCAGCTCTCCACTAAATAAAGTAATTTAAGGAGGATGGATGACTCAACGACTTAGAAAATCAAATGCTTTCTGATAGTTTAATCAGCAACCATAAGAGAAACTACACAAGAACAGTAGAACGTTTTTGACTGGGATGACTTTCAATATTATGATCATGCCAATTTAAGATCGGTCTCCTATCGTTTTTATGATGAGAGTTCACACTCACAGACATCGTTTATCTATTGTGGATTCCAGACCTGCATCTGACAACTTGTTATCATGGTGGTGCCTGCTGCTTTAGTAATCCTCAATTCATCCCCATTATCTCTCTAGTGTTCCTGCAACAGATCACATGTCATTTATACTGCTGATATCTAGCTAATGTAAACTATAGGACATATGCAGTGAGGCTTTACCTTTTGTGGTTAAGGTGGTTTTTTTAGCATGCTTGGAGTACTGACCAACCACCATCAAGAAACCAGAACTATTGTTTCTAATATAAAAAATAAGCTATATTGTGAATATCAGTACTAAAATGGAATCTTTACAACCCTTTTTGCCATTCACAATTCAGTAGAATTGAGCACATTATTGCTTAAATACAATACATAGTGAAAGTATTAAGAACATTAAAATATTTTTATTACATTAATTGGATCTTTTCACTAAGATATAGTCCCGGAAACATACCTAGCATTAAGGTTAATACGTACAGTAATAGTGTTTTGTGTTATAGCTCTTATGTGTTTACTGTAATTTATTATTATAATAAAAAATAATATTATTTTATAACTTGATGCTAAACTGTCAAACATCCATTGTTTTATTCTATTATGTCCTCTGATCGCCCTCTAGAGGTAAATGGACAGAGTGAGGTGAACACAGGTTTTTTTTACCACAAGAAAGTTCATTGAGTGCAATCACATCAGATAGGAATACCTTTGCATATTGAATAAATCTATGCATCTATGTGTGATATCTGCAATGCCGTTCCGTGACGTACAAACAATAATGCAGTCATAAACCGCATATCTGTTTCTATGCTTATAGGAGCTCAAACCACGATGGCACCAATTAGTCACAAGACTCAAAGGCATTGCTGTATCTGAAAGAATCTAAATCTGTAGGTCTTGAGCTCTGACACGGGCAGAAATAATATCCTACAGTATTCCTTTCATCTGTCGTTCATCTCATCCTGGACCCAGAGACTTGACCCAGTTCCCTCAGAAGAACCCCCTTCAGCCAGACCTTCCCCTGTCTGAACCCCACCATCCTTACAGTGTGAGTCACGTTTTTCCACTGCTATATACTCTCGTTAGAAGTTTAACCCCTGCTTTTTATGCCTAGGGATATCCAGTGACATTATAACAAGAGTTTCAATTCCGGTAGCTGATAAAACTGATCGGGTAAGAGTTTCGGAAAATTTCAAATGGATGTGACTTACACTGATATTGCATAGCCATGTCACAGAAAACACACTGGATCCAACCAAACATTTAATGACAAAGTCATGTATGTATTGAGTTACTTTCTGCATATAAAGATTTTTTCTTAATTGTAATATCAGTTTTTGACCATGTGTTTTGCTGCAACATGTACACATGAACATGTAAACACACAAGTGTACCACCAGAGGGCAACACTATCACAAAAGATGATAAAACTGTGGCACTGGATCTACACAAAACTGATGCTTGAGCAGTTTTAAGCCACACAGAACTATCCACCTGTTGGCATGATTCAGTTTAAACATATCTTACATATTAGCATTAGCAAAAGAGGAAGGTATCAAATTATAATGAAGTTCCCAAACATCTAATGTTGTTTCAGAACTTGAGGACAAACTACACATTTTGAAATGTATAAATCAGGACACGTCATCAAAGAGGTTTCAGTCAAATGAACCAAAACAGAAGAAACATTCACATTCTTGCTTACCTGCTTATGGACTTTTTATGGTATTTAAGGTATTAATGTCATTAATATATAAAAAAAGTATAATAATTTGATAAAATTATTAATAAATAGTAAGGTTTTTATTATATATTTATTAGTTATGTATGCATAATTCCTTTTTCATTATTTCAATACATCACTTAACTCTTTTCCCGACAGCGTAAAAAAAAAAAAAAAGTCGTCAGCCAGCGCCAGCATTTTTAATAATTTTCATAAAAATGTCATGGCCACCAGAATATTTTGCAATATATCAAAAGAACAGAGCATCTGGTTAAAAATAAATAAATTCTAGTTTCATGCATTCTTTTTTTGACCAACTGAATGTGGGTATGATTAGTAAAAAAAGCAAAATTTGGAACAAAAAGCTGTGAAAATCGCATTTTTATAGTGAAAACACGAAACACTCGTATTATAGTATGAGTGTTTGTGTAGTATGAATGTATTCTGGACGTAGTAATACATTGACCATGCTGTCATGATCATGACCAGCGTCAGTTGCATCGTTTCACTGTCATTCACAAATCCTCTCCTGTGGCCTCATGGGATTGTAAAGTGTCCATCTTATGCACACTTCAGAATCTCACAGGAAGAAGTAAGTCATCCGGGTACTTTTTGCCTACTCTTTTATGAGTACTGTGAATTCAGACATATTTCTTTTGTCGCATACTGTTTTTCATCCACTATATAGTAGGGGAGTGTGCGATTTCAGCCTTTATCACTTGTTCCTGCTTCTTTTTCGCCTGTGTTTTGATCTGGAGATTCTGTAGACTTTCAGACAATGTGTAATAGCGCCTCCTACCGTATAACAGTAAAAAACACGGATTGCCGGAAAATTCCGTCAAATGCTGGAAAAGAGTTCATTTTCAATGTGTTGTAATACTGACGTAACATTGAAAAATGTCTCTCTAAAAAAGTGGTGACAAAAAAGAAAACATTTCCCAAAGCCTTGTATTTGAAAAAAAGAAAAAAAAAAGAGTAGGCTACATGGTGTCCATTCACGTCCATGACTCTCTCCAGACTCTTTGCTGGTCGGTTACTACTTCTGAAAGAAATGCCTGAAATATTTGAGTGTTGAAAGTGGCCTAGGATGCCTCTGTAATGACTTAACCTTCTGTTGGTGGGTTACTGTCAAAATAATGACTACTGGTTTCGAAGTCAACTAAACAGAACTCCATTCATTCGGAGAAAGCGAAGAAAAACAGAGGAAAAGGAAATTTTTCCCTTCCTTTCCTCTGACCATTTATCACTCTCTTGTACGTTCTTTACGTCACACAGTCGTTTTCTGAATGCTTGCTGTCTGTTTTTGGCTACGGTTTTGCGGTGGCCTCCAAGTCCCAGTGATCCTTGAAGAATTGAGGGTTCTATATTTTCCATAGGTCATAAATTGGTGCCTGCTTACACAACTGTTACTGCAACGAGGCTCTGGTATCAGGTGAGTCTGGCCTGAATGACCCCTTTCTGTGCATTCTCACTAGCGGAAATGACACAATAGGCTGCGAACTTGTTGCCCTGGTGGGCTCGGCGCGTTCAAAGCTGCTGGGTGATATTGGGGTAACAAGAGCTGACAGCTTCATGCTGGCCACACATGGGAATATTTTGGGGCCCAAATGTGTGTTGGCTGGGTGGCTAAGAAATGAGACACTAAGGGAAGTGTAAGCTCTGCAGTGCACATCTAGGTCCAGATTTACTGACAGCTTGTGCCAGCGCAAACTCTTTTTTGGTGTTAAAAAACTACTGTCAGGATTTACTAAAGACACGCAGTGAAAAATTATCGCTGAAAAGGAGTGGACAAAGTTATTTTTGCAGATGACCTTATTGCACATGCATTTGTAGAAGTTTCCCTTTCAGATGCACAATTTATGGAAGAAGAGTATTTGAATGAATAACGCCACTCGATTTATGAAGGTTTGCGCTAGTCAATTTACTGGTATTTGTGCCATTATTTACCGCCCAAAAAAGCATGTCTTAAACCTGGCGCTAATTTGCACTGCTCTTGGTGGATTGCGTTGGTTATTATGAAAATGATCTGACTGCATCTGTGTTCTTTCATTTGCATGTTGTCAGTAGAACACGCGCAGAACTTTCCACTCCCATCGGCACTTTTATGGGATTGCACTCGCACGCTAATTTGGCCTGTTTAGTAAATCAGGCCCCTAAACTGCAATAAGAAATTCAAGCATATAATTTTCGGAAAGCAGAAATAAATGAATGAATAAGCTAAATATAGACTTTACGGAATATTTTTGCTTGCTGAATCATGGGTGCTTAAGTGACTAAATGTTGTCTTGCAACAACCAGCCAAAGGCATTTAAAAAGTGCAAATATGTTTTCATCCGACATTGATGATTCTAAAATACAGATTTAAAAAAAAATGTTCAGGCTACTGAATCTACGCCACTGTTAAAGCTACAATATGTATTTTTTTTCGTAGATCGATGGCGCAGTGAATAAGAGGAATCATGGAACTTGTTGTCATGCTGATGCATCCAATAATGTTTATGGATGAGTAAATACGTTGATGTTTTTTAACATGACTGTGGTATGAAGCAGGTCGCAATTGCTAATGAGAGACAGACATCAGTGCCACACTCCCTCGGATATAAAGGAATGAGGAAATTTCATATACCGAACTACCCGCAAGTGCTGAATTATTACTCAAACTGGTCAGTTTATGTAACATAATAAAATTGTGAGGTAACGCTGTTTCACTTGCTATCATACTAAACTGCATTTGAGTGTGTTGAAAGTTATAATGTTATTCTACGTGTTCGTTTGTTGGCTGTATGAGACTAGCAGTAAGCTAGATCAACGTTAGAATAACATACTGATCATATTCTAACATTTCATCATTGAATTCGTTTTATGTACATTTGCTCACCTGTCTAATAAAGTACATATAAGAGTGGCGTCTCTGTCAAGTCGTGAAGCTCTGTCAAGTCCAAGTTTGTCGCGAAGCTCCCGGCATCTCGAAAACGCCACGCCGATATTGATCCTCCTTTTATTTCTCCTTTTGTCCCAAAGTCTGCTTGCCATGGTCCATAAATTGAACGAAACAACAGCGTGAGCGTTGCCGCTAGACGTTACGCAGTTGTCCACGTCTGTCACTGGTTACTATGGCAGTACAAGCGGAAACCAGGGATAACGTGGGTATTACGTAATTGACAGGTGACAAGTGACAAGGGACGGGCACTACTGTATTTAAAATTGTGAATTTTCTTTTAAATGGACAAATTCTTGGAAAAATTTAGGATAATGCAAGTACACAATTGAAAGAAATGTATAACACTGTGCAAATGGTTTTTGAATATTTTGATACAAAATTCGTACATATTGTACCTTTAATGTGCGTACCGTGACATAATGGCAAGAAAACATGCAACAATAACATAGTGTGACCAGTGTAGTCCGATTTATGAACAAATGACTCTTATGACGGTTATTTTTAGTGAATCAAAAACATACAGCACAACCAATTCACAAAGAAATGACTCTTTTGAGTCTGTCTTTGTAATGAATCCAGAGCTCTTTGAGGAAATCAGAGACGCTTTTAAATCAAATGCACAATATTTGATTCTTTCTATGAGCTTGTGCTATTGTTCTGCATGCCTTGCATCTTAGGAAGTGCATAACATGGCCTGCATAATAGTCACTGTCAGACTCTAAGTAATGGTTTGTGTGTGTTGAGGCTGTGCGCTCTGTGCAGGAAGTTTTATTTCATCAATGGCTTTTTCATGGAGGCCCGCCAGAGCTGAAGCGGTACGGGCTTGTACGGACGTGTCCATAATTGTAACCTCATTTAGATTGACTCAGAACACCTGAGAACCGGCTTTGATGCATCTCCTTTAACTGGGCAAAAGTGTCAGTCTTCTGTATCAATGTAATATTTAAGAAAGTTATGCACGTTTTTTTCTTACACAAACCTGGGTTTCGTAAGGCTCAAATTCTCTTCATCCCCTGAAATGCCTCTTTCTATTCGTGATAGCCTCACATGTTATGAATAGCGTGCCTTTCTAATATGTGTGTGTGTCTAGTGAATAGCGTCACTGCTTTGGGAAGGGGGCTAAAGGAGTGTTTCATTATAAACCTGTGCCATTAAAAAGCTGCTGGCGAGATCTGGCCTTTGGCTCCCTCTCAAACTTTCTTCCTTTTATACATATTTAGTGTGTGAGACTGCTTAAGGACCCCTAAGTGAGACCATTACGCTACGACCTGATAAGAAATGAATTAATCAGTTTGTAGTGCTCTCGTTAAGCGCCGTAAATCAACGAGCACTGTGAATCGACCAAAGCTTGTCGACGAAGCGCATTTGTAATGGAAAAAACATGTATGAATTATTGCGGTAAGATATCACAAAAAGCATTCATTTGAGACACAGATGATCACGGGTCAGAGACTCAGTGTGCTTTTATTATTTCAATCTGGAGTTCGTCTGAAATGCGCACAAGAGACGGTGAAGTAAGAGCTAAACTTAGATGTTTGTCACACTTTTCTCTCAGCGTCTGTCTTTTTCTCCCTTATCTTGTTCGGAGGGTTCTCGGAAGTTCAAAGGTCGCGGAGGTCAGGTGGCGGTGCGTGCAGGTGTTTCTGGGAGTTTGGGAGACAAAAGGGGGAGCGTGTGCAGGCAGCAGAGCCACAATCACGCAAGCTGCGTGTGGTTTGGCACTGGCAGCCAAGACCTCTCACTCTGCGCGTCTCAGACTTTCTCCCAGGGCTATCCAATCTTTTCTCCATCCTTCCACTCGCTCCGCCGGCTGCTGCCCTCCCCTGACTCCCAACCACACACAAATGGTTTGAATAAAGGACCGGCATGACTGGGCCATGTCTTCTGAAGAAATCCCAAAGAGTAATAGTTTACTTAGACTAAATACCCCCGATTAGACGAATTGAAACATTGTTGTTATGTGGTGGAAATTCAAGGACCCATTGGCCGAGTATTTTAACCCCATTCCGGAAAGAACCCACTGCAATTTCCTGTCATAGGTGAACCACAGGTTCTGGTGAACTTCAAACATACAAACAAAAAAATGTAATTCCAAAAGGAACGGCAGCATCAACAAATCACCTCAACTAAACTCCCAAAACATGGATGGTGGAAAAAGGCACAAGTTACACAAAACAACAACTGTCCAGTACTGAGTATCACTGAGCTGAACATCTCATGATATTTAAATCCCATATTTACAGTACAATTTCTTCACAAGCTAGGCAAAACACATCCAAGTTACACAAAACAACAACTGTCCGGTACTGCCTTACTGAGCTGAATATTACTCCCATATTTACAATGCATTCAGAAGGAATTTAGCATCTCTTATGCTTCCTGAAATTCAAGGAATAACCTCTCTGACTGTCACGAACAGCTTCAGTTCTTGGAGGAGGATTAGATAAACCGAAGATCGGCATTTGACTCTAATAATTGCTTACCTGTTTGTAAGGAAGT
The DNA here is from genome assembly GCA_030578255.1 of Tiaroga cobitis. NCBI lineage: Eukaryota > Metazoa > Chordata > Actinopteri > Cypriniformes > Leuciscidae > Tiaroga > Tiaroga cobitis. The sequence continues at coordinate 34,374,939 of CM060602.1, read as the reverse complement.
ACTGTGTTTTGAGGCATTTTGCCCTTATTTACAGGATGTGTGGAGTGCAGACTGAAAATAGAGGTGGGATCAGGACCTGACCCAGGTCAGACTCGAACTTGGGTCTCAGCTCTTATACATGCTTTGAAACCAATCTATCACAGACATTTTTCCTTTTTATCTCTATCGTGTGAATGATGTTTTCTGGTTAATGCAGGGTAGTCATGTGATTGGTCTGCCATCAGCTTTTAAAAGGGCTAAACATCTAACTACCGTTCAAACATACGATTTATTATTTATTTTTAGAAATGAATACTTCTATACAGCAAGGGTGCATTAAATTGATTAGAAGTGTTTAAATAAATGCTGTTCTTTTAAATTTTGCTGTTCTCTTTATAGTCTACACAAAAATATTAAGTTTTTTTTTTTTTTTTTTTATATTAGGAAATGTTTCTTGAGCACCAAATCAGCATATTAGAATGATTTCTGAAGGAGAGTGTGACACTGAAGACTGGAGTAATGATGCTGAAAATTTAGCTTTGCCATCACAAGACTAAATTATAATTTAAATAGAAATAGAGTTTGTTGAATGTGCATTTTACTTTTTAAAACTTTTACCAATTAACAACACAGTACATCTTTAAATGGAAAATCCATTAAAGTGCATGTCTTCCATTGACGTCCAACAAATGAAGCACTGAATGAAATGCAGACAAGAATTACACAATGTAAATGTGCAAAAAAACTCAAAACGCTCCAACTATAAAACATTTAACTTTAAATTGTTTGATTTATCTAGCCCTATTCATCTGCAACTGTACACACATTACCAAGACAGGCCAAGATCCATATGGAATGACCAGGTTAATACATCCAGCCATCCTGGAATTCACTTTTCAAGAATACCCATCTCCCATCTGCACAGCTGCAGATGCCGCAGACAAGAGGTCATTTTCTCCCCAATCAAGGTGATTGAGGTTCTATTTCCAGACAGCAGGGCTTTGAACTCTGGATGCCATGGCTTGAGGGCACGCTTTGCCGCTGCGCTCAGCCAGCTAAACACTCTCGTTTAGGTACGTTTGGCTGCCAAGGCTGAAGCTGGAAAAATGCTACAACGCATCTCACATATTTAAAAGAAGAGCGGTTGGAAAGAGCACCTGGATACAGCACATGTTGTCAAGACCTGGCGAAGCTCGCATGCATTTTAGGCCCTTCTGTGCCATTAACCACCCTTTCCATCCCCAGAGACACGAGGGCATTTGAATTCCTTCTTTGCATGAAGGTCCACAGGCTGTTTGTAAAAGAATTACATCACTTGGGAAATACTTAGTTCAATCCACACTGTTGTCACTATGCTGACCATTACCAGAGAATCTAATATAAAGAATGCAGAGTAGTGCTGCCACTAACGACTAATTTTCTAACGACTAATCTTTCGACTAATTTTTCGATTAGTCGACTAATCTAAACGACTAATTAAAAAAAAATCAAGTGTTTATTTCGTTGTGTCCATTTTATTTTGAACTCAACTGAAGGGCCAAAACATAAAATGTCACCTGTTCAAAAACATTATGTATTAACAATCTAAGCATTAAGTATCTGCATTTCCATTAGGCTATACCATATTAGTCAGAGTCCTAATCTAATCCTCTAATAACAAACATGTATGTATTACTTAAATTAGCTCTTTGTTCTGCCTTAAAAAATGTACAGTAAGCTAATAATGATTAATTTATGTACATTTCTGAAAAGCATAACTGATAACATCACTCTGAATAGTAAAGTAGATGCAATGCATTTTCTGTGAAAAGCGCTATACAAATAAATTGGAATTGAATTGAAAGAGTCTGGACTAGCCCACTATGAGTCGCGCTGAAAGCAGGCAGGCACGCAGTTATGTAGCTCGCGTTTACACTTGCGTGCATGGCGGGCCCGTGCCGCGGTTCGCGTGAATGTGAAAGCAACACGGACTCGGGAGCGCTTGTTCAGGAAGTTAAGTAACCTGCCCATGCGTTTTAGCTGATTATGATGCATTTAGTTAAATAAAACACATGTAAGGGATGATAGTGTTGATGATTTACTTTGGATACCCGAGAGTTGAGTCTGCAGTGTATTCGCGCATTGCGCGTGCAATCAGGGCAACACATTTGGAAATCCACTGTCTCCTCAAAAGAGTCTGTTTGAAAAACACAATATACTATTGACCCGCGTTCTGTTTTCTATCATGCGCCGTGCACGTTTGCGATGGCATAAGATGCACGCAAACTCAACAGGGTTCGAAGGTTGAAGGAAAATGATAGCAGATAAACCAGCAGGGCGCGCACGGCACACAGACTGGTGTGTGGGGGTGAATTACAGTGAGCTGTTTGTGACGGGAGACCAAAAATAAATAGCGGTCAATAGTAAAACGACACGTCGACTAAAAAAATTGCCGTCGACTAATTTGCATGGTCGATTACGTCGACTAAGTCGACTAATCGCGGCAGCACTAATGCAGAGCCTCTTATAGTGATGTGCCAAGTCCCCTACAATTGACCTAATATAATATTTTGTGTCAGTGATAAGTTATCACAATTCTTAGATATATAGTATATACAGTATACATAATTCTTAGATTTTTATATATATTCATATATATATAAGATTGCGATTTCATATCGCTTTTAATAACTTTTAATCTTACAATATTTTTTTTTTGTATTCTGAGGCAAAAAAGGCTTCCATATTCTTTGTAATAGGTGAATTTTAGGAATATTTTTCCCCACTAAGTTCTCATATCTCACCTTTGAAGTAAAAAAAAAAACACACACAAAATCTGAGTTTGATAGCAATGCAACTAACTCTCTCTTCGGTTTTATATAAAGAAAATCAAAAGACAGCCAATCCCATTAGTTGAAAACAGAACTTTCACTGCACACATAAGGTAAAAATAAATAATCTTGACTAATCTCAGGTACTAATCATTTTCATTTTTGAAATACACTCTGTCCTTACATCTTTGTAAATGTGTGAGATGGATGCAACAGCTATGACAGCACCTTACTAAAGGTTATGGATGCTTTGATAATGTATAATGTAAATAATGTCATACTAGATGAAAAGTTTCCATCAGGGGTGGTTTGTTTTTCATTATAACAGTGTAAATAAATAGTGCTCGCACACTATGACGAACGAAAAAAGCTCAGTTCATCTCTAAGAAGAAATCCTGAGCAGTATGTCTACAGTCAAACTGATTTGAAACAAAATTGCCATTTGTTTCTGTATCTTTCTGGCCCTGTTTACACCTGCTATTAAGATGTTTACAGTTTGGTCGATCGGATCACATGTAGACGAGGGAGACACATACCCATTTACACCTGGTGTTTAAATCTGTCTCTTTTGTCCACTTTCAACCACTTCTGTCCTGATTTATTCGAGGGAAGGGTCTATTGGGCGGGTAAATGTATTGGTTTTACCTGCCCAATAGGTTTTTTTTAGATCTTACAATCTAATGGACAAACTAAGCTTTGGCAATTTACGTGCACAAAGACGATGGAAAAACACACGGAAAGCAGCAGCTTTGGTTTCTGCTCTGAAAGCCACAAGACCACGCCGAACACTGTGAGTGTGTGTTAGAATGGTGAGAGAACGTCGTGCATGGTATGTTTTTCGTATTCAAACCAAACTTGGGTCTCCAGCCAACAAAGTTGAAATCCTATCTGGCTAGCGCACTTTCCATAATGTTTACGCATTAGGTCAGTAGGCAGAGAGCAGGCGGTCTTTTGGAGCTGTTCCAACACATGAGCGTTTACACTACGAAAGCAATCCGGTCAAATGCATTTTCAACTACCTCCGGAAGTGGTCGAAAGTGGACAAGCTCAAAACATTTTAGACCCCGTTTACACCTGTATTTAGCGTCGTCCACTTGTTTATCAACCTTGAAGCTAGGTTCAACTCTGACCCATCAAGACTGTCACTTCACCTGAGCCAGACTAAAATGAATCTATTAACCACATTCTAAGAGCTCTCCAGAGTCTCTAATATAGATTGAGAGAGCCCTTTGCATGCCTTAATTTCCTCGAGGGGAAGCGGGGTTTAAAGTCCCGACATATGCAGACTGATTTTCCACTGTTTTAATGAGAATGACAGAGAGAGGAGGAGACCACGAAAGGGGTATTTATAGAAACAGCTGGAATGTGAAAGGCTAATTGTGCTTAGTCTATTGCTCCCTTCACAGTCTGTTCACCATTACAGTGTTTTTCAACAGTAAATGCCGAGAGAAGAGATACCTAGAAGAAAGGTGTGATCTATTTTCACCCACACTGACAGAGAATAAAAAACATTGTCTCGTCTTGAGGTAGGCCATATTTCTTGCTTTAAATCCAAGAGGTTACAGGTTCAGAACTCACTCGACCGATACATTTAGGCCTGGGTTAAAATATAGATTTTTTGATTTCATGATTTTCATTTTGAGCAATTTTGATATTGACTCCTAAATCCGATGATCCATCTATTACTTTTGAGCAGTGGCACACCCCGCTACTGAATCTATGTCGCTGCCGCTGAATCAACAACCCATCAGCAAAACAAGTTATTTTACCTGAGTTTGCAGTCTGAAGTGAATGAGTTCACATACAGTAAAAGGCAAGCACTGCAAAGTTATGTCTTTGCAGTGTAGTCAGATTTATGAACAAATTACTCGTGTGAACCGTTTTTTTTTAGTGAATCAGAAACATAATGCAACCATGTTGTCCGATTCACGAACAAAATAATCTTTTGTGCCAGTTCTATTAAGGGATTTTCAAATAGCCTCTGAATCAGTCAGAATCCTATTGAATCAACATCAAGTTTTCAATACTTTATACTTCAATAGTCTTTATGAATTAAAACATGTATTCAGAAATAAAGCAAGCGAGTGAGTGGTTGAATCCAGTGGCGGTTCTAGACCATTTCAACTGGGGGGGCCAAGCTGGGGCCAGTTGTACTGTTAGAGGGGCCAGTTACATTTAGACCTTATTGTTGTCATATCATTTTCTGCACCGCACTGCAGGCATTAACAGGCAAAATACCATGTTTATGCACCCAACAATCTATTTGCATTTCCATTATCTTTTTACATTTGCATTACATATTCAGTATTAGTCACAGTGACTGTAATTGACATGATGTCCTTCTTTCTCTTCATTTTGGTGAGAACTATAGAGCAAAAGCAATGGGGACCAAGAAGCTTATTAATTCATTTACCTACTGAAAATACTTGCTAGGTATATGTCTAACCGTTTACAGGGTTCCTGCACACTTTTTAAAGTCAAATTAAAGGCTTTTTAAGACCTTAAGAGATCAAAATTAATACCGTACATTAGGGGTGTGCAATACTGACAAAAATATATCTCAATATTTTTAAAGGTGGGGTATGTGATTTTCTTTTTTGACCATTTTTTCAAAATCACTTGAAATCCTATTCCTAACCCACTTACAGCCACTGAGTTAGAAGCACTGAAATGAAAATTAAGCAATTTAATCTGTGGAACTGGCAGGACTCGAAAAACTCCAGCCGATAATTTCCAAGACCACCTAGAATCATTGGACTGTAAGTGTGTCAATCAAACGGTCGTACCATCGCGTGAATCAGGGCCAGCGTTGGAGGAAAGAAGGTAGGACCTTTTGAGTTGTGTATTTTCAAAATCTGCCGGCCGTTTTGCAAATCACATACCCCACCTTTAACGTTTTGTTGATAATAATTAGATGATATTTTACTGATTGTGTTTTTGCGCTGGTGCCATGGCTGGTTTAGGCCTGTTGTTAACAGATGAGCTGACTCACGAAGATATTCATATTTTTCATATTCTATGCAGTGGTCAGTTCACAGCAGTGACAGAAATTATTTTTTTAATTAAGGGGCAATATTTGCAACCTTAAATTGATTTCCAGGGGCATTTTCACATATATGGACATTCTTTCTAAACTTATTTAGAGTCACGATTTATGTCAAATACTTATTTTATACAATAATACTTAATTATACAATAATTATACAGTACCACTGTTACCAGTCAAATGAATTCATTCAATCAAAATCCATCTTTGCAGGTGACAAAGAAGCAGCATTAATATACTTACACTCCATTTACAATTGCATAAATAAAGCTATGAGATTTTTTTTAAAATAAATTTTAAATATGAATCATATTTAAATATGAAATGATTTCTAATTTCATTCTAACATTTTTATTAAAGGGTACTTTAAATATGAAACTAAAACCGCCAGTAGGCGGCGGAAAGTCACTGTATTAATAAAGTCTGGTTCACACGGGACGATTTAAAAATTGTCGGCCGATTTTCCAAACCTAAAAGAGACTCCACACACGACGATAAAAAATCACGGGTCTAACAGTTTTGGTCGTACAGTGTGTGGTGCGCAGCCACACGGCAAAATCAACACATCACACACGAACCGATTTGACTCCAGAGCATTCCCAGGTCAGACGGAAAATCTCGCAAAATCCCTCGAGATCAAACGTGACTTCAGAGTAAACAATCATGGCGGACGAAGAGGATGCAGTGGCGATAGTTTGGAGTTTGTTTTTAACCGAAAAAAACGCTATCGAAAGAAAAGGCGATGGTCAAAGAAGTGGAGACAACGCAAGCATGGACGGCTGTTTTGATTTTGTTTCCCGGTGCTTCCTCTGCGCGTCGTCACCTCACTTTCTGATTGGCTACACGCCACAGTCCACAGACTGCGTGCTCGTCTGTCCCCGGGGGACACCACACACGAGGAGAAATCGGGCCAAAAAAATCCAACATGTTGGATATCTCCGATTTGAGATCGGAGCGGTCCCGACGTCCTTCCGAGCAGACGAGAGCACTCTTAACACACCACACACGGCAGGAATATCTGATCAGATTATTTTACGATAATCGGAGCATACTTAAGATTGTCGGAAGGGGTAAATCGGGGCTAAAATCGGCCTAATTATCCTGCTGTGTGAACCAGGCCAAAGTCCTTTTAGGCAAGTCATGCCACTCGGCCGCCATCTTGGCAACGCCTCCGGGCAGCTATTTTGGACTAACAAGACCAGGCTCCTATCTAAATGAATGGGCAGAGACTCAGAACTGCACTTTTACTGGTCACCGGGACATAAAAACTGCATGTATACAAACAGTAATAAAATATGATAAAAATCGCTGAAAAAGTTTGATGACTTTGCCCCAAAATAAGGTTTAAAACGCCTTTTTCCCCACAGGTTATACTTTTACTGCGCATCCGCAAGGGTTCTCTCGCTCTCTGTCGTGCGCGCGCTACTGCTCGCTCGCTCTAGATTCCGGGAGATTTGAACTAATTTGCGGTCATCAGGGAGCCGCTATCAATCTGGAACTTCCGGGAGACTTGGGATGTCTGATATTTACACAACTATCAAATCTGCCGCCTTTTCAAACAGTAACATATTTTCAGCTGTCGCAAACCTCAACTGTGCGCATGCGTCGGTGGAACCAGACGATAGGCTTAAATGTTTTCTGGCTTGACTGTTAAAAGCAGACGATTGGCTTTCCAGCGGGAGGGGCGGGGCATGTGCATACAACCGCCATCTTTGGCGTTACGGGTTTTCCCTATATAGTTGTATTAAGGATTGAGGAAGTGGCATGTCTCTATATAAATAGTCTCTGACCAGGCTTAAGTGAGTTGAGGGATTCATTCATTCAACCAATTCGTTCAAACGGCTGATTCATTCGGGAAAGAAGCAAGTGATTCGTTCAAAACGCGGATTTCGGTCAAGAAATCATCGCTGTCTGTTACATTGAGACTCTGCTACGGTTTCATTTTGAAATTCTAGTCGGCGAAATAAAGGGAAAACAAACAATATTAAAAGTAACTCCCAATGTTAACTTATTGTTAATGTAACTGTTGTATAACATAAATATCTCAGTTGCAATTGTGCACGGGAAAACGGCACTTTTGCTGATGTAATATTCTAATATAAGAACATAATATGATATAAATATAAGACAAAAATAATTTGGGGACATACCTACAGTATGAACTGCACACAGCAGTGAAAGGACGATAGACAAATGCGATGTCCGCTCACAGTGCCTTGTACATAGTTAAAACAATGATTACAATATCTAGACAATACACATCGCACACCCCTACGCACATAAAGAATGAACTTTCAACTGAACTGACATTTACCAACTTTCTTCTCTCCTCTCTGCGTGCAGGAGACAGACGTTATTCTGCCGTGCTTCCCGCGAATGTGATGCGAATTGTCACGTGAACAAGCAAATCCACAAAGATAGAATATAAAAACTAATAATACACATACAACGATAACAACGATAGCAAAAAACAGTTTCGTAAAAATTATTTCGCACTTCACATTAAGGGGGGCCACAAGGGGGGCCAAGCTTGTTGTCACAGGGGCACGGCCCCCCCCCCCCCCCCCCTCCCCCTCCCCCTATAACCGCCACTGGTTGAATCATTCTCTCAACCAATGTGTTAAAAAATTCATGCAAAGAGTCATGCAGGAATGCTTTGGTGGAGCAAAAACAGACCAAGTAACTGGCAATATTATGTCTAAGTTACTCAATATTAACATGTTGTTTATTTAACTGTTGTATAAAACCAAAATACGAGGCTGAAGGGCTAAATGTGTCTAAAAGCATGTCAGTGTTTCCACTGTGTGCAATATTACGGCGGAGCAAACGAGACAAACACTCATTGTTTTAAAAAGTATATTTCCATTCATTAACCAAAGAAGCCTAGAAGCCTAGTATCATCACTGGCCAGCATGCACCTCAATTCAAACACGGTTTTAAACATTGAAATGATCATGATCATTTATTCTAATTCTACTTTATTAATATGTGTTATTGTTATATTGTATATTTCTTTTTCTTGTCATTATTTGTTTTGTGTAATAATACTTTAATTTAAATATTGTATCATGCCAAAAAAAATACTTTAAGGCAAGGCAAGTTTATTTATATAGCACATTTCATACACAATGGTAATTCAAATTGCTTTAGAAGAAATTAAAATAAATAAGAATAATTAAACAGTTAATAAAAATTAGAATAAAATTAGAATAAAATCAAAATAAAAAATAAAATACAGTACAAACAGTCTGACACACAGTGGCACAGTGTTCATTCAGTAAATGCTCAGCTAAACAGATGTGTTGAGTCTGGATTTGAATGTGTCTACTGTAGGAGCACATCTGATCTCTTCTGGAAGCTGGTCCAGCTGCGGCTGGCATAATAGCTAAAAGCGGACTCACCATGCTTATAGAGTGAATCCTTGGTAATTCTAGCTGATGTGATCCTAATGATCTGAGTGATCTGTTGGGTTTATATTCAGTGAGCATATCTGCACTGTATTGAGGTCCTAGGCCATTTAGTGATTTATATACCAGTAATAATACTTTAAAATCAATCCTAAATGTAACTGGGAGCCAGTGTAAAGACCTGACGACTGGTGTGATATGTTCATATTTTCTGGTTCTGCTCAGAATCCTGGCAGCAGCGTTCTGTATGAGCTGCAACTGTCTTATGGTCTTTTTAGGAAGGCCAGTGAGGAGTCCATTACTGTAATCCACCCTGCTGGTGATGAAAGCATGCACAAGTTTCTCTAAGTCTTGACTGGAAACAAAGCATCTAATTCTTGCAATATTTTTGAGGTGATAGTATATGCTGATTTAGTTATTGCTTTGACATGACTACTGAAACTAAGGTCTGACTCTAGAGTCACACCAAGATTCCTGACTTGATTTTTAGTTGTTAGACCCCTATAGCGTCAAGGTATGCGTTCACCTTGAGGAACTTCATCTTTGTTTCCAAATGCAATGACTTCAGTTTTGTCTTTGTTTAACTGAAGAAAGTTTTGGCACATCCAACTGTTTACTTCATCAATGCATTGGCACATGGAGTCAATGTGGCTGTAATCGTTAGGCGATTGGGCTAAGTAGATCTGTGTGTCGTCTGCATAGCTCTGGTAAGCAATTTGGTTCTTTTTCATTATTTGGCTCATTGGAAGCATATACAGGTTGAACAGGAGTGGCGCAAGAATTGAGCCTTGAGGGACTCCGCATGTCATGGATGTCCACTCAGACTTATGGTCTCCTATACTCACATAATAACCTCTCCCTCCTAAGTATGACCTAAGCCATTTTAGGACTATCCCAGGAAGCCAGACCCAGTTTTCCAGCCTCTCAAGAAGTATGCTATGATCGACAGTGTCAAATGCAGCACTGAGGTCGAGTAGCACCAGCACTTAACCGAATATCGTTTATTATCTTCATGAGCGCTGTCTCTGTGCTGTAATGCAGTCGGGAACCAGATTGAAAATTGTCAAAGTATGAGCTTAAGAATTTGTTCAGTTGATTAAAGACAACTTTTTCAATTATCTTGCCTATGAAAGGAAGATTTGAGATCGGTCTATAGCTGCTTAATATAGTCTTATCCACATTGCTCTTTTTCAGGAGGGGCTTGACAACTGCAGTTTTCAGGAAGTTTGGAAAAGGTTTCTTCTAAAATTTTGCCATCAATTTCTTCAAAATCAGACTACTTTCTCAGGTTGTGGTTTGATCCCAGTGCAACTCAAATGTTCTGAATGCAAAAAAATAAAAATAAAATTTTATAAAAAAAAATATATATAAATACACTTATGGTATATTGTTTGTATGTTTTGAAGACAATCGTAATGAATTTGTAATGTACTTGTAACACAAATAAAGTACACCTTAATATCACTAATCAAGCATGTAACTAGTCCCTACACAGGCATACGTTGTTCCAATTTAGTACACAAATTAAAATACACTAAATACACTTAAAGTTGTGCTTTACTACAATTTAATTACAATTTAAATATACTTAGTACAAAATTAGTTGTTTCAAAATAGCACACTTCAAGTTAACTAATCATTAACACACTTGAAGTAAACTAATAATTAATCTGGCTGCAAGTATACTTGGCAACCAAAGGAAAACAAATTGCTATAAGCAGCAAAATCTACATGGATACATTCAACAATATGACCCCATCTTTCCCTCCCCAAAGTTCAGTTTAGACTGGCTTATATAGCCTAGGACAGGCTCATTGCAACCAAGACCGTACCAACTGCAGGGGTATCAATACCAAAAACCTTTGTAGCCTAAACATATGACCATTTAACCATTTAACTTCCAAAAATAAATAAAATAAACTCATTCGCCCACTTAAACTAAATGTAAACACCATAAGACATTTCTCCATGCCTACATCACCAAGGGTTAAGTTCCCTTCCCTATTACTAGAAATGGTTTAACCCAACACAAGAAAAAGGGAAGCTGTGGTCCTGCCCCCTCCTTTGAGGAGTCACAGGAACCGGATATGGTGAGTAGACAGCATGAGGGGTAACTTTTTGCAATGTGGGGATAAATATAGATTTGAAATAATAAATAACAAAAATGCATAACTACAACTTGTCTCTGTGTGGTTAATGGGGAAAATACATCAAAGGGAAACTATAGTAGACATAACACGTTGTGATGACCGCTGGTATGTGCACCTATCTGCAATCAACTCAAACAGCATATCTTAAACTTATTATAAATGAATGTTATAGAATATTGAACCAGATTAAACAATTGTATCATAAACCTAATAGACTGCACCATAGTCAACAGAAACACAAAATCATAAATATATTAACAAATGTAAAGAAACATAAGCCCATAAACAGTTTGTAAAGACTTCACATGCTGCCATTATCGCGGTAGTGATGACGTCATCTTAGCACCCGTCATCACCGCTGCAAATAAATCAGTGACTTTTTGCTTCTAATCTCATGTTCAATGTAACTAGATGTATGTAAATAGAGTGCTGTATAGTGACGACACACAAGAGGATAAAAATGGACACCTGTACTTGATGAGGATATAGTCAAAGCTTTAAAGGGTAAACTGAGAAGTCAATGGAATTCTAATGCATTTCTATGCAATGTATTATACATGCATTCAAACATGCATAGAATTTTTTTTTAATTATTGGTTAATTTTATATAAATTCTTCTTCCCTTTCCCAGATCCTGTGATAAAGCAGTCTTCAAATACTACAGTATCTGAACCACAAGCCCTCAGCTGCAGAAAATGCTAGTCGTACTCAAAGTAGTGACTGTCCACTTGAAGATATAACACTTCTGTTTTCTTTGGTTCAGCCATTTGTAGGCCGAAGTTTGTGAATACTGCATTATTCACTTATGCACATTGTTTTTCCTTAACTTTTATTTGTGTTTTTTTTCAGAAAATTGCATTGTGATGCTTATTTATTTAGTGATGTAATACAGGTACAACTGCAATGTTCTACCAAAAATGTATAAATATAGCTCTGCCATAGCATTTCACTGATCTTTGTTAAAATGCATTTTGTTTAAGAGATCATATATGCTGCTCTACTTTTTTTAATGAACTCTTATGTATTTATTTCGCAATGTACACAAGATAGTATATTCAAGTTTTCTTGATTTCAAAGTCTGAGTATGTTTTTTAAGATTTATTTTTGCATTTCTAATATACCGGTATGCCATTTTGAATACTGAATAAAACAGCTTTATAATAAACTATTAGTGTACTGCTAATACATTTTTAACGAGCTGAAATGCTATTTAAATGTTCTTGAAGTATATTAAAATGAAGCTTCAAATAGGCCTATATTATAAGAAATATTAAAGAAATATAAGATAAGATATATCAAGAAATATGAAAGTTTATTTTAAATGAACTGGAAAGAAATGCACTAAATGTACTCGAAGTGGTTCCATTTTACCACAATTTAATATACTAAAATATATTGCAAATAGCTTAAAATTGATTTTAGGCATATCTTGAAATACATTTAAAATACTTGAAGTTATTTGAAAATAATTTATTTAATACGCAATAAGTATAGTACAATTTAAATATATTAAGTATGTCCAAAAAAGCACAATTTAAATTAGCTATATTTCCTTTTCACCTAGGGTTGGAAGGGCATCAAAAGAAGAAAAAAAAAACATATCCGCATGATTGCACTTTTTAAAATGTGGACGTAATCCTTTGCAATATGTGTCATGCATTACATGCGGAGCAATCAGTTAATCTATCATGTATACATTAGAGCAAAAATCGACATGGAAATAGCGTGTCTTAAAATTTGATCCCAAGGAGCATGCGCACACACATCCCCGTGTCACTTAGCATGCAACAGAACGTTCGCTCGCAGCCCACATCTGTGCATCACTCAACTCCGCTCCGCACAGGGCCAAACATCAAGCGGTCTTTTGTTTGCATTTCTCGATGTTGACAGTGCTCTGACCTGATGTGAGGGAAGGCCAGACTTTAAATAGCTCATCCGCACATTAGGCTACCATGTGCAGCGAACTGGCGCAAAAGGTGCCGTTACCCTTCCCCCAAACCCTGTGAAGAAGTTTACAGTCAACAGATTATTTATTTCAAAGGTTGTTTCTATCCAAACAGATTGGGCTCCAAAAACTGAACGAACTGTTTAGCAAATAATATACAGTCAGGCAAGCACCTGTTAACGTCCCGCTTAAACTGTGACATTTTCCTTTAGTCCCACAATAAACTCAGCTGCTCATTAGAACTCTCTAACGGTGATTAAAGAAAACAATGGCTTGAAGTGGACGCAATGCAAGTTACTTTAAATAGTATGACATAATATAACTTTTAGTGAGAGTTCTATTCAAGATTGTTCTGGATTTCTTGGATTAGGTCTTGACTCTCTTGAGCCTATAAGGTGTGCCCCAAAAATTGTCTGTCTAAAAATTACGTTTTGCAGATATTTTATGAACTTCCATATTTTATTAATCATAATTCATTTTTAAGTCAATAAACCTACTATGAGATAAAGCCAGATTTTTTTTAATTAGACTAACAATCTATATTTAATCCATTAATCGTGAATAATTAAAGTGTGATTATGATATTTTTGAGAGAGAGAGAGAGGAAGTGGCACCCAAGCTCTTCCTGTTCACCTCAACACACACTTTCTGGGTTCTCATGACATCCCTAAAATAAAATGGAACGTATTGTACTTTTTTTTAAGGCTTCTCATATAATTTCTAATGAGAATAATCAAAAGCAAATGCAGACCATGTTTTTATAGTATGAAATGATTGCATAATAATTTTTAATGACTCCTTTCTCAGACTCATTTTTCCTCTCTTGCTCCACTAGTGTTTCTATGTGGATTTCAAAACGGAGGGCCAAGAACAACATGGACAGAACAGGTTAAGAGCTCATCTGGTTGTCTGGCAGACTGCGACAGCGTTCTGACTGGTAGGGGGTCCAATCTTGGTAAAAGGCTTTAAAAATAACTGAAGAGTCGAGTTGACCCAGGCCTTTTCACTAAGCTTCGACACCTTGTGATTAGCTAGTCATTGCTTGCAACAACTGCAAATCCAGACTGCATGCTGGATTGATTAGAATAAATTGTACAGGCCAATCATATCATAAAACAACATACGACAACTGGCCACTGAGCAGGAAACAGGTATTGTTGTGATTATTAATATCATTTTCTGTGCCTCTCATTTTATATCAGTATTTATTCTCAATATAATTAAGCGAATCAGGTCAACCGTTGCAAAGAGATGCACTGCCCAAAAATATCTCAGAGGGGTTCAGCGAGTGCAAAAAATTTCACAGACTAGAATGACTGTAGACTGTTATTCAGTGAAAACTAGAAGCAAACATGACAGAGAGTTAGAAAAGGCTTTCTGCAGTTCATCAATTCAGTGTAATGAAGTACAGAAGGGTCGCTGAAAAATAGACATGTAGGAGTAGGAGCTTACAATATTTATTTATACTTGTATTTGTCTTGTAAGCTTGGCATTGATAAAGGTCACATGTGACCAAAACGTTTGCCACTTTTTTTCTGCAAACGCATTGATTTTATCTCGCTTTTTTCTTTGTCTTTGGTGGCGTGTACTGACTCTAATTGGTCTAAATGTTTTGTCTACGCACCTCTTATGGACTAATTTTAAGGTGAGGTAGGTCCCTAGCTACTCTTTATATATAACATGTGCACACACATATATTGTAAGACTTAACATATACACACACATAGGAACCACCACGATTAGACTTTCATGCATAGGTGTGTTTCACACACTCAAGAGTTCTGATAATTACATTTTATTTTTCTTCTCTCCACCAAAACTCACGGCTCACTCGTCAAAATGCCGACTAAAACGGCAGTGTCATGCCCCAGGGCTCACTGACAAGCCAACAGAAACACACAGAGAATGACGTCATCAAGACTGAGAAAGGCAGCAGAACTGGCCTGTGCTGCCCGTGTTATTCAATCCACTTCCTCCTCTATTCAGATGCGTAGGCCATTAACAGAGCTGTGCATGGGAACTAGGGGCCTGCCAGGCGAGTGCTATAGCGTCAGGCTACATTTCATGGGGCTCTGACAGGCAGATAGCCCTACAGAATGTGAAGGTGATATGATAGAAATAAACTCTCCATTTGACTTGAGAAAGATGCATTTGAATACAAAGTTCTGCTGAATAGTTTTGGGAAATGTTACTTTTAAAAGTAATACACAAAAGTTTGTAAGTATAGGGCCCGATGTACTTTGTTAATATGAAGTAATTTTTCATATCGATGTTTTTTCATAATTTGAATTATGCATTGCATTGTGTTTTAGGGTTAAAGGAAACGTCAGTAATGGATAATATCCAAGCAGGAAATTGGCAGTTAACTTTTCATTTTTTTTTTACAGATTTTGTTCTTACGGTGTATGTTACAATATTTAACCATAATAAAAAGTAATTGTTGCATTTCTACATGTTATGGAAAGTTTCTTTTGCATTAGTTTCTCACGTCTACTTTTGGAACAGAAAGTCTCACAGAAAGTCAGATCAAACTAGAAACTAAAACTAATTTCAAAAGCGGGACACTTGATATCTTCACCATTCTCTAATAGACAGCTCTCAGACTTTCTCATTCCACTATTAACATGGTCTCTCCAGCCAACACAATCAAACCTTGGTACAAATACAGTTTTTCTTCTCACTAAAACCATAGTCGTGGCTTCAAGGCAAGCACACTAGCTGATCGAGATATTCCGTCGTGAAAGAACATCTCAGCATCGACAAATACAGCTGATAACAGCAAAAACATTGTAAATACGCATAACCGATTTGAGGCATGTATTAGCAGTCGAAGAATTCAAGAATGCCCTATACATGACGACTCGTTTTCCTCACTCTCGCTCCGCAGACCACCACCGTTCCTGAGCCTGCCCCCTATGGCCTGCGGTTATTCAACGTCCGCTGTTTTTCTCTGTTTACTGAATATGCACAGCTAGCTCCTTCGCCTGGTCAGAAGGGTCTAGGTGAAAGAGACCACCACGAGCCCCACATTGTGTTGACTCAGTTGCCTTGCCTCAGGCGCGACAACATCCCCTGAGGAGAGTGACAGTTCGTGAGATTTCAGACCCTCTTCCCTGATCCCTCACTCCTGTCAGGGGTCACTGCTTTCCAAGCCCAAAGCTTAGCCTGTTCCCCTCCCTTACTTGTAAACCAGTTTAATCTACCTCATTGTTTGTCTGAAGACCTTCTCGCCTTCCTCAGAGTTCACCCATCAAAACATTGTCAGACTGCCACATGTCGCTTCTTGACATATTTACTGCATCCATAGGCCGTCCGAGGTCCATTCTGTGAACGCTGATGGACGTGTAAGGTGAATTTGATCGTTGGGAAATCGAAATGTCTTGATAGAAAATCAAATCTGAAATCAGATCAAATTCAAGGTTATAGAAAATAAGAAAAATAATAGCAGAATGTTTTGTGAATCCAGCCCCAGTTGGGACAGGGATATTTCAGCAGCTCTTTTACTCTGTTAGTTTATTCAAGTCTAGATACCGTGACTCAGGCTAGGTGGAGTGTGGTGTGAAGCGTGCCACCGAACCTCAGCACCGACATCTGCGGGTTAGGAAGCGTCAGGTTAATGCCGAGCGCCTCCTACATCTTCCCGCTCTCACAGAGCACAATTCCAAAAGTTGAGACAGATCCCATAACACTCTCCAGACGGCAATTGAGGGAACCCAAATGGGAACAGTTCAAGGCTACTGGCTGGCCATCGTGTTGACGCACCCTCATCTGCATGGATTCCAGGCAAAACTGTTCTGGCCTAGATGGATTGGATGAATGCCGATTTGTCCAGTTTAAGCCACTGGGTTTGTCATTCTCAAGCCTTTTCGTCCTGAAAGAGCCTTTTATTGTGCCTAAAATTGGCAGTGTCACAATCATTATTTTAGTGTGTTGAAATTCACTACTTATAGCATTGAAAAATATATCTTAGAAGCAATTCTTTTTGTAAGGCAGAGCATTCCTGGTGTGTCAGTGTTGACGTCTATCATGTCCAAAATGTGATTACATCACATGACTTTGGTTACTGAATGGTATGCTGGTCACGTTCCACATCAGTTGTAATGTTTTATTTACAATGTGTCTGAGTAAATATTAAACCTTGCCAAAGATTTGATGCCATATCTGCATCTCCAGTAAAGGTAAATGGATGTGGTCGCGGGCGTGGACCAGAATTCAGTTTTTCAGTCACGGCATTTGAACATTTTCCACATCAGCTAATTTCCTCCAATCCTGTACTCCTCTTCACCACAACCATTAGTCTTTCCGCTCTCAATCTCTCCGTCCACAATCACTAACTCACCCTCTTTCTTTCTCTTTCTCCCCCTTACTCATTTTCGTTCTTTCTGAAGCATGTTCTGAAGCTATATAGTCTCTGCAGCCACAGTGAGTTGCAGGCAAGTGACGCACAACAACAACCTGCTGGTGTTCACAACCATATCTGACTCACCGTTTAGCTTGACTCACAGTTTAGTCAAAATTCATTCTTTACAAAAGTAGAATCTGTTCCAGAATTGGAGTCTAATTAAGTAATTTATGCCTTTGTCTTCTGCTAAACCAACTCAATACCACTGGAGGAAGTTATCATAAAATCAGGCGTGTACAGAGTCCCAAAACATATTTGGACATTTATGGTTAATTGTCACATTTGTATATATGCATTTCACAGCATTAGACAAAATATCATAGTACATCTAACCAAGTGGAATATGCAAAAAACGTTTTTTTTTGTTTGTTTTGCATGTTACATCATAATACTAGTATGTGTATAATATAAAATGCAGAAAAAACTTTGACCAGAAGACACAATAGTTCCCTCGAGAGGTGAACAAATGAGTAGAGATCCTGTACAGAGCCTTAGAACGAAATGAAATCACATTGTGTATCACAGCCAAAACTAAATGAATTAAGCATTCTCTGAGTCCCATTAAAGAATTGTTCAAAATGAACGAATTGTTCATGAATTATCAATCAGTTGCTTGGAGATGCAACAGTTAATTCAGCTTTATTTGGGACTATTTTCGTTGATGGAGTAAAAATATACAAAATAACTGATATTTGGTAGAACAGCATTCTATTCGAATGATATAGCTTCATTTTAATATGTAGGCATGGGCACAGTTGTGGTTGTTTGCAATGTTTTACTAATTTAATCACATTAGAAATTAAGTTCAGACACCTAAAATGTGAAATACATCTCCTTGTGACACTTATTTACGGGGCAGTTTATCAAAGAAGTGATTCTTAAAGTGGGCATTGATGGGTATGTGAAATAGCCAGATAATACCATTGTCTTGATGAAGGCTTATCTTATTTCTTCCATAAATACTGGTAATACACTGTGACATCAAACACCAAACCATAAGCACAGCCCTTTCTTTGTTTCTAAGCTGTTCTGAACTCGTTCTGTGTTGTCTTTCATTTTTCCCAATCCAATAACTACTTAAAGGTCATTAATTAATTTCCTGTTGTCTTAGTGGAAAACGAGGGGAGTTTTTTCCACTTGACAGCTGCTTTGTGTGTGTGTGTGTTTATTGTGTGTTGTTCATTGTGCTTCTGGACACCATGAATCATGCTTTTCATAAGGCTGATTCAATGCAGTAAAATCTGTTCCTGACGACTATATTAGAAACAGCTTCTTGAGAGAGTGAAAAATATATTTGTTATATATTTTTTTGGGGTGGTGTTTTTTTCACACAGGCAGTTTTTCTATTGCCAAATATTCTCATACTCTTTCTGTGTAGAAAGTATAGTCTGATTCATCTGTTATTTTATCTGTCCATCTAGTTGCATGTTCAAAAGGTTAGTAAGCATTACCGCAAAAAGTTCAAGGATATAAACAATATTTTTGTCAATACGTACAGTCACTCGTGCAGATGGAGCATAAACTATTACTGCATTCTCGCCCCCAAACCAGATTTAAACGATTAAAATCCAGACTGAAGTATTCAATTTCAACCAGAGAGTTTTATAAGGTAGATCTGCATGACCTTTTAACCTTTGTTTCAGATTTAATCAGTTGTTGTTTTTTAGGATATTGCTTTAAACAAAGTGAATTATTTTATAGCAGACTATGTTACAAATCTCCAGATTCCTGTTTTGAGTCCAAATTTCCTTTCTATAACACAGAGACACACAAATAGCAGCAGTGATCAATGGGCACGAGTGCACACTTTGACAAAAGCGTGAGGAAATGGAAATGCCAAACGGATTGCCACAAAAGTACATCCAATCAATGGCCCAGAGCTTAGGGTCAGATGGAAAATGTATTGAGCGGCAGACAAACACACACATTCAAACATCTGATCATCAGAACATCAGCTGTGTTTACATCCCACACCTTGTTGGGAAATCTCTCTGAAAACTGATTCATGTTCACTTTCCTGTTATGTGCTCACAGTTCACTGAGCTGAGAATAAAGCGGGTCAGTGAGGCCACACCAGTCAGCAACCTTGTTTTTCCTCATGGTGGAGTCACTTTACAGGCTGTGACCTGTGGAAATGAAGCATATTAAGATGAGCTGTATTGCATGGTTCAGCAGCGCTGAAGTAGAATGGATCTATTAACTCTGTGCTTAATAGTATCAAACTATAGAAAAGTATCGAAGATTTTACATCAGGGTTATTACTAAAACTATATAAAAAATAATAAAGAAGTTAAATATAAATATTAGTTGAAAAATGTAAAATTTAAATCAGTTAGTTGCCAAGGTAACATTTCAGATTTTCTAAGTTTCTAAGCACTAAAATTACTAACTAAAAAAAATAAAAAAATAAAAATATCTGAACCAAAACTAAAACTGAAAAAAAATATATATATATATATTAATAAAAAAATAGTTACAAAAATAACAATAAACATGACAAAGCACTTAACAAAATGCCAAAAATTAACTAACTTAAATTAAAAAAAAAACAATAAAAATAAAAGCTAATTCAAAATATTAAAAACTATAATTGTATATAAATAACACTCAAATAGCATTGGTTAACATACTCAAGTTTAGGTAGGTTTGTGCAAAAATAAAGATTTTTTTTTTTAAATGACAGGAAGTGGAATTACAGGTAATGGCACTCTGGGAAATGAAGGCTGCATCTGAAATCACATTTAGAAGGTAAAAACAGTTCTCTACTATATAGCAGGTGAAATACAGTATGTGACAAAATAAGTATGTCCGAATTCACAGTACTCATACTCAACTGACGCTGGTAGGTCACATAAGGACAATATGGTGAATGTAGTATGTCCAGATTATATTCACACACTCAAACTAGAAAGTACTTCTTAGCGGTTGCAAAGTAATTACTTGTTCAAAATAAGTACCTACTCAATGTAGGAGAATGTGATTTCGGACAAAGTGTTCCTTCACTCTGGTTCATAAATCCGTCTGTAAGCCTGTGAGGTCAATAAAACATTGAAATATTAAGACTTTTTGGACTTTTTCAATTATAGCTTCCAAATGAGAGTAAAACATCAGACAGGAACTACAATTGAAATTCAAAATCATCTGGAATTTAAAAAGCATTCTCAGTTTAATTCTGAATGGCACACAACCCTGGATTGCAGCACACACACAATAAATCACAATTTTAAAATGACCTGATAGTTCCAGGTTTTCCATGAGCTCACTAGTTGGTTAATGAGTCTTGCCATCCAACTTGCAGATCTGATGCAGAATCAAGCTAAGCAGGTTAATCCCTAAAACTCAATAAAACCTATGAATTATACACATGTATTTGAAAGCCAATCCATTAAAGTGGAACAATGCCACAACAGAAACCAAAGGTTGGCTGATTCTGTGTCATTATAAGCTGGACTCTCCAGAGCACCCCACTCCTGCTGAGAGCTTGAATGAGGTCATGTTGTTCAGGAACCCAGTCATCGATAAGCACAATAGACTGTGTGTAGATCCCATCCGAGCTGAGCTGAGTCGCACCAATCAAGCTTCTGGGAATGAACTTGACACACATTCAGCTTCCTTGTTAACCTACTGCCCGGTATTACGCTGAATGCGAACTTTCCTGTGTTTGACGATTCCAATTGACCATAATTCTTTATTGCCAGGAATCAAGCAATGTCGGAAGTGATGTGTTTGGATGATGTGTTATCACGGAAGGTTGCCGTTGAGGAAATAGCCCTTGAGAACTTGCCAATGCCCATAAGGGACATGAGCTTTTCTGCCATGCAATGTTAATTGACTTTTGCTGAGGCGTTCTCAGTAGGAATGTTTGGGATATGTTTCTCAGTGTGTGCTTTCTGCAACCTTCTTCCATAAACAGCTCTCTCCAGCTCCTCCATTTGGCCTCAGACCACCTACAGCTGGCCTGTCAGCGAGACCACTGGGGGCTCTCCATTCACTGAAGATGTGAAAATGCGAACACGTGTGTTTTGAATTCACAATCATTTCCAAAAGTGTCCCTTTGATTCTGAGCAGATATGTTTTTTTCCCCCATTTAAATATGCAGCAAATTTCACGTATCAGTACAACTGCGTTTCGATTGAGCGAGTGATTGAACCTTGGACAGTGACAACATTTCCTGCTGTCCACGCTCGTCATGCACCTGGCAGGAGGTGGTGACATCATGGAAGATCTCTTACAAAGCTGGCTTTACATTGTCGGATGCCTCATAAACCAGTTTTATTATGGAATAACAAAAGCCATAACCATGGAAATTAATAAAAGAAACTTTATTAAACAGGTACACCATGATGACTAAAATAAGTGAGACACCTTATGCCAGAAAAATTAAGGTTAAAAAACAAGGGGTGGATTGTGCCTAAATCAATTGGTGGGTGGAATGGAAAAGCAAAATTGTTTTCCATTGTAGAACTACTTTGCACATGATGGAATGCTAAGAAGTGATAAACTATGCAAGAATCAGGGGGGCACTATGTTATGATTAAAGATGGGTTGAAGGAAGGTCACTGTTTTTGGAGGGATGGGGATCCATTAGTTGTTCTCATAAGAAGGTTCATTGTGAGCACAAGCCAGTGCCAACTGTTCAGGGATTAGAAGACAAACAACAACACTGAACAGCAATTGTGGACTTGTGAGATCTACTCACAGTAACATTCATATCTCAGGAGAATAAAAGCCTTGTGGAGATGGCATTCCAGCAATCTCAGCACCATTCATACTGTCAAAGACTCCGTGTGGATCAAAGACACCATGAATGAAGATTATAATGCAGGTGCTGCTATTCACAGGAAACTTAAACAAGAATCACTTATCATTATCCAGATATTCCAACAGATGCATGCCACTTTCCCGCCAAACTCCTTGTTACCTTGTCACTATCACAACAGCATGTTCGCATCAAAGGATTACAACATCCTCCCATCTGAAAATGTATTTTCATTCTTTTTGTAAGCCTGGCTGTTCTTAAAATAAAAAGGTACTTCAACAGAGCTGCTTACAGAGATAACCGTTTTTTTTTTTTCAGGGGATCTTCAAAGCATTTGTACAGCAGAGGAGATTGATACAGCCTGAAAAGGATTTATAGTGTTCATTACACAGTTTCTAGGTAATGTCTGACAAAATAAGAATGTCTAATTATTTTCCGAAGCCCTTGACCCCAGCATGCCTGGTTGTACCTTCACATTGAGTGATTATAATGCTTTTTATGCAAACTTTTTTAGAACGTCTTTCAAACCTATGCACAACCACAAAGGCTAAAAGTCTAATTTGATTTGCCGTCAAGTATCAATAAGGACGTAATACTCTGAGCTGTGTTTAACGAGTCGTTATACAAAATTGATGCCAGTTGTATCCCTTTGAGATATATAGCATAAAAATAACCATGAGATAATCTTCTGTATAAGTTCATACTAGTTGGTTGAACAAAAATCATTGCAATGTTCTGGGAATTTTACTTATTTAGCAACTGGGAGTCATTCAACGCCAGGTTAGAGGAACGTTCTGTGTTTGCTACTGTAGGTTATATTATTGAAGACAATTATATATATATAAAAATATATTTATATGCGTGTTAATTTAGTTTGAAATGCACAATGCAATTTATTAACACTAATATTATTTATCTGCATAGAAAATGCGGCGAAAATCTTGGTCGTAACATAAATATGCTCATTATGAAACTTGTTTCTACATGTTGGTGCACTCGTTAACTCACTCTCTCCCTCCTCCCCTTCATTGGCTTGACTTAACCGTCACCGATATTCCAGCTGGGTCTAATTTCAGTGGCTTTTTTTTTTTCACCTGTTATTATTATTTTTAATCATAAATGTTTCCTTTCTTGGTGATGTTAATATCTGGAAATACACTGATGAAGCCACAGAACCTTCACAAGTGTTTGCACGCTCCATGATTAAGGGCGCCTGGAGAGACTGCGACTGGGCCCCAGTGTATAGAGCGAGAGACGGCAGCCATGGCAAGCTTTCCAGTAATATCTTGGATAAATCAGGCGTGATGGCGGAATGGAAAAGTTTGGTCTCCGACATGTTCACCTACTTTTTAATTTTCTTTCCAAAAATTTTTTTTCAAGCTCTGGGGTTAATCTTTTCTGCCCTGTTACCATTCATTGCTTTTATTGGCCAAAAGAAAAAAAAAAAAAATTAATAACAACTTTCACTCGGAAGGCGTGAAATAGGATATTTCAGCAGTTCATCTCTCTTTTCTATTCCAGTAAAAGCACAGGCAAAAACAACCATTTAATCACTTTCACAGTTTTAGCACACACACTAAACCCACTCACATGCTGTTCCAAAAGGCCTGTTTAGTTGTAGATCCAGTCAGCTTAGCACGCTAGCTGTCCAAAAAAAGGGGGGGGGGGGTAATTAAAAAAATAAAGACGATCCACTGAGAATCCGTGTCGGAAAACAAAGTGAGGAGACACAAATTTCAGCTCCGTTGATGTTGACATTACACCAGTGTTTATTTTAATTGTCATTGTTAAAAAAATTGGAATGCAACTTTGGAATGCAAATTTTTCACAGATATATTTGGTTCTGGCAAGACACGTCCTTGTTTTTCTCTGGTATCATCGAGTTGGACAGGAGCTGGTGACTGCTTTCAGCTGTGAGGTATTAAGAAAGGTGAGAGACAGAGCGAGCGAGCAGACCAGGGCCATGTGCATGGTCATGCAGGAGGTCTCAGCATGCAAGCAAAGGAGTTGCTGCCATCAGAGACCAATTGCTCTATCATGTGGTGTTGATGTTTGGATAGGGAAAATGCAAATGGAGTGTGATTTTTGGATGACCGAGCTCCTTTGTTTTAATTTGCGAGTGGTATCACTTTGGCAAATTAGCATTTTTCTTCCTAGGCAGAATAGCGGGTTGGAAAGTAGATTAGGTCGTTTTTCTTTTCATAGCACAATTTCGTGTCTCCATGCAGTTGAACATGCATCTCATTACTTAAGGCTGAATGTATTAAGGCACAGGCTATTTCTACTCGGTGTAAACAATATGTTTATTTGTTGCCATTTACATTTGGCACAAACATTACCATGAACACTAAGTGCAAGTACTAATATATGCTATTCACACAAAATAAAAATAGAAGTGATTTGCTATGTCAGAAGTGGATGGAGTTAATGAAAACAGCATCCGCCAACAAGGTTGGCTATTTGCACTTGATAAAATAAGTCACTGACCTACAGTGTGTAGAATGTATATTGTGAATCCTCATATTATCTACTACATTTGCCAAAATTACCAGAGCTTTACTGTGTGGAATATTGTATCCCATGATGCAATGCACTAACACGTTAACACATTTTTACACAAAAATAGGATTAAAAATGCAATAGAAATACAGCTCCTTTTTATCTTAATAGAAACTAAAATCTCCAAACCTGTTTTTCATGACCACACTTCAATAACATATCAAAAGCAATATCAATATCATATTTTTCTAAGTAAACATCCACATAGCTAAACTCTTCATTTGCCTCTTAGCCGGTCACTGTTTCCTGCACAATTTAACCACAATATGACAAGTCGTTCGTGCAAATTTCCTATGCGCCTTATTTCTTTTGTGTACACACAGAGACAAATGGATGTGGAGCAAATAGGAAGCAGGACACTGTGAGAGGGTTCCCTCCTGACTCACACCAAATCGCAGAGTGGTCTAATTAAAGCCATGTTCCTTTGGGTGAGGCCTGAGTTCCATGGATGTATCTACAAATGCTACAAATATGAAAAACTTTCTTGGCTGCCGAAGGGCATTACTGAGTGTTGACTTGTTTGTCTGCTGTTCAGAGATGAAAAGCAGTGAAAACAAACAAGAGAGAGTGGAAGTCTAAAGCTGTCACGACCATGAAGAATTTCTGGTGGCAGATTCATGACAGATACCTACTTCTGTTTTATCCGTCTGATGAACATCCAACCAACCAACAATACATCCTGTCCGTCTGTCCATCAAGAAATAGCTATCCGATCGTGAAAAGATCAGGTGTAAATGCCCTCCAAAATGCTTTCGAGATGGATTTAAATCCGATCAGTTAAACCACTCCAGGAGGTGGTTTGAGACGCATTCCAGAAACTGGACCAGTGTAAATGCATCTGGTTGTTGAAGCCACATATGTAAATTTTACCCATCCCAAAATGGTAAAAAAATAAATAAACGTGCGAGAGCATGTTATAGCCAGATTTGACAGCGCTACTGCAACATACATTGCCACAGATGAGTAGCCTATCTCTTCAGTAAGACGACACAATGAACCTGAGAGTTCAGTCTCACAGACTCTCAACACAGTCATCTTCATTCAAAGTAATTGCAGCTCATATCTGTTGCTTTCGTTGATGTGAACTCCGTTAAATTTGCATATAACGTGGGAATTGAAGATCTGATTTATATTTGTTTTGCAGAGACACATTTATGTCGTCAAGTGATGGAAGAGGTTTAACAAAACTTAGCTTATAGATAGCAATGTAGATCATATGCTGGTGCGAGGTACTTTATCTGAATGAAATACATACACCACTCTCACTTTTGCCATAGATTGCCGACCCATGATTTAGAAAAAGGTATTCATGTAATGCGATGG
This sequence comes from Tiaroga cobitis, assembly GCA_030578255.1. Lineage (NCBI taxonomy): Eukaryota > Metazoa > Chordata > Actinopteri > Cypriniformes > Leuciscidae > Tiaroga > Tiaroga cobitis. The sequence continues at coordinate 34,348,559 of CM060602.1, read as the reverse complement.
TGATGGGATGTGAGGCAGAGCACTCTAAGCAGAACAGAACAGCTGTGAAAATAGACCAGTCTCACAATACAGACCAGAGCCATGGACTGCACACTACCCGTGTGGTCCAGCCAAACCAAGGATGACATCAAGGTGATCTGCAGCAGGATCCTGACATCTACACATCTTCTGCCACAACAAACAATTGCTGATTCCCAGAATCCCCAAAATAGTATAATTGACTTAATATAGGCTAAATGATCAGTTTAGCACGTAGGCCTTTAGATTCGCAAAATAATTGTAAATAATCAAAAGAATGAACCCCAATAATCATATCTGTATGTGCAAAGTGGACTTATATTCTGTTTCTAGACCCAACGGGTAAAGGAGTCCCTTCCAAAAATAAACATCCGAGCAGAAGATAGATCTTTTGAGAATGCTGTGCCCCAACCACAAAGTGTTCACGCTATGTTCGCAAAAGGCACAGACTAATTCATCTTCGGCTAATTAAACAAGCTTCTATTAACGGCTAATTTTCTGCCATGGAAAGTCACCTTTTGATCTTGGGATCTAAAATAAGCCTGCTGACAACAAGAGGAGAAAACAGGGTTCAGGCCAATACAAATGAATTTCCAGCTGCCAAAACAGATCAAGCATGGGATCCTGGCACTCTCCCTGCCACTTAATGCCACGTGCCAAATTTTTAATCACACAAGACATGCATCTTCATGCTTGATTCATGAGATTCAGAGATGTGCCATGCATGCACATGATAGAAGAAATCGATACAGACTTTCCTCTAGTGAGAGTGTTTTCCTTTTCTAGTCACAGACATCTGTATGGGACATACTAGGAGATCAACTGCCACACACAAACAAACAAACAAACATGACAATTACACCTACATCTCATTCCATATGATGTAGTTTATCTTCCGGCATCCGCTCTCAGCCTTCTTAAAGGGTTAGTTCACCCAAAAATAAAAATTAAGTCCTTAATTACTCACCCCCATGCTGTGTCTCGTTTCAGGCCTACAAGGAAGAAAAGGAATAGTCGAATAAAGTCGTTATTTTTGTTTGTTTTTTCGCACAAAAAGTATTCTCGTCGCTTGATAAACTTATAGTTGAGCCACTGTTGTGACATGGAATACTTAAACACCTTCTTCATTGACTTTCTGGGACGTCAGGATCCATTCCCTTAGGGAGCCTATGGAGGAGTGATCCAGCTGTCACATTTAATCAAAAATATCTTCATTTGTGTTCCGAAGACGAACGAAGGTCTTACGGGGTTGGTACAGCATGGGGGTGAGTAATTAATGACTTAATTTTCATTTTTGGGTGAACTAACCCTTCGAACTAACCCTTTAATGTGGTTACAGCCACGTAATTAGAGTATATGGTTTACTAATTCCCAATAGGATATTTTAAACACTTTCCATGGCTGCACACCTCACTGCACTTTAGCAAAGAAACACTGCATAAAAAAATCACTTTATCTACTCAAAAAATTAGATAGATTAGAATATTACCTTTACGAACACGTAAAAATCAACATCGTCGAGAAAAAAATCAGCATAATTGCCGTAATTGCAAATGCGCATATCAGCTTACTAGTTCTAGTTAAAGGGACACTCCACCCATTTGCATTAAGCTTTCCATTGTTAGAAACCCAGTCATACTATTGAATGGTCGTGCAACACTCTCATTTTCCCCTGAGACGAGAGAAATCTACCTTTTTCACTTCCTCCTACAATGACGCAAAAATCGTCATTTTACGTCATTGTAGGAGGAAGTGTAAGAGGGGGGGATTTCTGTAAAGACTACAAGCACTAGCTCCCACCCTTTCAAACCAGCCCATAGGGGGTTGGACTTAATGCGCTAACAGACCTATCACAGATCAGTGCCAGTGCGTTTGATTTCACCGGCAGAAACTTTTTAAAAATTTGTAAACAGACAAATCATAGGAGATGTGTTGCTTTACAGCAGACGACTATGTCAGTGTGTGTTCTCAGTAGCCACTAGCTGCTAATAGAGTCAAGTCAGAAAGAACCGTACCTCCAGGCAAATGCGTTTAGCGCTACTAGCACTGATAGTTCCAGACGTTCCTGGCTGTTCGTCGTCATCATCTGACAAGGTAAATATCGACGGAATTGCGGTTTTCACAAGCGTGGGTCTCTTCAATCCTAATGGTGTGTTCACACCGAACGCGAATTTAATTATTTGCGCAAGTGGATTACATACAAAGTCAATGCAAAGACGTGAATAGACGCATCATTCGCGCCGGGCGTTGCGAATGACGCGAATTGGGCGACGCATTTGCCGCGAATGTCTTCCACGCAAGTTGAAAAATTTGAACTCGAGCGAATGTTCAAGCGTCTAACTAGACGCGATAGACGCGTATTTGACGCTCTATTCGCGTTCGGTGTGAACACACCATAAGGGGTTGGGTTCGAAATCTTCTGGATTGAAATGTAGACTGCACACCGTCAGATGTTTTAGTGCTTCAATGGCTTTGTCCTCTCCGAACTTCGGGTTATTGATAGCCCGTAGCCACTTTTTGCTCAAGTCCAAATCTTTGGGTAATCTATGAAAACTTACTCCGTGTATTTTCCTTGTGCTGCCTGAACATGCCGGTACTATGCAAGTACACACCATTTCGAAACAAAAATGAGGAGTAATTCAAAAATTAGTTCGCAAAGTAACTCTTCACTAGATTGATTGTGAAATGATTTCCAGGCGGTAGCGTAGAGGTGGGAGCTGAGCATTGCAATGCACTATGGGGATTGTTGTCTACAATCCACAAGCACTAAAAAGTCATTTTCTGCCTTTTATCAGCCAAGAAGGACCCAAATTAGACATTTATCTACTATTCTACTACATCACCCACTTTCAATACATATTCATGTCTCCACCGGTGGAATTACCCTTTAATCTTATTTATATATATATATATATATAATTTAAGCGAATCAGTTTGTTTGGATGGTTTATGTAAATAAATTGGTTAAAACAATTAATTCACCAATGAATCAGTTGGATAAAACTGAGGCCTGAATTGACAGTGCTATCACAGACACAGAAATCGTTTCAGTTTTGCAGACCAATCCAGCAGTTTGATGGAAAAATAACATCGTGATGGGTCACGGATGAGTCACCAGTGTTGGTTTGTGAGTCTGTATGAATGCAAGACATCTGATGAACGGGATATTGTACTCATGCTGTTCTTTAAAGTAGCACAGTAGTACACCAATTAGGCTACTATGGAACAACTATAGGTGAACATTCACATCAGAGGTTCTTCTCCCACAGCAAATCAAACATGCAACGACAGAGAAGATTAAAAAGATGCATTACTTCTCTTACAAACATTAGTGACATTATAAGCCTGTGAAATTCACAGGATATTTTCACCAATGGCGGGTGAATTGAGAATATTTTCTACTGGCTACAAAACTATTTTGCATCATTTTTATTGAAAAATATTTAGTCTTTATGCCAATGGAAAAGTTTAACAGTTTTTTCCTTGCATTTTTGTGGCAAACAGGGCAGGTAATTGTGTCACGTCGCAGTATTATATATATAAGCCAGTCTCGTGTGAAACAAAACCTCTCGTAAAAACATTTATACATGTTTTGGTGGCTTAACGCAAGTAATATATCACATATGTTTTGCAACATGGAATTCTAGAGGAGAAAAGAATCACTTTAGGCATCCTAGATAAACTTCTGATGGTAAAGACATTTTGTCTATTTTTATACTAACGAAAACGGTTCCAAACAATCCTAAAAATGGATCACTCGTTGCCAAGCAAAACACAGAGTCGGGGTAGCTGGACTTATTAATTGACTCAGACGCACTCGGGTAGACTTTTACTCAAACTTGACAAGGACTCTCTGACATTTTGGACTTTGACAAAATTAAGATAAGACACGTCTTCCACTAAAATTCAATTGGTTTATGGACGAATCAGACTCGAAAACTAAAAACACAAACTCTGTACTAACTCTACTACGGTGTTCTCAGAGCCGGCCCTAGACCTTTGGGGGCCCTAAGCAAAATTTGGTTGGAGGCCCCTTTGACTGTTTTAAGGCCTAAAGAAAAGCAATGACTACCTAATAACTATACCATACTATATAACTATATTATACTGTATATACTATGTTTGATGTCTAACAGGAAAATTATGATACCACTGAGCTGCATGGCAGTGCAAGACACACACACACATACATACACTGATTAACTTGCTGAATAAAAAGACAGATAAAGTGATTATCACTGAACAAAGATACATTTTTATTGACACCAGAGTTTAAGAGTCACAAACTACAGCACATATATACATATATATATATAAAATTTAAATTAAATAAAGCAAATAGAATAACATTTAAATATAATATTATATAAAATAATAAATAGATTTTTCAAATAAACAAAATTAACAATAACATCTAAAACACCACAAAGAAGATCAATAGTAACAATATTAAGAATAAGGTAACATTTCAATATAACTATTAAAATCCAATCCAAATAAAGAAAATAATTATACATAAAGTTAGACTTAATTTTTAAAATGCAGAAGGTTATCATTTTACAGCCCCTTTATACTCACCAACAGCTGGAGCTTTGCTTACTGGCAGCATATAACGTTACTTTAATAGTACTCCTAAGGGGATATAAGGAGTAAACTAATGTTAGCCCTTTAGTGTAGAATCCAAACTGGGTTTATATTGTTCTGTTAAATGCTTTAACAGTAACACCACAGCAAATGGTATAGGCCTAATACTAAACCAATTTTATGCAGCATGTTATTAGCATGTAAGTTAAACAACTGTAGAAAATTAATACAAGCACGATTTAGGCTAATGTTAAGACTTTTAGTGCAGATTATCCATATTACAGAAAACGGAAAATTAAGCCTACAGGCTTACGTACCTTTATCTTCTTGCTTCTCTTCTTCCAGGCTCTTTTTTGTCGTTTTTCTTGGCCAGAAAGATATTTTCGTTTCTTGTCAGACATCGTCGATTCGTCGGAGTCGCTAACTGACTGACCAAGTGACAACGAGTGACATCATAGGGGCAGTCGGGATCAAGACACGCGCGCGCCTTCGCGGGGAGCTCCCGGTTGATTTGCCATAATACAGAACTAAATAAATAACAACTCTGTGCTTATCATGATGCCTGATAAAGAGCGCTGTAGGTCCATTTCTTTTTATTTATTTATTTTATGTTACTTTCGTTGTGCGATTTTTTTCCCCCCACTAGCTAGCAGTGACTCTAGGGGGCCCTCTGCTGGCCACGGGGCCCTTTGCAATTGCAACGGTCGCTTAGTGGCTCGGCCGGCTCTGGATGTTCTGCAGGGATGCATGTTCACGTTAAGGGAACATGAGGTCAGCACAAGGCCCACGGAGTGTCATCGGCAGCGTGTGAGAATCAGTTAAACATTGCTACGCCTTCATCTGTACATCTTTACTCATTAACACGCAGCATGAAAGAGAACACATGGCAACAACACGTCTCTCTCACACACAACCGTCTGCTCATGGGAGGGGAAAAAAGAAAATTGCATGGCCTGAGAGCCAGACACGCAAGCTGATATATCACGTTTGTGTGTTTTCAGGAATGGCTGCTGTATTTCATTTTTCATAATTTCCCTGCCCGCTCCGTGGCCCCCAACTCTCAGGGCCGCCCACAAACTGAGGACTTCATACCAGACAAGTGCATCACCTCGCATCGGAAAGAATGAACACATCGCTTTCTAATGTGTTTCAAATGAGCGCAGGTATTTTGGAGAGAGTTGGCTTTGTGAAGTACAAGCACCGCGTGGTCCTGAGGAATTGTTTGGGCGTGCGGTGTCATTAGCATGAGACGTATGTGCAACAATTTGCTAGCATATACAAAATGACAAAAGCAAAGATAAATGAACACAGAAAAGACGACAAACACTCAGTAATCTTAATGAAGCTTGTGGCAAATATGAAAGCCTGTGGTCAAAGCAGCTGTTTCCCACTGAAGAACATTATAAACCATTGCTTAGACGAATGAGGTCTATAATGAAGTCAATACCGAAGTCATGAAACTGTTTTACAGTGTGCATATTTCAAGGTTTTGATTGATGAGTCAATGTGCTAAACATGTGTTAATTCAAAACATTAAAAAAAACTTGTCTACAAATCCTTTTGGACTCAACAGTAGATGCAACCCAATCCGCACGGTGATGTTTGAAGTGAGCTGACCTGCGTGGACTCTGGATGGGACCCGCTGAGATGACAGAGCAGAGAGACATCAAGGCCACTTGCTCCCCCTCACAACATCTCCTTTAATTATTTTTATAATGCAAGTGAAGAAGTGAATGGAAACTATGTGCAGCCTCCTGTGGTGGTGGAGGGGGTTGTTTCTTTCCCCTTCTTTTTCTGTGGTACTACTGGAGGGGTTTGATCTATAAACACATCAGAGCTTTCTATTTCTCTCCCTCTCTTTTTTTGGGGAGGGTGGTATGACTGTGAGGTCTAGGCATTGAGGCATTGTAAATAAATTTCTGTGTCCATATACCTGTCCACATATTTGACCTTCAGTGAAAAACAGGAAACCGTGGTATATATATATATAAAAAAAATATTGGTCTAAACCAGGGGTAGGCAATGTCGGTCCTAGAGAGTTCCACTGTCCAGCAGAGTTGAGCTCCAACCCTGAAAAAAACCCCTCACCTGCCTGTAGCCTTAGGGGCTGTTTACACGACACCGTTTTCAACTAAAAACTTAAAACTTTGTGCGTTTTGGCCGTTCGTTTACACGACAACTGCGTTTTGGGTGCCTAAAAACGAAAAGTTTTGAAAACGGGTTTGAAAGTGCAAGTTTTTGAAAACGGTCTCCGTGTAAACAACAAAAACGCGAATCTCTGAATACGATGATGTCATGCACATGCGTATTACATGTTTAGTGTATCGTGTTCCATTGCCATCTAATGGCCTGGCAGCAGAATACAGCGTTTTTATTCGTTTTCGCGTGAATGGGGATCGTTTTGACAATGGTGTCGTCTGTACGCGGAAAACTCAAAGGAAAAACTTCTCAGTTTTAAGCATATCGTACCCTCAGTAAACGTACCCTCAGTAATCCTGAAGACATTGATTAGCATGTCCAGGTGTGTTTGATTAGGGCTGGAGCTAAACTCTGGTGGACATTGGCTCTCTAGGACCGAAGTTGCCTACCCCTGGTCTAAATAGACAGACAGTCAGACAGATATTTCCTAGAATGCATTACCTGTGCTGAATGCCTCTTGAACTTCCTTGTAATTCAAACTTCCTGAGGGTTGAGGCCAAAATTAACACAAAGTCTTTTCCAACCCTAAAAAAAAACAAAAGCACACAAACATTTTTAGGTAGGCTAATTACATTTTTTCGCTTACCATTTCTAAAGTCATTTTTCAGACCTGGTTTGATTGCCTGGTCTGAATAAAAGTTTAATTTCACCCCCACCCTCCGTTGGTCTCTTTTCACATTGTACTATTGGTTCTGAACCCTATACGTTGCATCATCAACGCGAGTACCAACGGCAGCCGTTGGAATTATTCATGTTTTTGTCTTGTATTTTGTCTGCTACTCCCTTCCACAGCATCACTAACCTTGCATTGTACAGTCTTTTTCTTATTGTTTCAGCTATGTGCCCTGTCATTCACCTTATTTGTCTGTGCTGTCCTTAATGTTCTCATTAGCATCCATCTCTCGCTCCCTCCCTCCTCCTCCTCGTCCATCCTCACTTTTTCCCCGGTCAGCATGTCATTATGCTTACCCACCAGAATGTGGAATCACTCCACTTCATGCAAGCAGAAAAACCACAAGTTTTACCACAAGTTCTAGCTGGAGCATGCCCAAACACTGCCAGTCCTGACAGTGGCTTCAGCTTGCACTTCCCCCGACTTCGTTCTCCTCTAGGAAATTAGAGAGGAGGGTAAAACGGCTCATGAGTGCTCCGTCTGCTACCTCTCACAGTATGTTGGCACTCATCCACGCGGTTTTGTTCTTCCTTCTAGAGGATTCAGGAAGCTAACGCCATGAATGAAAGGCTCAGAGAGATTGTGCACTGTAAGAGCGGTGGTCAGGGGCCAGATGCTCTCTGCAATGGTGCTGGTCAGGTAAAACTCTACAACGGGTGCTGCTGTGGAGTGCCAACAGAGTGATATCATCCTTCCTCTACCTGAGAGAACTGGCAGTGATGGTTGAACGCTTTTACTGGATGTGGATGCATGAGGGTCGCAGTCAGGTTTGTGTTCCAGTACGATCTGACCACACAGGCCTGTGCTCCCTCACAGGCCATAAAAACCATGTCCAGACGCCTTGTGTATTTGCCAACATATTAAATCGACGTGGAGATGATTTCCAATATCAGCCCTTCGTGGGAGAGCCACAAAACGAGAGCAGCATTAAAGTCAAAATGACCAGTGCTAAGCATCATCTGCCAGTTCTGCAACACCTGCAGACATGGTTTGAAAAACCTCTAGGATTGGAATGAACCATCTTCACATTGTGTGTGTGCTGCCCCAGCATCACCAGAGCCGGTCAAAGTGGCAGGCCAACATTTCCCATTACGCTAACAAGAAATATTTTCTTTATTCTTTTTGGTTTGTTCATTTTTTATTTGTCTGGTAACAGCACATGTCAAGTATTCACTGCTCAGCTCTCTCTAAGCCAAGAAATGCACAACAGTGAAATGAGAAGAAAAAAGAACGAGAATATTGGGAATATTAATTTCCCAAAGTATGTGGATATAATAAATATAAGGCATCAATGGGTCATTAAAATATTTTGCTACGAAGGCAAAAAGTCATACGATGCAGTAGAAAGTCACAGACAGCAATTGAAAAAAAAAAAAAAAAAAAAAAAGTGTAAAAATTGTTCCTTCAGCATGTAATTGGCAGACCTTTTTTACTTTGACTAATATGTATCCTTTAGTGGTGGACAGTTTAAAAGTGTTCGTTTGAGGGTACTGCCCAAGTGACAAGCTGCTTTACCACTAAAAGTGCAGTTTTTGAACATTTATTTTCTGACAAAAAATAATACCATATCCATCAATCTGAACTGAATAGACATGTGGAGGTTAGAAAAAAATGTGGGTGCCAAACAGTAAGGAACCGATAATGCTGCCTTGTTTCTTAGTATTTGCCAACCATTTAGTAACAAGAAACATGACCTAACAAGCTGTTTCTAATGAGAGCTATTTCTGCCCCTTGCCCATAGTGCTCTCCTGCTCAGTTCTAGCGGGTAAGATTTACTGTTTGGTTTGGAGTTCAAAGCTATAGCAGTAAATTTTTCATTTACAAAAAAGGACAGGAGAAGTGAACAGTACCCTTGTTATTAGCCGTGCTGATGCGTTTTCTTCTTTTTTTCCTCCTTTTTATTGCAGGTGATTAATAAGACAAGCACTGGAACACCCTCAAAGCCAAAACTTGACTGCTCAAGACCTGCTTAACTCGCTAAATCCAAATAAATTATCTTTAAAAAGGTAAAGCTATATAAGAGTGCTTGGACATCAGCCACACAGTTTAGCCTTCAATACCCAGGACCCCAGGGGGGCTTAATGGGTTCAAAGAGGCCAGCGAGGTTGGAGAACAAATGACTGACACCAAAAAGAAATGAGAGAGGGCAAAGAAGGTAATACCTCCATCCCAGCTTAAAGTGCAGCCAGCCAATCATCAACCAACATTGCAGGGGTGAGAAAGTCTACAAAGCTACAAACTCATTGTTCAACCTCAAATGACCCATTGGAGATTCAGATCTCTGCTTTACTAAGAAGAAAACAAATCTGTCATCATTTAAACACCCTTGTGTCATTCCAAACCTGTAAGAAATTCTTTCTTCTGTGGAATGCAAAAGATGATATTTCAAAACAATGATGATTAACTAAGCTTTCTTTCTCAGTGAATAAGGTGTCACAGGCCGGCTCATAGCTTGTGGCAAAAATGAGGGGATACGAACAACAGGTATAGGCCAATCAAAAAGGTTCTTTATTGTAAACCAAAAACTATTAACTTTAAAAAAGAAAAAGGAATGCGGTGTGAAAATATCATAACGTAAGGTGTATGTAAAGTGCAGGGATGCGTGAATCTGTGTGTGTGAACATGACTGAGTGAAAACGAACTAAAACTACAAAGGAACAAACAAAACAGGATCATACCTGGAGGAGCAGAGAGAGAGAGATAAGAGTGGTTAGTGAAGCAGTTAAACCCTCTGGGCTTCTTCAGTCAAAAATGACCGAAACAGTATACGTTTTGAAATGTTTAATTTTTTTGTTTCATCGGAGGGGGATGAAACTTGGTGACTTTTTTCGTATCACCTATGTGAACAAACAAAAAAAAATCAAGGAGTTGATTCGGATATGATAAAGGGTCGTAAAAAAAATAGTCACACTTAGCTTCCTTTCGGTCAAAAATGACCGAAGTTTCCTACCATAGGAAATGAATGGGAAATACGAAAAAATAGGAAAACTCAGAGAAACTTTTGGTGGTACAAACTACAAATCAGCCACTGTGCAGAAAAAAAAAAAGTGTACAGCAATGAAGGGGTGACACTCTAAAACATCAAGAGTGCAAATAAGACACGCCCACACGCACGCAAACACAGAGATAAACTGGCAAGACTGCAACAGCAAATTTTTAGAATATGCAAAATAAAATCAATAAATGAAAAAAAAAAAGTCTCGCTCAAATGCACACACACACACACGCACGCACACAGAGAGAGAGAGAGAGAGAGATAAATGAACTGGTAAGACAGCAAGAGCAAATTGAGAATATTCAAAAATAACAAAAATAAAAAAAGTAGTCTTTTAGAATATCTAAATATATATCTAAAAAAAAAAAAAACAATAAGACAGAAATGCTTTTTGATTCCAATTGTTGTTTTAGACATGATTTCTCTATGTATTTACATAGGAAGCTATAGGCAGCCTACAGGCGGTTACGGACATTACACACTAATACATTTTTAAAGCCACTGGATGGCGGTATTCTCACTTGAAATTTTTTTTGCCTGCTGCCAGCATTATATTTTAATGAGCCACGTTGAGTTTGAGGGAAAAAAAAAATAATTATAATAAAAAAAAATAATTCTAATGGAAAAAATAGCTCATACAAATTATATAAATACTGCAAAGTATCATAAAAATCTTTAAAAATTCTAAATAATAATAAGAAAATATTATTGAACGGTTTTCCAGGGAAATGAAAAAGTTACATTTTAAGGCTTCGGTCTTTTTTGACCGAAAGGAGGCCAAGTGTAACCCCTAAACAAAGAAGCCCAGAGGGTTAAATACCCTGAGCCCAGGTGGCTCCAATCACTAACGACCCTCCTATACCTGCGGGAGGTACCGCCCCTGCAAGGCAGAGGAGGGGCCATGACACCCCCCTCCTTAAAATGAGGGTCCCACCCTCAACCCAAAATTTGGCCCAACATATTTAAAACAATCCAAAGTGCCCCAAAAACAAATATATATCTATACCAGTCCCGGCTCCTAGCAGTCACCCCGCGTCCCCTGACTGACTGTCCGTCCCTCCAACTCTGCAGCCCTGGAACCTGGGGAGCAATTTAAGAGAAAGAGGCACCGACAGCTAGCAGGGGTCAACAGAGAAAAGATACAAACTAGGTTAACGGAGCACGGGACAGGGCATCAGCAATGATATTATCCTTACCACTAATGTGTCTAATATCAAGGTTGAATGGTTGCAAGAACAAACCCCAACGCATCAGGCGCTGGTTGGGATTTTGCAGGGACTTCAGAAAAATTAGTGGGTTGTGGTCAGTGAACACAGTTAAAGGGGTCAAACCGGAACCAACGTAGACTTCGAAGTGCTGTAGAGCCCAGATGAGTCCTAAAGCCTCCTTTTCAATTACAGAATAGTTTTGCTGATACTTATTAAATTTCCGGGAGAAGAAACTGACTGGACACTCAACATTGTCATCATTTTCCTGGAGAAGCACAGCCCCAGCACCAATTTGACTGCCGTCTACCTGCAATTTGAAGGTTTCCCAAAATTTGGTGCTGCCAACACGGGTGCCAAACACAAAAGAGCCTTAACTGCATCAAATGCCTCTTGACATTGGGTGGACCAGATAAATTCAGACTTGGCCTTCAACAGATTGGTCATTGGGGACACTACTACCGAAAAGTTTACAGAAAGCACGGTAGTACCCCGCCATTCCCAGGAAGTGCATCCGTTCTTTCTTTGTGGAGGGCTGTGGGAACTGCTTCACAGTCTGAACCTTGGCTTCCACGGGACAAACAAAACCCTGACCAACAACCTTGGCTAGGTATGTGACTATCAATTTGGCAAAATGTGAGTTTGCCAAAGCTACAGTCAACCTGGTTCACACCAGTCTTCCAAACAGGGCTTGCACTCTCCAGACATGCTCCTCCCAGGAGTCCGAGTAGACGACCACGTCGTCCAAATACACGGCACACGCTTCCAGACCTGAGACCACCTGATTCATCAGCCTCTGGAAGGTGGCTGGAGCATTCCGCAAGGCATCACTGTGTAAGAGAACAAACCAGATGGAGTTATAAAGGCAGCAATGTCACAAGCTCTTTTGGTAAGGGGCACTTCCCAAAATCCCTTTAAAAATATCAAATTTACTAACATACTTTGCTGACCCAATTTGATCAATACAGTCCTCCATCCTAGGAAGAGGGTAAAGGTCTGCTTTAGTAACATTGTTTACTTTTCTATAATCAGGGGCGGCAGTGGCTCAGTGGTTCATGTAGGTTGTCTACAAACCGGAAGGTTGGTGGTTCAATCCCCGGTTCCACCTGACCAAGTGTTGAGGTGTCCATGAGCAAGACACCTAACCCCAGCTGCTCCCGACGAGCTGGATGGCGCCTTGCATGGCTGACACCGCCGTCGGTGTATGAATGAGTGAGTGAATGGGTATATGCGAGGCAAATTGTAAAGCGCTTTGGTGGCCATTGGGTCTGTGAAAGGGCTATATAAATGCAGTCCATTTACCATTTACCATCAGTGCAGGGTCTGAAAGTGGAATCAGACTTTTTAACCAGAAGGCAGGGTGAAGCCCAATTTGAACAACATGGCTCAGCAATACCATTGTCCAACATATACTGCACCTCTGTTTCCAATTGCAGTCTCTTCTCCTCAGATACACGATAAAATCTCTGTTTGATAGGCTTAGCATCTCCGATGTCTAGGTCATGCTCAATTAAGTGGGTTTGCGATGGGGTGTCAGAAAACAAAACGGGGTAGTTTCTAATAAGAGCTACTAATTCATCACGTTTCTCAGAATCTAAATGATCTACCAAAACCCCAAAGTTTTCCAAAGTCTGGGAGTTTTTCAGCCGACCTTGTAAGACCTCATCCGAAACCATAACTACCTCTTCTTCTCCCCCCTCCACAAAGTTAAAGCCACAAGATGCAGTGACAGGGGCAGCAGTCAACGCTGACCTCACTGCTGGAGTGCCTTCAACTTTGCTTAGATCACGGGAATGATAACATTTTAACAGGTTCACATGGCACAACTTAGAAGACTTCCTATGACCAGGGGTTTCAATAAGATAATTCAAATCTGACACTTTGCGCAACACAGTAAAAGGACCACAGTATTTTGCCTGAAAAGGTGAACTTACAACCGGCAAAAGAGCGAGTACACGATCACCAGGACCAAACTCACGCAGCTCAGCCTGTGTCATATCTCCGTTTTATTTTATTTTGAGAACATTCTAGTTTTTCTTTCGCCAGTTCACCAGCCCTATACAACTTCAGCCTAAAACCGTTTACATAGTCAATAAGGTTCCGAGGTGGTTCCTCAGGCAAACAACCATCTTGCAGCACTGCTAAAGGCCCATGTACCTTATGACGAAACGCTGTCATTAGGGCTAAACCCTGTGCTTTCCTGCACTACCTCACGAGCAGCTAGTAGCAGCCAAGGTAACCCCTCCTCCCAATCTGCAGACAGTTCTGTACAGCAAGCACGAAGCAAGGATTTTAAAGTTTGATGAAAACGTTCCAAAGCTCCCTGGCTCTGGGCATGGAACGCAGTAGACTTGTTGTGTTTAACTTTAAGCTGCTTGAGAACCTGAGCAAATAAATGGGAGGTAAAGTTAGACCCCTGATCTCACTGGATGATTTTTGGAATCCCAAATATTGAAATAAATTGAGTTAATGCTTTAACTACTGATTTTGAAGTTATGGTACGCAAGGAAAAGGCTGCCGGATATCTAGTTGCTTGACACATAACCGTTAATAAGTAGCTATGACCCGACTTGGACCGTGGTAAAGGCCCAACACAATCGATAATCAGATGCTCAAAAGGTTGCCCCACAGCTGGGATTGGATATAAAGGTGCTGGCTTTACAACCTGGTTTGGCTTGCTTGTACGCTGACACGTATGACAAGTTTTAATGAACTGAGCTACATCCCGCTTTAAACGTGGCCAGAAGAAATAACGAAGTATGCGATCATAAGTCTTGCGAACACCCACATGATCTGCCACATCACCATGTGAAGTTTGCAACACTTTATTTCACAAAGTAGTAGGTACAACTATTTGAAAAACTGGTTCTCCAAGACCCCGATCACAGTGTGGAACCCATTTCCTGACCAACAGCCCATCAAGAAGAAAATAACACTGATAAAGTTGTTCCTGATTCAGTGGTGAGAAATAGTGCTCAAAGAGATCGGCCAAAGTAGTATCGGCCTTTTGCTCAGCCATCAATGAATCTCTAGAACTAGTCAACTGTTCTGTCTGGAGTTTAACTGGCAACTCAAGACTTTCTGGCTTACTCTCAACTTTCTTACGAGAGGCAGAGCGGGTAATAGCACAAACTGGAAATACCTCAGGAGACCGACTGCTGCAATCTGGAGATACACTTGCAGGTGGCGCTGCAGGTTGCTTCTTAAATATGTTTAGGTTGCCATCTGCCCACACCTTACTACCTGCCAAGTCATTCCCCCAAATCATGAGGACTCCCTCTACTGGCAACTGAGGTCTAACCCCAACAGCTAGATCACCCTCTACCAGACCACATTTTAGGGTAACTTCATGTAAAGAAGAAGAGAATGGAACTAAACGCATGACACATACCATCACACAACTGCCAGTATCAGACACCTTAGAGAACGGCAGAACAGATTGCAAAATAAAAAAATCTAAAGCTCCAGTATCTCTTACGATCTTAATTGGAAGATTTTGGTTGCCATCTACCAGGGACACTACACCATCTGAAATAAAGGCTGAAAAATCACAATGGGAAGACTGAGAACCAAACTCAACTAGTGGCTGAAAATGCTCACCTTGGTGGTGAGAGGCTGTAACAGGAGCTGCCATCACAGCAGGTTTTAAGTGACCTGACTTTTTTGATTAAAGTAAAGGACAATCTTTCTTCCAATGTCCTTCAACTAAACAGTAGCGACAGGTATTAGCATTAACTGTTGCTTTAGGTCCCCCAGAACCAAACTTCTGCTGAGGCCTTTGGAAAGAAGCTCCAGAAAAAGGTGACCTACTATTCATAGGAGGAAAATTATTTTTATGGTGCATGTCACTGTTTGCCTCAAAGTGGCTTTTATGTGTTACCCTGTACTCATCTGCAAGGACTGCTGCATCAATTGGAGACTTAACTTTACGTTCATTAATGTATGTAGCAACCTGGTCAGACACAGAATTTTTTAACTGTTCTAACACAATCAAAAGTGCTAACTTCAGAAGCTGTACACCAACGATTAAACGCAGAAGTCAAATCACGAACAAACTCAGAATAGGTTTGTGAATCTAGCTTTTTCCTGTAACGAAAGCGTTGACGATATGCCTCCGGCACAAGCTCGTAGACCTTCAGAATTGCTAATTTAACTTTATCATAAACTTTACAGTCAGCTACACTTAGTGCTGAAAAAGCCTCATGTGCTTTACCTGTAATTACACATTGCAACAACATGGTCCCATCCAAATCTGACCAAGCTCTAGCTCCCGCAATACGCTCAAATAAAGTAAAGTATGTATCTGGATCTGACTCATCAAATTTAGGCAACATTCGAAGATTCTATGAAACATCAAACTGTGGTGGTCCTTCTGGTCTATTGGCATTTCGCAATCGTGCTATCTCTAAGGCCCCGTTCACACTGCAGGCAAAAGTGGCCCAAATCTGATTTTTTTGGGGTCAAGTGACCAGGTCAGACTTCTTCAGAGGTAGTGTGAACACTCAAATCTAGCCCAGATCTGATTTTTTCAAATCAGATTCAGACCACATACATATGTGGTCCTGAATCAGACCCAGATCTGATTTTTTTCAATGCGGCCACAGTGTGAACAATCAAGGCGGATTTGATGCGACTTTTACGTCAATCTACGTTGACATTTGTCACAATTATGCGCCGGTGAAGCCCTAGACACAACAGACACAGACAGTAGCCTAACATTAAAAACTTGACTAGATATGGAGAACAGCGATGAAGCGAGTCAATGAGAGTGAGGTGTTAGATCTAAGTAGTATATGGGGATATACTTCAATTCAAGCTAGAAGGACCTACCGTAACCGCTCCGTTTTTGAAAAAATTGCACACGACAGCGTCTCAGTGAAACTATTCACGTCATATTCCCACCACTCCTGGCTTCGTCTACGCATCCACACAGATCTCTGTAGTGAATTTGCAACCATAAACCCGCAAAAGTTTCCATTACACAAACATTATGAAATAATTGCGAATATGCTTACTTCCTCCATAACCTCCCGAACTTTAGTGCAACCGCGTGCTGCGTCTGATGTCATTGTTATTGTTCTTTTGCGCAGGCCGGTTAGTTTGAAACCTCAAACAGTTCACACTGCAATCAGATATAGGTCACATTTTAAAAGGTAATGTGAACAGCCAATCAAAAAATCGGATCTGAGCAAAAAATCAGAATTGAGCATTAGGACTTGCGGTGTGAACGGGGCCTAACTGCATTGGTAACAACTCCCTCTGCTGCTCAAAAGTTAATGAAGGGCTAGACTGAAAACTTGCACCCTCACTACTACCAGACTGACCACAAAGAACACCTACTCCCCTAAGACTTTGCTTTAAAACAGCTTTCACAGTCTCTTTAATTTTTTTTTATCAACAATCTCAATCTGATAATGTTCAGCTATTTCAATTAACTGCTCCTTAGTACACAGATCTAAGGCCAACTCTGAAGGAACCTGAACAAAACTTCTCAAGGTGGAAGACATTTTCCTCAACCAACACAACTATTACAAATGCCCCCAAAAATATGCTACACAACTCACCTGCTGCCAGTCTGGGTTTAAGGACAGGAGCCACACCCCACTATCCTCCAAAACTACTTACTGGCCCCTAGTCTTCGTGCAGTCACATGTGGTGGGGTTTTATGCACACAAAACCAGTGGATTGGAAAAGACAACCCGAAACTGGCGGCAAAACTTTAACCAACTATGACACAATGTTAAAGTAAACTAGAATACTAAAGTAAGACTAAAGTACAATTAACTTTAACTTAAGGACAAGCCCCCACTTGTCACATGCCGGCTCATAGGCTGTGGCAAAAATGAGGGGACACGAACAACAGGTATAGGCCAATCAAAAAGGTTCTTTATTGTAAACCAAAAACTATTAACTTTAAACAAAGAAAAAGGAATGCGGTGTGAAAATGTCATAATGTAAGGTGTATGTAAAGTGCAGGGATGCGTGAATCTGTGTGTGTGAACATGACTGAGTGAAAACTAAGTAAAACTACAAAGGAACAAACAAAATAGGATCATACCTGGAGGAGCAGACAGAGAGATAAGAGTGGTTAGTGAAGCAGTTTAAATACCCTGAGCCCAGGTGGCTCCAATCACTAACGACCCTCCTATACCTGCAGGAGGAACCGCCCCTGCAAGGCAGAGGAGGGGTCATGACAAAGGCTACTTAGAATTTTGATTTAAAAGACCGGTTTGTGTACAATTACTATTGTTTAGGGCAGCAGTAATCAGATGATCGAGAAGCTATGACACATAATACATGCAGGTTTATTTTACCTTACCTGTTTGCCTAGTATATGGACTATAGTGGCTGGGATTGGGAAATTGTCATTGATCAATCCTTAATTATCTTTCATTGCCAGGGTCGTGTGCTAAGACAAAAGAGGGACATGCAACGTCCATCATAATTATGAAAATTAAAAAGTCACCCAAACACATGAAACAAGAATCAGCCCTCAAACACAGAGATTTGTCCTATCTGAACTAAATATTGCGCAAGCACCGACCGCCTGATAATTAAAAAGATATTACGTGTACGAGAAAGTGAACAGTGTGGGAAAATATCATGGAAAATATTAGCAGGATGGAAAATGTTACAGGTATTTGGATTCCATGAGATACTGTAATAATATAAAACACTTTGCCTTCGAGATGACAAAGCTTCCAGCAAAACATTAGATCTCTTCAAATCCCACCTACTCACACACCACACATACACACTTCCCTAATGAGTTGGTTTGGCTGCAGTTGTATTCGAGCAAATTCGTGTATTATGACATAACCCAAAGCCCTCCGACAGACCTGAACTCTGAAGCTGTCTGATTTACAAAGCCCTCAGAGGACTCGCTGAGAAAAATACACGGTTTCTTTCCTGAATTTCACTTTCTCTTTGGCTCTCATTCTCTGAATTTCACTTTCTCTTTGTCTCTCATTCTCTCGCTCTCTCTGGACATCTAATTGTTTAAGGGTATCAAATTCAAGTTTAGATAGAGGAAAGACCAACCTCAGCTGTGTGACTAAGTGAGTGTAGACAGGACAAAGAGTGACAAAGTGTAAAAAAATGTGGGAGTTTTAAATAAATTGTGTATTTGAGAGAATGAGAAAGCAATGGAGAAAAGCGTGTGAGTGGAGGAATAATTACCTGCAGATGTTGGTCTTTGTTGGGGGGTATAAATCTCTAACCACATCAGAAATTATCCATAAAATTTACAGCTTAGGAAAACCATTTGTGTGGCTATTTAGCACCCTAAATCTACAAAGCCTTCTCTAGCATTCTCCCAAAACAGGACAGCGAGATGAGGGGGCAATGTAACAAGGAAACAAAACCAGCCCTCCCTTCTTAATTGTTTTTAAGTAGCCAATGCAACCTGCCCCCTTGCTGACATGTGAATGGAATAAATCATCCAAAACAGCAAAATATACTAATAATGTTAAATCTATCCTGCTTCAAATAAAAAAAAAGTTCCTTTATAGGGGGGTAAAAAGTGAGACTATCAATCAGTATCATATGGAAGAATGGCTTAGGGATTTGTTAGGATTGGGTAAGATGTACTATACATGTCTTGAACGAGAAAATATATGTGCCTGTAAAGCTGTTGCACAAAGTTTCCACCGGAGCTGGAAGCTGTCATACATCTGAGATGCATTCTGTAACTCCAGACGCATCATTCCACCGGTTGTCTGTTGATTTACACAAACATGTGGTTCTGGGCTACTGTGCACTGACTGTCAGCATTTGGGAGCTTGATAGCAGTCCAAAGGCCTAGAGCGCAGCAATGAGCAACGGATCTAAGAGGGAAAGTCAGCAGAGATGATCAAAAAAGTCAATGTGAGATTTAAGGGTTGAGATGGAACAAAGGTGACTGAGTTCAAAGTCACATTTGCTGGTGCCTGCATTGGATATAATGATAGATGCTTGGGATTATCACTATGTTTGCAATTTCAATTGAAACCAGAAGAGGGCCTTTTGTGACTGAAAAAGAAAAGGAGTAAACAGATGTAAAGAGGCCAAGCGACAACCCATACATTTACAAAACAGGGTTCACAAATATATGTTCTAAATATGTTCACCATGGTCCATTTCTGTACATAAAGTCTATAAATGATATATAATCACATCTTAATAAGATAAGTCAACATTTTAACTGCTTTAAAGTTTTTATTTTTACATTTGTATCATTAGATATTTGAGTAAGTTGAAAACCAATACTTGAGTTTAAAAGTGTAATTCTGCTATTTCTCTCCAAAAAATCCTGTCGTCACTGGCGCGCAATGAATTCGGGGGTAGGCAAGGCCTTGAAGGATCAATTTACATTTACATTTACATTTAGTCATTTAGCAGACGCTTTTATCCAAAGCGACTTACAATTGAGGACTAAACCAAGCGAGTCATCGTGAAGAGGCAAAAACAACGCAAGAAGTGTTCAAAATACAAAGTTCAGACATTGCTCGGAGTAGCATAAGCCAGGCAAGCGAGGATTTAAAGGAAAGGATTTTTTTTTTTTTTTTTTTTTTTTTTTTATGTTAAGTGCTCCCGGAAGAGATGAGTTTTCAGTTGCCTTTTGAATGCTGTCAGGGATTCTGCATTCCGGATGACGGTGGGGAGATCATTCCACCAGCATGGAACTGTGAATGAGAATGTCCTGGAGAGTGATTTTGTGCCCCGCTGTGATGGTACCACGAGCCGTCGCTCATTGACCGATCGTAGGCTTCTGGTAGGGATGTACACTTGTAGTAGTGAGTGGAAGTAGGAGGGGGCTGAACCTGTGGTCAATCTGTAAGCAAGCGTCAAAGCCTTGAACTTGATGCGAGCAGAGAGTGGTAGCCAGTGCAGAGAGATGAACAGAGGAGTGACGTGGGCCCTTTTGGGCTCGTTGAAGACGAGACGAGCTGCAGCATTCTGGATCATTTGTAGAGGTTTAGTTGCACATGATGGAAGTCCAGCCAGAAGAGCATTGCAGTAATCAAGCCTAGAAATGACCAGGGCCTGGACGAGAAGTTGTGTTGCATGCTCAGTTAGGAAAGGTCTGATCTTCCTGATGTTGTGCATAGCAAACCTGCATGATCGAGTTGTCTTTGTAATGTGGTCAGTGAAGGTCAGCTGATCATCAAAGATTACTCCAAGATTTCTAACCGACCTTGATGGGGTGATTGAGGATGAATCTAGCTGGATAGTGAGGTCGTGCTGTAGAGACTGATTGGCAGGGAGGACGAGAAGCTCAGTCTTTGCCAGGTTGAGCTGCAGGTGATGTTCCTTCATCCACGCCGAGATGTCCGCCAGACAGCTTGAGATCCGTACAGCTACTGTGGGATCATCTGGTTGAAATGAGAGGTAGAGTTGGGTGTCATCAGCATAGCAATGGTAAGAGAAACCATGTGCCTGTATGATGGGTCCCAGTGATGTGGTGTAGATGGAGAAGAGGAGCGGTCCAAGAACTGAACCCTGGGGAACCCCTGTGGTCAGCTGATGTGCTTTGGATACCTCACCTCTCCATGCGACCTTGAAGGACCTACCTGTGAGATAGGACTCAAACCAGTTGAGGGAGGTTCCAGTGATGCCCAGTGATGAGAGGGCGGACAAGAGGATCTGATGATTCACTGTGTCGAAAGCAGCAGACAGGTCCAGTAGAATGAGAACTGATGATTTGGAAGCGGATTTGATTTGGAATTTGTTGTATCCTTCATTGCACAGGAAACGAATGACGCGTTTGGAGGACTCTTCGAATTGGGGCAGCTTTCGTCGTGCCACTGTGACACAATCGGCCTTTGAAGGGTGCAGCCTCTGAATTTGGGAAGCAGCTATAGTGCTCAAAATCCAAGATGTTAGCTCTCATGGGGAGAGATTCTTATCAACTCTACATGAGACTAGAAAGTAGAGGAGAAAGATTTGAGTCTCAGGAGTTAAAAAAAAATACAACTTAAGCTGTTGGTAGTGCGAGAGCATCTGAATGCAAGTGTGGGTATCTGCAAGGTAAGAGTAATGGGCGTGCCGAAAGGTCTTTACAATTGGTCGCGAAAGCTGCCTCCTAGGGTGTGGGGTAGGGTTAGGGGTTAGTTCCTGTTTTAGCATTGTGTACCTTTCGGCATGCCCAATAAGACCTGCAGCTATCCCTGTCTCTCTGAGTGCCATACCGAAATGCTGGTCACACAACATGACATCATGACTTTTGCGTAAACATACACGCCACTTTCTAGTCAAGTGGCGTGTTATCTATACGCATTTTGAGCTATCCGCGTGTATCCGCGTGTATGTCTACGCCATTAATGTCCGAGTGATTCCGCGTGTATGTACACGCCGTTAAATGTCCGAGCGAAACGAAGCAAAATGTAGATCTACATCTGGGGAGCGATATTTTTTTTCCTAGGATGGTAGGGGAAGACTCATAAATGCTATTAACCCCAGTGACGGGTAGGTTTAGGGACGGGGTTGGGGTAGGTCATATATCTATATATACAGTAATGTAACGTTAAGTCAACGGCGTTCATATACACGCTGAAAAGCGATTATGCTTGTTGATAGTACGACAAAAATGGAAATATGAATTGGCGTGTCATACACGCAATTTCATGAGATCAGTCTGGGTCACAAGACTATTCAGACCCTCTCCAATAATAAAAATGACTAGTGGGTAGTGTGCATGCTTTGAAATGCTGAATGGTGGCAGCAGATGTTAGTTTTAATCCTCATGCCATCTGATTTTGACATCAAAGAAAAACTTTGCTGGTCTGTGAGCTAAAGATTTAAACACCTTCAGGTTGTACTGATTTGTCAGGTTATGATTAAATTTCTGATGATCTGTCAGTTTTCTTTTAAAAATATAAAAATATGTCACTTGCGCAACTGCATTATAATTTTATAATACTGGGCCAAAGAACTACAAAATCCACCCACTTGTGTTACATAGGGTTACACATTGCAGTGCTGGTTTCTCATGATAAAAAACAAAACAAAAAAACAAAACATGAATCACAGCAATGTAATTAAAAAAAATTCATAGCAATCAAAGCGAATGTGACTCCAATATTATATAATGAGTGTTTTGATTTCATTGGGACATTGGTTTGCCAAATTTCATAATACAGCTCTACGGATTACAAAAGACTCCAAGCTAGAAGATGAAAAAAACTGTCTGCTAAAAATAATTTAAACGCTTGTCAGAATTTTTGTTTTGTTTAACTGTCAAATTTAATCTCGTCAGTGCAAAACCTGGAGAGCAGCCATGTTTTGCCTCATTGTAGAGTCATCTGAAGGTGACATCACCATTATTGTTGAGAGGTGTTTTTTTCTTTTTTTGTCTAAGACCAACCACTTTAAATGCACCTTTAAGAGAAAATCTAGAGAAAATATAAAAAAACACAATTTTACAAATGCTGTCTGCTGTTGTAATTGCATCCCAGGTGCTCACCTCCTGGTCTTAGTGATGGAAAATGCTGTGGGAATTGAGCCAGTGTACTTCCCTTGAGGCTCCTCTGTTCTGCTAAGGGGAGGAGGTGGGAATGGGTCACAAAGATGTGGCTCGAGAGAGATGGATCGAATGGTCACCCTGTCCTTGTGATGATCTCTTGAGTATATTAGATGGCGTCAGTAGGCTCTAGGAGGTAATCACAGTGTTTATTGTCACAGGTGGACCACTGTGTACGACTCTGTGCTGGAGATCCAGCTGTAGGGACCAGCGTCACTGCCGGCCAGTGCGTTTTAGCGCGCTAGTGTTTGTTGCAGTGTGTACTACACACTGCCAGAGGCCTTCTTTCAGACAGTGCTCTGAAGTAATCACATTTGACCTTACAAGAAAGAGCGTGAGGGTGTTTGGTAGAAAGCTATCAGAAATATTCTTCTCTGCTCAGGCATTTGCACACATGGCAACCTTAAAACCTGCTTTAGTACGGCAGTGTGAACTAGCCTTGCCTTAACTTGCTTAGTGATAAATTGTGTCAGTATCATCTGCAGCTCATTTACTAGTGTTTATCGCAAGTGCTACATGATCATGTGCCTGAAAACCCAATTGTTACGAAGTCAACCCTCTGGATCAAATGATGAGTAGGATGTGATTCAAGATCGAAAATGTCAGCAGAAAAAAGATAACATCTCCGTAGTGGCCCTGAGTCAAGTAAATTTTCCTTGCGGAGACCAGGGTAAACAGCACCAGCAAGAGGAGTGGGATTTGATTTGGCCTGTTCGACAGACAGAGAAAGCAGGAAAATGATGGACCGGGTAGAGCGTAATTGAAAATGAAAACGATGGCGCGATGAGGAGGACTCCTCTGCCAGACAGTGCGGTGAGTCTTGGCTGAGCTCTTGTTTCTCCTAAACGGCTGATTTCCTCCTCATTCACATACTCCATCAGTGTCTCTGTGTGTGTCAGTCCCGACTCTTGTCCACGAAGTCTCTCGGTTCATCCTAGGACAGACTGTCAGAAACCCAGACGCGAAGTCTCCACCCAGACTAGCCCAGTGAACACCAATGACATCTACAGGACCTCTCACTGTACTCGCTCACTTTCTCTCTGGAGCGCTGGAGTCGACAGAAGGTTAGCCAGAGATCTCTCACCACTGTCTTTATAGACTCTAATAATACAGAGAAAGGAAAAGAGATATTCTTTATCATTTCTTAGAATGACAGTGAATTTCAATCTAATCCAACCTTATCCAAACCCAACATTACTACATCTTTAGTATTCCTCTCCAGCTGTAATCAATAATTGGGGGTCTTCCTTAGTTGTCTCTTCTGCTTCTTCTAATGGTGCGTTCACACCGGACGCGAATAGCGCGTCAGGCGCGAATGATTTCAATGTTAAGTCAATGCAAAGACGCGTTACGTGCGTAAAAAATTCCTGCGGCGCGAATGAGGCGTAGAGCACGGCGCGGAAGACGCGAATACGCCTCGTTCGCGCGAATGGCACTAATTGAGCTTCTGGCGTGTTACGCGCGAATGTTTTATGTAGTGCTTTTTGTGCATTCTCGCGTTTGACGTAATAATTGAAGTGACAGTTTATAATGTTATTCTATGTTTGGCCTGAATAAATTATTTTGTAATATGACTAAAATGCTTGGTGTGCAAAGCAAATCTTTCACGTAAAAACTCGATTTCAATATATCAGAGATACTCATTTTATATTGAAAGCTATTTATTCCATATCTATTCTAGATTATATGAAACATTATTATTCTAATGTAAAGACAACAAACACAATTTAGTGTATAAAAACTTTTTTAAAAACACAAGACAGGTTTCACTTTTGGAGGCTCCATTTATTATCAAAACAAAAATAAATGACAGATTAGGTGGGTGCGGGCGAGGGTGAATCTCGAGCCGGGCTGTAGAGCGCGGGCTCGACAGGCATAGACCACTCGAGGCCGAGGCCTTATTCGGCCTACGCTGTCCTCGTCAGCGTCCTCACCGTTAGGTCCACCAAACATAGCTCCAGGAGCAAATTGTGAAACTCCTGAAACCCTCCGGAGGGTCTGGTGGACCCGAGTACAGCGACGATGTCCCCTACGCAGCTGTTTCTGCTCTCCAGAGCATATACGAGCGGTGACTCTCTCGATTAATGCTAATGCTAGATAAACATCTAAAAAGATGGCCGCTAACGGGTTTCGAAACTTTCGCCTCCGGATTTCGCCTCTGACGCGCGTAAATTTCGCTTCAAACTTTTGTTTTTACGCGCGTCAATTTCGCCATTGACACGCAAATTAACACAAAGTGGTCAAGCGTATAACTAAACGCGGCAGCCGCGAATTTGACGCGCTATTCGCGTCCGGTGTGAACGCACAGTAATGACTCCATTACGTGATTTTGTTTTGATCTTGTTTGGCATTGTAAACTTTAGGAGTAAGAAATCACAACCTCTGCGTTAATATAATCTAGAAAGTCATTATTATACTTAGGAATAGTTATTGCAAAAATGTTGTCATTTACTCACCCCCTTGTCATTCCAACACTGTATAATTTGATTTCTTCAGAATGGAATGGAAAAAAAAGGTATGCAACAAAATGTAAAATGAATACGAATTGAATGCGTTTGTATGAATGTAATAAACCATTTTACTCAAGGTCAAAGTTTATGATAAAAACTGTTAATAAACAAATTCATACACATTATCTTTATGTTGGAGCTCAATGAGGTATTATAATTAAGGTTTAGAGTCAACCACTGAGCAGGCAATGGAAAGCGTGCAAGCTTAATTGCTGGAAACATTTACATGACAATTCTTCTCTGTTTTTATCTGCAAATAACCCAGTAGATTTTTCCAAAGCTATGTGCGACAAATATTTGTGGGTTTGTGAGTGTCTGTGTGTTTGTAAGAGTGGAGAGAGAGAGAAAGAGAGAGAGAGAGAGAGATACTAAAATACAGTCATTCTGTATGACTCATGTCAAGGGCTGCAAGGATAGTACACGCAAACAAAAAGTTCTTTCAACGAAACAAATTTGAGGTGAGCATAACAACAACAGATGGATAGAAAGAATTCCATAGACATGTATCAAATGCCAGTTACTATATGCACAGTTTGAATCATCTGTCTGTCATATTTTCACCATGGAGAAAAATATTATATAATGACAATAGAACATAACAGTGACCATTAATTTTTTTTTCAACAGCCTGGGTTCCAGGAGTATTTTTCCCCCTTTTGTTTTCTCCATACAAGAGGAAAGTTTCATTTCCCCTGAAAAGTGTAAACACTGTGGCTCTTCCAAATAATTGCGCTGTTTGTTTGACCTTCCCATCCAGCCCTACAGAGCATCCCTGGCTCAACCAATGGCATCAAATTGGAGCGGAACTATCTGTTTGACTGATTGAGGAATCTGTTTGAAAGCGATCATTATTTTTTCTCTGCCATTTGTTGGCACTAGTGGCCAGTGTTTCCATGTCCACTTATTAAAATTACACTTCAGCTTAAAAACTTCAATAATTAGTTCAAAATAATGATAAAATAATTTTACCATAATTACCATTTCAATCAAAACAGACTGGTGGATCTTTGGTATTCTAATACTTCCCTGGGACATAAAAAAAAAAAAAAAAAAAGTTGCAATAGCACTGACTTATGATTTCTACAGAAGCATAACATTTTTATCTACACTGTATATCATAGCAGGTTTACAGCCTATGGGATAATTGCTAAAACTATTTCTCTATGGAGAAAATAGATTAGATTTTGACTTCTGGAATTACTGCAGGTGCCAACTTGAGTTATTCATGCGAATTTATTACATTTGTTTAATAATCTTGCCCAAGCTGTTCACGGCGTGTCTGGAATACGTCTTTCGACAACTCGACTGGGACAACAAAGGCCTTAGCGTTAACGGCCAGTGGCTCAGCCATCTGCGCTTCGCCGACGATATCGTCGTAATCGGCGAGTCAGCAGCCGACGTGCAGCTGCAACTTGACCAGCTCGACCAGGCCGGCACAGCGGTCGGCCTGAAGATGAACCTGGCCAAGACAAAATGGATGCGCAACCCCCAGGCTGCCAACAATAACATCCATATCGGCCAGAAGGAGATTGAGCAGGTTGACAGCTATGTCTACCTCGGCCAGGAGCTGACTGCTGGGCACAAGAACAACCGCGAGCTGGCACACCGACGGAGGGCCGCCTGGGTCAGCTATGCTTCCATAGCAGAGGTGGCCACCAACATGGACGACACCCCCCTGCGCGCCCACCTGTTCAATAGCACCATCCTACCGGCCATGCTCTACGGGGCAGAGACCTGGTCGCTGACCGCGGCCAACAGGCAGAAACTGGCAGTGACCGAACGCGCCCTTGAGCGGCGGATGGTTGGCATCAAGAGGACGGACCACATCAGTAACGAACTACTGAGGAAGAAGAGCAAGGTCAAGGACGCCATCAACCAGGCCGAACAGGCCAAGAAGCGCTTGGTGGGACACGTGGCCAGAAGTTCGGACGGGCGATGGACGCGGATCGTGACCGAATGGCTGCCACTCGACATTAAAAGACCACTCGGCCGCCCCGCAACCCGATGGCGGGACTCACTCAGAAAAGACATCAGCAGAGACTGGATGGGTCTGGCCAGGGACAGAAAAGCCTGGCGAAGTTGTTGTGGCCTGCGTCGAAAGACCGAAATACAGGCCGATTGATTGATTGATTTAATTTATTACATTTGTACTTTTTTTTCTCCAGCCTTTTCTTTTCTAGATTTGGCCTTTAAGATGTTTTGAGGGCACAGTAGTGAGAGAAAGGGTTAAAAACTGTCACATTATCTAGATTGAAAACACATTTCTGCCCTTTCTAAAACTATACCACCTCATTAACTAAAGCTTTGCAAAAAAGTACATTACTGTCAAAATGAAACATGATATTAGAGGTTTTTACACTGCTTGAATGGAAATTTGGTGACGGACAACATGATCACCACTACAAGTTATGACACATAAGCGCACAGAAACACTCAAAAGCACAAAAAAAGAAAAGAATGAAATACTTGTTTCATAAACATTAAAAGATCCATCAGCCACATGCAATTACTAAGCTCAATATCAATATTACTTTGACAGTGCATGTTGCATTGTCAGATGCATTTTCAACCTTTTTAGACTATAATACAGTAATCAAAATCACCTATCAAGGGTGCGTTTCCCAAAACCATAGTTGCTAACTAAGTTAGCAACTTAGTTGGTTGGCAATGGGAAATTGCATTGCAACCAACAAAGTTGCTAACAGGTTAGCAACTATGGTTTTTGGAAACGCACCCCAGAGCAGTCATTTTAGACCGGGACGTAGATACAATCTGAAAAGAAAGCTTGGCTCATGACTATTAATTAGGTTATGCTTCCCCAGTAACTGATTTGCTAAAAAAGCAGGTGTGTGGGCACTAACAGAAGTCATTTTGTAGCTTTTGGGATGGGCCATTACAGAAAGATTTTCAGCGCAAAAATACTATAGGCAGCCAGCGAGGGCATGAATGAGAGGTATGCAAATAGAGGGTTCACAATAGTGAAGTGTATCCTTTTAAGATTAAGTAGGCTATATACAACACAGTAAATCCACATCACTGTTTTGCACACAAACGGCAGATTTGTTTATCTTGAATGAAAATCGACTGATAAAGTGTCCCAGTTTCACTTTATCACAGACTTTAAAAATATTTATACAAGTCAAGACCAAAGTTATGAGTTTTTGTCTTGACAACAGGTCAATACGTGATAGAACCCATGAGGTTTTTGTTGTATTTATACAGAACAATAAAATGGAGGAAAAACTGACAGGCTATAGTGACATCTCTATGAAGACCTCTGTCTCTGTGTTGTCCTGGAGCCATTTAAAGCAGTCACCAGGAAACATAATCACGTGGATTTCGGCAGAGGAATGAGAGAGTAAAAGACAGAAGGAAAGACAGAACAAAGAATGGGAAAGGACTAAGTCTAAAATCCAACATGGAAAAAGCAGGTCTGAGATGGAAACATGCGTGTGGAGCCAAGTGGTCAGGGCAGGGCTGAGGTTGGGTGAAAAAGGGCCAGAGAAAAGTGGCTATTTCCCCTGGCTGTGCTCTATCAGATTAGCATCAATACATGGCCTCATCGCCACTGACATGAGAACGCTTATGAAACTGGGATGCAAATGTGATACTCCGGAAGGAACAAGAGGACCCATACAAATCCACAGCCAAATGCATCACATGCCAATGTCAGAAATAAACTTTTCTACAAGGATCAATATTTACGCCCTGGAATTGATTTAGGAGCTTACTTATTTTTGAAGTTCTAACAGCTAACTGTTAACTGCAGTTTTGTTGTTTTGGGAATCAAAGAACAATCCAAATCCAAACACCCACACAAATCTATCTTTTGACTTCAGTTCAGACAACTTGGAATATAGCGACAAGTACCTGAATGGACAACTTTAATGATACTTTTATTGGGCCTTTGTGTCCTTTTAGAAACTTTTTAAGCTTTTGAAACATTTAGAAGCTTTTCATTTATTGCACAAATAAGGAAATAACAGTAAGTAAATGATGACAGTTTTCATTTCTGGGTAAACTATTCCACTAACACTTTACAATAAGGTTTCATTAGTTAACAAGAACTAATAATGAACTGCACTTCTACAGCATTTATTAATTTCAACTTTTACTAATACAATATTAAAATCAAAAGTTGTATTTGTTAACATTAGTTAATGCACTGTGAAGTAACATGAACAAACAATCAACAGCTGTAGTTTTATTAAAGGGGAACTTGGCAACTATTTCAACTTAATAAAACCGTTTAGAAATCATTTGAATGGTTCAATAACCTGTTCTGGAGAGAATGGTGACTTTCCCCGCTCCCCCCAGCGTTCCCAGGCAGAAAACCAACCTTGCAACATGGGGACTAACGTCTCGGTAAGTTGGAAATAGAAGTCTCGTGAGAAGCGAGAACGAGCGAGAACGAGCGAGAAACACGAACTGCTTTATGGCAATCGATTCTATGATCCTGTGTATGATGTATTACCCACTCGGTAGACATAGCCCAGGGGCGTAGCCACCATTTCAAAAGTGAGGGGGACAGAATGTCAAGTGTAATACCAGTTATTTTTCTTCAGACTTTTGAGGTTTTTGCTTAATTAGCTTAATATGCTATTTATTTTTAAAGCAATAAAACAGAAAGAAAGTTGTCCAGTTCTTTATATCGCACATGCAGGGTTTTTCCTGGCTTAAAATGAGGCGGAGGTGGTCAAATCGTGATCCTGTATTTTAATAAGATAATAAAATGTGTATTTTTCGTAGACCATCACATAGTCTGCTGTGGCACAGTATTTTTGTAGGTGGATCTCGGTACCTCTAGGGGGGTCCGGGGTCCGGGGAGAAAGCAGGAGGAGGGGGCCGCAAGTGAGGTTTTTTTATGACAGTGTTGTGAAAATATACACCACACAGCTGTAGGGGGAGCTCGATGAGAAAACATGCGACAACAAAAGTTAAAATCAGCGAAGAAATTACTAGAGTTTCCAAGTGCCCCTTTAACTAACGTTAAACTGTAAAAAATAATAAAAAAGTGACATTAAAAAAATAAGGCAACCAGCTGCAAAGCATTTTTGAGTTTACTCAACTTCAGTGGTTGAAGTTGTACTAAATCATTTTTGAAAGTTCACTTAACTTATTTGTTTAAGTTAATAATACCTTCCTCAGTAAGTTAATCTAACTACCAGTCTATCTCAAAGAAACAAGTAAGCACAACTTAAGAGGCCTGGAATTCAGTAAACTCAAAAAAGCTTTGCAGCTGGTTGCCTTCATTTTTAAATTAAGTTGATTCAACTTACTTTCTCCAAATATCTCACCCAGATACTTGTATAGCCCTCACATTAAGAATCCAAATGCAGAGAGCACAAACCATACTGTAAATACAACACAGTATGTATGTCGGTGTATGGATGAGTGAGTGAGTGAATGGGTGAATGAGAGGCAATATGTAAAGTGCTTTGGTGGCCATTGGGTCTGTGAAAGCGCTATATAAATGCAGTCCATTTACCATTTAACACAGTACAAAAGACATCGCCATCATTACAGAAATTATTTATGGACAATTCTGAAAAACAGCAATTTTCTGTCTGCATGAGGTACAGATAACAAAGATTAACAAATGCATTAACAAATGTATTGTTCATGGTTAGTTCATGTTAGTTAATACGTTAACTAATGTTAACAAATGAAACCTTATTGTAAAGGGTTACCACAATTCCTATAACTGCTTAATTTTAAAATAGAAAGAATAAAGCAAAACTCAATTAAAAGACCTGGTCTCACCTTGGAGTCAATTTGCATCCAGCATTCACAACTTACTTGTAGTGTCATTTGAAAGCTGGGTGAAAACATTAGCCTACTTGGATTGCTGCACTAAGTATTATGTAATGTCCTTCTCTAGAAGCGCAGACATAAATAAAAGTCTGTTTCAGGTCATCTGTGTTTCTCTTAATAGTTCACATGTGAGACAAGTTAATGACCCACAGTGAACCAGGACTCACACCACCAGAGTTTTCTGTAGACAGGGTGGCCCACAGGGTCCCTGCAGTGGTACAATCGTTTGTTTGTTTGCTGGTTTGCGTGAAGGAAGACATTAAACGGGGAATGCTTTCTGAACCATTGGACACCAAATACCTTGAATAGACTCACAGGCATGCAGACACTTACTAATACGCACGCACAGGCATTAAAAGACCTTAGAAGAATGAGACAAGTATCATATCATTACTGGTCACAGAACATCACATAAAAAACCTTTTAAAAAAACTATTGGAAGTGTCAGGTTCAAAGATATTTAAAAATTTGATTGGATGCAAACTAACCGTTAACACATACTGAGCACTGTGTTCCAAAAGCTAGTAAACTGCGTTAGTGAGCATAAGAGACTTCTTTCAAATACATTTTAAAAATCCTACCGATCCCAAACTTTTATACAGTAGTGAAGTTCAGTTAGATTATAATTTTGACTATTTTACCCAATATTTGTCTATGCAATTTCTATTAATATTTTAGTGTTGAACGAATTCCAAGCATAATTATTTCATTTGACACTAAAATATTAATAGAAATTGCATAAAAATATTATTACAATTTGCTAATTTAATATATTTAAAAATGTAAGTTATACCTGTGATGGCATTCCTCCAGTCTTATCACATGATCTTTTAGAAACCATTCTAATATCCTAAATATGCTTGCTATTATTGTGACAACTTTTTTTCAGGATTCATCGATGAATAACAACTTCAAAAGAAAAGCATTTATTTATAATATGTTTGTAACAATGTAAAAGTCTTTACTGCTACTTTTGAGCTATTTAATGCATCCTTGCTGAATAAAAATTATTTTTTTTAAAGAAAGTATAACCATGAACATTTGAAAGTAATGCATTTATTTTTATATTTGTTAGGGTGTCAAGATGTGAGCTTAGCAACAAGTTAATTGAATAAAGAGCATTAAAAGGCTTGATTTACACTAACAGGGCCTGCTTTGTGCCTGGGGTCATAAGGGGAAAAATGAAGCCAAGGAAACTCACAAATTATTGGGCTAATTCAATATTGTTTCATTGGAGGCATGTGCACATCCACGCCCTTGATGACAGTTTCAGCCTACTGTGCAACACAGAAAACATCTACAGTTAAAGCAGAGGAAGGGAATAGTTTAATTGAGAAAGATGTTGTTTAAAAATATCAGGTATGTAATAATATCAGGTCTCCCAGGTATGTTTTTTTCATTGAATGCCCTTGTCTCACTTCAAAGCGAGTCACATTACAGAAGTAAAATGGCATGCTCACGTTTTATGTTCTCTGTATATTGCCATTCAAAAGTTTGCTGTCATTTAGATTTTTTAATTAATACTTTTACTCAGCAATGATGCATTCAATTAGTCAAAATCCACAGTAAAGACATTTATAATGTTCTAAAAGATTTCTATTTCAAATGAGTTCATTTTCGTATTTATCAAAGGATTTTCCACAACAATATTGATTTGCACAAGAATTTTCAACATAATAATAATAATAATAATACTAGTAATAAGAGGAAGAAGGAGAATACTTGTTTCCTGAATGCCAATATCATATTAGAATG
Source organism: Tiaroga cobitis (assembly GCA_030578255.1). Taxonomy (NCBI): domain Eukaryota; kingdom Metazoa; phylum Chordata; class Actinopteri; order Cypriniformes; family Leuciscidae; genus Tiaroga; species Tiaroga cobitis. Next base: position 34,315,306 of record CM060602.1, on the reverse strand, counting down.
ATTTCTGAAGGATCATGTGACACTCAAGACTGCTGAAAATTCAGCTTTGCCATTAAATGAATACATTACATTTTAAAATACAGTAAAAACTATTATTACAATTTAAAATAACTGTTTTCTATCAAATAGATGCACCCATCTTTCAAAAATATTTTGTAAAAAATCTTACCGACCCCAAGATTTTGAATGTTACGGTATAGTTACTTAACATGAATATTCAGTCAGGTATGTCAAACGTAATCGTTTGATGTAGAAATTAAAAGTTCATTTGAGACTAAGTGCTGATATAAAATTTTCTGGATAAATATTACACCAACTGAAGTCATCATGGGATGAATGGAACACTAAGAGACCACAAAGTAACTGAATCTGCGGAATTGACAAGAACCCACATATGGCGCTGAACTATCGAATGACCCAAATCAATTTAAGATCAATGGCAGAACAACACCAGTAGATAACAATATAGTTCCTCACCTATAAATCATTCACACACAAAAAAGTGACATTTCAGCCATCATTTACTCACCCTTATGTTGTCTCAAACATGTTCAGTTTACAGGATGTCAACATTGCTCACACCAGGAGTCACAACAGGTTTGATGTCACTGATGCCAAGCGTCATTTCAGACTTACATAAAGCTATTGCATTGTTACAGACAATTTGGAATATAGTGTGCAAGTCATGTTGTATCCTTTAATGTTGATTTGTGTCATTTCTGTAGCTTGACAGCCCTTGGTAACCTTTCGTGCTAATGCAAAAGAATAGTGTCAAACACTTCTCCTTTTGGGTTTCACAGAAGAAAATGAGGTTTGGAACAATATGAGAGTGAGTAAACTTTCCCTGAATTCGTATTATATCAATCATCTGTCCACTGTGGTATGTTACTGCTGTCTATATACTGTGTTCACAAAAAAAAACTTAATCTTAGAGTTGAATTAAATCTTGTGAATCTACACATTGATATTTAGGAGTCATTTTCATTTGTACCAGGATGGGAAAGTTCTGGTGGCTGAACAATAATTGCTTGTTTCCATTGCATTAAGTTTGCCTGAAGGCACAAAACAGCAGCAACCTGTCCGAAATGTTTATAAGTCAAGCTAAACGGTTTCTTTCTTAAGCTCGAGCAAGACAGTGAGCTAATTACCCTGCATATCTGAAATCTGAAAAAGGGTCTGGATCTTATAAAGAGTGGACATGAACGGGACAAAGGGATGTGGCCTAGGCTACGTCTACATTAATCCAGATACATTTGAAAACGCTCTCCGTCCGCACTAGCGTTTTCCGACGTTTCAGTGTGGATGAGAAACTTTTCAATTCACCTTACTGCGCATGCGTGAAACCTCACAAAAGCTCACTGGGATGATACAGATGGAAAAATAAATAATAAAGTTATCGGTCAATTCTTCTAACAGAATAATTTTATTTAGCAAAATATCTCACCATTTACTGATGCGTCCAGGTCGCACTCAGTCACCATATGATTGGTCTAAAATGCAACTGCTCTCCTGTATTGCCGCAGAACAGCAAATGTGAGTATTTTCTGTCATCTTTGCAGTACTGTGATATGAAGAGTGAGCAAAGTAACATTTTAGCAACAGTGTAAAAGTGAATAGCACATAACAGGCACAATACCAGTAAACATGAATATCTATTGGTACAATATGGATCAGATGACTAAACTTACATCATCGTTTTCAAATACCTCCGGCTTCACAGTCCACACTACACTTTTCAAATGTATCCGCTTTGGAGAGCGTATTCCAAAAGCTATGTTTTCGTTGACTTAAAACGCCATCTCAGTGTGGACGGAAGGCCAAAACGGAGAGAAAAATATCACTGTGATAAATTAGCTGTAACTCTAGACTTCTGATAACAAGCGGTTCAGGTACATGCTGTCTATGTTTACTGTGACAACATGTCCTCACTCCCGGGAGCATGTTACAGGTTTTATTTAAATTTAGACCATTTTTTGTTACTTCATGTTACTTCCAAATCAAACAGCTCATCAGTTACTCACCCTCATGGCATTCATGATTTTGTTGTTCTGTATTTTGCAGAACATCTACAGTGCTCTTTTCCATTCAACAAAAAGTGGAAGCTGATTAATAGTGTTAAGCAAAAAAAAAAAAAACACCATAAAATAAGTTCACACAATCCATTCACTATACTCCAAACTACTCGAACAATATGATATGTGAGGAACAGACCAAAAGTCATGTAAAGGTGCTGTAAGCGATGTTATGCATTTTGCTTACTGCCCCTATCCAAACAATGAATTAAGGCCAGTTCACCAAGAATGAAAACAATGTAAGCATTCACACCAACAGCTGATAATGTTTTGTTTATTATAAGCACATGCTGCAGATATGTCCTCTACCACTTTAAATGCTGCAGCTCTTTAAAGTCGTATGGATTTTGATTGGCTGTCAAAATTTATATTGTTTTCCACAAGCTGGAAAAAAAATTCTGAATGTGATTCTAACAATATTATTCCTTTGTTTTTTATCATTACAGCGGTTTTGTTATCATATATAACTAAACTCAGTTATAGGTACAGTTATCGTCCTTGGTAAGAACGGCATTGCCTAGTAATTTAGCAAACCCTGCACAACATTTTTGATTAAAAGGAAGTTATAATGTGCGGAACTTGACTTTTTGATTAAGCATGCCGAATGGGGAGAAATCATGTGTTAACATGAATGTGATAAAAATGCAAACTTTTATTTAGACAAATTTAAGCTTAAACACTAAAAGAAATAACTTGACAGGTGTGGTTTTATTTCCTATGGTAAGAAAGACTTTCAATTCTAAATAGATACATCTGCTAAAAAATAATTTAATTAACGTATAGATGACCTCAAAGCAAGGACTAAAATCCACACTCTTAATTTTTATATCACAGTGATTGGCGTCTACAACTCATCAGCAGAGTCACTATGGCTGCAAGCACAACACATGCTCACACACACACAGCGCATGTGAATTGTTTCTTGAGCATAGGTACAGGTGGGCTGGTTCTCAATCACACACACTTACCCAATCCGGCCTCTACAGCCAGTGCAGTTTGTGTGCAGTCCTGCACTCAGGTGGAAACTTCAAAGCACGTACGCCACACTCTCACAGCAACAGACACAGAGCAGGTAGGCACCATCTGCATTCTTAGTCTGTTTATTTATTCACCAGAAACGGCAATCACAGCTGACCTGTGAGAAGAAATAACAGTATTTATTATTTATCATGCCAAACTAGTTGAGTTAAAATGATCGTAAACTTAAATTTGGCAGAGAATTGATCCAGAGTCAGTGTTAAGATTGCATGGGTATTTTTTTCAAAGGGCACGAAATGGACAAAAATTTGAGTTTAGTCCTAAAGACCAGTCATCCTCCCCCGAAAAGTGAATGCTATTCCTTGTTTCCTGTTGCTGTCAGACACAGATCAGGAAAGAGTCATGTGAGAAGCGATAAATCTAGTCTGATAAGTTTTTGGGGTGTTAGAGGAAGGGCTGAGTCAGGATATGGGTGACACTCGAGCTGCTTTAGGGAGGACAAGTCTCAAGCTTTAAATGAGCGCGAAAAATGTTGAGAGAACATGCTTTAATCTAAGAAAACACTAGACTCGAATGACCCACAAGCACAAAAACATTCGGCTGTTTTTTAAACTAATATAAGGGTGTATTTTTTTCCATCTACTGAATTTCATACTTAAAAATAGATTTACAAGTATATTTGTGTAACCACAAATATAATTATCTTGTAATGTATGTATTGAGAAGTAATTTTTTGTTTTTTAACAAGCAATAATGCATGCTGTTCAACTTTTAGACTGTAATAGGGAATTTTCTTGGAACAGCTGAACGAGCATAAAACATAATGTTGCATAAACATTCCACGGTAATTTGTTTCTATTAATCGTCAACTAATACAATGCTGTTGTCACGTATTCCGGTGACATTAAAAATGTCAACATCTCGGTTTTCGATGTGTGCTTCGGGCAAAGATTAACGGAGCATGGCTAACAGTCCTTATGCTAGTAATAAAGTGGCACTTTAAGCAATGTGGAAAAGTCCTTACAAGGTAACCAAACAGCTTAGTCCTCATTTCAATTCCTCTTCAATCTCTGAGATTTAACTAACATGATTGCAAATAAAATAAATGTACTGCACCTGTAACCTGCACGTGCCATCTTCCAAGATCTTTGCTCGTATTAAAAGCTTTACGTAACATTAAACCTTGGGAGCTTGTGTTGGAACAAGTAAAACTTTAGCTAAATAAAGTGCCTCTAACTTCCTGGGAACCGAGTAACTGAAGGTCATTATGGGTGAGACAGGGCCCAGGGCAAAGAAGTTCTGCTCCCCACATACAGGGTGGTTTCGTGTCACTGAACAGTGTGTATCTGCATGGACGTTATTTGCTTTAAGTGGGCAATGGGCATGTAATAGTCTTGTAAAGCCCTTGAGCAGTGCAGGAAACAAAGCGGAGGTAAGCTGAACTGGGACTCCGACATTTAGAACATTGCCATATGTCCCACATGAGCAGTTTATGCATATGACCGTCTCCCCTAGCTGATCGTGAGAGATCAATCTGAGATGATCGCACACAATGAGAAGCTGCACTTTAGACAAGTATCTTATAGAAATGACAATGACTGTGGCTCTAATGATCGCTTCTAAACCCAGAGCAATGTGCTCTGTGACAATCAAAAAAAGTTTGCAGACCAGACACACTAGCATTGATGCATGCAGCATTTCACTATTTAGTACACAGTGAAGTTTATCTCTGAATTAATGTGGTGGCCAGGTCAAAACAGTAAACATAGCAGAGAAGAGGGCTGTTTACCTTTAAAAAAACACACTTACAATAGTGCTTGCGCCACAATGATTTGATAAAACATTGGCATCCTTTACTTGACCACATGATCCAGTAGCAGTGTCTGTCATGAGAGACGGTCATCTGAAGGACAAAGCAAAATTACACGACTTTAGTATGTTGTCTGAATCCTTGTTTATTTCCACACAGTGTTTGACACAAAAGTGACCTGTATAGTAAATTGAGAAAATATCTATGGAAGCACAAGATGCGGTTTATGAGAAGCTGGTTCTGTCTTCTCAGTAACTTTAAATAATGCAATGAGTAAATTATAACAGACTTTTCATTTTATGTCATAACAAAATCATATGATATTACATGTTACACTGAACAAGGAATGAAGCTTCAAGCTTTCACACACACATATTCAAGTTTCAAAAAAGATGCAAATAAATGCTATACTTGTGTGATATATTGCATGTCATACAATAGCTTTGTGTGGTAAAGATAAAACATTTCTGAAATTAATAATCTCCAGCAGGCTGTTAAATGCTGCTCAATTCAGGAACAAATTATGCAGGGCAATTCGTGAACAAATGATAACAGTTTTTGTGAATCATATTAACAAATGTATTAAAAATTAAGAATGTTACATTCATGCATTGGATATCACTAATTTAGCAACCATGGAAAATGGTTCATTGGTTCCTTTCCTTTTATGTTCTGCAGAAGAAAGAAAGGTTAACAACATGAGGGTGTTTGAGGTGAACTATTCCTGACCTTTAATACATTTTAGGGCCCTTAACTGTGATAAATTACCTGGGTATCAGTTCTAATTGAGCTATCTGAAGAGGCCATTGTAAATGTTGCTATCCTGGAACACTGTAAATGGTTTATGCACAACGATTGTCGTTAAGACATATTGGGCATGATAGGAAGTGATGATGTGTAATTGGTAATGTTTGTGATACAGAGACTGCTTTGTGACCCACTCTAAATGCCACAACACGACTGTAAAACTCACAGTTCAGTATTCATGCTTTCAAGTTTACTATCAAATAAATCCATGTCTCAACGCAATAAATTTATTTTAAATGCTTTATGGTTTGCATTTTGGCCAAACGTATATTAACAAATCTAAATCATAAATTTGAACTTGCTTTTGTGGCTGTCATTTTGTTGGAGCAAGAATGTGTAATTTTTCTTGGTTAAAAAACTTTCTCCTTTCTCAGTTTATTTATGCAGATATTATTATTATTATTATTATTATTAAGTATTCGACAAGTATAAATAAGTAACTAAGTATTCTGGTAAGATGGTGCACAGAAATTACACTCTTCACGCTTAAGGTCTAAATGGACAATAGTAATAGTGGAAATGGAGTTTGCAGTTGTAATTGCATAAACTTATGGCATTGTTCTGGCACGTATCTGCATTGTTTTTTCACACAAACATTCAACAGAGACAAAACCACAGGGCCTCTTCCTTTTGTATCCCACAGTTCACAAGAGAAGATATTGGATGACATTTTGACTATTTCACATGATTACAGAAATATCAATCCATAATCTAAGTGGAACCTGCTGCCCAGTATGGCTGGGTGGAGTATAGCGATCAGTTCAGAGGATGCTCACTGGTTTGGCTGTAATAGATCAGTCCACTGCCAAAAGTTCTCCCAATGGAAAGCTTCCATTCCCTTTTCATTTACCTACTCAGGCTGTTGCAGTTCAGAGATGCTTCCTTTAATGGTTAATGGAGAAAGCGCAGGGCTCCACCCAGATAACAGCCTCTTGCATTCCTGGCTGAGCCCCCTTACCCTGCAGTAAGAAAACACCAAGCTCTTTATCAATGCGGAAATCAGAGAGAACAAAAAAGAACACTTCACCCAAGCAGAAAACTCAGTCATCATGCCACTAAAAGTTTCAACTTTTTTTATTTTATTTTATTTTCTACAAATTGGGTTTGGGTTAACTATTGCATAAAGAAGATTTAATTTAACCAGTGTAAATATTAGACAAATTTAACACTCAATTTAAAGATGCAGTCCACAGTTTTTCCTCTGTCACCATCTCTGTTTGCAATCTGCAATTGCAGTCATTCGCGGAATTATCAACTGTACGTGAGTTGTAGTTCGACATGGCACAGCGCGGATGAACAATGTTTGAGGAGAGTGTGCAGCTGTCAATCACCACGCCGGTGTCAATACTGGCATTCAGAATCACAGATTATACTTTTTTGAAGTATGACCAACATAATCATTTTCACCGGAAAATGTCATCTGAACAAGTAAGTAACATCCACTTTTGTTCTGGTTCAGACATTGCAGCAAATCGCGCTGATTAAATCTAACAATCGCTTATCACGCAAAACCGTGCAAATTATACTTTTGTTCTCAAATTGTTAATGTTAACAACGTCAGCATTGCGTGACTACATGTATTGTCCTTCCGATCATGGTTTTCGCATGGGTCCGGTTGCAGTCTCTTTTTTTTCTGTAGCTTTTTGCATTTTACAGCGGGTGAATCTGTTGTCACTGGTGATTGTCGTTTGAACCTTTCTGGATCCGCCATCAAATTGATAAGTTTAATTATATGAAGTGCTGTGAGAAAAGGCTATAAATCTCCACCTCCAACATCCTCACATGCAATATAGCCTACTAGCCGAGACTTCTTAATGTGTATGTGACGTAATGACGCAAAGACATGCTCGAATCTCCCACGGAAATCCGCCAGTACCACTGAAATTAAAAACATTACAAGCTTACCGCTTTGAATCGAGCTACGGCAAGCAGATAGCGTTGAACACTGGCCTGTTATGTATTTTCTCAAATATGTATTTTGGAAAAAATTTTACCCAAAAAAAGCTACGGACTGCAGCTTTAAATGATGAACAGCTAAACATATTTCTGACATTCTGAACATTGGTAATGTTAAACACCATACAAAACCCATTTACTTCCACAACCTAAAGTATTTATGAGTGAAAGTAGATGTTCAGTGAGGGGAACAAATTGTAGATCAAGACTTTGTTATACATCAGGAACTGATGATATCATGAAAAGTGAGTGTTACAGGACATATCAGGATGGAGCCAGGTGGTTGGAGGGCAGGGACTGAAATAAGAGGTATTGGTTATATATATATGCATCAATTTATGGCACATACAGTACATTTAAAATGTAATATTTCAATATCAGAACTCTAGTCTTTCAACGCTTCACAGTAGCAAGTAACAAAATTAGTGGAGGTGAAACAACAGGTCTGATGATAAATGAATAGCATGAGATTTAAATTACACTCTGTACTTAAATTACGTACAAACACATGTAAAAATTAGCAACCCAAGCCAAGCTTACGAAGAAAGAAGAACTAAAAAGGCAACCGAGAATAGAAGATATTAGATTTCTCTAAGCACAACTGCTACACAATGCGGCTACGTTTCTAAGAATCCCACAAACTGGAAAGATCACAATGGTTTGTTGCAATGAGGTTTGCATCTCTAGGCAACCAATCTATTATGATAAACTGTATTGACACTGGGCAAAGGGAACGCTGAAAAAAAGAATTACCAATGATAAACATTCCCAGATTGCCATCTTAAAATAGATCCGTGAAGCCAAAACGTACCAGTCAAACCAACATCCAACAAAAATTCTGATGAAACGCATGAATGAAGTTCTGACAAAAAATCCACAACTGGAAAAAAAATATAGAAAAATCTTTTTCTTTCTTAGTATAGAAAAGTTGTCAGTTACACAGCAGTAAGAGAGACAAACACAAATAATTGAATGGCAAGATTTTTTCAATGACTGTAAATGCCAGTATAAAAAAGCTGGCTCATCCTCCTTGTCCAAAATAGCATGTTCCCTTAACACTGAAATAGACTCTGTTTACACGTTGTTCATTTGGATGGAGGCTGTGTTTCACTTTCCAGTGCTCAGCTGGAAGTACAGTACATGCTTTGATTTAAATGCTTCCCTGTCCTTTATCAAAGTATCTGTTCACAGTCCACTCCATGTTAAACACAGACGTTCCTATTATGGTGGTGTGGGAAATGTCATCATTTGTGATGGATCTATGTGGTTAGGTGTGCGAAAGCGAGTGCATGAGAAATCATGGGTGTTGTGTGTGTGGGCAGAGAATTTTCTTCACCAGGGGCAAAGTTAGTCTGGTCATTATTACTCGCAGATATGTATTTACATAGCCTTCCATTCATAAATGTAATGTGTGTGTTTTATGTGCATGGGTGTTCATGTTTGCGCTTGTGCGTAAAACCGCAAACAAAAGTCCGTACATCATCCAACTCAAGAGGGGAAAGTCCACGGCGTAGTGTTTCTGTTTAGCGCTGACACAAACTATGTTCAAAAACAGACAAAAATGTCTACCGTTATACAGGCCATGAAGTGTCTAAACCTGTTCCAGAACATCTGTTTGCATAACTAAATTCTGTGCAAACATTTTAATAAGCTATAGCTAGAATTTCTTCACAACAGGGAAAATATAGAGCAACATGCTTTGACTTGAGGTAAAAGGGGAAGGCATCTGTCACCTGGTGTCTCACAGAACTGCATGCACATATGTATTTGACACCCAGTCTAAGCTTTAAAGCCAGATTTGTTTCTCCCCCTTCTCCTTCTGACCCCCCATTTTAGAACTTTAAGCAGGGTACAATGTGGATTATGTCAAAATATCCGGTGCCTGTTCTGCTCGAGGATTCCATATGGTGTCCTCAAGTTGAGCTTGTGTTAAGTCATCTCCATAAAATGGCCAAGCCACTGACCGCAACCCTTTTCTTGTTCCACACATCACCACCCAGCCTTAAAGTTGGCCCTAACACAACTGCGCTTGGTGCTTATGACCAAGAGACAAAGTATAGTGGTGTTTAAAAAAAAAAAGGATCTCGTAAAGGTTTGCAAATACTACATTTAGCATTGTGTACTAAAACACAATACCACACTGTGGGTAAGCCTTATTTACATCTTATATCAACAAAAACATCCAATTCAAGCCATATTTTACAAGATAATATTTACTGATAAACCATGCAAACAAAAAGCCAATCTGCCACCTGAAAAATGTAACTATTCCACAGAAAAATAAAACAGGTAAAAATCAGAAGTCAATTTATTTATACTGTAGGTATTTAGATGTCCAAAACCCTCATCAAAATCCATTGAATTGTCAGAGGCACGCTCGACTACATGGAATACAACATTTTAAATGCCACCCATAACAGTTACTGTAACAAACAAAGATGAGTTTAGTGTAAATGAAACATTAGTTTAGTGCAAAGAAATGGATCAAATCATGTGTTTTTGTAACAGTGTTGTGTAAGCACTGTAAAGGCCCGTTCACACCAAGAATGATGTCTATAAACACCTATAACGATAACTATATTAGTGTCCACACCAGCGGACGATATCATTCTGTTTATTCTAAGCTCGTGCTGCAGTTATGCCATCTGCCAGTTTTAAACACTTGAGATCTATAAAGTCTTGTGTATTCTGATTGGCTGTCACTGTTTTTATCATTCATCAGCTGGAAAAAAAAAATTGTGAAAGTGATTCAAACTATAAACTACTGCCGTTATCGTTAGCAAAAATATAGCTTTGTTGACTGCCATTCTTTAGCATTTAGTATGATTTTTAGAACTATATCTTTATCAGCCATGAAACGTATACATCTATGTGGTCAAAAAGACTCAGAATCTTAATGATGCCTTTAGGGGATTCGCCAAAATCATTGTCAATATCTTTAATGCCTTGTATATTGATTTATCATTTTAGGCTGAGATTTAAGAATGCCCTGAGAGACCATGCATTTTTTTTTTTTTTTATGTATGTGCATTACTATTTTCTGTCTTATTTTCTCAGCACAACAAAAGTTGTTTTCCATGATCTCATGACAAAAAAAACAAAAAAAAGTTTGTTGCTTACCATTTCTTTGGTCAGCCACAAACTATTTAATCGGTGTCTGTCAAACTTCATTCTATAACCGTGTAGACGTCTGATCCCTTGAGTTGGCTGGAAATTAAATTGACCACGTTCAGAATCACTATTGCGTCTACAACGATAAAACGGTCTCAACTATAAAACTTCAAGTTTCGGACATTTTTTGTTTTACATTGATGTGAAAATATCCACCCATCCATCTATCTATCTATACACAATCTCAAGTAGTGATCACAACAATATAAGACAGTAAAAAATACGGTAATAATAATGCATGGCCTCTTAGGGCTTCTGTAGTGATGTGATCTGTATATATTTGCATGATTCTTCCGGTTAATGTAAGTGGAGTGCTATGGGTAACTGTGAATCTGACTTAGGATTTCTCTCATTTCTAGAATAAGGGAGGATGAACCCAGACATGGTGCAGTATTCCGGAGTGAAGTGCAGTGACGACATTCGTAGTGTGCTCACAGACGACAACTATATCTCCAAGAAGAAACGATATGTAAGAAAAGATGGGAGCTGTAACATGGTGGTGCAACACGTTCCAGAGAATTGGCTTCTCTGGGTCACTGACATCTTCACCACCCTGGTGGAGATCCGCTGGAGGGTCATGTTCTTGACATTTGCTCTCTCCTACATTTTATCATGGCTCTTTTTTGGAATTTTGTTCTGGATCATTGCGCTGGCCCACGGCGATATGAAAGACCCCAACAATGAGCCATGTGTTTATGAGGTTCGAAGTTTTACAGCTGCTTTTCTATTCTCATTAGAGACCCAAACCACCATTGGTTACGGCTTTCGGGGCATGTCGGAGAACTGCATGATCGCCATCATCGTAGTTACCATCCAAGATGTCATCAGTGTCTTCATTGACACTTTTGTCATCGGCATTGCCGTCGCCAAGATGGCATCTGCCCGTAAGAGAGCCCAAACAGTTGGGTTCAGCAATTGTGCAGTGATCAGCTTACGTGATGGTCACCTATGCCTGTCGTGGCGGGTCGGGGACTTCCGAAGGAACCACATGGTAGAAGGGACAGCTCATGCACAGCTGATACAGCACCTGGCACACAGCACAGGGAAAGTTGATGTTACATACAAAGACCTCAACATTGAAGAGAACAACATAATCCTGGCCACCCCAACAACCATAGTTCATAAAATCAGTCCTGGCAGTCCTCTATACAAGGTGAGCTTGCAGGACCTGAGGAAGGAGAGCTTTGAGCTGGTGGTCTCTTTCACCTACACAGACGACTGCACGGGCATCCTTCACCAGACACGCACATCCTACACTCCAAGCGAGATTCTGTGGGGCCAGCACTTTCAAGAGATGATCAGGGTCACCCGCAAGAACTACAGAGTGGACTACGCCCTGTTCAACCACACAGTTAAAGTCCTGGTCCCAGAATTAAGCGCAGAGGAGTATGACCTAAAGAAGTACTCTCAACAGCCAAAACACAAACCACTCCACATAAGTTCTCCAACGGCAGCTGTGAAATTGGTTAATGGGAATAGTCTTGAGGCAGAAAAAGCATCCACAAGCAGTGCTGTCCAAGAACACGAGCTTTAACAGTGGCCTTAATACATCCTGACTCTGCTATAGCACTTTGAAATGAGGCTTCCTCAAAGGCATCTAGTGTAAGAAACAGGGCACTTATATATTAGATCTAGACTTACAGGTGTGCTGTCTGTCAGTTAAAAGAAAGATCTTAAAAGGCCCTTCTAATAGTATCCTGGACAAATAATGGAATATCACATTAAAGCCGTGTAGGTACTTTGGTTTCGACGAGAAACCATTTAGAGCACTACTTTTAAAGTAATATAAAATTTGTGTTTGAATAGTATTTTAATTATGTTCTATATTGCATGTACTATTTAGCAGCTTTGCACAAAACTCAATATCTCTTTGTACAAAATGCACACACATCTACAGATATCACAGATGCAGTAAAGATTTGATGTGTATTACAGACTCCTCTATGACTTTGAAGGTTCTTTAATATTCAGATATGTAAAAAAAACAATTCTTGATTAAATTATGACCCCAAAACCTTGACCTACATAAGAGGCAATGGATCAATTATGATGACAGTGACATTAACCTGACCAAACTGTGGTCAGTCAGTGTATCTCTTTGGCATTAGCTCAGGAAGTGCAGAACATTGTTCCACCTTATTTTGTAAAGTGGTTAACCTTTCCGTCCAAACTACTAATAAAATGTTTTGGAAAAAGAGCCCCAGTGACAATTTTCAATATTAACACAGCATGCATCCACTTACCCAAAGAACAATCTAACGAGTGATAAATGTTACAGTCTACGATCTATGACCACCCACCCGATCGATAGATCGAGTATATATTAAACAAATTGATTATGCAACAACAAAGATGACTAAGATTTTTAGAGAAAAAATTATTTGTTATTGTCATACAAATAATTTAGCATGTAAGAACAGCTCAAGGTGTCCTCTTCAAGACAGACCAGGACTTAGAACAGTGGCATGTATGGTCTCAGAGATATTAACAAAAAACATATGTAGTATGTAGTAAGTCTACTTACTACAATGAATAAAATTGCTGGGTTTTGGGAGGTTTTCCTGAAAGAGTGAAGTCTCCAGCCCTCCACCTTGTGGTTGGATGCAGTGCTGTCCAAGCATCGCCTTAAATTAGGCTGAAAGGTAAACAGAGGCCGGACAGCTCACGTATCACGTACCACTAACCCTAACCCTATAAATAGTCTGTATTATTTATAGACTTGAACAAGAAAGTAACTAAAATAAGCACTTTGCAACAGCTTCACAAATAAAAGTTTAACACGGCTCATTACTTATCACAAGTAAGCAATGTGTGACACGCAGCAGCCAGGAAGGGCAAAGGCCTGTGGAACACTTACTGCTGGGTTTTCATTGGAACACTTATAAAGAAATGAGAAACATTCATCTGATTAAACAATACATGATCATTAATCTCTTTCACAAGGGTCTAATTCCCAACAATACAAAAAAATTCATTTTATAAGATGCTGGAAAAAAAAGAGTAAAGCTGTGGATACTATGAATCTTAGACTTATACTATTTATTGATCATATTTCATAATAGCAAATCCCAGAATAACACGTTTCAAAACTGCATGACTTCAAAGTTTTGGTCAATGCAATAATATAGACTAAAAGGCCACAACACTCTTTCATGTTAAATTCTTTTATACAGCATTTGTTTAGTGGAACAAAATATGTTTATAAAGAAGTATTTGGCTTAAAGATAAATGGTATCCATATTGCATTTGGTCTCACTATCCACACGTGAGACATCTAAAGTGCGATTTCTAGCATGTTTGTTGTGAAAATAAGTTCCATAAAATCACAAACTAAACTGAAAGTCTTATTTGAGGGATTGGTCGTTTTTTCCCAAAGGTGATTATTTGAAAACTAGATGCTTTTCATAGTTAAATCTCTGAGGTCAATCTCGGAATTACACAATTGTTTTCAGTGGAGTTGACTTTACTGGAATTTCCACAGCGAAACCTGTCGATTTTTCTCCCGCCCAAACAAGTTTGGCTTTTGTCGTCCTGGGTCGCTAACTATGGATGGAGACTTGTTTTCGCCAGAATAAAAGATAAATGAGGTAAGTTAATTGCAACTTTTTGTCTCACAATTCTGACTTTTTTCTTTGCAATTGCGAGTCTATAACGTGCATCTTGCAATTCTGACTTTGAGATATTCAGATAAGTCGAGATATAAAGTCGGTGCTATAAAATCAGAATTGTGAGATATAAACTCGCAATTGCGAGGAGAAAAAAGTCCTTTTATAAAATAAAAAACTTTTTACTCCGAATTGTGAGTTTAAATCGCGCAATTCTGACGTTATAACTCAGAATTGTTAGTTTTAAAGTCGCAATTGTGAGATACAAAGTCGCAATTTATCTTTCAAAAATGTTTTATTCTGTGGCGGAAACAAGCTTCCATAGCTAACTGATGTTTTCACGTTGCGATTTTATTTATGACTTGTAAACAGGTAATGACCGTTTGTTTTGTCGTAGTAATCTCATTGAGAAAATCGTACTGTTTGCTAAAGTTTAACTTACCTCAGTCAAACTCGACTTGTGTTTATCAGCGTCTATTTAACTTAACGCATTCTGACAAACGTTAACGCCACCTTCACTGCCACCTTCACTGGCAGTTGAAATTAGATCCGAAACGACCGGAAGTCATTCATTTCCTATGGAGATTCGCAGACCGCATGCGAATGGGCCCGAAGCGGGTCCGAACAAGTGCGGTGCGAAGAAAATCGTGTCGGTTGGTCATCCGGATGCGTTCAAAAAATTGAACTCCTGCGAAAAGCTACGGACGGTTCCTATCCGACAATTCCAGCGGAAGCGTTGCTATGGTAAGTTACTGATAAACAAACCTGAACTCTTAACTTTTAATAAACGAAATAATGATTTTATAACGATAAGTTGTCGTGTCATTTGTTTATTTTCATGATTTTATAACGTTATTAGGGCAGTTAATACATCGAACTATTGACATTATAGCTAGCTGCTACCATTATATCACATTTAGCCGACCTGACATGTCAACGTCCTGATCCTCCACGCAGCAGCCTTCCTATTTATGTCTCTATAACCCTGAGATCATACAGAATTGTACATTCTGACACTGACAGAATCAACCTCTCTAATAACCTCTCCGCCTATTTTGTTGTAACGTTACTCGCTTCGGACGCTTTTCACGGTGTAGTACGACGGTCGCTGGGGGCGCATTGCGTATCACGGAGCTGATTTCAACTGCCAGTGTGAAGGCGGCGTAACTGTGGTTGTTACTGAAAGTGTTGTTTGAAAACAATGTTGAAACACATACTTCTGACAAAGCACACATACTTTTTAGACACCCGCAACCTTTTGTTTTGGCTTCCTTGGAGGGGATTCAAGCCTTAAATCGCACGCTGCTGTTCTCTATTTCATTTTCTGGATGAGTGGAACTGTTGTTTTATCCGCGCGTGAAACTCTCCCTCTCGTCGGATTGGCCGGGTTTAAGAGAGGGGGCGTGACTACCCGGTGCGTGTTGTTTAAATGGGTTTGAAGCCTAGAAGAAACAGCACATGAGTTACCGCACGCCGCATACAAGAAGAGAAACGTGGAGATTGCTGTTCTTATACTTCATATCAAATGCTATTAATATATTACGTGGAGAGAACAAGATCAATGAGAAGACAGTGTGGATAGTAAAACCATTCGTTGGATATGTATATATGAGAACTGTTTCGTGTTCATTTACAAATGGTAAGGTCATACATATTATTTGCTGAAATGTTTTGTTATTGTTTGCCATTGTAAATAAATTTTGTCTGTTTGACGATACGAGGTGTTTTGTGCTGTACATTTGAACTTCATTTCGTTAAGAATGATCTCGGAGATCTCAGTTATATTTGACTTTTGATAACAGACAATCTAAGCATAGTTTGTGAACATTATTGAGATCTCTGTCTATTACAATTCTATTGGAAACCTGATCTCAGAAAAAGCATAAAAGAAAAGACCTGATCAAAAAGTCGCAGTTTGAATATTATTGCTGTCTAGGAGAAACACTTAAGTTGAGACTGTAAAGAGTTTTCACTTGTGATCTTTCTATGATGAGGATTTGTTAATTAAAGTTCATTTCTGACCTTCAGGCACATGCCACTACAATGAAAGATATGAGAGTGTGATTTCTATTTTCATTTTCTTTTCTCTGAAGACAAATACACAAGGTGACACAGAATCTTAATTGTCTTATTACTTTAAGCACTTCTTAAGAAGTCATTTAAAAGAAAGAAACTGAGAAATAAAGTTTAGGGAATATCTTTTCCTCCCACACCTGTTGACATCTCCATATGACAGACTTCACCCGCATGACAGATTTGCCTTATAAAACATATGGGGTTTAGTGCTGCAATGTGCATTGCTGCATGAAACACGTGACTAATTGTTATATAGCCTAGTATTGTTTTAAACTGAGCTCACTGTTGCTAAGTGTGCGTTTGTCTAATATAATATATTTGGAGCACAGCTGCGCTCAGCAGTTGTCAGGCGTCAGTCGGCCGACAGACACGCAGATCCTCTTTTCTGCCTTAAACACTCAGAGACTTTCAATTGGCAGCTAAATTGGTGCTTAACTTATTTGTCAGGACATGCACACCACATAGTGTAAACTGTTAACAGAGATAATAGAGCAAAAGGAATTTCCCTAAAATATGCACCCATGTTTTAAAAATATTAATCCTAGTTTGATCATTCAAAAGAATGTAGACTTTTTATGTAACATTTTCCATTGGTCCTCACTGGTCCACGCCATCAAAATAAACATCTTTCCTGGATATAAACACGGTCATATTATGTTTCATGTAAGAAATAATGGCATCTATCAACCTGCTCCTTATCTGAATGTCTGCCTGGCCAAAAACGGTCTTTAGTAAAAGACAAAATGTTAAACCAAAAGAAATAAACAGCTTACTTTTGTTCTAGATGGCAAACATTTGTTCACTACTAAATTAATTTCTGTTTTCAATACAAATATATTCTCATGCTCTCTCTCAAATTGTTTGTCATTCGCTTTTACTCGCTCTCTTTTCTCTCTCAAACCCTTCTGCACTCTGTGCTTCTGCTAAATAAGATAAAATAGGACCTTTCTTTTTAGTTATGGTTGCTAGGAACATTGAGGGCAGAATAGAAGCTTTAATGAGTGTTTTAGCGCTCCTCAGGGAATTGTCACAGGGCTGTCATTATACTACTGAGAGAGAAGATGAGGTCCCACAAGACAAGCTCTCAAGTCAACAAGCCTTGTCTCAGTCCCTGCTCTGCACCCTACTGAAAACCAGTCTTAGCTTGTTTTTACCTTCGCTGATGTTTAAGCAATAGTTCAGAATGTTATGTACTTTGAGAAAGGAATTAAGTGGGGCACAAGAATACATTTGATCAGAATGCATGCCTTTTGCCGCTGACTAAACGAGTCTTTCCCTTTTTAAAACACTTGAAATGTCAATAATCCTTTAGGGAACTGGTCTTATTGTATGGCGCTGTTTGTTCATGCAAAAGATCAGCTGTTTTAGCTTTTGACATGGAGTATTTGTGACGACATTCTACTCTTTAAAAGCACTTATCAGTGTTCAATACTAAAAATATGAAACCTATTAAATATACAGAAGGTACTGTAATTGTTCTGAGTAGACGCCTCCATTGGCTAGATGAGTTTTTGCCAATTTAAATTAGTGCATTGGTAAGAGACATACATGACTGAACAAAGCAATTTTCCATTCACCCATACCCTGATTAGCACAGTATGTGAAAATGGTTATTATTAATGGTCCTGTGGCCAATTACACTATATAAGAGAGCACATAAACAGACAGGTTTCCATTGCCATCAAGTAATGTGGGGCACTGCCTGGTTAAATATCATTGTATTTATTAAAATTACAAATGGACTTTTTAAAAAATGTATTATTAATTGACAAAGGTTTTGGTGCAGTTGGTGATTGAAATTATGACATGATGAAAAAATATTGGATGTTGCCCAAGAAAAAAATAAGTCACTTGCAGAATAATCTTTGTCAACATTGGGTAATAAAACTGATGATCAGTAATAAAAAATAAGTTGGGAAAAAAACCTGACGATCAAGCAAAACAACCTTTACTATTTACTTCACAGCCTCACCGAGCTAATGATTTAGAAAAGTCTGACTTGGGTTCTGTTATTTTGACCATTTTGGTCTTGTTGGCTAAAACTGCTGAGTTTTTTTTTTCTCAGTCTGAAAGGAATGGTCAGGGTCCTCTTAAGTTTCAAAGTATGAGTTTTTGATTAAGCACATACCATTTATCAAAGTTAGTATTATTTGATGTGATACTAAATTCACTGGGAAATGTTAACATTATGATTTAATCAGTATAGAAACGTATTAGTTCAAGCTGAGACTTGCATGAGAATGCGTGAGAATTATGTGCATCACGTTGGTCTGAGAGACACGTGTGCTTTTAGAGCCAAAGTAAATTTTTAGTGATTATGCTAATTTAGCAACTGAGACTGAAACAAATTTTCAGTGAGAATGTTGAGTTTACAGTCTGTGCCAATTAACATTAATGTGTATCTTGTTTCCTGTTTTTGATAGGACATTTGATCGATGATATCACCAGAGCAGATGCGAACGGAGTGATCGCCCCATCCTTGGCCCTTTCTGTCAATCAAAAGGTCCAACTGGAGCAAAGAGACGCCTCCTGCGTCCGGCTCTGAACAGCCCCACCATTTCCTGCTTGTGTTGGTCCCCGTGAGTGTTTCAAAACTGTTTCTCCAACGCTTTTTCCAGAAACTAAGACTGTTTTCCAAAGCAGAAACAGCACAGACCTCCCAGACTGAGGTGATGGGAAGTGTGCGGGCCAACCGCTACAGCATTGTGTCATCAGAGGAGGACGGAATGAAGTTGGCCACTGCTGCGGTGCCAAATGGGTACGGTAACGGGAAGAGCAAGGTTCTCACCCGTCACCAAACCCAGAGCAGGTTTGTCAAGAAAGATGGTCACTGCAACGTGCAGTTCATCAACGTAAGCGAGAAGAGCCAGCGATATCTGGCCGACATCTTCACCACGTGCGTTGACATTCGTTGGCGATGGATGTTCGTTATCTTCTGCTTGGCCTTTCTGCTGTCGTGGCTATTTTTTGGATGTATCTTCTGGCTGGTCGCAATATTCCACGGAGATCTGGAGAATGGCAGTCCCAAATGTGTCTCCAACGTCAGCACCTTCACGGCTGCCTTTCTCTTCTCCATCGAGACGCAGACCACTATCGGCTATGGCTATCGCTATGTTACAGACGAGTGCCCCATAGCAGTGTTCATGGTTGTGTTTCAGAGTATAGTCGGCTGCATCATTGACGCCTTCATCATTGGTGCTGTCATGGCTAAGATGGCAAAGCCCAAGAAGAGGAACGAGACGCTGGTGTTCAGCCACAATGCTACGATGGCCATGAGGGACAATAAGCTGTGTCTGATGTGGAGGGTGGGCAACTTGCGCAAAAGCCACCTGGTAGAAGCCCACGTTCGGGCTCAGCTCCTCAGATCTCGCACCACAGCCGAGGGAGAGTTCATCCCTCTAGACCAGATGGACATCGACGTGGGCTTTGACAGTGGCATTGACCGCATCTTCTTGGTGTCACCAATCACCATCGTCCATGAGATCGACGAGGACAGCCCTTTCTATGACATGAGCAAACAAGAACTGGAGAACTCGGACTTTGAAATCGTAGTTATCCTGGAGGGCATGGTGGAGGCCACAGCCATGACCACCCAGTGCCGTAGCTCCTACGTGGCCAGTGAGGTCCTGTGGGGACACCGCTTTGAGCCCGTCCTCTTTGAGGAGAAAAACTATTACAAAGTAGACTACTCTCGCTTTCACAAGACCTACGAAGTCCCCAGCACCCCATTGTGCAGCGCGAGGGACCTTGCTGAGAAAAAATATATCCTATCCAACTCAAATTCTTTTTGCTATGAGAATGAGGTGGCCCTTTCAAACAAAGAGGAGAAAGAGGAAGGGAACGGGGACAGCCTGGGCCCTGGCGGGACAAACACGGACACTAGCTCAGACTCTGACCACAGCCAGGCCACCGTTCCCTTAGAACCGCGGCCTCTACGGCGGGAATCCGAAATATGACTGTGCAGAACTAAAGGGAAGGTTTAACAGACACCTCTTCATACAGGCACATTGAGCTGAACTGAGCCCCTCGGCGAGGCAGACTCGAGCTAACGGTACAGTTGCGAGGAGGAATCGACAGAGAAACTGTACAAGTGTGTTCTTACGAATATGCATGGTTAAATAAAACACAGCATAGAGGCACTGCACAGCTAATGAAGAATGCACATCAAGGGAGGAGAAGAGAGAGTTTCCCAATTAGGCGACACTACCTTTTTAGACCGTTGCTTCTGAATGACATGAAGCAGAGACGTTTGTAACTGGGTGGCAAAACTTGAAAATGAGCAGGCATGTGTCCATGTGCAGTTGTCCAACAAAGTAAGAACAATTCAGACCAATATAGTAGACTGATGCTGCTACCAAAGTTGATAATATCATTATTTGTGGGGATAGAAAATTTACATACAGATATTTAATTCTGTTCATTTAATTAGGCAATTAATGTAATAATAGTTAATTGAAATAACATCATACAAATGAGGGGAAAAAACACAGCAAAGAGTGTTAGTCAATGTCTTAAGTATCATTAAAAAGTCCTGTTCCTACCATCTAGTTAATTATTCCATTATCCCCTCTTTTCCTTTTCTATTTGAGTCTGCTGGTCTTTGTGTGAGCCACGGGTATTTCTGGAACAGTCTTGCGGGGGGCTTAGGTGGGGGACCTCTATTTGGGAAAATAGACAACTCAGTGAATGTTCTTTTTTTAGAAGAAACATTAAGTTGGAAGCCCTCCGCAGTACATTTCAGGTTATCTGAAAAGAAAAACGCACAGGACCATGCCTGTTTGTTGCGATATAACGGACAGGGTCTTTAGATCAGTATCAGAATGAGAATCACAGTCGTCATGTCCACAGGGACAAAGAGAGTGAACGTGTTAATGAATGTCTTTCTACAAGTGCTGCTATGTTGCATATTATATAGAGTTTTAGACTTAAACCAAAGAGTATTCAAAATGATCTTTCATAAAGAATGCATCAAATTATTTTATTAGACGTAGGACAATAGGACAAGTCATGACGTGGAGTAAAAATATATATATTTGTAAGTGAAAATAAATGTTTTTTTTGTTTGCTTACGCACATACTATATGGTTTATTTTTATTAATTATTTTCTTATTCTAAGCCAAATAAAGACTTGGAAATAAGAGAGCTACAGGTTAGCTTACCTTATTTTCAAACCGCTACTCCCACCTTTTCATCCCATAACTTCAGTGTTACTCTAGTTTAGTGCTACATAAGTGTTTGAGTTGGAAAATGTTGCTAGTAGAAAACCTTCAGATTTGAGGTTCTAATTGCATGGGTTACGCTTTTGGGTTTTATTGCAAAGAAACACGACAGAAAACAGAATCCACTCTCCCTTCAGACTTTAAACCTCTCTAATAATGAATTATTTCTCAATCAACTCTAACCTCTTGTCTTGCCTGACAAACTGCAATACAACCCTAATGACTTGTTTGGCAGGTGTACCAAGGACTGTGTATGTAGGACTGGGTAATTAGACTGAGATCATGGTACTGTGATCCAATGACAATCAGAGCACAGAATCTGAGCTCAGAAACGCACTTGCACACAAAATGTGCTCCTGAGATATCACTTGACGTTTGATTGTGATGTCTAACTTGTCTCCTCTCACCTTGGTTTTTTTAAATACCTGAAGTAACCCAAAACAGCCACTAGAGCACGTTCTCCGGAAAGCTCTATAAAAGGAGACAATAAAATGATAGGATATTTATTTTGAAAATACTGCACGTTATACGGCTGTGTTAAACATACAAAAGAGTATAAATTGCTACTAATGCTGTTTTATCCTTTTCCCTTTTTTGACGTCATATTTAATGAACAGCCAATTATCCAGTAGAACTAGTTCACATTGGTCTACTGTTGGCTCGTTCGAAGGAAACGCTCCTTTTAACGACTGTGGGTCTATGGGCAGCATTTATTTCTCTTTGTTGTAAATATCCCCGTACTTTTTGCAGTTGCTTTTGTACCAGTCTTCCCTATTGTACTGAAAGAAAACAATGGAATGTACAGATTTTTATATTATGATAAATATTATTGTTGTTCTTATTATAATTATTATTATTGTAATTATTATTGTACATGCTATTTTATTTCTTTTTTCAATAAAACGAGATTGAATGGACAAAGGTCATTGTGTTCCTTGGGTAACTTGGATTGGTAAGTTATTTAAATAAACATTGGAAACACTGGAAAGACTCACCATAACACATAAAACACAGATATACAGCCTGAATTTTGTGACCTACAGACAGCTGCCATAAAATTGTCCAAAGCTGCTAAATAATATTCTTTAAAGACATCTTCAGCTCTTCAGATAAAATATTTTTTATTTATGCATGTTTATTCAATTTAAGGCACTTTTGGTGTGTATGGGGGGGTTGATTTCAACCTTTTTTTTTGTCATATGAAGGTCACATTAAAACTGTCTTGGAAACTTTGTACTATGCCTTCATCAACACACTCACATTGGGTTTCCATGTTTTATGTGTAACTTTCCATAGACAAATTTAATTTTATACTGTACAATATTTATACTTAAATTTTTTTTTTTTTTTAAACATAATTTTGTATGATTAATAAGTGTTTATTTTTTTCATTGGAATTTGGGACCAAAAATATCCCCACAAGGTCAAATATTTGGTAATTTCATACTTGTATTACTACCCATGGCATTGGGGATACCAGGACCACATGCCACACGCACATTGGTATTTTTAAAAATGATTTATATAGAGATTGCATTGTCCAGGACCAAGTTTTAAATCTTAAAATTAATGATAAAAAAGAAATACAAGCCTACATATTACTGATAGTATGATAACCACAGAGTGAAGACTCATTTCAGTATTTATTGTCTGAAAAGGATTTAAATCAATTTTTAACCAGCTATTTTGCACCCAATAAAGTTTTATTAGCGTTACCAATATTTTAGTGTGGATGCATCAATGGAAATATACTTAGCAAGACAAAATAGCCATATTATTCAAAAAATGACTAAAATATCAAATGCCAAAATATTTGACAGAATTCTCCTGTGATGTATTCATGTTCACTGTAAGACATTATAGATAATTCAAATAAACTATAGTGTTTAAAAAAAAAATATTTTAAGAGCGTTTATATTCTAAAAAGTCTACAACCCAATGCATCCATGTCTTAGTACTTTTCATGAAAAGAAGACACTCTCCTATTCTTTCTCCCATTCAAAAAAACGTCTTAAGACGTGAGCTGTATCTCAGGGCGGGTCATGGCCACAACTTGCGTTGTTGCCGTAAGATACAAAGCAGAGGCTAAATATCCTTTAAAAAAACGCACTCACCTCATTCCTTGTAATTCAAAGCAGCTCTTTGCCACATATTGGCACACCTGTACTAAGCACACAACCTAAAACAATCAAAATCATGAGAATAAACCTGGTGTGTGCACTTGTCAATGAACTGCTGAGGCACATCTGGAGCTTTTAATGCTTTTAAAATGATTGACATAAAAGTGTCATTTGTTTTTTCATAAGTGCTACTAACCTTAAAGGACTCACTCGGCTGTATAACCCACTCCCATTATGTCAAGATGAGAAATACCAGTTTGTTAGGGAAAGGAAATGAGTTCTTTTGTAATACCAAATGCACTGTCGTGCTCCGTATCCAATACAAGATTTGTGTTTAAGAAAAATTATGGAGAAACTCGATTCAGATTGGTGCCATGGAAAATATCTCTAGGAGGCTTAGATTGACACTAATGTCAACTGAGGTAGCCTGGATGTGTGTGTGTGCGTGCGTGCGTGCGTGTGTGTCACCTCATCTGCTCCGTTCATTAATACTCATTAGCAGATCTTCTGATGATGCAGATATGGACAGGAAGAACAATGAGTAAACAAAATGAAATATGTTTTCTTCAAGATTAATGACCATGACTTACTTGTTATTTTACGGATTTTCGACTGCGACTGGCGGTAAAAATGAATTATGTAATACAAAAGCACTAAGATGTTGTAATTTCCACGTCCTTAATCTAAAAACATGGCACATGACATTGCATTAGCTCTCTTCAGTATTTCAAAATTGAACATGTACATGTTTTAAACATGCATGACTATGAAAGTACAGCAACTAGAAGCCAATCATATATTATAAATGCACAATTTTTTTACAATGTAGATGCAATGAATTATGCCAAACTGATAGATTTAAAGGCCATTACAGTATATCGCTACAGATATAAAGATTTTTATTTTTATTTATTTTTTTAGTAAACTTGCCTTTATAAGCCAAAGAACAAATTAATAGGGTGTAGTATAAATGTAAAAGAAATGAAAGTTTAAAGAGCTTTTGGGAAATGAGAGCACACTAAATCTCGCACAGAGGGGAGCCTCTGGATCGTATGGGACAGGCCGTTATAGTGGTGGGAAAAATAAGGAATAGGGTGTCACCTTTTTCCGGTCACACCATTTAATATTCCATTTATTTGTTGAATTATTCAATGCGGTGACCAGGAAAGGCGCTTTGAGTCTGTGCTTCCTGTCTGAAGGGATCACATTGTTGGGCAAGATGCATGAGTAACACTGCTTAGTAGGTGATTTTTTTTTCGTCTGCTTTTATAACTCCACCCGCGTTTTTTAGATTTCTCATGCAAGTCGAACATGCTCCAACAAAGCTTCAAGGGACTTAAAGGTTCTGATAAATGTTTTAGGTTAAGCTCATCTATTTAGATTGAAAATTCCGTATTCTTGGGTCATTTAAAGGTATGTATCAAAGCAATCTAATAGGATGAATTATTCATTTTTAATGGTTCCATCTAATGCAATTTCATTATTTAATCACCCTCTCCCATGGGCTTCACATATGTTTTCAAACATGATTTTGCCTCAAAATCAGGCATCATTTGGTTTTTAGTTTAAGTTTGGTTATTTGTTTTAGGAAATGGTGCAAATGCAAATAAATTATTTTATATGCAAATACAAATTAATGTACTATAATAATAATTTAATATTAATTATTAAAGCAGCAATCTGGATGCTTTTTAGAGATGTATCTGTACATTTTCAAGAACCACAGCAGAACAGGTTTAGTGAGCGATTTCTGAGAAACGCTGTGGAAAGAGGATTGGACTGAGCACCACAACACGCTTGTAGCCAATCAGCAGTAGGGGGTGTGTCCACTTGTGATGGGGGAGGAGAGAGAGTGAACCAATCAACAGTAAGGGGCGTGTCCACGCATGATGGGGAGGAGAGAGTGAGCAAGAGGGAGATTGGAAGAAAGACTGTAGAAAGAGAGATGGCTGAAAGACATTACAAAAGAGAAAAGGTCAGAGGAATATCACTGGAAAAAGAAGGGTTATGATCAAGAGCTTTAATATCTGCGGAAATATTAGAAAAGCTTTCCAGCGTTGGAGAGACCCGGGATAGGCCTGAAAACAGACGCAGAGGTTGCATTGTTTCTTCTCCATACATGAGTTACATTGGTTTTGCTTTTGCTATGTTTCACAGAACCAAGATATTCTGTTGTTGTACTGGCTACAGTAACAGGACAGTTTTGAGTGTCATTGTTTATCTGGAGCTGGTGTGCTGCTGGTGACTAACAATGAGCTCTTGCTTGTATACATGGATTTTTCGTCATGTCATCACTGCTTGCGCACGCAACTGGGAGGCAGAAAAAAACACGTGTTTCGTGGTTTCGTGTAGTATAGTGGTGGTGTCTGTAACGTAAACAAGCGTAACGCAACTTATATAAAAGCAAATTTGGGCTGTAGATGCTGCACTGCTAACATTGGCCATTACATTATATACTATAGCCTAACATAATAATTCATACATATATCACAGTAACACTGCAAAATTAAAGACAGACAAACAGATCCAACTAAAATCACGTTTTATTGAGTCACCAGTTATATACAAACAATACAAACAATAAGGAAAGCTTCAATACTTAAGGTTGTTGCAGTAGCGGACCAGCTCACCAATCTGGCTTTCTGCCTCTGGTATGCGCACGCACCCTGTAATGTTTGTAAACAGGAAACCCGTGTATATATTATATATAATGTATCAGTTTTTGTTTTTCCTTGCTGTTCATTCGTCATTTTCGCTTTATTATTTGCAAAGCATTATTTTGCTTCGACTCACCAATGATAAAAAGACATCCACTCTTGCATTGTGTGTTCGTGCATTTTGGGGGTGGAGCAATGAAGTGAGGTGTGTGTGTGTTTGTTTGGGTTGATTTCAAATATCAACAGTGTTTCTCAGAAATCACTTACTGCACCTTTAAAGTAAAACATCACAGTGGTCTGCTGCATCTCCCACAGCTCAGCACTTAGAATAGGTCTGCAAGATCAGGAATTGCATCATGCAAATTGTGTTCAGAACCAATTTTGGATAACTCCTTTAGAGAGGATCGGCCACTAAAACAATCCACAAGCTAATAAACAGTGCTATCAGCGGCACCCAGTATGTTTTCATAGCAAAATGAACCATTGTATCTCAGAAGATCAAGGAAAATGTTATTCCTCGTGATATTAATCCTTTAACCCTTTAATCATTGTATTTATCCCATGTGGAAAAATTTAAGGGCCTTTTCACTTTGGGATTTAAAATGTATCTAAAATGTATAAAAGGAATCTCGGTTGTGTCCACAAAAAGGTTCATGATTTTGAAGTCTGGTTTAAGTGTATCTGCGTGTATATCTGTCCACAAACAGGTGATTTCTTTTAAGATTTTCTGCCCAGCTGTGATCTGAAGGGAGGGTAAACAATGCTGAACTCAAAGGCCCCTGTCCAGGCAACACAAAACAATCCGTGTACCGAACTATCACCGGAAAAAAACTTCTAACAAGCCACCGTCTGGGAAACTGCTCTATCAGACACTCCGAGCTCTGCCGTAAGCCTGTGATCTTCACAGTGTTGTCTGTTTATTGAGCACACTATTCCTGTTTCACACGATCTCCTGCAATGCAGCAGCATCTTACAAGAAATAGCCGAGACCTGAAATTCTGTCGAAATGAAAACGGGTAGAATGCAGTTCCCTTTCGTTGTCACTCCGAGTTCCGTCGGATGACGACGATTGGGGTTTCGCTTAGAAAGCCAATCGACTTCGAGTACTACAAAACGAGCCAATGGCAAAGAAATGCCATGGGTCTGCGGAATTTGCATAGCGTAACTCCGCCTCACCTCGTGGGTATTTAAGGAGCACGCTCATAGCAAATAGGCATGTTTTCGCTTCGGAGCCAAGAGTATCTCTTCGCTCCACAGCCATTTCTGACTTCACTCTACGAGACGAGCCACTCTCTCCGGTGTTGGTGTGACGGCGATCTGCAGCGAGTTCACATTGCCTGCTGATCTGTGCAGTGATCTGCCAACGAGTGTGTTTCTCCCTGCTCGCTTCAACATCGCGGAGTTTCTTCCTCCTCTCACAAAAGAGCTCGCACGCGGCACGTCTTTTTAAAGACGGCTCGCCCGTGCATTTCTGGTTGCGGTCGACTCATTTCCGATAGCTAGAGCAGCGTTTGTGGATGACTCACGTTCTCCCCGCGGGAACGTGATCATCGTGTCATTACGGTCGAGACTCAATGATCTCGTTAGAGAGAGAGTCCCCTCATCCACACCCCGATCTAACACTCTCCACGTGAGGTGCTACTTCGGCTGGTGGCCAGGGTGACCTGAGGGTGTGTGTGTGGAACAAATCCGCCGACTGTTTGTCCGTGGACCACGCCCCCCTCTTCAGTGACGCAACCCGCGAGTGTTCAGGGGATTCCCCGGGTCTATTTTCGGATGCCCCGCGGGTTTCCCTTGACGCTCCAGAATCGGATCTGTTGTCCATCGCAGCATCACAGGGTGGGCCAGAATTTTCAGGAAGTGAAGATTTGACAGTGCTGCCACTTTCGGGTGTGCATATGGCATTTGTCGAGTCAGATCCTGAGATGACGGCCATGCTTTCCCGGGCGATTGGTTTTTGGGTGTGGCCGCTGATTCCTGTCAGCGTCCACTCCAATACCTTTTTTCCCGGATGTGCATTAGGAGATCTCGAAATCCTCGAAGACCCCCATGTCTTCCAGCGATCCCTCGTTGATCTCCTTCGCCCTTCCTTCCCTCGACGGGGCCGCTGCCCATGGGTACACTGGGGTCCCCCGGTTGAACGCTCTGTTGCGATGCTACTGTGTCCTCAGAGTGCTTCCTCTCGGCGCGATCCTAAGCACCCGTCCTAAGCCTGTAGTTTTTCGTCTACACTTGTGGCGAATTCCTATAGCGCTACAGGACAGGCAGCCGCCTCACTGCATGCCATGGCCATTCTGCTGGTCTACCAGACCCAGATGCTCACGGACATGCACGAGGGCGGGACTGACCCAGGGCTCTTCAATGAGCTGCGCGCCGCCACTGACCTTGCTCTCCGAGCGACGAAAGTGGCCGTACGTTCCCTGGGTCAGGTGATGTACACCATTCTGTGGCTGAACCTGTCCGATGTGCAGGATGTCGGGCGGACCCATCTGCTTGACACCCCCATATCCCAGGTCGGCCTCTTCGGTGGTGCGGTTGAGGGCTTTGCCCAACAGTTCTCAACCGCCCACGAGCAGACTGAGGCTTATTCTGCCCCGACGGCCCCGCCGTCCGAGCTGATCCCTCAGTCTGCCCACCACTGAAGGCGCCCTCCTGCGGCTCCCACCCCGCCCGTTCACCCGGGCTGGCTCTGGAAGCCGCAGGGGGACGCCACAGCCCTCTCCAGCCCCGCCCCCCGCTACACGCTGGGTTAAGCGGCACTCTTGAGATGGGCTCCTCAGAGATGGGACTCAGTTCTTTCCAGGAGCTGGTAGCAGGGCCACTCCTTTCCCTGGTGGAGGGCCGGGGAAGAATCCTTATTCAGAAAGAACTGACTCTCCCGTTTCTGAGCACACAGAGTTCTCGGACGACACGGTGCGCCGCCCCTGGGCCGTGCACCCCTCGTCCTCCTCTGTCCCAGAGCCGGATGACAGTGCGCGCCGTCCCCGGACCGTACCACTCTCATCCTCCTCTGACGCCAGACCCCTGGCAGAGCAGACCCCCGTTGAACGTTCGTCCTTCCCTGGTCTGCTCTGTCAGGACGCGGTCCATGGCTGCACCCCCACACCGGGCCGCTATGCCGTCCACGTCTGGGTCAGCCATACCGCCTCGCTGCCCCACCGACGGGAAGTCTGTAGTTCGCATGACCCCGCTGGTTCAGTCGTTGGGAGCCTGGCTAGAGCTTCCCAACCTGTCCCGCTGGGTCGCACGAACGATCAGGCTCGGCTACGCGATTCAGTTCGCGCGGTCTCCTCCCCGCTTCAGGGGAGTCCGCTCCACTATGGTCGGTGGCAATGCCCCTATCATGAGAGCGGAGGTTGCAACCTTGCTGGCGAAGGGTGCGATCGAGACTGTCCCTCCAGCCGAAATGAAGACCGGCTTCTACAGCCCGTATTTCATTGTCCCGAAGAAAACCGGTGGGTTACGGCCAATCCTGGACCTGCGCGTTCTGAACCGCTCCCTTCACAGGCTGCCGTTCAAGATGCTCACCGCCAAACGCGTTTTCGAATGTGTGCGGCACCAGGATTGGTTTGCAGCGATCGACCTGAAGGACGCCTACTTTCATGTCTCCATCCTCCCTCGACACAGACCGTTCCTGCGGTTTGCTTTCGAGGGGCAGGCATATCAGTACGCAGTTCTCCCATTCGGGCTAGCCCTGTCTCCTCGCGTCTTTACGAAGGTCGTCGAGGCAGCCCTTGTTCCCCTCCGGGAACACGGGGTTCGTATTCTGAACTACCTCGACGACTGGCTAATCCTAGCTCACTCTCGAGATCAGCTTTGCGAACACAGGGATTTGGTGCTCCGCCATGTAGCCCGTCTGGGCCTTCGGGTCAACTGGGAGAAGAGCAAACTTTGCCCCGTGCAGAGGATCTCTTTTCTCGGTATGGAGATCGACTCGGTCGCCATGTCCGCGCAGCTTACGAGCGAGCGCGCGCAGTCACTGCTGACTTGCCTGACACAGTTCGAGGGCAAGAGTGCGGTTCCACTGAAACTTTTTCAGAGGCTCCTGGGGCATATGGCATCCGCAGCCGTGGCAACGCTGCTCGGATTACTCCATATGAGACCGCTTCAGCTTTGGCTTCGCGACCGAGTCCCGAGGTGGGCATGGCAACACGGCACTCTCCGAGTACCAGTTACTCCGACCTGCCGTCAGACCTTCACCCCGTGGTCGAACCTCAGTTTTCTACGGGCCGGAGTGCCCCTGGAACGAGCTTCCCGGCATATTGTCGTAACGACAGATGCCTCTACCATGGGCTGGGGTGCCATGTGCAATGGACGTGCTGCCGCGGGCTCCTGGACAGGACCCCACCGCTTATGGCACATCAATTGCCTCGAGTTGCTGGGTGTACAGCTCGCCTTGCGCCGCTTCCGAGCCGTGCTCAGGGGTCAGCATGTACTAGTCCGTTCAGACAATACCGCGACCGTAGCGTACATCAACCGTCAAGGTGGTCTGCGCTCCCGCCGTATGTCGCAACTCGCCCGCCACCTCCTCTTATGCAGTCAGAAGCATCTGAGGTCGCTTCGTGCCATTTATATCCCCGGAGCCCTGAACTGTGCAGCCGACGAGCTCTCACGGTTTCAGCCCCTCCCTGGAGAATGGCGACTCCATCCCCAGTCGGTCCAGCTGATTTGGGACCAGTTCGGGGACGCACAGATAGATCTGTTTGCCTCTCACGACTCGACCCATTGCGCCCAGTATTATTCCCTGACCGAGGGCACGCTCGGCACGGATGCACTGGCGCACAGCTGGCCGCAGGGCCGCAAATATGCGTTTCCCCCAGTGAGCCTTCTCGCGCAGACCCTGCGCAAGGTCAGGGAGGACGAGGAGCAGGTCATTTTGGTCGCGCCGTACTGGCCCGCCAGGACCTGGTTCCCCGAACTTGTACTCCTCGCGACAGCACCTCCTTGGCCGATTCCTCTGAGGAAGGACCTCCTTTCTCAGGGACGGGGCACCCTATGGCACCCTCGTCCCGATCTTTGGAACCTCCACGTGTGGCTCCTGGACGGGAACGAGGCAGGTTTGAGTACCCTACCACCAGCGGTGGTGGCTACCATCACTTCCGCTAGAGCGTCGTCCACGAGACACGTCTATGCGTTGAAGTGGAATCTCTTCGTCAACTGGTGCTCTTCTCACCGAGAAGACCCCCGGAGATGTCCGGTCAGTGTCCTGCTTTCCTTTCTTCAAGAGGCGTTGGAGCGAAGGCTGTCTCCCTCCACCCTCAAGGTCTATGTTGCCGCTATTGCCGCACATCATGACCCGATAGAAGGTAAGTCCGTGGGGAAGCATGACCTGATCATCAGGTTCCTGAGGGGAGCGAGGAGACTGAATCCTCCTCGTTCTCCTCTCGTACCCTCTTGGGACCTCGCAGTGGTCTTAACTGCCCTGCGCAGCGCTCCATTTGAGCCTTTGCAGTCAGTCGAGCTTAACTTCCTGTCAATGAAGACAGCGCTCCTGACTGCGTTGGCCTCCATCAAGAGGGTAGGGGACCTGCACGCATTCTCCGTTGACGAAGCGTGCTTGGAATTCGGGCCGGGTGACTCTCACGTGATCCTGAGACCCCGGCCTGGATATGTGCCCAAGGATCCTACCACTCCCTTTCGGGACCAGATGGTGAACCTGCAAGCGCTGCCCCCGGAGGAGGCAGACCCAGCCTTGGCACTGCTCTGTCCAGTACGTGCTCTCCGCACCTATGTAGACAGAACGCAGTGTTTCAGGACCTCAGACCAGCTCTTTGTCTGTTATGGTGGGAAGCTGAAGGGAAAGGCTCTCTCCAAACAAAGGTTGTCTCACTGGATAGTGGACGCCATTGCTTTGGCATACCAGCAGCAAGGTCGACCGTGCCCCCTTGGTGTGACCGCCCACTCCACCCGGAGTGTGGCATCCTCTTGGGCTCTAGCGCATGGCGCCTCGCTAACAGACATCTGCAGAGCTGCAGGCTGGGCGACACCTAACACATTCGCCAGATTTTACAATCTCCGAGTGGAGCCAGTCTCCTCCCATGTACTGTCTTTTTCAAGCTAACATGGGACCCGTTAGGTGTCTTCGCTTGCTCGCCATTCCACTCCACGGACTGGATACGTGCGATATTCTCCTCAGGTGAGCTTCCCCGAAAGCCCTGAGTTCCTCCAGCACTCCTGATGCTGGCGCCAGTGTCTTTTGCCTGCGCGTCGGCTAGGTGCCTCCCGTGTGCATGGTACCTCCTCTGAGCTACCCCCACATGTGTATTTCCACTGTAAGCCTCTTGGAGCATGTGTCTTTCTCTTGGCAAGCCACCTTGCCACCCCTGGGGTTGAAATATTCCACCTGCGGCTGGACACCCCAGTGATTCCCCATATGCATCCCTCGGGTCATATGTGTATTCTCTAAGTCCCCCCCCTCTGGGTTGGCAGTAATTGCATATTTCCCTTAAAGACCTTGGGATATGCTCCCCAGTGTACCTTGGTATTCCTGTGCTAATAGGAGTCCTTCGTCCGTGCTATCTCACGACAGGGATCTCAGATTACGCAGGGCACTGGAAGACAGCTGAGAAGGTGGCGTGATTAGACTGGTATCCCCATTCGTCGTCATCCGACGGAACTCGGAGTGACAACGAAAGGGAACGTCTCGGTTACGGATGTAACCCTCGTTCCCTGAGTAGGGAACGGAGACGTTCCGTCTTCCTGCCACTTTCCGCTGTACCGCGGGGATCGCCTGAGCTCAGTCTTGGCTCCTCAGCGAGAAAAACATGCCTATTTGCTATGAGCGTGCTCCTTAAATACCCACGAGGTGAGGCGGAGTTACGCTATGCAAATTCCGCAGACCCATGGCATTTCTGTGCCATTGGCTCGTTTTGTAGTACTCGAAGTCGATTGGCTTTCTAAGCGAAACCCCATTCATCGTCATCCGACGGAACGTCTCCGTTCCCTACTCAGGGAACGAGGGTTACATCCGTAACCGAGACGTTTCTGCAGGTATCGTCAGTATTATACTTTTCTGAGTGTACAAAACGTAAGTAAATGTACGTGTGGTAGAACTACACTTAACGTAAGATATACACGTATTCTCATGAGATCACGTTGGTATTGTATATGAAGTATGCAAGACATGACAGAACATGAACATGGATGCAAAGAATCAGTGCTTACTGCCATGACTTCCCAGCAAAACACCAGGAGGTGAAGGTCAGGACATATCAAGGAACATATTGTGAAATCAGAAAGTGAGATTTAAAGAAAAAGAGAAAAGAAACCACCAATACCCCATTCTATGAATGAGTTATAGATGAAATATTGCAAAAAAGGCATAATAAAAATGTCAATGAAGGCATGGTAAAAAGTTTCCAAGACACTTTTAATGTGTCCGTAATAAAACGACAAAAAGGTTGAATTCAACCTCTGGGACGTATAGAAGAAGCTTAAACTGTAGAAACATGCATAAATACAAGAATAAATATTTTTATGTGAAGAGCTGAAGACGTCTTTGCTATTACAGCAGCTTAAGACAATTTTATAGCAGCTGCATATCAGTATATCTGTTTTATTCTTACAATGACGTTTAAAGTTGTTTTAAAATATAAAAACAGCAGTCAATTAAAGCATTTTTTGTCAGAGAATATATGTTAGCTAGGATTTGTTAGATAGAAATTGCTGTTCTGGAAAATATGACACCACACACAGTAGCACAGTCATATATATATATGACTGTCCCTGCTGTCACTGTGCAGAATGTGCATGTGTCATTTTTAGCGTCTTTCTCAGAAATCTTTGCTTTAATTCCAGTCTGCTTCAGTTTGCTCTCTGTGGCCTCAGTGACTTGTCAGGAAGCTCACTCTGCCCCTGCCCTGTCATATTATCGGCATAACAAGAGATGGGTGGGAGACTTGTCACTGATATGGGTGCAACTCATTTTCCATGAATATTGCATGAATAAGCAGAGTGAAATGCCTGGAAAACAGCTGTTGAGATGAATAATGGAACATTTGGTACACATACACCTGTATCGGAGGATGTCCCTATAACTGGACTGAACTGTAAATGATGCAACCATGATGTAAATATTCATGAGATAACCTAATTACTAAAACTTTGAGAGAATTTTAGGTATAGCCCTCATATAACGCAGCACACAATGACAAAAAAAATCAATTCCCTAAAGTTTCTAGCATCTGCTGGGTGCAATGAAGCCCCAGGCTGCAAACAGTGTGCTATGGAATGGGTTTTATCACTGTAAAAAAAAAAAAAAAAAAATCCGTAAAAATAGGGCACAATGTACTGTATAAATATGAAGGAAGTTACCTGTTTATGAAGTTACGAGTTTTACCTGTATTTTGAATTACACATTGCATCGCGTTGTGTTTTAGGTTTAACGTACATTTCCGTAAAATTACTGGATAATAACCAGGAAGAAATGTTTTTATTTTTTACAGTGTGGAGTTATCTTTTAAAATTCAGCATGAGCTCTACGACAACAGCTGAATGGTAATGTCATGTTCTTATGAGGCTTGATCGTCATGGGAAAGCAGTGCAGAATTTAGGGTAAAAAACGTACGTACTATAAAGATCTGGCAAATCCATTACAAGTTTCAAAGGAGAATGATACGCAGTTTTACCAACCCAGGCAGTGTCTGAAAAACCATACGCTTGACTTTAAAGCTTCCGTTAAAAAGGTCAAATGCGTGGATACCCAAAGTTTTAATTCCATGTTCCGTCTGCTCTGTTTCACAGCATCCTGTTAAAAGTAATAAGACCAAATATTTAGCTCTGGCTCAAAAACCTTATAGCGCTATATAACAGTTTTAAAACCAGATGATACCTGGACAATTTTTACACTTGACAGTAAATGACAGCCTCATAAAAGAGGACATTGAGAACATTTTTGCACCTTAAAAAGGTACATCTGTGGATTTTCATTGTGCTCCCTTCAATCAGACTTGAGGAAACTAAAATTCAACACTGTCAAAAATGCTAGTAATTTTAAAGGTAAAGTATGTGTGGCAAGCAGGACGAGGTTGAGGGCCGTGGGAGGACAGCGTGAGCCGGTGGCGTGATCACTAATGAGCGACACCTGCGTGACGCACCGGTCTCGTATCTCTCACGGAGGAGCGGAAGTGGAGATTGAGAGAGGAGCAGGCCTGAAATTATGTTGTGTTTTGTTTTATTATATATGTGACAGCAGTCGTCCGTGAGAGGCTGCTATCTTTTACTTTCGATTTGTTTTATTTTGTTATTAAAGTCTGTTGATTGTTCACCGGTTCCCGCCTCCTTCTTCCCACAACAACGAACCTCGTTACACTATGTAGCTAACTTTTTGTTTAAAATGAACTAAATTTAAATAATGAATTTATTCCAAAATGTGTTTTTGTCTTACCCTGATTCATCACGGTAAGCCTGTTTCTGCGTCTCACAGCGTCTTTAAAGTCACAGCCTGCAGCGCTTCACATTGAAAAGTTCAAAGCACAAAGCAAAGAGATATTTGATGCTTAGTGTATTATATCTAATTGAGCCTTTTCTTTTAACAGTTTTAAATTTCAGCTACAGTGTGCATGAAGAACAATTCAGAGTGCTCTCTACTCCAGTGCTGTAATCTAACAGACACCCGGGAGAAAGGAATATAATTTAGAAAGCGCAATAAACTGAAAAGGAACAAGAACGGGGTTATCTGTTTTTTTGCAAATGAACTCTTCTGTTATATTAAAGTTCATTTAAATGATTTTTATATATATATTTATTGTGTGGTAAAAGCAGATAACTCCACATTTCATGTTTCAGAGTTAAACAAAGCCAAGTAATTGCTATGATACATAATAAAACACTTGGTTAATCTGTAACGTTAATCTCCTCAGCTGACATAGACGCCTGTCAAATTTGTTGTTGTGATTAACGTACACGAAATACAGAGAGCTTTTCACTCACCACTAAACGTGCTGTTTTAGCAAGATGCCGTGAAAAAGTTTCAGCTTTTATTTTCCTTTTACGAGCCGAAGAAGATATCACGGGTTCATGAAGTTCGCTGAAATCCATCCTCAATCACTTTTAGTCAGCTTTGACGAAACTCCTCTCAACTAGCGCGTCTTTTCAAAGTGACAAGCAGCCTTGTCACCTGACCTGAATACTGCGCACTGATTTGCTAAAACAGACTTTTCGGGGCTTGTCGTTTCTGCTGTAAAACATAAACTCGCGATGCCTTTACAGTGGAAAATACCAGCTTTTGTGACAAAGGTTTCAGTCAATCTTGTCAGGCGTCTATTTCAGCGGAGAAAAGTTAGGTGAGGATATGGAGTGTGTCAAAATAAAGGTACCGTACATCGATATTTTATGTGTAGTATCGATGCATCGTATCATTAGACATTTGACCGATGCATCGATCCATATCGATGTATAGTTACACCCCTAGTTTGGATGTACTGGCAAATTCTCTGAAATTGCTTATGGTAGAGAAATGAACATTAAATTCACGGGCAACAGCTCTGGTGGACATTCCTGCAGTCAGCATGCCAATTGCATGCTCCCATAAAACTTGCAACATCTGTGGCATTGTGATGTGTGATAAAACTGCACATTTTAGAGTGGCCTTTTATTGTGGCCAGCCTAAGGCACACCTGTGCAATAATCATGCTGTCTAATCAGTCTCTTGATATGCCACACCTGTGAGGTGGATGGATTATTTCAGCAAAGGAGAAGTGCTCACTAACACAGATTTAGACAGATTTGTGAACAAAATTTGAGAGAAATAGGCCTTTTGTGTACATAGAAAAAGTCTTAGATCTTTGAGTTCAGCTCATGAAAAATGGGGGCAAAAACAACAGTGTTGCATTTATAATTTTGTTCAGTATATATATTATTTATATGACTAGTTATTGTTATTTTTTTAAATAAAATGTTTTTAAATAAAAAAAATGTTCATACCATATATGCAAACATTTTATTAGATTGTATATAGCCGATATATAGACTTTTTCAACCAACTATGCTGTAACAGACACACTGACTCACTGATAGACAAACATATAGATAGATAGATAGATAGATAGATAGATAGATAGATAGATAGATAGATAGATAGATAGATAGATAGACAGACAGACAGACAGAGAGACAGACAGGCAGGCAGGCAGATAGATGACAGGCAGATAAATAGAGCTCCTGTGTTGGACGGAATTAGCCCTGATGGACAGGAGATAGACCTAGCGCACATGACCTTGACGGTAAAATCACATAGTGTGAAGAAGAGTTCAGGCCTTCAGCAGCTGGTCTCTAGGCAATCTGGACCTGGCACAGGAGTTAAAACCGAACAAATGTTCCCCTAGTCATTCACATTTATAAACAGCAGCTTTTAGATGTGGGATAGAATAGAACCGGTAAAGCAGAAATGATTTTGATTGGAATTTTCAAGTCCCCGATCTTCAAGGGATATGAGAGGCTGGGAAGTGTTTTAGGTCAAAATTTTCCAGCAAAAACAAGGCATGTCTGATTTTAATTTAATCTTGAGTCTTTTTTTGTGGCTGCCACAACATTCTTTCAGTAGTTCAAGAGAACTTAAGAACCGATGTGATGTCTCTCAAAGTCCACTGACCTGCGGGCTGGAACGAATGACCTGAAACGCCATTTATCTGTCCATACATCTTCAGATCTAGATGGGGTTATTTCCTCACTGAGTTATCCCTCCCATCTCCTGGGTCACTGGGGTAATGTTGGTGAAGAGACGATGAAGTTGAAGATAGGTTTTTTTTTCCATCCATCTGTCCCACTATAATACTCCTGACTGAAATAGATCTGTGTTGTAGGGAGAATTTGGGCAGCTGCGATATTGTAGCTCAAGTGGTAATCCCACATATCTTCATATTCTGATAAAGATAATGGAGATTGTGAAATGCTAAACTTGAACGCACATCCAGGTTTTTCTTTCTTTCTTTTTTTTTTGGTTGTATCAATCAGCTGGTATTTATTGGCTTGTTTATTTTTACCACTGTCATCCTGAAAGCTTTTGTCTGTTTTTTATCAGGACAGTGGAAATCATCTTTGCTTTTATTTTATCAGTGTTTATTACGCTTAATCATAGTTCCGACCTCTAGACAAGGCTGAATGAGGACTCAAATAGCACAGATGTCTTCATTTAACCATATACTTGTCCTCTTTACAACAATTCACAAATTTTGACTTACAATGGGGTTCATATTAGCTCAAAATGAGAACAAATTACGAATTTTTAGCAATAAAAAAAAGCATCTCTTCCTGGAACATTTTTGTTGTAAACAGAAAAACATTATATTTAAGGTTCTATAATGCTCTAAAAGGGTCCTTTTAGAATTTTTACGAGGTCTTGTTATCCACAATTTAATCATATTTGACAAACTTTTTCTGGGGAGTAAAAACAGCGACAACAACTTTTCTTCTTCTCTAAAGCAGCCCAACATGCTTCCAACTTCCTGGGGGCGGGATTTATGTAAATTTGAGGGTTTGTGATGTCACCAACCCGGGAAGAAGCTCGTTGTAGTCCCCAGTACTTAAAAAGCAATTTCTGTACAAGAAAATATCTCCCTTCGCATTGAACTTTGAGCGTTGTAACTTTGCAGATGTTGTTTATGCTCGAACAGCAACATTACACTAACTAAAGTTACAGCAGCATTACACACTGACTAAAGTTAAAAAAGTGAAATCGCAATCAAGGACACCTTTAAAGGAAAGTTCACCCAAAGATTTTAATTCATTTACTCACCTTAATGTTGTTCCAAACCGGCAAGACTTTTTTCTACAGTGGAACACAAAAAAACACAATTTTTTGTCCACACAATGAATGTTGGTTTAAGTCTAGTTATTTGGACCCCATTGACATTAATTGTACAGACAAAAACAGCTGAAACCTTCTTTCAAAATATCTGTTTTAGACGTGCAAACAAATGTAAGAAGTCAGCCTGAAATATCCTCTGTGCAAGTACTACACAAGCTTGATTTCATGCATCCCAATGCATTAATATATATACCTTGAAAGGGATGTAAGTTTCATTGGATAAAGTTGTCTGTCAAATGCATAAATGTTGTGTAAAGTATGTTGAGGGCCTTTAGGGCTTTTTTTCCAAGAAATGTGTCTGTCATTCAGTTCAAATATTTAAGCTAGGTGTTAAACCAGAGCAACAATGAAAATGGTTGACATCCTTCCCCAAAAAGCAGAATAAACACTGTTGTCATGTATCTCTCCTCCTCCTGATCTAGTAAATCTAGAAGTAATAATTCTTTTGTCATGACCATT
This sequence comes from Tiaroga cobitis, assembly GCA_030578255.1. Taxonomy (NCBI): domain Eukaryota; kingdom Metazoa; phylum Chordata; class Actinopteri; order Cypriniformes; family Leuciscidae; genus Tiaroga; species Tiaroga cobitis. The sequence continues at coordinate 34,275,570 of CM060602.1, read as the reverse complement.
TTGGTCCTGTGGTCTAAGGCTTGTGTTTTTCAAGCTGCAGTACGGTCCTGAGTCACTCAGCGTGACAAACTATGTGATGATCTGCAGCTCCACTCTCCATCTCCTTCCATGTGCACAGTCCCATCTAACGACAGGCAATCAGGAAGAACCATCATCATCATCATTATCCTGCTAGATCCCTGCGCTAATTTAATCCGGCCACCCTCCAGTCTTATTTTAGAACATGACACAACCCCCTTCCTACTCAACCGGTAAGATTACATGTTGCTAATTGAATTTCTTTCCTTTATTTTTACCAGGTTTGTTTCCTATTATAGCTGTACAATGGGAAAAATACAACAGCGGAGCATAAAAAAATAACATATCCACAATAATGCTCAACAATAATGTGCAAACAGATGTTAAGTGTTTTGTAAGCACATCTGCCTTAGTGACTAAACTGCACGTTTGAAATGTGTCATGTGTGGCTCAATTCCCAGCGTGCACTGCTGCATGACTGTAAAAACGCACGAGCAGTTATTAGATTACGTGTGAGTGTTTGCAAGGACACAACATTAATCAACATGTTTTCGAAAGCCTTGTTGCCAAGGAGGAAAAAAAGAAGATAATTCTGCCAGCATCAAAAGAACATCACTTTTGGGAAACAGCTCATCCTACGCATTTATTAACACAGTGCAGACACAAAAATGCAAGGTTCTTATTCTGTCCTTGGAAACACAGTATTAGGAAAACCACCTTGTACTCATAAATAGGGTTGCTAAAATGTTTGAGTGCGCTCTTATACCGAGTTGATATTACGCAGCATTAAGTGTGGTCGGATTTAAAATAACTCTCACATCACAGACATTGCCGACACTGATGTATGTATGGATGCAAAGTGCATGACAGAAATTTCAACCAACCTGTTGCGCTCTATCTCCTCCTCGTCTGCGATAAGTATGTGAGATCTCAACTTATCTCTGACTATGTCAGATAGCGTTCATCCATGCCAAATGGGCTTTTCCTGAGGTTAGTAATGGGTGTGAATACAGCATCTCGCTGAGTTGTCACATTATCAAGGGTATTTGATGCCAATTTGCTAATTGCACTGCAAATTTTAAGCACAAAAAGAACTATTCACATGAAAAGATTTTTTTTAATTTTTTTTAAGAAAAAGGTGTTTATTCTGCTGAGGAGAAGACTTGACCAATGTTAAAATTTAAAGGGATATCATTACTCACCCTCATGTCGTTTCAAACCTGTATGACTTTTTTTCTTCAGTAGAACATAAAAGATATTTAGATTAGGGCTGTCAAGAGATTACTTTTTTTTATCTAATTCATTACATGATGCGCTGATTAATTCATCAAAGAATTACCCCAAAAGATAATTTAAAGTTATTATTGTGTTAAATGAGAAAAGCATAAAATAGACATTCCCAAAAGCAGCTTTAGAACAAAATATTTTATTTCATTCAATATATAAACTTTTAAGCTACAACTCTGCTCAGATATGGCAAGAATGCATTTGCACTGCAATTACAATTAAATAATACCATGAGATTAACGGGTTTTAAATGGGTTTTAAAGAAACAGTTTACCCAAAAGTGAAAATTCTCACTCTCATGTAGTTTAAAACCTGTCTGACATTCTTTCTGATGTGGAACATAAAATAAGATAATTGGATTCATTCAGAAATGAAACTTGAAGCACAACAGTTTTGCTCTGGCTTTATAGGTCATATTTTCATTGGTAAAATTGAGCAAAAACTGACAATATTGTGATAAAAATAACATGATATTAACTTCTTTATTGAACTGTTGTATAAAATCAATATCACATTTGCACTCCTGCATTTCGGAACAAAAACCGTACTCATGTGATATTGCACATAATGCTCATGTGATATTGCTTAACTATGTCAAATGATATAAATATGATACAAAAACCCACACAAGGACATTTTGGCCCTTAACCGCATTCTATAGGCTCCATCATCACACATTGAGTTGTTGCCCTGTTCGTCAGCAATCAAATGAATGCGTTAAAGCGTAAGGGAAACTATGCCTTTAATTTCAGTATGTGAAAAGTAATCAAATGGAGTAATCTAATAAAGATGCTAAAATACTCTATAATTTTTCTCTTTGAAGCAATAACTGGCATCTAGTCTGTATCGTGTCTATGGTGTGTAAACTAGTGGCCAGACCCCCGACAGCTGGGATCGCAGAGCCAACAGTGTGGGTGGATCACGTCAAACAGAAGGGGTCATGATGGGTCAGGAATTTCATGAACAATAGGAAGAGCTTATTCTGTCTCCGGGAGCCTGGCATGCTTTTGATCGAAATGTAAAATCGGGATGTGTTTAGTGCAACAATTGTTTGGTTGCACAGGTAGCAGACTGTTATTTTTAAATTGCTGTTGATTAGCTTCTGACATCGTGACTTCATTTATTTTATTTTATTTTTTGAAAGAATGAGAACATTTTTAGCATTTTAGTAGTATTTTTGTGATCTGCAACCATTAGAAATTCTCTCATGATGACTCATGAGAAAAAGGAAGTAAGTCAGTATTGTGAAAAAGAAAGTATGTCATGCAGATGAATCCCATCTCTGGGACGGATCTGAAAAAGATGCACGGCAGCTATCAGCTCAATCACATGCGCTAGAGTTGTTCTTTTCTTTTACATGGCTCACTGCTCGCAGACTAAATGTTTTAAATGAAAACAGATTCATCAGCAACAAGGGACTGGTATTCATCCCGCCCAGGACCTGACTAATAAAACAAATGTTGACCAAAAAAATCCTGTGAATTGGATTAAGGTGTCATATCATGTAATTTTATATGGCGCCATAACATTTGCATTGCATTGTATTGCATATTTTTTGTGCCCAAAAAGTCCATGTGTAATGAAGAAAGATTCTTGACAAAAAAGTTTAGCATAATTGTATCATATATATATATTATTATTATTAGTTAATGCATTTTAATTATAAATGTTATGGTACAATAAAAAAAAAATAAAAATAAAAAAAAACCTCATATAACTGGTTTATGATGAGAAACATTTACAGTAATTATGCAACCAAACTACATTCTCTGAGGCACAAGAAGGATAAATGACACAGATAAGCTATCCTTATGCAAATCCTTTGCTCTTCATTATATTCCATTAGCACTAAAAATCCTCCAGTTTTAGACATTAAGTGAAATAGATTCAGAGAAATATTGAATTGTCCAACGAGTCAGTTTTATTCCAATTCAAATGACTTTGTGTCATAATTACAATTTCTGGACTCATGGGAATTTCCCAGGAACACATGAACTTGAAGAAACATCATGAAAGACTGCATTTCTGAGATCTTTATAAAAGACTCGTATGTATTTGTGTAATGCATGACCATTCTTGTTGCTTTACCTGAGGCAATAAATGGAATGTGAATTAGTAAAATGAAAGAATCTCTTTGCATGGGCTGCACTCCGGAGCCCCGCACGTGACATGCAGACAAAAATACATATATCGTGGCCACAAACTAAGATTTCATTCCCACGAATTAAGAATTTGTTCTCTCGCTTAAGTAAATCAGGGCTACGATTAGGAATTCGTTCCCACGATTTATTAATTTGTTCCCTCGATTTAGTAAATCATGGCCACGCTCAACTTCTAAGTTCCCTTTTTTGATTGAACTAAAACGAGGAACGATTATTACAAGGTGGCCACGTTTTTGTGAAGGGAACTAATTATTATATTGTGCACATGATATACTTAAAACGAGGGAACGAATTAGCAAAGACGTATTATTAAGTCATGGGAACGAATCACGATATGCATATGTTTTTCGTGTGGGGCTCCATAATTTTCCTATCAGTTTGCTGACAAGTTTCTTATTTATGAGGAGAAGTTAAACCGTTCCCAAAGTACCCTTACCTATAAATGAGCTACATTTCAGCAAACCCTAAACTGACCTGCATTTAAACACTGACCCCCAGAGGTCCTGCTGACCTCATCACATTAGCATGTGTAAATTTCTATGCGATTGTATTGGTTGTATACCGTGGTGTTTGTCTATAGGGCTGCCCGGTTGTGAATGCATGTCTGTTCATAATCATAGGTGTGTATGTGTCAGTCAGTGTGAGAATTTATCACTTCTTTCTCACATGCGTTGGCAGAGTTCGATCTGAGCTCTATTTGACATCCGCAGAATTCTTGGCATCTCTCAGCAGACACTATAATTTGAGGCACGCACGCTCTCTCTCTCTCTATGGTTTGATATCAACCAGGATTACCCACAACGCATCTGATACTTTTATCAACGGTGACAACAGTCACTTAGGCCACAACAGGTGCCACTCGGTATTAAAACCGATACCTTGGATAATGTCAAGGACATGCAGGTTTCTCTGTCTATGAGAGGAGCCATTCTGGAAGGATTTTGGGAAATGTACTTGTCCTTCCAATGCTAGCCATCTAGCGCTAACACAAAGCTGACAAACTGATCCCCACTGACAGTAAACAACACGCAGGTCAGGCTGCTGGAAGACTGCCTTTATGTGACTACATTAGAAGTTAATAAACCTCTCCCAACCCACCGATATATTTGTCAAGCCAGATGTAATCCTTTTAGTCCAGTCTGTAACTGTCTGAAGTCTCGATGTAAAGATGTAATTCTGGTTTTGAAATGTAAAGTGTGTGAGTTTCCCCTGTTGCTGAGGGTGAGAGTTCGGTAGTGTAAAAATAACACCGTCGCATTGATACTTTGTGAGCTGCTCTAAAGAGAGAAACATCCGCAGCTCTGACTGTTAAATAAACTTAAATGGGTTACAAAAATGTGCATCAAAACCTTTGTTTTAATAACTTAAATCAGGAGAAAACACACATGCTCATTGACTGTTTACATGCACTTTTACAGAAAAGCATGAAATGCATGTTTGCAAGAATGTGCATGTTTATTCAGATTTAAATCAATTAATCGCGATTAATCACATCTAACATAAAAGTTTGTGTTTATATAATGTGTGTGTGTGTATAAATATATATATATATATATATATATATATATATATATATATATATATATATATATATATATATAGAGAGAGAGAGAGAGAGAGAGAGAGAGAGAGAGAGAGAGAGAATGAATGTGATTATCACAATTAATCGATTTGACAGCACTAACAGGTATATTATTCTGAAAGTTTGAACTTAAAATGTATTTTTTAATAGTACTGTTTTTAAGGTATTGTTTATGATATGATATAATTGGTCAAAATAATGCTTACATGTAATTGCAAAAAAAAAAAAATAATAGTAGGCCTATATGGGCCGCAAGTATGTTAGAGCCTAGCAACTACAGCATTTAAGCAACTTAAAGGTGCTCTAAGCGATGCTGGCTGACGTCACTTCTTGTTGACGTTCAAAGTATTGTCAAACAAAACGGAGGCTAGCTAGACCTTCCCTCCTCCTCATCCCGTCCCCTCCCCCTGTAGTTTTACTGATACTTCTTTCAAGGTGTAATGTCACCAAGTGAGATAAATGCTTTCATATAATGCAAAAAAAAAAAAAGAAACATTACCAGAAAAACACGATAAAACGTTTCGCCACCTGAGGTTATAACTTTAGCTCCCATACCAGGACGCAATAATAGCAAGATAACGTTAGCTTCAAATTTAGTCAAAGTTGTCAATAGGCTATGAATGAACATTCAATTTCATAATAAATAGTTGGTGAAAAGTATCATTCACACAAACTGTCGCCCTACTGTGAGTTTGCTTGATTATTTACAATAGAGATCGATAGCTAGCTGCTAGAAACCTATATGTTGTATTCACCAAAGTTAGCACTGACTGCATTGTTCTAGCTAATTATATCCTTGTGTTTGTTAGGCGAACATGAAAGTCCATTTAGAAAAACCAAACTGGATTTACCCACCTGTCCAGCAAAAACAGAGCTAACGTTATCTGAATGTCGGATTGGAAGCCCTTCTGCCGGCGGCGTTCTCACCACCTTTCAAAGGCTTTTCCAATGTAAATTCGGGCATGCGCTCCTTCTCCTTTTCCCTCTTCTTTGTATTTTTGCAATCTGTTCATCAGAACGTTGTCTCTTTGGTCGTGTGTCGGCCAAATCAAACTTAAAGAGTTAAAATTCTAACTTCCCTCTTCATGCTTCTCTCCTCCTTGTCCCCTACTTGGCTCAATCCAGACGGTTGTCGTGCTGGTCCACTAGGGAGACCACACTGTAGTTGCAGCCGTCGTGTGTGCTGACGCGCCAAGTACACTGCAGTCGTTAACGCCGGACAGAAGGGTCAGAAGAGTCACACCACCATATGGAAAGAAGCGTAAATGGGTGAAGCAAAGTTAACTGTAAAGCTACGTCTTAGTGTTGCTTATCTTGGCGAAAGCCGAGTACAAATCAGCGTGAAGTTTTAACATCTACTCTCGTGTAATTGAAATCATAATCCTCCACACCCCCCATGTACGCTCACTAACCCCACCCCCAGGCTGGAACACTGTTTGTTTTGTTTCGTGGAGCGGGTCGCCCCAGTTTGTTTTTGTTGCTGTTTGTGGAGCCTGGGCTGTCTACAGAGACCACTTTTTTTACAGTGTGTTCAGGGGACAGGCAGCTAGCGGATAGTGAGGAGATGTTTGCTGTATGTGACAAAAAGTGTTTTGGCCTAAAAAACGTACGACATCGCTTAGAGCACCTTTAAATAAATAAATGTTATTTAAAGCTGCAGTCCGCAGTTTTTCCTCTTTGTCGCCATCTCTGTTCGAAATCTGCAATTGCAGTCATTCACAGAATTATCAACTTTACGTGAGTTGTAGTTCGACATGGCACAGCGCGGATGAACACAATGTTTGAGGAGAGTGTGCAGCTGTCAATCACCGCGCCGGTGTCGATACTGGCATTCAGAATCACAGATTATTCTTTTTGGAAGTATAACCAACATAATAATTTCCACCGGAAAATGTCACCAAGTAACATCCACTTTTGTTCTGGTTCAGACATTGTAGTAAAACGCGCTGATTAAATCTAACAATCGCTTATCACGCAAAACCGCGCAAATTATACTTTGTTACTTCTCAATAAAAAAAAACAGTTTCAGAAGTATCAATACTTCAAAATCAGTTTGATTACTCACAGATGACGTTTTAATGTTTGAAGAAACTTATCGACAGTTTTAGGCCATTCAAGGAAAAATTATTAAATGTATTCAAACTACTGTAGATACATGGCCAATGAGAGTATATTGGTCAATGTCAATATGTTGATGTGAAAATCCAGTTCATTTGGGTAACAGGAGCTCGGTGCAAAGACACGATATGGGAAGGATGGGGCGTGGAGAGAAAACAACAGCTGTAGTGAGGATGGGATTGTTTTGGAGAGTAAGTTCAGAGTGCCAGGAGTCTGGCAAACATCTCTGATCACACCTTTTGTGTGGCCATCGGACCAGTTTCCTGGTAGATCATCCAGCTTTGACAATGCCTGTCTGTAGCAGACTTTATATGACAGCTGCGAACACGGAAACATTCGCAACACAAACTACCGTGGGTGTTGCTTGGGGTCCTGAATGAAATAAACAAATAAATATATCTTTCATTGTTCGCATAACAGTCACTATTCAAAGCACTCCATCGTCAGACGAGCATTTACTAAAATGTCAACAATTTGCATTTCAATGAGATGTCGCTTGCTAGCAGCATAGCAACAAAGTTTCCACTGAGAAACTTGAATTATGAACTTGACATGTGTATTCATGTTCAAATGGAGTCACTCCCACTTGTGCACGTCTTTGTTACTGTGGAAAATACGCCGATAGTATCGGAGCACCAACAACTGTTCTGCCAGCTAATTTGGAGTTCCTTAGAGACTGACTTAGCCACCGGAGAGAGGGAGTGAAAGCGAGAAAGGTGATACTGGTTAAAGAGATACAGAGGAAGATAAAACTGATGTTCAATTACAGAAAGAGAGAACGATGCTAGAGGTAAATTTACAGATATATAATACAGAAAGAATAGAGAATGAAAGACAGGTTTGGGGTGCTGTAAGAAGAATTGACAAAGGCTTCTGGATAATAAATACATGAATAAAAGAATAGGTCATCTTTAAATATCTGATAAGCCCAGAGTAAAGCCTGAGGTTTGTAATTACATACGAGCAAGAGAACAGGCCTGCACAGGTTTTATTCACTTCTTTGATATGATATATATATATATATATATATATATATATATATATATATATATATATATATACACACATATATATATATATATTACAGGTCACGTTTTTATATTCATTCTATTCTAAAAGTCTTACACTCAATATTGAAATTGTTTATGGAACTTTAATAAATTGGGGGGTGGGGGGGGGTAAAATTTTTTTTATAATAATATCCATTATAATTTATTAAGTTCTATTCATTTTTATATATATCACTCAAATACAAGATTTCAAATAATATCTCATGTTGTGCTCTTGCACGTGTGTTGATCATTTGAAACTCATGATAGAGGCAATTCAATTATAAAAATGTTCTTTCTATTCTTCAGCTGTGTGTATGAGAACATTGTGTAGGTGTAAATGAGAGACCCGGGCCACCTCTGGACCTCCTCTTGGATGTCAGTGAATCATCATCTGAACTTGTCGTCATTGGCTCCAGGTAAAAGTGGCACTGAATGAACCAAGGCCTCCTCCATTCTCTTCAACCAATTAGCCATCCAATAATAGCATAGCCAGCGCCACGGCAACACATGCCACAGTTAGGGTCGAGGAGTGGGAGGGTAAGAACAAGGTGAGGTAAGCAGAATAAGCAGTCACATGTGAAACTAATGTATTGGAAATTTGATGATGCACATTCAGACTTTGCTTAACAGCAATGCTTAACTCGACCAACAATGCAGGATTCTCTATGAAGCTAAACTTTTCTGACGCACAAAGCTTGTAACAAACAGAGTCACACGGACATACAGCATTCACACATGTAAACATATACACTTGGTAGATGAGAACAGGAGCATCTTGTACACTTTTGTTAAAGTGTCCCTACTTTACAGGTCTGAGGTAGATTAATGTCGACATGTAAAGCGGTTTTAAGCACTAATGGTTTAGTATGAGTGTTTGCTCCCATCACCTGACCTTCCACTGCTGTTCTCACCATCAGCTCAATCTCCTTTCCATCAACCATCACACACACACACACACAGCCATAGCAACCGGTCCCAAGGGAGGTCAGGTAAACACTGCACTCACCAGCACTCAGGAGAGAGACAGCGAGAAACTGTGAAGAAAAGTCACGAAAGAGGCGGGCCAGTGAAAGTGCTATGATGGGTTACATAATGCATAATGACACTTTTTGGCTGAGCCATTAGCATATATCAGCTAAAATGCTAGTATTTGACCTGTATAAGTGTACTGGATGCTGAAGACATGAAAAATATATGCATTTTCTTGCAGGTTACTTTTTATTTAATAATAATAATATATATTCAAATGCATAATGATCATCGTTGTGGAATACTTTTCCAGTTATTTTCAAAAACAGAAATGCAAAGGAAAGTGTACTGTTTTTGCGAAAATGGGCAGCTGTTCATTTAATGCTGGGGTTAAGTGTTGACACATTCTGTTGTATCATGTTATGCGACATGGCCATGTACTCAGTGTAGTACAAAAATCTGAGACCACTATTAAAAAATGGTTTTGTTTAGCATATTTATAATTAAATATAATATAAAAACATGTATTCAGTGCTGGGTGGATTACTCACAAATTGTATTACTCAATACAAATTACATGATGTAATTTATTACATTACACATTTTAGGTAATGTAATCTGAGTACTTTTTGAATACGTTTAGATTACTTTTGACCTAACTTGTTTATAACTTTGATTTGAGCATAATCTTGTAATCTTGGGGGGAAAAAAAACAAACTGACTTGTCTGACTAGTGGCCGGTCTGTATGTGCATTTCCACAAGAAGACTTACATGCATATTTAAGAAATATGTTTTTAAAATATTTTTTTTTAGAAAAGATAAAAGAGAATAATTAGGCAGACTCAATGAATTCTGGATATCTTACTGGCATTTTTGTGAATATTAAGTAATAATGCAAATAAAAAAGTAACTGTAGTCTGATTATGAGTTTTTTTTAAAAAGGAATATAATCTGATTAAAATGATTTAATTCCTGGAATCTGATTACGTAATCCAGATTACATTTAATCCATTACTACCCAGCACTAATCAGACTACAGTTACTTTTTTATTGATTGCATGATTATTGTTGATTATTGATGTTATTCTCAATGAAAATAAATTATTCATAATTAATTGATTCTCTATATTACTTTTTTTTATCTTTTAAATTTGCCATCCTAAAAAGCCTACTGCTGGTCACAGCCACTAGTCATGTGACTATCACTGAAAACGGAGACCCACACAGCATTTGATCAAAAATGTTATTTACTTTTATATATTTTTCTAATCTTTTGCTTAAAAAACATTTTGTTGAATGTGTTCCCAATCATTTGTGCCACTACATGTAAGACTGGAAGTGATTAGAGCTAGCCTGGGAAAACCCAGACAACTTCCGGCAAATTTAGATTTGCTCTGCAAGTTAGTCTGGCAAAGAGCTCATTCAAGCCCATTTCCAATCCGTCGAAATCGCGGCACCAATCAGAAACGTTGGGGCGGGCTTTACATGATGACGACAGCACAGCGACGGTGAAGCAGATTTTGTACATTTACAAAGATGGATGCCGCCGTGGAACTAGGGGTGTGACGGTTATAGTTGAACACCGTAATTAGAACTTTATAACCGCCAAAACCATGTTATTAAAATATTTTTTTCACAAAAAATTATTATCATAGAGAATGTTTAAATACTGATCAGCTTACGAGGGAAACGGAGGCGGAGTTAGTGGTGCTTCGGAGGCTGCTACTGCTGGAGATGATTCGGGAGAGGTCTGTGAACCCCCCTTCTGTAGTCTATTTGGTTGTAGTCTTTTCGCTCGGTTCTCCGTCTCTCAGTAGGCTAGCGTGAGCAGAGCAACTGCGGCAAAGTGGTTGTCGCCATCAAGTGGTCAGGAGTGTGCTAACGCTTCAGACTCAAATATCGAGCGGAAGTTTATACGAGGTTGTGAGGTATCTGAAAAAATAGTTCCACTATAGGAAATAACACGGATTGAAAGCATACATTGCGCCGATATATTTGTTTTTAATCATCAACGAACACCACTAACCACTCGGTGAGTTGCACAGTTTTGAAAACGAGCGTTAAGGGTTGTTTTAAGGACATGTTTGAGTATTCTCGTAGACAGCCACTCTGAAGCGGTCAGAGGCGATTCTAAAAGAGTCAAAAAGTCGAGACAGGACCCATTGTCAAAATTTCTAAGTCCACCACTCTAGTTCATCCAAAACAAACTAGAAAATAGACTCAAAGTGCCAAATACCGGAATCGTCCTTTAATAAACGGAGGTCTGAAATCTCTGCCCCTTTACCGATCAGAGCGCGCGCTGACACAGAGTAAAGCCTTGTTTATACTCGACGCGTCCGCACGAGCGCGAAGGTGCGCGCGGCAAAAATGACGCGCAAGACCCCATTTCGCTTGACTGTGTGCACGGCTTTTTTGTAACAGCGCGAGCGGCGCGTCCGAGGATGAACGACTTCAAGCCGAATCTGCCCGAGCATGTACGCACCCAGTTTGCGCGTCTAAATTGCAAAGTTCATTGCAAAGTTTTTTTTTGTAAAGGTTTTGTTTACTGTGTGTGATTTATTTAATGGAAAGCACATTCACTTCTAGTTGTCTTGCTGTTAATTATAAATAAACATAGAGCAAGTAGCTAATCAGTGTCTGCTCATTTATTCAAGTTGTTCTATAACAGACGGACGTCGCTTTGCATACCTCATCTCTCTGATTGGTTTTAGGTCTATCCAATTGCGCCCAGAGGCATTTGAGCTACGCCCGTTGGTGACGCCCCTTTGGAAATGATTTGTCTAAGAAGCTTTGCCAGACCATAACTCAGTTACAACTGAGAATGGTCTAGTTTTAACCAGGCTAGATTGGAGCACCATCTGAACCGGATTAAGGCTATTGAATTTTAAGTAATCATATTTGTAAAATGACAAGGCAATTCTGCTCATATTAACAGCTCACTTGAATTTTCCATCATTTGATATCACAGTACATGGCACTGCTATATTAATTTCCTCTTAAGTACCATTAGATAAAAACACCTTAAGTAAATGTTTGCACTGCTGGTCATTGTGAGAAGTGCAGCAAATGGATTGAATTTATTGATACCCGAGACCATGGTCTTTTACTGCAGTATATCATATTTAAGTGAAGACAATCACACCGGTGAATGAAAATGTGGTTCTAAAACTGGGAGGCTAAAGTAAATGAGGATTAAATATATTGCACTGATACCAGCTCAGCAAACTATGAGATTCATCTTATTTACACAAGCCTCTGTTGATAAATGAAAGTGCTTTTTCCATCCACACCCACTAAGTTAATGTAACCTGTAAATGTAATATAAACTTCATTGGCTCAGACTGTGTAGAGAGAATCCTATTAGATAAGAGCCGTGCTCGAGATGCTAAAGGTTGGTTTTCCACATCTAATCAGCAAGCAGGTAACAGGAGAGGCCAAAGAACACGGAGCTTCCCTGTGTTAGTGTGTGTGACCGTCTATCTCTGCTGAAATACACTATCAAGTCCCCTACTTGTGCTTTCATGCGGAACAGCTTCCTGGGTCTCTGCAATACATGATCAATGTGTGTGTGTGTGTGTGTGTGTGTGTGTGTGTGTAAGGAGGGTGTAGGATTCAAACGCTGACGTGAAAGGGAAATTGAGAGAAGACTTAGTTTCATCACAGCAGTCAATCTCAAATGTTCCCACATCCTCACTTACATTAGTATGCAAGGATGAATTAATTCTATTCAAGCAGTAAAATATACTGTGTGTTATCATATATTTGCAGTGTGGCTGAAAATATTTGATATTTTTTGCATTTAAACCTTTTAACCAGTAAGTTTTATTTGAAAAAAAATTAAGAAATCCTAAGAAAAGAAGAAATCCTGAATTATTAAATCTGCATTAATCTAAAGTCACTAATCAAATAAGCAAATTTGTAACTCGTTCAAATCGTTATGCTAATAATAATAATATAATTTGTAATTTTTCAAATATTTGAATTACAAAAGAATTAAGCATTTTCCTTTTTATCTTTTGGAAACTTTTGGACCCCATTGTATAAATTATATACATAAAAAAACCCAGTATAGAGCATTTATAAATGACAACAATTCGCCTGTCTATTAAACATTTGACAAAATCACACCGGAACATTCAAAACTGCGTCTGCGCCACTGATCTATATAGAATGTCTTCATTAAACATTTTAAACAGGCTGACATTTTGTCAGAACCTCTAGTAAATTAAGTTATTTTGTTTAGTAGTTTGTTTAGAATCATGGGAGAATCGTCATCTCTGTTTGAAACTATAAAATCGAGATCCTCAATTTATCAGGAATTAAACAGCTCTATGTCAATAACTCTCATTAGAGCATTAGTAAACTTAGTAGAATAAGTTGACATGTACTTGCATAGATAATTATAATCATTAGAATGGCTGTTGGGGGAACATAAAAATAAACTGTTAGCAGATATTAAGCAGACAAGATATCTTAGATTTTCCCCACCTCTCAATTTAAAACACCAGCCCTTGAAATATTAATGCTAATTTGCTAGCTGCTATTTTAAATATTCTTTTCATTTTAAATGAACTTTTCTCGCTCCTCAATTTCCAAGAATGTCACTCACTTCTGCTTAAAGCCAATGCAGTTTTTTGTTCGGCTACTTTGCAGTCCTTGTCTATTACTTTGTTCTTTGTACACTATAGGCTACTCTATTTTCCAGCCTCATGAAATGTCTGACAGAAAATCGCATAGCTTAGTAAGCAATCCCCTTACGTTCTCCACAAGGAAGAAAAACAAGAGCAGCGTATAGTTCTGGAGAGCATCTCATTAAGTGCTGTGCTCACACAAGAGCTGAGAGGTGCTCTTGCTCTGGTCTCCATGACAATGGCAGTGCTAACGTGCCGTTAGAGTGTCCAGCTAATGGAAGTTAATGAGACATTAAAACAAGCTGACAGTACGCTTCCGTGCAGCCATGGCAGAGTCCGTGTGAAGGGTCTGGGGGAAAACCAGCTGAAGATGAGTTTCAACAGGCTTGGTTTTTATTAAATCACAACAGCTTAATTGTTCTTGGTATCACTTGCTATAAAGCAGAATTCCTGTCATGCCAGATCATCGCCAATATTAACATCTGAGGGGCCGAGGACTACATTTACCACATTAATAATGGCAGGGCCCACATGGAAAACACTGCAATTTTTCACAAAATTAAATGATCTCCTGTCTCAAAGCACATAGCATTACAATAATAATGAACGTAAACAACTTACAGAGCTCTATTTGTACAGTACTTGACAAGTTAGTTAGTAGAATGTCTAATGCGGACCATTGAAATAAAGTGTAACCAATGATCTTCATTCTCAAAGCTCTACAAATTTGAAATGATAGTCAGAAAATTAAATTTTTATGAAATAGAATAGTTTTTTTTTTTTTAAACCTTTTTTGGTATCTAATGAAATTTGGGCTTCATGGTTAATGTAGTATGATATATGGGAGAATATGGACTCGAGGAGGAGTTCATTCTCCGTTTTAGAGTCATTTTTAATTATATAATCTAAAGGGCTCTCTGCCATGAATCAAACTGCAATTTGTTTGTGTTACCATCCCCTTGTAGCCTGTTTCCTGGAACTTTATGCTTTTATGCTGTGAATTTTAATTTAATTGCATATTTGAGCTTCTTCAAAATGAAAATAGGCTTTTTAACAGGTTAAGCAATGGTACTCAAGGCCTATTGCTGAGCAAAGATATTCTAAAACAGGTCTGTGGAAACAACAATTACCCTTGAATTTTCAGTCTGTATCCTAATTATATCTTTACTGGTAAAGCAGCAAGGTTATTGCACAAAGAGTTCACTAGGACATGTTTTGTGCAGAAAATGGATAACAGATGCTAACCTCCTTCACTGTTCTATCTATGTGAGTTCAGCCTGACCAATGCTTGACTAGAACTGATGGTTACTTATTGGCTGATAGAGCGTCTTTAGCAAGAATCAGATTTCAGCCACTTGTGAAGGTTTTTTTTTTTTTTTTTTTTTAAAGCTAAATGGTTCCCAGGACAAAGGTTTGATACTCCCAGAGGAACCTGAGGACCTGCTTCAGACTGCCATTCAACCCTGTCCTCTGGATTGATCTTTTTTTAAGGGTGATTCTAGGCTTCATTTTGAAACAATGCTCTCTTTGGACACTTGGTTTGGAGAATGTCACTGTCTTTCACATCACAACCTCAGCAGGAGTTTCCATGCAAAGACATCCCTCTTCACTATATACTCAAATAGGTCCACTGAGGTTTATTTCTGGACACTGAGAGCAGCGAGATTCACAGTAATCAAGAACATAAGAAGACAGATGTCATCTTAAGCAGGGAGTTTTTGTGGATCACGAACACCATGTGGGAAAACAAGAAGATATTTTGAAGATGTCAGTTTGCTATAACTTTCACTTTCAGATATAATTCCTGGAATGCCAGTATTAACCCTTTAAAAATCATTTTGTGGGTTTATTGTTATGAGAATCTTTAAATAATTTCAAATAAAATCAATAATAAAAAAATCACAATAGTATTTCCAATGCAATAGAAATTAGTGAATGAATACATTATTTTTATGCAGTTATTCTCCACACAATAACAGTCCCATGACTTTTAAGAATGAATGAATGAATGATTTACATAAGCTATATAAAAGGGGTATATGAAAAGGTATATTTTTCTTCCCCCGCATTGCTTAAGAACTCATAAGAATGTAAATGTGTACCTTGAATTGCAATGTAAGTTGCTTTGGATAAAAGCGTCTGCCAGATGCATAAATGTAAATATTTTTCAAAATATTCATAAAAAAATTATTGATAAAAAATATATTTCAAACGTGTTTGTTCCACTGACTAAATTTAGCAATACAGGTTTAGAACACCAATTATGACAGACTTTTTATTTTATTTTTGGGGGTGTCAAATCTCTGAAGATTACCTTAAAATCAGTCAGGTCGCGGAGTATATTCTCCTTTATGGAAAAGGAGTATTATTAAGACAATTAGTGGAAGACCGCACTTTCCCCCATGAATGACCTTTAAATGATAAAAAAACTCTTCTAAAGGGATGAAAGTTTTATTTTTAATAAGCTTGTCTGATGCTGTTTCAGATTTCACCCCAGCTGTCTCCTCTTTCCCGCCCAGCTGGTTGAAATACTTCCCTATCTGGCCTGGATGGAAACTCGGAACTGCACTGAAAATGGGACACACCGCGTTTAAAAACAGCAAGCGAGTCTCAAACAGATATGGTCCCTTTCAAACCCACACACAATCCAATACTCACTCTCTCTTTCTCTCTCTCTCGCCTAACAGCTGTCCAACATTGCAGTCAGCAGCTGTCTGAACTGACACACACTTAGCTAAGGTCAACATGGTGTTTTCCTCTTACACACACACACAGACACTATAATGGGAAATCCCATGGTGGGACAGACATCATTGATCCTCGTGAAAGCAAAGACACATGTCCTCATGTCCATAGACTTCCCACTCTTTTATCCGCCCGTATTGCTTAAATGCTTAAAACAGATGCCAGTAGATCACAGATCAAACTTACTGATACTTTGTGTTTTATCACAATGTGCAAAGGGTTGAAACCCTTTCTTTGGCGACAAATTCGGTGTAAGAACTGGATTACGTAGATTGAGATTAGTCAAATATTTTAATATAATGACCTCTAAACTTGACATCCAATCTCTTATACTAGTCTGACCTGATCAATATTTCAAGATTATTTTAGCAATAATATGCAGTTTTCTGTTCATTATCCCTTGCAAAACTCTAAGATATAGCCTATTAACTGACAAATCACATCGATAGAGGTATATTACACCCATAGTACAATACTTGCATTTATGATTTTTGAAGAAATTGTGTATGGTCTCACTACTCATTGGCCACAGGGGGCCTTGAATATTTTTATTATGTTGAACAGCTGTGATCTAAATATAAAGGGCCACATCCTACGTCCAGGAAACAGAGAGAGAGGGAGTCTGTTTGTGTACACATTTCTCGATTCCCTCCAATCGGTTTCCTGAATAGAAGCCTTTACCTTGCACATTATCACATAGCACATTTCACTAGGAAACCACGTTTTTTTTTTTTTTTACTTTGTAGTTTGGTTTTGACTAGGCTGTCAATTTAAACTGTTCATATATTATAATTAATTACTAAAAATAATGTAAAAATTAATAATTAAAAATAGACAACAGATGTAGTTCAAAATGAAACTTATTTAAACATTACATACATTTTTAAAAATATATATATTAAAAATCAATATGTAAAAAAGACATTGGAAGCACTAAATTGCACGAATATATGCAATTAATTAGAATAATTAATCAGCACGAAATGTAATTAATTTGATTAAATTAATGATCAAATAAAAGTCAGCTTACACATTTTTAGCAAATCAGACAAATCTGACATCTGATACATTTTTGGAGAGGAGTGTTTTGGAGAGAATTTGTGTGGATGAAGTTAGCAAAAGTTAGCAATAAAAAATACTTCCAACACCTTTAAAGCATCTTGAAGAGTATGCAGGTAAATTAATAAATAAATAAATACATTAAATTGCCTGGTACCAGAAGCTAAAGGGAAAAGGCTCTTCTCGCATCTGCTTCGCCATTCACCGCAACTGAAATTTTAACACATTAAAACCTCAAGGGCTTCATGGAAACTGTGCCCGTACCGTACTAAAGAGTACAGCTGCAGCTAATTCAAATATCACCAGCCATAGGAATAAATCTCCGATAGGCTTCTCACTTCACTGAAGTGGGATATGAAATGTACTTCTATTGCCATAGATATGATGATCAGCTTTGATGTATACATCCATGCATCTATAACCTAGTAAACACAAACAACAACAAACATGTAATTCAGGTCTCTTTGTTCAGACCTTCAAAAAGAGTTCCGCTGGCTTTGTTGTTACTCTAGACAAGAGAAGGTGAGAAGTTGTGGTGACAATGACAGCAGTCAGCCTGCACACACTGAAGAGGATGCTTGATAAACTAGTGACGGAACTGATGTGTGTGTATGTCCGGCCTGTGCACGGCTGGACGATACACGGGTAAACAGGTCCTCATTCGGGTTCTTGGTGTTGTAGTGACTCTCACAGCAGCAGCTGGTTCCGTGTATTGTTCTGGACGGAGGGAGAAAGCGTCACTGCCGACCGTGTGACATCTCTCTTGGGTTGTCCCCCACATAACCTGGAGAGACATCACCTTCCCCTCTCACACACCATTAATCTCAATACATCAGATCCTCTGCCAATGCTTCCAATTAGATGCCATTTACATTTCCATGGCAACTCGATATAAATACAAAACAAGGAAGGATAGTTGAGGTACATATAGTGTCCCATACTGTCACGTTGCAGCAAGGAGAGTTGAGTAGAGGATCTTTTGCAGCAGTTTAAGGGTGTGTTCAAGTTCGGTTCGCTTGGTTCGTTTGGTCCGGACCAAAAAATAAATACATTTTGTCCTTGTCAACTTAGTGTTCACATTGGCATATTAAAGGGATAGTTCACCCAAAAATGAAAATTCTGTCAGTAATTACTCGCCCTCATGTTGCTCCAACCCCGTAAGACTTTCGTTCATCTTCGGAACGCAAATTAAGATATTTTTGATTAAATCTGAGAGCTTGATCACTCGTCCATAGCTTCTATGGGATTGAAACTTTCCGGCCAGAAAAGTTGTTAAAGACATCGTTAAAATAGTCCAAGTGACTATGGCTCAATTTTAAATTTATCAAGCGACGAGGATACTTTTTGTGCGCAAAAAACAAACAAAAATAACGACTTTATTCAATTATTCGTTTCCTTCTCTGTGGGCCTCGAGTGAGTTCACGTAGTGTAACAGCATGACCAGCGTCGGCCAATAGTCAGCCTACGTGTGACCTACAACACAGAAGCGCTGCGCTGTTACACTGTTAAAATAGAAATGTTATTTTAAATTGTAATAACAAAAATTCACAATATTACTGTTTTTACTGTTTTTTTTTAATTAAATAAATGCAGCCTTGGTGAGCATAAGAAATTTATTTCAAAATCATTTAAAAAAATCTAACCAACCTCAAACTTTTGAATGGAAGGGTTTATATAGATCATCTTTGGTGTTAAATAGCGTGGCTATGCACCAGACCAGAGCTAACCAGCATAAACCAGCCTGGACCAGCATGGAAAATGCTGATCTAAGCAGGTTTCATTGGCAGGTTGCGTGTGGCCTTGTATATAATTTGGGAAAGGCTTATCATGGAAAGATGTCGATACACATGGTAAAATACACAACAACTACAAAAATAAACACACAAGTCACACAAACTTGGCACGATCTTTACGTGACACGCCTTTTAACAAGGTACCCAATGCCTGCACTTGTTAACTCTAACTTTCCACGAGAGGCATCTTTGCAGCTGTCCAGACCTCCTTAGCTTCTTTTCTCAGGTACAGATCCTGTTTCATCCTCTATAGCAAAAATAGGCAAAAACAACTTGGCTCATAGATAAAGAGCTCTGTATGTGCATGCCGGAGGTCTTGTTACTGTACCTCATTTAGAGGCTCAACCCCATCATTAAACCCATAGGACCATTAAAGTAGTCTGATGAGAACAATGAAATATTCTAAGCCCTCTTGCCCTGCGGTTTTAGCAAAGGTCAACGGCTGTCTATCAGGAACGACTTAATGGCAATTGTGTTTACAGGCATATCAGATGTATCCCCTCACCTCAAATCTATCAATGGAAGACTGAGTGAGAAGTTCAGAGCTTTCAGGAGGCTGTAAATCACACATGTTGCTATCCGTGTCTCTCAGGGTAAAGGATTATGACCTCATAACTGTAGTAGTGCTGGGAGGTACTGAGCGATTTGGGAATATTCCTTTCAATGGTTCCACACGGATGCATTTAAACCAAAGCAAGCTAACACACGCAGATGACAGAGGTATGCAGGGGAAGCCCGTGCTGGCAACTTTACACTTTCAGTTCAGTTGCATGTGTTAAAGGCAAAGTGTGTTTCTACTCATAAATAATGTTCAAGCAGGTTTCCCAAATACCAACCTTGGATGCCTAAACAAATAGTACCATCCCAAACTCATGCCATTGGCATTAGTGCTGTGTTTTTGGTCTCCAACAAACTATATACAGTATTATGATAGTACCACTTTATGGTAGAATATATGGTTTACTTACAGCTGTCTCTGTTGGGATAGAGGTATTTTAACATAAAAAAATTACATCACCTTTAAGCAAGAAAATAGAGGTATTTTAACATAAAAAAATTACATCACCTTTAAGCAAGAAAACTAAAATCAAAGAAGACCATGCTCTCAATTCTTTTCAATTGTTTTTGGTACTAGTTGAAATTGTTGTCACAGAGTAGTGTTGCAGCTAATATATTCTTAGAGGGCCATCAAATATAGCAAAATCGAGTTAAGCAATTTTTTTTTTTTAGAAATGCCACTGTAGAAATTGTAATATAAGGTACTATAAGTATTCGACTGCTCATGTGATTTTAACATCAACAACCACGTGTTTGAGGTAACACTAAAACTTTTAAAAACAAGGTAATTGGGTTAGATTAGATAGAACTAACAATTACATTTTTAGAGCATTTAATAGTCTTAGTTAATTTGTACACACATACCGTTTAAAAGTTTTTTTTAATGTTTTTGAAAGAATTCTTATTCTCATCAAGGCATAATTTATTTGATCAAAAATACAGTAAAAACAGTCAAATTCTAAAATATGATATTCCTGTGATGAATTTTCAACATCATTACTCCAGTCTTCAGCGTCACAAGATCCTTCAGAAATCATTCTAATATACCGACTTGGTGTTCAAGTAATATTTCGTATTATTAATGTGGAAAAACGTTGTGCTGCTTAATATTTTTGTAGACCATGATACATTATTTTTAGGATTCTTAGAAGGTTCAAAAGAACAGCATTTATTTGAAATTGAATGCCATTATAAATGTCTTTCATTTTTGATCCATTTAATGCATCCTTGGGGTATAAAAAAAAGCATTAATTTATTTAAAATACAAATGTATAGGCCTATTAATACATGTTTAATATACCAAGTTGTATAAAAAAACAACAGTTAATGTATTTGTAAAATTAAAATGAACGGTTACTAACTTAACTTAGCGGTGCCACCCAGGCTCTAAGCTAGAAATGGCGGCGACGCTGGCTAAGCACTTCATAAGCGTTCGGCTAAAATGGGACATATTCACGGAATACGATCGCTTGGCCCATAAAATGGAAACTACAAAGACACAAACAAATGGAAATGAACATGATCTCATACAAGCATTACTAACACTCATTACTCTATTTCAAACTAGGCCTCTCTTCTATCTCTTCACTGTACAGCTTGGGTTTTAGCACATGCCTCAGCAAATTATGTTGCGTTGTCTTGAGTTACATGGAGCACAAGTCGACGGAAAGAATACGAGATGAAGACATTCGATACAAAAGAGCCGCTCGGAAAGAAGTCTTGCGACTAAAGATGTAAAGAAAATTGTGTGTGTGTGTGTGTGTGTGTGTGTGTGTGTGTGTGTGTGTGTGTAATTCTCATGGCAGGAATAATTTCACACCAACTCCTGGCCTGTCGTTTCTGACTTCCCCCCACCTCTCCCAGTTTCCGCTGAGGTCTTTTTTTAAAAGCTTTTTGCTTCCTAAAAGCACCGCAGACCGCATGGGAAATTCCTCTCCTTTTCCCTCCATACAGGGGCCTAACCGCGTCCAGTCAATAAAATGAAATCCTCTCTCTTTTTTTCCTCTCGACACACAGACTTTGTAAACACACTTCTCATTCATTCATTCATTCCACTGCGCACACACATAAAGACCATCGTATCGAAACATTATAAGACACTTTCCTCAAATAGGGTACAAGTTATGGTCACATACATTTTATACTATTTTAAGCAATAGGCACAAATCTATATAATGGATAAACATTTATCTAACATAGGATTAATCTTTTATAATAGTTGTAAACACACCGAATGCCTGTATCACATGCCTGTGATTTTGGCCTGTGCAACCTCTGAACCTAAAGTCTATGCAGCAATTAAAATCATAAAACAACATAATTATTTGGACATAATCTGTTGAATTGACATTTCATTGACATTACACCCCTATTCATGGAAAGTGTTGTCATTTTTTTTTTCAGCACAGATACTTGAAGAGGAAGAATGCCCTTGGTACTGGACTGAGCGTTCAGATCAGATCTGATTTTTTTTCCTTTCACACACACACCACATAACCTCATGCCCTGTCTTTAACCATTAAGTCACTCATTAGGTTCTTGGTGACTCTCTCACTCACATTCCCTCCCTTTTTTGGGGGCCATAGATTCCTTTTTCTATACATCGTAATAACTTCTCGTTTCGTTGTTCTAGGCTGCTCTCTTTGTTAACTTTCTTTCCGATAAAGCACTATTGTTGTGTTGGTGTCAAGATTTCTGACCCATTTGACATTGAGGACAAGCTGTTGTTGTTGTTTTTGGTACTAGATGAGGAATTGTTGTCACAGAGTAGTGTTGCAGTTTGTAAGTATCTCTGTAATAAGAGCCATTGCCTGAAAGCCAAAGCACTTAACAACCACACCACAACTAATACGTTCATAAAGCTTCCAGATATTTCGTAATGGGTTGAGGGAATATAACAACACATTTGGATTTGGATCCATGCCTTGTGGGCTTTAAATCCACCAGGATGGTTAGACAATCTTAGCTTCGTGATCGGAGAAACCTGTTACGTGATACTGCATCAAGAAGGGAGTTAACAGCAGACAGACTACATGAATATCCAAGACATTTGGATATTTTTACGTGTCAACCTCTTCTTGACCTGTTCCCTCAAAAACAAACAAGTGTTTAAAAACACGCATCAAAGAGAATAAATTCTAAAACAATTCAGCCTTTTAATTAAATTTGAGCACACAAATGGATAAAATAAACTTCCCATTTTACAAGTTTAAGTACAAAAATTATTAGGAATTGTGTTGCACTGGCTCATTTTTTTTAAGTAAACTGTACAAGCAACAAAAATCAATTTGATCAAGTGTATATTCCACTAAGTCTCCAAGTATACCTCCCACTTCAGCTATTGCTTTGACTGGATCGTTGAGACAGTGAAAATAATGTTCATTCATCAGACATTGCTATACCTATCATAAACTCTCGAGATACAGTGGATGTCAGGAGGATTTTCAGTAAACATACTTAAATTGAACTTTCTCTCTTTTTTAAATATACTGTTTTACACTGAAATACATCACAATTCATCAAAAACAACAGGGACAACCTGTCACTCATATGAGATTGCAGCAATAGCAAACGACAACGACCCAATCGATCCCCAATGGACAAAATCACTGTCCTACTTTTTTTTATACCAGTCCAGGTCGTCTGCTTGAAGGGATGTGTGTTCAGACGGACAAGGACAGCTGCACTACCTGGATGGCATACACAAGCATTGAATGACACAATGATTTGGCACACATGCATCATCACGTACACCTGGTCATCATCATGGACACCCTTATGAGAGAGAAAAACAGGGCATGCCAAGATTGGACAAAAGAATCTGGGTACTTCTGTGCCAGAACATGTCTATCAGTGGCATTCTAAGTCAACATGAGGGCAGTTGCAGAAAGAGGCGGGAAGAGAGGGAAAGAGTTGGCATGGATAGACGTCAAGGCCTAACTTGATGGTCTCAAGGCTTATTTCCTTCATTATCCCAATTACAGATCAATCCTTTCATCAAGAAGAGCAGTAGGGCACATTGGAAGCTCCCAAAGGAAACGGTTTGGGGCTGATCCAAGAACAAGCTTTCATTTCGCTCTGTTACATCATCTGGCTTATTTCAGCTAATAATTGTGTAATTATATCACATGTTTTACGAGCTGTAATCAATGGGCAAAATGACGAGGATCAAGTCTTGCGGTTTGACTGAGTGAGCAAGCCAAAAAACATTCATAAATGTGCGCGTGTGTGTGTGTTTCAGCCATGCACCTGCTGCAGCTGCTTTAAGAAAGATCTGCTGGTCCTGTTCATGCAGCCTGCATCGACCACAGCAGAAAGAGTGTAGACCAGCAGCAAAAAAGGAGTCTAGAGCGAATTAATATAAGGTTTGGCTGGTTCACATAGTTCAATTAACCCCTGCTGGTAGGTGTTGTAATACAGAACCTGGAACAAAAAGACATCTTTTTTCATTTGAAAAAAGCCAGTTTTATGTATATTGGTGGTGTATTATCAAAAAGATAATATTAATTTTTTATACAAATATTATTATATTTGTTTTATAATATTCATATTATATTATATTTCCATATAATATACACTACTGTTCAGAGGTTTGTGGTTGGTAAGATTTTCTTTTTATACTTTTGAAAGAAGTATCTTATGCTCACCATTTATTTGATCAAAACTACAGTAAAACAGCAATATTTTGAAATATTATTACAATTTAAATAGCTGTTTTACATTTGAATATATTTAAAAATGAAATTTATTCCTGTGATGGCAAAGCTGAATTTTCAGCATCATTACTCCAGTCAGTGTCACACGATCCTTCAGAAGTCATTATAATATACTGATTTGCTGCTCATATACAATTTGATCAATGTTGAAAACATTTGTGCTGGTTAATATTTTTGTGTGGAAACTGTGATATTTAAAATCTAGGCCTTTTTTTGTAACAATGTAAAAGTCTTTTCTGTCACTTTTGATTAATGCTTCCGTGCTATAGAAAGTATAGCAATATTAATAACAATATTAATTGTAATTATTAAAATATTATTAGTAAAATTCATAATGATGTAATCTAATGATTACTGGATTTACCACAGCTATTGGTGTTTCGAAAAGAAGATATAAAATATCGGAAAAATAACAAATAACCGTTTTTTAATTAAAAAAAAATCTGCATGGGTCATTGAAAAAGCTCTTTTGATTGACTCAAAGAAAAAAGCCCTATGGTATCTCTTGAATTATGCTCAGTTGTCATTTGGTGGTGCTTGAGGAGATTCCCCCTTCCATGTATAGCGCTTTGAGTGCCGAGAAAAGTGCTATATAAATGTAATGAATTATTATTATTTTTTGTGACTAGTGAACCTGTTATATCTTTCAAACACATCATTTTATGCCTCTCTCCCTCTCGTTGTTTATGGCATCCTATGAGACAGGAAACAGTTTTTGTGAACAGGATGCCCCCTAAACACCACACTCCCTCTCAGCAAATAACTTTAACACTTTGCCTTCCCGTAGTCAAACACAACCACCACACACACTTCCCTTCACACGGGCCTTTACTTTGCAGAAAAATGAGGCATAGGTAGGAAAAGCATCCATATAGACATAATTACCCCAAACTCTATTGGTTCAGGTCCTGAATCACTTTACTATAAGGAGTCGGTAAAAATAGAACGCAACGACACTGAGGTCAGCTAACTAAATCATTACCACGAGCTGTTGTGATGACTGATGCTATATCCCGCTTTTTCTTTGAACACAGACAGAAGGAAGTCTCTTGCTATAAGAGCCTAGTAGGAAGTCCGTGTAAACGTGCAGTAATGCTTTACTTAATCGCCACAAGGAAATGATGGTGCTATTCTTTCACCTTTTTGCCAATTTTAGACAGCAGT
This sequence comes from Tiaroga cobitis, assembly GCA_030578255.1. Taxonomy (NCBI): domain Eukaryota; kingdom Metazoa; phylum Chordata; class Actinopteri; order Cypriniformes; family Leuciscidae; genus Tiaroga; species Tiaroga cobitis. Next base: position 34,249,716 of record CM060602.1, on the reverse strand, counting down.
TTTACAGCATGAAGCATTTTTTTTCCACAAAAGGAAGGGCTTTGATTCCAGTAAAAAGGCCACTTACTCAGACTATCATTAAGAGCAAAGGATATGCACACACACTCACTCACTATTTATCTCTCTGATGGCTTTTTTCTCTTTCCCTCTCTCTCACACACAAACACACACTCTATTCATTGTCTTTCCCCAAGGTATAATGAAATAAGAGGTGAATGGGAGAGAATTGATGAAACCCAATCTGGAAAGACAAGACCACCCACTCTCCTTTCACCATCGTCCCCACCGTATTCTAATTCAGGTCATTCCCGCTTTTTGCTCAGGAGGGATGAATTACCAAACACACAGATCCACACACACATACACGCACAAACAGCCTGAAGGGGTGGGGGTGTTGTAACAGGATGTTGTTTGAGCACCATATCCTGTTTTTTCCCTTTTCCCAAGGAACAACGACACTGCAGGTGCAACGTGGTGATCACCCCACCGCTTCGGCCTCCGCTCCTTTTTTCCCTCTTCCGAACTCATCTCCCTCCACCATGTGAACGCTCTTTATCAACAAAACACATCTTCTGCTATTTCTAGCACAAACTCACACCGAATCTGTACACAAGGCCTTCATATGCACATGACAGTGACTAACCATGAGTAGCCTTGGTTCTGGAAGTATTTTTTACCATTCATTTAGTCAATGGCAGTGTTGTTATTGTTAACAACAACTAATTGGTTTTATTTTAATTATGTAACTGAAATAAATAAATAAACAAAATAATTTTTAGTTTGTCATGCATGGTATGTCTGCATTAAATATCAAAATGCAACTAGAAATTCTATACCTTTTTCTATACATACATAATTCTACCAGTTAGCGCATTTGTTTTGGCAGCCCTTAAAATAAAATAACTAAATTAATTATTAAACTATAGAAAATCTGAAAAAAAAAAAAAAAAATCGAAGTTAATTCGTTAATTTAAGTTAATTACAAAATATTCAGATATTATACAAGTAGTTTGAGAATGTAAGGGGACTGACTTGTCATTCTCAACACTTCTTGAGATTGAGTGGTTGCTGCTGAGCTCCGTTTTAGTACTTTACAATTATTTGCTATTTAAAACAACAACAAATAAAGCATATCATCACTCATCTCACAGATCATGGTAGGTCTATTATAAAAGGTTTATATTTTTTTGTTAGAAATAAATTCCTCTTTGGATAATGGGATATTTATGTTCAGAGTCTGACTGTTGCACTTTATTAGGTTGTGCATGCTTTTACGTATGTCTAATATGTAAATTAGTCATGCAAGTTTTTCCGTGACTGGCTGTTACCTTATGTAAGGACCTTATGTCATATATCTTTTGTGCAAATATTACGAATATCCGCTGAGTTTTTCTTTAACAATGTCCCATAAGCATAAGTCCCATAAGCCCCCTTGCCTCTCTCAACATGCTTTTCTGTTTGAGCGGTCTGGCATAAGAACCGGCCAGTTTGATATAAAGGTCTGCAGAGACTTTGTGTCTCGGGTCAATAGGTCTTTTGTACTGCAATCAATTTACAGTGTCTTGCCTGAAAAGCAGCAACGGATGTAAAATGTGCATTAAAACCATCTTTTACTGGAGGCCCACTTTTAAAAAAAATATATAAATTAAATTCAACATGAACAGGATCCCACAAAGCACCCTGCTCTGGATTACGTAAACACACACACACACACATATATATATCTACCTGAGCTGAACTCACACATATATATATATATATGTGTGAGTTCAGCTCAGGTAGATGGCTTTAATGAACACAAAATGCTTAAAGAAGACCACATCCCCCCATTTCCTCAAGAAATTGAGGGGAGGAAAAAGGCGAGTGAGAGAGCTGCACTTCATTACAAATCATTCTCCCATTTTTAAGTGCAATCATAACAGTTTCCATGACATCATCAGCTGTCAGTATGGGAAGCCGGTCCTTTATATTGTGAAACCCAAACCAGAGCGCAGAGAGGAAACCAGCCCCCTCACGCAACGAGAAGTCCCACTGAGAAACACACTCACAATGATGAATGTTACACATGTGTGTAAAGGTGTGAGTGTGAGTACAAAGCCATTGAATAGCATCAATAATTATGAAAATTCAAAAACGGCCCCTCACAGGTCAACACATACATTGCAAAAACCGACAATTAAACTTGGGGAGACGGTATATAGCCACAATTTCCTGTCACTAAAAAAATATATCACGCAATATAGTTAGTTTTTTTACAGGAAATTTAACACCAAAATGTTTAACATATTACATAACTATTAATGTCTACATTTCCATACTTCGGCAACTTAAATACTTCAAATATGGGAGTTTTTTTAAAAATTTTAGAAAAATGTGGAACTTCATAGACAAATCAATAATAAGCAGCTTGATATAGCCAGAAAAAAAAACAGCATATAGTATACACAAATTGTTTGTCGTATTTATGTGTGGTTTATATACAACATTATGTGTGTATATAATATATACTGTATACGGCAAATAGTAATGTTTCTTGGCAACTGCACATTACTGTACCGTGTCTGCACTGTAAAAAAATCTCAACTCATATTTGCTTCTTTTTTGCATGGGCTTTTTTTTAGTTTTACGTACTCCCAAAAGTTGAGAAGTTTTTTTATTTTGTCAATTCAAATGCATTGGACAAATCAATTGGATAAAAACAGTAAATTAAGTTTAGATTAATGCATATATATATATATATATATATATATATATATATATATATATATATATATATATATATATATATATATATATATATATTTATATTGCATTGTTCCAGTGAATATAATCATGGTTGATTGTAATGTTGCGATTCACCGGTTTGGTTCATGCCCGAAGAAGACTTATTATGTCTTCATCATGGTGTGTTGTGTCAAAACTAAAGCCTGACATCTGCAACACAAGTATATGAAACCATGCATTTTATTGCTGCTTTCTGAAATGCATCAAATGCAATTCATAACGCAAATTACACCCAGTAACCTCAGCATTGTTGAAAAAGGGAACTATTGCAGACACTTGTTTAAGAATTCTTTCACAATTATACCACAATATAAAAAGAATCTATACAGTATCACACTGCCCAGCCCTACTTCACACTCAAACAAACGAGTAAACATTACAATCAACTATGTTGATTATATACGTAGAAACGATGTAAAATATGCAAATGAAAATGTGCATTTTAAATTGTTCTGTAAAATTGAAAACTGTTCGCATTATTGAAATTTCATGCATATTCTCACATGTCCCCTTTCAACCACAGAAGTGGTGTGCAGAGCATATTTGAACACTTCCTCTGGACGTCTTGTGTGTATGACCCCTCAAATCCGTGAATTCTCACAAGTAAGAGGAAACAAGTTGATGTTTCAGTGCCAAGTGGGTAAGCAGAAAAAAAAAAAACTTTTTAAACACACTTGACAGAATTTGTTTCTCATTATCTTCAAACTTAAAGGCTTTTAATTGGTTTCTCAATGTTTGTGAGAACCGCTCAGCTTTGTTAATTTCTTCTAAACAAAGTCTTCTTGATAATGGTCAAAATTCAATATAAAATTATAGGCTACAGATATGAGCAACATGGAAAGCTGAACTGACACCATGAATATTATTTATTCATGCAAACACTTATGTTTTCATCTTTAACTCCATTAAACCTTTTTACGTCAAACACTCTAAAAGTAGGTTTCTGCATCAATGCCATAAAAGAACAATTTTGGATTCCTAAAAGAGCCTTTCAGTGAACAGTTCTTTAAAGGGCTATGTTCTTAGTGCAAATTTTAATAATCTAAAGAACCTTTTTTTCCACTATAAAATAATATTTTGTGCAATAGAAAGCTTCACGCATGTTAAAGGTTTTTTATGGACCCATCCATGCCAATATAGTGTAGTAGGGCTATTACCTGAAAAATTTACCAGAAATGGTATTTTTAAACACAAAACATACTCTTTTTGTTTACACTTAATGTGAGATGAAGGTCTCCATCACTAAATGGTTCCTCTTTACCCTTTATCTGGATTTATTTGTGAAAGTGTGCGAAAAAACATTTAGCGTAGCGTTAGTTCTGGCAGGTCACGTCAGTCAAGCTCGATCAGCGGACTCTCGGCTGATCCACGTCTACCTATAGGAATACGACGCCTATCACATATACTGTAAAAGCTCCTTCAGTACTATCAGCGGCTATCGTGTTTCTCAGGAGCTAATTACCCTCCTCCATCCCCAGCTCCTCCTCTCGTCAGTCAGTATGGCATTTTGATTACCCTCGAATCAGAATAAATTCTCGAATTATGCTGTACTTTAAAATCTTGAATTAATGATGCATTCATGTTGGTTCTGTTCTGTTTACCCAAAGGGGGGGTTATCAAACAGGTGTCTGTAAATAGTGTCCCGTTATATTATGTCACACAAGGGCCACAAAAGTGCATATTTTCTCACTCCCTTTGCTTCCCATGGGTTTTTGGACAGACAGGCTTTAATTTTAGCATGTTTTGTCTGTCGTCTCTGCTGTTTTGGGCTGTCTATAAAATGTGTAATACGCTCAAGTTCAGTGAGTTCATGTGGCTGCTTTACCGTATACACTAGCTCACAATACTACGTGACTGCAGCCTAAACCCCATTCTGCTAAAAAAAAAAAAAAAAAAAACTGTCAAAGCCCAAGCTTTTGATTAAACAGGAGCCCAGCCATGCGTCAAATGTCCCCGATTGAAGCCCATGTCTCTCAAAGTCTTTTTCTTTATAGGATGAGAAGAAAAAGCATTTATAAAGTGCAAAATCCTTTTTTATTGGGCCCTTTCATTAACTTCACAAAATCAGTCACTGCTATCTAAAATATGCACACAAATCCATTTAGCAGTAGACAAGCAAAAAATACAATCTGTACATGCATTATCTCACACCAGTTCTTTAGATGTAAAACACTTTAAAAAGGAAACCTTCAAAGGTTATGCTGCCTGCCTTGTTTCTCATTGCTGCAGTCTTATTCATGAGAAAAATGAAGTCAAAGCTCCCATTTCATTCCCAGAGCCTGTTGAATTAATGGCAACTGTCCTCAGCTGCAGAGTAGCATTGCAAAAATAAATAAATTAAATAATCGGGGGTAAAATGAGGATAAAAAAGGCCGACAAAAAAGGCCCAACGTCCTCAAGCTAAAAACTCACTTTTCTCTTGTTACAAAGAAAAAGCTGTTATAAAACAAACTCACTGTGCATTTACTGCCGAGTTCAACACTGTAAACAAACATTTTCTACATAAAAGTAGAAGAGCAGTGCAACTAACTAAAAGCAGAAAAGCTAGTTCACCCAAAATGTCATCATTTACTCACCCTCATGTCGTTCCAAACCTGTAGAACTTTCTTTGTTCTGCAGAACACAAAAGAAGATATTTTGAATGTTACCTTTACAACATTGGACTCCACTATGGACAAAAAGGGCAAATACTTTTTCAAAATCTTATGAAAACAAGCCAGGCAGATTCATGAACGTCATGACGGTGAGTAAATAATGACAGAATTTTAATTTTTTTGTTTGACTATTCCTTTAACTTGAGGAGTCCAATTCATTTTAGCAAATAACTGTTCATTACTGTTTGCAATTCATTAAAGAATTGAACTATAATGTTAATTCATTTTTGGTATAAATAACTCCAGTGTAATATTGCTTCTGTTTGACTGTAATTTTACTTTTGTAATTTCACTTTGAATTAGGAGCAGCTTGTGCATTGGGAATGTGCTCTATGACAGTTAGAACAGATTTGACAACATTTTTTAACTTTAAAGGCCTGAAATGTTTTCAGATTTGGATAAAACAGAAACCTACAAAACGCAATACCACCCCATATAAGTTGTGACTTTCCCAATCAGGTTTTTTACGGCATCGGAACAGGAACAGACATGTCCTCACATTTCCTTGAATTCTTTATCTGTGGAGATTCATTGGATCAGTCACATCAACGTGCACACGAAGCTTTGTGATTAATTAAAGCCGTATTCTCGTATTCTAGTAAGAGGAGATGAAATCATCAGCTTTATTCTTTCTGAGAACACTTGGTTAAAGCAAAACCCAACAGACCGAAACGTCAGCAACGGCTCCCAGGGCACGTGTTTCATTGTATTGTGCAGGTGACATATTCATAAAACTTGAGTTAAGTCAGCATGTGGATATCTTGATAGAGCTGGCTAATAGAGACCCCTATGGAAAGCTGTAACCCTTTAAGTAACAATCAGAAGAATACGCACCTCCTTGAAACGAAATTTTTGACACCTACAGTGTGATACGTGGCTTGCCATTTTCCTGTCATAGGAGAGAAAGAATAGACAAACCACAGCATAAAGGGTCAAACACAAAGCATAATAATGATATGACCTCCTACTGATGATATTTCATGAAAGAACTCTGTTCTGCATCTATTTTGATGATGCACTGATTAATAAAGCATATATACAACCTTGAAAACAAATAAAGGAATGAACATTAATTCAAAAGAAGAGGAGCGCATACACTCTTAAAAAAAAGATTATTTATTGGTATCTAGCTTTAGTTCAAAGAAGAACCTTTAACATCCATGGAAACTTTCCATTCTACAAAAGGCTCTTTATAGTGGAAACATGTTCTTTAGATTTCTAAAATCACTAAAAGGGTGTTTGAGGAAGCAAATGGTTATTCTATGGCATCACTGTGAAAACCTAGTTTCGGAACATGGGCATAGCTTGACATCTGAGCTTGGAGTACCCTGCTGGGGAAAAAAAAAACTTAAAACCAGCCTAGGCTGGTTGGCTGGTCTTAGCTGGTTTAAGCTGGTCTTCCAGCCTGGCCAAGCTGGTGTTCAGCTGGTTTTCTCTGGTCTTTTAGCTGGTCTGCTAGCTTAACCAGCCTGGTCAGCTAACAATAGTGTTAAACCCCTTCTAAATCCAGCCTGGGAGACCAGCTAAAACCAGCTTTTCCAGCAGGGGAGTCCAAACCGAGCCAGGCGGTTTGGTCAGTCATCAACTCACCATTTTAATATTTTAGCTTTTCTACAGTAGACTATAAACCTACAAATTCACAATCCATATATTTCCACATATAACAATATCGAAGTGATTTTTTTTTTTACTATGACTACAGAGAACAGCAAGCGCGTGAAGTTGTCATGGTATGATGGCAACCATGATACATCATCTCACGCGGATTACTTGTGGTAGCCTATAATGCCGCGCTAAACTTAGCAATAAATACTTTGAAATGCACTATAAACACAATATTTTAAAGTAGGCTTATATTAAGCAAATAAAAGATTGAAAAATTACTCACCCTCTTTAAAACAGATGGAATCTGTTGTGCGGTTATCGGCCAAAATAGATTTATCATGTGACAACTACGCAATGGGGGTGACGTTGACAGTTAATTTAATTTTCTTTTATGTTGATGTATTCAATGTGGTGCTGTTTCTTTTATTGCAATAAAAGAAACGGATTTCTTAAATTATTCACGAAATAAAAATTCTAAATGTATTAAAATGGACACATTGTATTAGGCATATACTTTCGAGTTGACAAAAATCATTTATTTGTAAGCTATATTGTTGCATTTATTCGCAAGCCCAATTGTCTGTATGAAGTTTGCATTAAAAGTGCTGCACTCATTTATATATATACAAATCTTCCCTACTATATTACAGATAAAAACAGCTAATCAGAAAAGTTTAGTCTGTCAGTCATTTTGCATGTGCAGGTTTATCGCCATGTATTTGAAAGGCGTGTGTTGACGGTTGAAACAGCTGAAAACGCTTACAGCACCTTTAAGCAAATCTCAAAAAGCCATGTGGCATCCGCAAACATTGAAAAATAATTGGATGGGATTAGACAACCTTTGAAGCAGTGGCGTAGCCACGAGGGGGCCTGGGTGGGCCTAGGCCCCCTCATTTACATGTCCGGCCCCCTCAGATTTCTGATTGCTTAAAAAAAAAATGAGGCAAAATCTTTTTTTAGTGATTGTGAATTAGCCTACACTGCGCAAACCAAAGTAATAACCACCGAATGAAGAAGGGTTTCCTCTCAGTCTCCACAGTAGCCTACATAAAATATTTATTTTATTTTATTTTTCGTGTTCGCATTTATGAGGGAAAAAAACAATGTTATGGACGTGTTTTAGTGAAAAACAAAAAAAAAAGCTCTGAAAGCGGCACTAAAAGATGCTTTAAAACTTTTACAGACACATCAAACAGAAAGCACAAAACCTTTCTTTAACCTGAATTTCGTTTTGTATTAATTGTATCTTAATTTTAATCAATGTTTCATCAACCAATTGTCTGATTTAATAAATAATAAGTAAAAATAGCAGACGATATATAAGAAACGGAGGCGCCGGTGCGTGAACTGGAGCTCGTCTCATAAATGAACAGAAACTCAGCGTATAAAGTAGCCTACTTGCCTCACATGTTTACTTTTAAACAGAACAATTCAAAACGAAAGAAAACAGACTACAGACTGCTCTCTGCTTATGTAATCCTTATGAAATGTGCATTTCTCTCTGGTCTGGCGCGTTCACTAGATCGACTGAAGATCGCGAGTCAGCATCGTCAACTTCATCTTAGCCGACAAAGAAAACACTTGTTTATTAATAAACAATTAAAATAACTCATTGCTATATTTTACATATTCATAATCATTACTTTTGCCGGTTCTTTGTGACAGCTTGTAGGTGCTTTATTGGCAGCGCCACCCCACTGTAAAAAAATCCCGTTGTTTTTACGGAAAAAAACTGTCAGCTGTGGTTGCCAGAACTTTACCGTCAAAAACGGTATCGACATTTTTGGTTTTACAGACTTAACTTAAAATTTACAGTAATAAACCGTAATTCATTATCTGATATAATGATAATTTACCAATCCTACTGATTAATATTTTGTAATACACTGACATCCAACAACCTCTGCAGTGATGAGAGTCACATGATAAATTAAAGCTCATCACAAGCAATCTGCCACAAGAAAATTAATCCTGTTATATTGAAGCATTAAACACCATCATGGTAACACACATGAAATTTTAAAAATGCAATAAACATTAATTTAACAATATTAAATGTAGGCTAACATAAAACCCTAATGTACATAACTGATAAGAAAATAACTAAGAAAACTAAGAAGAAACAGTTATTTCAACAAAAACAAATCGAAGTGTCATGCAGGGAATTGTGGGAATGTCAATTTACGGTTTTTCACTGTAAATTATACAATGAGTTGTTCTTTTCACTTTCAAAAACTGTAAATTTAACGGTATTTTACAGTAAAATTACATTAAATGTACCTTTAGATCTATCACAGTTATTTGCCGTATATAGTAAGGAAACTTTCTGTTAACCAATTAACAGTTTTGCACTGTAGCATTTTCTTTTACCGTTAAAATCACGATCATTTTTTACAGTGGGTCGCCACCGCATCACCAGAATAGGCATGTATAGGCTATATAAAATTCTGGCTATATATATATATATATATATATATATATATATATATATATGTTGCCCCCTCATTTAAAGACGGGACCCCCCAAAAATAAAATTCTGGCTACGCCCCTGCTTTGAAGATGTAAATTGCCAGAGAGAGAGAGAGATGGATGGATGTTCTTCGCAGGACATCATGATTTGGGTTCTTCTCAGTCAAACTTCTTGTCACATCAACTAAACGAATTGAAAAGATGTGTGACAACAGAGGGCATTCTGGGATGACAAGTCATAAAATCACAAAGCTCAAATTTTTCCCCCGTGTGGAACAGAGATGGTGAGAGAGACCAAAATGTTTAAATAGCCTAGTTTTAATAATAATAAGAAATGTTTCTTGAGCACTAAATCAGCATATTAGAATGATTTCTGAAGGATCATGTGACACTGAAGACTGGAGTAATGATGCTGAAAATTCAGCTTTGCCATCACAGAAATAAATGTAATTTTTAAATATATTAAGACAAGTGTGATATAACTGATTAAATGCGGCCTTAGAAAGCATAATAAAAACTTCTTAAAAACAATAGTTACCAGATTGTTGATGCATTAAAAAGGTATATATTAACACACAGTTGGCATCACTTAAAAGTGCATTATTTCTTTTTTTTTTAACGTATACGAAGGATACTAATGGCATCTGTTTAATAGAACGACCATCATAAAATTAACAAAGTTAATAAAGTAACAAGAAACTGATAAATTAGCACTTGAAAGGTAAAAGAAATTAGGACAAATGAGAAATGAAGAGAATTTTATAGAAGAAAGACATCTCTTATTCCATCAGCCATGCATGAAAAATATCTTTCAAAAGGCTTGTGCTGAATGTTATCCCTTGTACTGTCATCTCATGGTCATGTCCACTCTCTGATGTCGAATATTAAAACATATGACGGCTGGGAACATTCATTTGGATGAATAAGGCAGACGGAGTGGAGAAATTTGGGTGGCATCCAGCTGTCATCTTTGTGAAGAAGAACACTTGAGGACAGAAAAGTCTAGAAAAGTCATTAAACTGTAAAGTCAGTTCTCACGTGTTCACTAACATGCCTGTGTTTGCATTTTTAGTGGGTGAATTTTAAGGAAACATGTCCAGGTCACATTTTACTCCAAAGCAATAAAATTACATTTCACAAACAATATTAATTAATTTTAAGATATTTTTGCATTGTGATATTTTCATGACAATTAACCCCCCATTATCAACACCAGAGGAATGAAGCGTATTTATATGATCATTCAGATTATTCTTAATGGTGATTTCATTACTGCAATCCACATTTTCTTGTATTACAGTAAAAATGCTGTAACTATTTAAATGAGCATTAATTTTGTTCACATAATAAATGTACAAATAATGAAAATGTCACAATGCAACAAAAAATGGTAAAATGCAACCATAATGGTACATAGTTTGTGTGTGTGTTGTGTGTACACATACACACACACACACACACAATGTATATATGATCCTGTGTACTATAATTATATTAAAACTAATATATATATTTTTGTTTTGACGATATAATTCTCGAATACACAAACTATATACGGTGTATGTATACATACATATATAAATGTGTTTTTCCTGTCAAAAGACCACGACCATGTTGATATGATTCTATAGTACACAAATTACAGAAAAATAAAATTATAAACCAAGGAAATTATTAATTTCTTCAGAAATTAAATCCTGACCATTTTAATGTATATTAAAAAGAAGCAGCGAAGATATAAGAGAACTTTTATGTTTGAATCAAACAATATAACGATTACAGGCAAATCAGCAGTGTTATCCATTATGTATACAGTGGTCACAAGACAAAAAAACAACAAAAAAAAAAAAAAACACGCACACACATTCATCATCTTCACCTTACAGAAATGATACGAGAATAAAATGCAACAGACTTCCTCCACTATCTGAAGCATGTGGAAAGCAAAGCATGTCTTAGTGACAAAGCAGCGTGGATATTGTAGTTTGTTTTAATGTAGGTGTTTTTTTTTTTGTTTTTTTTGTTTTTTTCGCTTTTTATCTATAGAGAGGCACAAAATCAGGCTTCCGAGTCACAGTGAGGCTTTGAAATAAGTGTCAGCTATGTGTGTTCAGACTTATATAACGCTCACATGCACGCACGCACACACTCTCTCGCTCACTTTAATGCACACAAATGACCACACGCTCATACCTGCACACCACTTTAAAATTAAAAAGAAATTGTCAAGTTTCCAATGAGAAAAACAGCAGTTACAACACATACAGAAACTGCAGAACACCTCATTACTGTTAATACATATGCACTGTGTATAATAATAATAATAATAATAATAAAATAATAATAATAATATCATTTCCAGTTGGATTGCAATTGAAAAGAGTGAGAATTATTTGATTGGCTCAGAACAGAGAGGTCTAGATGTAGCCAAAAGACTTAGATACCTTTTGCCCAAAATTACCTTGGTATATAGAGGAATAGCATATAAAGCACACACAAGCGTACACCCATTTAGTCTCACACACACACAGTTCATGGAGGGTATGTGAAAAGCAGTGTTTGCTACCAACCACCGCTGGCTTTTCACTTCTGGCTGTTAACGTCTGATTGAGACAGCATTTATAAACTGATAAGCCTTCAGTGACAGATGCACAAATAAGTCTTTGCAAATCCAGGAAAACAAGAAAGATGCTCCATTCATACACTTTAATAACCATCACTCCTTACAGCCAACACAATATTATCCTCATATACTCATTTAACAAATTCAAGAAATATTTTTTGAGTATATATACATATCTAGATAAATATATCAATACCACTCTCTTTTTTTTTCTTTAATTTTTTTTTTGTAAGATTTTTTTGAAGAACCGGACGTCGTGGGGGTGGATAACATTGCTGAGAATTACATTGAAGTGCCACTGGGGAAACTCAACAGACATCTATAACACGCTCACCTGATGCTAAAACTGCTTTTTCTTTTTGGATTGAGAGGTAAAGCTGGAGGAGGAACTGGGATTGAACAATAGATGAAGTTTGACTTGGGACTGTGAAACCTTTTAATGCACATGTATGCACATACATGCAGGCAAAGAATTTACACACACACAAACAAACGCTCTCGCTCACACACACACGCATACATACATGCGCACACACACGCACTGAGATTCCTGTCCCATGCCCTACTTCGTGTGTTGCTAGGAAACGCCCCGCCCACCCTCAGTTTTGGTGCCCCCCGCCCCGCCCACCCTCAGTTTTGGTGCCCCCCCCCCCCCCACCCTCAGTTTTGGTGAGGCATTGTGCCCCCCCCCCCCCATCCTCCTGAGTGCCTGTGTACTGCTGGCTGCTGAGGTGGGTGTGTCTTACAGGTGTTAGTCTTGCTATTGGTGCTTTTTCTGAAATTGTCCCATCTCCCCCTCCCCCCCATACGTCAACACATCAGTTTTGAATGCACTCCGTCTCAGTCCCCAAGGATGCTCTTCACAAAGCTAGCGACGTCGGTGTCTTTGGAGTCATGGAGGGTGAAAAAGGGATGTTGCTGGGTGTGGAAAAGATTTGAAATATCAACATTGTGCTCACACAAAAAGCAAACTGCATTGTATATTTCAATGCAAAAATGGTTACCAAATATATGTATAGTTGTGAACTACTTCTAGGTCCTTCTAAGTGCAAAATACATTATTTATAGTTATTTCAGACTTTTGGACCCCACTGTTTGTAAAAATTAAAAAAATATACACACTACACTTAAAGTACTGCAAGTGTTTTATCACAATTTTTGAGGTTTTGAAAATCCCTGAATTTAAATACAAATATTTAAGTTTAAATATATACAGTATTAGAAAATGATTACAATAGTTTTAGATAAATTACAGCAAGTTAAACTGCTGTCGACTACCAAACAGAATCGTATATCTACTTCACTACGACCTAATAAGGAGAAGGTACAACTTTGCATTGAAAGCACAAGTCTGACATCTAAAGGACAATCCAGGGAAGTGCTTGTTATAAAAAAAAAAAGAAAGAAAAACAGTCAGCATCACACTCACCATTAGTTCTGCGTAAGTTGGCCGCTCTTTGGAATTCTTCCTTAAGCTGAAAAACAACCAGAGAAAAGCAAAGCAAATGCATGTTAGAAATGCGCAACAAATCATCACAAGTGCAGCAGGAGAGCGCAAAAACCACAATGCAGCACGCTGTGGCCTCAGTACTTCCCCTCACAATGTGAAAGAGAGGATGCAATCAGGGTTTCTACATCCTGTTCGCTTTTACCAGTTCACAATCCAGAGTCAAGGTATGTATAGTGTGTGTGTGTCTACGCTACAGGTTTACTGACAGGGTTTTCACTTTCACGAAACTGTGGTGTCAGCATTGTTCCAGAGAAATGCAATTCTACAGAACCTCAAGTCATGGTAATCCCACAAATACGAGCCACAAAGAAAACATCCTGTGTAAACTTATACACCATTTACATATGGTACTAATCCATCTCAGATGATCCAATCAGAAGTGTATACAGATCTAACAGTTCAGTGATTCAGTCACTTAATGAAACTATATTGCATTTATTAAAAACGCTTAAAAAAATGTATCAAAAATATGACATACATTAAAAAAATGTTTTGGACACCTGAAAATGTCACGGTAATGATATACACCACGGTGCGAAGGTTTGTTTGTTTTTGAAGGAAGTGTCTAATGTTTAAAAAGGCATTACAACAGTAATATTGTGAAATATTATTGCAGGCTTTCTATTTTAATATATTTTATATATTCCTGTGATGGCAAAGGTGAACTTTCAGCAGCCATTCCTACAGTCTTCAGTGTCACATGATCCTTCGGAAATCACCATATTTTGCTCAAGAAACATTTCTTTTTATTATCCACCTTATTGTACTGCTTAATATTTTTCTTTACATTTTTTTTTTTAAAACAAAGTTCAAAAGAAACGCATTTCTTTTAAATAGAAAACTTTTGTAACATTTATAAATGTCTTGGTCACTTTTGGTCAATTTAAAACGTCGTTGCTGAAAAAAAAAGAAAGAAAAAAAAAGTATAATTTATCCCAACTCTGCAAAGTTTTAATAACACTTACAATTCAAAACTAATGTTTACATGACAATGATGTACTAAAAAAACAGAAACGTTTTCTCATTTGCTTTTTTGAAAAGTTTTGCGTACAGACGACACGGATGTCAAAACGGTCCCGTTCACAAGGATCTGCGAAAACAAGTAAAAACGCTGTATTCTGCTGCCAGGCCAGTAGTTAGAGATGTCACTTTGTAAAGAAACACTACACGACTATAGACTGAACACGTAATACACATGCGCATTGGCATGATGTCACCGTTTTCACAAATTCGTGTTTTTGTAGTTTAAACGGAGACGATAACGGTATCATTTTTCAAAAACGTACACATTTTGAAACCCGTTTTCAAAAGTTTGCGTTTTCATGCCCCCAAAACGCTGTTGTCGTGTAAATGTACGGCCAAAACACATAAAAAGGTTTACGTTTTTAGTTGAAAAAGGTGTTGCATAATCAGCCCCCAAATGATTATTTTTTAAATGAATGTTTCTCAACAACAAGGATGGCCTGGACCCTATTAAAAACACTTTTTTCACCCCCCTTTTATCCACTTGCGTATTTGTGGTTGGCCCAGTGAAAGTTGGCATAGCTTATTGTTGAGCTTTGATGTGCAAATTAGCAAATGTGTGTAACAGCTCGCCCACCATTGTGACGTGAAGTCCACAAACTCGGCTGAGAAGCGGTCTGCAGGCAGCTGGGGCGACGGCTCTTCCACCACCTGCTTGAGCTGCTGAAACGGCGTTCCCCATGAGTCATAGGGAAACCGCAAAATGGCCAGCTCGATCTGACAGGGTGAAAAAACGCACACATCACAACACAACCATCACAAACCACAACAGGCCATGCTACACAGACAGCGGAACTTTTTTTATTTTGATATAACGATCGGTAAACAATACAGAAAGATGCTTTTTATGGGTAATTTATTTATTTTTTGTAAGGTCAAATTTAATCATCATTAAAGTCAGCATGAAACAGAAGTTGCGATAGATAAAGAAAAAAAAAATGTAGTGCGGGACTTGATTTTGTCCATCAGGAGATGATTGGATGGTTGTTTTTTGTTATTGCTGTGATCTCATTGTGAGTGTCCTGCACTCAAACCAAAAAACACATCATCAGAAAAGAAAAGAGATGTTGCAAGAGGAGGGGAAGTTATTTAGATTAAAGAATCTGAGGGCACGTGAACTTAAATTATTTTTTTTTTTTAATCACATAAAAAAAAAAAAAAATTAAAAAAAAAAAAACATAAATACTGAAATATTCCACTGATTTCATAGTGACTTTAAAGCTCAAGGGAAACACTGGCATTCACACAAACATCAATATATTTTACATGTGGTTTATGTCCATAAAGTCATAAAGTGTTTTATAACCTATCCTTTACACATGGGCCTATTATACATTTTTTTATTAAAATTGAATATGTTAAAGTGTAAACTATACAAAGAAATGATGTGATTAATCGTGACTAAATATTTGAACAATTAATTGACAGGCCTAATATTCAAGAAGTTTGGATACACATAAATGATCTAGTAAGCATTAATAAACATAACATTGCATAATGTCAATAATAAAAAATTTTTAAAACAAGTGTTAAAAGTATATGAGGTCACATACCATTGTGATTCCTAAACTCCAGATATCAGACTTGACATTGTAGCCTTTCTGATTGGTCTCTGGGTTGATTCTCTCAGGCTGTGAATGAAAAAGAAAAAAAAATGACTGATCATTCTGATTGTGGGCTAAAAGAGGAAGTGTGGTTTGATAAGAGGAGGTACAGATAAGAAAGCCAGAGAAAAAGTAATAAAATATACTTATCACTTTTGCTTTGCACTATATTCCCCTCTTTATGACACATCTCTTTTTTTAGATGCATAACTTTCACAGCTTTATACAGAACCACATGAACACAGACTCAGCGAGCTGAAGTCTGAGGTGTGTGAAGAACTCTAGCCATTTTCTTGCAATTCTGAGTTTATACCTCAAAATCCTGAGAAAAACAGTCAGAACTGACAGATATAAACTCACAATTTAAAATAAATAAATAATTTCAGCTTTTTATCTCACAATTATGATTTTTTTTTCTCAGAATTGTGAGATATGAACTTGCAATTGCGAACTATAAAATCAATTGCCTTGTTTCAATATTTATGGCAAACAGTCAAAAACGCTTCATGCTTTTTTATTTCACAAAAAAATTCTGCAGTTTAACTGACCCTACATGTTCATATTAAAAAGACTTAAAATCAAAATTGACCATTTTACTTTCTTAAAATTATTTAACAAATATTCAAAAATGTATAATGAATATACTGACAAATGTACATTTATATATTTATTATTAAAGAAAAAAAAAATAAAATCACACAGACAAAATAATAAAATATAAATATTATGATGAATATACATAATATAAACTAATATTAGGGGTGTCACGATTCTCCAAATCCTCGATTCGATTACATTTTCGATTCTAAGGTCACGGTTCGATTCTCGATTTTTACATTTATTTTCTTTTAAAGCCGAAACCGCCCAATCAGGATGCTCTCTGTCTTACATGTGCTTCTTGAGGCACACACACAAGGTCTCTCGCTCTCTCCCTCTCTGCCGTGTGCGCAATACGGTTTGGAGCAGTTTTTTCTGTCTCGCATGCGCACTCTTGCTCGCTCACTCTAGATTCCGGGAGATTTTAAATAATTTGCGTGCATCAGGGAGCCGCTATCAATATGCGGGAGACTCCCGGAACTTCCGCAAGACTTGGGATGTCTGCAAACTGTGCAAACTTTTTTGAAGCGCGAACGTTGTCAACATAACTCACTGGAAATCCAAAAAACATACACACCTGCGACTTCAATGAAAGAGGAGGGGGTTCAAGTTCTGTCGATTGGTCACAGCATAAGACAATAAAATATGCATTTCCTCTTGTTTTGCTTACCGCCATGTATGGCTTGCAGCCGGCATCCATTGTCTTCGCCACCGAATCCACGAGGTACCCACTGATGCCAAAATCACACATTTTCACCTGACCCTGCATGTTTATCAGGACGTTAGAGGGTTTCACATCTGCACAAAAAAAAACACAACAGAAAACAGGAAAATCAGTTGTTGGCATCATTAAAAAGCAAATATACGATATTGTACTTTAGTCCCGGCTCACCTCTGTGTATCACTTGCAGGTTGCTGTGGAGATGCTCCAATGCTTTTACGATCTGCAACGGGAATATAAAACATCAGGCTCATTACAGAACTGCACGGGCTCAGGAATTACAAAGCGTTAAAATTATCTCAAAAGTGGGAATGCAAAAAAAAAAACACAGATAAGTCACATTTTATTATTACATTAATAAATGTAAAAGAGCAGTGCATAATAATTTATAGAGGTGTTTGTTCATATAAACAATATTTATTATAAATGCTACGCCTATACGAATTTACGAAACAAAAGTGAACACTGCGTGATGTAGCCTATAAAATGCAGTTAGCATGGCCCAAAAATTAAAGATATCAGAGCAAAAATGCTTTTGTATGAGTTTGTCTCATACTTACTATCATTGGATAAAGTTAAGTTTTTGTCCCGAATAGCACGAGTGAAATGTGATATTGATTTTATACAACAGTTCAATAAAGTAGTTCATATTTTGTTATATTGTCTGTTTCTGCTCAACTTAACAATCGAAAATAATACCCATTAAGCCAGAGCAGAACTGTTGTGCGTCTCTGAGCATCACACAGCGGTGTTTCGTTTCTAAATAAATCCACGTTTTGAGCGAATCAATTGGGTGAACCAACGATTCAATGTTCCATTCATAAAGAGAGCCATTCACTTCATTCCTGAATGAATCAGCCTTTTGAACAAATCAATTGAATGTATGGCTTACTCGTTTAGACATTTATCGCCACCTACTGGCAGTTTTAGTTTCTTTTTTAGAGTCATTTCATTGAAAAACATCATTTCCATTTTTGGGATAGTTTGTCCAGAAATTTACATTTACTCACCCTCATGTCGTTTCAAACCTGTACGACTTACTTTCTTTGCGGAACATAAAGGAAAATATTTTGAAGAATGTTGGTCACTGGTTTGGTCCATAAATAATCTAAATAACAATTCAGGTGCAGATTCTGAAAATAAAATCATGGCTTTTGTAGCCTAAAAATTTGTGTTACAAATTCTATGTTGAATAATAATAACTACTTTTAAAGGTACTTTTCGTAATGTCTATTTAATGCTTTTCTCATTCAACACAATAATGACTTTAATTATCATTTGGGAGTAATTACATAGCAAAATTCGATGTGCGATTAATCAATCTGCACATCATGTAATTAATTACATTTAAAAAAATGTAATCGCTTGTAGGGCTGTCACGTAACCGCAATATTGTAGTACCGCGCTTCTGACAAGTAAACCGCAGAGGATTGCACGTAACCGCAACAACCGCGATATTCACGTTTTTTATAAGGCTATACCCTTCTTGTTTTGAACTTCATGCATGTGTATTGAATGTTGAACAAGTTCATAATGATAAAAAGACTGTTTATCTTGGTGTGTGTAGCCTACAGAGGCTTCACACAGGCAGTGAATGAGAGAGATCGGCAGAGCGCGTGCGATTACCTGCGTCTGTCTTTGAAGTCGTGAAAAGGTTGCCGTGTCCAAGGAAAGCGAAATATTTGTCGTATCATCCTTTTAACGTTCACGTCACGGGTATTTCCCATAAACGCGCGTCAGCAGCAGCGCTGGTCAGCATCCCACAGTGCGAGGAAGCCGCGGGGAAATAAAATCAGCAAGTCACGCATTGAATCAATGCCATATTGGTCTCTAATTTAAGTGAAGCATCAGCTTCTGCGTTACCCATGCGACGCATTGCTGCTCAGCTGAGCCTTGAAAAGTGGAACTCAAAGTTAAAAATAATTAACACCTTGTTTCATTACATCTCTTTTAATGAATCAGCTTTTTTAAATGTGTTCGTTGAATGAACGGTTTAATGACTCACCCTGTGACTCAAAGTCCGTTGTCATAATATGCGCGCTGAGTGAAAGCCTCTCAATGTGCATATAGACGCTGTTTAGTTTCGGTTACATTGGTTGCTGAAAATGTCCTCGTTTTTGTCCACATCGTAAACTATTTATATAGCAACAAATACATATAAATGAAATGAATAAATGGCGGTAATACCGCATATCACACTATTGAGCCACTCAACATTACCGCAAGGGAAATTCCATAACCGCGACAGCCCTAATCGCTTGCCAGTCCTAATGGATATATAACTGTACTGTACAGCTCAGCTCAGGCCAACGGGTCTTGTGTCTACGATTAGCTCCTTAAGTCTTAATTTCATTAAAAGTGAAGTATGCAGGTCCTGTGACACTAGTGGCACCTATGCTAGAACGGATTTGTTTATCATGCGCATTAGGGCTGACTTCTAATAGTCGAGGATTCGACGATTCGATTCGGAGAGGTCTGATTCGACTATGAACCTCATAGTCGAACAGTAGGGAAGTGTTATGTAACCAATAGGGGTGTGACGGTTATCATATAACCATGAGACCGACAGTGTCATTAGAACTCCATAACCGCCAAAACCGTGCTATTAAAATATTTTTTACAAAAAAATTTTATCATAGAGAATGTTTAAATACTAATATCAGCTTACGAGGGAAACGGAGGCGGAGTTAGTGGTGGTTCGGAGGCTGAGTGCTGGAGATCATTCGGGAGAGGTCTGTGCACCTTCACCGATCAGAACGCGCGCTGACACGGAGAAAGCCTTGTTTATACCAGACGCGTCCGCACGAGCGCGAAGGTGCGCATGGCAAAAAATGACGCGTTGGGTGTGCAAGACCGGCAAGACCCCATTTCGCTTGGCTGTGTGCACGGCTTTTTTTGTAACAGCGCGCGCGACACCGCATCCGAGGATGAACGGCTTCAAGCCGAATCTGCTCGGGCATGTACGTCTCACCGACCGCACCGGCAACCAGTTTGCTAAATTGCAAAGTTCATTGCAAAGTTTTTTTGTTAAGGTTTTGTTTACTGTGTGTGATTTATTTAAAACAAAGCTTTTTTTGTTGTTGTTAAGGATTCATTTAATGGAAAGCACATTCACTTCTAGTTGTCTTGCTGTTCATTTTAAACGTAGAGCGAGTTGTCCTATAAGAGACGAACAGTTATTCAACCGAACGTCTAGCTGCTATCTAAAAAAATAAATTAAAAAAAGGTTCGACTATCAGTCGACTACGGCAAAATCTAACGAATCAGATTCGACTATGAAAATCCTTCGTCGAAAACAGCCCTAATGCGCATGTGTGTGCATTTATGTACTCTGTTTTGCATGCTTGACGTTAATAGCATTATCGGTCGCTTCGGAATATAAGTCGCGTTATGTTTCAGATGATAAAAAAAACGACTTATAGTCCAGAAAATACAATAGATACAAATTCAAATATGCAGACCAAAGAGCAACAGCTTGCCATTGAGAGATGCAGGAAATCAGGTGGTACTTACAGAGACGGTGATCTTGCCCAGGATGTCCTCTGGGATGTTCATGCCCTTCTCATGCACCTGCTTATAGAACTTATCCAGAGAGGTGTCCATCAGCTCCATGCAGATCCACACATCACCCTGACAACACAACGAGCCAATCAGCTTACAACTGGGGTTTGAGACATAACAACCTTACATAAAAATGAGACAGCAGGAAATGGCTGAAACACATTCCCATTGTACGACTTCCTGTGGGATTTTTTTGGGGGTCAACGTTTATTAGGACATCGATTCAGATAACTGGACTTGCTCTGCCTCTCGTCTATACAAGAACAACTTTGTGCTGTAGTGTTAAAACAGCTGCAAATGCTAACAGGTAAATGATATGACTGCTCAATGCATTTGGTGTGTTCAGTGTTTAATATGCGTGTTGTCGTACCTCTCTGAAAAGGGCTCCATAGAAGGTAACAGTGTAAAAGCAGTCGACTGTTCTCATTGAGATATCCAGATCCATTAGCAGTCGTTTCTGCTCCTGCGTGTTTACTGTGGCCCGGATCCGCTGCGGGAAACAAGTGGGGTGATGATGGCAAGTTCATTTCAAATTAATGCTGTTCTATGGTAAAAAATGTTCTATGGTAAAAGAAAAAAAATGGTAAAAAAAATTGTATATAATTTTTTTTTTGAGCATCCAAACAGCATATTAGAATAACTTCTGAAGGATCATTGAAGACTGGAATAATGGCTGCTGAAAACTATAAATATATTATTATAATAAATTATTTGAAATTGTAATAATAAATGTAAAAAAAACTTTGCTATTTTGAAAAAATAAATGCTGCCTTAATGAACAAATGAGACTTCTCACAACATTCACTTTTCTAGCGGAAGTGCACATAAGGTGTTGCTTAAAGGGACACTAAGTAAGAATTACTCCCATCTAGCGGTGAAATTGTATTTTGCATTCAAACGAATTGTGCTCTCCAGCGCCTCGCGTTTTCAAATGCGTGTTGCATCTACGGTAGCCGTTATGTACCAAAAAGCTATGACAGGATGTCTTCTAATAGCACTTCGTCGAGTTTTCCTTCGGGTGAACAGGTTTGTTATTTCAAACAAACTTCAAATTGACACAACGAACAAATGAATGTTACAGTATGAAATAATGAGTGTCAAAAACATGAACTATTGTAATTAGTAGTTATGCCTTCTTTATTCGTTATATTTTCTGAAGTAGCCTACGTGCATTGTTAGAGATCATCATCAACTTTTAACTATACATGTTCATCTGTCTATAAAATAAAGTACACAAGCAAACAATGAAAAAAGCTTGTAATTAAGACTAACACTGACTTGCCTGTCGAGAAGAAAGCAGGACTTCAGCGTCTCTTTTGAAATCTTTCTCCTGCATTAGCTCTATCCACCTGGAAAAAGCTATCCCGACATTAACTTGTGTTTTTTGTAATCTCCGGTCACGTTTCCTTTTACGATCTATTTTGGACTTTTCTGGCGACGAGGATTTGCAATGCAGCCTTTTAAACTTGCCGGGGCAGTGACAAGCGCCTCTCACTGCTCTGCTCCTCCGCTTCTGCTGCGTTCAGTCACGTCACGCCGGCTCTGAATGAAAACGTGTTGTGGAAACGCGTTGGCCTAGTACTTTTTGTCCCTCTCTGCTATTATAGTTTTTCAAGATGGCGGAACTACATGGAAGCCTCCGTGGACTTACCCGTCCCATGTATATAAATATAATAAATTCTTTGTTTACGAGGATAAATCAGATAATTGGCAGAGGTATTTGTGCACCATTGAGGACATATTTATGAATAAAAATATTGATTTTAGATTATAAATTAACTAAAAAGTTACTTAGTGTCCCTTTAATGTTTTAATGAATATAAAAATATCAAGAAACACTTTAAAAAAATAAAAAAGGTTAACTTAAAGAAGATTAACAGTGTTTAATCTGTATTTTATGATATGAGAGAGAGATATATATATATATATATATATATATATATATATTATGATATATATATTAGGGGTGTAACGATTCACGTATTCGTATTGAACCATTCGGTACGAGGCTTTCGGTTCGGTTTTCGGTACGCATTTTTAAAACGAACGGTTCGTTGGACCATTTTTCCTGCCGACCAAATATTCGTTATTTCAAATGTAGGCGCGTAGCGCATGGCAAGCGCGCTCATAATGTAAGAGACGCTGGCTTGACCACAACATTGCATCAAATGGCAAATGTAATGCAAGCGGAACGAAACTAAGCTACTCGTTAATGTGTGGTTGACGGACCGTTTATCAGTTTGGACCAATGCAGCGCGAGCCGATCTTAATCAAGCAGCACTGTTACTACACAGCGAAATCCAGTAAAGAAAAATTTTGAATTCGCCACTGAAGTAATAACATCGCTGCGAGATCTAGTGAGAAACATTCACATTTCTCCGTTATTAACGGATCAAACAGCGCTGACCTGGAAACCAGGAAGAAATATTGTGCCATGAATGAACTCTTCAGTGTCCACAGATCAGCAACATTCACCATGGATTTACTGTAGTAACACTACTAACTGTGACCATGGGAGTTTGGCAGGAATAGTAGGCTATAATGCTTTCAAATAACATTACGTCGGTTTTATCAAATGTTAATCTGAACTAAAATTAACCTTTGTTTATAACTACTACAATATTACATTTCATTTTGTTCAAGGAGCTTTTTTGTTTTATATGCTCCTAAGAAAAGTCAAGTATAGCTCCATCATTGCTCAAAGTAAAAAAAGTATCATACTTTATGATGTTAGTTTTAATAAAAATATAATTAAAAAAATTAAATCAAGGAAATTTCTTTGCCATTTCTTTCTTTTTGCTGTATCGAAAACGTACCGAACCGTGACAAGTGTATCGTATCGAACCGTGAATTTTGTGAACCGTTACACCCCTAATAATATTAATTATATATATATTATATATATATATATATATATATATATATATATATATATATATATAGAGAGAGAGAGAGAGAGAGAGAGAGAGAGAGTGTAAGTGTATATATACTGTGTGTATATATATATATATATAAAAATATTATATTTTTCATTATATAAAAATATAATATTGAAAATAGAAATATTATAAAACTCAGTTATGATGGAATGAATGAGACATTATTTTAAAAGGCTAATAAACGCACATCTAAATGGGGCAAGTTGCCAGGTTGCTTAGCACTCAGCCAGAAAATTACTTTAAATTTGTTTTTGCATTAATTGTTGAAATGTTTGAATAATTAAGCATTGCTAGGTAAATGTTACACGTAGGAAAGCTAAATCTTGACCACTATGATAATGTTACTAACAAAAATATTCCTCAAATGGGTTTAGCTAGCATGGGCCTGTGTGAACTCACCTTTACTGCCATTATTACACCACTGGGGACGTGTCTCATCTTGTCCACCACTCCATACGCCCCTCGCCCCAACTCTCCGATCTGCTCCAAATCATCTGCCTTCACCACAAAGTTCTGCTCAGAACACAAACACGAGTGTTAAAAGTATTATACCAAATGTTGGTATATTACCGAAATTGATGCACACAGAATGGCAGATAAAAGGAAACCAAGATAAAAAAGAGACAAACAGAGAGTAACACTAACAGACTGAAGCCTATATTCCAAACAGACAGACAAAGACATCTAAAAAGAAAATGGCACAAATGTGCATAAGCTGATTGTTTCCTATGAGATATGAAGAAAGGGAAATGTTATCTCCAGGAATGCATGCTTCCAATCCCTGTCCTATCACTAGCAATCACAACAGACGCCTGCAACCTGGAGGCAACAAACCTGGTTCTTCAGATATTCTTCACAAAAGCTCCTACACCCCAACCTGACTTTATCAAAAAACTGATCTTACTTACTCTTGGGTTGCAAGACTAAAAGCCTTAATCTTTGCCAATGGAAAATTCCACTTATTTGATGAGTTTAAAATTAACATTTTTATAGCCTGAGAGGCAGTAAAGTGCATTCCAGGCTGCCTACAATCAAGACATATTCAAAAGGGCTGTAATGTGCACTGGGCCATTCTTTACAACCCGCTGGTCTTTCACCAAGCCAAGCTTTCGTATCGAGCCCGGGACAGGGTTACATCACCATAAAAGCAATGCAAAAAATGACATTTCAAAAAGATAAGTCGAATCCCCTTAGCACGGGAATGCAAATTACAAGTCACAATGCTTTGCATACAGGTGACCCAAGGACAGTTCCTCTCATAGTGCTTAAGAATACAGACGAGGGAGAGATGCAGGTGAAGAGAAACATTGCAGCATTAAATACAATTTCCCATAGAGGCTTTTTTTTGCAATGCACAGATTTATGTATAACAGATAGCGCTTGTAGAAGACCCTGCAAATAATTTTTCTGAAAAAAAAAAAAAAAAAAAAAAAAAAAAAATCACCAAAATGAAAAGGGGAAAAAAACATAAAAAAAAAAAAGACAGAAGACAAACAGGGTTGATTCAATTAAAAAGTAAAATATGAAGATACAGTTACATAAGATTATCCATCTTAATTAAAGAAAGGATGATGAAACGCACCTTATCTCCAATGGTAACGCAGGCTTTGGAGTCCAGGTCTCTTGGGGGTCTGTGGAACAAAGAAATCCCATTGAGTGTCCTTGTCTGACACGGTAATTGACTCACTAACTAAAGCCAGCCTTAATTATGAAATCTATTGTACTTGCACACGCAGAGTGAACCTCAAAAACACAGACAAAAAAAAACTCATTTTTTTTAGCACAGTTTATGAATATAAATGTGACATCAATAAAAGTGTATTTATCTTTCAATTTAATCAATTCAATGAAATCTGCATAAAATCTTACGTAGGAGCAGGTGGGGTTTTGTCAAACGCCTCTTTTGGAAGCTTGAGTGGTAGCTTCTTTTTACCTGCAGAGGGAAGAAAAAAAGCAAAGAAAAAAAAAATCATCATTATTATGCCCAAGTCATTAAAGACCTTCCGAGTTGCATTTGTCAGAAAAGTTCCTTTTAAGAGAGAAAAAAAAGCGTTATGTGAGATAACAAAAAAGGCCTGTCTAAACAAAAGAGGCATTCTGAAACTGTCCTGAGGGATATAGAGCCCTTTCCTTTATTTCTGCTCCCCATGGAACTCCGAGATTCCCTATCGGATGAGCACTTACAGTCAGACAGCGCAAGCGGCTCCAGATCCTGGCTGAGTAAACGCGACAGAGCGAGAGAGTGCGAGGAGAGAGAGTGCAAGTGTGAAAGAGGGAGGCGAGATGGCAGGGTCAGGTGCATTCTCTCCATGTGGAGCAGGTTGGAGGCGCTACCGTCACGGGTGTTGCCCATCGTGAGTGACACCAGAGCAGGGCAATCCACATACCGGACGGCACATGAACTGTCCACACCCACCTGACTAACTGATTCCAGTCTGCTAAAGGCAAACAATAAGTAAAACGTGCCCTGAAGGTGATGCTACAATTCATATCAACAGTTTGTCTGAATATTAATGCAGTACGCTGGTAATTTTCTTTCAAAAACAATCACATGCAGGTGTCTGCGCACACTCTGAAAACGTTCAAATGCACTTCGTAAAAACTTCCATTTATGATGAGCTATTTGAAGAATGTACGCTTTAATTTATTTGTAAGTCAATTGTCATTTTAATTAAAGAGTACACTATGGAAGTTTTGGTACTCTAGCAGTTAATAAACAAAACTGCATGCGTCTTGCGAAAGAACATTGTTTATGTTCTTCTCTCTGTTTATGTATATGACGAGTCACAGGTACTGGGCTACTCCGCAGCCGTCCTGCTCGGTCTAAAATAGTCAGAATATAAAAACTTGAAGATGGATTCATGATGTACATACTACTCATATAAATTTTGTACATTTTGAACAATAAAGAGTTACAGTAGAAAAGTGGCTTTAAAATTAATCAATAAATGAAGGATTGAATTAAAATTGGTTTAATTTTTTATATATTTATATTAATATTTAGCTTTTCAAATAAAGTTCAAAGTATATTAGTTTATGCTTTCGCATCAAAATTGGTAGTGAGAAATTTGATACACCGATACTGAAATTGGCATTGACTGAAAATACAATTCTGTGACAGTCATCGAAGTTAAGCGGAAATATCCAATTACTGTGCCTGCCAATACTACCAAAAAGTAGCCTGGGAAAACCCAGACAACTTCCGGCAAATTTAGATTTGCTCTGAAAGTTAGTCTGGCAAAGAGCTCATTCAAGCCCATTTCCAATCCGTCGAAATCGAGGCACCGATCAGAAACGTTGAGGCGGGCTTTACACGATGACGACAGCGTTGGGATTTTGAAGCAGATTTTGTAGCCTACATTACAAAGATGGATGCCGCCGTCGAACATCACTCGTTCGAATCAGCTTCCTTTCGTTTCCTTTTTGTTAAAAACCCGAGCAAAGAACAACACTCGGAGATATTTCTCCGCCGCTCTGCATACGTCATCTCCTTCATCACTCCGATTGGTTTTAGGTCTATCCGCGACATCCGTTGGTGACGCCCCTCTGGAAATGATTTGTCTGTGACGCTTTGCCAGACCATAACTCTGTTACAACTGAGAATGGTCTGGTTTTAATCAGGCTAACCAAAAGATATAGCTAAAATAATGAACAAATGTAAAAAATAAATGAAATAAAAAATATTATATTACACACATATACATTTATACACATACATATATACACACACACACACACACACTCACATAATTGAATATAAAATATAACAGAAAAATTAAATAATAAATATAATATAACAAAGAAATAAAATGTAATAAAAACAAACAATAATACATTTAAAATTAAAATAACAAAAAAATGAATAAAAAAAAAAACACTAATAAATAAGTTTCCAGAACACTTTCCAAACTGTAATTGGTCAGACAAACAGATAGTCCAACCCCAAACTCTCATCATTGGTTGAGCCAATGTTGTTGTGTCACGCTGCTCAAACAGAGCCATGATGTTTACAGTTTTCAGGATAAATCAACACACAAATGTCTTAATTATAGTTGACCTCTGCATATTACCGAATTTTCCGCACTATACGGCGCACCGGATTATAGGGCGCATCTTCAATGAATGACCTATTTTTGAAAAATGTTCATATATAGGGCGCACCGGATTATAAGGCGCATACGATACTGCAGTCAAACGTTTGACTGGGTTTGCGTTATGCATCCACTAGATGTCCTAAAGGGAATGTCAACAAAACAGTCAGAAGTCAAACTTTCTTAAGCGTTCTGACAACTCCGTTCACTCCCATGGTAACGTTGTTCAAACGTTAAAGGAGAACTCCGGTCAATTTTAACATTGAGCTCATATTTTTGTAAATTTGGAGTGCTGTCAGTACAGATAACAACGACAAAAACCGGTGTTGCCTACACCGTGTTATCTTCTTTTTAAAATTTGCACCCTGTTGACTTAAACGGGGCAAGTTTTAAACCTGCTTTTAGCCTCTTAACAACCTTAATGTGTCATTACAAGTGCACAGCCACGTGAGTGATCTCATTAAGAGTGAACACGGTGAATCTGACTGCAGTAAATGTGAACGTTATGAATAAAAATGTTGTTTATTCAGCCAGCTCACATACCCGTATTTTCTTCCTGTTTTCGGTCGAAGTCCACAGTAGGCGATTGTCGAGTGCGCGCGCGCGCTCCGGATTATAAGGCGCACTGTCGTTTTTTGAGAAAATTAAAGGCTTTTTAGTGCGCCTTAGTGCGGAAAATACGGTAAACTGAAATAAGAGAAAGTATTTTAACACCACAAAAAAAAAAAAAATCCTCAAAGCAAATATTCAAAGGCTACACCGATCACTACATGATAAAGGTGTGGCTTCAGAATGGTCCCGACCACACCACGAGCACACAGACAGGAAACAAATGCAGACACTTCCCATATTGTCACAATTATACACAAAATATGAGCAACTATTTGCCAGTGCAGCGTGAGAAGAGGGTTGTGTCCTGTTGTGTGCCCGTTACACCATTGTTAACAGCAGAAAGGTTGTTCTGAACCTCTCCCACCTGCTTTTACATGAACAACAATAGCAACAGAAAGCTGACACTCAAAAAAAAAAAAAAAAACCTCACCAAGCACTCCGATCCCTTTTAAAGTGAAGGGTACAAAACCACAAAATCGTGTGCCTCCTGCAGAAAGTACATCACTGATCACGACTGCCAAAATAACTATGCCCCAACTGGAAATCACTCCCTAGCAACACTCAAGCAATGTTCCATGGTGAAAGCCCTAATCCTTAAAATCACACATGCTGACACATCACAGGCCGACACCCGATAGCTTTCTTCAGACAGATCACATCAGCCATATAGGGAAAAGGCTGTTCTCAGTTACTGGACCTCCGTGTGACTTTGGTAACTTTATGAAAACTGTTGCATAAGCATTAAAAACAGCCACTTCAAGCACTTCAAATATAACAAGTGCCCTTCCATGTCACAACACTCCCAGTGAAAGGTTCCTAGTTCCTGGTATCGAGTACTGAAATTAAAGCCATAAAGCAACTGGAAGTCATTCGTTCTTATCAAGAGTTGGCAATTAATGAGGGAGGCAGCATGAACCAACGTTGGCGACGTGACAAAGTTGAGCAGAGTAAAATGGTAAACAGTCTGGCACTATAGAGATTCGACAACCCACAGCAATTCGATGTACAGAGAATGTAGAGTGAGATGCAGAGGCGGCTCTATCTGCTGGAACACGTACAGACGTGTTCAACAGCCTGGAGAAGCTCTTTCATCCATGCTGAAGCCATCGTGTAAAATTACCAGCAGCATCATCAAGAACAACTAAACATGCATGCAGAATCGCAGATAAACACATATTGCATTTATTTTGGTTGCATCAACAAACTCTGTTTGTAAATAAGTTCTGCTCTTGAAGTGGTTGTCAATTTTTGCTTGCATAACAGATTTAAATAAGGCTTCTTATTCAACAGAACCAGTATACATTCAACTAAAATACCATGTGAAGTTCAAACTAGGGCGGATCAACACATTGACTATTCATCACAATATATTTGATATGATTTTGCTAGCAATATTAAATTAAGCTATTGCAAATTGCAATTGTGTTGTGCATAAATAATTTATTGCTTATTGTGCAGCAAAAATGCAAAACAAAAGTTGGATTCATTGAATTGATTCAAAACTCAGATTGAACAATTTAACATTAAGAAATGTTTTCATATATTATAATTAAATTTACTTGCATTAAACACATACAAGTAAATGTATATAGACGTATTGAATATAATCCAGTCTGAATTTATATTTGATTTGTTTAATATTTGTATTTTATCTTAGCTTTTTTCAATTAACGAAAAAAAATTTTTAAGTTCCCATGAAATCAAAATTGAAGTATATTATTGCAAATTTTTAGTATGAATATGTTAGCCTTACTGTTCTCTATTAGCTAGTGTGCTCCAAAAAAAATTTAAATTTGCATTTACAAGATATGAATTCAAAAATTTGTCTATCGCTGTTGCCAATATGGATCAATGACTTCACTCTGCACTTAAGCTTCTCATCATTATTTTCTTATGGTGAATGGCACATTGCACAATATAGGGGATAGTCGGTGCATACCAGCAAACGTATCGGCCCCATTTGAATACTGCACAGAATGCTATATTTTAAAGCGATATTGAGAAGATTAGGAGGAGAAACAGTAAGCGATTAGGACAAAACTTATCTAAACGAAACACTATTGGCTATTGTAAAAAGGGGGAGGAGCTGTTCGATATGTCCCACCCTGTCTTCCTGTTTCAGTGGAAATTACGTCAACACACTGAATAATTCTGCGCGTTTCAAGGCACTTCAGTCTGCCTTTAATAGACTTGGTTTACATAACAACAGTGATATTAAAAGGCTGGCATTTTTTCATTCATTTTTTAGCTACAACCAGCCCTAGTCAAATCCCAAGGTTGACCTAAAAACCAATGTTCCCAAATCAGTAAACAAAAACACACACGCACACACACACGACTAACAGCACATAATCTCAGTACACAAAGTGCTTGCATAAGGAAAACAAGATAGTGAGAAGAGGCAAAAAAGATCAATAGATTACATAATCATGCTGGATTGGCAGGAAACAAAGGTATTGTTCAAAAAGTACAGAAACTAAATTAAGTTCATAAGGCAATTTCTGCACACCTAGTTTTGCAACGGTTATATTTTTTATACAGTTTGAATAAGACAACTAATGTTGACAATGTTATGTTGAACAAGTGACATACCAATCTCTTTTTTCCTTAAACTCAGCCTTCTAGTGGAATGAAAAGCACACGGTGTACAGGTATGTCAGACATGCCTGCATAGCTTTCAAAACAAGTTTGAATAAATCAAATGCCTAATAAAGAGGGTTTGGACTGTAAGCAATGCGAATCGGGGACAACCTGCCGTGTTTCCCTACTATGGTGTAACATGAACTTGACTGACCCGAGACCCCCTTGATGTAGCTTGCATGACTGGTTGTCATCTGTCCAGGACTGTGTCTGCAGTCCAAAAAACCCAAGTCAACCAGTTCTAGTCCTTCACTATCCCACTCACATACAGAATTTCAACAATCCCAAGCGTTTTACTGGAATTTCAGGGACCCGGAGGAGGGCCGGTGAATTAGAAAGAAAGAGATGAAAATATCTTCTCTTGGGCTGCCGGCAGTTTGGCCCCTTTGACCGCATTGGCAGTTTGTAAGACACATTATACTTCCAAAGATGGCAGAACCGTTGGGTTCCAGCAGCTGGGGACACTGCTTTAGAACGAATGTCGACACTGCTTCTCACTGCATCCTTTGCTGTCCTGACAGAGACAGTCCAGGAATGACATGTCATCTTCAGAGATAGATAATGGAATCATGAATCATGTTCAGTCTCTTGGACGTTATATGTGTGCAGGAATGGAAGCACGAGCAGTAAGTTGCTGGCTGCAGTTCACTTAACGGCCACCGGTGTCGCTAATAACAAGGGCTTCTGAATTCTACGTATAGCCCCTTTAAAGGTGCAGTTTGTGATTTTTAGCAGCATCTAGTGGCGGGTGGCCGACAGGAAAAGATGTCATCGTCTGAGACAGCAGAGAGTAGCCAGTTAAGCAATGAGGTTTCTTTACAAAGATAAATTAAGAAATAATGTTTACTTTATTATGCAGCAAAACGATATGTCATTGCGAATATTATTGTTACTTGTTCATCATTTTGTCAGTGTTTTAGCTAGCTTCTTTTAGCTAGCCACGCTGACTTTAGCTAGCTTCTTTGCACGAAGAACATAGTGACGAAACACGCTCTGTAGTAGTTTGTCCGTTTAGGGCTTCTGTAGAAAGAACATGTCGGCGAAAAATGTCTATTTCAATGTAAGAGGACCCGCGGTGTGTGTAAATAGAAATGGCTCATTCTAAGGTAATAAAAACATAACGGTCCATTATGTAAGGTCTTTATACAACACTGAAAACATAGTTATGTATATTATATTGCATTTCTATCTACAGATCCTCCTAAATATTAAACAATGCACCTTTAAAGGTCGCATAAAAGGTAAAATAAAATGTACAATTTTAGTAGTTGGCCTTTAATAACAACATGAAAAGGCAGTGGATTCTAGAATCCACTGCCGCTTCAAACATTAGCGCTGAAGCGACTACACAGAAAATGCTGTTAAAAAGAAAATCAATCAACAAAGATTTATTTAATCAATTTAATTTATTCTTTGGATGTGTGCTGCTGCAGAAGCACTGAAAACCTCAAAGAGTGACTTCACAGTACTGAAAAAAAATGTTAAAAACACATTTCTATGTAAAATTTGCATTTGAATGGCAGGGACCACAGCGCGAGCTGGAGTGGAAAGTGCACAACCTAAATTGGGAGCACTACGAAATGCTTTAACGTAGATCATACAGCTCTGTGTAGTTGCCGTGTGAGCTCTGAGAAACTGCTTGTTGAGAAATGTTTTCCATCCACAGTGCATAACTTTTTACTGATATATTACTGTAACTGTGAATGTTATAAATTCAAAAGTCGAAGAAAGCGTAATTCCATTTAACAAAACAGTTTGCTCTAACAGCGTATGCACGGCGCTATTACACTTGTACACTTCTAGACACTTGTCTGAACGAAAGTGTGCATATTCATCAACCAGATAGATGCAGCTTGGGATAGAAGACCAGCTCAAGAGAGCAACATTGGCTTAATAATCAAACCTGTTTGAAAACAGTTATTTTTGTAGGTCCATTTGTTTATGTTCGCAGTCGTACCATATAAATTTACCTTTAACTGCAATGTAATTATATATTACACAACTATTACTATTACAAATCTGTCAAAGGCAGGGAAAGAGTTAAAGGTTTTTTTTGTTTTGTTTTTTTACTTTCTTTAGCGAGTAATGTTGCCATTTCAGCATGAAAGGTCTGCAAAGTTACAAAGCATTCAGCCACTCCAAAGGGAGTTATTCTCTATATCAGTGAGCAGCACTGTTTGTGAACTCCCTGAAACGCCTCAATTGTAGTATTGAGTTAACTTCAGGGAAAGTAGGCTACACATCACAATATTCCTCATTTAAATAATTCCCGCCCAAGGCATACACAAAAAAAGGGGTGAGGCCTGGTTGAGTTCTGTTAGTGTGTGCTAAAACTCGCGGTTATAGTAAGCGGGATGGCATTTACGAAACAAAGCGGTTGATAATTTCACAACACACTGATCTAGCCGACCAATCAGAGCACATTGCACTTTTCGGAAGGAGGGGCTTCAGAGAGACAGGAACTAAACAGTGTTACTGGCAGACTGGGAAGGAGTCGAATGATTTATCGGTTTTGCTAGCAATCAGTTATTATCGGCAAAAATCCATACCGATAGTTTTTCTGGGTTGCGTCCTTTGCTGGAGAGAATGTGCTGTCATTACACAGTACGAAAGCAGCCTCTTCAGGCGAAATAAAAACTATCACTCTTGGTGTTTGTTTTGACACACGAGGCAGTGCGCTGCACAGAGCGGGACACTTTAGATGCGGATTTAAAACACCCAATGAAACAGTATGTTATACAGTACACAACCATACGCATTTTCATATCATTATAAAGTAATTAATTTGTTGACTAGATGCTGCATTAGTGGAGAACAGCAGTATGTTTGCCGTCGAGGCTAAGAGGACTAACATAAATACATCAAGCGGTTAAAACAATGTGACAAAAACATACGCGAGCCCGACCCAAATGTTTAATGTCACGATTGTTACCATCTACTTGCATTAGTTTATATCCAGCTGGACGTTTTTATGTATTCGTTATGCAGCGAAGTTGCATTTAAAGCTAGTGACATGAGAAAGCAAACTGTATCATCATGCAGCCAACAGAAACAACAAATCAGAAATGCATTCGATTTCAGTTATTTTTTTATCGTCACTGTAATACATATTTAGCTATTTTGATTAGATAATCAAGTGTTTTAAAATAGAAGCAAATAAAGTGTAAGAATATACACATACAACATACATATGCATCTCATTCCAATGCTATGGCCTTTGTGTAGATATTTAAAGATGGCCATCTTTAGCAAGACTGTTTGGATTTATAAAAAATGGCAACACTTTACAATAAGAGTCCATCTTTAACATTAACTAAGGCTAATAAAAGTATTCATTGTTAATTTCAACATTTACTAAAAACATTTCCACTTTAAAGTTCTCTTTACATTAGTTAAATCACTATGAACTAACATGTATGATCAAGGCATAATTAATAGAGATGCACCGATTACAATTCTCTAGGTCGATCCCGATTCCGATTTTTCCTTGAGTTTGACCTGCCGATACCGATTTTAGCCGATTCCGATTTTATTTTTTCAAACCACTTTACAGCACACACAAATATTTATTTTCTATCTTCTCTTTAATAGAACATTTTGCATAGAACATTTTTTGAACAGATAATCGCTATAAAATAGAACTATATAAATGACTCCTAGTGTGGAAAATCTAAAGTGCAGTGTTATGGAAGAACCATTTCCTTTTCACATCCAATATCCAATAAAAAAAATTTTTTTATATATATTTAGCAAACTAAACTTCTGTATGAAAACAGGTAATGGCAATAAAATAATATATAAATAACAAATAAAATTTCAATAAATATAGCCTTGCAGTATAAAGATATTTATCTCTCTCTCTCACACACACACACACAGGCCTATTGCAATCACTTGTTGTATATCAATGGCAAGTTATATTTCTCAAGCAGTTCTTCTCTCATCTGACACATGTCCAGCCAAGCTAAACAGGACAAGTGGAGCGTGTGCAGGGAAACAATTAAATAATAATAAAAACAAGTTTAAATGGGTAAATTTTCTATAAATATTTTTGAGTCTTCATTTTCTTTCTGACATAGCCTAGCCTACTTCAGTTCTTGTTAAAACACACCAGACATGCAAATTCTTTGCATTTTGGGCACTTTTTGGATGAAATCATATTTATTTTGTCCATCAAAAGTGTGCTTTCACTTAAATTGAGCGCAGCAAAAATAGATTCGGCGCCGAAACCCGCGCTTCACTGTTGCTCACGCTAAGCTCCTGCTCGACGCTCACGCGCTGCTCCGGCTCCCGGTGTGAATGCACTCATTGATTAACATGCACGCCGAACAAAAAAAAAACGCGCTGCTCCCGCTTGCGGTGTGAAACGGCCGTAATTCACGAGGTTTCCAACATTTCCGTGTGCACGTGTGATGCTGATGTTGCGCGATGTTAATCATGCGGCGCCCGAGTGCATTTGACCGGCATAAAATCGGATTATGTCAGACTGACCGGCCGGTCGCCGATCATGGCCGATCACTTGAAAACCGGCCGATTCCGGTCACCAGCCGATCAATCGGTGCATCTCAAATAATTATTATTTTTTATTTTGAAAACGTACAATACATTTTCATGGTTCAGTACTGATTTTTAATGTTTGCAATTAGGGCTGTGTTGAAAAAATCGATTCACCAATTCTGAATCGATTTTCATATTAATTTCTAAAGATCGATCCGTAACTCAGAGGATCGATTTAATAATAGGCTTACATTTTCCCTGTGAACTTTAACTTGCTGCGACTGGGAGATCCCTATATGCGCATTGAAAGGCTTTCACTCAGCGCGCACATTGTTACGACAACGGACTTTGAGTGAGTCATTAAACCGTTCATTCAACGAACAAGTTCAGAAAAGCTGATTCATTAAAAGAGATAATGAAACAAAGTTAAAAATAATTAACACCTTGAGTTCCACTTTTCAAGGCTCAGCTGAGCAGCAATGCGTCGCATGGGTAACGCTGAAGCTGATGCTTCATTTATTAAAGACCAATATGGCATTGATTTAATGCGCGACTCGTTGATTTCATTTCCCCGCGGCATCCTCGCGCTGTGGGAAGCTGACCAGCGCTGCTCCTGACACGCATTTCCGTGACGTGAACGTTAAAAGGACTATACGACAAATATTTCGCTTTCCTTTGACACGGCAACCTTTCCACGAATATGACTTCAAAGACAGACGCACGCGCTCTGCCGATCTCTCTCATTCACTGTCTGTAGGAAGCCTCTGTAGGCTACAAATGACCATGATAAACAGTCTTGTTATCATGAACTTGTTTAACATTTAATACACATGCATGAAGTTCAAAACAAGAAGGGTATAGCCTTATAAAAAATGTGAATATTGCTGCGGTTACTTGCAATCCTCTGCGGTTGACTTGTCAGTGTGGTACTACAAGATTGCGGATATCGCGTCAGCCCTACTACTGCTGCTGATATACCTCTGCGTCCTCTGTCGTCTACACCAGTGCAAGTTTGTGAAAGCAGTTGTATCA
Source organism: Tiaroga cobitis (assembly GCA_030578255.1). Lineage (NCBI taxonomy): Eukaryota > Metazoa > Chordata > Actinopteri > Cypriniformes > Leuciscidae > Tiaroga > Tiaroga cobitis. The sequence continues at coordinate 34,212,754 of CM060602.1, read as the reverse complement.
ACACTCTGGAAGGGGGATTGTTCTTTACAACCATCAATACTCAGTTGAATGTCTATAATAATAGTATCAATATGTTGAACAATATGTCAAAAACACTGATCTAAATCTCGAAGATCAGATCGAATCGGATCGAATCGAATAATGATAATCGATTCAAGATCTTGAGAATCGGAATCGAATCGATTCTTGAAATTTGAATCGAAACCCAGCCCTATTTGCAATAAAGTTCAGCACTATTTTATGTGTTATGTTTATTTTCATTCAGCATCCATTTGAAAAACTAGCAGTTGATTAATCGGTTATCACCCAGTGTGGTCCAACCTAGTTATCGTTATCCGTAAAATCAACTATCGGTCGTGTCGACCTCTAGAAGAGAGGTGCAGAAACAATGTAAAATATGTGGAATTTTTTTATTTATGTTTTTTAACATTCAAGCATGAAAAACTTTTCTGGTAGACTCCAAAAACAAAATCAAGACTTTGCAAAAGAGCATAATAGGTCCTCTTTAAACTCTAGAATGAAATTGTATTGTTTTTTGATTATATTTTTCTCCAAGCATAGGAAGATACTAGGAGGCGTACCAATTCAAAGATGCATGATTTGGTTGGCAGAATTCGAGCAAGGCAAAGGGCTACCAGAGGGTGGAGTCCTCAACCTGTTACTCAAGATCTACCCTGACAACTTCACTTCCACAACACACTGCCGCAGTTACACTAAGTGCTCTGTCTCCATGTGATGCAAAATCTTTTATTCAGCACTTAGCATAATTGATTGTGACATACACCCTTTTGAAAACCAAACAGATGTGTGTTAAAACAAATGTGGAAATTAGAAACCAGCACAAAAACTATATTAGGTACTAATCTCACCATTTTCATTGAAGATGCCACCATTTTAAATTCAACAAGCAGGCTGTAGCTTACGGCAAATTATTCCACAATATAAAGAAACGCATACTGAATGTTACAAGCTTTATTATGAAATCTGAAAGGCTTTAATACAATCATAATTTTCATAAGGAGAATTTTGCACCACAGAATTTCATTTGCAGCAAGAGAATATTATTTTCTGCATGCGAGAGAGTTTTACACAACATGCGGGGTCAAGTAAGGGCTGCCTTAATATCTAACACATTTTGGCTTCATTGGATGACTACAGAAAGCAATTTACTGCCCCCTGCAGAGAAGGGTCCTCCCTTGGGTGCTGTAAACACTAAATCTTTTTTTTAAATAAGGATACATGTTGTAATCACTCTCTACAATAGCATCATCACCAGGAACTTCATTTCTGTCGGTATTGTAGTGCACAATTTATTCATTCATAGTAAAAGACATTTCTGCACACATTCTCTATAAAATATAGACGAAAACACAAATTTCAAGCAAATCAAGTTAGTCTACGAGACTATCCTACAATGACGAACAGCAGGGATCAATTGTAATAATCATATTTTATATATTATATTATTGATAATGCATTTATTTGATCAAAAACACAGTGAAATAGTAATATTGTTAAATATGATTCATTTAAAGAAATGTTTTCCATTTTAATATAGTTTAAAATGTAAATTTTTCTTGTGATGGGAAAGCTAAATTGTCAGCAGTGTCACATGATCCTTCAGAAATCATTCTAATATGCTGTTGTTCTGTTAAAGAAACATTTCTTCTTATTATCAATGTTGAAATCAGTTGTGCGGACGGTGAAACGTTTCTTTAAGGATTCTCTGATGAATAGAAAGTTTTTGAACTAGAAATAGCCCACTTTACCACATTATTTAGGGTTACGTGTGATCAATTTTATCATTGTCACTTTGAATTATTAGTTGTTGTTTTTTAAACTTCCTGACCCCAGACTTTTGAACAGTAGTGTATTCTTATATGTGTACATAATTTATAAACATCTGATTTTTAACTGCATCACATCTTTCTGGAAAAAAAGTCATTACTGCAAAAAAGGACCATATTATATGGCTTCTTAAAGACATCCATCTAAATAAGATTATACTATTTCCCCCATATGAGGCATGTTAGGAGGTAGATGTCGTCTTTTTTAGAAATGTATTTCACACCCTGATCACAATAAGCTAAATGCAGTCCTTTCTTGGAAAGCAAAACTGTTGGTAATGCTATGGTAAGAGACACCCTGGCTGCCTTCAAGAGAAAACCCTAAAAGTGGTCAATTATTCAGAAGTCTGCAATAAGATGGATCAATGTCAGAATGCAGTTCTTGCGACCGAGCATAGCTCACATCCCACAGGAGAGAGAGAACGAGAGAGAGAGAGAGAGAGAGAGAGAGAGAGAGAGAGAGAGAGAGAGAGAGAGAGAGAGAGGAGAGAGAGAGAGAGAGAGAGAGAGAGAGAGAGAGAGAGAGAGAGAGAGAGAGAGAGAGAGAGAGAGAGAGAGAGAGAGAGAGAGAGAGAGAGAGAGAGAGAGAGAGAGAGAGAGAGAGAGAGAGAGAGAGAGAGAGAGAGAGAGAATGAGAGAGAACAAAACGACAGACAGAGAGGGGCCTCTAGACAGGGCCTCCCAGAGAGCCAATAGAGTCATCATACTGGTCACTCCCAAGCGATTCAGCAGGACACTCCCAGGCTTGGCATTACCCCTTTAAACACAGCTTAGCTGCTTATAAAACGCATGCAATGTATTGCTTACACTTAGCTGTAGAGACTGGGTCATATAAACCTGCCTACTTGCAGGCTGTGATTTGCATGCAACTACCTAGTGTGGATTCCATGCCCTGAATTGCAGCATGCATGCATTCTGGAGAGAGACGGTGCGCCATGGCCGTACTCTCCACACACACAGGCGTAAGGTGAAAGGTCTGAGGGGGATCAGCAACACAATGCTTGAAACAATCCTCATACTATTGCATCAAAACAACACAGCAAGGCTGGACGGTCACCAACAATTGAGCTGTCGTAAATAGGGGATTTAGTATCTCTGTGGTCTATTAGCATGACAAACGTGACAATTGCACATGACGGCAACACGTAGGCCTTGTGCATGGAGGGGACATCGATTCACTGTGTGCACCACTGGGGCCAGCGCAAACTCAATGAACCAGGGCCCAGCAAGCACAAGATAGACCCCCACTGACATAATTGGAACTGCTCTTCCAACAAATCGCTTCCACCCAGAAAAACAGAGGCCAACTTTTAAAATGTCTATGTGCATCCCCTTAAAAGTACCGTTTGCTTTGTTTCAAATCAACTTTGCAATCAGAATTTCAGTTTTCCTTCGGAGCTTTGCACCTTTAAAGTATTCGCACACAAAAAACTGCAATCTGTCACGTATGCTTTATAACAAAATTATTAAGCATGCATAATGTATGGAAGGAAATTGAAGAGCATAAATTCTTTGTAATCAGCACATTTTAAGAAAATAGCAACTTTTTCCCACCAAACTTGAATTGCATTTAAAGGGATAGTTCACCAAAGAAACTGAACATTCTTTCTCATCTGTGGAACAAAAAGGGTAAAAATGTTTTTTTTTGTCCATACAATGAAAGGCAATGGGGTCCAAAACAACATTCTGAAATATATTCTGGAACACAAAAGAAAAAAAATGCATACAGGGTTTGGAAGGGCATGAGGGTGAGTAAATCATTTTTTCAGGAAATATCCCTTTAAGGAGTCCCCATACAATATATTCAAGTTTAAACTACTGATTCCATAAACTAGTATTCCATAAACATTGCCCTTCACAATCCACAACCTGAACCCTTCCAGCTCCTCATGCACAGGTAAAGGCTGTGTTTGTTTGCATGACGGAGGGGTTGGTTCATAAGGATTTAGTTCCTCAAATGTTCCTCAGGTGTGTCACTGTTATACAACAACACAATTACTGCTCTTTCAATGCTGCCAAAATCACCTCATTAGGGCGTCAGAATCAAACATTCTTGAGCCACGCCTACTAATATGAGATTCATGAGTGTTCTGGTCACAGAATGGAAATGCTCCTGCGCTGCAATCTGCCTCTCGACTGCAGTCACTGCATGGATCGGAATGGACCCGGTATAACAGCTGCTGGCCGTAGCTTTAATTTGGGCTAGTGCATGTACGTCGATTCGGAAACCTCACACACGGGCTCTATACAGTGCTTCTGTGAAAGACTCCAGTGCAATGTTGCAAAGGCTCCATGGAGTGTAATTAAGGGGTCTAGGAGTGCAGGGCTGGGAAACGTGTGTTTTTGTCAAAATTATTATTATTATACTTTTTTTTGCCTTAAAACAGAGTGCACATTTCAAAATGTAAATAGTAGAAAAGTCTGAAACATGCACCAGTACTATAAAGCTCTATATACTGAAGGTTTTTGTTATACACAATAATTTGGCTTGGGTTTAGAGATACACTGTAACACTATTTACTTTTTCCTGGGAATTTTTCTGCCATTCTGAATTAAAAAAAAAAAAAAAAAAAAAAGCAAAACAAGTCATTGTGCATTTGGTACAATCGACTTTTACATGCCATTACTTTGACCAAATGACAACAACTGCATAATAATAAGCCAATCATTTTCAGAAGTTACTAGACAAGCTTAACAATGGTTGACTGCCACAAAACTTGGTGGGTCATTTTAAGAGCTTAGTCTGATGCAGCATCCAAATATTCATGCAGTATGGCGCTATAAATGGAAAACATGAAATGCATGCAACAAATTAGCATACAACGAATTTAATCATTGTGCGTGAGCTGGTTTTAACAAGTCGTTTTATAAATTGTGTGACTTTACTTGCAACACTGTCGCTAAATGTCAAGTAACAAGCAAGTTAAGGGTAATCGTGCACTTATGAGATAGGAAGCGCTGTTTTTCCACAGCATTTTGCTTGAGGGTTTGAGAATATTTTTGCATGGAGACTTGTGTAGCACATCTGAACCCTGTTCCTTAAACTGATTGCAGCAACAAAACTATATTTAGCTCCTTATTTTTGCAGCCTCTACCTATGCATTACTCCTGGAACAAAGCTTGCATGACAGAGCGTCCGAATCATTTTCCATTACGCGCAACTAATAAAAATTGTTGCATGCTCAACATGGCATGCAACCAGGCTGTCAGGTCCCTGTTTCCCCATTGCACTTGCACACTCAACCGTCGGCCAAAGTTTCGTGTTACCTAATGCACCTCGCATGCATCAACGACAGAAGTTGTACGAACGAATCTAATCTGCAGGACGAAGCCGAGGCCGTCGTGACGTCACAATCGAACATTGTTCGAGAGAAAATCGCCTCGTGCGCGTGAATAAGTCGGGTGCGGACAGCGCTGTCGTTGCACAATCACTTTTGCATTGCTGGCTAGGCAGTTCCTCAACGCGGAAAGAAGGCGTTTCTTTTAATAATCGTGGTAGAACAAGAATGCAAATAGCGCCAGTGCGAGTGTCTAAGGAGAGCATCGCCTTCACAGTAAATCTGCAAAAGGGCAGATCATTAAAACATGCATTGCAACTGACCCTCGCGAGCCATCAAACTTTTAATGCATTGGCCACGATGAAGTTGCAGCCGTGCACTTTGCAAGCCATGCAACGCTGCCTGCATTTCCGAGGTTTTGCACGGTTCGGTTGAGTAAAAAAAAGTACCTACCTCCTTTTGGCACGGACATCTCCCCTTTTGGGTTGGGGGAAGGGGACGCACAAAAGACTTTGCCTTTCTTGTCGCTCCCTCCTTCCATCTATCCCTCGCAGTGAGGCTTCAAGCGGGCTTGCTTGCAACAAAGGTGCAAAATACAAGCCCCGATCTTCATGCACTCGGAGCCTTTGGGCGTCGGGTAACTTGTTCTCCGTGCAAATGCTGGCCTTTCAATTGCACGCAACGAAAACGGGGAGATTTCTGCAACCGCTCTGCAACGAAACCTCGGCAGGCACTTACATGATGGGCCAAGGCCAGCAGCTGAAAGCTCCTAACTTGGATCAGTGTGAGCCCCTGCTAACACACGCTCTTCCTGCCTGACGACGCCGGGGATCATGGGACTGGTAGTTTGCACGTAATTGCTGTGCGCCGGGGAAAAAGGAGGAGCAGGCCAGATGCTAATGTGACTCTTTCAGGCTAGCAGACAGATATGGTATTTCAGACAGATAAGCAAGGGTGTCAGTGAAGTAGGCTACTTGAGGAATTGAATAATGAATTACTTCATTATGCAAGTGTAGGCAAATTCTTTTTCTTTAAGAATCGTAAATAATTCAACACAAGTTCTTGTTCATATTCTATTTTTTTTATTTATAAACTATTGCAGTAGCCTACTTTTTGTCCTTGGACAGTCGTTACAAGAAATGATTTTCAGATGTTACAGATTAGAAATCAATTTAATCCAATTCTTTAATTGTGGTAAAAAAAAATATCTTCCTTTATTTGTAGGCTATTATTTTGTCTTATCACTTTGAAATTGTACAGTACTTTGGTATACTCCGTTTTTTAAGGTGCATTATAAATAAACTTTTATTTGATTTTGATTCCGACAGATTCATTTACAACCGCTCCTGATTCAGAAGTGGTTTTGATTCACTTAAAACAACCGACTCATTAGAGTCGTTCTTTTGTTAATTGAACTACATGAATCGTTGTTGATTCAGTAAAAAGAACCGTTTCGGTCGGAATAGGACTACAATTGTCGCTGGTGGCCTACTTGAGAATTTCCCACTACTGTACTTTTTTACGCATTTCAATTAATAATAAAATCCCATCAAATTAAATTGAATAATCCTTACATATTATATTATTCATTAAGAATTTAAAATGAGTAAAAAAAACATTTTGTATAGACCTAAATATCAATAGACCAAGGGAATTGATCATTTAGTTTAAGTGATTCGTATTCATAAATTAAAAGAAAAATGAAAATGTTTAAATTTGTGTTTGAGATTTAAACAAAATGTTTTATTGAGCTATTTTTTTTTTTTTTTTACTTATTTAAAATGGTTAATTTATAATATGAGTAATATATAAGTATTATTCAATTCAATTTGATGGGAAAAGGCTTAAGTGTACAGGCTATTACATCTCTGCAGATAAGTGCATTTAAGCTTGTCCTCTTAAGAACTGAAGACCATATCTGAAGTCTTTCTCTTCTTTCTTTTACCCTCATAATCAATGATGGACTCAAACTTCATGAATAAGCATAATTATTTTATTGTGTGGTCTGCACAGGAGAGTGAATAGCCTACTAAACATACACATGATCCCAACATGCAAGGAAACTGATCTAAAAAATGTTAGTGTGCAGAGCATAAAGATAAGATAATACAGGGAAAAAAAACTAACTAAGAATTTTAGATATTAAATAACCTGCACAACCGTGTGACATTTCAAGACATTACAGGTATGAAAGAGATGTGATATTTCTCATTTACAGTAGCACCTTGGAAATTTAAATGTTAATAATAATGTTATCATGGCAAAATTATGTTCAGTCATAATAATGTTATTTACAATGTACAATATGAATGCTGAATAAAACAATCTGATTTTGTTAATTTTCTCTTTCTTTGACCAATGAGTCCAGTTTGGACAAAGGATGTTGTGTTGATTATACATGATTATACTTGCATGATTTAGGGATTCTGCCTAATTGAGTTGAAAATTGCCTGCGATATGAGTAATCTTTGGGACACAAAATGTGTCACAGCCTATATTGAAGTAATAATTTTGTCAAAAATCGAAATGCTGTCACAATTGACCAAATTTTTGTTTCCTTTCTTTCGTGAAACGCGAAAAGAGATATTCATAAGAATTTCCAAGCTGCTCTTCTCAATGCCAGTGAATGGTAACCAGAGCTACAAGGTACAATTTCCAACCTATAATTCAATTCGTTCTTCACAAAGCACTCATATTACCTGCTTTTAATGTGGTTTTATGGTGTTTTTGTCATTTTTAGAGCTTGACAGCTCCCGGTCCCCTTCCACTTTCATTGAATAAGAGAGCAGCGTTAACATTCTTCAAACCGTTTCCTTTTGTGTTTGATTGAAAGAAAGAAAGTCATACAGATTTGGAATGACATGAGGGTGAGTAAATAATGACTTTTATTATTAAGAATTTTCTTTTATGTGTGAACCTTCCTTTTAATTTTGTATGTGTGGACAACTTTTTACACTTTTCCACCGAAGTAAACCTCTATTATAAGGACAGTGGAGATGCGCTTCATTAATCTCAATCGCATTAGCGACACTAAACGTTTTCTTCCCAACATCAAAAAAGTATAGACCTTCTAAATCATGCATGTGTATCCTACTCCAATGTGCCTGTCACATTAGTTCTTAGTTGCTATGAGAGTCTGGTAAATCGGCTTTACAATGATGTGCAAGTACAGCGATCCATCCACCAGGTACTCTGATGTTTTATACTGCAGGTCCACGTCAGCCAGGAAGTCCCCCACCTCCTCTGTGCTTTGGTGGAAACCGAAGATATGCCTCACCACAAGCTTGCCCTTCTGCTTTGTAAAGATGAGCACAGTCTTTTGAAAGCTTACACCTGCAAAATCTGCGCTGGAAGTAGCAGGTGTGATGATGATACGAGGCCGGGCGATTCCACTTCCTCCGTCGGGCCGCGGTGGCTGCATGGCGCCCTGCTCGGTGTACATGGGCCGCATGCTGAGAGGGAGCCAGCGGGGCGAGAACAGGGCGTTCCACGTCACCCGCTTACTGGAGTCAAATCCGCTCGGACCCAACTGGGTCTGGAAACTGGAGCTGCGGTCGTCCCGTGCCGGGTTGCTTATGGCCCACTGAGAGCCCCACATGGACGAGAGGTAGTTACGGGGCACGAAGAGGCTGCAGTTCACGTCGAAGAACTTGGCCAGCTGAAGGGGTGAAGCTGAGTGGAACTGGTAGGACAGATAGAGAAGATCACGCACCGACTCGTGGTAGCGAGTCATGACCGGCGACTGTCGCTGCAGGCGAAACAGCTCGCGAGGAGGGATCATGGCGTAACGCACCAGGCGAAGGGCGTTCTCTGCTGTAAGGCTATCCGGGTCATTCTTGGTGATCCAGATTTCGAGCGCCTCAAACAGCTCCAGCTCGTTCTTCAATACTAAATCAGAGCGCTGCAGGAAGGTCATTAGCAGTTCAACACTAACCGAGGGCCATTCTGCACTCTGAAGAACCGATGACAGATTCCAGGACAAAAACTGAAGGCAGCTGTCTCTCAGAGCCGGGTCGCCCACCGTCATGGCGTACTGGTACCAACCCACCACGTGACCGCCCTGAGAATCGCTGGCCAGGTTCTGGCTCATGTACTGGGTCAGTCCTTGCTGGAGGCTGGAGATGCCGTACTTGGTAGCCAGTCTGTGCAGTGGTGTGGCCTGGTCCAACTGCAACGAGAGTTCACCACAATACAGATATCTGCAAAACGCAAGAACATTTGGGAATCAAACTGTGTGTTTTATAGGAATTTTACATTTCAGTTCGGTGCCTGGGCTTGAATTGAACAAGAAACACAATTGTAATTGTAATTTATAAGTATTTGCTATTTGTACTGTATATAAATTACACACTTTTTAAACCTTAATTTTATTTCATATTTAATATGTAACTTTAATTTTTCTAAACTTAGCTGACAACATTGTGGTGAATATTTTGGCTGTAGTTGTTTTGGCTGTAGGTTTAAGAAAGTATTTGTCACTACTTACAAAACTTTTATTTCCTTTCCTTCATGGAAAAAAAGGGAGATATGCACAGCAGAATATAATACATTTATTATCTTTATTAACAAATTATTTTTATAAAGCTAAAGCTGAAAACATTTTGGTTGTATTTAGTGTTTTGGCTGTGTTTTAAGAAATATTGGTTGAGAAAAACTGTGTGTTGTGTATCAGGGAATAAATATGCATGCTTTTACAAAAAAAAATATTGAATTGCAACTTTTTCTTCCTGTCATTCTTATCCGAATTCCAATTGTATCTTCCTGTGGGGTGTGTCCAATTCAATTCATATGTAACATCATTGAACAGAGCCAACTTTTTTTTTCTTTTTTTGCACAACAATCTTATGGCGTCTATTGGCTCTGTGAGCCAAACTGCTACCTGATAAAATAATACCATGTTCTATTATAAAAATATAAATATCTTTAATGATAATGCATTTCTCTTGTTGATTGAGCTTTTATGCTCTCTGTAGTTTAATGCTGTCACTGTCTCCAACACAAATTTTCCCTGTTTTTCTCTATTGCTGCGGATTGTATCTTTGTTGTCTTATCCATTGAATCGCTATAAAGGAAATAATACCCTAAACAAAAAAACTTCAGCTCATTTCAAATAAATGTGTAGGCGGCATGTGCTCTTGTGACCAAACCTTCTTCTCACGCTAGCTGCACTTCACCATTGTAACTTCGCCCCGTTTTGCCCTTCTCATTATAAAGTGCTTTACATAAGAGCAGAGAGTTCTTTTTGAAATATTGCAGTTGTGTTTCATTGATCTAATCTGCTGTTGGGTCGAAGCTGCTGACAGCAGGAAGATTGCAGTTCCACCATCGGCCATCAGAGAGAGTCTTGGACATGTGTGGGATGGCAATGTTCTCATAATTTGTCATGTCCTAACATGTTTTGGGATGATAAGGCAATCCAGGCTTTTTCCTAAAATGTCAATTTTGCAGTTCTATAAACTCAGTTTGATAAAGTCTCACACCCAAATAAAGTCTCACCCAACTGCTTTTTTTTTTTACACGTTTATGATGCTTTATTAGCTTTTCTAGTTTCGTTTTGACCTAAATAATAATAATATAAAAAATATATGTTATTTTTATTTAATTGAAACACAAAGAGACATTGTAATGCTCTTTTAATGTTGGTTAGTAGAGCCGGCAGTGATTTTTTTTTTTTTAATCCATTTTCAAGCTTGGCAGTCATTGTCTTGTTATGGTAAAACTAATAAAAAATTCCCATTTTGTTTAAAATACATTTAAAAATTCTCATTTTGTGTTCCACAGGGGGAAAAATGGTGATGGGAAAAATGATGGATGGATGAGATGAGAGTGAGAGACCTTAAAAGGAGATGTCAACTATCTTTAACTCAATGCTTCTCACCTGATGAATTTATCGAACACAGCAGTGCATTCTGGCGTTTCTCGCAGCACTAGTGTGCTACTATTTCGGTTTCTCAGCATCTCTTCAAACACTCGACTCTGCAGCGAAAGCACCAGCGTGTGGGCTTGGATCACCTTGACCTCATCCGCATTCACCGTTTCCACACGTAGGGAAATGTCACTGTTATTCCCCAGCACTAGAAGGCCCTCCAGCCGTGCCACCAGCCCCTGCGAGTGACTGATCACTTCTGTGGTGCTTTCTTCCAGTCTCTCTGCCCTCAAACCTGCAGAGCGACGGAATAGAGGATAACATAATAGAATAAATGTAATGAACTGTAGTCAAATAACTGTAATAGACAACAAGAACACAGAAGCACTAAACACTTATAACATAACGTTACTGCAAGACAAAGAACAGAGGCAATCTAAGGGAGATCATTAACAGAACAGAGAACAGGTGTAACTCAATTAACAACCATTGAGACTAACTAGCAAAGGAAACACATAAACGGGAACAGAACAGAACCAAACTGAGGATACATTTACACGACTATGATGCTAAAAACTGAAAAGTTTGCGTTTTTTAACGTAAAGACGACAACATTGTCAAAAGTGTCCCGTTCACATGTTTCCACAAAAACAACTAGAAATGCTGTGTTATGCTTCCAGGCCAGTAGTTGGCGATGTCACTTTGTAAAGAAACAATACGTGCCTATGGACTGAACACATAATATGCAAGTGCATGACATCACCATTTTCACAAATTTGCATTTTTGTAGTGTACACAGAGACGATAACGGTAGTTTTCAAAAGTCTGCGTTTTCAGGCCCCCAAACGGCTTTTTCGTGTAAATGAACGGCCAAGACAGATAAACGTTTTCCGCCCGTAATATTTGTAATGTTTTTGAAAGAATTCTCTTATGTGCATCTGCATTTAGGCTATTTGATCAAAATACAGTAAAAAACAGTAATATTGTTAAATATTATTACAGTTAAAAATAACTGTTTTCCACCAAATTGTTTCCAAAACAATTTATTCCTGTGAGTGCAAAGATGATTTTTTTTAACAGAAATTAGTCTTTAGTGTCACATGATCCTTCAGAAATGCTGATTTGGTGCAAGAGGGACATTTTTATTATGAACAATGTTCAAACCATTAGTGAAGCTTAATTTCTTTTGTGGAAACGGTACATTTTTAAATATTCTTTCATGAATAGATAGTTCAAAAGAACAGTATTTATATGATAAAATCACATACTAAATATAATTCATTACACACTTTAAATATATATAATCTTATTTTATTATCTTAAACATTTATTCATTTTATGTCATTGTTTTTATGTCCGATTTTCAGAACTCTCTGCTTCCTTCCAGTTCAAATTAGATTTTTCTGCACATCTCACCTCAGACTTGTGTTTATTTGCAGCATTTCCTCTTTTCCGTTGTTTATTTTTCACATACTAGAACTGTCTTAACCCTCTTGTTTTTCCAGAAGGGAACTAGTGTTTTTAAACAGAATGTGTTTTCATGGCTCTGCACTCTCAAATGATCATCCAACTTCAGCTGTGACCGGGTGTCATTGCAGAGTTCTCGGAAATGCCATCAGCCATTTGTGTGCGTGCATTTGTTTGTGTTGTGCGTGTGAACAAAGCACTTATAGCGCCATGGTTTCCAATTACTTGTTACAACATAAAGCACAAGCCATTATGAATCATAAAACAGGTTCGTAATGAAATGCAACATAATAACAGAAATCAAAGGAAAGTCTTAATCGCTAATCCTTCGTGTGTGTTTTTTCTTCATCAGATTATAACAATTGAAGTGTCTTTTACTAGCCGGACATGATTAGGTAAGTCATTGTATTTGATAGAAAATAATTGGATATTATTTTTCATGCTAAAACATGCTTTCATCCTTCTCGTATAAAAAAAAAAAGCATGATTTTGATCAATTGAATATCATCTTTTTCCGCAACTATATGCTAAAATGTCTCTTAACATGCAAGTTTGCAAAGTACAGGTTTCACAATCCAGACTATTTATTTTCTGTCATCCAGCAGATGAAACCCGGAGTTCTGGATACCTCCATCCACAAATCCAATACTTCTGACACTATTTCCGAACATTGCGTCTATTATCTGGGAGAAAGTGCACGAGAAGTCACCTTACCTCCATGGACAGGTTGCACATGAGACCCGGTGGCCAACAGCAAGAAGAGGGCAAACAACAAATAAGCCATCTTTTCTTGTCCGATTGTGGATGTGATCTCTTTTTCTCTTTCCTGTCTCTATTCTATATTTTCGTCTGTTTTCTTTCTCTTTTCAACCCTCTACTCTTCCTTGATTTAATTGTCTTTCTTCTGCTTCCTCCTCCTCCTCCTCCTCCTCTTCAGTAGATGATGGATGGTCTGTCGGCCCCCTTTATGAGGCATACAGACTATGGTGCATAACTAGTATGTAGGTTACTGGTTGTTTTGGGTTAGTTCCACCCTCACAATATCCTATCGATCAGTGGAACCTGTGGGGGGTGGGGAGTTCGTTTTGGTGGGCAGGAACGCCAGTTGCCATGACAACGGCTTTGATTTTGACTTTTCTCTTTTTTAATGTTGTATGACATAGATCCAGAGGAGGCCTCAGCTGTTCGGGCAGAGCAAGCGTGGAATTGTAATCTCGGACTGTAATTGTGACTGAGAGTTGCAAGTGTGTCTAGACAAATCTGCATGTATAAATGAATGCGTGCTTTTAGGAACTACGTCAAACTAGATTTTAAAAAAAAATTTGAAGAAAAAAATATATGTAAAAACATACTTGCCTGTAGATAATTCACCTCTTTGAGGCCAGAGAGTTACTATGGTTGCTTACTGGCCAAGAGGTGAACGTGATTTTAACAAGTAACATGTACCTGAATCATTATCTTTGTTGATTCTGATACAACATTACAATCCACCAATCATATTTGAGGGACAAATGTATGTCAAGTTTCGGCTTACAACCAGGGTTAGGTGCTTCTACTATAGTGTAGTTACATGGGAAATCATTTCCCTCTGATTTTAGGGATAACTTATGGTATAGGTTTAGGTTTAGGACAAAATTTTCAGATAGAATGTTGTTCCAGGATCAACAAAATTATCTGGGCAAAATCACGGCGACCACTGGCAAGATGAGCTTTTGATATATGTTATCTGTCTATGCAGTATTAAAAAAAAACAGTGATACTTGACTAGAGAAAACTACGGAGCCCCTAAAGGGTCATGGTGGTGGGAAAAAATATGAGAATGTACGAAAAGTTGTTATGAGCATTATGTTTGAAGCAGATGTCATAACAATTCGGTTCGAACGATCTGTTCATTCATAAATCTGTAAGATCTTCATGCTGTGAAAATACAAACCAGAAGACAGAATGGGTGGCCAAGAACCTTTTGTTCATTCAAAGGGTATCATGGCTGTTAAAGGTTCTTCATGGAACCAAAGATTCCAATAGAGCCTAAACATGTAAGTTAAATGGATAGTTTGCCCCAAAATTAGAATTTGGTCATCATTTACCCACCCGTCATTACTGCATGTATTTCTGTCTTTTGTGGAACACAAAAGACTATATTTTGAAAAATGTGGGGTTTTTTTTGTCCATACAATAAAAGACTTTCATTGAAGCTTGTTTCATGATTCAGTTACTTTATTTCTCGCAATTGTGACTTTATTTCTCGCAATTGCGGGTTTATATTCTACAATTCTCAAAGACTCAAAATTGAAAGTATACACTGAGAATTGCAAGATGTCAGAATTGTGAGTTATAAACTTGCAATTGTGAGAAAAATTGCGAGTTTACATACGTTTATTTCTTTATTTGTCTCTGTCTATTTGTCTGACTTTTTTTTTTTCCGAATTGTGTTATAGATAAATTTAGAATTGCCAGTTCTAAAGTTCAAATTGTGAGATATAAAGTCGCAATTAGATTATAAAAGAGGATTCTTTAAAGCACTTTATATGGTTTATCTGAGCAAATAAATATTACAAAATGGAGAAAAAAAATATATGGTTTCTTTATTTTTTATTACGTAGCGGAAACGAGCTTCCATTTTGTATGGACAAAAACTGTTGAAACATTCATTAAAATGAACGTTGTAGACAAAAGAAGCTCAAACAGGTTAGGGAGTGAGTAAGTGACAGATTTTTTAATTTTTGGTGAGCTGTTGTTTTAAAATTGCATAACTTGATTAGCACAACAAACTGCTCAATTTGAGATATTATGCATGCCTGTTGAACAAACATGAAGTTATAGTTTAATTAGGGTTAAAGGTTTGTATGAGAAGTTAACTGGACTGTGTAAACGTGGCACCCAGAAGTATGTGACACCACACTGTATTTTACTGTTAAGCATTGCGCCAGCCACTCAGCCAGACTGAACATGTTGTTTCTATTATATGCTGTCCACACTCAGGATCAAAAGAAGGATTGGAGTCTATCTATTTCTCTCTCTGTGTGTAAGGACATCCTCTCCTGCTGCCGAGTCCTCTAGTTAGAGGTTATGTCACTTGTTTACTGCCAGTCAAAGAGGGAGAAATGTGCTGAGAGAGCCTGAACCTTGGCTGTGTGACAAGGCAAAAGCGCAGGAACAGATATGTGTGTGTTTGTGTAAGTGTACGGATGTGTGCCGTGCGTGTGTGAGATGAACTTCCGAGTAAAATTTGAGTAGATCATTTACTTAGGAGAAACCCTAAAGCTATATCAGGCCGATCGTGACCCTGATCTAGACTGATAGTGATGAATCGGATTCCTCTTAAGGCTACATCACAACAGCATTCGGTTAAGTGAATATAAAAATTGATTTGATTTTAACTAGGACAATGCACAGTCAAAGTTTAACAGACCTGAACAGACAGCAGTCAATTCAATGTCAGAGAGCATTTATATCCATATCATGTGCTTCATTTCAACCTATTCAGCACTTAATGTGCATACATATATATATATATATATATATATATATATATATATATATATATATATATATATAAAGTCAAACACTTTATTTAATCAAAATACAGTAAAAATGGCAACTAATGTCGTGAAATATTATTGCATTATTTATATAACTTAAAATCTTTTTTAAAATGTAATTTATTCCTGTTATGGAAAAGCTGAATTTTCAACAACCATTACTCAAGTCTTTACTAGCTGTCACTTTTGATCAATGTAATGCACCTTTGCAGAATAAAACTATTCATTTCTTTTTAAGAATGCAGGATAATGTACAGTCATCTGATAATGACCATCTGATTATACCTTTTGGCTTACTACATGTCTGTATTGTTTCATTGTTGACCTGTCCTAGGAACAGTCAATATTATTGTAGAGCGTTAGGACAGTAACTATGAGTGATGCAGTGACTCATAGACAGTGTAATAAAGCAGTAAGCTTTCATCTTCGGGTGAAAGAGGCAGTCATTGGCAATAGGCCATATTATTATCAAGTCCACACTAATTTTGGAATTTTGAACTAGGAATACTGAAGTAGTATTTTCTTATAAAGCATACTCCAATAATCTTAGTTTTTTTTTTTTACAACTTGGAAAAATGTGCATACTGTAGGAGACTGACAACATCATTTAAATGTGACCAAAGAGCCCTTGGTTTTTATATTCTAATAATTTATACTCCAGCATTACTCAGTAAAAAGAAAGCCGTACCCTGCTGGTATATTGATCATTATTGATGTCAATGTCAAAACCAGTGATACAGTGACCCAGCAAGCCTAATTCGATTTCTCTCACTATCTAATAATAGGGCTCCATGTTTGACCCACTTGGCACCTCAATGTATCTGTTCTACTGCATTTCAGCTGTATATTGTGTTGTCTCTGTCATGAATAAATTGGTTTCATTTTTATTTTCCTTTGAATTGAGTTAATTATTTTGGTTTAACATTAGGTTGCCATACTGTGGTATCTGTCAGGAGTTATTAAACAACAAAGCATTTGACTAAACTTGAATGGGTATTGTCACTAGAGGGCAGTATTGTTGCAAACGAATTGCTTATAATGCTTATATGCAAAATGCTCCTGATTACATAGAAATTTGAGTACACTTTACTATAAGACTCCATTTGTTAACAGTAGTTAACACAAACTTACATTGAAAACTTAATCTGAAGCATTTATTTAGGTAACACTTTATTTTGATTGTCCAGTCCACCTTTGACATAAGTAACTTCCATGTTATTAATCTTAGGTTAATGTTAATTTCAACATAACATTCCTATATTATATATAATATAGGCTAATATAACATAACATATTATCGAAATAATTGTTTAATTGAATAATTGCTTAATATATATGTTATATATATTATTATAAATTATACATCATTTAATGTAGCCTACCTGAGCAAGTTTTATTTGTAATTAACATGAACAAAGATGAATAAATACAAATACCCATTGTTAATGTATTAACTAATGGGACCCCACCGAAATTTGCATTGTGAAATTCATTTTCTTTTGTTATCCAGACAAAAGAGAGCATTAATCCATAATTACTCACAAAAAAGGCCCGCACCCTCACCCCCTACCCTCCTTCTCTATCCATTAATTGCTCATTTGCTTCAGTTCTCGCCACTTATTCATGTGTTTTTCCTTTTATCTTGTTTCTCTCCCTTCATCTCCCCCACATGCCTCAGAAATTACAGGTGATTAAATTCACATTCATAACGTTAGCCTCCGTGAACCCCGCACACAGCAATCACATTATGTGCTGTTATGAATTAATGTGTTTAGATTGAACCAAAGGACTCTTCACTTTAAGTGCTTTATGAGTTTGTGTTGACAGTTTTTCTTCTTCACTCTTGAAAAGAGTAGGCTATATAAAAGCAAAGGGAATCAGTTCTGAGTGGACAAAGTGGACATAACCCCTTTCTACATCACAGCAGTGTTTAATGGCTCTTGTGTAAAGGGTACCCCCCCTCCTACATGTTGTGGAAGTTGAGATTTTTGTAGGCCACACAGATTGACCACTTCCCATAGCTGTCTTTTGAAATCATATAGACATCTCATGAAATCAAAATGGACAATTATTTTTATGGAATATAGTGTTTATTGTGAATGTTTTTTTTCATGTGCTCTTGTAAACTTGAATCAAAATAACTTCCTCTCTCCCTCTTGAAGCGACATCTCTTCACACAACCTGTCACTCATATGAGATCATAGCAAACAACAACGATCCATTCAATTCTCAATGGACAAAATCAGTTCCTGACCTACATTTTTTCTTGTTCTAAAAGCATTTTCACTCAGTCAGATATACGTCACCTGTGTCTGGGGAAGTTACTTTTAAAAGGTCTGTGTTATAGTATTGCACTACTCCCTGAAAAAGTAACTAATTTTGTTACTTAGTTACTATTAAGTAATGTGTTGTACTTTTGTGTTACTTTTTATCACCTGGGCTGGGCTTGCTTGTTTGTTTTTTAATAACAAAAAGACATGGCAAAGACATTGGCTATTCATTTTGTATTCATTGGGTATTCATTTTGAGGAGTACTGAATCAATTTTTGCGCAAGTAAATGCCTGCTCACATTTAGTCTAGAACTACAATAACCATCATGTTTACACACAACACCTCTGCACTTACTCACAATTTCTCTCAACATGGGGACAGGAGAGCTGTCAGTCAATAAATGAAAACAGTATTTGAAAAAGTAACTCAGGTATTGTATTTTGTTTTTCCATAGTTTTCTGTGATTCTGTGATATTTGGAAATATAAAAAGGGGCTTTTTTCCCCCAGAGGTGTGTGTATATGTTCTCAGAATTTGGACATTCTGTAGTGATCAACCAGCTTTATATTGAGGAATATAGATATTTATAGCAAAGATTGCTCTCTATTATCACACACTATTAATACATACTGCTGGCACCATGATGACCAATGACAGAGAGTTTACTCAGCTCATTTTCTGCATGGCCAGTCCTCTGCTGTGGTATAAGGCCAGTTCAGAGAGCATTCATCAAAATGAACACTCAGAGTATTCAGAGAGAGAGAGAGAGAGAGAGAGAGAGAGAGAGAGAGAGAGAGAGAGAGAGCGCATCCGTGCATCCCTTTCTCTCCTTCTTTGTCCAGATGGTGGTGTACATGTACGTTTTGTTCCATCTATTTGGAGACGTGATGTTTCCGGCTGATGAGGGAAACTATAAAACATTTAGATTTCTAATAGCAAATTATGGATTTTGGTACTAGTATATTTTTTAAAAATGCCTAAGATTGTGTGACTTTGTGAGCAGTGTTATTAACTCAAATTCAAACTATTAAAATAGTTTTGTTAATTAAAATAAAGCTGATATAAAATAAAATACAAATATTGGTTGCACTTTATTTTCACGTGCACTTCCAGTGTACTTATCACAAAAGTACCGAGTACACTGTAAAAAAAGTACTATCAACTTGGATGTTTAAGTCATTTCAACTTAAATTACATTAAACTGACTTAAACAAATGAGAATCTTGTAGGCTATAACTTATAAAAAAAAAGTTGAAAAAACTTATTTTGATGAGCAATGTAAAAACATTTGTAGTCATAACTTATTGATCATATAATTTTTTTCACAATAGTGTAAGGTGACTACATAGGTTAAGTTAAGGTTCAGGGGAAGAGTTTTTAAGATTTGAGGGGCTTGATTTTGCCAAGTGATTACACTTACAATTTATAAATAAAAAACTTACATTGAAAGATTTATGTAACACTTTATTTTACAGTGTCATTGTTACATATCTTAGTTACTGTAGTTATAACTATAAATTATGCATAATAACATGCAACAAATCCTAATCCTAAACCAGACCAAACCCTAATCCTAACCCTATAATATGTTACTTAATATTACTCAGTACTTAAATGTATAATTACAGTGTAACAAAGACACCTTAAAATAAAGTGTAACCAAATAAAGTGTAACCATTTATTACATATTGGACTCTGACTTTTTCCTGTAGGCAACCTCTACACCACATCACCCACATAAAGAGCACCCTGAACATATAGCATCGTGACAGTGAGTTTTGTGCAGGCAAGCGCCATTCACATTTACTTCTGTAAATGTACAAATCTACATTGATTCAAATGGTAAAAGCTTAAAGAGGACCACAGAGTCTATTTAGGCCCAAGTTAAATTTACATTTACATCACAGCCAGAGGAATCCATAAAGATCACACACACACACACACACAGCAGATAAGAGCTCCCATGGGTCTGAAGGCATCGCTGCAGTGTAAAACAATACACCCTCTTCCTCATGTGTCTCTGCTATACTGACCTCTCTCTGAAAGATGGACCTCTTTATGTCTGTCTCAATGCTTCACTCGTTTACCAAAATTCTCCCTGTGGAAATCAGCCCTGCTTAACCCCTCCCTCCCTCGCTCTCTTTCCATCTCTCCCTCTATAGCTCCTTCCATAACCTCCTCCCGAACTCAGTGTGTGGTTGCAGTGATGTGTGTGTCTTCCTCAAGGGCTGCCTGGCTGGGCATCGGGTGTTAAGAGTAGGACTCCTGCTCCAGAGTCCACGGATGGGGACCTGCAGCCATTTGTGAGGGTAAGAAAAGCTATCAGCCTTTATTTAGGAGAATCTTTATTTATTTTTATTTAAGAGAGTGCTAAGTGAATTTATCTAAGTGAGGAGTGAGCATCAATTGCATTTACAGTTATTGTTAGTATACGTGTTTGCTGTATTAAGTGAATACAGGTAAAGTGGAGCACTTAATTTTTTTCAAATTTAATATTGCTGTATTTAAAAAATATATATATTTTATAGTGCAAGATCTTTAGCTACTTGGTATAATCGTGTGAGGGGCTAAACATGTGCAATCATATTTTAAAACGATGCCTGAGACAAAAATAAGCATGAAAGTGTCACACAATACAAAGTCTTTTAGAGTTATAATGTGCCAATATATATATATATATATATATACTGCCAGCACAATGCCAGTTCTGCACATAACTCAGTTATTTGACGTGTTGTGTCCTCTTGTGTTTTGTCATCTTAATATTTTCTCAGGATTTCCATATAACTCTGGAAGTCATAAAGATAGCTTTAAAAATGTGTGGCATTGTTTTTGAGCGCTATTATGTGATCAAGACTGCGCATTTCAATTGAAATGTTTATCTATCCCTCATCCTTATCCTTAGCCCTCTGTTTCTATATCCTTCATCTCCTCTATTTCAACGAAACACTCTTTCCCCTGCATACCCTGATATGGATGATATTGCTATACCATTGTCCTTGAGCTTATATCTATGTCTCAGGTGTACCAGCCGAATATGAATAATTGAGCGTGTTCGTTAGAGCAGAAAGTCCATGGAGAGAGATCTGAAACCTTACACATTGACTCCCTGTACATCAACAGTGGCCATTTATACTTCTGCAAAATGAGGTGATTTCACATGTAAATAGAGCCACAGTTCATTATTTAGAAAAAAACATATTTTTTTTCATTATTGTCTGCAGATCAGATGTGCTGATTCTTTGAACAAACATAGAATGTGTGGGTATAGGAAGGACGCAATGGGAACTGCAGTAATGGAAAACATTGCTGTTTGTCATTCACATAGTTTAGGCTATGCTATAAGCTGCAATGTCATGCTTTGAGCTTAAACAGCTTGTACACGTTATTACATGTGGATCTTTTTGAGACCCTACTGGTAGTCTCTGGATGGGAACTTTGGAAATCCCTGTTCTTGGAATTAAGCTCTCATTGCATGAGGAAAGGCCAGTTCAGATTTACGTCAAAATCCCAGCAATTTGATTTCTTTAATTGTGAATATAAGCATGATTTAATGCATTTTTTCTTTATTTGGCCATAGAGTATGTCTAATTTCACAATCCTACCTTGTCTTATGGCTTTAAAAAGAAAGGTTACAAAGGGTTTTTTCAAAGTGATGCCATAGAAGGACCATTTATGGTTCCCCAGTTCTAAAAAAAAAACAAAAAAACATTTTGTTTTCTTGGTGTGAAGAACATTTTAAAAGCCTTTTTCCAATAAAGGACCTTTGGTGCACTGGAAAGGTTCAATGGATGTCAAAGGTTCTTCATGGAACCAACAATGCAAATAAAGAACCTTTATTTTTGTGTGTGCAGAGATGCTTTAATAGTCTTATTTAAACTTCAGTTGCAAAAGATTCATTCATTCATTCATTCATGTGAATCAGTTAAAATTTTTATTTAATGAATCAATTCAAAACTCTGATTTAATTATTCATTTGCATTATCACTTAAATGTTCATTCAAGTTCATGTGTGTAAATGTTATTATATTAAAATATAGTAAAAATATATGTAAATATGGATAGTTGTTTATTGAGATATTGGTGTATTTAAATGAAAATGATGAAATATCCCTATTAAATATTAAGATATAATTTTTTTTAGTTATATCACCCAGCCCTTAAAATTACTCTTAAGAGGGTTGGCTTTGAGAAAGAGGATAATAATCACAAAAGATTTCCCCAAGGAAATATGGATATATTACTATTACTATGTCTAATGCATGAGAACAAGGTTCCTCACCATAAAAATCTAAACCTCTTGAGAAAATAATATGGTGTGATTCCCATATTTATCAGATTTTATCACAAACCACCAAAATCATCACCCCCTCATTCTGAGAGAGGCAATGAGCATTTGAACAGCGTTGTAATCATAATCACTTGGGATTTCTCAACCGCTGTCCACATGCTTTACTGGAAAAACATATTGGTGCTGCCAGTGAACCTGACATTTTTACATAGAGTCAGATTCACAGAACAAGCAGCATATCATATAAACACACTCAAAGAGACCCATATAAACACACACATGCTCCTCCTCATTGCTTGTGGATCTCTTAAATGAGCGATGATTTGTTTGTAGATATATTTTCAGAAGGGAGAACAACATCAGTAGTAAAGTACTTAAGAGAAAATCTCTCTTCTGTAGCCTAGCACACCCTCACCTGTAGTTAAAGATTGATCAATTATCAGCTTCTGTATCAAAACAACTATAGAGTGAAGGGTCACAAAGAGCCATAAAAGTCTCATCACGCGAGTGAGGTCGTACGAATTCGTACGAATTAGCCACCTTTTAATCACTCGTACGAATTGGTCGTGAGTTGAACTGTCTATAATAATGGGATTATGCTCCTCTGAAAGTGGAAATTAAAAGATCCTTCTTGATCTTACCAGTGAGATCATACAAAAGAACTTTTTTGAAAGTATCTGTGGATTTTTAATTAATTCAGAAATGCATTGTGAAACTTCTCAAATCTACCATTGTCTGCATTTGACAAGCTCAACCATTGGTAAAAAATATTTGAACATTTTTATATCTTAAAATTATACTTTTATAGAAATATAAGTTCACTAAAAAACAGCATTTGGTCCCAAACTATCAAATCATTTTTAGTTCTGTTACCCTTTTTGACAGATGTACTTTTTTATTTCATGTTATCATTAGGAAATAACAAAAGTGGATAAACAACATTGAAACCAAATTTTCTTTCAATGACCAGTTGTTTTAAGATATTTTTAAAGCTGTTTCAACCACGAATTCATACGAATTTGGTAACTCGTAAAATATGTACAAACTGCTGTGAGATCGGGTTGGTTATACCCTTTTTGAATAATTTCTATGGGTATTAAATGTTTTCCCAAAACATAGTACCACCATTCTGTCATATAAACAGCACAGATTTTACGGATTTTCCTAAATTAAATGATGATAAATGCACATGAATGAAATAAATTGAAAATGGGAAAGAAGGGCTCAGTCAGAATTGCTAAGGCAATCACAAAGAATCTGGTCTCCACATAAATCCCCATAGGGCAAAGACAGAAGTAATTATAAGGTGACAGAAGACCAATCATTCCTGCCTTCTCCAATTCTCACCCACAGTGTGAATTTGCCCACCTAAGCAGGACAGTTGATGATGAAGCAGCAACATCATAGCAGGCAATCATGTTCCACAACATAAACCCTCTCATATTGTTTGCCAGGAGAAAAAATGAATGGCTTTTAAATATACTGCAGTTCAATTCCAATGACAACACAAAACAATGCACACTGCAAAGGCAAAATGCACAGTTTGACCCTTTTTTTTTAAGACACCAAAGCACATTAGGGAAGTTGTTCGTAAAACTCAATGATGTCATGCGATAAAAGGAAATATAGAGCAAAGCTATCATGCTCTCTGCACTGGGTCTGAAAGCAAATAAACATGTTTGGCACAAAGCTGATCACCTCATCCTAGGGGGCAGTTATGGGAGTAATCAAAGTTAAACACAGAAGGAAAGGTAGAAAGTGGAAAGATAAGACAAGTAAATGAGGAAGAGTGTTTTGCACTCATTCCATCTGTTCTAATCGACTGTTTTTAACCTATGAGGGCAAGCTGTCTCTGTCATTAACACAATGACCCGGTGAGAGGACCAGAGCATAGTAAAATTCCATGCTCCATTATTCTGCACTGCAGACTCCGTAACGAAACACGTTCAGCACACAAAAAGGTTCATTTCACATTGGTGTCAAGTTGTTGCTCAAAGTGACAAAGGTTTTACGTCATTTTCAGACACTAGTGAGAGGTTTTAAGGTTTCCTTCCTGTTCTCTTTCCTTTCAAAAGAGGAACTCAGAGGCCATGATCGACTGGCACAATGGCACAGCGCCCGGCCAGCGGGAGGATGAGCGCAGCGCACAGGAGAGGTCAGAGTGTGTGCTGGCTTACATCCCTGTCATCTACTACAGTGCTCTGTTGTGTGTTGGAGTGCCAGGTATGAGATGTGCATTTTAATACCTATTTAAATAAGGGTCGGTTAGGATCAGGGTTGTACACCTTTGAGAATTGAATTGAGAAAGCATTTTAAGTTAAGAATCAAGGTCAAAATCAAGATGCGATTTTTGATTGAATTTAAAGAAAGTATGATGGAATGGAATGAAATTCAAAGACACAGCAGTAGTTTGAAATAAAACGTCATTTTTCTGAATGAATTATGCCAAAACATGTGCAGCATTTAAAATACTTTGCATTTGATGTGCACATATTAATGTAATTTAAATTTGTTATTTCATTGATCTGAAGTTAAGTGTTTTAATTTTTTTTAGCAAAACAGCATGATTTAGCTCATGAAATGAAGTTTTTTAATTTCTTTTAACTTTAATTTTTCTAAATTCCCCAATCCTGTTATTCTATAGTAGTCAACATTTGAAGTGGATCAACAAAGTTCATTAAAGTTGTCCTAAGACAAGAACGGGTATTGTTCAAAATTCACGTATAATTTTGATGAAAGGTTTTGATCCACATCAAATGTTGACTACTGTAATTAAAAAATCAATTCAGCATATGTAGTTGATTCAAACTCCAATTTATGGAGTATTTAGATTAAGATAAAAAAAAAGATTAAAATGAAATTTTATTTGAATATTGACCATGGCGCATAAATTGTTCCATTTATAAGATACACATTTTTAGAACATGGGAAGATGATCTTTTTCACCTTGAGTCGTTTGATGGAGGAGGGACATGGTAGATTTATTCAGTGAGACACACATCAGACCAGACAAGAAATCATTAAGCATCCACAAACATTTTACACCAATCCCAGAACAGACTGACAGTTGCTTAAGGACAAGAAAGGTGATAAATCAATCAGTACGAGTAACAATTAATTAGCGACTCATTTGAAAGCTACCCGTACCGTTAAAAACCAGATCAGGGTCACGGACAGATGCTTAGTATTCACAACAGCCAATTCAAATTTACCAGATGGCCAATAATATAGTCTCTAGTTGACCCAAAAATGAGAATTCTGTCATTATTTACTCACCCTCTTGTTGTTCCAAACCACAAAAGAAGACTTTGAATGGTCCAAAACATCATTGTATGGATGTAAAAAAACATTTTTCAAAATGTTCCACTGAAAGTCATACAGGTTTGAAATGACATGAGCGTGAGTAAATGATGACAGAATTTTAACCTTAAAGGGACAGTTAACCCAAAAATAAAAATTCTCTCATTATGTATTTGTATTTGTATTTTTTGTCATTCTTTTCTAGTGTGATATGTGACCCTGGACCACAAAAGCAGTCTTATGTGTCCATTTTTTTTATTATTTAGATTTATACATCACCTGAAAGCTGAATAAACAAGCTTTCCATTGTTGTATGGTTTGGGGTAGGACAATATTTTTATCAGATTGTTTCTGCTAATGGAGTTTTTTTTTTCTTCTATAAATAGTTCTAGTATTTAAAGAAGAAAAAAACACACTTATCTCCTGTCTTGTCAACAAGCAAAAGCAGTACATATCCACTTGAGCTTAATCTCTTCTTTGTGGAAAATCAGGGCAAAGGTTTCAGAGGGCCGCCATGTTCTGTAAATATGACCCCTAATCTTTTACTTCCCTGCTGTGTCTACTCCCTCCATGCCTTTGATTCCAATCTCCCAGGGGCGTAGAATTTAGTAGGGACGCTAGGGACGTGTCCCTACCAATATGCAGTTACACTGATATATCCCTAGCAATAAATTCGATCAAAACTTAAAACATATTTATATATTGATGTCCCCGTCCCCACCAATTTCAAAATCAAACCTACGCCAATCTCCGTCTTCTGTTTCTCCCTTCTCTGGCCTCATTCCCTCACTGTTTATGCCTTGTCCATCCTTGTCTACCTCAATTCTTGTTTCTAATTCCAGTTGTCACCTTTTCCCAGTGAACATCCTGACATTGGTGGCTCTTTACCGGCTGGCGGTTCGTACCCAGAAGGCCCTCTACGTGTATCTTCTTTCTCTAACCGGCTCGGACATCCTCAGCCAGTTGTTCATCATCTTCGTGGGCTTCCTGCTGGAAACGGC
This sequence comes from Tiaroga cobitis, assembly GCA_030578255.1. Lineage (NCBI taxonomy): Eukaryota > Metazoa > Chordata > Actinopteri > Cypriniformes > Leuciscidae > Tiaroga > Tiaroga cobitis. Next base: position 34,185,891 of record CM060602.1, on the reverse strand, counting down.
CGTGTTTCACAGAGACGTCCCTGTGCTCCTGCTCCGCTCGGTCAGTATGATGGAGTTTTCCGCCAATCACGCATCCATATGGGCCACCGTACCCCTCACGGTCGACCGCTACGTTGCTTTGTGCCACCCACTACTCCACCGACAGATCAGCTACCCGGCACGTGCCCGGAGGATCATCGCTGTGGTGTTTACTTTGGCGCTGGCATCCGGCGTGCCATTCTTCTGGTGGTCGGACATGTGGAGGGTCAGCCACGCGCCCAACAACTTGGACACCGCCCTGGTTTGGACCCACGTGACTATTATTTACTTTCTTCCGTGCTGCATCTTCCTCGCGCTAAACTCCTTGATCATTCTGAGGCTACGGAAGAGGCAGCGGCAGCAGATGTGCCAAGACGAGAGCGGGCAACAGCTGGCACTGCCAGGCAAGCTGGGTAAATCCACAGCTATGCTCTTAGCAGTGACTTCTGTGTTTGCTATACTGTGGGCGCCTCGTACCGGAGTGGTGCTCTACCATCTTTACGTGTCATCGGTGCACAACGATTGGCGGGTACATCTAGCATACGACTTAGCCAACATGTTAGCCATGCTAAACACCGCTGTGAATTTCTTTCTGTACTGTTTTGTCAGCAAACCCTTTAGAGCGGCAGTGAGGGACGTCCTGTTGTTCCGGGGGGCACCGTTGCACCCACGCCGGCCCCTTCATCACCAGCGCAACGCTGCCAATGCCTCCACCTCCTCTATTTCCAGCACCAAACGTTCCCAGCGAGAGATCACCCCTCTCTCTCCCAAAAGGGCAGACATCAAGATGTAGTCTAGCTTAAAGGCATAGTTCACTTAAAAATGAAAATTCTGTCATCATTTACTCACCCTCATGACTTTTCTTTCTTTTGTTCTGAAGATGAAAGAAAGTCATACAGGTTTGGAATGGCAGTTTACTTTAGTAAATTATGACAGCATTTTAATTTTTGGGTGAACTGTCCCTTTAAGTCACAGTCTTGTTCTTATAATTAACTTCAAAAGAGTTCTAATTTGTGGCTTTTGTGGATTGAAAGGTTAAAGGTGCAGTCACATAAGTGCAAATAAAGGTTCATTGTCTATTCAATTCAATTCAATACTTTATTGCCATACAACTCGGTGCAAGTTGTTAGGGATTTGCTTCAGTGTGCTCGTTCAACAAAAAACATAAATCAACTGTACACAAACAATATCCCACATGGGATGACACTTGAGAAAAGATAAAGATAAAGAGAACACGCCACTCATCATGTACCTGGATGACAGTCCAGGAGACTATAGTGGCTGATGTCAGGTAGAAGTAAAAATTTACATAAAGATACAGAGCGCAGCTCCTCAACTTTACAATGAATAAATATATAACACTAATATGATTGGCATAAAAAAATATATATATATATTATATATATATATAAAATGATATAATAATAAAACACTTCTAAAAAAGTTCAAATTATGCAGACTTATTAAGAGAACCTTATAGCCCTATAGTCAATAGTGTAGAGATGTATGAAGCACAGCTCACAGTCACTTTCAAATCAAGCAGTTTTCAGCACTGCAAATTCGCACAATCAACTTGAATACGAGTAAAATCAGAATAGGTAACTTTTTCACCCTTGTGCAAAAACCTTGATTATGCAAATTCTTATTGGAATGACTGGATTTCGGCCGTGAAATTTTGCAGAGCGACGATATGTGACCGCACCTTTAGTGTGTAACACTGCGTATTTGGCGTCACCAAACAGAATAGAAAAATTAGTGACTTGTTACTATAATACATAATAACATACAGATAAACAGTCTAGCATCCATTCACGCTAATGTGCACCCCAGGTACTGTTCATCGTCTTATCTGACCTCTGGTTAGTGACCCAAGAGATCACAGTTTATGGTCATTAAACAAAAGCCCAATAATGTTAACTTTGTCTTGCTGATAAAACAAGTAAGGTTTGCAGGACATCACCTAAAAATCAAGAAATAACCATTCCAGAATAGAGTGTGTTTTGCACTGATCTGCATATCTGTGTTATTTATTGTCCTGTCCTCTGCGGGGACAAGTAAACTTACTACAGTATTTATGAAACAAAGCTCATTAAATGAGTATTATGTCTTGTCATTTTCCATAAATGGTTAACCTTCAAAGGAATAGGTGGAAATATGAATATTCTGTCATCTTTTAGACACTTTTGGGTTGTGTTACCAAACTGTATGACTTACTTTCTTCTGTGAAACTCAGGTAGGAGGAAAACTATTTTCCATATAATGAAACTAATCAAGATCAAGCACCACAACAAAAAAAAAACAACAAAAAAAACAAATGCATCATAAACCTGTTTCATATGACTTATGCTGTATAATCCAGGTTGTCTGAAGCCGTATAAGATGGCTTTTTGTGAGAAAAAGGATGGAATTTCATTCATTATATGAAAATGCCCTATGTTTCTTTGAATTTGTTTACAAATAGCTAAATACACTTTCGGACATTTCAAAATGTCATTTTGGTAAAAAGAAATTCATTCAGGTTTACAATGAGTCAATTTTGTCCGTTTTTTTTTATATAGTTTTGGGTGAACTATTCCATTTAAATGTTGTATTTTGATATTGCAAAAATATGTGTCATATATTGTGTTTTTATAAATATTGCTCATATTGTAGATGAATGAAGTTCTTTACAATAGTGTTTCATTAACAATTTTTTCTTTTATTCTCACTCATTAATTTATTAACTGTTAAAAAAAAGGTACAGCGCTGTCACTGAGGCAGTACCCTAATGTACAAAAGCAAAATTTTACTATTATGTACCATTTAGGGGTAATGTACCTTTTCACTTTTGTACCTTAGGTCAGGATACTGCCTCAGTGACAGCACTGCACCTTTTTTTCTGAGGGTGTAAAGCAGTTTTAGATTTGAAGCCATCTTAAAATTTAAATCCAATCAAGACATCATAATCATTATACACTTAGTAATTTTCCATATGAGAAACAAATGTGATAAGCATTTAATTTTCTCACCAAACACAAGACGAATAAGGTTGCATACTGTTCTGATCGAGACCTTTCTTGCAGCTGCAGGTTATTTTGCATGACTAAGTTCAACCCTTGCACAGCCCGTCCAGTGAAGCAGAACAAGATGGTTGACCTTTTTAACCCCTGTGTGCAAAGTGCAGTTGCTGGCTTAGCTGCGCATTCATTGCATGGCGACTGGATGAGGCTTTAAAACGGGCTTCGACGTGGGAACACAACGAGTGAAGACACCACTGTACAAACAGACCGCCGACCCGAGGAGCTCAAGGTCTGCTGAACAAAGCCAGCCATGAGCTTCTGTGCACGTACCCATCCAGCAACAGCTACAATTTCAATTTTGTTAGAATTGTCCAGAATCGATTAAATGACTGTAATTTGTTATCTGATCAGATATCGTGCAGCACTTGCCAGTGTGTGCTTAAAGAGAACAGATTCAGGTTCATTTAGATAGACGAGCACAATCTAAATGCAGAGTAAAATGTGATTCAATGACCGAAGTCTTGATGTTTTCACTTACACACCTGTCGACTGTATATAAAATGTGTTTTAATTTGAGTTTCTTATGGAAGAGAGACTGCATGAATCAATTAAATCAGTCCTTGACTTAACAAACGATAGCACTATCTAAATGTGTTTTGAATGTCTTTAATGACTAATGGTTTAATGAAGTGTAGTCTGCTAAAAGGTACATTAAAAGCTTTGATTTAATTAGTCTTTTAAATTTCAGAGGAAAGTTTTTAACTGTTTAACTGTTAACTGGGGGGGGGGGGGGGGCTCACTTGTTATCTGGAGCTTTGGTTACGAACTCTTCTCTTGTCCTTTTAGTGCACTTGTGTTTCTCAGCACCCAGTGTTGCATCCTGTTTTTCTCTCTCTTTCTCTCTCGCTCTCTCTCCCTCTCTCTCTCTCTCTCTTCTCTATCGTGAGAGGGTGCCTCTGGCCCTGCAGATGTTATCAGATGTTGTCTCTTTGAAAAAAGTCTCCCGCTGCATCACAAACACAGATGCCTGAGAAGAAAGCACATCTATCGTTAAAGCCTTAATATGAGCAGACGGCTGACAGCGCAAGAAAGAGTCTGAATATTTAAGACAATAAATCACCTGCTCTGTTTCAGGTCAGCTTTAGATTTGTTGCGTCTCAAGCAGCTGCAGATCATGGTTTTGTCCTTGCTACGTATCTTTTTCCACTTTATAAACATGGAATGACATTCACAACCCTGTACACTGGAGGAAAAAAGGTGTAGGATTTATTTTGAAACCATTTACTTTATAAATGCTAGTAAATTTCACAAATATTTTCAAAGAAACAGCAAGTAAAAAATTGAATAAAATGTGAAATGCTGTAGAAAGACTAAAATAGCACTTATTCACAACTTCAAAATAATTTTACAGTGTTAAATTATGTGGTTGGATTTTTTTCCTTCGGGAATTGACTGGATTATGAAAAGTGGGAGTTTAATGCAGTCAGTTGCAAGGGGTCAAATTTGTCTGGTTAGTGTACATATAAAAGTAGCAGTGTATTCTGATTCAAATAAATTGGCTCAAAAATATCTGTGTTCCCATTAGCAAGAATGGCAGATGGCGTCCTTTCTAAAATTACATTTTGCTGATTGTTTCTTTTGATTAATGTGCACTAAATCGTGTACTATAAAACTAAGAATGTATCAAGAAAAGGTGCTGGTTGTGATTGACTTGATTTTAAATGATCCAGCAGATAAATGAATGACATAAATAAGAGTTGATTCCAAATAAGTTGCAATGAAAACTGTTTTGTTGGTGATGTCTGCCACATGAGAACTTCCTGTTTCATGAAGTGATATAATTTTGCCATAAAATCATTTCATATATGAAATATTACTTAGATTTGTATCCCTAAACGTGTTTCTGTATGATGTGGCGTAACTTCTTAACTACAAAATATCCCCACAAAATAGCATGTGGCGCTTGCATGATGCTTTCCCTTAAAGGAGTTGCTTTGTTGTTCATGTTTTATATTGTGACGCACAAAGCTTTCCTTTGGTTGTGTAATTGAATATGTGCACTGATAAACTGTTGATAAACGGAAATAAATGGATATGAGGATTCTATTGATGTGTCCTTTAAAAAATAAATGCACTCAAGCCTGAAGCTCTGTTGCATTTTAGTGTTTAAAACATGCAGATAATGTGATCCATGGTTTCTTTGAATTTCTTCTACTTCTTTTTTTCTTTGCTGTCAAACTAGGAAAGAAAACACTCAGTGCGATAACTACAATATCCTGTTGTGTGAGCAGAACACATTCAGGAAAAGACAGGAAAAAAACAATGAGTCTGTTAGCTTTCTACTTCGAGTATATCATAATAGTAATCTTAAAGAAATAGACAAAGTCCTCCATGTGGTTATACTTTGAGTACACAACAGCATCAGAGGCAGATTAGGGTTTAAATCTAAGACCGTATATGGGAGAGTGAAAGAGGATCGTGATGTGACCTTTAGCAAGGCTTTTGACCCCAGGTTGCTTGCATGCTGTCCTGACGCTGCTTGAATAAAAAGTATGAGAATTGCATAAGAAAAAATGTTGCACAGAGAATGTGGCAAATATCAAATAAATCTTATTAATCAGAAAAAAATGTGAGTAATAGTCAAGCACGCACGGGATAAATGATAGATAATGATTACCTAATGATTTCCCACTAGGTGGCGTTGTGCTCACACATTTAGAAATATAATTCCCACAGGATTAAGTTTTGAACCTGTTACTTTTCGGCTTGTAAACGTGTAATGTAGATAACAATATATATTTGTAATATCACTATCGATATTACGCAGAGGCAATGTGTTTTGAACACATATTAAGAGATTGAGCAAACATTTAAATGGGCAAGACACAGGGGCGTAGGAGCAATTTTGAACCTGGGGGGGACAGTAAATTGGGGGGGGGGGGGGCGAATTTTGTATATATATTTTTTTATATATAAGGCACTTAAATGCTAATTTCTAAAGACTTATGGGAACAGACTGTATTACTTTGTTTCTAAGCAGTGATTAAATTGTGATTTATTATGTGGGCTCTCCCTAGGGGGGTCCGGGGGTATGCTCCCCCGGGAATTTTTTTTGAAAAATAAACCATTAAATGGCACTTTCTGGAGTTTTGTGCAAAGAACTTGAGAAAATGAGTCTTACATGATATTTGAAAAACTGCAAGGTTAAGAGCATATACTTTGCATTGTTGTAGCATCAACAGGTATTAGGACATTTAGAATTTACATTACTGTTAATCAGTCATGTACTGATTAACTAAAAATTTAAAACTCAAATAAATGGTTGATTTAATTTCCATTAACCACCTAGCTTACCCCCCAAGGATAGATTGAAAAATAAAATCAATCTATGTGGAAAGGTTCCTTGCTAAAAGTAGGTCTAGCAAGTCTTATATTTCTGTAATTCACACAGATCAGACACAAAAATGCTGCCTGAATAGATTGCTAGTTTATTTTGAGTAGCCAGCTAGCAGTTCTCTTGGCAGTTTGCTGATAATCCGGTGTCTGAAGTAAAATGCTCGAAACATCTCCTGAGAAAAATCACATGGCCAATCTAGTCTTGGTTATTTAATTTAGATTTAGTCTTATTTTCCTTACCTTGTCATTCAAGGCCAGGGCACTTTATGTACATTTCTGGAACTTTTGCACGCTTCCACATCCCGCGCAACTAGGATCTCCCAGGAACACTCATTATATATTGCTGCGTACATTTATCCGTGTCACCTAGATGCGCATGCGCGAGCGGTGCGCGATCATGGTCGACTGACAACGAGATTAGCAGCTGAAGAGTTCGGCCGTTTTTTTAAATTGAATTATGTATTTAAAAGTTGCCGAATGGATTAATTTGGAGACTCAGAAATCGGCAGAGATAGGCAGGCAATGCAAAACAAAATCTTACATTGGGAAGTAGTGGGGGGGACAAAACTTCGATTTTGAAATGTGGGGGGGACATGTCCCCCCCACGTATAATGGCTCCTACCGTCCTACGCCCCTTTGTGACTTCATTTTCCCCCGATTCTGTTTAAAATTCAGATTGTCCCTTCATCTGTGTTCATCTGTGTTCATGCCCAGAAGAAACCAAAGAAAAAGAAACAAAATCACTGTTGGATTTACCTGAGTAGGTGTTATGTAGAGCAAAGCTATGCAGCATTGAGGCCTCAAATTAACAGAGTCTGCTACTAAAGAGATATAGATGGATAGGTGGATAGATGGATGGATGGATTTATGGATTCTATTATAGGTAGCTTACAAAATCCTTACTCAGTCTCCACCATAAAGTGCTCACTCTACGATACCTCCCCCCTCCCTCTCCCTCCGTTTTTCCAGGTAGTGAAAACAGGCGCGTTCCCGACGGTGAGTGCCGGGAGCTCGAGAGGGACGCGCAAGATTGAGTGTGTGCGCGCGCCCGCGCAAGTGAAACTGAGAGTTTGAGTCACATCATCAGTAGCGGCTGAAAGCTATCAAAACTCGTCTAGTGTTTGCCCTCGACTATCCTTGAAGCTTGTTGAAGGTTTGTTTGCCTGAAATACAAAGGGAACATTGTCTTTTCAGGGTTTATACCTTACCGCTCTCTAGCACATTTTGGCGTCGCGATGTCTTATTTATTTTCATGCACTTGCATGAACTGGTAAATTGTGCTCATATAGCCAGAGAAACGACATAGTATCTACGTCTGACTGCCAAAGGTGAGTTTATTTTATTATTTTCTTGTGCATGTTTGTGATGTAAACAGATTTCCACTTTTACAATATGTTTGGGTTTTTCTGATTTATATTATTGTGTTTAAATATGTGTTTTGGGCGTCAATCAGTTTCATGGAGTCTACGGGAATATTTTGTGTTTATAAATGTGTTAGTAAAAATATCACGATTATTTAAAGACGTTTTGTTTTTGCAAATGTTTTACTACGGTGTTAAGGATGAGAATCAACTCAGAGAATCTTTATTTCTCAAATACTCCCGTTATATCTATTTTGAGTAATGGGCAATGAAGAGAATCTTTGTTCACCTGTTCAGGTGAGACGCCCAGTCAGTCACAAACACGAATGCCTGACTGTGCTGCGCTTTGATTGGTGCGTTGGAAATGATTGAATGTTGTGATTGGTTCAAACGGCTGTATCTCAAAAATGAGTATACGTTAAAAAACATGGATTGGTAAATGGTAAAAAGCAAAAATGCATTTAAACCAAGTTGCGAGGTGTTTGTTAGCATATGCATCTGTGGATCAGTTACACTTGTTTCTTCATCTTCATCTGTTGCATTCTGTAACAAAAATTGGATAGCTATATTTTTTACATATCCCATGATAGTTTTTGTAAATATCTCAGAAAAGTGCTTGTCTTGAATATATTTGAATTTGTATAGTGCATAAATAATATACAAATGTGGAAATCATTAAAAATGCTTTTCTAAAACAATAATTTTATGTCGTGCCTTAGGCTATAGGTAAATAAAAATTAAAATTAAAATGCACCTATAATACAATCACTATGATTAGATAACATGTTAATAAGTCCTCCTGTAGTTTCTTTGCTCATCATTGCGTTTTTAGCTTTGTCTTATGACACAGTAGAATTTTTTTGAATCTTTATATATATGACTTAACTGTCTATATTACTTAGCCTATATAACAGTATATTAGGCTACTGAAAAAATAAAAAGTATAGGCTACTCCTCCTCACTGGCGCTATTCCCCACTATGGTGGGAAAACTACACAGTGATTTAAAAGGCTTGGAATTTAAGATATTTCTTTTTGTTTCTTAATCTAATTTTGAATTTCAAATAATAGAATGTATGTTGAATGTTTAATTGGCACACTGTTGACATTTATGGTAGAATATATGATACTATATTTTGATCACTCTTTGTTCAAAAACTTCTATCCTCTGCTGAAGCTACAATTCAGTTATGTATTAGGCCTGTGCTAATGTGATTTACAGAGAAAACCAGAGTTCTTCAAGGGCAAGAGTCAAACAAATATACATTTATGTTATACAAGTAGACTTTATCAATCTGATCTGAAAACGACTGGCTTCATTTGAGCACAAACTGTACTGTAGCGGTTCCTGCAGTATCAGTAGTATTGATTAAGTAATAAAATCAGTGTAATGTGATCAAACAGACACAACCTGTTAAAAAGAAACAGACTCAACACTACTGGGCAACAGTCTTAGTTTTGGTTGAGATTTGTTCATTGCTTTAATTCGATTCTTTGTGGTCAATTTTTACGAAAAACATAGGTGGTGTTTTTATATACTGATTTTACTATATAAGGGCTATTAGGGAATTAAGTTAAGATAAAACCAAATACTAAGATTCATGTGTTTCGGGTTCTGAGTTTTCTGATTGAATTAGATTTATTGTAATCACCTTCATTAAGGAATCTCTGACCATTTTACCATTTCTTCTTCAAACAGAACATTTGAGGATCATTCTAATTTATCCTGGACTAAGCTGTTAAATGGTAATACATGTATTTCACATGATAACTGTTCCAAAACCACATGTTTCCCATGTGCAAACTATGTTTTTCACATGTGAAATTCGTGTGGTTTTTGTAAGGGCCGGTCCATTTGGCTTTTTACATTTTTCTCGACCTGAATCACTCTCTTTGAGGTTTTGAAAGTGGAACTAAGAAAATCAGTATTCTTTAAAAGACTAATAAATGATAAACAGACAGATCTGGATTAGCTCCAGGTGTGGAAACTTCTACTCTTAATGATTAATCTCTGCTCATAAAGTGCAGTCACACTAGATATGGGGTGTCTAATCCTGCTCCTGGAGGACCACTGCCCAGCAGATTTCAGCTCCAACCCCAATTAAACACACCTGAACCAGCTAATCAAGGTCTTACTACGCATACGAACCTTCCAGGCAGGTTGGGGCTAAACTCTGCAGGACAGTGGCCCTCCAGGGCCCCTGTACGAGAATTGGAATTGTAACAAATCTAAAACCAGAAAATACCCTAATTTACTGTATAAACACTACCATTCAAAAGTTTAAAGTCAGTATGATTTCTTAACATTTAAAAAAAGTCTCTTATGCTCGCCAAGTCTGCATTTATTTGATCAAAAATATAGTGAAAACAGTTATATTGTGAAATATTATTACAATTTAAAATAATTGTTTTCCATTTTAATATATTTTAAAATGTAATTTATTCCTGTGATGGAAAAGCTGAATTTTCACTATCATTACTCCAGTCTTTATTCGTTTGAAATGGAAACTTTTCTAACATAGTCTTTACTGTCACTTTTGGTCAAATGACTGTGTCCTTGCTGAGTAAAAATGTTAATTTCTCCTGAGTAAAAAACAATTCTTACTGACCCCAAAAGTTTGAATGGGGGTGCTACTTAAATCATCATATAGCCTAAGTTATATAATCCTAAAGCCATTCATTGCAATGTCCAAAGTGATTTTGCATGCTCAAAGTCTAGTGAGACCACACCTTTAGAGAGCCAACCTAATGTCCAGGCTGGGCCACACTTGTTGAGCACGAACCTGTCAGTGACGTTTAAATGGCTGTGATATTATTACGATTTTGACGTTGTCACTCCCTCCCTTGATATAAGCGGAGGATTTTGAATCAATGTCCCTCACTATCTCGTTGTAACTCTTAATTGCTTCATGCTTGCATGCTCATTCTAGCTTTTCTCTCTTGTCTGATCTTAGGTGCAGGAAACCATGGATCACTTCACCTCCAAATCCCAACGTTTTCATCTACTGCTCCTCATTGCTCTATGCATTCTTCCTGGATCACTGGCACAGACTTCGATCCCCAAGGGCTGTGCCGCTGATGTGGACTCCTTGTATTTCAATCTGTGTGACCTGAGTGCTGTCTGGGGTGTTGTAGTGGAGGCATTTGCAGCTGCTGGTTTGGTGGCCACCCTGATTCTTCTGATCGTGCTGCTAGCCAGCCTTCCCTTTATCACTGACAGGAAATGGCGCAGTTCGTTGGGGCTTCACGTTGTGTTCCTGATCTTCACGTTTGGACTGTTCGCCCTCACGTTCGCCTTCATCGTCGGGAAGAACTTCGCCACGTGCGCGTCGCGCCGCTTTCTGTTCGGGGTGTTGTTCGCCGGCTGCTTCTCGTGCCTTCTCATGCAAGCCGTGAGGTTGAACATACTAGCCAGGAGGAACTCTGGGCCCAGAGGTTGGGTTTGGTGTTTGGGTGCTCTGGGACTCTGGCTGGTGGAAGTTGTCATCAACACAGAATGGCTAATTATTACAATTGTACGATACCCAACTAACAATACCGGAACCCTTGCTCCTGCCACTGCTGTTCCCTGTAACATTGAAAACCAGGATTTTGTCATGGCGCTCATATATGTTCTAATTCTACTCTTGGCAGTCGTAGTGGCATCCTTACCCATATTGGCAGGTAAGCACAAGCGTTGGCGCAAAGATGGAGCCCTCATCCTGGTCACAGGACTGTTTTCGGTGGGCATCTGGGTGGCTTGGATTGTCATGTATGTATATGGGAACTCAAAGAATGGTGGGCCAACATGGGATGACCCCACACTGGCTATAGCACTGGTGTCAAACGCATGGGTGTTTCTGCTGTTCCACACCGTGCCGGCGGTGTGCAGTCTGAGTGAGGTAGATGACGATCCAGCTGTTGAGGAAGATCTGTACCCCAGCAGAGGTTATGAGAACATTCTGAAGGAACAAAGCACACAGAGTATATATATGGAGAATAAGGCCTTCTCTATGGATGAGCCCCACACAGGTAAATGCAAGCTTTTGAGCTTTTATTTTGTATTCCTCTTAACTTTATCATCTTTGCTTTAAAGTTAATAAACTTTACAAGCTAGTTTTTATTAGGGATCCATAATATATATATCTGTGATAATGTTATCAGGAAATATTAGTGTTTTTATCAGCATCGGTCTGATTAGGCTGAAATAGATATGGAACCAGACAACATAAGGGCTTTTTCCTATCCCAGATATAAAATGTTCTACTGTACATCTATTTATTATTATTTATAATATTTATTTATTGAGGTTTTGTTTTTTGTTCTGTAATCAGGTCAAATATTATGTATTTTTCCGTTCTTTAAAATGTTATTGGCTATCTGCATCTGCTGAAATGTGTACGGTATACACTGCCATTTAAAATGTTTGGGTTAAAATCTAGTAATAAATTTAAAATAACTTTTTACTCTTAAAACATTTTAATATATTATGTAATTTTATTCATGTGATGGCATCATTACTCCAGTCTTCAGTGTCACATGATCCTTCAGAAATCATTCTAATATGCTGATTTTGTGCTCAAGAAACATTTTCTTATCTATGTTGAAAACAGTTGTGCTGCTTAATATTTTTGTGGAGACTGTGATAGGATTCTTTGATGAATAGAAAATTAAAGTGGTGTTTATTTGAAATAGAAATCTTTAGTACCATTATAAATGTCTTTACTGTCACATTTGATCATTTAGTTTATTAAAAGGACAGTAAAGACATTTATAATGATTTTATTTGTGATCAGATTATATAATGTTTCTTATAGCAATTTGCATTTGACAGATGCAATCCGTTTAAATTCCGTAGAAGGATTCTGATTGCTAGCTATACAGTAAACAAGACTAACGCATCAGCGTGGACGAACTATATTTGGCCTGTATGAGAAAACTGACTGTAGCAGAACGTTTACACCCACAAGCACTGAGAGTGTAAAGTATACTTGTTGCATTATGGGTTATGTTCTGACGTATTTCAGAACCGAAAAAAAAGCGTCTGAAATCAGGCCTTTTTAAAGCTAAAAGTGTCTGTGTTCAGGTTTCACATATATCGTAGCCCTAAGGTGGTGCTAATGCGTATTAGAACTGTTAAACCGAACATCATGAAAATCATCCCGTTGATCACTCCAAGTATTTTAAAGGATGGATTCTCAATTCCCAACTTTAATTACTGTTTATGGATCTGAAACTTCTTTGACGTTGTGTACAGGCATGTAACCTTACACCTCTAGTTTATGCTGTTTCAAAAGCTCCATCCAGTGTTTACAAATTAAACTAATTCTGCCTGCCAATTATATAATTCAGAAACCCAATATGTCTGTGTGTGTTGTTGTCGACATACTAAGAAGAGAGGGAGCGTGTGACTTTGCGAGAGGGACAAAGCTGCAGAGCATGCTGGAACAGGACTGAATTTCACAATAACTGCTGCTTACACCACTAAATTTGATATGCTGATGTTTGAATCCACTCAGTCTAATATCTGATGGTACCGCACTGAACATGCTGTTCATCCGTCCTCTCTTCCTCTTTCTCCTCCTCTCTGTCTGTCTTCTCACTCTCTGTCTGTTTCTCTCTTTGTCTTTGCACCTGCTTGTTTCCTCTGGCCAAACATGCAAATATCTTTTCTGTCTTTTGATGTCCATGAAGTTGAACCCCAGGTAGCTGAGAGTTTCCATGCATTCAGAACTGTGTCTCAAACCTTTCTATTATAAATCAACAATATCCAACTGCGTTTACTCAACCAATAACTGCTTGACAGTACGGTTGCATACTGTATATTCAATAATCTATCAATGACGTACCATAGGTATAACATTTCCATGTTCATCAATATTTGCATATCGTTTGTGGTTTTGTGAAGTAAAAGGAATGCGTCAGTTTGTATTGAACAGGGAGTGTTTGGAAAGTTCAGGACTCAGGAGTCATATCTCACTAGTAAATGAATACCCAGATCAAAATGGAAGACCTCTCCCACCCTGGCATGAGTCAATATGAGAACACATAGACCCTGAAGCATGTGTTTACATTAGCATGTCTCCACGGAGACTGAGGTGTGGCAACAGTATCATCATTATTTCACAGAGCAAGAGGACATTTCTGCTCCACTGCATCAGTGCAACCTTATCAAACCACAGTGCGTGTTTAAGATAACTTGAGATATTTGTTCAGAGGTTTTAATAGAAAGCCATATATCTCGAGGGTATTAAAACATTGTGCTTGTCCTCCAAAATAAGTGAATAATGTGTTTAAATTCTACATAATATAAAAAGTCTATATGCGTATATACACAAACACACACCAAGGCTATTTGATCAAAAATTGACCCAATAAACAATGGAATATTATTACAATATAAAATAACTGTTTTATACTTGAATAGATTTTAAGATGTAATTTATGCCTGTGATGGCAAAGCATCATTACTCCAGTCTTCAGCGTCACATGATCCTTCAGAAATCATTCTAATATGCTGATTTGGTGCATTTATTATTATTAGCAATGTTGAAAACTGTTGTGCTGCTTAATATTTTTCCGGGGACACAAAAGAATAGCATTTAGTTGAAATATTTAGTAACATTATAACTTTTGGTCAATTTAATTCATCCTTGCTAAATAAAAGTATCCATAAAGAAAAAACTTACTGACCCCGAACTTTTGAACAGGAGTGTAAATTCAAATATTACATAAATATGCTAAATATATGTATATTCTAAAGAGTGTCATTTCAACATCAGTCATAACAAATGTGAAATCAACTATTATACTAATATTCCTGGGGAAACAGGTTATCTATTCACATTTATTGCATACAGCTTTGCCATTTTTGTCTCCTGAAGTATTTGTATAAGGCATGTCATGAAAGGTTGTATTCAAGTCCAAACATTTAACATCTTTATAAAATGTTGTTCTCAGGTAATAAGCCTGTGTCCCCATACGGCGGCTATAACGGCCAACACCGAAGTATATATCAGCCGACAGAACTGGCCATCATCACCAAAGGAGTGAGGAATGTGAGTGCACATATTTTACTACTGATTTGACTATGCATACAACCACCGAGTCTTTGTGGTCCCTGTTCACAAACAAAAAATAAAAGAGCTACAAATAGAAAAAGTCCACATCTTCTATCAATGTCATAGGTCTGAATGTTTTTGTGCATTTGTGTGTTCACCTGCCATACCTTATTTGGACTGTGTTTTCGGCTGTAGCCACAGGGGGAATTGTATGACGGTATAATTCCACGAGCATCCGTAGGCACTCCACCCGGAGACCAAAGCGGTCACACCAGCCCCTCAACACAACTTGATGATATGAGAAAATATTCAAATGTACGTGGGGAGCATTAGTAATGCTGTGTTTGTTTGCTTCGGGTCTCTCCAGTCTGTCGCCCTTCACTTTCACCTGCCTTCCTTCTTAACAATTTTACCGAATTTTTTTCTGTTTGTACTAATCCGATTGACTGTAAAGTGTCCTTCAGCTTTATAAGGGTGATGTGTATATATAAATACAAATAAAAATGATTATGTACCATTCATATGTGGCAAACTCAATTGAAGGATGTTTTTGTGACCTGTAAACATCAAAAGTTTGTCAAGCTGTTAAACCATTAAAATGACGGATTTTCTAATGGTTTTATATTGAAGCTCATAATCACCCACACAAAACATCCTTCAACTTGAACTTGAATTTTCTTCTCAAATTTCTGGGTCTTGCCTCGCACTTTATCGTCTCTCTCAAACACGTCCGTGGGGAATTCTTCTCTCTTTGTCTTGTCAGTCATTCTTTCAAGATCTGCTTTCATTAGAATGCACTTGGTGACTGTAGCCTTCTGTCTGGAATGAAGGAATTTAGAGGCCATTTTAAGAATGTTTTTGTTTGTTTGTTTGTTTGTGTTGTTAATTATAATTATTTTCATTTTTTATGAAGGTATGAGGGGGTGGATGAGGAGATCAAATCTATTAAACTAAACTGTATGTTTTCTGGCCTTTTCTATTTTCTTTTCTTTTTTAAAATCATTTAATTACCGTTTTTCTCACCTCTGTTACATGAGGCATCTGTGTATTCTCTTATAGACCTTGGTCTGGTTAGTCGCCATATTGAATTTAACATGGATGCAAACAAGGCTGTGAAGGATAGACGCATCATTTACTATGGCAAACACTAAAGGTCCTAGATCATATAATTTTCACAACTCTCAAAAAATGTTAACATGACAACGATGTTCCAAAAATAGAAAAGGTTTTCCTTTGTTTTTTTAGCGTACAGACAACAACGTTTTCAAAATGATCCCATTCACACGGTTCCACGAAAATGACTAAGACGCTGTATTATTCATGCCAGGCCAGTAGTTGGCAATGTCACTTTAAGAAACACTGCACGCCTATAGACTGAACATGTCACCGGTTTCACAAATTCTCATTTTTGTTGTTTACATGGAGCCGATAATGGTATCGTTTTCAAAAACTTGCACTTTGAAAACCAATTCCAAAGTATGCGTTTTTATGCCCCCAAAACGCCCTTGTTGAGTAAATGAACAGCCTAAAAGTTTTCAGTTGAAAAGGTTGTTGTGTAAATAGCCCCTTTGTCTACTAAAAGTTTTATTTTTGGAAAGGCATTTTGTCAGGTGAACAATGTTGTCAAACAACAGTACAATCCATTGAACGCATTGTTCTTTTATTCCTCACAGCCTTGCTTTCATTCCTATTAAAACTTAAATATGGGGCTAGCCTGATTAAGGTCTATTGCTATTTCTTCTTTCTGTCAAAAAATCACTGTTAAAATTAACCTTACACATAAATTATATTATTTCTATTTGTTTCTTAGATGTACTTCTTTCCCCCCTTCCCCCCCCCCCCCCCCTTTTTTAACAATATTTGGTTTTAAATGTAACATTAAAATATGAAATAAATATTTTCATGTTGATCCCAGAAATGTAATCTAATGTTTCCTCTATTTCTCTCTGTAGGGAAATTTCAACAGAAAACCCCAGTGATCTGCTCACGCCAGTTGTTTTTTCCCCCCTGGTGTTTCTAAATTAAGATTTGTGATTTTGTTTTTCTTTCCATCGCTGTGGTCGACTGCATAGACCAACTTGTGTGAACTCAGAGTAACTGAGCAACATTTTGTTGGTTTGCTCTACTGAAAGACAATGTGTTGGGTTATCTCAACCTGATTGAACCGTTGAAGACGTGCTATTGTACAGTATGGCTTGTTTTGTGCATGGGACACATTAAAAAAGATTACTTGTACCAATGATTGTATAGAGTACTACAATGTGTTTACTAAGAAAGCACAGATGAGCAAAGGACTGTAAAATAAATGTGTGCTGGTTTTCTGTCTCTCATCCTGTAAATGGAGTTCTGACATGCTGCTTCTATCACTGTAAATGTTGGACACCATACATATGCATAAACCCTAATTTACATATATCAAATATTAACAATGTGCAATCTTTTGGGTGCAGCAACTGGATTTATGACTATTTTATTATTTTCCCAACTTTGTATTTATTGTCGATGTACAAAGTAGCATTACACTCAATCTGAACAGAATATCTTTGTAATGGTTCTGTTTATTAATGTACAGTATATAATAAAATTTCACTGAATGGGAAAATCAGTTTGAAAGGATATTTATTAACTCGTCTTGCTGTAGTTGCAAACAGCTTACCGTGTAAAAAACTACATTTTTAAAGTTCTGAAATGTCATTGTGAGACTGATTGGTCACAGGGACATCATTGGGATAACTTCCCAAAGGGAAGTTAGTTCGAATGGAAAATTCTCTAAACCCTAACCAGTCATTACATTTACATAGATACTGCTGATACGTTTCTCAATATGTCAGCCTGAGCTACAGGGTTCCAGATGGAGGGTTGTTAAAGGCGGCCATTACATCAACACATGACCAAAGCATGGAACATATAGTTCAAGTTCACAATGTTTTTTTTATAACTATTATTATTATATTATTATAATTATAACTGTATTATCTATGTACTATGACCAATGTCACCTTTATTTAAATAACGCTTAATACAATATGTATTGTTTCAAAGCAGCTTTACAGTGATAAACAGGTAAATAATGATGCAAACAGAGTTAAAGAGTTCAATACTGTAAAGCAGCTCTAAAAAATATTGTCATTGTTCAGCTGAGGTAAGTTCAGTGTTGATCAGTTCTGTTTAATAACTGTGGTGGTAAATAAACAGGGTGGTGCGACTACAGCGGACACCGAGGCGGATCCAAGGCCTAACGTTCAAAAGTCTAGGGTCAGAAAGATGAAGAAATTAATCCTTTCCGTTGTTTTAAAAAAATGTATAGTTTAAGAAATTAATACTTTAACTCAGCAAGGATGCATTAAATTAATCAAATGTGACATTAAAAACATTTATAATATATTTGAAATAAGTGCTGTAATGCTGAACTTTATATTCATCATACAATTTCACAATTAAAAAGAACAGACTTTGTGAAATGTGCAGGTGTATAAAATAGCAGGTTGTTTTTTGGGAAGCAATGCTGATCAATCGAGTGAAGCTTTGGGTGACTCCTTCGTCCAGTAATGCAGACTTTTCAAAAGAGTCAGCTGTAGCTAAAGTTTTTGCATAGTGGTTTTCTATTCCAGTAAATCTTCTCCTATATGCACATTATCAGTGGTTTTATAGGCCTATTCAAATAAATATATTTACCTATATACGCAAGTGTACAATAAACATTTACCTACGCAAATGTAGGCCTACATCCAAATGATTTAACACATTGATTGAGGTTATCAATTCATATCTGCCTCCACACAATGAAACTCAATGGGGTTAAATTTTTTAAGACCTCAGTGTTGTTCAAAACGTCATCTTACATTCTAATATACAGGTTTGGAATGAGTAAATTATGACTTTTTTCCATTTTTGGTTGAACTAGCCCTTTAAATTTCCTTCCCTACATCCTGTTCATCAAATCATATTCAACAAAATAAACCAGCATCTGTCTTACATTTCATTCTGGTGAGATAACAGGATCCACCCAAGCTAAATTCACAATAAAAACACAAACTACCTTCTCGGTTTTATGGTACAAAACGTGATTTAGGATGCGTCGGCAGTTTCTCGACTGTCATTGGGGTAGACAAGTTCACTCCGGCTGCCTTCTTGGATGTCTTCCCTGCAGCCCGTCCTGACCGTGTATCAAATGTTGAGCGCTGCCGGTAAAATCTAGATGCTGAATCTATAGGTAATATGATAAGTATTTTCTCCTCACATTGAGAGCACACAGTGCTGGGTATTTAAGGAGAAAGCAAACCTGTCCTTGAGACACAAGCATCTTTTCTCCAATGACATTGAATAGCTAAAATGTTTGCAGCTGTTTGTTATTCTATTCCAAAAAGAGATTTGACACATTAAATGAATGAGTAGGTGTTGTGGATGTATAAGTTTTCCTCATTTTCATCAACTTGGCTAAATTATGTAATTTATCTAATGTAAATTACTTGTTTGCAATTTGGCAGCAAACATTTGACAAGACAAGTTGATTTCGATTTGTGCACCTGTCAGACTCAGACATCTTCAAGACTGTCAAAGTTTAGGAGCACATCATTTTTCGATAAGATCTATTTTCTGGTTAAGACTTCATTCCAAAAACCAGGATGTGATAATAAGAATATTTTGAATAAACACACATGTATATCAAACATGAATGTATTTTGTCCATAAACAAAGCCACCTAAACCGGCTTCATGGTATAGGCCGGTCAGCACTTGACTTTAATATGATATATTTTTGGATATTAATCAGAATTTTGTTGTTCATGTAATCTCACTGCATCAAATGATCAACCTCGGATGTGTAACATAAAAGGATGATATATTATTTGCCTGTAATGATCAGTGGCCGACTTTTTCATTTTCATAATGTTGCACAAACACATTAAATGGGTTTAACAAATTAAACAATTCATTACAGGAACAGGTTTTTTCAATTGAAATGGCTGGAATCCTTCCTTCAGGCCATGTTCTATATAAACCTGAACTAAACTCCCGCTGAAACTAGATCTGTTTACAAACAGATTTGCATAATCTCATAAGGTATACGAACCGGCTCCAGAAAAAGAGGCTTTTTACAGAGATCCATGAGTTATCTGGTTTATGCACACAGCGCTTATTCATACTGACTCACCCATTAAAACAATTCTAATATTCTGTATTATGCAATCTTCATTCTTTACCACAGAACTTCAAAAGACTGACCCTTTGTCAAATTTCAAACGATAGGTCTAGAAAAACAAAGGTGTAAAATGTGACCTAACTGGGCATGTCATGTTTGCAAAGTGTCTTTGACATTATAGTTAAAGCAATTTTTGGAAAACATACAAACCCAGTAAACCAGAACTAATTCATCTGCAAACTCCCGTTCACCTCACAGTTCATCAAACACACCCAGTGACTCATTTATAAAGAGCTGCCTTCAAGCTGAAAGAACATAGATGAATAGAAGCTGCTACACTGTATTTTAAAGTGTTTTATAAAGTGATATATATGTCAGCAACTACTGCTAAATTAGTCTCTGGTCAACATTAGCTGAATGTGTGTGCATGGTGACTGATGTGTTGCATTGAAAACGTATCTTAAAGTGTCCACTCATTTAGGGGCTTTAAAAATCACACCTAAAGTCCATGAGATGAAAACCTTCATGAGATGATCTATACCTTCTAAATGCATATTATTGACCTCCCACCGAAAAGTCATATGTCTAACCAAATTGTGTTACAAATTTGAAGTTGATATCACAAAAATAGAACCAATTAAAAGGTTTTAAAGTACTACCCACTGGGACTCTGACAGTTAATAGGCCAATTTATGGCAAATTAAATTTGAACAATAACTGTGAACCAAGATTTGTTGTGAAACAAACCACATAAAAATGAGCACAAATAATTCATTTGAACTTCTGAGGTATACTGTACAAACTACTTTTTCTGAATTTTGAGCACCTCTTTTATTGATTTGTTGAAAAATAAGTAGCAATTCACTGTAAAAAATTTTTTACATTTTTTAATCACGTTGGATGTTTAAGTAATTTCAACTAAAATTACATTAAACTGACTTAAAAAATAAGTTGAATCTTATATAACTTATTAAAAAAACTTGAAACTTGATGTTGATGAGTCAAAGCAATATAAAAACGTATGTTGTAATAACTTATTGATCATAAGTGTTTACAGTGAAAGAACAACATAAAAAAGAAACATTTTGTGCCTGTAGTCAGATTATTTGTCTCTGGAAAGAAGGAGCCTTTCAGATTTTAGAGAGAATACCAAAATTCCCACAAGAGTTGACTGGCTTTGGTCTTAATTGGACCGTTCTCATGACTCCTATGCATTGTTTGCCTTGTTGCCTTTGCGGGATCCCTGCTGGGATTCAATTTGTTGTACCTTGTGAGTCGTGACTTTTCAATACACACAACAGCCTCACAACACATGTGCTGCTGCACAATTATTAGCAGGTACTTCATTAGCTCACACTCTAAACAGCAAATCATGACTTTACAAAAAGTGCTTTCCCAGAAAAGTCAATGTATTTTTATATAGTTCAATATATTTGCACCAATAGCACTATCCATGTTCATTTCATTCCGCTGTTGGACAAGATAGAAAGCAGCGCAGCCTGTCACAAAGGTGTCATTCTGTGACCGTCTCAGTGAGCCTGTTAGGAAAAGAGAGGAACAGTGACGTCTTTGTGTGAGCTGGACAAAGCTGGACCTGTGTGAAAGCAGGTTAATGTTCCTCTACAGGTTTGGAAGCCAAGGACATCTGAAGGACCCTCACACACACTCATTCAAACCCGCCTTTTGATTCTGCTCTCGCTCTCTAACACCTCCAGTGAGAGACACAATGCAAACACGCAACACAACCGTAAACAAAGCAAGTCAAAAACTCCAACATGCAGTATTTGAACAGAAGGCAGTACAAAAAGATCCAATTCACAAGAAAATATCTCAGTATTACAGAGGTGTGTGCTGTATAACGGCCCTACTGTGTGTTCAAGTGGGATGTGGAGAGCTATAAATAACACACTTACAGTGCACACAATTGTGCAGACAATTTTCAACTTCTCAGAATTGCTAAAGAACTGTTGACACATGGAGAAGTGTGTGTGGGTGGCAGAAAGCGTAATGACAGTGAAACAGGACGCCATGCACAAGAAGGACAGTCCCAGAGGATTCCAGGTGTTTGTCCAGTGTGTTGTCTTACATAAGCAGGTGAATTAGTCCGAAAAGAGTAAAGGACAGAACTTTGTTAATAAAGATAATGAAAACAGACGTGCGCAGGTTGTACACAAGCTGAGCTGAACTAAATAGTTCCACGATGTTTACTTTCTCTTTTCATGATATCATTGAATACTACTTACGGGTAACTCAGCAAATGGTGCCGTTTGTGATCTTACATTGTGTACTTATATTGTGAATGCCTGTATGACATTCACTTAGATTTATTTGAAAGATTTAACTCTGTTTAAATCCTGTTACTGTAATGTATACCCAAAATGTAATTTCTTAAAAACATTTATGCATTTACACATGTATATGTACACTGTATATACTGTTATGTACTGTATATTGTATATACTGCATATATATATATATATATATATATATATATATATATATATATATATATATATATATATATATATATATATATATATATATATATATTATAGGTTATATCAAATTTTAAAAAATCTACGCAAAATAATTTATTGAAAACATTTATGTAGTTATATTTGTTGAAATGAAAATATGATAATATTCCTTCACAATATATGGCGTTTATATATAATGGTATATATAAAAAATTCATCAATATGAAGGTATGAACATTTTACAGTTTTTTTTTTTTACAATCGTTAGGACACATTTCTCAATACACTTTTTCAAAAATTCACTCCGTTCTCTTAACCAACTTTCAGCTCGGCACAGCAGTTCATTTCACACTCAAAATGCACCAAAACTACCAAAACGCTTCATGTCTCAAGTCAAGCCATTCTTTCATAACACAAGCAAAGGTTGTCAGCCAACAAACACACTTTGTCACCCATATAAATGACCGAAAAACACTAACAGGTAGCACAATGTTTTCTTCTGTAAAACAAGGACACCTGCTTAGAATTCATTGCAATATATGTTACTGGAATGAATCAGACATGATGCAGTATGTGTTTTTTTTTTTTTGGTACTGAGTAATTCCAAAATACAACAACTTGTATACACACCATCCACCGATACAGAAATGCTAATCTACTCGGTCTTATGTCACATCTTATGTCATCTAGGGCAATACACCTAGTAAAGAATCATCTGGCATGCCTTATCCAGCCCTGGCAATCTTCTGCTGATCTGTCATCCAGCATTCATTGCGTCCAGGAGGGACATTTGATCATGTGGATGGTGGTCATAAACCTTCCACCTCCACGAAAAAAATAATTCCTCTATGGGGCTGAGGAATGGAGAGTAAGGTGGGAGGAAAAGTGACACCATCCTAGGATGGGCAGCAAACCACTCAGTGTTTGCACGGGAGTGGTGAAATGCCAGTGTCCCATTCAATTATAAATGTTGGCTGATTTCTGCTCACTGCATCTCTTTCCTCACCTCACAACCCTTCCATAGAGGTCATGCAGGAACAAAAGTAGACGCCCAATTAGAGGTTTGTGTAACAGCAGTCCACCAGTGGATATTGGCACCCCTCTGACCCGGGACATCCACTGTGGCTCTCTTCCCAATCACGTTTCTTTCTCGTCGCCGTGTTTTGGCCAAGTTGAAACCAGCCTCATTCACAAAGATGAATATGTGGGGTGTTTGCCTGCCTCCAATCTCCATGACTCTCTAAAAAAACCACAAGGAAACATAAGAGTTAGGCTATTACATAAGTATAAATTATACCTAAAAAAGTTTGTCTTTGTGTGTGTTTGGTTTTGTTCAAAAACAGTTCTGTATTTTATTGTCATCTTACCTGGAAATATTGGTTCCTGAATTTCTTGACTTGTTCGAGTTCCTCTCAATAGGCAGTGTACAACTGTTTCATCCTGACCTGATGTTTTTTCAGGACTCTAGAAATAGTTGTTGTTCTTACACTGTGAATATTTGCAAAAGTATAACGTTGTCTGCCAACACTCTCGATTCTCTGTGAGTTTTTGGCCATTGTTTCTGACGACCATATCAACGATTGCAGTTTCCTGCACATCAGTGAATACCTCTCCCACATGTGTGAGTGTGAGGTAACCCTTGAGTCCTTAGCAGAAATGCAAAAGCAATTACACACAAGTAGGTTTGGAAGCTTTGTTATTTACTTCTTTACGGTAATGTGCAGCTCAGTCAGATGCCCTTGCAGAATACAGCTTACCTGTTGGTTTGCCGAAAAACTCTAACAATAGATGCCATTGATAAGGGTTGCAGATTTGGCTGCGCTCTCAGACCAGCCTCTCTCATTGAGAGACCATGATTTACAGTATTACATGATCAATTACAGTAGCTCCGATCTCATCTGAGACTACAGCTCTTTGATCTTCCTCTTATTCTTCTTCCACCACGCATAAGTATTCCTCTCCCTCTCCCAGCTACTCTTCTGGTTTGGCTGGTTGGTCCAACTGTTTTTATAGTATTTAAGTTTTAGATTCAAAATATATTTCATTACAATATTACCGTAGAAATGTAGCAAATTGCTGTCTTATTCAGTTTTGCATTATGTTATTGCTTTGAATTTAAGTTTAACAGTTTTGAAAACAGTATGTAAGCATGTGCAAATTGGCGGTTGTTGTGTGGAAGTGAGAAAAGAATTCATGTCATTTGAAAGATGTAGTAATTGAATGCATTTTGTGCCAAAGCAATGATAAATTATCAACAGTTTAGCCCACACATAGACTTATGTTGTGCTCACTGTGTGAAGACTTATGAAAAAGTGACCTAAGTATGTGTCCTAGGCTAGCGATTGTAAAAAAACAAAAACTGTAATACAGAGCACACTTTTGCACAATATAATACCTGACAATAACGCATCATTTTTGTTCTCATGGCTGTTTCTAGCACAGGCATTTACACAGAGCAGGAAGGCATTACTGAGGGTCAGGAATGTGCAGACCTTGACAGAAAATATGCCAGGGCTTATTGTGCTGCAAAGAGCATTTCTGTCGCTGGGATTAATGTATTTAAAATGTCCCAGTCTGATTCGGGTCGAAATGAAAGAGACGCTTGTGTAACTCTCTGTTAAGTAAATCTTCTAATGCCTTGTTTTCACATTTGTCTGAGTTTGAAACATGTCCAACGTAGCCTATTTGTCCGTAGGTAGAATCGACTGTGTGTGTGTGTGTGTGTGTGTGTGTGTGTGTGTGTGTGTGTGTGTGTGTGCACGTTTGCACGTGAATGCACGGTTACTTATCGAAATATGTGTGTGAAAGCATGTTCAAGGACCTTTCCTCTTCTCGAACTGAGGACATACTCGCGTGCCATGCATAGTTCCTGAATCATCCAGTCAGAGGAGCCATCACAAGTGTTCTGTCCAGACAGCAGCTCATCCCTTTCAAAATATCCTTACTGTTTTACATACTTTATTTCCTTACTCAGTGATATGATATCAATTGCCTATAAATGGGCAAGAATAAATGTCACATGCAAATATATTTCTGTTAACAAACAATTGTGTTCGTACATGATGTAGGCCTAAAACATATCAGAAACTTTTGCATTGAATGATTCAGTGATTTTTATAATTTATTATGGATATTTTAGCTGCTTTAAGGGATAGTTACACAAACATGTTGTGTCATCATTTACCCTCATGTCGTTCCCTGTATGACATTCTTTCATCTGTGTATTGAACATATATACATATACAGTATATACAGTGGTGGTCATAATTAATGGCACCCCTGGTAAACATGATCAAAAATGGCTGTAAAAAATAAATCTACATTGTTTGTCCTTTTGATCTTTCAAAAAATTCGCAAAAATCGAACCTTTCTTTGAAGTAAAAGAATTGAACGTGGGGGGTAAATCACATTATGAAATAAATGTTTTTCTCCAAAACACGCTGGCCATAATTATTGGCTTCCTGTTATTAAATACTTTTTGCAATCTCTTTTTTCTAAGATAACAGCTCTGAGTCTTCTCCTATAATGCCTGATGAGTTTGGAGAACACCTGACAAGAGATTAGAGACCATTCCTCCTTACAGAATCTCTCCAGATCTTTCAGATTCACAAAGTCATGTTGGCACTTCTTCTCTTCAGTTCAGCCACTCATCTTCTATAGGGTTCAGTTAAGGGGACTGGGACGGTCATGGCAGAAGCTTCATTTTGTGCTCAGTTACCCATTTTTGTTTTGATTTTGATGTTTGTTTTGGACCGTGCTGGAAGATCCAACCACGGCGCATTATAAGATTTCTAGCAGAAGCGGCCAGGTTTTGATTTTTTATCTGTTGGTATTTGTTAGAATCCATGTATCTGAACAAGATGTCCAGGACCTCCAAAAAAAAGGCCCACAACATATAAGATCCAGCAGTGTATTTAACCGTAGGCATGGGGTACTTTTTATCCCTGTTTGCACAAAAAAAACATCTGGTGGGTTTGCTGCCAAAAAAAAACTTTTTTTTGTTTCATCTGACCATAGAATCCCTTTTGAAGATCCAGTCATGTCTGACAACTGCAGGAGTTTGTTTTTGGAGGAGCGAGGAGGATTTTTTTTTAAACCCTACAAACAACACGTGGGGATGTAGGGGTTGTTTGATATATTTCTTTAGGCTATCTGACCCCCAAGACTCAAGTAGGCCTAATCTTTGCAATTCTCCATCTGTAATCCTTGGAGTGTCTTTGGCCACTCAAACTTTCCTCCTTACCGTGCATTAAGGCAATATAGACACACGTCCTCTTTCTGGCAGATTCGTAACATCTTTAGTTGATTGGAACTTCTTAATTATGGCGCTTTTCCACTGCATGGTACGGTACGGCACGGCTCGGTACAGCACGCTTTGGCGCTTTTCCACTGCATGGTAGCCTACAGTGCGGTACGGCTTGCTTTAAATGGTACCAACTCTGTCGAGGTTCCAAGCGTAGGCTACCGTACCGATCCTAAAATGTGACGTGAACACACTGCAGATCACTGATTGGTCAGACAGAATCGTCACTACCAGCGTCATTGTATTTGCGAGACATCAAACCCGCCAGATTTAAATAGCCAGTAACAGCCACCGCTGTTCTTCACAAAGAACCGGCAAAAGTAATGATTATGAATATGTAAAATATAGCAAGGAGATATTTTAATTGTTTATTAATAAACAAGTGTTTTCTCTTTGTCGGCTAAGATGAAGTTGACGATGCTGACTCGCGATCTTCAGTAGCTAGGCCTAGGCTAGTGAACGCGCCAGAGAGAAATGCACATTTCATAGGCCTAAGGATTACATAAGCAGAGAGCAGTCTGTTGTCTGTTTTCTTTCGTTTTGAATGGTTCTGTTTAAAAGTAGACATGTGACAGGCAAGTAGGCTACCTTTTATATTCTGAGTTTCGGTTAATTTATGAGACGAGCTCCAGTTCACGCGCCGGCACCTCCGTTTCCTATCTATCGTCTGCTATATTTACTTCTTATTTATTAAATCCAGGCAATTGGTTGATGAAATATTGATTAAAATTAAGATACAATTAATACAAAACGAAATTCAGGTTAAAGAAAGGTTTTGTGCTTTCTGTTTGATGTTTTAAAGCATCTTTTAGTGCCGGTTTCAGAGCGCTCACGTCCGTAACGGAGAACACGTCCGTTGTTTTTTTCCTCATAAATGCGAACACGAAAAATAAAATAAAATAAAATAAAATGAATATTTTACTGTGGAGACTGAGAGCCAACCCTTCTTCATCCGGTGGGTAGTATTTGGTTTGCGCAGTGTAATTCACATAATCACTAAAAAATATTTTGCCTCCAAGTTTTTGTTTTTTTTAAGCAATCAGAAATCTGAGGGCACTGCTATAATCCCACACACTTTGAAGCGGTAGGCCTACTAACTGCAGTGGAAAACCAAACCGAGCTAAAGCGGACCGAGCCGTGCCGTGCTGAGCCGAGTCGTACCACGCAGTGGAAAAGCGAAGCGAACCGAACCGTGCCGCGCCGAGCCGAACCGTACTGAGCCGTACCAGCAGTTGAAAAGCGCCATTATTGCCCTGATGGTCAAAATTGGGATTTTCGATTCTTTAGCTATTTTCTTACAGCCACTTTCTATTTTGTGATGCTCAACAATCTTTTGATGCACATCAGAGCTATTCTTTGGTTTTACTCATTGTGATGGATGATTAGGAGAATTTGGAATTCGTGTTTCCTCATATTTAAACTCCTGTGAAACAAGAAGTCATAGCTAGACAAGTTCGTGTTTGTAGTCACCCTAGTGTGCTAAAAAAAAGGTAAATATTAATGGTAATATACAGATATTTTACTCGTAAATAATTCTAATAAGTGTGGCCAACGTGTTTTGCAGAAAAACATTTATTTCATAATGTGATTTTTGAATGAAAGATCAAAAGGTTAAACAATGCAGATTTATTTTTAACAGCCATTTTTGATCATATTTACCAGGGGTGTCATTCATTCTGAACACCACTGTATGTGTATATATATATATCCCAGCAAGTATCTCAAAATAGCATATAATTCTGTAATTATCTGTATGGAATGACTAAGATCTTCCAACATGGACACACCTGTTCATACAATCACTAAAAATGTTCAATCCACACTAATCTCTGTTCTGATAATGTTGTGTATCAGACCTGTGATTTTTCAGACCCCAGTTTACATACCTGTCTCCTTGCTAACAGTGTCACCGTACTGAGGACAGGCGTGTACGACATAATAGTGTTGCACAATTTTTAAGGTTAACTTGTCAGGCCAGTTGCCTTTAATGAATATTTTTGATATCAGTGTTTCTAACAAAACATGAGTAAACTTGTCTTATGAACAGGGAAATTCCACCCTTTTAGGGTAAAATATTCTCAGCTAATCATTTGAAAGGTATGCCTTGTTTTTCCTGACTTAATCACAGGAAAACCAAGCCTTGTTTTTCTCCAAAGAGTCAAACTGGTTTTGTTCATGGGAACTTGTAAGTGATTCTGAGTCATCAGTATCGGTTATCTAAAAGATGTAAATACAGTATCAAATTAGCTGAGATAAAGATTGCTTTATTATAACCTAAAACAGAGGGTTACGACATCAGCATATACTGAAAATATACTGTGTGTTCTGTTTCTATGGATGTGCCTCTAAAACACACAGACCTGAATGGCTGGATGATTACATGCATCAATGATATTTTACAACTGACCATAAAAGTGCCATTCATACTTTAAAGCTACTTTTAATACATTTACTTTAAAGCTATTTTTCTTGGTCTGTCATATAACGGGTACTTTAATGTCCATAATTTAATATTAATGAAAATGTAGGGACAACTGACCATCAAAAGTTGACCATCAAAATGAAATTAAGGCAGACTTGAACAAAAAACAGAATGATCGCAATGCTGTTTGTTACTCACACTCACAGCATTAATACAAATAGGCCTAACACACAAGTAACATCACAAACATTCACTATTTACATTAATAAAATTAAATTATTAGAGCATTTCTTTCACTCTAACATGTAAAATGTGCTTATTTAATTGTGTATTTGTATTATCATCAATGAACACCAATCATCGTTATTATTATTATTATTAGTAGTAGTAGTAGTCATAGTAGTAGTGCATTTCTTTTTATTTTGAATCTTATCACAACGTCAAGAGTGTGTGACAATGGTGCCACTGCCTTCACAGATTTTCCATGACTAGTGTTGGATTATAGTCAATTTCTGCCATCTAACGGATATACTTGGTAGTGCAGCTTGTTTGCTCTCTGTATAAAACCCGCCTCCGAAAATCTTTCTCAACTTCTAATTGGTTGAAGGAATTTTCTCTCTTCAGTCTGATTCGCTACATGGTTTCGCCATTGTCGTCACTCACAACAGAGGTCACACATGATTCAAAAATGGACGCGTCCTGTTGAAACGCTACTGCTGTGTGAGTTTAAAATGAATGTTTTTATTATTTCAGTCATTTTGAAGCGAAACCACTGAATCATATGGAAAAAATGGAGCTTCCTGAAGAGACTGTGTGAGCTGTCATCTACTCCTGCGATGCCTTCACATGGTTGTTTACAAAGGGTGGGTTTAAAATTCTCTTAAAAAACAAAGGCCTATTATTGTATCTCAGCTTTAATGTGATAAAATACTAATCAGATAAAATTGCTAACAGCAAAATACACCGAGGTCCGAGTCTCTCGTGTTTATTTATTTAATGATTGACATGTTACAAAGAGTCATTCTCAAAATTTGGTAACTGTCCCTTCTCCTTGAATTTTCGTCCAAATTCATGAGAAATAATATTGAAGAACCACTATATATACATTTTATTAAATAATATTTTTATAGTTATATTTAATATTTATTTATAAAATGTATATATAAATAATTTAATTTATTTGGACATGCAAATATATAAACATGATCACTGCCCCACATATATATTCCCACATAAACTGCATCAATCTATTTGTAACACTTTTCTACAGCTGTGCATCTGCTACATGGCTCTCTTCAAGACCAGACCCCGTCACTGGACTGTGGTCTCTCAGAACAGAGCTTTGCACTTCACTGCCTGTGAACCGCAGTGTTCAAGCCCAGACTCTTCCTCCTCTGTCAGCAGTGTAAACCAGACACCGACTGCCTCAGAACCTGCGGATGAGGGCCCTCCATCTCCACCCACCCACTGCTGCATGAGCGGCTGTCATAACTGCGTGTGGATCGAATATGCTGAAAAACTGCTGAAGTATTACAGCAATGGTGGAGAGAGAGCTCTGGCGGCCATTGAGGAGAACGTTCTCGATGACAACCTAAAGGCTTATCTTAAAATGGAGATCAAGTTACTGAAGAAGCCTTGATGACAATGGACTTGGGGGGGGATATTTATTGAGAGTTCAAAGTGTTTCATAGCAGCAACTATTTGCACGTTTTTAATAGGTGAGTTGTACTAAATCTGTCAAGAATATGTCTGGGTCATATTTCACCTCAAAATCAGTTGGAAAATATATAGGCTATGTTTATTGCACAAAGGCAATAAATCCTAATCTTATAGGACCATGAGGCGTTCATGACAATTAAGTCCTATGAGTTTTTTGTACTGTTTTTACATAGGACTTTAAACAAAATATAGTGCATTTTATTATAATTGAAATATACATAAAAGTGTGTTGTGAAAATTGTTAAGGGCATGTTCAATATTACAGAACTGACAGATGTTCTGTAATATTGAACTTATGTAAAATACAGACTTATTTAAAGAACATATTTAATATGTTCACTTCTGCAGTAAAAAAGATATAAATTGCTAAAGATGTTATGTATTTATAGACAGCTATGTTTATAATTTCATATGTATATTTAATATAATAGGAGAAAGTGCACAATTTCCTATTTATCATTATTTTACAGATCATTTTGCACAGGTTTAACCATGTTCTTATTCATAAAACACAAGTACACACTATGATTAACTCAAGTGTCTCACTTTGAACTCAAATAGCATACACTTATCCATGTGTAAACATTAAGTAGCAAATCTGATGGCACCAATCAGAAACTCAGAATAATATAAATAGGGCCACCTGTGATTATGTGCATTGGAAAATGAATCCTAGTGGTGGGAGAGAAAGAAGAGGGAAAAAGAAAAAATAAGGGGGACAGGGTCGAAGGACATTTGTTCCTAATGAAATGCAAAGCATTGTAGTTGACCCATGTTCTTGTTCATGAGGAAAGTTGCCTACAGGCTCATCTGCAGGGTTTTTATACTACTTACACATACAGTATAATATATTTGCATATAATATATATATATATATATAATAGTTCTGCAACAAAATAAATAAATATATATATATATATATATATATATATATATATATTTTTTTTTTTTTTTTTTTTTTGCAGAACTGAGAGACGATTGCCTATATATATATATATATATATATATATATATATATATATATATATATATATTATTGTTTTATTTTTTTTTATTTTTTTATTTTTTTTACCTTTATTTAACCAGGAATAGTCCCATTGAGTTATATGGAGGGAGAGAAAGTCTTGTCAGAAGACAAAAAAAAAAAAAACAGTTATACTGTAAGATGGCAAATATGGTCACCAATATTGTAATGCAATTTAGCCGAGGATTAATTACATTTTTACTGTAATTGTATATTGTATTGCATGTCAAGTTCATATTCAATTCTTTGCTATTTTAACTTTTTTTTTTTTGTTGTGATTTTAATTACTGCAAGATCTCTTTACAGAAGTGTAATGAAAATAAACTTTTCTTAAAGCTATTGAATTTTACTGTATCTGCACCCCTCTATTTATGTTGTATACTGTAATAGACATTAAGCTGTAAAATCAGTGTTCCAAATTTGAGGTTAATATCTCAAAAAGTAAGCTTTCAGTAAGATTTTGTTTGGGCGCAGTACCAGACGTTTCCACTAGAATTTGTTTCCCTATCTGATCAGCTCTTGTGGCGTTAGAGCCCACATTGGCTTGCCTAGCAGCTTAGTTTGTTCATGGCATCGGCTGGCACTTGTATGAGTGATTTCTTTGACGACGGCCATCCGGATCTGAGTACCTGTGAGTCAGCACATGAGGGCTTGATGCCGTGTGCCTGAAGCAGGGCTGTGATCCAGCTGTGGTTGGGTATTCTGTGAACAAGATGTACAGAAGACAATGTGACACTGGTTCATTGAGTTCATTAATGACCTCCATTGTGAAGTTTGAGATGCAACTCCAACTGTTGTAATTAATGGCAAAATAAATGTTTGGAAATGTAAATTGATATTTCCTAAACTGACACTTTTTAGCAAAATATATTAACAACTGGCTTAAAACCTTTTTTGGGGATGAAAATACTAACGTGTGTGTGTATACTGTATATACAGTGTGTGTGTGTATATATATATATATATATATATATATATATATATATATATATATATATATATATATATATATATATATATATACACTCACCTAAAGGATTATTAGGAACACCATACTAATACTGTGTTTGACCCCCTTTCGCCTTCAGAACTGCCTTAATTCTACATGGCATTGATTCAACAAGGTGCTGAAAGCATTCTTTAGAAATGATGGCCCATATTGATAGGATAGCATCTTGCAGTTGATGGAGATTTGTGGGATGCACATCCAGGGCACGAAGCTCCCGTTCCACCACATCCCAAAGATGCTCTATTGAGTTGAGATCTGGTGACTAGGGGAGTTTTAGTACAGTGAACTCATTGTCATGTTCAAGAAACCAATTTGAAATGATTCGAGCTTTGTGACATGGTGCATTATTCTGCTGGAAGTAGCCATCAGAGGATGGGTACATGGTGGCCATAAAGGGATGGAGATGGTCAGAAACAATGCTCAGGTAGGCCGTGGCATTTAAACGATGCCCAATTGGCACTAAGGGGCCTAAAGTGTGCCAAGAAAACATCCCCCACACCATTACACCACCACCACCAGCCTGCACAGTGGTAACAAGGCATGATGGATCCATGTTCTCATTCTGTTTACGCCAAATTCTGACTCTACCATCTGAATGTCTCAACAGAAATCGAGACTCATCAGACCAGGCAACATTTTTCCAGTCTTCAACTGTCCAATTTTGGTGAGCTCTTGCAAATTGTAGCCTCTTTTTCCTATTTGTAGTGGAGATGAGTGGTACCCGGTGGGGTCTTCTGCTGTTGTAGCCCATCCGCCTCAAGGTTGTGCGTGTTGTGGCTTCACAAATGCTTTGAAATAACCACTCGTTACAACCGAGGTATGCAGCAGTCAAAGTTGCTCTTCTATCAGCTTGAATCAGTCTGCCCATTCTCCTCTGACCTCTAGCATCAATAAGGCATTTTCGCCCACAGGACTGCCGCATACTGGATGTTTTTCCCTTTTCACACCATTCTTTGTAAACCCTAGAAATGGTTGTGCGTGAAAATCCCAGTAACTGAGCAGATTGTGAAATACTCAGACCGGCCTATCTAGCACCAACAACCATGCCACGCTCAAAATTGCTTAAATCACCTTTCTTTCCCATTCTGACATTCAGTTTGGAGTTCAGGAGATTGTCTTGACCAGGACCACACCCCTAAATGCATTGAAGCAACTGCCATGTGATTGGTTGATTAGATAATTGCATTAATAAGAAATTGAACAGGTGTTCCTAATAATCCTTTAGGTGAGTGTATATATACACTAACATAACATACACACTCTCTCACACACACACACACACACACACACACACACACACACATATATATATATATATATATATATAAAAGATAGATAATAGATCTTAAATTCCAGATGTATTTTAAAACTAATAATACACTTGTAACATCAAATCAAAGGGTCAGTGTTACGATTGGTTAAATGGTTCAGATAGCAGGGATAAGAGTTTGGTCGCGGGTTTATTGTTTGAACTGTCAAACAACGGTCATCACAGTAATCTCACAAGCTAGTTATCAATTGTCAGAGCACGGACGGAGTAACCCACTAGCTTTGTATATAATTGATCGATTCCTCTGTTGTGTCTTCATATCTCATTACACCCAGACGGAGAGAGGGCACGTTCGACCCCATGACCTTGCGCTGAGGTTGTGGGGGCAAATGCTGACACAAAGACAAGAATGAGCAATCAATGACCCATAAATCCCTTTCTAATTGAATTTTTTTCTTTTTCTTCTTCAAAAATTTGATTATCCCAGTCTGTCAACAATTTTTTTTTTCTGTATTTTGTCATACAAAACAACTCTGATGATATTTAAAAAATATCAATTATAGGGTATATATATTAGTATTACAGGTATATTATATTATATTATATTATTGAAAGAAGACGGAAGCCATCTTGAGATATTTTGCAAAACGTTATGTTCTGCAGACAAAAAATTAACTACATTTACCCAATCGTACTAATGTACAACAATATACTCTTTGAGTTATAGTTCATCCGAATCACAGATTTCATATTATTTAACTGACAACAGGTTGTCAATAACAAAGACTCTCATTACGAGAGCAATACAGATGGCCAGGTGCTGTAATCCTGACCGCAGATCTAGACCATGTAATCAACTAATTAAACCTCCAACCTTTAATCTAGTGCCTTCAGTAATTATTTTTGTGCTGTTAGTCTCAAAATAAAGCATGCGCGAAACAGGGATTTGGGTTCATGTCTTGGCTGGAGTCGTTCACTGAAAATGCTAAAGAGTCGCTAATGAACTCCACTCGACCCCCACAGATGTGAGCCTGTTGCGTAACAATGATAGAAAGTTGCAGAACAAACAAACCCTAGAAGAGCGCTCTCTGTCAAACAGTGGACCTTTTCTGGATATTTCCATTATGATATTATTCCATTGTGATATTTCCATTATGATATTATGTTATTTGATCAGCAAATCCAGTCTCAAGCAGAATTAGCCCATTCTAGAAACCTTCTGGAAAAGATTTCTGCCTGTCGCCTTTCTATATATACATATATATGTAATTATTCTCCTTAAACATTTCTCGGCTCATTTTTTAAAGTCAGTTTAATCTAATTTAAGTTGGATTGACTCAAACATCCAAGTTGATTGCACTTAAAAATTTAAGGCAGCAACTTTTTTTTACAGTGTTACTAAATCCCGCAAGCTTGGACAATATGAAAAGCATTTGACCATTATCATTGAACGATGTAGTACATTCATAGTAATTATTCATATTTATGTTATGCATGAATTATTATAATAATTTCATTAATTCATAACATGAATATGAATATAATATAAATAAGCAAAATAAACCAAAACAAATATTATATTATATTATATTATATTATATTATATTATATTATATTATATTATATTATATTATATTATATTATATTATATTATATTATATTATAGTATGTATAAGGCGGCAGGTCAGCTTTGTAAAAAAAAAATTCTGTTAAACAAGCAAAACACTTTTCGTAATGCTTTTGGTTGATAGGCCTATATAAAGTGGCCTCATCAAATGTCCAAAAATAGTTTGAGACCATTGTATATGCAATTTACTACGGATATATGTTGTTTTATTATGTAAAAAATATATAAACAAGTTGCTAAAAGCTTATGGTGTTACAAAAATACAAATGCCCCATTAAACAAATACACACATATTGTGTTCATCTGCAGCCGAGGGGATCAGGGGCGCGAGGCGTCCCTCTCCTAATCTTCTGAGGGGGCCAGAGAGTATAAAAGGCCTGTGAACCCTGCACCGCTCCCAAGGAAAGCCAAGCGTTGACATCCACTCCTCCTCAGGAGAGAGATACATAAGGGGAACGGTGCTGCAGCTGCACCCAGTCAACAGCCTGTCAATCAACCGGTGAGTAGAACCTTTCAATATTTAATCATCAATAAGGGATGAGTTGTTCTGTAATAATATTCTATAGTAATGTAACAATGTGGTTGAAATAAAATAATGTCAAAAATATATTATGGGTCTTGAAGGGCTTTTTTTGTGATAGCTGACCATATATTATCTGGCTTATCATACGGCTACTTATTGAATACATACAAAAACAGTATGAAATATTGATTTGAGGTTAAATTATTTCATTATGCGAAAAGAGAAATGGACATGAATGGTTGCCTGGGACAAGTAGCCTAGTTTATATAGTTTAGTGGTCAATATGCAAAATTATTCGATCACAGAATGTCACAGTTGACCAAACAGAATAAAATATTCCAAAAAGCTCTATAATAATTTCATCTGTAAAGTGTCAAAACGTATAATGTAACTATTTCAAATAATGACAAATGGTTTATTTTCATTAACATTGTTTATTTAGAGTGGATAGGTGGCCGTATGCATTCAAAAATGCATAATATACTGTATATATACATAATTTACAAATTGTATGCACTGAGTATTCATATTTAAGATTATAAATTTTTGTTTTTTTGCAAAATATGTATACAAACCATTGACCTTATTATTATAAATGTTATGTGATTATAAATTTAATTTTAGTAGAATTCATTATTCTAGGCATCATTGCCATTGTGACACCATTGCATCTATTCTCATTAGTCTTTGAGGAATATACCTGAAGGTCATATTTTGACTCTTATCTTTTCTGGTTGCTCAGCATGTTTGGTGTTATCCCGGCTCTAATAAGATTAACCCATGTGCAGATTGCCACCATTAGGAGAGGGGGACATTTATTAATCCAAGCTCTGGATTACACAAAATGGGTCACCCTACCCATCACTCATTCCCAGAGCTCATTTCAGGGAGCATGACCATGACAGACATTCAAGTAGAGGAGAATATGTATATGGATTTGCGTATTACTCATCAGTAAGAGGATTATGGGTAAAGTTTTCTCAGTCTGAGGTGGCTGCCATAGATGTTTATTAGGTGCTGCTTTGACCTTGACCTATAGTCTAACCTTCCCGTAATGTGTATTTAAAAAAAAAACTATTAAATACCTTTGTTTTAAAGGGTTAGTTCACCCAAAAATGAAAATTAAGTCATTAATTACTCACCCCCATGCTGTACCAACCCCGTAAGGCCTTCGTTCGTCTTCGGAACACAAATGAAGATATTTATGATTAAATCTGAGAGGTGGATGACTGCTACATAGGCTCCCTAAGGGAATGACACTTGACGGCCCAGAAAGTCATTAAAGAAAATGTTTAAATATTCCATGTCGCAACAGTGGCTCAACTATAAGTTTATCAAGCGACGAGAATACTTTTTGTGCGAAAAAACTAACAAAAATAACGACTTTATTCGACTATTCCTTTTCTTCCTTGTAGGCCTGAAACGAGACTTCAAGAGATTTCCACGACGCATGCGCGAGAACTTAACTGAAGTAGTTGAAGGAGATCGCAATTCTCGCGCATGCGTCGTGGAAATCTCTTGAAGTCTCGTTTCAGGCCTACAAGGAAGAAAAGGAATAGTCGAATAAAGTCGTTATTTTTGTTAGTTTTTTCGCACAAAAAGTATTCTCGTCGCTTGATAAACTTATAGTTGAGCCACTGTTGCGACATGGATTTTTGGGTGAACTAACCCTTTAAGTACCATATGAACCAGTAAATTCTGTTGCAGTAAATTTGGCAAAATCCATGTTACAGAAAAATCATTGTGTCATTGGGTGTGAACCATAAACTCACTCCAGTTTTTTTCTGATATTTTTACATCAGCACTACATCACGGAGAGTAAATACAAAGAGAAGAGACCAAGAGTGACCAACAGCCATGAATCTTGAGCTGCCCAAAACAGAGATGAAATCAGCCACCCGTGTCACTGGTGGTCCCGCCACACCACGCAAAGGGCCGCCCAAGTTCAAGCAGAGGCAGACTCGCCAGTTCAAGAGCAAGCCACCAAAGAAGGGGATCCAAGGGTAAGCCGCACTGTCAAAATCATGACTTTTATAATAATGGCTTGGTGTTATTTCACACGTCAGTCATATTTTATTATACTGCAGTAATAATGATAAAAATTGGAACACTTTTTAAAATGATAATATTGAATAATGCTGCAACATGACTATGTAAAAAAATATTGTAGTTCAATTCAATATATCCAATTAATTTTATTTTATTTGACAGTTTTGGAGATGATATCCCTGGCATGGAAGGTTTAGGCACTGGTAAGCATAATCTGCTTTACATTTTTCCTCACGTGTTTTGCCATTAGGACAGCATCACCTACCATCTATTCTAAGCTGCCCTTGTCTGACAGGGTTAGTCTGATCAGACAGTGCATATTTGTCAGACAATCCTCTCATACTGAGTATCATCAATGACATTATGACATCAGTATGATTAAACAGACCTGAATGCTACTGGCCTTCAAGCTGCTTAAGTTAACCGTTTGGATGATGAACTCATGTTGCTGTGTTTATACCTACAGACATCACTGTCATCTGCCCCTGGGAGGCCTTCAACCATCTGGAGCTTCACGAGTTGGCTCAGTATGGTATCATCTGAGCCCTTCACCTTCCCATCATCCTCCCTGCCATGGTCTCCATCCTGGCCATCAGCCCCAAGGGGATCATTCCATTTTTTATAATAGGATAAAAACACAAAAGAGCAACATTTATAAAAATGGAAAAACTAAGAAAAAATTTCTACCAAAAAAAAAATCTGACTATCCAATGCTCCGGTTTCTCTTTTTCCTTGCAGTCCGAGAACACATTCTGCTCAAACTATAGAACAGAAAAGTCTATGATCCTGTCAGATTGCGTTCTGTTTGCCTAGAAAAACTGCTGCTCCTTTTCTTTGCTCTTTTCTACTCTCCCTCCGTTTTCTTTTGGAACACGAAACATACGCAAGCAAGACAGCCTCAGAGTGAGTAAAAACAAGAGTCGTAACCGTGAAATGCCTGGCTTCTCATTTCACGTGCCTCGTTGCCTCTTCTGTCCACCTTCGCAGAGTTCAAAGATCAAAGTCCTGTAGAGATGACACTTAACCCTGCTGGCCGACACTTCAGTTAGACCACCAAAACTTTATTTCAGCCCACTCTTTCCCCATCAATATGCAGATTTTGACATTTTTTAACCTACCTTAACGTCTGTGTATTCTGGGTAAGGATACCCTCAGGAACGGTTACTTTTTTAAATATCATATTGGCTTTGTGCTTTTGCAACCCCCTCATTCAACGCATGCATAGCATAGGTTAACACATATACAGGCACAATTATCATTTGAATTCATTTTGGGCTATAATTCTCGGTTTCAGTAAGTCTCTCAGGTGACTGTTAGGGAGCAGTGGCTGGCATGTGTCCTTCATCCATGTAGTTGTTTTTCCATCAGCATCATTTGTCCTCTTCATCATCACATCCCACTTTATCATTGTGTCCCATTTTAGTTTTACTAGAAATGAATTCAATATATATATTACAATATATTGCATTGCGTATTCATTATAATTTGATCTACTCACCTTGAGTATATATCTTTCATATAGACTAGCCATCATTTTCTTTCACTTTTTTGTCATTGTGTCAAGTATGTGTTTATTTCCATATATTTATTTTTGTTGCAAGCTCTGTCTTTCGCCATTATGTTTTATGTTCATTCATTGATTTGTTTAACCATTAGTTTTGTCACATTGTAGTTCTAATCTAATTTAATTGAACAGATTCTAATAGAAAAAGCCAATTTCCCACACAATCAGCTCCTCATTTATCCCAAAATAAATGATATATCCAAAGTAAAGTCTACATTTGTACAAGCATGTTAATTTTCACAGGGATCCTTATGTATTTAGATTGTGCGTCCTCCTGAATCCTCAAGTTCTGAGTGAAGTTCTCCCGTGTTGTTTTGGCTTGTATTTTGCAGATTTGAAGTTTCATAACATCAGTGACTAAAGTGAAGTTTTCTCTCTACAGGATGAGATCAAAATAAAGCTTGAAAAAAAAAAGAGAAAAAAATTATTTGCTTGTTTATTTTTCAGTATAATAGTCAGTGGGTTGGGAAAAAAATATCAGAGATTATTTAAAAAAAAGAAAAGAAAAATGTTACAAATTTTTTACAAATATAATGCATTAACTAAAATGTAAAGAATCCACCTCCACTTGAATAAAATACAAAAATATAAACTCGTATAATACAGATCTATAGGCTACAGGCTGAAAGTACAGATAGGCTACTGGTCAAATATTACTCCGTTACAAGTAAAAGTTGTAAAGACCTTTTTTTTTACTTAAGTAAAATTACAGAAGTACTCGTTTTTAAAAGTACTTCAGTATCAAAAGTAAATTTTATTATTGTTGTATGTAATACTTACAGTATAGTACCTTATGCCTCTGAATATATGCCTGCCTACATACCCTCATATCAATATCAAATTTATTTCTAGAACACAGTTCCAGTAGTGGGATTGAATGTGAGATTAAATAAGTGCACTCAATAAAGTCCACAATGGTTTCGGACACCCAAATGGCTGTTCCCTTAAATAGTGTCCTATTTAAAATTTTTTGGCTTTTAGTATGTTAGCCTTACTGTTATAAGCTAGTGTGCTCCAAAACAATGACAAAATGTGCATTTTGAAGACCAAACCCAACGTTGAAAATGAAAATCAGGTTGATATCAGAATCCAACGTCAGATTGATGTTATATCCAACGTTGTATTGTGGTTGAAAAGAAAATTTGGATTTTGGACTTTGGATTTTGGTTGGAAATGAAAGTCGGTTTGACGTCAGAACCCGACTGATGTTGGTGACGTCAACTCGATTTTGTGACCGACGTTGGAGATTAACGTCAATCTGACGTTGGATTCTGACATCAACCTGATTTTCATTTTCAGCGGTTCTGAAAATCTGACTGATTTTCTGGGTTCTGACGTCAACCAAAAACATTCTCTAACTGACTGACGTTACTAGCCTACTTTCTACTCAAGGACCTTGACAGAAATGCAGTGGAGTAAAAAGTAAGACATTTGTCTTTCAATAAAGTTAAAGTAAAAGGTTTCCAGAAAAAATAATACTCAAGTAAAGTGCAGATACTCAAAAAGTGTAGCCTACTTAAGTAACTGTCCAAACTGAATATTTTAAGTAAAATATATAAATTAATAAACATTAGCAGTGTCATTAAACTGTCAAAATTTAAATAAATACTAAATAATAGTACACACACACACACCCACACAGGCCACCACAAATAAGCATGCAAATAAAGGTTAAATTACAGTATAAATTAAAGTGTCATAAACTTTTATAAGATCTCTTTATATGTATATTTATAATTCATTATCTTTTGGAAAAAATATATGTATATGCTATATATTGCCAACTTTTTTCTTTTTCTTTTCTAAATGAAGATATACAGGAACATAACACATATCTCCTAGTTTCTATCCGGTGACTTTAAACATGGTCCCGTCATAGCCCGGACTCATATAGATGTAGCACCGGCTCTGTGAGTTTGGCATCGCTGCATAGACCCGAGCAGATCACATAAACAGCGATATTAAAATACGTCAAGTCTCATTTCAGCGACATCAAGAGGGACAGTTCATACCATCAACATGGCAGAAAACATAGTAAGTGTCAGTCTGCGTGTGTATTTTGGCAGTTTAAGTGAAGTCTGTCATCCAGTGATGAGGCAGCAGAATTGTTAGCATGATGCTAAAGATCATACTCATCCAGATTTGTTCAGAAACGCATTAAACAATATTAACAACATTTGTGGTCACCACTCATCTGACTCGTTAACTTATGATTAACCGCTGGGGCTTGTTATTTCTGCTGAGGTTGACTTTATTTGGCTTGGCACAGGTTAATGAAGACAAGATTTAATCTAACTTAAATTAATAGTTGAGATATTACGCTATGACCTCAGTTAAGTTAGGATTGTTTTGAACTGTTGTTGTGTTTCTGATAGTTTTATATCTGGGAAGTGAATTGACATTGAGTAACTTATTCAGGTGTTTTGAATGACACATTATATTTTGTTTAGCTTTTGTATTAAGAGAAAACTGCGAGACCAGCAGTGTAGCTCTGTGTTTATATGATAATATGTAATAATAATATATCATTCGATTAGATGTTTGGACATGGATACGTGTGGCATGCGTTGGCCCTTTGTACCGCTTTGAGTGTCAAATGTCAATGGTTTGCCCTCCAGCCACCTGTTTTCTCTTATTTGTACTACTGGCTTGTTTTGGGCTGATTAACAGTTGTGCTCTCGTTCCGTTTTAACCCAAGTGGTGCA
Organism: Tiaroga cobitis; assembly: GCA_030578255.1. NCBI lineage: Eukaryota > Metazoa > Chordata > Actinopteri > Cypriniformes > Leuciscidae > Tiaroga > Tiaroga cobitis. The sequence continues at coordinate 34,143,244 of CM060602.1, read as the reverse complement.
CATTGCAGAGCCAAATGACATCCAGCTCCACCTCTCTGGACGCCATGGCTTGAATTTGACCTAGTCCGGCTCCACCTTTGTGGATCTAATGGGTGGAGGGATAGAGTTATGGGTAGGGTTAGGGTGTGGTGGGACCTTCTAGCTCCATCCATTATTACATCCCAAATTACATCCAGACAGGGGGAGCTGGATGTCCAGAACTGGACGTCATGCTCCACCCGTGGCTCTGCAGTGAGCAGCCTCTCTTTTAACTTGTAACTTGCATTATGCCTCATAGAGATTGATTGTCCATTGAAAGTGTGTACATTTGCTTGTTTGTATGTCATACCTGTTGCACAAACCGTAAAAGTTCCCTTCCCTTATATTTGCTGATTGACAGATCATCCGTGTCCAATCTCCAGATGGAATGAAAAAAATCCCCTCAACAAAGCGTGAGACAGCTGCAGCTTTCCTTAAGAAGGTAAAGGGAATTCAAATTTGGCTCTAGATCTCTCTCTGTGCTATAATTTTCTTTCTCACATATGTTTCTAAAAGATAAAAGCTGCACAATGATCTCCTTTTAACCTCTTATTGACAGTATGGCTGTACTGCATTATAGCAAATAATATTGTATATTCAAAAGTGTGGGTTATAAATTGTAATTTAAGGACATTTATAATGTTACAAAAGATTTCTATTTCCAATAAATGCTGTTCTTTTGAACTTCCTATTCATCAAAGAATCCAGGAACTTTTTTATTAGGGTTTCTACAAGATTTTTAACCAGCACATCTGTTTTCAACATTGATGATAATAAGAAATGTTTCTTGAGCACCAAATCAGCATATTATAATGATTTCTGAAGAATCGTGGCTTTGCCATCACAAGAATAAATCTCATTTTAAATTGTATTTTTTATTTTGTAATAATATTTCACAATATTACTGTTACTGTATCAAATCAATGCAGCCTTGGTGAGCATAAAATACTTCTTTCAAAAGCATTAACAAATCTCACTGACCCCAAACTTTTGAACGGCAGTGTATAATGTGTATTTGCTCTTAAAATGGAATGTAACTTTTATCAAAAAGCCTTCGTAGCCAAGCAGATTAAGTGAAGTGGTAGTTTTTTTTATCTGCAGCAAAATCATTTAAATGAATATTGAATATACTCTCAAATGTATTTGCTCACTCTTCCCTATGACAGAATAGGTGTTACTATTCACCACAGATTGTATCCATTGTCATGCCTCTGCACTTCTGCAACGGTAACATTCATAGCCTGTCAATAAAAAAGCTGAGAATAGCACTACAACAAATGCACAGCATCAGATCCTGAGTCATTAAAAGTGTCAGCACAGACTCCTTCTCCTGCTGAGGGCTGAATGTTGATTTATTAATGAGGCAGCTCTGAAAAAGGAGACCTACTGTATGTCCATATGCTGCAGGCTCACAGATGTGGGCCGCAGTGACACGCATCTCCGCTGTGGTGCAAAGCTTGATGGGTGCTGTGTTTGCTGCAGAGTCAGGAATGAACCAGGGCTTGGGGCCAAAATGCCACCGAAAGGCCAAAATATAAAATGTAGGGCACCTATATCAGGGTTATTATAGTTAGCTGAAACTTAGCCTCAGCCTCAGACGTCGTGCCCACAGACTGGTGTTTGCTGAGCGTCTAATGCACACAAAATGGAAAAGACGTGTGTGTGTGTCGCGTTCTTTAACGGTCTGTCTGGTGCTTATCAGGATAAACTAAACACTGTGTTTTTTTTTTTTTTTTTTAACTATGTTAAGTTCATTGTTGGAGAAAACTCATTTATTAGATTGTAGTGAAGATAATAGGTAGACGCTTGGTCTAGGTGCTAGTTCTGGGTTTATCACCAAGTTCACTCAGGTGTGTCGGCCAGAACACCACTTAAGGCCAAGTGTTCCAGAGTATGAAATAAAGAGCGGAGAAATAGTTCTGATTCTGTTTCTTTATTCCTCTTTCTTGTGTGAGTGAGTTTGAGGGTGAGTGTAATTCTGAGTGTGGTTTTCTTCTCATTTACGCACACTCTGAAGAAAGGTGCAGCTCACATCTACAATCCGACCGACTGACTGACAATCTCTATCGTACTGCATACTAACTGTGTGACGTCAGATAGTATACAAACCAGCGCGCGCTTCGGCTACCGTTACAAGCACTGAATAAACGGAAGTAAACGTGAAACATAAAGCCTAATATGGTCAACTATACTAAACTAACTATACTTTGGGGCCTTTTCTACAGATGCACACCTATCGCAGGCACATTTTCATTTCATTATTATTATTTTTTTTTACATTTTCATGCCCTTAAACATAACGCTGAACAAAACTAAATGTTATTGGTTGCTTTACATGTTGGTCAGACGTTGTCTTGGGGGGGTCCTTGGCCAATGAAAGCTGCGATGGAGCCCAGACCTTCTACTGTCACTCTGAAGGTCTGGCTATGTCAGACTAGCTGAAACTTAAAGAAAAAAAACAAAACATTTTTTACATTTAAATTTATTCATTTAGCTGACGCTTTTTATCCAAAGTGACTTACAATTGCTATATATGTCAGAGGTCGCACGCCTCTGGAGCAACTAGGGGTTAAGTGTCTTGCTCAGGGACACATTGGTGTCTCACAGTGGATTCGAACCCGGGTCTCTCACACTAAAGGCATGTGTCTTATCCACTGCGCCATCACCACCCCATTTTTGTTGCTTTAAATAAAAAAATAAAAAAACTAATTTTCATTTAGCTTAACATGATGTACTAAAATAACTTAATCTGAAATAAAATTAATAAAAGCTATGGACATATTTTTTTTTAAAAGACAAAAAAAATGACTGAAACTTTACCTGCAATTAAAATGAAAACAAAAAAGCTGTTCAAAATATTAATAAAAACTATAGTGTAACTATTATAACTATAATACCGTAATTCCTCAAATAAAGACCGGGTCCTTTATTTACCTGAACTGCAGATGGTAGCCGGCTTTTATTTGAAGCAGGCTTTTATTAGAGGCAGGCCTTTATTTCTAATTCGCGATCCCCGCCCGCCCGCCAGCCAAGTTTCCATGGTGACGCGTCATGCTTGGCACGTGCTCACCACAGCCAAAATAGCGCTGTATGACAGATGTAGCGCTTTTATTTCTAAATATTAACAAACTTGCTTACCATGTCATCAACTATCTTCTATTCGGACTCTCAAATCCGTGTAAGTGAGTTTGTTCTGTCGTTTAAAACCCTTTATAAATTATCTTGATCTGTAATGTGAGATGGGCACCGCAGTTCAGAGATTGCTGTCTGTTGGATTGATTACGTTACACAGCGCGTGAATTCTTCAGTTTCTCCCGAAATACATGAAAGTAAGTGGCCGGTGAACTGGGAGAAGAATAGAGTAAACTTTATAGTTACTTGCACTGTGTATCTGATATGAATAAAACACGTCGCCAAATATATTTGAATGGATTGTTATTGCTGCTTCCATAGACACCATTGTGTATTTTACAACTATAAATGTATTGTTTTGCTATAAATCTTATCTATTTAAATGTCTGAAACCTAAAATAAACATGTGGTTAAAAACACAGAATAGTTGTGATATATGACAAGCGCTGAGCGCGTTCGTCTTTGAGTGTACACGAATTTTTCCCCGGGCTTAATTTGTCCGCGTTGACCACGCCCCCGGCCACTATCAGAGGCCCGGCGTTTATTTGAATACCGGTTTTTATTTGAGGAATTACGGTAACTAACTATGTGTTTGCATGATACTAAAATAACACTGCGCTATAGTCTATTTCTCTTTTTTTTTATTTGTTGTCTAACATGGACATATATTTCATTATATCATATTTCGATATCTATTTTGTTATACATTTAGTAGAAAAGTAGTAGTAGGTGATCAAAATTCAGAAGAAGTGCAGGAAAATGTTTTCAACATGTTACCCCATGGCAACCTCATGTCTTATCTAAATCTTGATTTTGATAGCTTAAATTGTCATTAGGATATAGAAACAGGGGCGTAGAATTTAGTAGGGACGCTAGGGACGTGTCCCTACCAATATCCAGTGACACTGATATATCCCTAGCAATAATTTCGATCAAAACTTAATATATTTAAATATTGATGTCCCCGTCCCCACCAATTTCAAAATCAAACCTACGCCACTGTATAGAAATATATATGTCAGAGGATTTTGGATGTTTTAGTTAAGGCGGTAGTTAAGACGGGCAGAGGGTTTGTGTTTGCCTGATCTCGACATTTCGGGGCCCATTAAAGATTCATGTCTCTCAGCAGGAGAGCGAAGAGTGAGTCAGCGACCAATTTGAGACCGTCTCACTGTTTGATTTCGGCATTAAATGGCAGAAAAGAGAGGAGTCTAGCTATGGCCTCTGAGTGAGAAATGTGTGGTTGTTCGTCTTGTTCTAGTGCTTGGAGCAAAATAAATGCATAGAGATAGACAGCTTATAAAAACCTATTTCTGTTTTTTTTTTTTATATCTTTTTTAGCTTGTTTGCTGTACACCCTGTCACATAGCAGCTTTTAGACAATTATGTTTTTTGTTATAAGTCAGAAATGATACAAAGTCAGTGGAGACGGTTGGATTGTCGGATCAGTTTCAGGGAAAAAAAATAAAAAACTTGTTAACTACTTGTTTCTGACATCCTTTGTTGCCTTCTTTACAGGTTGCCGAAGAGTTTGGCTTCAGTTCAAATGGTTTTTCGATCTACCTGAATCGGGACAAGACTGGAGAGATCCTGTCACAGAGTAAGACTCTCAGCCTGCTGAAAATCAAGTAAGTGTGCAGTTGTGAGAGATTGGGTTTACTCTGTTGTGCACGTGTGGGCTTGTGTCTTGGCAAGGGCATAGCATTGTGCTCAAGTAAACGTGACTGAGTTGTTTTTCTTTGTCTTTTAGGCATGGGGACATGCTTTTTCTGTACCCATCCTCAGCTGGACCCTCCAGTGAGAACATGGACACAGCTCAGCCTCACACTTCTTCTTCATACACCTCCTTCCCTTCCTCCTCCTCCTCATCATCTTCCTTATCCCGCTCACACTCTGCACCACAGATCCCAGAGGATGAGATTGACCAGTATCTGTCCAAACAGGAGGGAAAGATCTACAGAAACAGAGACCCTCAGCTGTGAGTCGGCTTTTCTTTCCGCACTACCTCGGAAACAGTTTTTTATCTATATTGTTCTCAATTTCTAGAGTATTTTCATAGCATAGTTTGGAGCTAATGCAATATGCAGCTTATTGAATAATTCATTGCAATATGAGGACTACAGAGTACTCAAGACATATTTGTATGGCATTCTTTGTCATTGTTTCTCAGGTGCCGGCATGGTCTCATGGGGAAATGTGTGCACTGCGTACCTTTAGAGGTATAAACTTGTGATCCTCCCTTGGAACAACAGAGTACTGATTGGAAAATTAGTCTAACCCAGTGGTTCTCAACCAGGTGCCCTTGGGAAACTTCCAGGGGGCCCCAAGATGACTTAAAATAAGCCAAAACAATCTTTAAAATAGCTAATAAAAAATCCAGATGAAAGCTCACATCTTATTTCAATTGTTCCTTCAACAACTATCATTTTATATAAGAACCAGACTCCCCACAGTCTCGGAAAACCTGGATACGGAATTTTTAAAAGGGTGTTTTTTAGACCTGGAAAAGTCATGGAAAATAATAAAGTCTGAAGTCTTGTTTTTTTTTTGTTGCTAAAAATATTCTAATAATTTATCTCAATCACAAACAAGTGGAAAATTCATATAAATATATGAATCTAATTTTAATGTAATCATTACAATTATTTGAATATATTGACACTCCTAGTTTCTGTAAATTAAAAAGTTTAAAAACAAAAAACTTTGTCATCACATAAAAAGTACCTTAAATAAATATGTTGGTCTACATGGAATATTGTCTTGGATAATGAGGGGCCTTGATTTCAAAACGGTTGAGGACCGCTGGTCTAACCTAGATGTGCATCACAGAGAGTACTGATTACAATACTGCAGTTAAGACTGATCCACATGGCACAGAAGTACATTTGCTATTTCTTCTTCCATTTTCTGTTTTAATAGCCTTTTGATGAAGACTATCTGAACCACCTCGACCCACCGGTCAAGCACATGTCCTTCCACGCCTACATCCGGAAACTCACAGGCGGAGCAGACAAGTTAGTGCTTCTGGGAACTCTCCTCTCTTACCTGAATAAGACTGTAAATAAAGTGACTTAATGAAGTTTTCCTGTCTCTCAGGGGAAAGTTTGTGGCACTTGAGAATATCAGCTGTAAGATTAAATCTGGCTGTGAGGGTCATCCGCCATGGCCAGAGGGCATCTGTACCAAATGCCAACCCAGCGCCATCACTCTCAACAGACAGGTATCAAGCTACTCTGTCTGTATCACAAACACCCTTGATTTCATCTAACTCTAATATTACATACAGACAAACTGTTCACTAGAGTCATGTTGAAACTGCAAAAATTCTTGTTGCAGAAATATCGACATGTGGACAACATCATGTTTGAGAACCACACCATTGCTGACCGTTTCCTTGACTTTTGGAGGAAGACGGGTAACCAGCGGATGGGGTACCTGTACGGACGCTACACTGAGCACAAAGACATCCCTCTCGGCCTTCGAGCAGAGGTTGCCGCCATTTATGAACCTCCTCAGGTGAGAGACTCAGACCTGACACAGAATCAGTGGTCCATCATCCTTTACTGTAAATACAACAATAGCACTAAGTATGTTTTCATAATTTTAGTGAGTCATTTTCTTTGCCAGGGTTCCTCAAATCCAGTCCTGGAGCGCCACTGTCCTGCCGAGTTTAGCTTAAACCATGATCAAACTCACTTGCCTGCAATTTTCTAGTAATACTGAAGACCTTGACTAGCTTGTTCAGGTGTGTTTAATTAGAGTTGGACTTAACCCTGCAGGGCAGTGGCCCTCCAGGACTGGATTTGAGGAACCCTGCTCCAGTGGTGTAAAGTAACGAATTACAAATACTCTCGTTACTGTAATTGAGTAGTTTTTTTTAGGAATTGTACTTTTTTAAGTAGTTTAAAAACAGTGTACTTTTACTTTTACTTGAGTACATTTTAAGTGCTGTATCGGTACTTTTACTGCGCTATTTTCCCTGAACCTGCCGTCGCTACATTTATATTAATATTTATTTTTATAATAAGTCATCATGTGACTCCATGCGTGATTCCCGTCAAATCAAATCGCGCGCGGAAAACTTTGCATCAAACCAGCATCAACCAGGTCGTCCAAAACAATGGTAGGGGAAACGCTGTATTTTTAGTGCTAGCAGTCAAAAATAAAACTGTTGGAGAAATATTGAAATACTGTTTCTTTTTTTCTATGAATCTGTGATAAAAGAGTAAGCTACATTTTCAATTTGCAGGGTATAAGGTGGACTAACATTCATAGCATAATACTCACTACTCACTACTCTTGAGTACTTTTAAAAGGGCTACTTTTTACTCCTACTTTGAGTAGTTTTTAGGAACGGTACTTTTACTCTACTCTCACTACATTTTTTGACAAGTAACAGTACTTTTACTTGAGTATGCTTTTTCAGTACTCTTTCCACCACTGCCCTGCTCTAAGCTCTTGTGTGTTATGTGCACTAGTACCAGATAAACACAAGAGGGGAATAAAAGACTAACAGTTATAGTTAGGCTCCCATTCTCAGACAAAAGATATTTCTTGTACTTCTGCTGAAATGACAAATAAGCAAATTTTCAAACTTTATTTATGGAAACTTAGTCATAATATTTTAAAATAATTAAATTATAACTATTATAAATAATTAAGTTCCATAATTTCGGATGTTTCAATAACTGAATGTTCTTTAGGTTTTAGAATTTTAGACCAATTATTTATGGGAATTTTCTTGCAATTTGTGATTAAATTTCTACCCAATCAAATTTTAGAACTTGACAAAAATCTATGTCCATTATAAAAATGCATTTTGGACTTTTTGGCATTTATTTTTTTAAATCCAAGAAATCACACTTTTAAAATTCCCTCATATATCCAGGTTTTCCAAAACTGTTTATATCCTGTTTATATATATATATATATATATATATATATATATATATATATATATATATATATATATATTAGGGCTGTCAGTTAAACGCGTTATTAACGGCGTTAACGCAAACCCATTTTAACGGCGTCAATTTTTTTATCGTGCGATTAACGGTCTTTTTGGCCTAGCAAACTTTGTAGTTTTTTTTCACATGCTTTTGCAACAGGACGCGGCATGCGTGGCGCTGCGCTATGAAACCCATTCATTTCAATGGCTTGCGCCGCGCGAGGATGTTTTGTTGCTTCGTCGACCAAAGCGCAAGCGGATCTAGCTAGACCGGAAACAAAACAACAGGCGCGCCGCACACACTTGTTTGGGCTTGCGAGCCGGCCAAATAGTTGGTTAACATTACGCTTTGAGTGGATGACGAGCGCGAGACGCCGAAATGGATGCCAATAAGATTCTGAATGGAAAGTTTACTTTTTAAAAGTTGCCAAATGGTTCCATTGAGAAGACCAAAGTGATCTGTGTATTTTGTCGTTGTGAACTGAGCTATCATCATCGCAGTGCGTCCAGTCTGAAATACCACTTGATGGCCAAGCACACACACACACACACACACACACACACACACACACACACACACACACACACACACACACACACAGAGCTGATGCGAATTCTCCGCCCCCTCGTCAATATCAGGACCTCGTCAGTATTTCTTTCACCCTTTTATTAATGGACAGTGTTACATTGAGAGATTTGCTCCAAGTGAGAATGTTAGTGTGAAATTGAACACAATGTTGTTTTCAATAAAAAACATTTGCACAAAGCAAGCCGATCCACTTTTTCATGTTGATAAGAGCATTAAAATGAGAAAAAATAATGGGACAAAAAGAAAATCAAGAGACATTTAGAATAGATCAAAATAATTGCGATTAATCGCGAGTTAACTATGACATTAATGTGATTAATTGCGATTAAATATTTTAATCGTTTGACAGCCCTAATATATATATATATATATATATATATATGACATTTGTTGAATTAATTCATTAAATAAAAAAAATGTATTCACCATGTCTGCCATTTCATCCAAATTGCCACTCGATGATTATTAAAGTTATGTAGTATTGCACTTAATTGCTGTAGTTCCTTAAACATGCATGTATGGAACTATTTGATTTAAAAAGGTCAAGTATTATTTTCCTGCTTCATGTTCTCTTCCTTTGCCACCCGTATGCTATGACTCAGATTGGAACCCAGAATAGCTTGGAATTGATTGAAGATCCCAAGGCAGAAGCAGTTGAGGAGATGGCTGCAAAACTGGGCCTACGGAAGGTGAGAGACCTTTTCCATGCCTCTTAAAAAGTAGTTTATCAAAGAAATTACATTTTACCCAAATTATTAAAGACAACGGGATTTAAAATGGTCTGCTTGAGGGAGAGGAGAGAGAAGGGTTGCTTTAATGAAAAAAGCACAACATATCAAAGGTGGCTCCCATCGGGACCTATAAGCTAAATTACACCAATCTGCTGGTGGCAATATGCAAAGCACATTCAATAACAAAGACTACAGCCCAAATAAAGGGAAGTGTTATTTTAGTATAACTTAAAATACTATTGTAGATTTATTAATAGTTTTGCGGTAATTCATATTTTGTCAGAACATCTAGTAAATTACATGTCTATTCAGGATCTTGGGAGCATCGAGATCTCTATTTGAAACGCGTACATTTGTGATTCTCAATTTATCCAGAATCGTGTATCTTTTATATATATATATGTATATATATATGTGGAAGGCTGGATGCTTTTATTGAAGATCTGCCATAGTGTAGTCATTCATCCCTTGAGTCTAATAGGATTCTTAGAGTTCCTCTCTCTCCACACCTCTATGACTTCCATATGATACTTTCAAGTTACTTGCTGATGGATGATAGAAGTGTCCCTTGTTTGTGCCTGTGGAACAGCTACCAAATGTAGTTTTGGCACACAGAAACTGTAAAGCTGTTTTGGATTAGTAATATCAGCTATTTTTTTCAGGTGGGGTGGATTTTCACAGATCTGTTGTCAGAGGACACCAGGATAGGAACCGTTCGCTACACCAGAAACAAGGTGAGTTAACAAATGAAAGATGAGGCTAACTACATGGTGTGTTCTAATATCATTATATTGACCAATGGATATGTTTCATCTGTTCAGGATTCATACTTCCTTAGTGCAGAGGAATGCATCACAGCTGGACACTTCCAGAACCAACAATCCAATGCGTGTCGGCTTTCTCCAGATGGACATTTTGGATCCAAGTTTGTCACAGTGGTGGCAACAGGTACGCCGCGTCCTCCTTTACACGAGATTTAATGCTGCTGTTCTGTTATCCAGTGAGGTGATAAATTAAGGCATTTGGTTGTGTTAAATGCCTGTTTGGTATTTGCTTTAAGGCTGATAAATCACTGTCTGTTCCAGTTCATGCTGTTTTTTAGCACAGAGCGTTTTATTGGTACCTGTGAAAAATAAAGGTTTATAATATTTGTGTTTTGGCAGGTGGTCCCGATAACCAGGTGCACTTTGAGGGGTATCAGGTGTCCAATCAGTGCATGGCTCTGGTGAGGGATGAGTGTCTACTTCCCTGCAGAGATGCTCCTGAACTGGGCTATGCCAAAGAGTCCAGCACGGAGCAGTACGTCCCTGATGTCTTCTATAAGGTACTGGACTAAAACGCTCCTCACACATCATGTTATGAAACATAGATGCTAAATGCATGCACATACAATACACTACGTTCAAAAGTTTGGATCGGAAAGATTTTTTTTAAACATTTTTTTGAAAGAAGTGTCTTGGGCTCACCAAGGATGTGTTTATTTGATCAAAAATACAGTGAAAACTTAAGCTTAATTTCATTCTGTGATTGCAAAGCTGACTTTTCAGCATCATTACTCCAGTCTTCAGTCACATGATCCTTGGAAAATCACTCTAAGATGCTGATTTGGTGCTCAAGAAACAAAGTTTTGCTGCCTAATATTTTTGTTGAAACCATTATACTTTTTCCCCTGTATTCTTTAATGAATAGAAAGTTTGAAAGTGCAAAAATAGATTTTTTTTGTAACCATGCAAGTCTTTACTGTTACTTTGGATCAATTTAATGCATCATTGGTGAATAAAAGTATTAATTTTCTTTAAAAAGAATCTTACTGACCCCAAACCTTTGAACAGAAGTATAAATGCACATTTTCAGTACAGTCATACAGTCACACAGCTTTAAGTGGTATCAGGTTTTTTTGCCACTCTTTACATTTTCATTTCTGTTCCAGCATGTAATGATCATATCACTTGCAGGTTTTAACTGATGTCTCTGACCAATCTGAGCTTGTTACATTTATTAAAAAAGAGAGAATGAAAGTTAATGTCATAAGGACTTCTGCCACAGGAATGAAGGGGAAAAGTTGACAGTGATGCATAAAAAGGTTAACATTTTCTGATCTTTTTCTTCAGTGATGCATAAAAAGGTTAACATTTTCTGATCTTTTTCTTCACCTTCAGGACACAGACAAATTCGGCAATGACATCACGCATTTAGCCCGACCACTGCCAGTGGAGTACTTGATCATTGACGTGAGTATGAGTTGTCATGTTGTTACAACCACATACTTTTGCACAGATCATACTCTAGACCTTCAACCTACACATGCCAGTCAAAAAGCCAATGGTGTAGGGGAGTAGATTTATACAATCGTTGTCCTTGATACAAAGACTCAAGTGGATACCCTGTCTTTAAGACCCAACAGAGAGCCATGTGCCAATTATGGTACATGGCATCAAACTGGCTGTAAACAAATGGCCCATTCCTTATTGACCCCCTAAACTTTCCTTAATTTAATGCTATGAAAATAAATGAATGCTATCATAGTCTTTTGTTTTGCATTGCTCTTTTTTTTTTCAGATCACCACCACTTTCCCAAAAGACCCTGTGTTCACCTTCTCCTCTACTTTCCGCTTCCCCATTGAAAACAGAGATGCTTTGGGAGAGACCCAGGTACACATTTAGGGATTTACTAAATGGCAAATTGGCGTGAGAGTAAAATCCCATAAAAGCACAGATGGGAGTGGAAAATTCTGCTCGTGATCTACTGACGATGTGCACATTAAAGAACACAGACGCAGCCCGATCATTTCCATAATGACCAACGCAATCTACCAAGAGCAGCGCAAATCAGCATCTGGTTTAAGACATGCTTTTTTTAGAAATTAAATAATAGTGCAAATACCAGTAAATTGACTACCGCAGACCTTAGTACATCGCGTTGTGATTCATTTAAATACTCCCATAAATTGTGTGTCTGAAAGGGAAACTCCAACAATTAAAATTTTATTTTCAAATGTTACTTTTATACATTTTTTGACTGGTCAAAGTAGAGTCCTACCTCTGGAAGTATAGTTCTTTATTAAATATTCACTGAAAAATGTCTGTGTGCAGGACTTCCACAGTTTAGCGACGTATCTTTCCCAGTGTTCTTCCTCCTCCTCCTTCCTGGGCATCGTCTCAGATTTCCACCTGCTCCTCTTTCTTGTCACCAATGAGGTCATGCCCTTAGAGGTGAGTTTTTTTCATTGTATTTATCTATATACACACACACACACACAACACACTCTCCTACTTAACCCTGTAATTCCTTCCCTTTTTTTGCTTCTTCAGGTTATCATGCTTAGTTTTTATTTAGTTCATGTATAGGCACAACTGATACTTGTTGTTTGTTGTACTATACTACTACTACACTTGTTTTTGTCAAGTGTAAACTTCAGCTTATAAAAAGTTTATTTATTTTGCCTGACAACCTCATCCCCTTCCCTCTTATATCTACAGGACAGCATCGGACTTCTGCTGGATGCAGTGAAGACATCCAATGAGGAATTGGCTCAGACCTGGAAGAAATCAGAGCAATGGGCCACAATCGATCAGCTCTGCAGTGAGTAGTCATGCGCATTTATTTTTTGTATTATTTAGTGTTTTTGTTAAGGAGTTCATTGTTGAGAGCATCTCCATTTTGATATTATGATCAAAGATGGGTCTTGTTCTTTTTTTAATTCTTTATCCCAGACACAGTTGGAGGGCAGCCATCGGGATCTATGGATTATGCCATGGGTGGCCAAACTCTCCCACAGTCCTCTTCGGCTGTGTGGTCCTGCCTCCACTGCACCTTCATGAACCAACCTGGCACCGAGCACTGCGAGATGTGCAGTTTGCCTCGCAGCTAAAACCACAAGAATTCGGGCTGAACCGTACATCCCACCGGGAACAGCAGTGAGAGTGGGCGTGCTTCCCCGTATTCCTGCCGTTGTAGTATGCCTAATCCTTAACTCCTCCCCTCCCTCACTGACTGTGTCGGATCTAAACGCCTATGCCAGCCGCGTGCTTGAATATGCGCCCAATCCAACGCTGTGAGCTGCATCACTTGGATGATGAATGATGGCCGAAGATGATGGGTTTTACCCATGTAGCACTCTCTGTGTGAGCCCAGTGCATTCTGGGACTTTTATTTTGACAAAGCACTTGGGCGAAGCTCCTTTCACCCTACTCATCTCCCTTTGCGGTCCAATATAATCATTCAGCGCCATTGGTGAAACATGATCAATTTCTCTGATATTAAACGTCTTTCCCCAACTATCACTGAGGATGTTGTGTAAATAATAAACAGAGAAGGAATAATGCTGTTATTTAATTTCAGAAGATTTTATATGTTAAGAGAAATGACTTTTTCAAGCCCATTTTTAGGTGAATGTGCAGCTGAAAGATCATTCACGTCACCACGGTTCCTTAGATCTTCAACCATAGTGTTGCAAGTTCAGAACACTTTCTTCACCCAACATGCATGCTTTCTTGATATACTTCCATTCATTTCCTTGACATAATCCTTCACTTTGTTTTGATGGACTATGATTTTCCTTGAGCATCAGTTCTAAACGCTTGATTAGATTGGAGTTTGAATGGTTAGTTTGGCTGCAGACCCAGAGTGCGGTTCCTTTTCCTTAAGATTGTTATTGACCATTGACTTCTGAAGGCTTAAGAATCTGTGCTTTGATTGGTTTAATTTTGCGTCGTAAAAACTGTAGCCACTCAACGTTGGCGCTGGTACCCTTTTCTGCACCATTTCACTGTTATCACCCTTTCCTTTTCAATTTCCCCTTCCGTCCCCTTGGCGCTTGTCGAGATTTCAATTATGCTGATTTTATTTCCACCGTTCAGCCCTTGAGGAGCCTGTATCATTGCCCCTTCAAAGGGTTCTGTCAGGGCCATCTCTGAACACGCTCACCCACCTGTCGGCTCCACATCTGGTGGAAATGGAGAGATTGATTGATGGGGAAGGAACAGAGCTACAAATATAAAAGCAAAAGTCTAAACTTGGTCCATTTGATTGACATCTTTGCCCTTGGACTTCACATTTTTGTAAACCAGCCTCATAGATCTTTTAGATTGGTCTGTGTAATCTGGACAGATTTTACTGGCTGGACACAGGGTTACTTTTTTTCCATTTGGTCATGACTTCCTTAATGTTTTAGAAACCAGCCCAAAGACATGATCTCTTAAATATGCATTCAGGAGAATTTCAGCCTTCTGAAATGATCTAGATGTTTACATTGCGTTATATTTTGTAGAGTTTCTTTAAATTTTTGGATTCCCAAACTCACCCATAATTTCCGACACTGTAAAATTCAGTCTATTGGTTCACTTAAATAGGCACACATTGATCTTTGTCCACAGGATAAAGTCTATTTTTGGTTTAAAAATTTGAGGTTTGAGGTTGTACACAGTCTTTCCTCTGAGCTGCGGATAGCTGTACTTACATTGTCACAAAACACAGGTGCCCTGAGTTGTATGCTTTCAATTGGTTTTGGGGTTTTAAATAAGAGAATAGTTCAACAATAAAACCGATTACTTTGGATGCTGTGGTCTTGTCTTTTTTTTTTTTTTTTGCTTGATTTTTATTTAATTTAATCTTTTTGTTCTTACAATACTCATGCATTCATTTTATTCAACAAACTTTGGTTGTAAAAAATTCTATCATTTTTGTCCTAATGATTCATTTCCAAGATAAGAGAGACAAGATGGGGCCCTGTGCTGCTTGATGTATCGCTTTACATATACTTCAAGCGCTCTACATACAGTAGATCCCAAACAAATGGAGCATATGGACTTATTCAAAAGTTTGGTTTTAAAATAGGTCTTCTGCTGAGTGGGGATGCATGGACATCATAATGCATACCGCTTCCATTTTAGGTTAATTTATGAAAGCTGCACCTGAACTTTGATTGTTCAAATTGTTTAAAAAAAAACAGTTATTTTTTAGAATAAAAAGTGCAACCTGAGGTGGGATACTTTACCGAATGTTTTTAAAAATGACTACGCCAATTTTTGTGTTTAATAAAAACAAAAGCAATGGTTGAAGAATAGACCTGAAGTTTTACCTCCAGCCAATCAGAAGGACCTCATGTGTGTGGCAGATGAGTCGCTGGAATGCTGAGGTAGAGTGAACTCGACATCAAACATCTTACCTGAAGCTCTCTGAAGTTCAATCTATAACCCCAGACACATCTGGATCCTATCCTCTCAACATAACTCTTTATCTCTCTTTAACCTTCCCTCCACAGAAGTGATGACCAATTTTATGGGACAGTTGTTGGTCCTTTAGAGTTTTATTTTTTTTTACCTTTGAACGTTCAACTTTGGAAGAGGTGATTGGCATGTTGTTGTCGCTGTCAGTAAGGTTTTAGCCGATGTGAACACATCCACACCAGTGAAAATAGGTAGGTATGGAAACCTTATACGTCATACTTGTAATGGGTTAATCTAACATTAAATCGTTTTATATTGTTGTTATATATTATTCCTTTACCATTATTTTCTCTCAGATGTTTTACCATATTATTATTATTTTTTTACCCTGTACAGATTTCTGTAGATTTGCCTACACCGTTGTTGTTTATCCAATTAAACTGTTGGTTAGGTATATTGAATATACATGAAAAAGGCAGATGGGTGCTTGATTTAGAAGCTGTTTGTCTTATAAAAGAAAGTGTGATATTGAAACTGAAACATAACACCGCTTTTAGACACAACCCTAGCCAGTGGGCGGGATTAGGTCGGGGTGAATATATAAAGGCAGAAAGACACATTTTACATTTTATTATTATTATTTCATTGGCTCGTGAGACCAGACCCACCTCAGGTACAGTATGCACTTCTTTCTAGCAATAAAATGGTAATTTCACAAAATATTATTTTGATTTTCATATTGGCAGTACTTCAATATATGAATACATTATTTAACCCAATCATCTCTTAGCCAGTGTAAACAATCACAAATGTTTGTGATTATGTGAATTTATTTGTTTACACAGGAATGAATTGTCTCATACCGTTACTTTTTGTGCTCTCCATGGGAGCTGCTCAGAAAAGCACAAGACAGACTTCAGAGTGGGACTACAGAGCTGAAGGTGAAATACTGAATATGTACAATAAAAGCTACTATTGACCTTTAAAAGCTTTTGAAATGTTGTATAATTGCTGAAAATGTAAGTTATCTATTTTTTGTGTGTGTGTATGTATATATATATATATATCACACATATCCCCCCTCCATTTGTTAGCTGAGAAAGTGAACTTGAGAGGATGTGCCAATCTCACCTTAGTCTTGGATAACTGGAAATATGCCATCATGACCCAAGTCAAAGACCTCCTTCTGAATGATCACAATACAGTGCTACCAGACTATGGAAGGTACGGTAAATGCCTAGGTTTATATATATATATATATATATATATATATGTATATGTATATATATATATATGTATATATACATTCTCTCTCTCTCTCTCTATATATATATATATATATATATGTATATATACATATATATATATATACATATACATATATATATATATATATATATATGAGAGAGAGAGAGAGAGAGAGAGAGAGAGAGATGTATATATGTGTACAACTGGACCTTTTACTAAAGAGAAGTTACTTTTGAAACGGAACTAAAGTGTGTAAGCGTGTCTCTTTTCACACTTGTCTCATTTAATGTGGTCTTTTCAGGATTCAGCCATTATCTGATGCCCTAAATGACCTCTACAAGGAATTTAACTCTTTGAAAGAGAGACTTGCAGAGCTGACCACAAAGTTTGAGGGCATAGAGTTGTTTGTGGATGAAGCCCGAACCGGCAGGAGTCACTCACCTCCTCGAGTGGAGCGCCCACCTCCTGAGGGAGAGGGAAATCCAGCTGAGCCTCAGCCTGGCACAAGACAGGGGCGCAGGAGCAGGGTGGTGGTGCGAAGAGTTAAGAAACCTGATAATTCACAAGTTTAGGACTGATTCAGGTATCTTCTACACAAGACAAGATTTATTTTACATTAATGTATCTAGATTTTTACAAAAAAAATCTATTTAATGTCTCTACCAAGTTTCTCATGTGAGAAAATTTAAGCTTTTTGGAATATTTAGACAATGTATGGGTCAATGTCAGGCTTTACTCTTTTTGATGCTCTTTTCACTTTTATTCATTGTAATTGCATTCAAATAATGTAATGATGATTAATGGCAGCAGCTTTTTTTTTTTTTTTTTTATATATTTTCTGTAGTTCTGTTCATTTTTCCCTTTTTAACTTGTGAATACATTGTATAACATTATTACAACAAATACAACAATTAAAACAATATAATTTTTATTTTTTTCCTACAGTAGTCGGTGGTGTAATATGGTAATGAATTGGCTGCATAATAAATAGGTTGTGTGTTCGCCCCAGTAGTAGCCTACCCGATGCCAGCATAATCTAATTAATATTCATCATGCACGTATGTTTATTTCTATTATCTACAGTAATGAACTGAAAACAAAAATTACTCCGCTTCAATACCTATATGAAAAATTGCTTAAATACACAGTCCTGTGACAATATTAATGGGTTTCCTCTGGCCCGAGAATGACGTTATCAGTGTCGGTTATATTTTGAGTCTTGCACATTCTGTCAGTGTCAAGGTAAGTCAACGGCAGATTTTTCAAAACTAAAATATCTTAAAAGGGTTACACCTCAATAATTACATAAATGTGTGGAGAAGAACTAAAAATTAATTGTGCCATGTTTGCCGAGACATCAGATTTGAACGTTTAACGTTACGTTAGTGTTTAGGAAGTTTTATCCGCCACAGAATATAAACCAAAAAATAGCGACTTTTTATCTCACAATTCTGACTTTTTCCCTAAGAATTGCGAGTTTATATTGCACACTTCTGAGGAAAAGTCAGAAATGCGAGATGTAAACTCTCAACTGTGAGATAAAAAGTCGCAATTATCTTTTAAAACGTTTTATTCTGTGGCTGAAACCAGCGTCCATAGGTTAGCGCTCTCTAGTGGCGGATATTGTTTCCTACAGCAAGATGTTTAGCACACAGTCGGACTAAGTTACCAAATTGTCTGTTTTATGGGTCATTCTTGTTATGATGTAAGATACCTTTAAACTCTGTGGAAATAAAGAGCAGAAGTTAGCTATTGCCCAGTGATGTGAGTGAGTAATGTAGAAGTGAAGGGAATGGACTGGCCATTTAAAAATTTCCAGTTACATAAGGGTGTCTACAAACTTATTTTTTAAATTGTTTTCATTTAATGAATAACATTTATTTAAAAAAATAAATCAATCAAGTAGTACAATAAAAAAATCACAGAATTAAATCCTATTATTTAATGATGATTTAATGATTTTTGTACATCTAACGTGCCTCTTCATGTCCCTCCCTGGCCCTATTTACATGTCCCTCTCCCATTTTTTCCTTTAGCTTTCAAAATGGACACCGAGTGCATTGAGTCATGTAACATTTCAGAAAGTATGGTGGTGCAGGAGGACATCCCGCCTGACCCTTCTCTGACCACCGACTTAATAGTAAGAGATCTGTAGTTCTAGGCACACAATTCCACAAGGAATTGTCACAGAATGAGGTGAACAGCAGTGAGATTTGACTGAATTTTGTCCTTTTTTTTTTAAAGCATAAACTATTACATGGAAAATCTAATTACCAATGAGATACAAAAAAATAAACTTAATTCAAGATATATTTCCATCCTCTTTTTGAGATTAATATTTTATCCAGGATATTAGGACATGGTGGAGACATAAAAATGTCTTTTTGACCAGGTGAACGCAGAGACTCAAATTGACTCTGATACAGTGTCACATGGAATGAACCATGCAGAGGGGGGGTGGCCGAAAACGATGGATGCACGCGACATTGAGGCAACTGGCCGCTACAGGAAGAAAGTGCAGAAGGATGTGTGTTATCAGCACACAGTTATGGAAATTGCTACTGTGAGTGCCAACACCATAACCACAATTAGCATTTAAAAAAAACAAAACATTTTAGCAGTATGTCAGGAACTGTAGTGTTTAAGGAATATTTCAGCTAAAGATGAAAATACTGTACTTCTGACCACCATCATGTTGTTTTAAAGCCGTGTGATGAGACGGGTGCATTATTTGTTTGATTCTTTTATACTTGTATGGTGCTTTTGCCTTTTGAAGCTTGAAAGATGTAGTTTCCATTCATTGCAATTGCATAGGCATTGACAGTGCAATTGGATAGAAAAAATACAATCTTCAGGACTTCTTTTGTGTTCAATGGAAGAAAGTAAGTCACATGGTTTTGGAAGTTGGAACAACGTGAGTATTGTCTTCCTGTCCACTGCAGGTCACGGAACACTGTGTCAAGCAGAGCAAAGCTGACATCTACTCAGATTTGTATCAAGCTAAGAGGGTGGTGAAGAAAAAGAACTCGAGCCATCAGCAAGAGCCATCAGCAAGAACAATCAATGTGTTCAGGTGAGCACATGCATTAGAGCACATGGACACCTTGTTTAGACATAGGTAGGTAGACGCTGTATGTAATTTCTGTCCCACTAATGTAACTAAAACCCTATGTGATTTTCTCTAGAGACCCAAATAAAAAAAAGCGTGCTGCCACCAGTTTGTCCTGGCATCCACTCGATAATCATAAACTAGCTGTTGCCTACTCTTGCCTGGAATTTCAGAGAGCACCTAAAGATATGAGCTTTGACTCATACATATGGAACACTGGTATGTAATGCACATATATTATTCTGGCACACATACCATTCATGGTAATAATTGTACTTATTTATTCCCACCTACAGAAAAAAGCAATAAACCGGAGATGACTCTGAAACCTGTATCTCCACTTGTTTGTCTGGAGTACAACCCCAAAGATATTCACATCCTTGTTGGGGGAGGCTACAATGGACAAATCGGTCTGTTTTTATCATGAATGGTTATATAAAGCTACTTCAATCCATCTGATCTGACAGACTCAAGCTCAGAGATGCAGTCGTTACATTCTACTGTTTATGTGCCATTTAGATGTCTTTACTGTCCTCTAGTCAGAAAGTTTGCCCTATTTCCAGGCTATTGGGACACACGGAGCGGCAGCCGGCCAGTACAGATGTCCGCCATTGAGCATAGCCATAGAGATCCTGTCTACAAGGTCATCTGGCTGCAGTCAAAGATATGCACTGAAACTTTCTCAGCTTCTACAGATGGTCAGGTCTGTGTACAGTGACACAACAGTCTACAAACAATTAATTAAGCCAACAATATTTCACAGCACCTTTTTGAACTGGACAGCTATAACAAACCCTTCAAATTAGTCATGTTATGTACTGTAAACTCAAAGAAGTATCTGTATGACTCCAGGTACTGTTCTGGGACATTCGAAAGATGAGTGAGCCCAGCAAGCGGCTCGTGCTTGACCCCAGTAAGAAGGGAAACTGTGACAATGCCTTTGGTGCCATCTCAATGGAGTTTGAGAACACTGTGGTAAGAGCAGTTTTCATTTTGTTTGGCCTATTCCCTTGTGGAAACTCATGTTAAAAATGTAAAAGTTTGTTTCCTTTTGATTACACAAGGCCAAGTTTATGGTGGGCACAGAGCAGGGGGTTGTGGTCTCATGTAATCGCAAGTTAGAAACCCCAAACGAGTCGATTGTTGGCACATACCACGGACACCATGGCCCCATTTACGCTTTGCAGAGGAACCCTTTCTTTCCGAAGTACTTCTTGACCGTGGGTGATTGCACTGCCCGCATCTGGTCAGAGGACATCAATGAGACCTCCATCATGTCCACCAAGTAAGAACCTCTGTGTTGTTGTTATGAAATACTGACAGAGCAGCATTTATATAGATGGGTTGTATTTTATGTGTGATGTAAATTTAGATCAACTATACTTTAAAGGGGTCATAAAATGCAATTTTTGTACAAGCTAATATGATTCTTTAGGGTCTAAATTAAAAGTTTGTAATATACTTTAATTAAAAATTCTCATTAGTATTGTAAGAAAACACTTATTTTACCTGGTCAAAAACAGCTCTGTTTTCAGCACGCCGTTTCAGTGCATATGACTTTAAATGATAATGAGCTTTGCTCACCCCGCCTCTCTGTTCTGTGCGTACACCGTTTGTAACACAATAACACAAAAACCATAACGCGTTGTTCAGTATAAACGTGGGATTATGAATTATATTGAGAACGTCATACATAGGAAACATGCCGTAATGTACCCTGAGTGTAAACCTTAGACGCATTCATTGTGAAGCGTGCAGCTAGCGATTTGCAAAGATTAATATAAATATTAATATAAAGTTTAATAAAACGTTACACTCACTTCAGTTCTTCTAGAGGTTCAGCAGGAACACGAATATCTGGTACCGATCCTTTTTTCATGAGCAGCTTCTTAGCAAAACCAGCTTTATACTGATCCTCGTTTATAAAGCAGTCTGGTGTGTGAAATGATTCCCGCAAACATGAGAGCATTGACGTTGCTCGTGGGGAATATTCCCTTCGAAAACAAACTCAGCCACTACGTCTTAAGCGGTTCGGATTTAGGAACTTTAAAGTGACTGCTGTGTTTGTTATTACACCCAAGAACAGAACACCACAATCGCTTAGATGCCATTCTGCTCATAGACTAGGGTGACCAACAGTCCTGTTTTCCCAGGACATGTCCTGTTTTCACGTCCTGTCCTGGCCGTCCTAGCTGTTTTTTATAAAATGATGAAAATGTCCTGGTTTTCAAAAAACTGCGGAGAAAGATCAGCTCTACAGCCAAATATAGATGGGCAAACAAGGAGGATGAGGAAGAAAAACAGGATAAAGAGGAAGAAAACTAAAGATATAAATATATTTTGTTAGTTTGTTTTTGTAAGTTTGTGAGAGCTATTTTTGTTCAATTTGGAGGTATTTCTTTTATTTATTCATTATTTATATATTTATTTTTCTAATACAGAAGAGAAATTATTTCTATCATTATTTCATTCATTATTTTTGAAACCTGTCATAATAAAACATGTTGAGTAACCTCTGAGAAGCTTATCTGAATTTGTGTCTTGTAATATAACAATTTCTATCCATACAGAGGAGGCATAGCCTACTTTAAATGTATTGAAATTAATAAGGCATCTTTGAGTAAACTTCGAGGATCATCTATCTGTTTGCCGGGTCGATTGTCCTGGTTTTTGGTAATCAAAATATGGTCACCCTATCATAGACAGTGCTCCAGCATATCAACAATGACCGCGCCGGTCCGCGCGGACTATGATTCACAGCTCGCTCACGAGCGAGGGCGGCTCTGTGTTGAAACGCTGCTGTCAATCAACAATCGTGGGAGGGGCTTCCGTCACACGGTCAAACGGCTTGATTTGAGGCAGGGGAAAACATATAAGGAGATTAAAACAAAAACACTGGATGGATTTTTATCATTTTATGATGGTTGTGTACAGGCACTGCCAACACACATTTCAGTACAATCAACTTGTAAAAGTGCATGTACCATTATATAACCCCTTTAAGTTATTGGTTCTCAATCAGGGGGCCAGAGGATGACTTTAATTTTGATTTGAATTTATTTATAATAAAAAAAAGTATTTAAATTAATAAATTATTATTATTATTTTATGAAAATAATTTAACTCTAATTTTAGAAATTAATATTAAAAGTTATTTAAAAAAAAAAAAACTACATAAAATCAACATGTTTTATGTAGGGGCTGTATTACAGAGATTTCCTATCTTAATTATTGACTTAATATTATAACAAGTTATATTTCCTAAATGAAAGTACAATGGTTACTGGTATACAGAATAACTTCTGAAATTACATAATTAATTCTAGTTAATATATTAAATAAATTAAGCATATTGATTGAATAAATCAATAAAAATGTCTGAAAAGTCACGAAAAAAAGGTGGAGAACCACTGCTTTAAAGAGTTGTTTGGTGCATCTACTTCCACAAGAGCCAATATTTCTAATCTGTTTCTACAGAAATCACATGACTTATCTGTTAGATGGCTGTTGGAGTCCAGTCAGACCCTCTGTCTTCTTTACGGTGAAGATGGATGGGACCTTGGATGTATGGGACATACTATTTAAACAGAAGGATCCTACTCTCAGTCTCAAAGTCAGTCTTGAATATCTCCTTTTCATACTGAAAATGTCTCCCACTCAAATATCAAATTATTATTTGTTTATACTGTTTGTGTTTTTTTCTTCTTCACAGGTTTGTGACGAAGCTTTGTACAGCATCCGTGTACAAAATAAAGACAGTTTGGTGTGCTGTGGATCTCAGCTGGGAACCGTCAAGCTGCTGAGGATGTCACCAAGCCTGTTCAGACTGAAGAAGAATGAGAAGGCCTTAGTCTCAGAGGTGGGACACAAATACACCTTCCTTCACATGTGCAAACACATTCACTCTTTAATATTCATATGGCCTTGAAATTAGAGTAAATGATGACAAGATATTTATTTATGAATGAAATATACACTCACCTAAAGGATTATTAGGAACACCATACTAATACTGTGTTTGACCCCCTTTCGCCTTCAGAACTGCCTTAATTCTACGTGGCATTGATTCAACAAGGTGCTGAAAGCATTCTTTAGAAATGTTGGCCCATATTGATAGGATAGCATCTTGCAGTTGATGGAGATTTGTGGGATGTACATCCAGGGCACGAAGCTCCCGTTCCACCACATCCCAAAGATGCTCTATTGGGTTGAGATCTGGTGACTGTGGGGGCCATTTTAGTACAGTGAACTCATTGTCATGATCAAGAAACCAATTTGAAATGATTCGAGCTTTGTGACATGGTGCATTATCCTGCTGGAAGTAGCCATCAGATGATGGGTACATGGTGGCCATAAAGGGATGGACATGGTCAGAAACAATGCTCAGGTAGGCCGTGTCATTTAAACGCTGCCCAATTGGCACTAAGGGGCCTACAGTGTGCCCAGAAAACATCCCCCACACCATTACACCACCACCACCACCACCACCAGCCTGCACAGTGGTAACAAGGCATGATGGATCCATGTTCTCATTCTGTTTACGCCAAATTCTGACTCTACCATCTGAATGTCTCAACAGAAATCGAGACTCATCAGACCAGGCAACATTTTTCCAGTCTTCAACTGTCCAATTTTGGTGAGCTCTTGCAAATTGTAGCCTATTTTTCCTATTTGTAGTGGAGATGAGTGGTATCCGGTGGGGTCTTCTGCTGTTGTAGCCCATCCGCCTCAAGGTTGTGCGTGTTGTGGCTTCACAAATGCTTTGCTGCATACCTCGGTTGTAACGAGTGGTTATTTCAGTCAAAGTTGCTCTTCTATTAGCTTGAATCAGTCTGCCCATTCTCCTCTGACCTCTAGCATCAACAAGGCATTTTCGCCCACAGGACTGCCGCATACTGGATGTTTTTCCCTTTTCACACCATTCTTTGTAAACCCTAGAAATGGTTGTGCGTGAAAATCCCAGTAACTGAGCAGATTGTGAAATACTCAGAACAGCCCGCCTGGCACCAACAACCATGCCACTATCAAAATTGCTTAAATCACCTTTCTTTCCCATTCTGACATTCAGTTCAGGAGATTGTCTTGACCAGGACCACACCCCTAAATGCATTGAAGCAACTGCCATGTGATTGGTTGATTAGATAATTGCATTAATGAGAAATTGAACAGGTGTTCCTAATAATCCTTTAGGTGAGTGTATATGATTCTATAACACAAAATAATTTTTAGTCATGTAGATGTACACTGAACTGTTGGAGTGGATTTTTGCTTCATTGCAGATGTTCGAACGTGAGACCCGGAGAGGGAAGGTTCTGGAATCTCAGTACAAAGATAGGAATCAAATGAAACAAAGCTGCTCCAAAGAGGATGACGGGGGGGAAGGAGACATAGAGGAACCGCTGGCCTGTATAGAGATTGACTTTTTTGAGAATGAGGATTTTGAGAAGAAAATAGAGGATGAGGAGAAAGAGAGAAGGTTAGGAATAGAGAATGTTATCTTTTTCACGCTTCCATCCTGGTCAAGGAACCAATGTAACCGGTCCTACTCGACCCGCTCATTTTGGGATTCGAACCCGCGTCTCTGGCATGTTAGGCAGCGTGCTAACAAGGACGCTAAAGACTGCAGTCTAAGGGGCAGTTCACATGTCGCACCTTTGCGCGCTCAAGTTCGTGATCTTAAATATAGACACGCGACAAGCACACTCAAATAGAGAGCGATACGCGACGCGCTTGTTTTTCCCAGGCACGTCTACACTGCAGCAAGATGAAAATATCTCAACTTGCGAGAATATGTGTCAGAGTGAAGTTTATATGCACAACTCTTACTAGCTTGCCTCCGTTACATGTGCATAACTTAAACAGTTTTTACTTGGTCGAGTTTCATTTTTAATAATATTTTAAAACGTTTCACTGTCAATAATATGTTGTGTAAAATATGTCAATAATCATATAGCAGACTACAAAAGAAATGTAGTTGGCTAGTCTCAAAGTTTTGGATCTATGTTTTCTAAGGTTGTTTCTTGTCCCCTGCAGGAAAACAATGTGTGAGGAGACATCCAAGTAGAACACTGCTTCCAAACATGCCATAACGAGGACGTGTTCCAAGTGCAAATAGACTTTAAATCAGTTCTGTCTAAAGTGAATTGAAACAAGCATCCACGATGAATTACTGTTCCTGCTTCACATCAGTTTTTGAACATTTATTTTTTTGAAGGTCATAACTTTAGCATAGACAATTGTACACATATCAACTCTGCTGTTATAAGTTTAAGACAAGCCTGGAAATTAAATGTGAAAGTTTCCTTTAATCTCTTCAGTATTTATTTTACTAAAAAACTCATTATGCTTGATTACAGAGAAATGAGTATGTTATATGTCAAGTTATTGACATTTTAAGACCATAAGAAATTAGGCTATACCTCCATTCAGTAAATAAATGCATATTGAACCACATTAAACAACTATTGAAAATAGAAGGTCCACTTGCTTTAGCATTGTATAATCCACACCTTGGCACCATTTCTTGTGAAGTGAACCATCTCTACATTGTGGATGTAAAGACTTGACTTTTGCGGATGTGAGAATTAAATATTAATCCATCTTTCAGCATGAAATAACCCAGAAACAGCTGCACCATCTTGATCTATTTGAAGTTCACTATTCCATAAATCATAGAAAGAAATAATTATAGATATCGCAAAACTAAGTTAATAGAGTATTTTAATGTATTAATACCGTTTATAATAATACATATTATCATTATTCTCTCAAATACAGTAATAAAATAAAGAAAAGTTAAGATGGTCAAGCAACGTCAGTTTGAGGATCTAATTAATATTCATCAGTTAAACTTGTGTATGAAGATAATATGATGCCATAAAGAATCGCATACACAGGTAAGCAGGGGCGTAGAATTTAGTAGGGACGCTAGGGACGTGTCCCTACCGATATCCAGTGACACTGATATATCCGTGGCAATAATTTCGATCAAAACTTAATATATATTTATACATTGATGTCCCCGTCCCCACCAATTTCAAAATCAAACCTACGCCACTGCAGGTAAGATGTGTGAAAGTGTACATAAGATTGCAAGCGTAAATAAAATTTGCGTGTGCAAGAGAAGATTTGTAAAAGTACGAGCCCGGGAAGTGGGGGGAGGGGGGAAATCGTCTTTCAAGTGTAAGAAAAACATATTTGCAGCATTTTACATTTATTCATTTAGCTGACATTTATTCATTTAGCTGACGCTTTTATCCAAAGCGACTTACAATTGCTATATATGTCAGAGGTCGCACGCCTCTGGAGCAACTAGGGGTTAAGTGTCTTGCTCAGGGACACATTGGTGTCTCACAGTGGATTGGTCTCTCACACCAAAGGCATGTGTATGGAAGCTTATGTGTAGCAATATTCAATTTGAAATGTAATATGCAAAATGATAATGCAATATGTAAAATGACAATGGATTTCTGTATTTAAATTTACATTTTCCATTACCTTTGTGCAACGTTTGGTGCAAAATGAAAATGATAATTCAATTATATAATTTACATTTGCCATTTCATACATATGTTTTAACATGCCAATTGAATACATATTTTAACGCTTTATAAGTTGCAAAATTAAAATGAAAATGTATTAAAGAAATCATTAGATCTGTTTAAAATGTTCAAGCAAAAACTGTAGCAAAATGATCATTTAAATGTTATTTTTCTTAATTGCATTTACACTCACAGTTAAGACACCTGCGATTGCAGTTTCATTAAATGTCCCGCAATGAATGTAGCAAAATTCAATGTGCAAATTGAAAATGCATTCCGAGACGATCACGCCCCTGCCCCGCCCCCTCCCTCCCGCTCACTCTTGTCAATCACTGCATCAAGGCGGGGCTCGGCAAGTATGGAAAGCCGTTAGGGCCAAAAACACGCGAATTTTAACGCGTATTTCACGCGTATTTCACGCGTATTTCACGTGTAAAATACGCGTATTTTACACGTGAAATACGCGTTGATTATGTCACTCGTATTTCACGCGTATTTTACACGTGAAATACGCGTGAAATACGAGTGACATAATCAACGCGTATTTCACGTGTAAAATACGCGTATTTCACGTGTATTTTACACGTAAAATACGCGTGAAATACGCGTTAAAAATCAGTATGAACGGGTCCGTGTCATTGGCTGCTGAAGACTTGGGTCTAACCATTTGTGTGAGCTTAGAGGGGTGTACCTTTCATAGACTAGGCTACCACCAGTTAACATTCTAGATCAGCTTATTCAGGTTTTTTTGTATAACCTATATGAATAATATATTTAAATAGCAGTTTTATGACAATTTAGATAAAAATAAAATTAACTTGTTTTTCTCCACTCATGCCTTTTTGTAAATAAACACATTAGTGGACATTCTAGCTTTAACATCAAAGCATTAACGTGTGTGGGGAAATCAGTTACAGTGGAGGTAACCAATGCAGGTTTATGATCACTGCAGGTTTCAGATACAGACCACTGTAATCAATATCTGTCTTTGGAAAACAACGTGAGCTTTTGTTGTGCTTACATTTACAGCTATAGCAAGCAGGGGGCGCTTTTTCAAACCTTTTTGTTCTGAAATTGGGCACTCAGACAAACTGTAATTAGGTATACAGGTGATATTATCAATTTAAAGGAATTTAATGACTTAAAGTATTTAAATATGTTATTTAAGGCTTTCAGGATTAGAATGAGAGCTTGTGCTCAGGTCAGGACCGGTATAAGAACTTGATTTGGCTTTCCTGACAGAAGTATTTTACTGCTACCAAAATTAAATATCCTCCTATTTCTTTTCCTATTTATTTTCTTTTTCTTCGTTTTCTTGTGTAGCCCAAAGAAAATAGATAGATTGCATTTTTATGAACAAATATTTTTACCAAGATTGCCCCCTTTTGCATATTAGTACATTTACATATTATTATTATTATAACAGGGACAATGGACAGTAAAGAACTGTCCCAGAATTAGCTACAGAGTTAAATTTCATCTGCAGTCCCTGGCATTTGGCAGATGCTTTTATCCTAAGTGCCTTACATTGCATTTCAATGTACACATTTACGTTCTTATCAGTTCTTGCTTTCCCTGGGAATCGAACCCTTGCATGAATTTTGCAAGCGCTAACATTCTACTGTTTGAGCTACAGGAAAAGTAGGAATTTATCTGTAAAACAAATCAACCCAACTCAAGATTTCTAATATTAAAAGTTAACATTTGATTGTGGAAAAGTTTACAGCTGTGGTTCTTGATCAATGCAATTGTAATGAATATCTGTTAAAACAACATAACCTTGCTTGCAGGGACCAAATTACAGAAACGTCCTATCTTAAAGGTATTGTTCACTCAATTTAAAATTCTGTCTTCATTAACTCACCCTCATGTTGTTTCAAACATGCATGAGCCTCTTTGAATGTTTGGTTACTAATATTTGAAGATTATTGGTAACCAAACATTGCTGGTCCCCATTGACTTCCATAATATTTTTTTCCATAGTATGGAAGTTCCAGAAAGAAACTTTGGAACAACATAAGGGTGTAAATGGGTGAACTATCCCTTTAAGCCCCAAGTTATAATCTGACAAGTTCAGTGTTTTAAATTGGTTCCAAAATGAAATCACAGTGGTTACTTAAGACAAGATATTACTCTGACTGAAGTTGTTTCTGCAATACAGCCTCAGGAAACCATTCCAGGTCATAATTTCAAGTCCTCCCTCAGTGTCATATATTATTAACTAATATTCAGGGCAATTTGTACTTACCTCAGACTTGTCAGCAGCTTAATATCCTTTTATCTTAGCTCCATATCCTTTATATCTTTAAACATACAATGCTTTAATAGTAGAATAATACAAATGCAATAAATTAAACTGTGCAATACTCAAATCTATATTTTCTACTGTTTAGTTTCATAAGTAGAGTATATGTACAAGTAATCTTAATTTTTAAGATTTCACATACGCTTTTATTTCTTTTCTTAAATGTGAGCAATGGTGACATGACCAATTTAAACCTGGGATCAATAAATTATATCTATTATATTCAGTGGTTATGAGGAGCAATGTGAGAGAGAAATTTGGCAATCATTGTCTGACCCAGCAAAAAAAACCCACTATAATACATTTTTTATTGATTTTTCTGTTCGCATTTATGAGGGAAAAAACAACGTGTCAGTTCTCGTTTACGGACGTGAGCGTTCTGAAAGCGGCACTAAACGACTTCTTTAAAACTTTCACAGAGACCTCAAACAGAACAGCTGCCTTTCTTTACATTTATTTTCGTTTTATATTAATTATATCTTAATTTTAATCAATGTTTCATGAACCAATTGTCTGGATTTATTTAATAAATATAGCAGAATCACGACATGGAGGCGCCGGCGAGTGAATTGGAGTTCGTCTCATAAATTAACCGAAACTCGGCGTATAATGCACATTCACATTCACAGCGTATTTAGACGCATTTATAATCATTACTTTTACCGGTTCTTTGTGGCAAGCTTTATGCGTGCGGTCGTGCGCTTGAGCACAAATTAGGGGAGAACCGGGGCGAAAGTAACACGGGACGAAAGTAACAAAGTGATTTTCTCTGAGCCCTGACTACATTTGCATTTCAAGCTATGACAGCACTTTCGGCATGCAGCCAGTGACCGAGCTTCTAAATATCACGTGATTTCATCATCGTTCCCCGCGGTTAGGTCCGGAAAGCAGTTTTCGAGTATGATAAGTAAATTACTGAAGCGGTCATTTTTTTTAATTACAAGTTGTGTTTTTCGTTTCATGTGTCACACAGTAATGATCAATCTATAGGTTATTTAGTGCTGTAACACATCCTGAAGTTTGCTTGGTCAGAGTTTTTCAGTATAAAAGTAAATCGGGTTTAAATGTCAGGAGTTCCTGTCGGGACGAAAGTAACAGTTGTTACAAAAGTTGTTACTTTTGTCCCGCTATAGGGAAAACAAGTGTTTCTTTTGTCCCTGTGCTACTGTGGTGACTTTCTGTGTGTTGCAGCATTTATTAAAACATGTTTATGTCATATTATACCAACAGAATATGGCAGATGTTTCTGAGGGGGGCTTTTAAAGATTAAGTCACATTTAAATCAGCTGATTTCTGTGTCACCATTTTTTTTTCCACTCAATCTGTTTCCACTTACCCTAGTCACATTTAGGCTTTAGCCATACCTTATAGCTTTAACACCTCCACCTATGAATTTGCAGGGTTTCTATCCAGATGTTTTTTATGCACATTTTAAATGTAGGGGAGAGCGGGGGCGAAAGTACCATTTTTCAGAAAAACATCATTTTAAAAGATGATGGTTTAGACAGAGATATAATTTTGCTGTGGTCAGTCACTGACAAGTGTGGTCTATCAATACCAGGTGGAATTTTGTAAAAATGTAGAACAACTTCAGTATAATTTCACTTTGAACTTAAGACTGCTCATGTTACTTTCGACCCCATCAGTTGGGACGAAAGTAACACACAGGTGGGTCAAAAGTAACACAACAATATACAAGCTAGATTTTTTGTGTTACTCTTGTTTTTTTTTTGTTTGTTTTTTTAGCCTAAATATACCTGAGTATGACCTTGTTAACATGTAACTGCAAACATATTTTGGCCTTTATCTTTGAAAAAATTGTTAATTTACATTTTTTTATTTTAAATTTCAGTTTCATCAAATGTTTTAAAAGTAACCCAACAGTACAAACTTGAATTGTTTAGAATATTTTTTTATTGTCAATCGATTTTATAAAATGTTTTTTTTTTCAACATGAAAAATATGAAAATTAAAATAAATTAGCATAATATAAATTCTCAACATAATGTAACAATAGTTATGTTTCCATCCAGCTGTTTTTATGCATAGCCTATGAGCTTTTGGCAATTTTTTTTTATAATTATTGACAAAATTAGAATATAGTAAAAGGTTTTTTTTGTGTGTGTGAAAGTTTTGGGTGGGCCTGTTGAAAAGTGGGGCCATGCCTGAGCTACAGGACATCGTCTTTAAAAACATAACCTGCGCGAAAGAGAGAGAAAAAATGAATACGTCATTGTACCCAGCACTTCTGAAAATGCACTTCTGAATGCGTCTCTGTCCCCAGCACATTTCAAACCAAACTGACGCCCATGATAACAAAGATAGATTGACAGGTGACACTGCAATGACTACCCTTTTAAATTGCTAATTTAACCCTTTACACTTTTTTTTTTTTTTTTACATCAGCAGGGTTCACTTGGAATGCTCCGAATGCAATGGGCAAACACGGTCCTCAAGGGTCAATGCCCTCTGCCCTGCAGAGTTCAGCTTCATTTCATTTTTTCTAAATGTAATAAATTTTCAGTGAAATCAATTCTGATTTAAAATAGTAATGCATATGTAAAACAAACTGACCCACTGTGCCTTTTATCATGCAGATGATTTGTATGAATTTATGATCACAAGCTTGGATGTGTTCTGTCAGTGCTTGAGGAAGGTAAAGTAAGTGGGGAACTGAAAAAAAAAAAACGAGTTGGCTTTATAGCAGTCTTATTTCAGTAAACTGCTGGTTAGGTATGAAATATGCCACATGGTGTCCGTAAGAGACTTGGTGAAAATATGTTGGAAATTTGAGAGTAACCTGTTTATTTGTCACCACAACAACTCAGTTATTAACAAGGATTGAATGGTACTTAGTTGTGGGTGTATTAGTGTGTGGTTTTCTATAGAAACAGAAAATGCAGAGTAAATATTCTAACATTAAATATTAGAGACAACACGGCACTGACAACATACATTATACATTATACTTCATCTCATTAAACAACAAATTAAACCCCATGTAGCCTACTATTTAAATCGACTGCTGGACGTCGTAATGTTATTGTAGCATAAATCTGATTTAGCATTTTATTAGTAACCCCCACCCCACCTGTTCCACCCACTTTTTAAAACAAAGTTACGTCACTGATTTTTATGTTTATATGTTTACTTAAATGTTATATGGTGTTTTACCAAAGTGTCTAATAATTTTTACAGATAAATTGCTTTAATACCAATTACCAAGGTGACCTGTAAAATACTATCTATACAATCTATCTATTTTCTTTGGGCTACACAAGAAAACGAAGAAAAAGAAAATAAATAGGAAAAGAAATAGGAGGATATTTAATTTTGGTAGCAGTAAAATACTTCTGTCAGGAAAGCCAAATCAAGTTCTTATACCGGTCCTGACCTGAGCACAAGCTCTCATTCTAATCCTGAAAGCCTTAAATAACATATTTAAATACTTTAAGTCATTAAATTCCTTTAAATTGATAATATCACCTGTATACCTAATTACAGTTTGTCTGAGTGCCCAATTTCAGAACAAAAAGGTTTGAAAAAGCGCCCCCTGCTTGCTATAGCTGTAAATGTAAGCACAACAAAAGCTCACGTTGTTTTCCAAAGACAGATATTGATTACAGTGGTCTGTATCTGAAACCTGCAGTGATCATAAACCTGCATTGGTTACCTCCACTGTAACTGATTTCCCCACACACGTTAATGCTTTGATGTTAAAGCTAGAATGTCCACTAATGTGTTTATTTACAAAAAGGCATGAGTGGAGAAAAACAAGTTAATTTTATTTTTATCTAAATTGTCATAAAACTGCTATTTAAATATATTATTCATATAGGTTATACAAAAAAACCTGAATAAGCTGATCTAGAATGTTAACTGGTGGTAGCCTAGTCTATGAAAGGTACACCCCTCTAAGCTCACACAAATGGTTAGACCCAAGTCTTCAGCAGCCAATGACACGGACCCGTTCATACTGACTTTTAACGCGTATTTCACGCGTATTTTACGTGTAAAATACACGTGAAATACGCGTATTTTACACGTGAAATACGCGTTGATTATGTCACTCGTATTTCACGCGTATTTCACGTGTAAAATACGCGTATTTTACACGTGAAATACGCGTGAAATACGCGTTAAAATTCGCGTGTTTTTGGCCCTAACGGCTTTCCATAGGAAGGAAACATGGCGGCGCAGAGCTGATACGAGCGTAAATTTACTGGCAGATGAAGGGGAGCGTGAACAGAGAAATTGTAGTGTTTCCGAAGATTATTACGCGTCTGCAGGTGATAGAACCAGTGCATGGTGGACCGTCTGGGAGAATGTTCTGCCTTATCATGTTCTGCCTTATCTTTGACTTTGATGTCAACATTATGCTGCGCTGTTGTTGTCTGATGCAGGACTCTGTTAATGATTGTTTCGTTTTGTATTAAATATTCTCATTGTCTGATACGCATGCTTAACTTTATTCTTATTACTATTAACTAAAATTACCCAATAATGTTGGAGATCCTACAGGTTTTCTTTACAAATGCATAGGCCTATTACTTTGAGATCACAGAATATGACGGTTCAAATTCATAGCTACCAAAAAATTTGACCGCTCTTTCTTCATAACTGACTGTAATGTTCAATAAAGTGACTCATGTGATGTATGACCATCTCCCATTTATATTTTATTAGGCATATTGATTAGATATATTGATAAATATACTAGCTACAGTGTCACGGAATCTGACGGGTCAAATTCATACCGAAAAATGTGGCCGCTCTTTATTTCACCATGTCTGAATGTAATCTTCAATAAAGTGACTAATTTGATGTTTAACCATCTCCCTTTTCTATTTTATAAAGCATATTGATCAGATATTTATAAATGTATAGGCCAGGGTCATCACGGAATCTGGCGGGTTCTGATGTCATCGTCTATAGAGTGCCGAAGTGATGACGTCACTTTGTAGGACAACTCGGAAGCTAGCGGCGCATGGGTTCCCTCGATCGAAAAGCTATGCATTTTCCCCATAGACTTTTGGAAAATCGCAAAAAATAAGATCTGTGTTTAACAAAGAGTTGTGACCCTTACACGTTTTGTCTATCAAGATAATCTTTACAAGTTAATCCAAAATGTATACATTTTGAAGCCTATATAAAGTTTTTTAAAAACACAAGCAGACACAATAAAGTTTAAAAAACCACAAGCAGGTTATAACTGTGTGTTCTATGTCATAGATCAAAACGTGAAAATATTTAGAGGCTTTGTTCACCACAGACCTTATTTTAGGCGATTTAGCAAAAACCCATTCAAAAATCCCATAGACTTTAGAGCGAGGGAACCGGGAGTGCTAAAATGCTAACTCACTTCCGCGTTTTGGCCTACAGAGTGACGTCGTAACTTCGGCACTCTTAACCGAAGCGCACAAACAAAACTTTAACCGGCACAAACGAACGAGACTACTTAATTTGGAGGATGTGGGGGACTGGATGAAAATCGAAGCAGCATAAACAATAAAGCAAGTAACAGCACAAATGAAGTAAAAACGATTGAGCCAATTTGCCGACGTTTTGCATTGGTTGGGGGCGGGGCCAACTTCACGCAGTGATTGACAAGAGTGAGCGGGAGGGAGGGGGCGGGGCAGGGGCGTGATCGTCTCGGAATGCATTTTCAATTTGCACATTGAATTTTGCTACATTCATTGCGGGACATTTAATGAAAATGCAATCGCAAGTGTCTTAACTGTGAGTGTAAATACAATGAAGAAAAATAACATTTAAATGATCATTTTGCTACAGTTTTTGCTTGAACATTTTAAACAGATCTTAATTAATCATAATTTCTTTAATACATTTTAATTTTAATTTTGCAACTTATAAAGCATTAAAATATGTATTCAATTTACATATTAAAACATATGTATGAAATGGCAAATGTAAATGATATAATTGAATGATCACTTTCATTTTGCAACAAACGTTGCACAAATGTAATGGAAAATGGAAATTTAAATACAGAAATGCATTTCCATTTTACATATTGCATTGTCATTTTACACATTGCATTATCATTTTGCATATTACATTTCAAATTGAATATTGCTACACATAAGCTTCCATACATGTGTCTTATCCACTGCGCCATCACCACCCTGTAATGCATGTATTTAAGGCATCATATGATGATGTAATGTTCGTTGTAATGACGAGGGAACGGCCAGTGTATAGAAACCAGCTGGTGAAACGAAACTGAAAGTTATGTACCGAATGCAATATAAGAAGCGAAGAGAGCGGAACTGCAAGGAATAGTTCGGTTTGCTGACAGGAGTGAAAAGTGACTCTCAAAAACATGTATCTGTCATCTTTTTACAAAGCCAATGATCAATTCAGGTAGGCATATGCCGTGATATATTTTGTTGTTATGTATCCTCTCGGTTTGTTGTAAACGATTCTCACAGAGGTTTGTGGTTCATGATGTGCGTTTTTAAATTGAAATATTTCACTTAAATTTATCAAACTGTATTTAAACATTTTTTTGCATTTCCCTTTTCGAGAAATATGTGAGGCAGTAATATTCCTCGTTAACTAAACCTAAAAGAAGCAATGAGGAAGTTGTTATTTGTGAACAGAGATGGTTATGAGATTATGTTGACGATGTGCTGTGGAAAAAACATAAAACATTGTCATGAATTTGAGTGGACTGTCGTTACAGTCACTGAGGCGATGCAATGTTCTGTGATTCCTTATGAAAAATTAAAAAGTCATTGTGTAGTAACCGTGTTTAAACTGTGGTTTTTGCAGCCAAACCATAATAGCCACAGGCAAAATCATGGATGTCTCCTCACTACCATGATTAGGCAATAGTCTCTGTGGCAAACTATGGGTTTTAAAAAAAATACAAAATCATAGTTTAAACGCATTCTGAAACCCATTTTTGAACACACACGCAGACATGATTTCTCCACAAAATGTGTTGATCCATCAATGTTCAAAACCAACTTTTTTTGTTCTGCAATCATACTCCTTGTGCCATATAGCCTATATTACATACACATTTACAAAATATTTATTAAATTTTTTTTTATTTTTGAAGACATTTGACCTTTGAACTTCTTTTGCAAGAACCAGGAAGCCACAAGCTGTAAGAAGGTAGAAATGCCAAAGAAGGGAAAAGGTAGAGCGAAAGGAAATGCAGGTGAACAGAAGAAGGGGACTCAAAAAAGAGATGGCAGCACATCTTCATTTAAAACGAATTCACAGAATCACCCAAAAGGCAAGAATACGAGTCACCCTAGCAGATCCAGATCCAGAGGCCATGGACGGCACAGCACAGGCGCAACAGAGTCTGAGCCGCTGAGCAAAGAGGCTCAGACTCAAACAAGCTCAAGTAGGTTGGAAAGCAAGGAGACTCAGACGGAGACTGTCAGTCATGCAACACAGCAGACTCAAACAGAGATCAATGGCAACACAGAGACCACAGAAGTGTCACAACCAACAGACATCAGTCCTGAAGATGTTAGGATGGAGGTGGAAACTGTGCTGCCGAGGAACAAAGGAAATGAAAGTGGTGGAGAAAAGGAGGAAAGTGTAGAGAGTAAGAAAAGGAGAATGAGTGAATCAGGGGAACCTACTAAGGAGACAAAAGAAAGGACTGAACTATCAGATGGTTGCAGAGAACAAGATGGAGATCATCAGAAAGATAAAGATACATATGAAAAACATTTAGAAGGAGATTCACAAAAAGACACTAACCTCATGTCAGGAGCAGAAGAGCCAAAATCGTACGCAGCAGCTGCTGCAGCCGGAAAGACCAAAGAGTCTAAGGAGGAGAAGAAGCAGACCGCAGCGGATAAGGTCGATAGTAAAAAAAGGTTTGCAACATTATAATATAATTTACTTATATCATATATAACATATCAAATGTTTGACCTAAATAGATACAGTATATGACCTCTAATTGTTTAAATATTTATTTAAATAATAATTTTATTTTTTCATAGAAAACCTTCTCCAGTGAGGGCTCCAGACAAACAGCCGGCGTTCACTTTCTACATTTATGCTGTTCTGGACAAAAAATTCAAATTTAACCAACATGACTCTCTTTTGTCCCTTTTTGAGAATGAAAGCTTTATTCTACAAATTACACACTTTTTGTAAGTCTCTCATTAATGCATAATGACAACATACAGTAGTTAGCATATATTATATAGCATATAGTAGCAAATATAAATTGTGCAAGAACATATAACTGATGTAGAAGCTATGTGTGATATTTGTGTTGTAAAGTGTC
This sequence comes from Tiaroga cobitis, assembly GCA_030578255.1. Classification (NCBI taxonomy): domain Eukaryota; kingdom Metazoa; phylum Chordata; class Actinopteri; order Cypriniformes; family Leuciscidae; genus Tiaroga; species Tiaroga cobitis. Next base: position 34,105,168 of record CM060602.1, on the reverse strand, counting down.
TTTTTCTTGTGTATAGGGGCCTACGACAGGGAGGCTATTTGATTGAAGCAACATATTCAATTTGGGAAAGCATTGCAAGGGGTGTTCCAATATATTACAAGTATGCAGTGCAGAGAAAACATGGCCACATTGAGGAATTAGCATCAAGATGTGTTTACACCCCCACTGACAATACAGTAAAAGGTACTGTTAAAAGTTACGTTTTTTGTTAATTCATTGTACATTGTATGTAATGTCATTCCTGATCTGTGATTGTATTTCCTCTCAAGAACTGCACCTTTATGAAGGTTTTATAAGTTCAAGCTCAAGATTTTTTATCGAAAGGATGACGAACTGGTGGTTTCAGAATGAGCAAAAAGAAATTTGTAAACGCTGGGAGACCTCTGCTCATGCACTGCTGGACAGAGTGTTTCAGAAATGGGGGACATTTATCAATGAAGACAACAAGACACTTATTGAACACCTAAACAGATGCCGAGAAGGTTTTCAGTCGGTCATGAGACGTTTGACATTTCCAGCGAATCTCTTACCCTCTCAAATAAACGTATGTGTTAGTTTTCTGTAGCTTTATTCCATTTCCAAGACTATCCTTAAAGAGTTGATGGACTATAGATATGCCCTCTTTGTTTTAGGTCGCTGGATTGATTTCTGAAAGACTGAGTTCCATTTTAAAAGGAAATTCTGGAGGGAAAACTTCAGAGAGCTCCATATCTTTGGAAGTTGCCCTCTCAGTGTTCCAGGTGTGCTGTGGCTGCTGTGTGGATCTCAGCACAAAAGACTGGGCCAAACTCTGCTGTGTTGTCTCTGAAAGGACTGCTTCTCTTGGAGAAATGCAAACAACCCTAACAGCCCTACCTTCGATTGACTTGTTGTGAGTAAGATTTATTGGACAAATCTGTGGTTTTACAGAATATGTCGATTTAATCTACATTTACATTTATGCATTTAGCAGACGTCTTTATTTAAAGCGACTTTCAAAATATCCATTTCCCTAAAGCACAATATAAAGCAAAGACTACAGAATACTTATTTATTTCTTGCATTTTGAATGGTTATGTCCTTAAAGACACCACAATTATCATCATAACTCTGGTTTATTTGCAGCACTGTGATTGGACTGATGAACAGATGTTCAAGGAATCTGATCTCTGAAGTGGTGTTACTTGTTCCTGTCCTTCATTTATTGAGAAAGCTCAATGTACAGGACAAAGGGGCAAAGTCAGATCCAGGCTCAGCTATGGACGAACAGAGTTGGGCAGGGCTTGAAAAGATAGAGTATCCATCTTTTAGGGAGAGAATTAGAGGACTCCCTGACAAAAGGAGGTTTGTCCGAATACCTTCAGAGGAGAATTTTTAATTCTCAAAATTTCATAATGACTTGAACATAGATATGTGTAAGATTACATGTTTTGTTCTTAATTTTGTAGGATGGTCCTTCAGATGATCAGAGATCACTTATCAATGACCAAAGATAAGCCTTACTTGTTGAAAGGCTGGCTTTCCATTGTGGCATTGGAGGATGTCCCTGAGTTTGCCCAGATGACTGGAAGTGGTCCTGAACTCCTCATCCAGAGCCTAATGTACAGAATGAAGGAAATTGAACAATACACTGATCCCAACCGCACAGAAAAATATCTGGAGGTATTTGATTATGGGCACATATCTTGCTCTACAGGTTTTGCATTTGGCACAGAGAGAAGACTTTCATACCAACCGGTGTTTGTTTTTTTAAATTGCAGGCAACTGAAAAGATCCTGAACTTCTTGTTGAAGAAGGTTGAGGAGGACAGAGGGAGGTATGGAAGTTACATGTGGGATTCATTGACATTTGATATTGGGCAGGTATTAATGCAAAATTTCTTTAATCAATAGAATCATGGAGCTCAAGTCATCGGATTTAATCCTTCAGCGTTGCATAAGTGTTCACAAGAGTGCTTGCAAGAATGCTCGACTTGTCTCACATTACAAAGTCACAGTGCTCTCTTTCCAGCTCCTGCTCAAAGTGGCTGAAATTCTTCATGATACGTTGTCAAAGGTACTGTATCATTGAGGTCTTCTTGTCAGTCATGGTATTCTGTCTTTTTAAGCAACTCATTTCATTTTTTTAGGGTGGAGAGGAAATGAAACAACAGCACAAACAGCCTTTTCCCGAACTTAATGACTTGCAAAGTTATTTCACTAAGTGGAGAGATGGGCTGCTCCTCAAACCTCTGATGCAGACCTCAGGATTCACTTACCCTAGAGAAATACAGGTAAAGTAAATCAGCACACCTAATCAACTGCATGACGGTCTTAAGCCACAGTTTAATTGTGCTATGCAAATCTGCAGGTCAGATTTCTTGACCTTCTGGCTGGATCTATAAAATAATAATACATTTTATATGTATATTCTTTTTATATTTATATTCTTCTTTGTAGTTGTGGAATGATTTGTATGGGATTGAGTGTTCAATACCAGGCATCTCTGAAAGCTGGATGGGTTTATTAGACCGAGACCTGAGACGGAGAGTGTCCCAGGTAAGATATAAACCTTCTTTTAGAAGCATATACATTGGAATTGTATATCATGTATGTAGCCATCCTCCTTTTTTTTCCAGACCTCTGACACTGACAAGATTGCTGTGTACTTTCTGGAGACGTCAGCAAAGGCTATTGAGAATAGTCATGCAAACCTTCAGTCTTGTTTCAGAGAGTTGTGTGAGGCTGCTATTAAGAACCAGTGTCAGGTAATGTCACCTTTTGAAGCTGAAAGAATTATGTTGTTTTAGTATTGTTTTATGCATCACTCACTCTCTTTTTTTCTTTACAGATTATTAGGTAGATTGGTGTATTTGTAATTTATTGTACATCTTGTTCTGGTACCTTTTTGTAAAAAAAATGTTTGTCTTTTTGGCCTTTTCTTGCAGGCAAAGAAGGAAGGAGGCCTTTTACGCTCTCTCTTTTCCAATTATATTTCATGGTCTGTCGTGTCCTCCATTATTATGGAGTCAGCAGCTCGCTTTGAGGAGAATCATGAAGGTCGTCTACTGGACCCACAATCAGCAATCAACTTCCTTTTGTCTCAAGGTGCAGTGACTGTCTCACAAGCTTCATGGGTTTAACATGGTGTAACAACAATGTGACTATTCAGAGATAGAACACTTGGGCGCAATTTAAGAATCCTTGTATGTAAATATAGTAGGGGCAGCAGTTGTTCATTAACATTGTGGCTTGTTTCATTTTCACAGGCAATTGGAATCAGTGGAAGTTAGACGATGATGCCAGTCATTTAATAGCAGATAGTCAGTCATTCTTGAGTTGTCTGATTCAGACACTTTGCCAGGGAAGTTTACCCCTGGGCCACCTTATGACTATCTTTAAATATAAGAGTCAATTTCAGAGACTTTTCAGCCAGTGTAAGTCTTAACGGCCGTTCATTCCAAGGACAATAGCTATAAGAATAACTATAAAATGAATTATTACAATTCCATGATAATAGGGAAGTCCACACCACAACTATAACGACAAACCATTGACAGCCATTTAAAATCGACCTGACTTTTAAATAGCTTGAGCATTTGAAGCTGCAAATGATGCTAATATAGATATCATAATAATTATCTTTATAGTTACAGTTCTTGGTGTGAACAGTCCTTTATTCACTTAATTTCTTAATTACTTAATTATTACTTTTAGAGGCTTCTATAGGCACCAACTCATTTTGTTTATTTTTGTTTATTTGGGCTTTAGATAATAGCAACAAGAAAGAAGAGAATATCTCAATCGATGTGTCCGAGGTACTCAGTCAAAGAGAAAATGACTTGAAAGCCCTTAAGCAACAGAAGGAGTACATGACCAACTTTATAAATATGCTGGGGAAGATTGATGATGTCATAGATGGTAAGGAAGGTACCTTAGGACAGTGTTTTTTTTACTTTTTGTTTATAAAGATGAAAGACCCATTATACTCTGTCTGATAAATAACAAGTGTGATATTATAAAGACAGCATGCCGTTTCCAAATATAAAATTATTGCCATTTATATTGTTGCATTACCTAGAAACAAAGCAAATTATAAAAATATTTTCTGGAATATATTTACTTTGTATAAAGTAAATATATATATATATGTTTATATATATATTCTCTTCACAAAATTGTTCACAAATTTGTTGTTATTTCTTTCTATTTCTATACAAGTGTGATATTATAAAGACAGCATGCCGTTTCCAAATATAAAATTATTGCCATTTATATTGTTGCATTACCTAGAAACAAAGCAAATTATAAAAATATTTTCTGGAATATATTTACTTTGTGTAAAGTAAATATATATATATATATATATATATATATATATGTTTATATATATATTCTCTTCACAAAATTGTTCACAAATTTGTTGTTATTTCTTTCTATTACAATCAAAAGCTGTCAATAAAGTAAAAAAAAAAAGATTCATCTCATGATTTCTGTGCAGTCCTTCGATAGCAGAATGAGATAATATCAAACCCAGTAAATGTGTTTACTTGTACTAATGGCATTACACATATAAAAAAATACTATTGTGAAATCAAAAAGATTTATCTCACATTTTTTGTGTACCCCAGTTTGAAATCCCCTGCCAAGACTTTTATGAAGCTCTTTGAAGAATTTAATAATAACATTTTGTTTTCCATATCTGCCATATCAGTACCGGAGGCTTCTTCCCTTGAAGACATGGTCAAAAACAACCTTCAGGAGGTAGCACTGCACAAACTGGTTGAAGTGCAAACATATTTCTCCGAAGACGATATCAACAAAAACAACACAAGGCAAGTGTTATTCTACACTTCTAATCTGCAAGTCCAAGAAATGGCACGGGAGATGTATGAAGTGAAAACCAGCAACATTCTTCTATGTTTATGGCGAGAAAAGGCAACAGAATATTTAATGCCTGGTCCTCAGCTTTTGTCACTAGACTTTACAGAAGTCCATGAAAGAATCTGGAGGCCTTGTCTTACTGACTTCCTTAACATTGGCAAACGGATTGCAATTGGAGAAACTTGTTTTAAAGAGGTGGACCAGGCTTTGCGCTGGTGTGGGGATCAGGGTGAAGGAGATCGTCTAAAGAAAGAGTTTACTTTGATGGCCACTATGCTGAAAAGCCATCATTTTCAGGATGAGAACTGGCCAGAGAATCGTCTGAATCAGATTCAGGAATATAGACGCCTTCACCATGCTGCGGAATCTGCTGAGGTCATACTGAAAATTAAAGATAGGTTGGGATTACAGGGAGACTTCAGTCAAATACATTGCCTGACTCAAGTGGTAAAAGACCAATCTTTATTGTGACCACATTAAATTTAGCATGTATGTGTTTTTGTCTAGATTTGTGAACATTTTTTGTTTTATGTATAGAGAGAAGACTCATTCAAACAAAACACTCTGGGTTCGCTGAGTGATGATCTCATCAGCGCCAGCCAAAAGCTAGCAGATGTCGAACGCCAGCACACAGCCTGTCTGAAGGCATTCTTGAAAAGTGATACTCTGATTAAATGGGTCAAAATGCAAATTCCAAGTAAGCTTTTCCAGATTTAACTATTTTATAGTGTGGGAAAATTCTTCATATTCAATGCATTTCTGTCAATTTACTCCTTATTTCATTCAGGTTTAAGGGACCTGAAAGTTTTTATGGAACTGGCCACAATTTCTGCTGGAGAGAATGATGCAGACATTGATAGGCTGGCCAGTTTTGAAACTGTTGTGATGGGCTATGGCCCTTTGATTTACTCACTATCAGAAAATACAGGATATAAAGATTTTATGGACCATGCTAAGCAAGTATGGGACACCCTAGACAAAGATGAGAAACTCCTGCATAAACTGGTTAGTTTCTGTAAACACCTAATTCATAAATATGAATCTTATTATAGATGTTTCTTTTGATAGAAACCTTTATAAGTTTGCTTTGGATAAAATTGTTTGCTTAATGAGTAAATGTACACCTTTTTTATTTTATTTTCTCCTATTATAAGTATTATAAATTGTTCTGTACACCTCTATTCTTCCAATGAATAGGTGCCGCATTATGCTTATTTTTATTGCAATTTAAAACTGGCAAGTCATTATCAAACATGTCCATACATGCTTTTAATGAAGTGTTGATGGTATATCTATATCTATACCTATAAATCTTGTATACAGATAGACTCCGCTCGGTGGTTGGATTGGCTAAAAGGTTTAAGGGAGACTCATGGCTCTGTAGAGCAATCATCTTTGTCCCTGGCCTCAGCTATCAATACTGGAGGAGTGTATCATGTGGGCTGGCCTGAAGATTTCAATGGGAAAGTGAGTAGAAACAAGTTTAAAAATGTTCAATGCCTAAAATACAAATGCTCTGTGGCTTAAAATCAGACTTTTACCTCGTCCACAAAAAGGTTTCTTTAAATCAATGAGAATATTTTACTAAACAGACATTCTGTAGAATAGGTGAGTTTGTGAGCATACGTTTGGTAACAATAAGTTGTGATATGTTTGTAGACAGGTTTGGAGAATGTCTTTCATGTGAAAGTGTTGAAGAACAAACAAGCAAAGACATACAATCTTAATGAACTCTTAGAGCTGCAGAATAAGCTCATGTTGATGTCATCTAAAGGGGAGCATGGAAGGGATCAAGTCAACAAGTTTACTCAGGTTGGATCCATTATCACCATTGTCCACCAACATTTAGCACAAAATATGTCTGAAAACATAAATACCCAATAAAAGACCAGATACAATCACGTTACATCTCTCTATTTGCATCAGTTTTTTTTTAAGGAAATGGAAGTTTTGTAGAGACTTACTTTTGTTTTCATCCTGTAGGTTTTTGAAGGAGTCCAGAGGATGGGCCACATCCTCTTGCAGTTGCGCACATCGGGTAATATGCTCTTCCGAAACTGGGGAGCACAGATAACATGCAACCACCAAGATCAACCCTGCATTCAAGTTAGCTTTTCCCTTTTAAACAAGTGTGTTGAATATCAGGGTGAGGTTACAGAGGAGCTTCAAAAGCTGTGTCGCTCCCTGGAGGACTTCCATAAAGACTGGTGTAGCCACTTGACTAAGATGCGCTCTCAGTACTACTCACTGAATCACTACACTTCAGAGCAAGTGGTGTATCTTTGCGAATGGATCAACAGTGTCACTATCAGAAGGAAACCCGTGCCACAACATATGTGGGATCTTTTGAATCCTATTAAACCAGATTGCACCATACATGAGATCAGAGAGGCATTTGAAAAAGCAACTGAGACTGAATCTATGTTTCAATGTGACACGGCAGAGGAATCAGAACAGAATAGTGAATTTGGCCTGCCTTTACTACACGTTGGAATGGAATGCTTGGAGGACCTGTGGCAGCAATTTAAGGAGAATATGTCCAGATTCCTTACCCACCATGTGGATGTTGAAACACTTGGGCGGTTTCTCTCCAATATCTCTGACATGAATCAAATGCATATCAAACGCAAGATTCCTCCGATTATACAAGAGGGAAGGCCGAACCTTGTCCAATGCTCTGATGCGGAACTGATTAGCACCACTCTGTCTTTTTATGCGGAGAGTCCACAGCATCCTCTTCCAACAACTGATGAGGTATTAATGTGCCAGGAGGAGACAACTAAAGAGGAGGTGGAGATCTTCCTTCGCCGATGCCTATTACAGGGTACTGCAAGCGGTCATAAGAAGATTTACACTCTAGTCAATCCAGGATCACTGACCTATGATGTGAGTGTGGCTCTGGTGGAATTTTTTGAGACACATGAACGGTTTGCTGGGCCTCATTACCGTCTAGTGATGGTGTGTCCTGTAAACCAGGATAGATACATTCCTTCCTTCTTCAGCAACTATAAGGTGCAAACTGGTATGAATATATCTGCAGAAACAATGAAAAATTATATTCGCCATCACTTCCATATACCGTCTAAGCTGGTCACAAACTCAAAAGTCTATCCAGGGGAACTCTCTGTCTGGATGATTGCATCTGAACGTCCAGCTGTTGGTAAGCATTGGATATATTATATAAAACATTTATGAAATAAAACATTTACTCTCTTTACTTTTTTTGAACACGTTCTTGGCATCATCAAATTGTTTGCAATAGTTTGCTTCATCTGTGCTTCTGAAGCTACTTTAATTTCTAGCTGATATTCCCTCCAAATATGTGCTATAAAAAAATGTCATTATATATTCTGTTTCACTCAGAAATACGTCACTGTGGAAATAAAAAGGGTTGTGTTTTATCTTGGCTTTAAATATGGTGATAATATTCTCTTGTAGACAAGACTAGACATGCTGCTGATACTCTACTTTCTTTGGAATTTCTTCCTGTCTTGTTGCAGGAAAGTCTCTCTATGTCAAGCGTCTTTTTGAGCAGTTCAGAAGAGAGGTTCCAACAGCCACCTTTCAAACAATCAGACTCATCGAGCCTTACGTTGACATGCATGGATTTGTCCAAACTCTGTCTGAGAGACTAGGTCCACTGAGAGAGCAGGACCCTTTGCTGTTGCACATTGATGCTGCAGCCGTATGTTTTACAAAAATACCTTAATCATTTTTGCTATCATAGCGTGCACTATATTATATACTAATTGTGGGTGACTAATAACATTTTGTCTCACTACATTTCCTTTTACATTTTGGATTGCTATTAATGGCTTTCTTGACTCTACAGGTGCGTCATGGCTTGGAGGAATTCCTATTCAAATTGCTAATTCTAGGATGTCTTAGTGACAGCAAGGGGACTATATGGAGGAGAAATTCAGCTCACTTAGTGGCAATTGAAGTACTTCAGCAAGGTCAAAAGAGTCAAACCCAAATGGAGGTAGACTGTTTGCTTTGTAAAAAAAAATTCTCAGTTTTATTAACTTTTTGCTAATTGAGTCATAATTAAAACGTTTTGATTGTGGGACTAACCTGGAATTCTGCATTTCTTTGTTTTACAGACAACCCATGGGTTTTTGCATGCACTGCCTACTATCGTCTGCAGGCCCCCTAAAGACGTCAAGGATTTGGAGATCATGAGAAAAAAAGGGGGGTACACATCCTTGGATCCACTGATGGATAATGGAGAGTTTAAAAGTGAAGACATTCAGAGACCCTACCAATACTTAAAGAGGTTCAACAGGAATTTCAACTTGGATCACTTCAAATATCAAGCTCATTCTGTTGAAGGTGATCCAGTTGACTGTCTCCATCATCTTTTGTCAAACTATGGCTTGAAGGACCCATCATGGGCAGAATTAAAGCACTTTACTTGGTTTCTTAACCTGCAGCTTAAAGACTGTGAGAATTCCTTGTTCTGTGATCCAGACTTCCTTGCTGACAATTTAAGTGGCTTTAAGGGCTTCATAGTAAAATTCATGATTCACATGGCTCGAGACTTTGCATCTCCTTCCATTGACATTTCTGACCAGAGCCCCTCCTTTTTCTCTGAGAATGAAGATGAGGAACACATCCTATCTATTCGAAAACGATGGGAAAATGAATCTCACCCTTACATCTTTTTCAATGCAGATCATTCCACCATGTCTTTCTTAGGATTCCACGTGAAGAAAAATGGGACAATTCTTAATGCAGTCGATCCAAAAAGTGGCAAAGTGTTAATGGAAAATGTGATGACACAAGACCTGTTTTCAGATGTTGAGCGACAAAGAATTAACCTTTCTGAGGACTTTGATGATCTGTCCAGAGAAGACAAGATACGAAGAATTTCCTTTGTTGTTGGTGCCAAAAAAGGCTGGGTAAAAGGAGAGTTTGATCCAGATCCAACGTATGAACTCACTACTGACAATGTTCTGAAGATGTTGGCTATTCATATGAGATTCAGATGTGAGATTCCTGTGATCATCATGGGAGAAACTGGCTGTGGGAAAACGCGGCTTGTGCGCTTTCTCTGTGATCTGCAACGTGAAGGCAGAGATGTTGAAAACATGAAATTAGTCAAAGTTCATGGAGGTACTACTTCTGACATCATCTATAGGAAGGTGCGGGAAGCAGAAGAACTTGCTCGGAACAATTGGCAAAATTATAAACTTGATACCGTTTTGTTTTTTGATGAAGCCAACACAACTGAAGCAATCTTTGCCATTAAGGAAGTGCTATGTGACAAAACTGTACAGGGATACCCTCTGAAGAAAAACTCTGGTCTGAAAATAATTGCTGCTTGCAATCCATACAAGAGACACACACCCAAAATGGTTGATCGCTTGGAGCAAGCTGGTTTAGGATACAGAGTGAAAGCTGAGGAAACTGAGGATCGGCTTGGTAAAGTTCCCATGAGACAGCTTGTGTACCGTGTTCACCCATTACCCCCAAGCATGGTGCCTCTGGTATGGGATTTTGGACAGTTAAGTGATTCAGCTGAACTCTCTTACATTCGTCAGATTGTGCAAAAACAAATGAAAGATCATCGATTGCCCCTAGCATGCCAAAGTGTGATCACAAAAGTTTTGGCTGCCTCTCAGAAATACATGCGCAGCCAAGCAGATGAATGCAGCTTTGTAAGCCTTAGGGATGTGGAGAGATCAATGGGTGTCCTGGTTTGGTTTTACAACCACAGAGATGATTTTTTCCCAAGTTTCCGCTCGATTGAAACTAAGCAGATGATCTTGAAATGCTTGGTGCTTGCAGTCGGTGTTTGCTATTACCCATCACTTGAAGACAAAAGTCCATACCTACAGACTATCAGCAAATACTTTCCTGATGAGTTTAACTCTAAAGAGTCACTGGAGCTGGAGATAACTTCATGCCAAGACTTTTTTCTTAGGAACATCCAAACAAGAGAAACGATTGCCAAAAATCTGGCTTTGAAAGAGAATGTCTTCCTTATGGTGGTCTGCATTGAGTTGAGAATTCCACTCTTTCTGGTTGGCAAGCCAGGGAGCTCAAAATCTCTTGCTAAGACTGTAGTAGCAGATGCAATGCAGCGCCAGGCCTCTCACTGTGACTTATTCAAGCAACTCAAGGAGGTTCACATGGTGTCCTTTCAGTGCAGTCCTCACTCAAGCCCTGAAGGAATCATTGGAACCTTCCGGAACTGTGCCCGGTTCCAAATGGATAAGAACTTAGAAGAGTATGTGTCAGTAGTTGTACTGGATGAAATAGGACTTGCAGAGGACTCTCCTCAGATGCCATTAAAGACATTGCATCCTCTTCTAGAGGATGGATGCATAGACAGTGACAACCCACAACCATACATGAAGGTTGGATTTGTTGGAATCTCAAACTGGGCTCTCGATCCAGCAAAAATGAACAGGGGTATTTTTGTGTCCCGTTGGGACCCAAGTGAAAAAGACTTAGTTGAGACAGCTGAAGGAATCTGCTTATCCTCATCAACCGTTCTTCTCAAAATCAAGCACCTTCTGCCAAAGTTGGCAAAAGGCTTCCTAAACATCTGTAAAACTGACAGTGAGCAGTTCTTTGGACTCCGGGATTATTACAGCTTGATAAAAATGCTTTTTGCAACAGTCAGCGATTCAGATCAAGAGCCATGTGACAGTGAGTTGGCAGAGGCTGTGTTGAGAAACTTCAGTGGACAAAGGGATGATTTTGATCCTCTTGATTACTTCTTAGAAATCTTCCAAAACATTCAAGATGTCCAAAGGCCAAGTACATTGACAATGATTGAAAAAAATCTTAACCACCACAGTGACAAAGAATGTCGATACCTTCTTTTGCTCACAACTAACAATGCTGCCTTATACATAATCCAACACCATATTTTCTCCAAGGAGAACTATACATGCCCAGAAATTGTCTTTGGATCAGGATTTCCCAAAGACCAGGAGTATGCCCAGATATGCCGCAACGTGAGTAGAATAAAGGCATGCATGGAGACAGGTCGTACGGTCATCCTTTTGAATCTCCTTAATCTATATGAAAGCCTGTATGATGCTTTGAATCAATACTATGTGTACTTCAGTGGACAGCAGTATGTTGATTTGGGACTTGGTTCACATAGAGTAAAGTGTCGAGTTCACAGAGACTTCAGACTAGTTGTGGTGGAAGACCAGGAAAAAGTCTACAGAAAGTTTCCTGTTCCTCTTAAAAACAGACTGGAGAAACACAAAGTTGATAGGAGTACAGATTTGACTCCTTGGCAGCACAGAGTTTTGGGAAAACTCAAACAGTGGGTGCAAGATTTCTCAAAAGTTCAGCAGTCTGAATCTACTGAAGCAAATTTCAGCTTATCAGATGCCTTTGTTGGATTCCATGGTGATGCTTGTGCCAGTGCACTCCTGCAGGCTTTAGAGAAAATACAAAAATTGGGCCATGATAAAGCTACTCAAAATGATGAACTCCACTGCATTCCCATTTACAAGAATGAAATCAATGAACCAAGTGAAGAGGGATCTAACATTTATGTGGCCATGGACATATGCATGAAAAGAGAGGAAACTGTGGCTCATCACATTGATGAAGATATAACAGAGTCTCAAGAGGAAATGAAAACATTTCTTGATAAGGCACAAGGAGATGCCTCAATGGGAGTTGACAATAAGGTACAGGATGCAGAGGTTCATGAAGAAATTGTGACTCTTGGAGATGATTTTGGTCTTGTGAAAATGGATGAAGATCCTGTTGATGTTGAAGCAAGAGACAGCATGGAGTCAATCAAAACCATGGAGTCAAACAAAACCATGGATGAGGAAGAGGAGGCCTATGAAACTGCCAAAAGTTTTCTCTTGAATTGTTCCACACCAGACTCCGTACTTAGGTTGAAGTATTCCGAATTTGGAAATCAGGAGAAAAACAAACTTCAGAGAATGTATTTCCATCAGCAAAGCCATCAGTCTCTCAGAGACCTATTAGAAAACCATCTGAACAAAACCAATCAGGACAAGAGCAAATTCTTAGAGGTAATGTTTTACAGATGACAGACAATAGATTCACTTTCACTACAATTTTTAATGCTTTTAAGACTTGTCAATGCATATGTTTCCTGTTAGGTAACCACATTCTCTAATCTTCTCACTGGAGCTGATGTGAGAAATCTTGCTCCCGCCTTGCGTTTGTCCACCGAGCGGCTTCTTCTGCTCTCTTTACACCAATTTGACACAGAAGTTTCTTTTTGCAGCAAGATTCGGTTAATTTGATACTATTTTTTAATTATATATTTATTTTATTCAGTACCTTTCACTTTAGGAACAAATGGTCAACAATTTCTTGTACGTTATCTCTTTTTCCACAGGTCATTCCTGATGGATTCTGGGCTGTCTCTACACATTCTCTTGGTTCAGATGGACATGGAAGAGTCATTGTGCAAAAATGAACTTATTGCTTCAGCGAAGTGAGTCTTTTGATGTTGGTGGCTAAAAGACTTTTAGGAAAAATTGATTACTTTACTCACATTTTACAATATACTTGCATCAGATTTCAGTATAGTAACAGCCGGTACAGGAGTCAGTTATCTTTTATCACATTTCATCTTTCATTCCTCTTACCTCAGGTACTGTACTATGAATGAAATCTTGTCCTTAAAGTCAGATGAATGCAATGTCTATACTGTGTTCATAACAAAGCTCTCCCGAATTGGGGAGCAATGTACAACAAGTGGCAACAAGTACATTGGCTTTCAAGGAGGTAAGTGGAACTATTTTGGTAGGTGAAACATGTGTTTAGATATTATTGTCAAATAACAAGTATTTTTATCTTTTTTACTAAAGGAGTTTGGCTGTCTGCTCATATTGATGACCTCAGAGATTCTGATGACATGAGCTTAAATCTTACGGCTTTTTGTGGAATACCTATAAGTAAACTCATATCTCAGACAATCCGGTCAGGTATGTAAGGACCAAATGCTGCCTGGAAATTGTACATCCACTAATTGCTAAAATTGCAGCAATGAGTAAAATATTTTTCAGGTTTATTATTGGTGCTGGCTAAGGCAACAATATTTTTTTAAACAATCCCCTTGTAAGCCCGTCTAAATCGGTCCAATGGTGGTTTCCGATCTTGTCTTTACTTGTCGTTACTGTCTTTCCGCGTGGCAAAGTAATTTGATTACAATTAAGATGTTATCTGACTCCATTGGTTAATGGTCATTTATATAATATAGTTTAGCAGCACATTTGATTATTCTTTTCAACTCTTTACTTACATTTTACCCATTCATATTAGGAAGCTATGTCGCTTTGAGATCCTCACACCGTCTGTTTAACGCGGGTCTCGCGATCACAAGCTCGTCAGTTTGGTCACTAAACAGAGGTAATTGGCTATATACCTGACATGGTCGCATTCACGCTTACACAATCAAAGATACTTTGGTATAGCCCCCATGGAATTGCGTACACTTGAATTTAACGTAACGTTTACTTCAGGCAGAGGTATGGCCACTACTCGACCAACATTACTTCTCTTATAATAGCTTTGGATTGGCCATGCTGTGGTTTCCCACGTACACTTATCTAAAGTAACATTAAATTAAAACAGAGGTGAGACATACCCAAATTTAGGTTGGTCAAGCAGCATTTTTTTGTTCTAAACAGAAATTCACTTCTTGTCTTTGCAAACCAAGTACACTTGAATTAGTGCCAAATATTAGTCGTCATTAATTTGACGCAGACTTGCGGTAACATACGAATCCGTTTAATCTACTTGGGAAAACAGTTTCAGAGCAAGTCAGAATAAAATCAAATGTAACAATTTATTATGTCAGGTAAATGTATCATGCCAATTTCATAATCAGTTCAAAGATAATCAGTACAATAACATCAAATGCTCAGGGATAAAGAGTAAAAGATGTAGGCTAAACCAGGTAGGGATGAGTAAAGGGAATGATATGTAAATTGGGAGGTGATCAACTCAAGTGTGATCGTGTCTCGAATGGGGATGGTAATATAGCAAGAGAGTTCAAATGTTAATTTCCTTTGCTTTCTTAGAGATTAGCCCTCTCTTCCAGTTCTTCCAGTTTCTCCAGTCTTACACCCTGACACTTAATATTGAACTCAACAAACTTGAATTATCCCTCAAATTGTGTAACATATTGAGAAGTGTAAGTGGTTGGTCTTACAGTCTCTATCTGGTAGATGATAAAAATCCTATAGACTTGCACTGAAGAAGAGACCCAAGCCATATCTAGGGTCTTTAAACAACCAGAACACCCTAGCAACTTAGTAGCAACACACTGGAAACCACACACGACAGTATCATTGTGGCAAGCTTTGCCCAAGCAAGCACCATTAATACTTTATTTAAAAAAAATCTGAAAACTTTTTACAAGATGCAAGAAAAACAGTATTCTTTTACAGATGTCAAGCAATCAGAAGAAATGGATACAAGTGGACCAGAAAGTGAGAGGGTAAAATGCTTTAAGCTTGCAACAGATAAGTTTAAACATATACGTCAGATGTGCCATATGGGAAGAGATTGCATACCTTCTGACTAAAACAGAATTAATTTGTTGTCAGGGAGATTCAGTACAACTACACAGTTTGTCCCTAATAAGAGCCTGCACCCAGAAAGCTGCTTCACTGCTGAGAGATATAGGCAAAAAACCCTCCAGGAGTATGGAGCGCATGAACATAATGCTTGGCCTTCTGGGAGGAGACGCTGGGCGGATAGGAGGTCAGTTTGCCCCCCCCCTCCCCTTTTTTATATATATATATGTATATATATATATATATATGTATATATATATATATATATATATATATATATATATATATATATATATATATATATATATATACAAGTCCTGAAACTAGAAACTGTCAGAAAATTATTAGCTTAAGTTACAAATATTTGTTTATATATATTTACAGTACGGTTCCAGGAAGTGTTGCTAAGAAGGCTGGTGTTTGCACTGATGCGGAAGGAGGAGCTGGTTCATAATCCAGAAGACTGGGTTTATAAAGTGGCAAAGAACCATAAAGCTCTGCAGGAAGGTGGAACACTTCGGTACTGCAGTACTATAATACAACTAGCATTAACAATCTATCTATCATCTATATATCCCCGATTGTCAAAAACAGCAGATGCTCAGGGCCAATTATATCATGTCAATCAAAAGGGGGTAGATAAAAATCTCAGACAGTTAAAACTTGTGCGAAGAAAATAATGGTAACGACTTTGAACTGTTAAAAAATTACTGTAGAATAATGATTTGGAAGCTTTGCATATCTAGCATTTCACAAAGTAAAAAAGCCTCAAAAATAATCTCAAGATTCATCCCTACTAAAGGCTATTGTGACTCTGCGTGTCTGTTATACAAGCATTTAAAACATAAGATAATTAAAGTTTATTCCACTGAATGATAAGTCATAGATTAGAGATAACTAACAATTAGCTAGCAAAACATTTCTGTGTTTGTGTTCAGGCACACTTTGTGGCGCTGTCTACAGGGTGTTTTGACCCCAGTGTTGGCCCAAGTGTTAGAAGTGTTGGACAGAGACAGCAATTTGTACCTACTGTATGGAGAAGGGCTCAGTGAGGGTCTGTCTCAGTTCTGGCTGGATATCTTTGAAGATCAACAGCTCCTTGACCTAACTCTCTTACAAAATGCAAGGTATCTTTAATGCATGAAACCTGCTTATGATTAAATGCGGCATTCAATTGGTTTTAAATATCTGACTTTAACTGATGAGGTGGATTTTTACGTATTTTAGCACTCCAGAACCGGAGATTAATGTGCAGTGTCAGCTGTTTGTTGGAGATGTGGAACGACGCTGTGCTGCTCCTTTTAGCTGGCTGATAAAAGCATACTGCCAGAGTTTGTGGGAGGAATCAGAGTTTGTGCGAGGTGAGTTCTCTTGCTTTGTGTTTAGCTAAAGTTGGCCTGTTAGCGGACCAGATACCACATACACTTGTACTTAAAACACCTTTGTCTTTGGAATGCAAAGTCATGCAAAACTTTATACTTAATGCTTTTTCCTTTTCTCTCAGGCACTGAGAAAGGCAGCAAAGCAAGGATTCTACAGTTTGTTAGTGCTGTATCAGACAGTGGACTGGGCAGCTATATTCAGAAACTCTCAGAGGGAGAGAAAGTAGATTTGGGTCAGCGCTACTTGACTGATCATGTTCTTCTGTCCTTCAAAGTCCGCTCTGAGGAAGAGTTTTGGGTGAGATACAAATGTTTTGTCTGTATGGCAACAAATTTGTTTTCACACCACTCTCGTTTTAATGTGGGCGTCTTTTGGTGTGTGTATGTATCTCTTTTTTTGCAGGTCTTTCGTACTGCAGTGCTGGGTTGTGTGTTTGCTTTGCAAAAGGAGATGTTAGTAACTCCTGAGCTCTCTCCATCATGGATATTTCCAGCATCCCAAATCTACGCCCCACGCACGGACACATTATTACATACCCTTCAGCTCAACCCTCAGCTGGTTCACATCATCCAACGAGAAAGATCAAAAAGAGAAAGCCCTGAAATGGTGAGGAGTAGGAGTGTAACATGAATTTTCATGTTGATTTAGGATTGTTTATGCTAGTCTGTTCATCAGCAAAACTTAGTTAGTTGGTCAACACATGCTGGTGACTTAGATTTCCATGCCTATTTAAACTACTGCTATGTAGCAATATAACCTTCAGTGTGCAGTCAAACTACTAAATTTAAACTAATTAGACTGTTTCATTACAGTGTGAAGACATTCTAGCTGTTGGTATCTGTGTTGAAGAAACAAAGCTCCTACCCGTAACATCACTACTTGAATGCCGGACCTTCTTGCAAGGAGTTGAGAAACTTCAGCCATGTTTAGAGAGAG
Organism: Tiaroga cobitis; assembly: GCA_030578255.1. NCBI lineage: Eukaryota > Metazoa > Chordata > Actinopteri > Cypriniformes > Leuciscidae > Tiaroga > Tiaroga cobitis. The sequence goes on along the minus strand of CM060602.1, from coordinate 34,087,470 downwards.
TGCTTAGTCCAGACTACAGCGCCCTCTGCAGCCCTGGCTGTCTCAAACACCTAGACACTATAAAGTGAGTTATAAAGAATGTTCCAGAATTAGAAAAAAGGGTAATTTGAAAACTTGAAAATTTTATATTAACAAAGATTTTTATATACAGTATAGCTTGACATATATATGTCATGATTTCTTATTCAAATCATATCGTACAATTTTTTTTTTTTTTTTTTTTCTTAGGTCAGTGTGGCAGGGGTTGCTGCTAGTGGCTGCTTTCATTGAAAAGGTGGTCATCAAAATGAAAGTTGGAGATGAGCGGATAAAAGCACTGACTCTGAAACACTGCAGTCAGTTCCATGGGGTGAGTCTAGGCTTATTGACTGCTCTGTTTATTACTTTTGCACTAAACATTGAAGCCATTTTTGGTGTAGTAAAATTTGAGTGCTTATAGCAAATTTTCTCAGGATAGATGCTAAATCAAAATCAAATGCTAAATGACAAATTTGAGTTTAGAACCCTAAAAGTCCTTAGCATATATGATGCTGATATTTCCTTTCTCACAGCTAATGGAAGGGTCTCCTGATTTGAGGACCACAGACAATCTTAAGAAAATCATCCGCATACTCAATGATTACCATGATGAGTCCATCATCAGAGAACTGCGGTACACTTTGATATGTTGGATTTTATTTATTTTAAATCTGCATTTTACTTGACCAAGCATTACTGAATAATTTATAACCTTTGTTTATTTCTCTGTACTCTTTCTTCACAGATATGGTTTGAAGTGCTCTGTGTGTCTGTTAGATCTGTCAGAGCCCACTTCTCTTCCTTGTGAGCATGTGTTTTGTCTGTCCTGTTTGAGGAGATCCACGGAGAGAGAAGAAGCGAAGTACTGTCCCAAGTGCAGGGCACCTCTATCGAACAATTACCAGCCCATTGTCTCTACAACCATAGAGTGAGTTTAATTCCTGGCTCTTGATAACCTCTGATATATATACAGTGGCGGTTCTACTTTGAATTACACCCAGGGCGAGACCCCCTTCGAGCGCCCCCCCCCCCCCCAAAAAAAAACAAACAAAACAAAAACAACAACAACCGAACAATAAAATCACATACCGTTCATTTGAAAAACACAGTTAATAGAATCCAGTTATTTTGCTAGATTAATCTAACTTTCAGGGGAGGAACCATTAGCGCATTGGTTGAATTATATGCATGGCACACTTTTAGTTATGACTTGTTAAACTATTTTCTTTGTCATGAAATGGAGTTTTTAAAAGTGAAAGGGTCAGAGAGATACTTATTTAGTAACACAATACTTAGGCTATCTCTTAAATAATTTCGAACAGCTCTCATTAACCCAAACTGTTATAGACCTAAAATAGCTTTTGTAGCCCTATGTCACTCTTAAAATGTCAGAGAAAAGGACAGAATCAGAGATTATTTAGAAAATAGAAAATTGTACTTTGCATATAGGCTACTGTAAAAACACATAATTAAAGTTGATTTTAGTTGATCATTATGAAAATTATTTTCGTTTCATAGTGGTCAAAATGATCACATACACAGAATCTTGTTCAAAAGCCTAATACACAATGAAATCAATTCACCAAGTTAATAACATTAAATATTTCTTTTAAAGGAGTGTCTTTTATGTTACCTACTAAACTTAAAAAAACGTTAACACAAAAAAGGTTTTATAAAAAGATAAACCTCATATTTCAGCATTTAAATCATCTCTATAAAAAGAATGAGTCAATAAAGATACATTCCTGACATATATAATGCACAGTGCCTTATATTTTATTACTAATAGTAAAATTCGGACCAATTTTCCCATGGCTGTTGTTGCTATACAACCATGCACTCTCCATAACAACAAATACGTTTTAGTAGCTAATGTATTTCCACCACAAAAAAACGCTTGCTGTAGCTCTGCTAAAAGATTTATTTACGGAGAAGAGAAAAAACACCCACGTGTTTGGGTGCACGTGCACTCCCATACTGAAAAGTTTATGAACGCGCTTCCCATGAGCGCATAATGAGCGCGCTTCCCGTGCGCCTATTTGAAATAACGACCTCGAGCGCGCAAAAGACGCGATACGTGAACTAATCATGAGACCCCATTGACATCGCTTCAGTGCACGGCACCTTCTCAGCAAGCAGGGGCGCCATTGCCAATAATTGAATCTAAATGATAAAAAATAGAAAACTTTCGCGGCACAGAGGATTTTTTAACTGCTTGTGCCGCCCCCCATGTGACATGAAGAAATGCCGCCCCGGGCGACTGCCCGGTTCGCCCGTGCCTAAAACCGCCACTGTATATATAGTCTGTAAAGTCTGAGTTTTGTCTGTTACAGCTTAGCCCTGAAGCAGCATAGAGAGATAGGAAAATGCTGTAACACATTTTTCCTGGAGGTGGTTTCTCGCTTCTGTCTGACTGATGATCAAGACCCCACAGAGGACATGGTGGAACTGCTTTTCTCTCTCCTCATCTTGGCTCAAGGTGGGTGAATTTCCTTGTGGAATGTTCCATCTCAAAATTAAATTTCTGTACAATGAATGAGGACTGGAGCTTTCAAGCTTCAAAAAGGATATAAATTTAGCATTCAAATATCATAAAAGGGGTCCATGAGATGTTCTGTATTCTAAGTCTTCTGAAATCATACAACAGCTTTGTGTGAAAAACAGGCCGAAATTTAAAACATAATAATTTTCCCCTCCAATATGCCAATAACGTCAGAACTGCTATGAACGGATGTTTGAGTTTTGTGAAACAAGTCAACCAAATCATTACAAAGAGGGATTAAGAGGGAATTTGTTCTATAATATTAATTATAATATGTTATCTTTTCAATGTTTATGTTTACATGTCTAACATTACAGGAGATGTTTATAAGACCAGAGAGCTCACCCCATTTTTGGAATGTGTTGACCAGAGCCCTGTGGTGCGCTCTGTGCTGCCTAAACTCCTTCTGCAATACAGGTGTTGCAATACTGACAACTCATACATACACTTTAGCCACCAGGCATATGTGACCTTTTGTGTATGTCTTTAAAAAAATTGAAATTTATCACTTGTGAGACAAATAAAGGCACATCAAATCAAATATGCAGTATATAGTGAGTTGTTCTGTTCAAAGTTGTCTTGAGAGTTTTGGCCATTCTAATTAAGAGCAGTATTAAATAAGATAATCTCTTCAGTTTCAAACAGGTGAAGAAGCATATTCAAAGGTACTTAGAAGACCTGGAGGACAAGCTTCTAGACCAAGAGGACATAACTGAACTCTATCGACTCTTTGTTAACTGTTTCCAGGTGTGTCATAATCACACCCTTTTGTCTTGTAGTTGCTCAATAATGGCGCTTGCTTAGCCTTTACTATTTTGTACCATGGACATGAATGATTCATCAAGTGTGATCATACTTAAGATTTTTGTTTGGTGGATAACCAAATGGAGGAAAAATCCTGTGGACTCTTTTGTTTTGGGCCAGGAAGCGACCACCTATCTGTGCATTAGCAACCATCCAGAGTACCTTAGCAAATGCCTAACAATGCACTAAAATGTTTTTTTTTTTTGTTTTTTTTAATGAAGTATAATCTATGTTTAATGTATGTTTATTCAGGATTCCCTGTTTTGTTCTGGATTAAATGGAGATCATAGACATCTGAAGGACAACTCAAGCTTCCTTAGCCGACTGGCTCGTAAACAGACACCTTCCAGACAGGATGACCCAGCTGAGTTTCTGCTGTCTATGGCTCGCCTCAGAATGTGTCTGGACTCTGCTGCCCGTATCCTGTCTAGAGCTGTCAGCCAAAGAACTGGTAAGAGAGTCTTCTGGTCTGACTGATTCATGGCAGTTATATTGCAATGCTCAAATTAAAAACAGTAGATAACATTTGCAAAACTGTGTGCAATCCTTCCATATGTTTGGTGTCTTTCAGATAATTTTGATGAAGTTGAGTCAAAGCTTTTGGAGCAGGTGAAGGCTGTGTGTGAATACTGTGACAACGACTGGTACAGAGTTTACCTGCTTCGAGCACTCAACAGGCAGGCTGGCATGGACTGTTTGCAAGCACTGATCAACAGCACTGATTATGAATGGATATTTCCTGTGGAGATTCTACGCCTTCACGTATGGCCATTCAAAATTATGTTGCTTTTAGGGTGTTTACAGTATTAAATAGTTGTATAATAAAATGAAGTTTGGAAAAATTGTAGCTGCTCTATTATCATTGTTATTTTCTCTTTTACAGAGATTGATTCCTGCAGAGGTGGATCGTTTTTTGTGTTTTGGTCAGTCATACCACATTCTTAGAGATGGAGTGGGAGAAGCACTGCAGGAAGGCACAACAAATGGACTCAAAGATGCTCTACGGGTCAGTGTCTACATATGTTTTAAATAATACACACACACAAACATTATTGTGTGAGCAAACCAATTACAAAATAAGACTTTATCTTTTTTATATTTGAGAGTGCCAAGTTTTTTGTTGATGCACTGTATAATGTTACACTACTGTTCAAAAGTTTGGAGTAAGATTTTAAATTTTTCTAATGCTGGATGTACTATATTTGATCAGAAATGCATTAACATTGTGAAATATTATTGGCATTTAAAAGGTTTTCTATTTGGTTCCGGTTGGGCAGTGAAGCACGATGGCAGGTTAAGCTGTGAGCTCCCTTAAGTCAGTTTAAAAACTCCGCTAAACTCGATATATATTTGTTGAGAATCTTCGTGTGCTGAGAGATGAGCGGAGGCAACAAATCTAAAGCTAAAAGAAACCTCGAAAAGCAAGGTAAAGACCCCAAACGAACAGAGACAGACAGCATGCAAGAAAAAGGAGAAAATGGCGACCGAGAAACTTCAGACGCTCTGCGCGTGGGCTTAAATGCTATTAGTAAGCAGATACAGGAATTTCGCAGCGAGCTGAAAGCGGAGCTTGGGTCATTTAAAGATGAACTCAAAACCCAGATGAAACGCGAGCTAGATGAGTTTAAAGAGGACATAAATAAAAAAATCGTGGCAACAACAGAAGAAATAAAGGAACAAAATGCAAAAGCTGAGGCCACCTTGTCTCGGGTTGAAGAAATGGAGTGCTGGAGCACCGAGACTGATGGTCTACTACACGACTTCATACAAGAACACAAAAAGATGATGGAAAAATTTACGGACCTCGAGTCGCGGTCCAGAAGAAATAACCTGCGGATTTTCGGAGTGCCAGAAGAGGCCGAGAAAGGGTCTGTTACTCAGTTCGTCGAAGAAATTATCCGGAGTAAACTTGACATTGAAAACGACTGTCAAATTCAGCGGGCGCACAGGGCTCTGGCGCCGAAACCTAAAACAGATCAACCACCGAGGGCCATCGTGGTGAATTTCCTACAGTATAATACGAAGGAGAAAGTCCTGAGAAGAGCATGGGAAAAGAAAATAATCACACTTGGAGAGCGGAGGATTTTCTTCGACCATGATTACCCCTCGGCTGTGGTGCAGCAACGCAAGTCGTATGTTAAAGCCAAGAAAATTTTGAAAGAAGAGGGGATTCGATTTCAGACTTCATTTACAAAGATGAGAGTTCATTGGGATAATGGAGTAAAAACATACAACGAAGCGGAAGAAGTGGAGAAAGACTTGCGTGATAGAGGATATAAAGTGACGGATTCCGAAGATGCAGCCGGGCCAATAACGTTACTGGAACAACTCGAGGCACGGAAAAGTTTAGCATGGCAACGGGTCGGCAGAGAACGGAGAGTGGAGACAAGCAGAAGAGCACGGAAACGGCTGGAGGATTTTCGGCGAACAAACACGGTGAATCAGTAAGAAACCCTCTATATGACGACGTGAACAAGGGACTAATACATAAGGGGTTAATGGGAAATAATGTTGCGCGATGACCGTAATTTAGAACAATTCAATAATACAGTGAGAGGCGTTTGTGAACATGCATTGACTTAGGGGAGACATGGACAAGGAAGAAAATATATCTAGTATGGGTGCAAAATCATCTTACAGACTGCATCTCATATCTAGAAGGGGGCCCTCAGTTCAGCCGAGGCTTTCCCTCTCTATGGAGACAGTGACTCAAAACCCTAAGTTCTGGGTAAACATACCCATCTGGAGGTCAGTTGATATCTTTTCAGTTAATCTAATATGTTTTGGTTTATGTAAAAGTTGTTTAGTAGTTTGTATTTGTTCAAATGTTTGCCAGTGGGGTTATCATTATACAGTGATTGTTATAGAGATAGTTGAATGCAGGAGAGAGACATTGAGATAATGTCTTTGAATGTTAATGGACTAGGGAACCCAGTCAAAAGAGCTAAAGTTATAGCCAAATTGAAAAAGGAAAAGAAACATATTTATTTTCTCCAAGAAACACATTTATCGAATGAGGAACATGAAAAACTGAAAAAAATGGGTTTTAAAAATATATTTTATAGTTCATGTCCAAACCATCGTAAGAGAGGGGTCATTATCTTAATTCCAAAAGGTGTTAACTTTGACTGTCACAAAGAAGTAAAGGATAAAGAAGGGAGATATGTTATTGTTAAAGGAACAATTAATAATACCATGGTAACTTTGATAAATGTTTATGCCCCACCGGAAAGCAATAAACAATATTTCAAAGTACTTTTTGATATTCTGGCGGAGGAGATGGAGGGGGTTGGTATATGTGGAGGGGACCTAAACATAGTGCTTAACCATGACCTGGATACTACAAGCCATAAAAGAAACAAAAAGCATGTAACAAAATTCATGAATCACATATGTACAGAATTGGGCCTAATTGATGTCTGGAGGGAATTACACCCATTAGAGAAGGATTATAGTCACTACTCTTCCACGCATTCTGTGTATTCTAGAATAGATTACTTTCTATTACAAGAAGAAAGCAGACACCGGATACAGAATTGTAGTATTGGGGTAGCTGACGTATCAGACCATAATGCTATTTATATGAAGATCTCTCTGGGAGAGGAAAGAAGGAACACGTTGTGGAGATTAAATCTAGGAATATTAAATAATAAATCAGTAGTTGAGCAAATCCGAATAGAAATAAAAAGATATTTGGAGGAAAATAACAATGGAGAGGTGGACCCCTCTATACTATGGGATGCATTAAAAGCAGTGATTCGAGGAAAATTAATAGCTATTACAAGCACTCTTAAAAAAGAAAGGATAGCTCATTATGAGAAACTTACTTTAGAATTAAAACAATTGGAGTTAAAACATAAGCATAAATCAAATAAAGAGGTGTTGGCTCAAATGGGAGAATTGAAAAAGGAAGTTAACAGCTTGTTGCAGTCAGAAGTGGAGAAAAAGGCTAGATTCGTGAAACAAACTTACTATGAATCAGGACCGAGAGCACTTAAATTATTGGCAAGACGAATGCGGAAGCAACAAACTGATAATTTAATCTCCAAAATACGGGACCCCAAAACGAATCAAATTAAATGCGAACCGAAAGATATTAGAACTATATTTAAGAAGTACTATGAAGAATTATACAAACAGACCTCTGGTATGAATGGAACCAAAACACAAGAATTCCTTAATACATTAGATATGCCCTCTATTGGTGAAGTACAAAATAAAAGTCTAACCGCAGAAATAACCAAGGAGGAACTACTACAGGTTATGGGCAAATTTAAATCAGGCAAATCACCAGGGAGCGATGGTTTCCCTTCAGAGTGGTATAGAACTTACAACAAAGAATTGATGCCATTACTAAGGGACACGTTCAATTGGGTCATAAAGGAAGGGAAAACCCCTCCATCGTGGAAAGAGGCTATCATTTCTGTTATACCCAAGGAGAAAAAAGACAGGGAATATTGTCAAAACTATAGACCCATATCACTTCTTAATACAGATTATAAAATATTTAGCTCTATCTTGGCATCCAGAATACAATTGTTCTTACCAGACTTGATAGATGAAGACCAAACAGGTTTTGTTAAAGGTCGACAAACATACGACAATATACGAAGAACTCTCCATATAATAGATAAGGCTCATCGAAATAAATTACCTATAGGCCTAATCAGTCTTGATGCCGAAAAGGCCTTCGACAGGGTCAACTGGGAATTTCTTTACTTGGCATTAGAAAAGTTGGGTTTTAATGACAAATCTATCCAGTGTATCAAGTCATTATATCAGAACCCAACAGCTAGAGTAAGAGTAAATGGGTCTCTATCAGATAGATTCCTCCTGGAAAGAGGAACTAGACAGGGTTGCTGTCTTAGTCCCTCTCTATTTGCCATTTATATAGAGCCACTGGCTCAATTAATCAGACAGCACTTGTTGATTCCAGGGGTCGAAATTAAAGGGTTAGTTCACCCAAAAATGAAAATTAAGTCATTAATTACTCACCCCCATGCTGTACCAACCCCGTAAGACCTTCATTCATCTTCGGAACACAAATGAAGATATTTTTGATTAAATCTGAGAGCTGGATCACTGCTACATAGGCTGCCTAAGGGACTGACACTTGACGGTCCAGAAAGTCATTAAAGAAAATGTTTAAATATTCCATGTGCCTACAGTGGCTCAATAGAGATTGCTAATGTGACGTCACCAGTGACGTATTACCAGTGGTGAACGCAAAGCATTTTGGGAATCCGCGGCACAAAGAGAAGGCAAGGCGCCAGACTTGATTGCATGGAGCAGTGTACAAGATGCCGTCTGCAGCTGCTGCGTTGTAAACTGTAATAGCCGTTCTCACGGTAGAAGTGGAATAAAGCTTAAGGATGGAAACTCCTTTTATCGGTTTCCAGCCTGGAAAAAGAATAGTACAAGTCATGTTGTAGAGGTGACAAAAAGGCGACGAATGGCATGGATAGCAGCAGTAAGGAGGTCCAAGATTACCTTCGATAACACTCCACCACACATGATGGTGTGTTCAAAGCATTTTCACAAGAAATTAAAACCAATGCGACACGAGTAATGTCCAAAAGATGGAACCCACAGACTGTTTTGAAATGGGCTTGGATAAATATGTTTTAAAACAGTGTGTGTGTGTGTGTGTGTGTGTTTGGTTGACCGTTGTTACAGTTTGACAAGAGTTTACAGTGTGACAAAAGCACAATGTTGTGTTTTATTGCGAGTGTACACACATAAGTAAACACTTTGCAGTTCTGTTTGAATTATGTCCTGTATGAACAAAATGACGAAGTATGCTTTTATGTTTCCACTGTTCGACGCCCGCGACCCCTCTCTCTCTCTCTCTCTCTCTCTCTCTCTCAAACACACACACACACACAGTTCGATCGCCCCCACGCCCGCACCTCTCTCTCTAGCGGGAACACACGCACACTCCTAAATTGCAATCTTTACATGAATTCTGACTGCATGCTGCATGCAGATAGACGAGAGCGTGCGATGCGTGTGGTGCATAAAACATTAGGACATTAGGATACATTTGAACGGACGACAGTTTTCTGCCCCACTTTTACAATCTCCAGGTCCTGGACCCATCCATCTGTAAAAAAGACTTGAGGCCTGCTGCAGCGACTTGAAGTTACTGAAAACTTCGTGTGTGTATGCACTAACATTTAATATCATGTAGTTATATATATATGGGTGCTGGAAGTTGGGCAGCAGGTTGACGTCTCCTGACCAGTCACTATGCTCATACGGATCCAGTCCTTTGATTTCCTTTATTTTCTCCTCGTATCTCGTCTTTGCATTATCATTTAGCTTTAGGCGGTATGGTCCGACAATATTATCTTTAGCCCGCTGCATTTTGTAGGATTATAATGTTTTTCACACTACTGTTTTTTTTTTTTTTCATGCCAGAAAGCAAGCCTGCTATGTGCCAGCCCATGTAAACTGGCCAAACATACCCATAATTCTTTGGGTTCTGATGATGTTGCCGCCCACTTGGTCAAATGTCTTAGCGATCTCTATTATAAGTTTATCAAGCGACGAGACTACTTTTTGTGCGGAAAAACAAACAAAAATAACGACTTTATTCGACTATTCCTTTTCTTCCTTGTGGGCCAGAGACGAGAGTTCAAGAGATTTCCACGACGCATGCGCGAGAACTGAGATGAGGACGTTCTTCTTCGACTCCTTCTTGTTACCGGCTGCTCACCGCTTAGAAGTATTACCGCCACCTACCGTATAAGATGACGTGTTGGAAGCGCAAAACTTTCTGTTTACAAGCAGAAGACGCGCGCTGTACATACGCGTTTCAATTCGTAAATATGTCTACTGATTTCGACTTTTTAACCATTGTATATAATATAGCGAGACCTACAGCACATTAAGTGTCGAATTGAAAAGCGTATGTACCAAGGTTATTTTCGTAAACGAAAACTGAAACTAAGACTAAAACTATTGGTCAAAAATCATTTTCGTAAACTGAAATAAAATTAAAAATTCATAATAAATGAAAAACTAAAACTAAACGAAACTAACAACAGTTACTGAAAAACTAACTGAAATAAAATAATAATTAGCAAAATAAATAATCGTTTTCGTGATTAATAAACTCTTTACTTCAGCGAAAAATCTGAACTGTGGCTGTTTAGGGAAATGCCTGATTTGACGCTTCATACGCGTGAAGTTGCTGAGGCGATTAACCGCTGTCCTGCGACGCGCTCAATGAAGGACCGTAGAACACATCGCTAGTCCTCAGCGGCTGTTCATAAAGGATTCATCTTTTGCGGTGGAATGGGAAATAACACGAGGTAATAAGACGCAAGTTGGACTTCTTTTAACTTGACCGCAGCATTTTTAGAAAGCCGTTTCATTTTCGAGACGCGTGTGCAACACTAAAACAAGTTCGTCAAGCACAAAAAAACGTAATGTTCTAGGCTAATGCATGTTTGAGATGTCATGTTTTCATGAAGGTTGAAAGGTGCTGTTATTATCTGTACAAAACATTTACTGCTAATAATATTATTATCCTTGTGGAGACATTTCCCTGCAATGTAGGCTATAAAAAACCAGGACACGTCACACAACACACACACACACACACACACACACACACACACACACTCCCTCACTCTGGTCAAGAAATAAAATTTTCTTGTATACTTTTAAGTTCCATTTGGTGCTTTGTTCAATCTCAAACCATTATTTTATTTTTATTATTAAGATGTCTGCACAAGAGTTAACTGTAATCTGTGCAAACATTAAACTTAAATTAAACTTCTTGCTTTGGTCTACACTGGAAGTGCACCGCTTGCTCTGCTAAACTATAATTACTAAAACTAAAACTGAAACTAAATAAAATAAAAACTAAATAGAAATGTGTTTGCAAAATAAAAACTAAACTAAAATGAACAAAACCAGTAATGAAACTAACTAAAACTAAACTGACATTTTAAGCAAAATTGAAAACTATATTAAAACTAAACTAATTTAAAAAAGCAAAACTATAATAACCTTGGTATGTACAGCGCGCGTCTTCCTCTGCTTGTAAACAGAAAGTTTTGCGCTTCCAATACGTCATCTTATACGGTAGGTGGCGGTAATACTTCTAAGCGGTTAGCAGCCGGTAACAAGAAGCAGTCGAAGAAGAACGTCCTCATCTCAGTTCTCGCGCATGCGTCGTGGAAATCTCTTGAACTCTCGTCTCTGGCCCACAAGGAAGAAAAGGAATAGTCGAATAAAGTCGTTATTTTTGTTTGTTTTTCCGGACAAAAAGTAGTCTCGTCGCTTGATAAACTTATAATTGAGCCACTGTAGGCACATGGAATATTTAAACATTTTCTTTAATAACTTTCTGGACCGTCAAGTGTCAGTCCCTTAGGCAGCCTATGTAGCAGTGATCATCTCTCAGATTTAATCAAAAATATCTTCATTTGTGTTCCGAAGATGAACGAAGGTCTTACGGGGTTGGTACAGCATGGGGGGGAGTAATTAATGACTTAATTTTCATTTGGGTGAACTAACCCTTTAACGGCATGGAACATAAAATTTGTCTTTTTGCAGACGATGTTATGATCTATTTAACTGAACCCAAAAAACATTTCATAAACCTTATGCAAGTATTAGAGCAATTTAATGAATATGCTGGATACAAATTAAATGTAACAAAAACCCAAATTCTTATGCTTAATTGTAAACCAAACACGCAACTCAAACAAAACTATGACATTAATTGGGACGCAAAATGTATAAAATACTTAGGTATAAATATGACTAAAGACATAACAAAATTGTATAGGGCCAACTACGATCTAATTACTAATAATATAAAGAGTGACATTGAGAGGTGGTCCACATATCCCATGAGCTTCAGTGATAGGATAAAAGGAATAAAAATGAATGTCTTACCACGCCTGCTGTATTTGTTTCAATCCCTCCCAGTGGAAATCCCACCAAAGCAATTCTTTGAATGGGACAAAATAATATCCAGGTATATATGGGGGGGGGGGGGGTAAAAGACCCAGAGTGCGCTATTCAACACTCCAATTACCTAGAGAGAAAGGCGGCATGGCTCTTCCAAGTCTTAAAAATTATTACTGTGCAGCGCAGTTGCGTCCCATCTTATATTGGTGTACCTCTAGTTACATAGCCAAGTGGAAAGACATAGAAACACATATACAAGATCTTCAAGTTCAGTCAATTATAGGTGAGAGTAAAATCCATGGTTATATTAAAGACAAGCTGGACCCAATAACAACATTCTCATTGAAGGTATGGCATTCTATTGTTAAACAATTCAAATTGGAGAAAGAAATTGGAATACTTAGGTGGATTACTCAGGATGAGGAATTTAAGTCAGGAAGGGATGACCCAATTTTTCAACAGTGGTGGGATAGGGGAATAACAGCATTGTGCTGTGTAATTACAGAGGGTGAAATTAGAAGTTTCCAGGACATAAAGGAGAACTTTGGAATAAGAAATCAGGATTTATTTAGATACTTCCAGTTAAGGGACTACTACAACAAAAAAAGGAAAGTTAAAGTAAATGATATCCATCCCCTTACTAAAATGATGATGGACGCCTATGAGCATGAGCATACACTACCCAGAATAATTTCTTATTTGTATGAAGTGTTGATGTGTAGCGGCCCGTCTTCTACATTATATATAAAATTGAAATGGGATAAAGAACTAAAGATTGAAATAACAGAAACGGATTGGTATGACTTGTGGTCAATACACCAAACTACTACCAGTTCACAAATATGGAGGGAGTTTTGCTGGAAGTGCCTTATCCGCTTCTTTATAACACCTAAGATCAGAAACAAACAAGTCTCCGGACAACAAGCCTGCTGGAGGCAGTGTGGACAGTTAGAAGCGGATCACACACACATTTTTTGGAGCTGTGAGAAAATCCAGTCCTTTTGGGACGATGTGCAGGTAGTTATGTCGGAAGTGTTTGGATTTAAAATACCTAGAACTTCTATGTTTCTACTAATGGGAAATATTAAAGGCATAGTCCCTAAAAGTGATCAATACTTATGTAAAATCCTTCTTGCGGCTTGCAAAAAAACTATAACTAGGAACTGGCTTAAAGATACTACTTTGAAGTGTAAACAATGGTTTGGAATTATTGAAGAAATCATGGTTATGGAAGAACTTACATATATTTTAAAGATGAAAAAAGGGGCTTTTAAAAGGGACTGGGAAAAGTGGCTGATATATAAAGAATGTAAAGACATCTTTAGCTAAGTAAACAGTAATGGCAGAATGGTTAACCTCACCAGTTTGGCTTTGTTGTTCAGTGTTTCCTTTTCTTTCTTTCTTTCTTTCTTTCTTTTTCTTATTTATTCTTATTTATTTATTTATTTATTTTTTATTTATTTTTATTTTTTATAGGGGGGTTAGTGCATACATATAATTTTAGGTATGCAGGTATACAATGATTATATTTGAGAATATGCGTGGATATTGTGACAAAGCTGTATAAGTATAAAGCTGTCTAAGCCATGTAGCATACAACTGCGATGTATTTATGCATAATTCCTTCTCCTCCCTTCTGTTTATATTGTTTTTGCTTTATTTGTTCATCCTGTAAATCAAAAAATAAAAATAAAAGTGTTAAAAAAAAAAAGGTTTTCTATTTTAATATATTTTAAAATGTTATTTATTTTTATAAAGGCAAAGCTGAATTTTCAGCATCATTACTCCAGTCTTCAATGTCACATGATTCTTCATAAATAATTATAATATGCTGATTTGATACTCAGCTAACATTTCTTATTATTGTCAATGTTGAAACCTGTTGTTTCTGCTTAATATTTTTATGTAAATTGTGATGCATTTTTTAGGATTCTTTGATGAATAGAGAGTTTTTTTTTTAAACAGCATTTATTTGAAATAGAATGTCAGTAAAGATTGTCTTTACTGTCACATTTTAATTATAGACAATTTAATGCATTCTTGCTGAAAATGTTTTTTAAGATATAAAATCTCGATCCCAAACTTCTGAACGGTGGTGTATAATGTACTTTGGGCTTGAGTGTAAACAGTTTATATATATATATATATTTTTTTTTTTTTTTCAGGCAATGGGTGGTTCTGGCCCACTGAAAAAGATCCTGCTGACTCTAGCTGTGTTCAGACAGGTCACCTGTCGCTTCATGTCAACTGAAAGAGCTATGTATCCGCAAGCACAGGTGAGTGTTAGTTAGGTTTTTATGATTTTATTAACCCAGATATCAATTGGAGTTGATAACAGAGTTTCACATATTTATCATTCTGATGTTTTTAATTTATCCAACCTGTCATAGTAACATGTTTGAGCATGAATGCATGAATTACTTTGAGATAAAAAAAAATGAAAAACTAAATTTTCCTCTCTGTGAACAGGAGATCGGGCTCTTGGAGAACGTTATTAGAGAAAACATCTCAGGACATGCCAGAGAGCTCTGCACTTCTCTCTTATCCAATCAGATTGGAGGTCCAGGATCTAACCTAAGACTCAGTGCAGGTGTACCTGCTCAGCGTCGTCCTGTACTGGAGCTCCTAGTGCATGCGAGCGCAGTGTTTTACAGTGGAACCAGACTGCTCAATCCCCTCCACAACATCGCCTCTCAACCACAGCACATGACAGTAAGGACTACTACTTAATGAATAATACATATTTTGTTTTTTAATTAATCAGGATGATCATTAAAATAGCCATGCTTCTCTACTAATCCTCAGGAAGCCTTTCTACCCACAATGCCTGACGACCATACCAGTGAGGCCCAGCAGTGGCTCAAAGAGGGAAAAATGTACTGTGAGTGTGACTTGTCCATGAAGACAATATAATAAATAATGAAATGAAAATAATAATACTTCTTTAAATGCCACTTAACTAAAATAATTTGTTTTTCATTCTTACCTTATAGATTGTTCTAATGGCCATGCATGCATTGTGGGAGGGGTGAGAAGTATATTTGAGTTCATTTTCATTTGAATGATTTGATACTCTGGGAATTGGTCTGGGAAATGATTATGATTGTTTAATTATCTCCACTTGTTTAGTGTGGTAAACCAATGGAATTGTCAAATTGTCCCAGTTGTGGAGTGCCTATAGGAGGCCACAATCATAACCCAGTGAAAGGTTTTACTCCAGTCAATAGAATCACAGACCAGACAAAACCTGGACATATACTGGGGCGGGCTGACAACCGGTCTGAAGCCCCAAACAGGAATCTCACTCTAGCACAGTCTTGTGTCCTTCATCTATTTCTTCACCTGGCCATGTTACAAGGGGCCATTCATCACCAACAGGTAAAAAGGTTGAAAGGAACTCTAATGCCAATATGTGTAAATGAGTAAATGTTGACTGATTAGATGTGGTCTGGTTTTGCATGCTAACTCCCTTGGTTTTTGTAAACCTTATCTTAATAATGCCAACTATTTAAAGTCAGTTAGTGGGCCACTAGCATTAGAGAATCAAAGCACTTTTGGTTTCTAAAGGCATTGGCTCTTCACAGGGCATCAGAAATATGATCAAACCAACTGTTTATGATGTCGAAGAATTCCTTTGGCAACATCTTGAGAAGGACATGGAGGTTCTTGGGAAGACTTTGAATCTTAACATGGACGACACTGCCATTATAATTCATCTGATCTTCAGCAGGTCTCTGCAGACCACCTCAGGTATCCATATTAATCTTGACTGAAATTAAACCTTCTTTAAGTTTTGACAGTGTTGCGTTCATTTTACTTACAGTAATAACAAAGAATGATATTTTAGTATTATTTATTTACTACTATAGTATTTCTGGTAACACTTTACAACAAGGTCTCATTTGTTAACATTAGTTAATGTATTGACTAACATGAACTAACAATGAGCAATGCATTTGTTACATCTTGGTTAATGGTAGTTAATAAAAATACAGTTAATTGTTAAGTGCATTAATAAATGTTAATTTGATTAACAACATTTGATTTTAATGAAGTAATAGTAAAATTAACATTAACTAAGATTAATGCTGTAGAAGTATTGTTCATTTTTAGTTCATGTAAACTAAAGTAGTTAATAACTAATGAAACCTTATTGTGAATTGTTACCGTATTTATTAATATTTTTAATTAGCTTTTATTTTTTTTTATTGTAATTTTTTTTATTGTATTTTGAATTTTTAGTTTTATTTTGTTATGTGCTTTTCATAATTTTTTTTTTATATTTATGTATAGCTTTCATTTTTATTATAGGTTTAGTATTTTTGTTATTTCAAATTAAGCTTATTTATTTCAGTTAGTTGCCACAGCAACATTTCTCATTTAAATTTACATTTTATTTTAGCTTTACTTCTATTACTGAAAACTATTTTTAATAGTTTTAGTTGTAATTGGCAGCAAAAACACTGGAAAAAAAACTGTGCAGTCAGAGAACCTATGTTTGATATTTTTCTCCCTTCTACATCAGGTGCTGGTGTGGATCTGTCTTCACGGAAGTCCAGAGAGCAGTGGGAGAGTACAGTGTGTAAAACAGTCATCAGTCCTGTTTTACAGGTCAGTCTTGATACTGATAATATCAAGGGGATACATTAAACCATAAATCTTTGAAAAACCCAGATTAACTCCTAAACAATCGAGGAAGTATATTTAGTCATATGACCGCATGTACTTGCTTCTCTCAACCTTTGTCTCTGTTTTCAGGATATGAACAGAATGTTGGGCCGTGCACAGGAGCTAATTGTAGCTGATAACAAACTTTCTAACAGCCCCCTGATGAAGATACTGAGGGGAAACCCTCAAAAAATCCTTAATCTCCCCACTAACTGCCCCACCCACCACTCTTCCTTCTGGAGTCCTTCACCTGTCCTAACGGTGGAAAGCTTATCGCAGGAAATAGACCAGAGTCAAGCAGCCCTGCTTACGCTTTTTGTCAATAAGGTTCGTTAACTGAAGACATATAATTATCCAGGTCCTTGCGTCACATTACGGAAGTTGCAAACATGGTTTAAAGTAAGTCTTTAATCATGTTCCCAAACATATATGCACATGTGTGTTTGTGTTTTTCAGGTGCACTGCATGCGACAATTGATCCATTTGCCGGCTCTTGCTGCCCTGTTGTCTGATCTAATGAAAGTGCTTCCTTCAGGACCTGAGACCCAAACACAAACCCACACCATCGCTTCACTTCTGCACAGTATTCCTGCTGGTCTGTCATGCTTATACTCATTGGTGGAGAGAGCTAGTTGATTGAAGCTTTTGTATGTTACATTACTGTACTCTAATTTGTGTTACTGAATATAGGCCACCAGAAGAAATTATTGTCGGAAAGAGTAGAGATTTTCATGAAGGTGTGGAACCAACTCAGAATGGAAATATCCAATAACAGTAAGCTGTTAGAGGTTATAAATTTAAAACACATAAATGCTTAAACATTAAAATGCTACAAGTGAATTTAGACATCATTATAACAGCCCAACATTATAATGTATAGAATGAAAAATGGATAACAGACCGATATTTTGTGTATCCCTACGTAGAAAACACAATAATTTGGCTAACCTGCTGAATTGTTTTATTATTTCAGCTTCAGTGGGTTTGGATCATGCACTTTGTGAAAAAGACCTAACTAAGGAAAGCTCCGGGCAGTTTCTGTCCCTGAGTCGTCGCGGACCAGGCTCATGTCTCCATGCAATCATAGATCTTCTGTCTGAGACCCACAACAGTCTTGTGCGAGAAGCAAGAAAACTCTGTCACCAGGAAGACAGGTGTGTATTTGAGAATGAAAGGATACTACTGTTCAAAAATGTAGGGTTGGTAAGATTTTTTAATGTTTTTGAAAGTCTCTTATGCTCATCAAGGCTGCATTTATTTGAATTAAAATTACTTTAATATGAATATTGTGAAATATTATTCATTTAAAATAACAGTTTTTTACTATTATTTTAATATATTTTTAAAATGTCTTTTGTTCCCGTGCTGTCAAAGCTGAATTTTCAGCTTTTTTATTTCAGCTTTAACATTTTTGAATTTTCAAGGTTTAATGAAATCTTTAACATATTACATAACTTTTTACTGTCACTTTTGATCAGTTTAATGCATCTTATAGTGTATATGTAAGAGTATAAGCACATTCTAATCTGTACTAGTTGTGACCATTTCAATCAGAGTATAAGTTTACATGTTTATAAGTGGAGGGTGCTTATCAAAAGGAAGGCTGCATCCTAGTGAGGCTGTGTCCCTCTTAGTCCAGTCCTTCAGAGGCATGTAAACTAAATGCTAGAATGAAACGTGCAGATGGCTACGCCACACATGTATACCTTCATCTCCGAACTCAGACAAGCTCGGTGCCGACTCATTTTCCATCAGTTTTTTTATGAATTGGAATGTGTGTAAAGGATTGTAGGAGATTTAAGGATGCAAAGGATATACTTGATGCATCCTTCAAAATGAGCTGAATGAAGGACATGAAATGAAGGCAGCTTTCCAAGGATCCTTCAAATTAAGATAGCCTTCAGCAACCCTTGATGATGTGGCACCCGAGATATGCAGCCCTAGGATCATGCCTTCCGTTTGAGAAGCACCCTAAATGTGTTTCAACGTCTTAATGCATGTGATTTAGTTGTATTTTATCTTACAGTGACTATAAAGTTCCATTGGCGGCACTGTCCGAGAGCCAACTTGCCCTGTGTCACCCGGAGAGGGATTTGCTCCCTCTGGTGTTAGCTAACTGCCATTACACACTAAAGAAGGGTCAGCAGACAATGAGCTCCTATGATCATCAGGCTATTGAGAGAGAACTCAGCAGACGATTTTTCGCAAGCAAACCACGCATTCAAACAGTGAGTCCACACATTTTAAACCTTATTATCATACTGGTGTTCAATATATGACCAGATTCATTGGTTACTTAAAAAATCATAATTAAAAATGTATTGCAGGACACTGATAAATATCTGAGAAGACGCCATCAGAATTTTATAGAAGTCCTCAATGAGGTCAGAGCCAAAATACCTCAGGTAATTTTCTTCAGTCTCTTTGCACTTCATTCATTCGATCAAAATCAGTAGGCAAAATGCCTCTGGTTTATGGTGATTTAATGTAGAAATATAATATAATTTATATACCGGTAATTATTTTTTAATACATTTTTATTTAATTGAAAGTCCACTTGAATATTTCTTTAAATGAAAGCATTTTTTCTTCTTAAGGAATCCTTATTTTTCCCATTTGATTGACAGGAACCTCTGAAGGGCTCTCTGCTCAGCTCCATGAGATCAATGTTACGTTCATTCACTGATGTGTGTGATGCAGTGTATGTCGTGGAGATTGGACTGCGTTTCCTAGGTAAAACTGGAGGAGACCCACAGGCCCTGCTGCTGTCCTATCTGAAAGGCTCTTTGAAAATGGACCAACAGATCTCAAGTAACATAGCTGAGGTGAGGCATGTATTTAAAGCAGTAACTTCAAGGAAATTTAACCAAGCAGGTATTTCACCACTACTCTCAGTGCCTATCACCTGTGTGCTTCTGTAATTCGAATCCACGCTTCTTGGTTTCAGGCTTTAAAAGAGAACCGGCTCAGTCAGTGCACAGCCACCTGGCAGCTCCTTACCTGCTGGAAAAGTGAACAGATGATGAGGAAAAGACAGGTAATTTGACTTTCAGCCTAGCTGTGATGTGGAACATACAAGAAGGTTGTTTTGAGACCATTAGAACTACATCATTAAAACACATAGCTATCACATAGTATTTTTTTTACATCTACACTATAAATTACATTTATAGCATTTGTTTTCTGATCTCCCTACACTAAGCCAATAGGAAGCATGCATTAACAAGTTTTGACCATAATAAAATTTCCTCAGTATAGCTCTCAAAAAAATCTATTTAGTATAAACGGAGTGTCTATTTACATGTGCAAATAGTCTGCCTTGTTACACTAACCATTAATCTGAATGAGCCAGACAAATTTTGCATTTTAATAGTGTTTTTGCAAAGTGTCTCACTGACAACATAATCATTGACATGTAGAATAAGGCCGATGGCGTTAGCTTTTAACATGAGCGACCCAGGTTCGTATCAGCTCAGAGTAGCATTTATTTTAAATGAAAATATGGAAATAAAGTGCCTATAACGGGTATTTAGTAGTGGTAATGAAGTGTTTAACTGGTAGGGTTAGAAGTAGGTGTAGGGAAGGTAATGACAAGCACTGTACAAGTAATGTCCCAATAAAGCAGGATCCATTTATTATTTGAATAAATATGATAAAATACTCTGAATATGTTATTATTACATACTGTTTTATAATATACTACAATACACTGAGGTGCAAATAGTTTCTGCCACTATTTGCACTAAGTATAAATAGCATCTAACAAATATGTACACTTAGTGCAAATAGCCGGTGCCTTAGTATAAAATACACTGCTGTGTAAAAGTTTGGACTTGGTATGATTTTTTAAAGAAATTGATAGTTTTATTCAGCAAGGATGCATTAAATTGAGCAAAATGGACAGTAAAGGCATTTATAACATTGAAAAATTTCTTGTTCAAATAAATGCTGTTCTTTCTTACTTTATCAACAAAAATGCATCACCGTCTCTTTAAAAAAAATGTTAAGCTGCACAACCGATAATAATCAAAAATGTTTCTTGAGCAGCAAATCAGTATATTAGATGATTTCTGAAGAACTGTCTGACACTGAAGACTGGAGTAATGATGCTGAAAACTCAGCTTTGTCATCTCAGGAATAAAGTCAATTTTAATATATAAAAAAAAGAAAACAGTTAATAATATTTCAGAATATTACTGTTTTACTGAATACTAGATGCAGCCTTTTTCAGCATAAGAGACTTCTTTCAAAAACAAAGAAAAATCCCCAAATTTTGAATGGTAGTATATGCTAAATTGATTTCTGTTAAAATGAATGTTTTCACAGTGCATTCTTTGTACAGGCATCTAATACCCCCCTTCTGCTTAGCTATTTAGCCTGTCACTAAACTGACCCCATTACTAGTAACCTCTGTTGACCTCCTCTGATTGACCCCAAACAACAGAGAGAGTGGACAAGCGAGGGTTGTAAATTCAAGGGAGAGTGTTGGTCAGAGTGTGCCAAGCTTTAATAAGAGAGCGTGTGCCACAAACAACAGTTCAAAGACTTTTAACCCATAGTCTTCTGAATACCTGGACCATATTGGTTAAATACGACAGTACGGCATTTTTTTTTACCACGCTTCATTCCAGAACATACTAATGTTTTCATCTTTATTGATCCAGTGTATTACGGTTTTTCTAATTGAAATCTTTTACAATTTTACAGGATCCATTCCAGCAGTTGTCCAAAGAATTCAGAGATAATCTGAATTCAGAGGAAAGAAAGCAGGTGAAGGTTTTCCTTGGGTTCACAGATATTGACATTTTCTCTTTGGAATTACATGAGATCCTTCAGCTCATGACCAACTGCACTGTGGAAGACGGCTTCGCTCCGCACTGGGAGTAAGAACTGATCTTATTTTTTTACCTTTTTATTTTTATTTCCCCTGCATTTTAGCTGTCTGGACTGCAGCCTTCTGGGCTCACCATTTGTGAGAGTGGGGTTTATTGAGGCAAACTGGCTACAAAAGGCATACTGCTCACAAAAATGGCCTGACCATTTTCCACATAATGCTAGGCATTTGATTAGCAGACTTTTTAAATGTACATTTCATAAGGGATAACTACAGTCAGCCAATAATTTTCGTGAAAATAAACCTTTACAGAATGATCAGGACCCTAGAAAAAAGCATAGGGGTCTTGTTATGACACTGAAGGGAAAAGTAATTGATTGATTTGAAAATTGTTTTGTTGAAAACCACAAGTTATACTACAAACATTATACAAAAATATACTGCAAAATGCCAGTCAAGTATTTTGAAGATCTGAATAGTAATTAATTTAAAAACTGGATGACACTGGATCATTTTGATATATGGCTTGTGATTGAGAACATCAATCCAATTCTAAATTACTTACACCTTAATGTCATTGTTCAGGGTAATTATTGTCAAAACAAAAAAGTCAGGAAATGTTTTGGCATCCCAAGCAAATGCACTTAAAAAGACCCTATAGCATTTAATACCAAGTCCTACAACAAAAATTGACATAAGGGTCTTTTAAGTTTTACGCAGAATGAGCACTTTCAATCACAACAATGCAGACCTCCTAGACCTAGTCATTCCCTGGAGACCTGTGGGCTTTTAGACCCAAGAGAGGCACACTTTGACCCCTCCAGGCTCCCATCTGTCAGTATGCCCTGTTCTGGTCACCTACTGAGCAGGCAGCTGGTCGCAAAGAATAGGGATGCGTGTGTTGAGAACAATAGAATCCAAAGCTAACTGTTGATCCTAAACCACACCACTGAACACCCTTCCTCCTTTCTGTTTCTGTGTTCCACCCCAGCATCCGCTCCACCATGGAATTGCATTTGGAGCAGAAGAACATCACTTCTTTTCCTGGTCTAGACACTCTTCCAGAGGAAATTACTTGGGCTAAAGCAGCAGACATCTGGAAGCTTGCAGTGGAGTTCAAACACTGAAATGTTCTTCTCAATGAGTCCCACCAAATCAATAATATGTGAAAAGATCTGGACTACTTTAGTTGATTTTGTTGTCAGATGTTGCTGTGTTTTGTCATTTTAGTTGTATAGGACTCATTCCAATGCCCTTAATCTTTCTTGTCTGTTTTATTGTTTATTCAATTGATTAAAAATAATCTGTGTTTACTCTTTTAGGACTTCGAATGTGTCTTCAAATTGTAAGCACTTTATTGTTTAGAGAGTTGTTTAGACTAGGATTCAGAGACCAAGAATTAACTGATCAACACTGTATTGTTGTGAGACATTGTGTCATTTATTTTGCTTCATTCTACTTTTGTTATTAATCACTGGGACAAATAAAGTTGTATTACTGATCTACAGTGCATTTACATTGTGACAAATTTGATTTGAATACAAAAGATTTAAAAACTTGTCCAATTATTTTAGAAAATAAACAGTTTCTAAACTTAACGGGTGCATAGTTTGTTTCTGGTACAATTCTCTGGAAAAATGTAATACAAATTATATTTATAAAATGCAACGTTCAATAAATAAATACATTTTTGCCAGGTTTGATAGTTATAATTATTAGTTTAATTAGTGTGTCACATTTAAAACTCCCTTACTAGAAGTCATAGTAAATTATTTATCTCAGTAGCTCAAAAATTGACACCACATCTGCCGCCTGTGCAGCACGCCTACCTATCTTGCCTTTTCGTCACGCCTCTTTCCGCCATCAAGTCTTAAATAGACATCAAAATAGCCAATCGGATAATCGGATTGCTCGGAGCTCCACCAATCAAAACTCTAAATGGGCGGAGCTCGTGTGTGTTTTCTGGTTGCCAATGAAAAGATGTTGCGCTGTGGAGTTGGAGACAGATGAGAAATCACTGTCCGACGCTCCAAACGGGAATAACAACGCTCTTATTTGAATAAAGACAGTTGCTTCATCTGATGTGGACGATTTAGAGAAGGTAAGCAGTGGACTGACAGTTTAATCCTACTGTATTCGTCGTGTTTATCGTGTGAAGCTAGCAAGAAGTGGCACAAGAAAGACAGTTTCGCCATAGCTGAGCCAAGTCAATGCAATCCTGTGGTAGTATCCAGAAACTATTCAATAAAACAACTGTTTATATTTTTTGCATGTTTGTCAGAGGCAGTGTATTGTGTTTTGACCTTCATCAGGTTTGAGCTGATACCAAAGGAGGCCTTTGGTTTTAAATGTCCTTGTTTTGTGTGTGTTTAAACTGTAGGCAATTGTAATAGAAAGTTCTAGACTGTCCTATTTATACATAGTTTACAATTTACAGATAATATAAACTATTTAGGTAAACCAAACAGTGTTTGGATATCTTTTGATATATGATGGACGGTGTTGATGCTTTGAATCTGTTACCATAGAGACAGACCTATGGATGATTTTACTTGTCCGGTTCAACAGCATCTTTTACATTATTCGTGTTGACATAAAATACTATTAATTATGGTATTCCACCTTCTTCTGATCTATAGGATCTAATGGTCATGGGAAAACCTGGAAATATAAGAGAAACTGAACATTGAGATTTCAAAGTGATGGAAATATGTATTGTCAATATAGATGTTTCTAGTTATGCTTAGCTCTAAAATAATAAATCAGTGTAAATACATATAATGTTTATAAAATAATTGTATTATAATAGTGATTTGGTAATGACATTGGAAATTCATTCATCAAAAGTTGTGGGAATCCTGACAGTATCCAGCACTACCTGTGGTTAGATCTTGCTTTTTTTAATTACCTCTTTTATGCTCATCATTTTAAGATGCATACAACTCGCAGTCCATCCGCATCCATCCAGACAGGAGCAGCTGGAGACGTACTGGACCTCAGCCTGACCGGCTCTCAGCTCGCAATGGGCCGCAGACCCAGCAGTGCTTCACCTGGAAAACACTTCTCTCGATCCATATCTGTGTCTGTGGCCAGTGACGGCCGGGGGAAGCGAAACACTTTGGTGAGTCTGTTTGGCTACATGACTGTGTAATGATCAACAATATAGTAGTAGGTGTCCCTTGTATAAGGGGAATCAAATAAACAATGATGGCCATAACTGTGTATGCATAGCACTTCAGAGTGATTCAGTCAGACAAGCAGGTTATGCTTTATTTTATCCACAGCAGTTAAATGTTATTATGTGTTTTCATTGTCACTAGTGAGATAACCATTAAATTAAAGCATACAATTGCACTCTTGACGTCACCATCTTCCCTTGGAGACTTGCATTTGTCATAAAGGCAACTTTTCTGTCATGCATGTTTGTCTTCACCATTTGACTCATTTATTAAGATTTGGGCTAATGAAAATAAGGATATTTAATATCACCATTCTTTCTTTGTTTAAAGTACAGCATTAATTCACCCAAAATGTAAAATTCTGTCATTATTTACTCACCATCATATTTTTTGTGGGACACAAAAATGTACTTTTTAATACACCTTCATATAGATTTTTACATACTATAAAAGCGCCATATAGGCAAATTAATACATATGACTCCCGCACTACATTTCACATCGCCTAAAGCCATGTGATAACTTTATGTGTAAGAACAGACTGAAAGTAATATAATATTACTGTGCAGTTTGGACATCAATAATATCATTGGTTGTCTTGTAACCAAATGGCATGATGTAAAAACTGCTCCTTTAAAGTGAGAGATTCTCCATGTTAAACCTGTTCTAGTCTGCAGCAGTCCTAATATTATAACTGTTTTGCACTCCTTGTTGGCAGACTGATGCTGGATTGGGAAGCTCACGGGCAATTAAGAACCTGCGTCGGTCTAACAGCACCACACAGGTGAACCAGCAGGCCAACACAAGCCCCAGGTACAGAACCATCTGTCATTCATTTGCATGCCATTTGACTCTTCTTGTGCTGATGAATCTCAAAAAAAGAAAAAAAAGAATTAAATCCCATTTAATAAAATTAAGCCTGTGTTTACTTTTTAGGATCTTTTAGGGTTGTTTGTGACATGATTATTTTCATTACAATGAAACATTTTCTTTCCAATTCCCATTACCGTGGTGCAAAAAAAAAAAGGATATTTCACAAAACTATACTTATATATTAAGTTGTATTTATACATCATATGTTGTGCTTGCTGTAGTGTATGCTGAGTTGCTTTAAAAAATGCAGTGTTTGCTTTTATAATACTGTTTAAAAAATACAACATTGATTGAATCTAATGGGATTTTTTTATCACCATCAATTAAAATAATTATACTATAAATAATAATATATTATATTATTATTAATGTATCAAGATATTTTTTATAATACTGGGGGGTTTTTTGCCCCAAAAAATTTGTCTTTTTTTTGCATTACGGTAATGAGAATTTGAGGGGAAAATCTGTTTAATTATAATTAAAATGCTGTCTCAATGCAAAAACCTAAAATGGTCTTTATGAAACACATAATTTGTGATTGATTTCTTTTGATTTTGCGATGAAATTTGTAATGTTTTGTGAGATTTACCCATCAACATGTGCCAGCTGTCCTATTCAGACCTTGAGAATGGATAATCCCCAAGGGACATGAGTGAGAGCTTATTCAACATGTATGATTTTTTTAAAGCAATGATGGCATGTTTGTGCACGTACATGTCTAGCGCACATGCCTTCATGCACTCACTTCACCCAACTTGTGGTATGCTTGGTTGATCACCTCCTAGACGTGGAGGATGGGGTTTTATACCCTTAAAGCAGCAACAGCTGGGGGTTTGAGTGAATTTGGTTTTCCCCAGACAACAGCTTTTGTGGCCTGGTGGCTGCAGCACTAGACAAGAAAGAGGAGGCCAGGTTCAGCTTTGTCAAGAGGGGAGCCGGGGTCTCCGGTTTCACTCAAATGAGGAGGCAGTGAAAGGAGAAGTGTGCATGCTGAAATTCTTTTGTCCGGCAGCTGCCAGTCCTGCCCTCCCCTCCCCTCCCACTGCATGCCACAGAGGGGTTTAAATGAAGGAACGACCCAATACCCCTTCCCCCTTCCTTCTGGTGTTTAATAACTGTCATTCCGTGACCCCTCTTTCCTCTGAATCACTTAAAAAGGGGAAATGTGGAGGAATGTAGTTCCCTGAATTGCTTTCCATTGGACCAGCTGACGCTAGGCGCCCCTCCCACCCCCAAAACACTCACATATGCATACTGAAGTTGCTAGCACAGATGCCGGTGGGTCAAACATAGGGGTGAACATCATGTTAAACATTTGATGCAATTTAAATGTTAAGGGGTGCGATTGCCATATGCTTATGGACATCTGCCCCTCTGCTGTAGCATTCCTCTGCTGGGAGCCCAGTGGAGCTGTTGTCACCTCTGAAAAAGGAACTTTTTTTGATATGCTCGTCTGATATGTTTAGCTTAAATAGTCTGGTTGCTTTTACTGGAGATGAACCCTCCCACAAGTTTTAAACAATGTAGACTATGTTCAAAAGTTTGGGGTCAGTATGAATTAAATGAATACTTTTATTCAGCAATGACATTAAATTGATCAATAGTGACAGTAAATACATTTATAATGTTAAAATTTTTATATTCATCAAAGGATCCTAAAAAAATTATCAGGGTTTTCACAAAATATTAAGGCTGTTTTCAACATTCATAAAAAGAAGATTTTGTTTTTTTTCAGGAACAGATCAGCATATTAGAATGATTTCGGAAGGATCATGTGACACTGGTGTAATGGCAATAATAAATATACTGTATCTCTTTAATGAATTATATTTTAAAATGCTTTAGTTTCTAAGAACATTTCACAATATTACTGTTTTTACTGTACTTTTGATCAAATAAATTCAGCCTTGGTTAGGGTAAAAAGAGACTTCTTTTAAAAACATGAACGGAAGTGTCAGTATTATTGGTCTAGTGTTGTGTTTATATGTTCCTCATGTGTGTTTGGTGTGTAATACTCTGACCTTTCTTTCTTTCCTTCCTTCCTGTCTCTCTCTCTCTCTCTCTCTCTCTCTCTCTGCGTCTGATTGCAGTGAAGGCCACACAGAAGACTTCCTGGCTCTGTTCAACAGCAGCTCTGATGGACGTAGAAAACTGGCCGGCCTCTCCAAGACGTCCAAAGACCGTACCACTTGGAACATCCTGGTAATGTCCAACTCATCCACTACTTTATGTCTCATGCAATTGTGATTGTCAGATCTTATTAAACACTTTTTAAGGGTAGCTAGCCCTTCTGATTGTTATGCCATGAAAAGTAACTTAACAGAATGTATGAACTCAAAAGGCCTTAAACAGTGTTAGGGCTGACTTCTAATAGTCGAGGATTCGACTATTCGATTCGGAGAGGTCTGATTCGACTATGAACCTCATAGTCGAATGTAAGTGTTATGTAACCAATAGGGGTGTGACGGTTATTATATAACCATGAGACCAACAGTCATAGATGAACACCGTCATTAGAACTCCATAACCGCCAAAACCGTGCTATTAAAATATTTTTTACAATTTTTTTTATCATAGAGAATGTTTAAATACTAATATCAGCTTACGAGGGAAACGGAGGCGGAGTTAGTGGTGCTTTGGAGGCTGAGTGCTGGTGATGATTCGGGAGAGGTCTGCGCACCTTTACCGATCAGAGCGCGCGCTGACACGGAGTAAAGCCTTGCTTATACCAGACGCGTTCACACGAGCGTGAAGGTGCGCATGGCAAAAAATGACGCGTTGGGTGTGCAAGGCCGGCAAGACCCCATTTCGCTTGGCTGTGTGCACGGCTTTTTTTGTAACAGCGCGCGCGACACCGCATCCGAGGATGAACGACTTCAAGCCGAATCTGCTCGAGCATGTACATCTCACCGCACCGGCAACCAGTTTGCACGTCTAAATTGCAAAGTTCATTGCAAAGTTTTTTTGTTAAGGTTTTGTTTACTGTGTGTGATTTATTTAAAACAAAGCTTTTTGTTACTTTTTTTTTTTTTGGTTAAGGATTCATTTAATGGAAAGCACATTCACTTCTAGTTGTCTTGCTGTTCATTTTAAATAAACGTAGAGCGAGTTGTCCTATAACAGACGAACAGTTATTCAACCGAACGTCTAGCTGCTATCTAAAAAAAAAAGAAAAAAAAAAGGTTCGACTATCAGTCGACTACGGCAAAATCTAACGAATCAGATTCGACTATGAAAATCCTTAGTCGAAAACAGCCCTAAGTGGTAAGATTAAAATTCATGTGGTCTGTCTTGCTTTCAGGATGATCAGCAGAGAGTGTTCCCTGTGCCCAGCAGCTCTCACAGTACCTGCAGTATGGATTCTCCTACAGGGCTGAAGAAGAGGGAAGCTGGCATCTCTCTGGCTGCTAACTTCACTGCCAACAACAGGTGGGAGGTCATTTTCTCCGACAGCGTAGGCACTGTCCTCATGGTTAGCTTTCCAACTCTGCTGCTGCCATGACAACAGTGTCACTGACAACTTTATGCCTTTTTTTCTGCTTGTCAATTAAAGCATGAGGATGCCCTGGGGAGAAGATTGCTAGGATTCCTTTCGACTTTATGGCTTTTAAATATACAGAACCAGAATGTTTATATTACACTTGCAGGGCTCCAGACTAACTTTTTTCACTAGGAGCACAGTGGCCCCCAACTGAAAATTTTAGGGGCACAACCAGAAAATTTAGGAGCACACACCGTAAATCAACATACTAACCAAATATTCACATTTCTACTAATTTCCAGTGTATTACTAATAAATACTTTGATAATAGATGCAGAAATTACAATGCATTTGCGGTCTGATTTAACGTTACAACTTCTTGTCTTCTAAAAGCAACCAGCAGTGGCGTTGCTTTTTGATTTATTAACATGTCACCGCATACTCTATGCTTGAGGCTAAGATTGTGTTTAACTAGCGTATTGTGTTTAAACTGTGAAGTGCCTGCCCTGTTGGAAAACTTCGTGTTCCCCGCAGTTATGGGGTAACGACTGCAACATTCACAGTTCATGGAATTCGTCTCCTTACAGTACTACCTTAACCAGCTGAATTCTCGCAGCCAGTCTTCACGAAAATGGTGGGTTTGGCCTTTTTCGCCACAAAAACCTCTCACTCTGAATCATCTTCCGACTGTGACACTGTGCTAGCTGCAACGTTTCAAATAGCTCACGGTTCAGTTTGTATCACGGTTTTAGGTTCACGGTTTCGGTATGATTCGGTATGTGCTATGTTCAGGGAAAAAAAGACTACTGTCAAATAAAAAAAAAAAAAACATGAACAAATAATCTAACCACAAGCAAAAGCACAAATAAATACAATAGAGCAAAGATACTAATAAAATAAACGATGCTTTTCAGGTAGGTCTAACATTAGTTTTCAGGTACAGAAATTGAATAAAATAATCAAATGTAAAATAACATTGCATATTTGACTATATAAATTAAAGATTAATCCTTATTAAAGTTACAAAAGCTATTCAATTCAGAGCTGATTCAGTAGGCCTACACAATACTGTGAGTGTCTTTCTTGACCATATAAGTTCACTTAAGCATAACAGACTATGTCTGCTAGGATACTCATCAAGATGGAGATGTTGACATACTTTTTGTGTGAATTTGTCCATTCAAGTGCAAGACTTGAAAGAGAACTCAATATTTGCGCGCTGTCTGAGATGAGTAGCCTACACATACACACACAGGCGTGCGCGCACAGACACACGCGCACAAATCTTCTAGAAGCGAGTTCTCTTTCGCGTCTTGCTCTTGAATGTTTTTACATTGCCAAAACTTAAATGAGTTTAGTTTAAACACCGATGGTAACGTCTGCAGTTCAGGTCTCGTTTGCGCTCGTGCGCTATCAACTCCCGGGTGATGACGGCGTAAATGACAGGTCATCTTCGAGATTTGGCACTCACATTGAACGGTGTTTACAAAGAGTAATTGTTTTGTTCACGTTTTTTTTGATTATCGCTGTTGTAATGTATTATTTGGGAAGCCAGCAAGTGAATTTAACTGGCACACTAGCCGCGAGTCAATAGTTCGCTTGTTCATTGCTCAGACTAGGGTTGTAGTCAAGACCACCTTTGTCGAGTCCAAGACAAGTCCAAGACCAGGACTAGTCGAGTCCAAGTCAAGACCGAGTCCAAAGAGGTTCGAGTCCAAGACAAGACCGAGTCCAAAAAGGTTAGAGTCCGAGTCAAGACCGAGTCCAGGACAGGGGAAAAAAAAGTCTTATGCATGACATTATCAAGACAGTAATTTGGGGTTATTATTTGTTGATCTAAAAGCAAAAGTGTCACAACACCCAGGATTTTTAAGTAGTAGCTAGTAAGATAGTAACTATAGTAACAGAAAGAGAAGACGCGTGCCGTTGTAGTGAGCACTTGGTCGGTTAATTTTGGCATTTTCTAAGTTAACGTTACCCTAATGGGCTAGTAATAAATGAACACACATACAAAAATGTCTTTCGTTCTGTAGGCGTCCTGGAGAATATTTCTGTTCGTCCTGAACACATTTTCTATTGTCAATTTAAAACTGAAGAAATCATCACCGATGTCAGATAACATTAACGTTACCCAAATTAACCATCTTTAACGCATATGACGCACACACCCACACAGCTAGCTACCACCACCATACATAATCGAACTTATAACTTTGACGTTAGGCTGATGCAAAGTTTACAAATGCTAAATTAACGGGCATGCAGACGCAGAGTGTGACGTGCGAGGATAATCTAGTGTGATTGGTTATTAGGTTGCCAGTGTTTCACTTTTTCTTCAATATTATTAACATAATAGAAATACACCTGGACTCGGTCGTGACCAAAAGCCATATTTGGCAAGACCAGTGGCCAAGACCGAGACAAGTCCGAGTCCGAGACCATAGAAAAACGGTCTCGAGTCCGGACTCGAGTCCAAAACCGGACTCGAGTACTACAGCCCTAGCTCAGACCATAGACTGTAAAAAAAGATGGATGACGCCCCTTCGCTCTTTTCCATTGGAGAGAACTGAAGCGCTTTTCTTAAGTTACCTCTGTCTGCTCCGTTCCTCTCCAATGATGTCTGCTGATTGCTGTACCTCGTTAAAATAAGGTAAATACAACTACTAACCACAAAGTCAACATTATGAAAAAAAGTCCGTTGGTGCTTGAGTGACTACTTAGCACAGAGAACCTGTCAATCACAGCTGTCAATCATGATGTCACAGCACCGTTTTTATAGCATCAAATAACTAACTAAAAACTAACTTTTTTTAAAAACAAACACTTGAAATTACATCCACGTGATAGAAACTACAGTAAATGACAGAAACTATCTCTAGAAAAAAGATATTTGAAGGATACTTTAATTATTTAGTTGGTCTCACGTCCCATTGAATAACTTGGGGAGGCGGGGCTTATGAGCTATACTAGGACCGGTCACTGGGGGGCGATCGAGACGTTTTGGCTTCACTTTTGAGGGCTTGTGCGGCACGCTTGGCTCAGAGCACAGCAGGTTGTCTCGATATCTATGGTCTCCGTCTCCTTCCCACAGACGTTTAAACGCGCGCTCGATTATCTCTAGGACCCTCCCCCTCCACACATTAGCCACTTACAGTGGCCATTCCCTATTCTTCTCACACTCATTGGCCTGCCACACATTCCGGATTCATTGATAAGCCCATTCCACGTTTAACGTGTAAAAAAAAAAAGGGACAAATTTACTGGTCGCACATGTGCGACTGGATGTAAAATTCAGTCGCACACACTCAAATTTTGGTCACAAAATGCGACCATTAGGTCGCAGTCTGGGGCCCTGACTTGACAGAATTTGTTTCTAATTATCTTAAGAATCCTTTTCAAATAACAGTTCATGCTAGAATTCGTGAAATTAGTTTGGTAGACAAATTGCTTCTAAATTGTGAGTTTTGTGATTGTATTTTTCTGCATAAATTGAGACTTAAAATGCAACTTTTAAAGCAAATTAACAGAGCTGCACAATTTGGCCCCAAATTTTGTGCTTGTACATCAATATGACTAATAATAATTATGATTATTAATACTAAATAAAAATATTAACAAAAATAAGAATCATTACTATTTAATTATTAAAAATAAAAATACAATACATTTGAGAATAAATATAATAATATAATAATTAAAATTATAACAATAATATTATTTTTTAGGAGATTTTTTTTTTATGGAAAACTGCAGGCCGTCCTGTTAACATGCAGGCGGCTTATAACTATAAATCATTAGAAAGGAGCTTTTCTGTTCACTACATGAACAAAAACATATAGATTATCATGTTTACTTCAAATTTCTTTAGAGAGAAGTATTATTTTTCATATTTTTGCCCAAAATAGGGTGGTGTAAGCATTATAGAGCGCTATAAACACATGTAATGGATGTTTCATTAATACTGGAAGTTGAAGGGCGCCCTTGTGCAAAAAGTCCAAATATGCCTCACAGAAGTAATAAAACTTTCCAGGAAATTCCTAAAATGGACAAAGGCATCCAGCTATCACTGTAGGTAGCTGAATTAAAAAAATTAGAAACACTTTGACTTCTTAAACATGAAGACAGTAAACATGGTTTATTTGTGTTCAAGTCATATCAGGTATTTTCATAAGAATAAAGTATAATTATAATGCAGTACTAATCGACTTAGCATTAATTACAGTATAGAATACTACAAAGTAATATATTGTCTGCCTCATTCTGTGATAAGAAGCCACTTTAGATCCCAAATGGAAGTTATTTCAAACACTTGACTGACGTTATGAAGTGAGTTTGGAGTAAAAACGTAATGTTTGGCGTATTTTGCTTTTCAAATACACATTATAAGTGACTCGAACTCAGCGTTTGCAGAGATAGAGCAGCATTTACTGAACCGATCGAGCCGCTCTGATTGCAGTGTTACATATATTTAAATAAAAATCACAACCTTTTTGATTTCATAATCGTACTAAGCAAAATCGCGATTTTTGGTTTTATTTCAATGAATCATGCAGCCATAGTTTTAACTGTTTTTAATCAAATAAATGCAGCCTTGGTGAGCGTAAGAGACTTTCAAAAATACTTCTTTCAATATACAGCATATTATATTGATATATATTAATATAATGAATTATTATATTATGCAAAAATTTATTTGAATATGTAGGATGTCTGTGTGTTGACTTTCAGGAGCAATAAAGCAGCTGTGGGTAACTCTGTGACCACCATCCTTCATAACAACCACTCGGAGAAACCCCTCACTCCCAAGAGCTCCAATCAGAAACCCTCCTTCAAGTAGGTTCATTATGACCGTTAAATGATTGCACAGCTCTGTGAACTAATCTTAGACATAAGGCTCTATTTCTGCTAGAGGATGCTGTTTCCAGGCTTACACATTTACAGTTTCCTCCCTCTTTCTGTTTTAACAGTAACATAATCAAAGCCACCGTAAATGATGATTCGACTATGGATGTGAGTGGTTCTCTTACTAAGTCTCAGAAGAATTTCTCTTCTGCGTCATCGAGCTCCAACAACAACGCCCCCCGTAGTCCCCGAAGCCCAGGTCAGCCACGCAGACGAGAGGTGACCGAGGAGGAGGCCGAAAGGTCAGCAGTGTTTTCCAGCCCTCATATGTTTCCACTTGAGTTGTTTTTTTACGTAATCATCTTCGTGCAAATGTTTGATTGGCCTTTAGACATTTCAGGCTTTTCAAAAATGGCCTTTGTTTGTACATGGTTAAACACATTTAAAAAAAAATTTCAGGTATATTCAGCAGGTGAACCATGCTGCTATTATCATCCAGCGTTGGTATCGTCGCCATGCCAACAGAAAGCGAGCCAATGAGAATACAATCAAACACCTCCTTACATCTAAAAAGAAGGTAATGTATTTCACCCAAGATGGTCTATAATACCTTGAATTATATTATATTATATTATATTATATTATATTATATTATATTATATATTATATTTTTTGAGCCATCGGGTGTTTTTGACCTAAACTGTACATGACGTGAGAACAGTTAGCTATTTAGGTTTGTACGTTAGCATGGACTCACTAACTTTAATTGTAACTTAATGAGAGTATGACAACCATAAAATGAATGTTTTTGTCTTCATTGGGATTGGGGTTGAATCCTTAGGGAACCAGGTTACTGCGCTCACATTATTAATATTATAGATAAGCCGGGCTTCAGTCGTATTGCGCTGATAATTGGTCCGTTCGCGCAAATCTTATCACACTTTTGAAACGCGCTGGTGAACGCGCGCACAGTACGATGATTCAATACATGAATACCCATGCCCATCCCCTCAGGATACCTGGAATCAGTGTTACAAGTACCCCGGGCACATCGTTTTACCATTTTTGTAAAATAAACACCATAAAACCGATGAGAGCTTCGTATCTTCCAATGTTTCTCTATGGCGCTGAAACCTAAAGATGTCCGAGTTCCGGTCCCCGTGCAATTGATACTCAACCGCCATTGGCTCATCTGCATTCGAGGGGAGGGGCTTACCGATCAATAGGTCAATTGCTCCCCGGGCATCGCAGCAAAAAATGTGTGTTCACGGTGTGTGTGTGAACTTGTGTGGGTGAAATGTATGGGACACCATACTTGGCTACACATCACTTTCACTTTGATGGTATCTAGCCTATTTCAAAGGTATCACTCCATTCTTGTGGGTAATTTTGTGTATTTTTCCTAGGAGAGGGAGCAGAGAGCAGAGGAGGAAAAAACCACTGAGTCATTGAAGAAGAAAGAAGATGATCGAAAACGCATCAGGGAGGAGAAAGCTCGTCTGGCACGGCATACCGCCATACAGGTAGAGTGTAGTTTGCAATGCTATTGTAGTTTGTTTTGGCTAAGTCAGTGATCATTGTTACGACGTATTATTGCATCATTTGTGCATCTAAACAGGAGCTTCAGCAGAAAAGAGCCCAACGTGCTGCAGAGGTACAACAGATAGCTGAGGAGGAGGTAGAGGCACTAAGACATGCTGGGAAAGTGGGCCGTAAAAAACTCACCAAGAGTTCACCCACTTCTCCCACTGATGTCAAGGCTATGAACACAGGTGTGCAATACTCTTGGTCTCCGATCAAACTCAATTTCCTCTACCTTATTCTGTGTCCTTTTATACTTTGTGGGTGAATTTCATGAAAAAAATATTGAGGTCACACAAGTAATGGCATTTCTTTTTTAGATTCTAATGTAAATGTGGTGCCTGATCTGGATGATGTGATGAATTTGAGGGCCGCGTCCCCTGTTGGTTCTGTGTGCAGAGGATCTCAGTGTTCACAGGTAACCACATACAACAAACTAGCCCTATTTTCACCAGCTGTGAAAATTTTTTATAAGCTTTTGCTCATCACATTGCTTCATGCCCTAAGGAGATCCTCCAGAGGTCTGTGAGCATGGAGGACCAGCGGCAGGGTGCGCCATCGAGCAGGACGCAGTCAAAAACCACTCTGAATGACCTGCTAGACACACTGAAGCTCTTAGAAGAGGAGCCAGAGAGACTGTCAGAGCCCAAGAGCTACAGGAAGGACAAGTATGCATGGATTGACAAGGTGAATTGACACTTTCCTATCTTCAGTTCTGTATACACTATTGTTCAAAAGTTTGGGGGCGGTAAGGTTTATCTTTAATGTTTTTGAAGGAAGTTTCTAATGCTCACTAATGCTGCATTTATTTGATCAAAAATACAGTAAAACTGTATTGTGAAATATTACGTCTTTCTATGTTAATATATATTGAAATATAACTCATTCCTTTGATGGCAAAGCTGAATTTTCAGCATCATTTACTCCAGTCTTCAGTGTCATATGATGCTGATTTGCTGCTAAAAAACATTTATTATTATTCTTAATAATGTAGAAACAGTTGGGCTGCTTAATATTTTTGTAGAAACTGATACATTTTTTAGGATTCTTTGATGAATAGAAAGTTCAAAAGAACAGCATTTATTGAAATAAAAATCTTTTGTAAAATTATTAATGTATTTACTGTCACCTTTGAACAATTTAAAGGATTAGTTCACTTTCAAATGAAAATTAGCCCAGGATTTACTCACCCTCAAGCCATCCTAGGTGTACAGTATATGACATTCTTCCATTCAGACGAATACAATCTGAGTTATATTAAAAAATGTCCTGGCTCTTCCAAGCTTTATAATGGCAGTGGATTGCAACCAACAGATTGAAGCTCAAAAACGTGCATCCGTCCATCCATCGTAAATGAACTCCAAATGGCTCCAGGGGGTTAATAAAGGTCTTCTGAAGCAAAACGATGAGTTTGTGTAAGAAAAATATTAATATTTAAAACTTTATAAAGTAAAATAACTAACTTCCAGCCAAACGAACATACGGATTCCACTTAAGTGTAAAGCGAGTTATGCGAGTAATGCGGCGTACTGCTGATATTTACGCTATGCCATGACGCCCTACGCTACTTCTGACGTCATAAATTTCGAAAGTTGCGCATTACGGGCAAGTAGACGGCGTTTGGCTGGAAGCTAGAATTTTACTTTGTAAGGTGTTAAATATGATTATTTTTCTTACACAAACACACAATCTCATCATTTTGCTTCAGAAGGCCTTTATTAACCCACAGGAGCCGTTTGGAGTTTATTTACGATGGGTGGGTGGGTGGATGGATGGATGGATGCATGTTTTTGAGCTTCAATATGTCTGTTGCAATCCACTACCATTATAAAACTGGGAAGAGCCAGGACATTTTTTAATATAACTCCGATTGTATTCGTCTGAAAGAAAAAAGTCATATACACCTAGGATGGCTTGAGGGTGAGTAAATCATGAGTAAGGCATCCTTGCTAAATAAAATTGTATTTCTTTAAAAAAAAAATCTAATTGACCACAAACTTTTTATGATTGGCTTATCTACACACACATTTTCTTCTTAGGATGGAGACTCCAACTCCCTGACGACTGATAACGTGGAACGGCACAGGCAGCTCAGTCAGACTCCAGTCCTTCCAGATGGGGGCGCTCTGCTTTCAGAAACTAAACTGCTGAGCATTATGAGCTTCCTGGATGAGATGGAGAAGTCAGAGCAGGAGAGACCACGCTCGGTCACCTCTGGATCACATAGAGAGGTAAACATTTGAACTGACCATATGAAGTTATTAAGTTTTATGCTATATCAGCAATGAATTTTACATTTGTGTGTGTGTGTGTGTTTAGGTGGTGTTGTCAGAGGAAGATCTAGCAGTTGTGGAACAAGCCTCGGCCACAGCTGCTGAGGTCACCGGCTCTATGATGAGACTCAAACTGGAGCTGGATGAGAAAAAACACACAGTCAATATGCTACAAACAGCGCTGGTAAAACAAACACACATATATATGCATATATTATCATCTGTATGTTTCAGAATACTCTGCACAACCTCAGATGACTTTTACCTATGTTTACGTGAAATATGCAGCCGCAGATCTGTGAATAGTGCTGCCTGAGACTAATTTGTAAATATGAATGTGTGTCTTTAGGCCCAGCAGAAGGAGCTGACGATCCGGCATGTGAAGGAGACAGAGAAAGAGCTCAATCATACGTTCCAGTTACAGAAACAGCAGTATGAAGCTACGATACAGAGACACCTTTCGTTTATAGACCAGGTATTAATCTTAAACGCAAGACAATATATGTTCAGCAACTTTCATCAATAATCAAATTTGTCCTTACAAACTTCCCTAATTTAATCATTGTATTACAGTAATAAAAATCATCATTGAAAATAGTGGTAATTACAAAAACAAACAAACAAAATCTAGAATCATTTTTTGGGCCAGATTATAGTAGAAGGAGGTTTCTGGAGGAAACATATGCTTAGTTGTCATGAACATAATGTCATAATTAAAAAAACATAGGCTTAAAATAGGGTGGATGTACACAAT
This sequence comes from Tiaroga cobitis, assembly GCA_030578255.1. NCBI lineage: Eukaryota > Metazoa > Chordata > Actinopteri > Cypriniformes > Leuciscidae > Tiaroga > Tiaroga cobitis. Next base: position 34,048,693 of record CM060602.1, on the reverse strand, counting down.
ACATTTTTGCATAAAGAGATGTAGTAAGTTTTATTAATGAAAAATATGTACAAATATTAATGGAATATAAAAAATGGTAAATTATATGCAATTGCAAAATTTATAAATGTTTATACGGGTCTTTAAAAAAAAGAAAGAATACTTTTATTCAACAAGAATGCATTAAATTGATCAGAAATGATAGTAAAGTCACCTAAGTTTGGAGCTATTCATCAAAGAATCCTGAAAAAAATCGACCAGTTTCCAAAAAATATTAAGATGCACAACCGATCCACATTGATAATAATAAGAAATGTTTATTCTTAAACAGCAAATTAGCATGATTGATCATTACAATGATTTCTGAAGGATCATGTGACAGTAATGCTGTAGAAAAAAATTACTTGTCATCACAGGAGAATAAATGACCTTTTAAAATATATTAAAATAGTTTTTAGTTGATTTTAAATTGTAATAATATTTCTGTTTTATTCAATATCACTGTTTTACAGTTATTTTTCAAATAAAATCAATCAACGTGAAATATTGTGACATTCTAGTCTTACTGCTAGATGAGGTTGTGCTTGTATTAATGTGTGTCTCTCTCTCTCTCTCTTTCTCTCAGCTGATTGATGATAAAAAGGCCCTGAGTGAAAAGTGTGAGGAAGTAGTTGGAGAACTCAAGCAGGTGGACCAGAAATACAATAAGAAGATCGCTCAGATGCAGGAGCAACATGAGCTGGTGAGTTGAGTTTTAATGAAGTGGTGCAGTGATCCTATCAGGACCTCCTGCAGAGGAGGCGCCTCAGGGTCTGAGCAGTTTTTGCCTCAGCTTTGGCCACAAGGGGGCGATCGACCTTTAAATGTCCGTTTAAGTGCATTGAAGATCTTGTAGTGCCTCAGTCTCAAACGTGTGCTGATTTCTACATTTCTTATATTAACTGTGGTTTGTGGTTTTCTCCGCGGCTTGCATTAGCTGTGTTTCTGCACACAATCTTGAGTATGTTTGTATTAACTTGTGCACACCATCAAATGCATGTTCGCTTGCTGTGTTGCTTTTGCCACTGCTAACTGTTTCTCTTTCTGCATTTGTTGTGCGTTTCTCTCTTTATCTGTCCTTCCGTCTGCCTATAGGTGTGGCAAATTCTGGGTCCCATGTGTGAGGTAACTCTTGTTTTTCTCTCTAACCCCTCATCACTCCATTGTTCTGTCATTTCCATTCTTTTATTCCTCTCCCAACGCTGACTTGCAGAGACACCTTCATTTTGCTTGGGGCCATTAACCTTGCAATCTTTTTTTAAACTTCAAGGAACCAGCAGTTCTTATAAGGCAGCAATCATACAGTGTTTTGATTTTGTTTAAAAGAAACGCTAAATTAGAGCTGCTTTGCCATTGTCATATTCCTCTGCAATGTGTCTTGTTTTCAGTCTGTAATAAACACATCACTGTGCAGTGCATGTGGGCAGGGGCGGTTTCTTCATTAGGGCGATTGGGCGACTCACCACCAAAGTGTGAAAGTGATTTTTTTCAATCACATTCACAATCTCATTCAACAACAGAGTTACGCTAGCCGTCACTATAGTCCAATCAGCGTCATGTCACGTTCTGTGGAGTACCGCCTCTTTTTGGGCGATTTCACTCTGGCTGAGAATCGCCCCGAGTGTTCCCATAGACTTCCATTCAAAGATGTTTTTTTTCGAACTGGAGGCACTGCAATGCATTGTCTATGGGTTCCGGGAGGGCTCGCACTAACGTGCTTACGTCATCATACGTATCCTTAACTTGTGCAGCGATTGGTGGGAACAAACATACACTATTAAATATCTTTAAGATTAAGTGACAAATAATATTTAAAAACAATTTGAATTTGAATAACAAGAAAAAATGAAACACTACAATAATATCTTTATCAAATGTGATTAAAAAAAATAAAAAAATAAAAAAATGAGAGCGAGAGCTTGAGAAACTGTTGGGATAGGGATCTCGCGACTCACGCGTTGAGGCCAGCTGAACTTGAACAACGTCATGGCAAACGCAGTCATAACGCAATCATTTATCGTGTCATTAAAATAAATACCAGCCAGCCCGTCGTAGTAATCAGCATACATTGAGCAGGAGCAAGTAGCAACAGGAACAACAAAATCTAGGCGGGCCTTGGGAGAAGAAGACAAGCGGAGGCTGTCTAAAGAGGTATAGAGTGCCGAAGTGATGACGTCACTTTGTAGGACAACTCGGAAGCTAGCAGCGCATGGGTTCCCTCGATCGAAAAGCTATGCATTTTCCCCATAGACTTTTGGAAAATCGCAAAAAATAAGATCTGTGTTTAACAAAGAGTTGTGACCCTTACACGTTTTGTCTATCAAGATAATCTTTACAAGTTAATCCAAAATTTATACATTTTGAAACCTATATAAAGTTTTTAAAAAACACAAGCAGACACAATAAAGTTTAAAAAAACACAAGCAGGTTATAACTGCGTGTTCTATGTCATAGATCAAAACGTGAAAATATTTAGAGGCTTTGTTCACCACAGACCTTATTTCAGGCGATTTAGCAAAAACCCATTCAAAAATCCCATAGACTTTAGCGAGGGAACCGGGAGTGCTAAAATGCTAACTCACTTCCGCGTTTTGGCCTACAGAGTGACGTCGTAACTTCGGCACTCTATTGCTGAACATTTTAATACTCGAGTGTTGAAAAATCTCACTTTGTTTTTACAATCAGTTGAGGAAAGGATGGTAGCAGTCTTTTTTACTCCTAGCATTTTACTTTGAAATTTGTACATTTCCATTCGAACACCAACACAATCTTGTATGTCCAAAACTGTTACTTTTCAGGAAACGAAAGAAAACCTTTTTTTCCCCCAAAATAATTTCCAAGCTCTTTTAATGCTTTCCATTGGTAAAATATTTGTAAAACACATTGACAGATGTAAAGGGTGACCAATAGCATTAATTTTTTGAAAAAAATAGGGAGATAATACAATATGGATTCTGCCTGACTCATTGTTGCTGTCGGGATGGAAACCTTGTATCTCTATATTTATATTATAATAAATAAATTATTTTATAACTAAAATAAATGTATTTATTTTGTCAGGTCTGCGACACAATCTTAAAGTAGTGAAGTTGCCTTTACATGCTTAAGCTGTTAATTTATCCATTGCATGGGTGGACCTTATCCTTATCAATCATCCAAACATTTGCCCCCCCTGAGAGATTTTGCAGGAGCCGCCACTGCATGTGGGTGCATATAAATGGTTAAATATTTGCCGAGTAAGATGAGTTTCGATTCAGTATGCTAATTTAGTGTGTGATACCATCAGTGTATTTGGGAGTTCTGATTAGAGCTTAGATCGGGCCCAAAAAATCAAGCCCGACCCGACCCAAGCCCGTGCACGTTGTGTCCGAGCCCGGCCCGGCCCGAGACATTAACTGTAATTATCAGCCCGAGCCCGATTTAAACCCGAACGTTTTGGGCCGTTATAACGACGCCAGATCATGCAGGTGCTGATTGGATGCTAGACCATTGACAGGGGGGAGCTGCGCAATGTTATATATATATATATATATTATAAATACTATTAATAAATGTGCAAAAATTGCCCACTTAATATTTAATATTAAATTATTTCAATTATCACAATGAAAGTTTTAATTTTATTAAATTGAACAAGCACAACATTCAGGATTCAATCAAATATTCTTAAAGATTCATTATTATTTATAATGTTATTTCGACATATGTGTGCGCGTGCAACAAGCAAGATGTGCATTTGAAAATTCGGTGACAAGCGTGCCAAAAATTGATTTAATTTATGATGAGATGGCTTCAGTTCACGTGCTATGGTAACCGCGGCTCGCCGGCGCTTCCATGTCATGATTATAGTTTGCTATATTTGCTTCTTATTATTCCAGGTAATTGGTTAATGAAAAATGTATTAAAATTAAGATACAATTTATACAAAACGAAATTCACTTTAAAGAAAGGCTTTCTACAAAACAGAACATAATGAAGTGGTCATGCCTGAACCACTCAATGTCTCCCGATATTGCGCACCCTCCTATCTATGTTCACTTTCATAATCAACATAGATGGGAAAAAATAACATTATAATATTTGAATAAATATGAAAATAAATGCGTTTATTTAATGGCTACAACACATACAGACTCTCTATTTGTACAAATTGCTGGACATTCATTTAATTCTGAATTTTGCACACATAAATTGAAAGGCATGTAGGCCTATTGACTTTATTGCGTGCATTTATTAATTATTATCTTTATGAATAAAGTAACAAGGACAAAGCATGTAAACTGCGTTGTTTATTTATTCAGAATGGAATGGATCGCAAATGGATCCGAATGAAGTAACGTAAAAAAACGAACACAGAAAATGAAAAATAATTAACTTTGGAGGGCCTAGCTAGGAGTAGGCTACTTTAATATAATTTAACAATGTTTTAGAACATAGAATCTTTTTTAAACAAAATCCATATTGCACTTAAGCTAGGCCTACAGTACACAACACAATACAGCACAGCGCGCGAGTGGAGGAGACGCTGCGCGTGACACGTGACGTGCTTGATCAAGGGCCCGACCCGACCCGACCCGAGCATAGTGACGTGAAATATCGGCCCGGCCCGGCCCGGCCCGCGGGTCGGGTCGGGTCGGGTCGGGCTCGGGCAGAGAATCTAAGCTCTAGTTCTGATTGCTTTGGCACTTGTTATATTGATCTGTCATGCATTCACAAACAAAATACAGAAATAGCCAAACAGAAAAAAATGATCAAATAAATATGTACTGTAAAGATGTAATTGCACATTTAATGTAATCAATTAATTACAGAGGTGTAATACTTTTATTTTCATGTTCCATTCATTCATTATTCATCATTCTGTTCCATTGATTGCTCTAGTGAATCCCAACAACATGGAAAGATGCACAGAACAAATTCTAACATTATAAAAACTGTAACATGAGTGGCCCCCATCATGTGAAGACTGTGACTTAAGAACTAATCTGACCAACTAGCAGTTAGCCAAGGCCATGGGTAATCTGTCTAATCCGATTCAAATTAGGCCAATGTAAAGGACTTTATGAAGTTATGACTAGTCTTAAAGAGAAAAATGTGTTTATTTACATTTACGACTGGTTTAAGCGGTGTATGCAAACAGCCAATGGTTGATGTATAAACCTATTCAGTGACTTCAGTTGTTTAGTTTCTTTCTAAATGCAGTAGTAAGTGAGTACATCCCCATAGTTATCATTTTAGTTCTCATCCAATAAATAAGTATTCTGTGTTATCAATTACCCACCGTCATGTAGTTCCAAACTTGTATGAGTTTCTTATTTTCCCCATGGACCACTAAAAGAAGAAATTATGTCTAATGTGCTGGTCACTTTCTTTAATGCAGTTACAGTGAATATGGAATGGAGCTTTTAAAAAGACAAAAGCATTATAAAAGTGGTCCATATGGCAATATAACAAGACTTCTGAAGTCATACGATAGCTTTGGGTGAGAAAACGAAACATTTTTAAGTTGTAATACACTGAAATCTTCAAACATCGGCTATGGTCACCTTGGCACATCAATGAGAGAAGTAGTGATGTCTGATTCATGAGCTAATTATTCTTTGTGGATCTTTTTATTGACTCAATTGATCCAGTTCACAAAGAACATTTAAACAATTTGTTAACCAATCAGTCATCACTATTTCTCTCATGAACTTTTATAAATGCAGGGCTAAAGTGGATGTCAGGATGTTCAGTGTATGACAATATATATTTAGATCTACACTACTGTTCAAAAGTTTGGGGTCAGTAAGAAGAAAATGACAGGCTTTGGTGTTATTTGATTGAAAATCAAGTATTGCTGAAGACTCGATAAAAGGAAAACGCCTCAAAGCCCATCTTTTTGCGCTGCCTGCAGACTATCGTAGTTATCGTAATAAGCGTGCAGACTTTTATTTTTATTGTGACTGGCTTGGCGGGAGTTAATCACTTAGCGTCGTGTTATTAATGCACCGTGTCAAGTTAAAATTGTTCTTTTAAAAGAGCCTGTCTCAAGATGTAGCAGTCTTTCCCATTCATTTGCGCTCTTTCTGGTGCTGGTGATGTTTTCTTTTTCTGTTTAACCAAGCCTTCTATCCCTCTCTTCCTCCACACAGGAGATTAAGAAGCTAAAAGAGTTAATGAGTGCCACAGAAAAGATCCGCCGGGAGAAATGGATCGATGAGAAGACCAAAAAGATCAAGGAGATCACGGTGAAAGGTCAGCAGAGTTCGACAACAAGTGTCTGTTTGTACCAGTGCCACATCACCAGATTCTTCAACCGTATCCATTTCAGGCTATGTTTCTGCCAAAACATGTTTATGATCTGTTTCTGCCCTAAAGACATAAGTAAAATGGCTGATATATGACACACCTGTGAAATTTATTTACATGATTCTTTGTTAAACTATGTAACCTGTATTAAACACAGAACAAACTGGTTTTTAACTGGTCAAACTGGATATCACTCATCTGACACCCGTTTTGATTTTAATATATTCAGTATGTTTGTGTGTATATATATATATATATATATAATGTATGTGTGTGTGTGTGTGTGTGTGTGTATATATGGGGAGCCAAGACGATGTGTTCACAAATATATACACAATATATACATACTCATAATTAGATTATATTACATTTTTAAAATACTTATAATCAGATTAAAGTTACTTTTTATTGATTACATGTTATTCTCACAACTTGCGGAAAGGTAATATATTCTGTGTGTGTGTATATACACACACACACACACACACACAGAATATATCACCTTTCCGCAAGTTGAGTACGCAATTTGAGTTAAACTTTTAACTGAAAAATAATGTGACACCATAAATCCCAGATTTTTAATGAAGGCTTTTGAATCGCATTGTAATTCAAACATTGCTTCAGCAAATAGTGTGATGTTTTATTATTTTTCTCCTTTAAATTCTGTTGGAAATCTCATGATTATTTTAATGCTATACTGCAAATATTTATGTTAGTTTTTTATAATGTTTGATAACTGTTTCTTCCAGGTCTGGAGCCAGAGATTCAGAAGCTGATCTCCAAACACAAGCAGGAGCTGAAGAAACTGAGAGTTCTTCACGAGGCAGAGCTGCTTCAGGCAGACGAGAGGGCCGCTCAGCGCTACGTCAGGCAGAGCGAGGAGTTACGACAGCAGTTGGAGAGAGAAAGAGATGAACAGTGCCAGAGAGAGAGAGAACTGGCTAAGCAAAGGTACACACACTCACATGTAGGGATGGGTACCGAAACCCGGTATTAAACTGGCCCGGTGCTGAATTTTGAAAGACCTCGGACGTTATCGGTTCTGCTGTCGGTACTGGAGAAATTAAGAAAGTACACATGCTTTTTATTATTACTATACATGCATTATCTTGCTAATTTAATCTCGCCAGCCACTTCAATATAATAAAATTGAACCATTTGGCTGTGATGCATTTTTGCTAAAGAGGGAGAGCTGCGGAGCCACGGCGCGCACATCAAAACAGCCGCTTAATGATTGACGATGAGGTCACTTTAGCTCTTTGATATTAAACAAATTTTATTTTAGATTTCGATTTTGGCTTCCAATGATTATAAAAAATAAGATATTTGAGGTAAAACCATAAAAAACTAAAGCCGCATTCTGTCTAGCGCAACTTCCTTTCCTTCACAGCGGTGCGCTATCATTTCTCCTTAACCCTCTGGGGACCAGAAACCCGCCGGCGCGTTTTGCTCGTTTTTTTCACATAGCAGAAAAATAGACTTAAAGTACTACCATCATTTCTGTTCATATAGAGTTAAGAAATATGAGAAAATAATCTGTTAAATGTCTACTTTTTTATGTGCCCACATACAATCGAAATAAAATATTGTGCTTTTGTAAAATAAAGAATATAAACAGGGTGTGCGTTCTGCCTCTCAGTCACCGTGAACTTTTTTCCTGGAGCACGTCTCTAATCTTCAACAAAACTCAGCAAATACTATTCACCCAGACATGAGCAATATATCTTTTAAATCATTTGAGTTTGTACTTTTAAATGATCCAATTCAAAACTAAAATAAATATTCTCCGTTTATGTAATCTATATAAAAAGAGAGACGTGTCAGCCATTCTAATTATCTTTCTCTCAGCTCATTATCTCCGGTAATGTGACACGTCCACGGAGAGCACGCTGCATACTGTTTAAATGTGAATCATGTTTCTGTGTGTGTGTGTGTGTGTGAATGAATGAATGAACGAACGCACAGATACGCACTGTTATAGACGAAATAAAAGACATTTTGTTGACTAGTTTTGGATAGAGTATAAAATTTTCACTCTAAAATAGACATCAAATAAGCTTTGTTAGGAGTTTCTGCTCATATGTTAAATATATAGTATGTTTTGTCAATAAACTAATCAACTAAGATGTTATAGTCTAGTGTTTGTTCCAATCCAAGCTAAATCAAAATAATGAATCCTCAACTTTGAAATATGTATGATCAAACTAAGACATTTATGGAAAAGACAATTTTCTTTCCAACTCTAACTTTGAACTGAAATAAAACCTTGTCTATATGGTGAAGGGTGTGTGATAGATGTGTCCAGACATGCACCCTGTATTTTAAAGAAGAACATTTAATTATTTGTGATAAATTTTTCATTCACAAAGAATTCAAGGACATTATTCATGTCCCTAAAGGTTGGAGTTTTCCTCATTTTTTTAATTAAGGCATTACGATTTTTTTATTCCTCTTTTTAGTCAACTTTAGCATGGGTGTGTTCACTTATTCTAAGCAGTGTGTGTGTGTGTGTTGTAAATAAATCCAAACAATCTAAAAGCCATTCTTTTTTAAATCTCCTCATTCTTTCTGCAAGGCTCTTCATAATGATATGGCCTGATAGCACCTAATAGGGCCATTATGGGAGGGTCTTTGTCTTTCTCAGGTGTGAAATGGATACATACTAATGAAAGATCAAGCCTCCTCGCATAAAGCTTTCTCAAACAAAACACGTCATACACATTCTAAAAGACTTTATTGACTTATCTGAATAAGTAGTCAGGATGTTTCTCACATAGTTTTGGAGCAAATATTCTAGACTACCGTAAAACTTCAAATAGTAGCCCGGGCTTTTATTTTCCCAAACCGTCGAATTGCACCGGCTTGTATTTGAGACAGGCGTCTATATGAGTCAGGCCTTTATAATTTAGTGTTGAGATGTTGGTCATTGAGTGTATGTCTCTAATCTATAAAAATCTCCAAATGCTCCACGTTAAACTGCGGTCTTCCAACCTTTTACTGTCGCGTCGTCAATTGATTTTGATTAATATGCGCGAGGGAGAGAGAGCAAGACAGCGCTCGTGTTGTTTGAAGATGTGAGAGTGCGCGCGCGCGGCCGGGGCGCGCTCTCTCTCTCTCTCTCTCTCTCTCTCTCTCTCTCTCTCTCTGCTCGTAACGCGCCCTGTCAAGCGCAGCAGTCATTCTATTCTACATCACTCATCGATCAAAAAAAGCTTTGGAGGGACAAAAAATTGCTTTGGCGGCCGCGAAAAAGCGGACGATCTGACGGTTTTAGAGGATTAAATACAACCCGAAACTAAAAAACAGACCCGGCCTCTATTTGAGACCGGCCTTTATTTACCCAAACCTGCAGCCACACCAGGCGTGTAAAAGAGACAGGCGTCTATTTGGGACTCGGCTATTATTTGAAGTTTTACGGTATGTGATACAATTTTCAAAAGTCTTGTGAAGAAATAATCAATATGTGTTTTGTGGCCTTATTTCAGAAACTTTTATTTTTAGTTTTTTCAATAACCACGCATAAATAATATTCTCTCAGAAATACAAACATGTACATGCATGTTGCTAACATATTATGGTAGCCCCGTGTGTGCTATATAGAGTGAATTTACACCTTTGCCATTAACATGTTTATAAATAACTGAAAAAAGCACAAATGTCAGTGCATGTCAAAACATCCCAAGGGCCCCAAAAAACCTTTGGTCCCCAGAGGGTTAAAACCCAAACGTAACGTCAGAATCAGCACGATCTGTGATTGTTGTAAAAGGCAGTCTCTACTGTTGCTAAACTGCGGGATGCGTTTGATAATAGAAAGCTATTAAAAGCATCAAAATAGACGCAATAGACGCTGTTCCAAAGGCGGCGCGCGCACCGAAACACACTGCAACGAGACAAGCAACGTAACGTTACACTTTGGGCTTCCTGTGCGCGTCTAAACAATCAAATATACACAAAAATGTGTAAAAATGACTGTCTTGGAGATTCACTTAAACAGTTTATTCACTTAAATACAGTGTATGTCTTAAATGGGCGTAAATAGTTGGGAGAAAATATGATGTGTAATAATGATTAGATCTGCATTTGGTCTTAAAGAGGCAGCAGTCTAACAAACGTGCTGACGATTGCCCCATTAATGTGAATCAAACAACAAAATGCAAAGAGAAAATCAGTTGCAACTCTTGAATGAACAATTTTGGCTTCTATGATAAACTATGCAGTGTTATTTTACATTTGATTACTTTATTAGATGTGTTTTTAGCCCACCTGCACAGTAATGTCGACATTACTGAAATTAAAGCACTGGGTATATAAATTGTGTATTTGTTTAATTGTATACTTTTTTTGTTTGACCATGCGTTTGTACTTTGTTTTTGGTGTCCTATGTCTTCTGTAGATAAAACACAAAACCCTGCACTCTTCTGCATAACATGTTTTTTTATTTATTTTTTGTTAAAGCATTGCTTTTTATTTTGCTATTAATATTTATTTTACATTTCAAAATATAAAGCAATATTAATCATGTTCTAAATATTTTCCCCTTTTTTTATATAACAAAAAGAACCGATAAGAATACCGTTAAAGTACCGGATCAATAAGCGGTATCGGTAAGACTAGTAATACCGTTAAAACCTTAACGATACCCATCCCTACTCACATGTGTAAGGCCTGCTAAATCGATCCAATGGGGGTACTCGATTACAGGTGAAGGTTTCACGCGTGTTCCGTCTTTCCCATGGCAAAGTGATTTTCAATTAAATGCAATACATTTTATCTTATGTATTAACTCGTTTCATCTGACTCCATAAAATGAAAAAGGTTTAACAATGATATCTGTGCATCATTAAATACACGTTAATGTTTGACTATTCCTTTATCTCCAATGAACATAAAGTCAAAGTCTGTTAGAATAATCAAATATAACAATTTATTATGTCAGGTAAAAGTATTATGCCAATTTCATAATACTTTTCAAAGACCATCAATACAAAACATCAAATGCTCTGATAAGAGAAATAGATGCAAACCCAACATTTAAGAAATAGGCTACATGAGCTTAACCTCATGGGCTATCTGAAATACAGAAAGAGCCCCGATTCCTTGCTGCCTTCCATTAAATAGCCAGAACTTCTTTACAATGGTAATTTCCATTCAGAGGTTACACCTTATTTTGGGGGTAGGGGAGAAAGGCCATTAGCATTGAGTCCACCTTCCTTTGTGTATCAGTTTCTCTAAACTTCTAAAAACCTTATTTCCTTTTGTTTTACTTATTTGGAATGATACATCTGAACCAGCCACCCTGAGACCTTTAAATTGATACTAAACACAATAATCATTCACATTAAACCATATATATACTTGTGTGCGTTTTTTAGTGTTACTGACTGAGAGAGAGAGAAAATGTAGATAAGGTGAAGGGGGGTGCGGGGTGTGTGTGTGTGTGAGATGTTCAAATGTTAATGTGCAAGCAAGGTCCTTTGCCTTATAGATCTGTGGTGAGGTTAATTCCTTCAACCAGTTTTCTTCAGTCTTACAGATTTCCCTCCTTGACCCCGTGGGTCACATTCAGACACTTAAGGGGTCACAGTAAGACGTTTGTCGTGATTGAGATGTAACTCAACAATTGTCTTTGCAATGTCAGCATCTGTAGAAGCTCAGAGGGCTGTGTTCACCTGAAGAACACCTGTTCTCACCAGGTGTATGTAGCTTGAGTCCAGCAGGTGGATGAGGCGTTCAGGCTTTCTTCCGGTGATCCAGTGATGTGAGCAAAGTTCATAGAATCAATCTAGACCTTTCGACTGGTTCAGTTGACGTGTCATTCCTTCATGGAGAAACTTCCGTTTCCCTGGCACCTTCCCCAGGGAGATAATCTGTCCCTTCTTGACCAATCCTGTCACCTTCAGCGGTGCGGTTGTCTGGACAGACCTCAGTGGGTGAAGGGGCTCTCCTTGCCTTCACACTGCCTTGTGTGAGACACCTGAAAAGCATCTTAAATGTCCGCTTCACGATTGAACACATATGAACTTGAACTCGCGAAGAAATCCATAGAAACGCATAATGCAACAAAACAAAATCATGTCATGTTCAATGTAAAATACCATGTTCTTGTCAGCAGGTGTGAATGGTACATCTGTCTCATATGTTTCTCAAGGTCCTGAATGGTAACGATGTCTCATATTAAATATCCAATTCTTAAATATATATATATATATATATATATATATTTTATTTTTTTTTGGTCTGAGTTATTCAAAGGAAATGCAGCAAGAGGTCAGTGCAACTCAAATAATCAGATAAATGGTATGCATCAATACGTCTTGTAATAACAATAATATTCAAAAATAAAAAAATATGAAGAATCACTGTTTGTTCAGGAATCTTCCAATGTAAGCCACTTATGCAAATCTAAGAAGTGACTTGGAACAGGATCAAATGTATTCAAGAATGGAGATTGTTCATTCCTTGCAACAGGTGTGAGATTGTGTGTTTGTGTGAGGGTGTGTGTGTGCGTCTGTGTGTGAGTGTGAGAGTTTGTGTGAGAGAAAGAGAGAGAGAGAGAGAGAGAGAGAGAGAGAGAGAGAGAGAGAGAGAGTGTGTGTGTGTGTGTGTGTGTGTGTGTGTGTGTGTGTGTGTGTGTGTGTGTGTTGTTGGCTAAGTCACAGTCAATGACAGGGTTGAATTGTAAATTCTGTAATTGATCGAAGCGCTCATACGAAGTGATCTATTTAGTTAGGATGTTTCTGTTATTAGTGGTTTGTTGAGAAATCAGGGGCCCTCTGATTTTCCAACCCCCCTAATAACAATCAGTAAGTTTAAACATTTTGAAATTTAATAGCAGGTCTGCCTCTGCTTTTTGATGCATTGCATTGATTTGTGACTGTAGCCATTAATATGTATATTCCAGTATTTTCCCATGAGTTGGCAGAGTGTTGTGAATAGCGTATGCTGTGTCATGGGATCAGCTTTCCCATCCTATGTGTGTGAAGCTATCCGGTTCTGTTAGTGTGAAGATGCACAATGGATCTTTAGTGAAGTGACACTTTTGGACTCTGTGTCATTTTTATCTTCTTATGATGTTCAGTCTGGATGGACTTGATCTATTCCAGGTGATGATGCTGTGAGGGTGTAAGTGATGGAGGAGTGTGTTCAGTGTTTATGTCTAGGAGATGGGTGGAATCTACTGGATAACAATTGTGTTGCAAATTTTAGTTCCAGTTCTAAACTGGGAGGCCATGCTAATGTAGTGATGTGCTATTGTGAGATGTAAATGGCCTCTTGAATTGTCTTTTCACCCATCTCCCGAGTCTCAGGTTATGTTCTAACAATCGTGAGGTCCGGCCGTCCTGGCATCCATCCTCCACGGAATTGCAGAAGTAAACCTGACAGAAACAAATGCAGAGAGAACCACAGTTAATTCTGATGTTTTCAACAGTTTCAAATTCAGACATGTGGAATTCTTTTGCTTGCTCCATTATCATGTCCATTGCAATTTTAATTCCAGCTGTCACATGAAACCGAGTTTCATTGACCAGGTCTGAATTATTGCTGTTGCTTCAGTGCAGTGTGCGACACCTTAAAGCTGCTCTTGCAGTCGAGCCTTCACAGTCTGCTGTGTCACAGCATTAGAGATCCCAGATTTCGGGTTTTACAAGTTGCTTTCATTACAGCCAGATCTGTGCGCATGAATTAGTTCATGGTGTCGTTCCCACGTTTGGTTAGTGCAGGTCTCTAGTTACCTGCAAAAGGCTGTGGTCTGTCTGATGTTTAGTTCACACCCTCCTTGTAAATGTGCTTAACTGTGCCACACTTCTGGGAGTGTTTTTTAAAGGCAAAAAATAAAAACACACCTCCGCCCTTTTGGCACTGGGTAGCAGGTCAACGAAATCGAACTGTAAAGATTAATGTCACACTTCTCCAATTAATGCCCTGCTTGGCGATTACAATATAATGTATATTATAATTTTAGTTATAATATAATTATATTTAAGAATATAAATGAAATTATATTATTTCTCGTCTCTGAAGAGTCTCTGGTCGTTCGCATGTCAATACATTTGAATATGAAAAGGCTTTCTGGCTCAGGGCTGATAAGATGTACATTCACTGTTTCTCTTTTCTGTTTGCTAGGTTTCAAATACCTTTTCTTCTCATTTAGTCTTTTTAAATGGCCATTTTAACATTTGATTATTCTTTTGAACTCTTAATTTTAATTTCATCCGTTTAGATCAGGGAATCTATATCGCTCAGCAGTCCTTCTCCCAAGGCCGCACGGCACACTCCCGTCAGTTCCAATAACCAATTCAGAGGTAATTTGACTAAATATCTGGGATCTGCCGTATTCACACGTGCAATCAGAGATATCTTTACAAGTCCCCTTGAATGCCTCCTCTAGAAATTAAATCAATGTTTCACTTTAGTAGGGACGATTGACCACCAAGAAAGAGGACAGTTTATCAACTCAACTTCCCTTAAAATGGCTTCAGGCCAAGCCCGTGGTCTTTAAACCACGCACGTTTATCCAAAGCGATCACTGACCTAAAACAGTGGATATGGACACACCCAAAACTAGGTTGATTAAACAGCGTTTGCTGATTCTAGTCGGAAATAACTTGTCCCCTCATTCAAGTACACTTAAAATGGTATCGGATATTAGCCGTCGCTAATCTGACGCGACAGATGTGGAAATATACGAATCCAATAATCTATGGAAAAAACAGTCTTTCAGAGTCATTCAGAATTAATTCAAACGTAACCATTTACAAATTTGGAATGCGAAACAGCTCCCATAGAGTGAAGATGTAAAGTCTATGTTCTCTAAAGCTTTGAATATGTCACAATGGCGCCTTTTTATACTTGTATTACTCAAGCGTGTTACAATGTTTTAGAGTTTATTCTGCCATCGTTTTTACAGACTCGCCACATGTAACAGCTCCTGTATCTGTGTGTTGGATATATTTTAGAGATTACCCTGCCATCGTTTTTGCAGTCTCGCCATATCCCCAACCACCCAACAGTGATAACCAAGCAAAATCTTCTAATTTTCCGCAACTAGGTAACATATCAAATACTTTAGAGATTTACTTTTCAGAGGAACTTAAATAATTTAGTTCCATCTGTGTTAAAGTTTAAGCTTTTAAATGCAATATAGAGTTTGTCAAGATTAGTTTAGGTTTATTATAGAATATTATTCAATGTGGTCACACAAAGGGTTAAGCGTTTTTTTGAATGCAGCATGGCTTTAGCATTTAGCATTAGCCTCGTTTTGGAAGCAGCATGGCTCTAGCATTTAGCATTAGCGTCGTTTTGGAAGCGGTATGCCTTTAGCATTTAGCTTAGCCTTGTTTTGGAAGCAGCATGGGCAATAGCATTTAGCTTGGCCTTGTTTTGGAAGCAGCATGGACAATAGCATTTAGCTTAGCCTTGTTTTGGAAGCAGCATGGACAATAGCATTTAGCTTAGCCTTGTTTTGGAAGCAGCATGGACAATAGCATTAAGCTTAGCCTTGAGATCCGATTTTAGCCAGTAAATCATATTATCCTGTTTTTCCAAATTTAGCTTTTTATAAAAAATGCATCGATCTGCCTTTTTATTTATAAAATCATGTGTTTTCCGATCGTTTATAAACTTAGATTTTTCTTTCTGTTGTTCGCTGATTCTCTTCACGTGGTGGTTTGTTTCAACAAAGACAATACAACAATGGCGGCAAACATGTGGCTGGTTTGAAAACTTTTAGAGTTTGTTTTACAGCTCCTTGAGTAACGTTAGGCTACCAGAAAATCATTTGGAAGATGTTATTCCAATTTTAGGTTTCGTTTCGTGTTGCTTAGGCAAACAAGGATATCTTTAATCTATTAACAAGGGTTTTCATTCTTCATCTGCGCTGCCGCTATCACGTCCTCACGTATTTCAGTTTCGGACTAAACAAAGGGCTTTCTGACCCGTAACAATGCAAACAACATTTTCTCAACACTTTTCAAAAGGGAAGAAAAAGTTGACTTACCACAGCAGCAGAAGAAAGAGAAGATGTTCAAACCTCGTATTGATTTTAAAATCCCCATACTTTGCTGGAAAAGACGTTGCTCGCGAAATTCATTTGTTGCGACATCACGTCCAGGGGCTCACCAATTTGTAAGGCCTGCTAAATCGATCCAATGGGGGTACTCGATTACAGGTGAAGGTTTCACGCGTGTTCCGTCTTTCCCATGGCAAAGTGATTTTCAATTAAATGCAATACATTTTATCTTATGTATTAACTCGTTTCATCTGACTCCATAAAATGAAAAAGGTTTAACAATGATATCTGTGCATCATTAAATACACGTTAATGTTTGACTATTCCTTTATCTCCAATGAACATAAAGTCAAAGTCTGTTAGAATAATCAAATATAACAATTTATTATGTCAGGTAAAAGTATTATGCCAATTTCATAATACTTTTCAAAGACCATCAATACAAAACATCAAATGCTCTGATAAGAGAAATAGATGCAAACCCAACATTTAAGAAATAGGCTACATGAGCTTAACCTCATGGGCTATCTGAAATACAGAAAGAGCCCCGATTCCTTGCTGCCTTCCATTAAATAGCCAGAACTTCTTTACAATGGTAATTTCCATTCAGAGGTTACACCTTATTTTGGGGGTAGGGGAGAAAGGCCATTAGCATTGAGTCCACCTTCCTTTGTGTATCAGTTTCTCTAAACTTCTAAAAACCTTATTTCCTTTTGTTTCACTTCTTTGGGAATGAGACATTATTACCAGCCACCCTGAGACCTTTAAATTGATACTAAACACAATAATCATTCACATTAAACCATATATATACTTGTGTGCGTTTTTTAGTGTTACTGACTGAGAGAGAGAGAAAATGTAGATAAGGTGAAGGGGGGTGCGGGGTGTGTGTGTGTGTGAGATGTTCAAATGTTAATGTGCAAGCAAGGTCCTTTGCCTTATAGATCTGTGGTGAGGTTAATTCCTTCAACCAGTTTTCTTCAGTCTTACACATGTGTCCATTGCACATCTGTTCATCAGAGATCAAACCAGTGGATGGGCAGCCAAGACGATGTGTTCACAGATGTTAGAAAACACAAACACACTCAAACTGGCCTGGAAAGTGCGACAGAGGAAACTGGCTAGACATGATCTCAAAGCTAAATACAACTTTTGAACACACACACACACACACACACACACTTAGTTATAAGAATAGAGAATATAGAGTCTGCTGTTTTTATATAAAGCTAATTATAATTATTTCAGACTAACCCTGCTGTTCTTTGAAATTGTAGTTTTCTTTCCTGTGTTTGTGGACAGTATTTCCTGTTAAAACAGGATGTTGAAGTAGGACATATCAAAGGCCTTATCTCTTTTTTAAAATTACCAATAACCTTTGGTTTATATATGTGATTTCCTACAAACATCATTTTATTTCACACACAAACTTCTGTCAGACACTCCTCATGCAGCTTTTTCTCTACAATAAACACTAAATAATTACCTCATCTGTCAAGCTCCTTAAAAGACATGTATAAATACAATAAAAGCACGTGGCCCATATGATGCTGAAGCCAAATGGTAGCTTTATGGGAGGATCAGTGAAATACAGTTTCATGATATACACATACTCACAATTAGATTATATTACATTTTTTTAAATTCTTATAATCAGATTAAAGTTACTTTTTATTGATAACATGATTACATGTTATTCTCACAATGGCAGTAAATTCATCCCTCAGATCCTTGTATATACGTAAAACAAAGATGAAGTCTTAATTTCACATGCATTGAATTATGAGAACACAATTAAGTAAATGAATGTGTGTTTGTGTCTCAGGTTTGAGAAACAGCTGCAGGAAGAGGAGAACGCGCTGCAGCAGCAGAGGAGGCGCCTGTATAAGGAAGTGTCAGAGGAGAAAGAGCGAATCACACAGCTGGCAGCCAGGTCAGGTTTAAAGGATGTTTAAGATCACATGACCAGGACCATGTTTATCTGACTGAACCATTGGGTGCCAAATGTTGCTAGCTAGGAATTGTCATAAATAATTACACTAAGAAACTTCAATACTTTTCCTTGTTGGGATGGTTGATTTTTGTTAAAGTAAAAATATCAACAGAATGCATCTTGAGGCTTAATCTTTCCCATCTTGAGGAAAAATATTTTTCCAATGAATGCTTAAAACAAGAAAAAAATCCAATGGAGTAAGAACTATAAGATACATTACATAAAACAAAAATAAAATTATATTACATAAAACAAAATTATTTTGCTTCTCAAGTAACTCAAGATTTTTTTTTATATATATTTTTAGTAGAAAAAATACTGATTTGTAAATATTTAACACTTTACTTAAAACCTTTAAATATA
Organism: Tiaroga cobitis; assembly: GCA_030578255.1. Lineage (NCBI taxonomy): Eukaryota > Metazoa > Chordata > Actinopteri > Cypriniformes > Leuciscidae > Tiaroga > Tiaroga cobitis. The sequence continues at coordinate 34,030,019 of CM060602.1, read as the reverse complement.
ATGCATTCTAAAAGTATTTTTAATGCATTAATTATGCCTTATGTTGCATTGTATGGTCTCATGAATAATTGTAACCACAGTTATAATGCATTATAATACTTATCTATTCACTGAACACACCTTTATAAAGTGTAAAGCATTAAAACACATGGAAAACAACACATTTCAGATGCAACAAGGAATCTGCAAATAATATATTGCATTTTAACTTTGGTTACAATTATTTATGAAAAGATAGAATGCATTATTATATAATGTATATTATGAATACCTTTCATAATGCATTATAAATAAAGGCTTTAAGTAAAGTGTTACCATATTTTTTTTTCCAAAAGAGAGGGACGAGATGAAACATTCAAGTCAAGTTAAAACTAAATGTGAATGTGAATGTGTTTGTGTATGATATAGGCAGCATGCTGAGCTGGAAGACTTAAGGAAGCAGTTGGAAGACAACAGCTCATTGGCAGGAAGAGCGTTAAGAGAAGAACTGGAGAAGAGCAGAGATGAGCAGGAGAGACGTCACCAGGTAACACTCACATCTAGTCATGTTAGTCCACATGAACTGTTATGTATTCAAGTAAAGCACTCTTCCATCATTTGACTCTGCCTCTTCTTTCTTGCATCGAACACAAATGGAGATGTTTAGCAATCAGAAATTGTAACATCAGATGCTGCAACAAGCCATATGCTTTGGTTACAGTGCTGTGTGTATAACTGATACTTTCTTGTGAGTAGTACCAACAAAAATGTAAGAACAATGAACAACAAAAGGAAGCCAGCAGTAAATGCATCTTTCAGTATTATTGAATTGATACCAAGTATTATTGATACGGTTTTAACGTTCTCAGGAAATGTCTTTCGATTAATGATGTCATTCTGTGCAGCACCCATCTCCTGCCATCTGTACATCATTCCTTGTCTAACCTCAGTCTGTTTTTTTGCCTGAGACTTTCAGACCAGAACTCAAATTACTTGTCTTGTATTTGATGGTGCGATGTTTCCAGAGGTCACAAGAAAGCACATTTTTGTAGCAATATAGAATTTTGGGTCTCATTCTTTTGGTTCTTTTAACTGTGTTTTTGTCTGTATTTTTCATTAGGTTGAAGTTAAAGCCCTGAAGGAAAGGCTTGAAATTGAGAAACAGACATGGGAAGGAAATTATATGAAAAAAGAGGTATGTGTTTATGTATACATGTTTTAAAACGAGTTGATATATTTAATCTTGTACTATACTTATTTACATGTTTACAGAGTAAGACGGAATTGTATGGATGTATGCATATGTTTAGAATTTGTGCCTAAATGTACATCTACTTATTAATTTCATTTTCTCATGATTAATGTCAGGTGATCCCACATGAGTGATCGTGTGAACATGATTAAGATATAGGATGGATTCTCAGTACACTGGTGGTTAACTGGGAGTTGGAAATTACATCATCATAGAGTCCACACTAATATCTTCTGCTTTCTGAGACTCTCAAATTTACACTTCACTAACAGTTGTTATGATTACATGATTTAGTTCATTTTTATTCAACAAGAAAATACTGTGTAAGGAATTTTCTTGGCTTTGAGTTTTATCATCAATGCTAATAATTTTGTAGGATTCATTTTTCACAACGTTCAAAACATTTGGGGGCAGTATAATTTTTTTTAGGAAATTATACTTTTATTCAGCAAGGATGCTTTCAACTGATCAAAAGTGACAGTAAAGGCATTTATTGTTACAAAATATTTCTGTTTCAAACAAATGCTGTTCTATTTTTTGTTCTTAACTTTCTATTCATCAAAGAATCCTGAAAAAAACGTATCCACAAAATATTACGCAGCACAACTGTTTTCAACATTGATAATAAAAAATAATAAACGTTCTGTGATTGGCAAATCAGCATATTAGAATGGTTTCTGAAAGATCATGTGACACTAAAGACTGGAGTAATGATGCATAAAATTCTTAAGTTACATTTGAACATATGAAATAAAACAGTTATTTTAAATGGTAATCATATCAACTATATTTTTTCAATAAGTGCAGACTTGGTGAGCATAAGAGACTTCTTTCAAAAACATAAAAAAATTTACAGATTCCAAACATCTTACAGACTCTTTTCTGCATTAGGTTTTGCTCTAAACCAGTCAGAATTTCATAGCAAATGCAAGTGACCTGATTGGCTAACCTCTGTGTACCACTAATAGGCTATTTGGAATGGTCAGGGCTAGAAATAATCCACCTCTCCCAAAAATTAAAGGTGATAAAGTAGTTTGCTAAGTTTTACAACTGTAAGTGTGTGTAAGGTTACAAAGTCTCTAAGGTCTTCTCAAAACATGGTGTTTCCTCTCACAGGAAGTGTGGCTGCTGAGCAGAGAGAGGGAGCTTAAAGAGGAAGTGCGTCGAGGGAGAGACAAAGAGATTGAGCTGGCCATTCAGAGACTAGAGGAGGAGACCAGGGGGGCAAGAGAGGAGTGTGAGAGAGCGGCTGACAACAGGTGTGTTTCCACCTTTCTGTTTATGTGAACCTGTGTGTCTGTGGAGAGCTGGATAGCACAGGGCTGCGTTTCCCAAAAGCATCGTAAGCCTAAGTTGATCGTAAAAACGATCGTACGACTGATCTTAATATTATGGCCTGTTTCCCAAAAGCATCGTAACTTAAGTAGCACTTGAAAATCTTCGTAGAACTACGAGTGCTCTGGAGTAATCGTAAATCCCCAAGTGCATCGTAAGAAGACAGATTTATGAGGTCACCTGCAGGACAACTGGCAGATTACACTTTTATCTAGATTTAACAGACTACACTGCAACGTATAATATATATGTTTTGATTGTACACTTTGTTGTACTCGTGTTTTGTTTAAATGAATAAATGAAATAGTTCAAAAGGGAAGAAAAATAGAAATACACATCCAAATTAAACGAATGAACAAAAAACTAAAAATCATAAAATAAGTCTGGGAAATATGCTTTAAAGACCGGGCAAAATAGGGATGAATTAAAAAAAATCTGTCAATGACTTGCTGACGTGCACGAAAACCAGACATGTATTGGGCATTTGTTGCGGACCTCCTTCCCTGATCTTTGAACACGGTTGCAGTTAGTTTGCAATGTGACGATGTCCTTCCAGATGTTTTGTTTTTTCTTATTTGTATGGTGTCCTTTAAATCTGTTAAAAATAAAATCTTTGTTTCCCTCCATCTCCTCTAAAAGGACATTAATTTTATATTTTTGAAAGGTCTCTTCTCTTGTTTTTGTTCAGCCATGTTGTCAGCCTGTATAGGTGTTTTATATCCATATAGACTTGTCTTGATTTCGAATCCACAACAAATGACGATTATTAGGTTAAATGTTCAGAATACGATTCCATATAAGGTTATTTCAGCACTTCTCAAATGGAGAGCGACGCTTAAGTAGCACGTAGAACGCGTTCTCGCGCGTTCATGTTAAGTGCATTTTTGGGAAACGCGCGTGGAATTGCGGCGAGCGTTCGTAACCTTGCACGTAGAGAGCGCTCTTAAGAGCTAAGATACATCGTTATCGGGAAACCCGGCCCAGGATGTTACAGTTTTGCCCACATGCAATTCTACATCATTTTATTGCCACTGGAGGTAAGACTTGGAATGTGCTACAAATTTCCCTGCTGACCTTCTATATATACATTGTGTGTGTAATTCAAATTTGAAAAAAAAAATTTACATTCAGCTCATATGCTGATTTTTTTCTTTTTTTTTTCAGCAGGGTTTTGAATAAAACAATATGCTTGTGGGCCACATATTTAAGCTCTTTCTGGATAGTTTGAATTTAGGATATGAGGCCATTTACATTTAAGTCACTGAAGCCCATCCATTTAACATATATGGCAGAAGAACTGTGGTTTTTACAACCTGACTGTAAATGTGTATGGTGTGTGCAGGATAAAGCGCGTGAGGGAGAAATACGAGGCCGAGATCAGAGATCTGGAGCGTTCGGAGCGGGCTGCACTGCAGAAACAGCAAGAGATGAGAGAGAAACACAGTGAGATGGAGGCAGAGCTCCTTCGACTGCAGTCACTGTTACGACAACGAGAGCAAGAGCTGAGCGACCTCACCCAGGTAACAGCCATCACGGGGACGCTTCCTTGTTGCTCTTTGCTCATTATAGTTAATTGGTGACTTATAAATCTACAGACTGCACTGTAGATTTTTGTAGAGATGGGAATCCATTTTCACATAACCATTCAGACAGATTTAAGGGTGCTTTCACACTTGGTTCGATTGCCTGGTCCAAACCCGAGTTTGGCGGCAAAATGTATAGTGTTCCCCACCACTTTTATATTTAGGTTTTTGAACTAAAGAACACAGGAGTCCATTTCTGCTGCAGAAATGAGATGGATTCTCTCTGCTTCACACAGTTTTATTGAATCATATGTCATCAATAGCGGTTTACTTCTATGATTTACTTCTACGAACCCTAACGGAGATCACATGAACCGTACCCCACACCAACCTTTTTATGCCGACTCTGGTATTGTTCGCGGTTACGCACCCAAGTTCGGAAAACAGCGCTCACATCATCCAAACGAACCAAACCCTGACATCAATCGAACTCGAGAGCACACGTAAAGTGCTAGTGTGAAAGATTCAAATTGAGTTGGACTTTATAAAAATAATAACTTGAGTTTAGTAAGACAGGAAGTCCTTTTGACACTCTCTAGTTAATGTTACACCTGACTGTAAATGCACGTGTGTGAAACGACTGAAAATAGATTACCAATTGTGGTTAGATAAGATGTCCAGGATGATCAGAGTTTGCATATGACACACAAGGCCAGTTGCTTCACTCTTTAATTACAGCGGAGAATGTCACAGAACTGCCCAGTCATATTTGACCCCAACATTATTATAATTTCATAAAATAAATGAAGCCTATTTTAATACTTTTTAAACTGTTTTATTTGCATATTTATTTTGGAATTAAATGTCTTGGAATTCTAACCATCAGTAAGTGTTGTGTTGTGTTTTGTTTAGCTGGGTTTTCGATCAACTACTGTGCTCATGCTTTGCCTCTGTCTCTTTTCATGAAATGTCTACAGGCTCGTGATAAGTTGTCAGATGAGCGCCGCAGCCTTGCAGAAGTGATCAGACAAGAGTTTGCTGAGCGGCTTGTAGAAACAGAGGAAGAGAATAGGAGGATGAAGATGGAAATCTCTGAAGCCAAAGCACGACTCCGCTTAGAGGTGGAGCGAGTGAGCAGAGAGAAAGAAGAGGAGCTTGCAGAAGTCCATCAGAGGTCAGAGGCAAAGAGTATTTTTCCTTTAGTGCCTTGTCGTTGATATGATTAGCTTTAAACCTGCAGATGAGGTATTTTACTATGTTTGAATTAAGGTTCTGGTCTCATCCACAATAAAAATGGTCCTCTCTTCCTTTAATAGAGTAAAGTCAGCAATTTTGAAGAAGGAAGAGACTGTTAATAACTTGCGGAAGCAGCATGAGGTATATCGCAACACATTTGATTCAATATATTTGCCTTGCAGTTAATGCAATGCTTGTTGTGCATACATTTTGATTCACAACTAACTTGTCTTTTTCTATGTCTTTTAGGCTGCGGTGAAGAGAGCAGATCATCTTGAGTCTTTGTTGGAACAGCAGAGAAAACAACTGTTAGGGAAATGATTGATAAGTTAGGGCATTGACCCCTCTCACCACCATAACCCGTCCCTTGTGTTATACCGTCCTCCTGCACAAAGAAACGTCCACCTCTTTTTATTTTTATTTATTTATTTTGCTTGTTTGGATGAACTGATGGATTCTAGGTGGACATTTTGGTTCCAGCAGATTTCTCATCTAGAAAGGCGGCCTTTGGCATTCCCATGGGAACAATGCAAGAAATAAGAGGAATTTAATCTTCTCCGAGATTCCAGGAGATGCTTTTGTGGGTCTCTCTTGCACGGATATGACCAAATTACAGATTCCTTTCAGCCACTGGTTTCACACAGCCAGACAAATGAACTCAGATCTAGACTAGTGAGAAAATGTTTTTTTTTTTTTTTTCTATTATGTTGTTATTGAATCTTACAAAACCTCACCTCATAAATTCATGCATATTTCACCTAAGAATCAAAATATATAAATGACAAATGTCTTTATTTTCATAAGAAAATTAGGCTTTCAAAACAATAATATATTATTTAAGTTGTAAAGTATTTATACAACATGATATTTTTATAACTAATTTATGCTTGTATTATAGTCATTTTATAATAATATAGTAAAAATGGAAATCTGATGAGAATCACAAGCGAGATTAATGGGAATTGCAAAACCCTCAAAAGTAAAACAATAATGACGGTTCACATTGTGGCAAAATGTCATTGATTGTCATGGAAATTGTCACTGCAAAATGGTCCTGAAAATAAGCTTTTCTAGCATTTATTATTTTGATTTGAGGGTAAAATCTGTATGCATTTGTGAGATTACCCAAGAAGTGGAAAAGCCCCTTTTGCTGGGCACAAAGGCATTCACAGTAAACTGTTCCAGATGTTTCTGTAACTTCATACCCTCTTCCCGTCTCTCTCCAGCGCTGGAATGGGTGGAGATTACAGTGGACAGGAGAAGTGGGAAGAGCAGGCTTTGATATTGAGCAGAGAAGTTAACTCTTCACATTAAAGAAAAGAGGCCTACCCCCAACCCCACTCCCCTGCCTTTTGTGTGTTGCATACAGATGCCTCTTGTCCCGATCCCCTTCAAGGCTATCTCTAAATTACAGGAGATTTCCCAGAAGCCCCCAGGACACCCAAACATGCTCACACAGAGCCCTCAGTGAAGCCCAGTTCTGGTTTTGATGGCAGTGAATGATGGCAGCACAGCTAGGCGATAGAGATTTTCGAAGGTTTGTTGACAGTAATGCAGTAAGTGGAGAAGATAAGTATGGAGTGTCTCTTTAGATTGATAGGGACTGACAGTAGATTTAGCGGCTCTCACGGAACGTATATGTGCAGTCATTTTGCACATACTGAAGTGAGAGACCTAGATGAGGTTGAGTTGAGATGGATGTAGAAAGTTGGGTAGATAAAAATATCAGATGGATAGAAAATCAAGAGTATAATTTGGGACAGCAGAGCTGGGTTCGACAGAACGTCATGGGACAAGATGACTGTGATTTGCCAAGAAGGATGTTCCTGAATCAACATACAGGGTTCCCACAGTCGTGGAAATCCAGGAAATGATTTTGTTGTTCTGATTGATTTGTTGTTGTTCTTCCACTTATGTAATGTAATGTTGATCCTGGAACACTTCTCTCTTGGTGAAATTACTTTAAGCCGGGGGAGACATAGCATGCCTGTTGTTCATTCTGTGGTTTCAAGCACAACTAAATGCCAATCCTCCAATCATTTTCTCTCTCTGCAATGTATACCAAGCGGTCGACCCAAGAGAGGAACAGAGATGAATGCAATTCAGCAGGAGTTGCGTTAGCAGGTTGGGGGATGGTGCTTCAAAACTACAGTCTCAATTGTTTCTTTCTACAAGGTCCCTTCCTTTGGTTTTATTAGAAGCTGCTTATCTAAAACATGTAAAGCCAATAAAAATGGCAGTCCAGAAAATCATTGAATGCTCGGCCTATTATCTTGGGAATGTTTGACTCGGATGTTTATTCCGATTGGGCAACTTTAGGTTTTGTATTCAAAAGAGAACTTCTATTTAAAAACTTCTCTTTATCTACAAAACACAACCCTTGTCAGAGAAGTTGATTTATGTAAGTTAAATTGCTGAAAGTTGAACTACATGTGCGAACCGTAACTTCCTGTCCAATGTTAGACAATGCTTTCTTGTACCATTGTTTGATGGATTTTGTATATCAGATTCTTACTGATTTGAGATCTGTTTAGTCAACGGAACCACATCGAAAAGGTCAGAGTGAAAAGTGCCTCATTCCTGTTCTCTAATGAGTGGATCAAGTGTCTCATTTGAGGACAGAGGGAATGCCAGAGTAATCTTAAACTGCAGACCCATTGCAGAATACAGGAGGCTCTGTCATGTGGCTCAAGCGTAAATACTGAGATGTCTCTGTGGCATAATTTCATGAGTCACCTGTTGACATCACACTTAAATGTGTGTATCCAAAGTCAGTTGGATGCAATTTATTCGAACCCTAGTGTGAGGTTCAAAGCTTTAAAACATTCTGAGAATGTTTCAGATGCGTTTGGTGAAGGTCAGAAGCAGATTGGCAGCAGATGCAGGTCCTTGGCTGACTTTCTGCCTTTGAATAGCAGCGTGGTTGGCATGGCCAGTGTGTGTCAGTCCCACTCATGCCAATGAACCATTCTTTTGTGTGTAGTGTTTAATAGCCAAGCGCCGGTCGCCATTTTCCTGGCCTTTTGTAACTGTGGTCTGAAAAAACACTACTTTTATTATCTTAATTAATGTCTGGATCATTTCACCTTCAAACTACTCTCCCTCTTAAAATGTTTATTTTTGCATGTCTGAGTTTTTAAATAAATGAAATGTGCCCTTTAACATGTAGCTCTTAATTTGATTCCTTTACACACACCCTGTATTTTGATCATGAGTTTAATAGCTGGTTTTTCGTACGGTGAAGTAATGAATCTTGTCAGTATGAAAATAAATCTTGAAAATGAGTTTTTGTTTGACTTTCTTTCTTTTTCTTTTCCTCCCTTCCTCCCAACAATTACATAATCACTGCCGTTCTCCACAGTCCACTCCCCGAGCATTCAGATCTGGTGCTTTTTGCTTGGTTTTTATCCCCTGCAGAAATTGCCTGCTGCAGGTTCCTCTTTCAACCAGCTCTTTTCTTCACATTTAAAGCTTGTTCTGTGTGAAACTGTTGATTCTAATACTTTCACAATGATTGGTGGAATGAACTTCCAAACTGACCTGATTTAATTGCACATAAAAGTCATTTTTCTACTGTTCTGCACTTCTGATAGTTGACTAAATATTTGTCATCATTTTTCTTGTCTATAATGTGCATGCAGTTTCATGACCTTATGAAAGTTCAGGAATATTTATACTTGTAAAAATTAATTTGACACACCGCCGTCTATTTAAAATGATCAAGTGAATGTGAAAAAAAAAAGCTTTTTGGGGATCAGTTATGGGACATAAAATATGCACTTTCCTTTATATACATACTCTACCGTTCAAAAGTTTAGAAAGTCTTTTAAGTCAGCAGTCATAGTCTTAAGTGTCACACGATTCTTCAAAAAATCATTCTAATATGCTTATTCGGTGATCAAGAAAAACGTTGTAAACCGCTGTGCTGCTTAATATTTTTGTGATGCATTTTTTAAGGATTCTTTGATCAATAGTAAGTGCATGAGAACGGCATTTTTCTGAAACTTTTGTAACATTCTAAATATCTTTACTATCACTTTTGATCAATATAATGCATCCTTGCTGAATGAAAGAATTAAAAAAAATCTTACTGTCACCAAACTCTTGTCAAAAAAAAAAAACTTCACAGGCTTTAGAGCTGTACTAATCTTATGTTGTTTTCTCCCCAGTCCAAATCGTTTCAGCTTTGTCATTTGTAAATTACTTTGTATACAAGTGTCTGCTAAATAAATCATGTAAATTTTAATCTAAGTCGCATCCATTTGCAGGAAAGTCTGACCCACATTTCTTACCCGTTTGACTCTTGCTCCCTCATATGGTTGCCCATTTTGCACTGCATTTGTTTTCTGCAGCTTCTTGCAAACCACAAGTTGCATGCAGCCTATTTACTTCTGAATGAGTCTAATGTGACTGTTTTTGCCCCCTGAGGGGCCGCTGTGTGAGACTGTATTGCAACTGCCTTGTATGTAAATGAGGCAGCTGTAAATTGTGAAGACTAGGCTCTTTGAACATGGGGTGCCTTCAGCGTTGTTTTTTGGGTAGTTTTTGCACTGGTGCATGCATCTTGATGCCTGAATGCCCACGTTTGCACATTCCAGGGTCTGTCTTTGAACGTCAGCTGACTTTGTTTTGTTTGCTGTTGTCTGTGATCACCAAGCTCTCTAACCATCTCTCAATCTCTCTTCCCTTGTATTTTGTCTTCCTTTGGGGGAGGGGGCAGGGGAGTTGACCAATTGCTAGCAGCTGTTACTCTTCACAATTGGCCCGCCTCTCCAGCCCTGTGTGTGTGAGTGACTGAGTTTTATTGTTAAACACATTGCAGCTCGACTTCCCTTCTCATTGCTTGACAGGAGTTTCCCTTCAGGTACGAGAATTTTTTTACTTCTTTTACAGTTCTTCTTTCCTCTGTCTGTTTACATATTCTATCAGTTCTTCTTGAGTTTAAGGGGCGAAGCGAGTCGGCTGTCTTTGAATGTTACATATGGTGACAGTGTTACAGTTACTTTGTCTGAGGTAGTGGGAAAATGGTTATTTTTGTGTTTTGACAACTTTTTAAAGTTTCATTGGCTTTTTATGCATTTTGGGAGAGATTTTGTTTTCTTTTCTTTATTTAATTCTACCTTTAATGCACTTAAAGAGAAATGTATGCAGTTTCCTAAAAGAGATGGATTTTGGTTTATAATTTCATCTTTAGACATTACTCAGACTGAGACATAAGCACAGCAAGTTTCTGGATCATTTCTACTTTCTAAAACACTGATTCCCACAAATAGCATTCTTGTCATTCCACAAATGTCAGAAAAAGAAAAGCAGGAATTCTCAAAGAAAAACACAATGTAAGGCTTTGTGCCTCTGAATTCAGCTTTATTCTCCCATTTTTGAGAGAATTGGAGAATTAAACTTTTGTTAAACAACCCAAGTGAAACTTTTAGAGCAATTTTTCTTTCTTTGTTCAGATTTTTCACTTGTAAGATGTGGTAGGTGAACCTTAAAGGTATGATAATGACTAGTTTATGAATGTTGAATTGCATAAGGTCAATACAAGTCGTATTTCCAGTTTCGCATAAATGACTTTAGTGAAGAACAAATCCTGACTCTGAAAACTGGGTTTCAGATGTTTTAAAATCTTTAAATTGTTTTATGTACTAAAAACTAGGCCTACTTGTTACATACTTGGTCTGCGTACAAAATGATGTGTGAAGTTACGTGTTTCCTGACACATCGGCAGGAGATGTGGTCATGAGGAAATATTTCCTGAGGGAGTAATGCTGGTTTCCTAGAAAAAAACTTGTACTCGCGGGGGAGAGTTGCTAACAAGCAACTTTACCACAATATCTCAGGCTTTTCCTTGCCCTCTTCTATATACAACTCTGAAAACCACCATTTTCTGTCTGTATGGTATTTTCATGCTCCCTCTTTCCGTCTTTCACCCGTTCCCTCTCGTTTCTTCCTTAGTCAAATCCTGCAGTCTTTATGACACCATTAATTAGCATCTGAGATTCTCTTTGAGCAAAGGTGCACTTTGAAACTAGGATCACATCTTGCTGGTTTACCAGGCCCTTTAATTAAAACAGGATTAATAGCGTAGAAACCGCCATGTGGAGTTTTACTCTATTGTATTTATTTTCTTTCTCTCACAGATATCCTCGGTGGTGCTGGAGACTCCCACGTGTGAAAGCCGGAGCTCAAAATGAACTAATTAACAAGCAGCGAGCGACCCTCCCAACCCTTCCCCTCGAGGAGCACTTTCAAACCCCTATTTCATCAAAGCAGCAGTTCCTCAGGAGAACGCTCATGTGCTTACATGGTGACCAGACTTTCTGGGGAACTCTCAGCAACTTGTGCACGAGGAAAGTAGCACGATGATAGGCCAGGTGCCTCAGAGGCTTCTGCTGTGGTTCATTGGATTGTTGGGAATTGTGATACTGACGTTAATCGTGGCTTTGCAGCTCCAAGTGCCATGGGACGTGAAGACCCTCCGAAGCTCCACCATGAAATATTACAGGTAAAGACAGATCTCTTAAAATGCCATGTGGACTTCTTTATACTCTTAAAAATAAAGGTTGTTTTTTTTGGTATCTATGGTTCCATGAAGAAACTTTAACATCTATGGAACCTTTCCATCACACAAAGGTATTAAGATGCATCTTGGTCAATCGAATCACAACTAGACAAGGGAGACACATTCCCATTTACACCTGGTAATTTAATCCATCTCTTTTGTCCACTTTCAATCACTTCTGTCCTGATTTCATCAGTTGGGTAAAAATATGGGTATATATATATTTATATATAGTGCTGGGCTGTAAACCGGTTTCAAATTCGAGACTGATATGTATTTTTCAAAAACAGCCATACGTTGAAACAGCTGCTGTATTTATTCAATGGCCATGAAGAGCGCTATGAAGAGTGTATAAAGAGCGGACTTCTATTAACTGCATACCCTTCTTACACTAATGGTAACAACTTTATAACACAACAATAAATAACAACAACAAAAAATCACAAATGGAACTTACTGTATAAAGTGGAACATCACAGAAATTGGCAGGTTTTGGATGATTAAATCAAAAGTAGGACTGTACAATAAATCAGTTATCGATACGGACTAGTGTCTGAATATTAAAGCTCAAAAAGACTGCTATTGAAATCTGAAGTCTGTATGTTCTGCCGTGTCTGTGGGAATGAGCGCCGCAGTTTCGTCTACTACTACACATACAATACCTCACAGATCATTTATAAATCCGTAAATGCCCATTTCTGACTACAGTTAAGAACAGGCTGTTTTCGTCTATGTGCCTTTACATGCATATGAGCTGCTGTGTGCTGCCCTCTCCACTAAAGTTCCTGCTTGAATCTGATTCTTTGCCAAGTACTAATAAGACATCTACTTGGTTTTGATTATCATCTAAGTGTGCGCGATCACACTCACGGATAGAATAGTTCTTCTTTCATCATTAAAGTTAATGATTTCCAAGCGTTTTAAAGCTATATCAGTTTAAACTTCTAATGGATCGTTTTCTGAGCACACTTATCTGAAGCACACGTACACAGACAACTGTCCGTCAGACGTCAAGTCTCATGAGTAACTTCTTGTTCACCGTTGTTGTTTGCGAAAACAAAATGGCGGCGCCGTTGGTGGAAATGTACAGATTAAGGGGCGGTAATATTATAATAAGATTCCCTTCCTACGTCACAAGGGATGATAAATCTGAACTGCTCGTTTTTCAACATGCTTGCAGACAAAGGCTTACCAAAGCAAAAGTTACTGTTGTCCCTTTTCACGTTTTGTGGGTTGGTAGATGCACCGGGGACCCGATTATAGCACTTAAATACGGAAAAAGTCTGATTTTCCCTTTAAAGGTGAATTCAGTTTTTTTTTTTTTTCTGTACACTTAAGTGGCGTGCAATGTGGGGAAAAAGTTTGTATTTAATTATTGTAGATTTTAAATCAGTTGCTTTTCGGTGTATTTCTTTTTGAGAAACATATTTGTTGTTGTTCTTTTTATTAAAGAATACACTGTTCCAAAGCTTGATAATAAGAAATGTTTCTTGAGCAGCAAATCAGCATATTAGAATGATTTCTGAACTTTTTTTAAATGTTCGTGTATAGATTTTATTTCCCCTAGTCAGATGAGTAACAAGCTATTTGGCATTCTTTAAACCAACCCATTTTTAACTCAAGTTAACGCCCGTTTCACACATACTCCGTTTGCAGTGCGTATGTGGTGCGTATTTTTTTCCGTACCCATGTTAACAGGTTAGAGCTTCGATCCGTTCCAGGTGCGGTGCGTATACAGCAGTGCAGAGATCGTTTCCGCACCTGCAAACGCTGAATTAAAGTGACAGCGCACGGTTCGTGGTCAAAATGAACACAGATTGACCTGAAAATATAGTAGTTTCACCATAAATGCATTTAATTCAATAAAAGGTAGTAATCTCACCATAAATGTATTTAATTAAATACTACTTTTCATATTTTTACTTTAAGACCGGGGTTTTAAGCAAGGAAAACTACAATTTACCTCAACAAGGACATAATGAACGACACTCGTCTCATTCGAGGAGGTGGAAAAACAAGTTCTTTGTGACATGCAAGATTTATTGTATTAAAATTTAAATGCAAAAGAAAAGGCATGAGAGTCGGCTGTTTTTGTCAATTTTATGTTTTAATTTAAAATGTTTGCGATTTTAATATAAGTACACTGTACACGGTTAAATATTTGACCACTTGCTTGAGCAACTTAATATATATAGAAGTAATGCATGGAATTATAGGCCTACGTTGTTTAAATTGTTTAAACGTGCATACGTTCATTCAAGTTGTACATGTGTACAAGAGAATCGCAATGCTGACAAAACTTTTGTTTTTAATAAAAGATGCTGCATAACTTCTGGCAAACACACTATGTGTTTGTGGTACAGCCGTGGATCAGTTACGCACTGCAAAGTAAACGCAGCATATGTGAAAGCACTATATATAGCGCGTGCTGCTCCTGTACCGTATACGCACTGCAAACGGAGTATGTGTGAAACGGGCGTAACTCTTCTTATCTGTTTTTCCATTTGTTATTTAGTTAGTAATGTCACATTCCGCATGTTATCTCTAGAGAGCCATGATCACAGTGATCACATGATCTCTTCCTCTGCTAATGATTCCAGCATGTTCGCTATTGCTATGGAGATGGGTGTCAGAAGCTAAGAAAGTGATTTCATGTCCTTTTGCTCTCTTGGCCCTTGTGTTCTGAAGTGGAGAGGTGGGGTTTGGATTTCAATTTATTTGCACAGCGCTTTCCAAAATAGGTATTGTTCCAAAAAACAGCTTCTCAGAGAATAGTGGCTTATAAACCCTCAAGCGAGCAGCTAAAAGCGTTAGAGACAGGAAATAAACTCCCTTAGATGTTTCTAGGCAGAAACCAGTTACGTATATCCCTTATAAGGATATCCATTTTCCTTAGTTATTTACTTTCCAGTAAGGGACAGAAACAAACAACCTGAGATTTACTGCTGCTCCTTTAATCCAGTCAGGCGTAGAATCATGGTTTGGCTTGATCCTCTAGAGAAGTGCACAATCATTGCTCTGAAAGTAGGGTCTGGTATGTGAAATGTAGCCCAGATGCTTTTAAAAGGGCAAAGCTCTTATTTTAACACAGGCATGGTTAAAAAAAAAACACAGAATGTCAGGAAATAACACATTATACTAGCTGACATTAAAACTTTTGATTCTGTAGAAGTTGTTTTGGGCCTTTTAAAATTGCATTTTGAAAACCTGTTGTGCCAGTAGCACGTCATAATAATAATAACTAAAGTGTGAGAATGATGGATAAATAATAAGTTCTTGTCTTAAGTGTTCAATAATGTGACCGTGTTTGTGATTGATTTATTATTATTATTATTTAGGGAAGTGTTATATGGAAGCTTGTTTTTCCGCCAAGGAATAAGAAAAAATTTAAAAGACAATTGCGACTTTTTATTGCAAATTTTTATCTTGCAATTCTGACTTTTTTCACTCACAATTGCAAGTTTTATCTCGCAGTTCTGACTTCTTCAGAATTGTGCGATATAAACTCGCAATTGCGAATTATAAAGTCAAATTCTGAGGAAAAAAAGACTGGCTTTATAGTTAATAATTCTGAATTCATAACTGGAAGTCAAAACATGGAAAACAATGGAATATTGATGTATGATTTAGTGGATGGGCTGTTACTAATGGCCTCTTCACTTGAGCTGGTTGTTCTTAGCTTCATTCTTACTGTTATCAAGTAAAAAACAATGTTTTGTTTTTCTTTCTTGCCCATAGGTCATATTCTGTCAAGAGTGACAACAGTTCTTTGGAAAATCAACATTCTGCTGAGAATGAACTAGACACTGCTGAAGAACTGGAGCGACAGGAATCAGATGAGGATTCATCAGCGTTACAAAACAGCGCAAGCAAGTCTGATCAAGAAAATTTACACCCAACTTCCTTAAAGCCAATGCCAAAAAATGAGACAAATCCCACTGAACTAGACTTTTTTGGTGACCGGTATGCCACGGATGACGTTCCATCACAAACAGTGAGTGTCTGTTTGTGGTTTTTGGCTGTGAACTATCGTGCCTGTGTTGGTATTGAGCAATTTCCAGAAGAACCTGTGTAAATTCAGTTTTATTCAAGTGTTTGTACAAATCCAGTGGTCATTCAAATTTAATGGTCATTCAAATTCAGTGAAGAGCCATCGTAAGTTTGTAGTAAGCAAAGGTTAGTCTATCACAACAAAACGGCAGTATTTTATTCAGATAAAAAATACTAAATTAAATGACCCAAAATAAAATATCTGTGACCGGTGAAACCCATCTAAAAAATACATACACTTATACCGTTCAAAAGTTTGGGTTCAGTGAGATGATTTTTTTTGACAAAAATGTAGACTTTTATTAGGCAAGGATGCATTTGACTTTAATCAAAAATGACAGCAAAGACTTTAAAAGTATTTAAAATAAATGCTGTTCTTTTGAATTCTTTAAAGAATCCTAAAAAAAATAACAACAGCACAACGGTTTCCAAAATTGATAGCCTAATATGAAATGTTGAATTGAAATGCAGCACCAAATCAATATTATATTAGAATGATTTCTGAAGGATCGTGTGACACTGAAGACTGTAGAAACTATGCTGAAAATTCAGCTTTGTCATCATCACCGTAACAAATTACACTTTAAAATATATTAAAATAAAGTACTGTTATGTTAAATTGTAATAATATTTCACAATATTACAGTTTTTACTGGATAAAAAAATGAAGCCTTGAACGTAGAAACATTCACAAAAACTTGACCCCAAACTTGAATGGAACGCTGGCTATTGTCTTTCCAATTCATAAAGAAATGCAGCATTTTTTTGCAAATTACCACACCCATAGAACTAACTTTGAAGATGACAATGTTAACAAATATTAACACACTCTCTCCCTCTCTCATCCCCCCCCCCCCCCCCCCCATTCACACTCACACTCACACTCTCACACACACACACTCTCTCTACCCCCCCTCCTCCCCTCTCTCTCTCTCTGTCGCTCTCTTGCAGAACTGTCCCAACAGCATTAGGAAGCGTGTGCCTCAGACTCAGTTTGCTGAGAAGTTTCTACACAGTATTCCAGTGCTTCAATGGGCAAAGCATTTCACCCCAGACCAGTACCAACGCTTGAGTCAGTACGGTGGAGCACATGGCTGGGGAGGCGTTGATATTGAAGGTGTGTTGTTTTTTGGAATCTGCTAGTCTTCCACAAAGTTCAAATGTACTTGCCTAGAGTGTTTTTATTGTCCAAGGTGTTTTATCCTCCCGAGACCCAGCAATGGAGTTTTTTCCTTTGTAGAGGACATTGTTTTAGCAATTTGTTTTAGACTATATAAGCCACAGATTTATGTCTAGATGTCCTGTAAAGAAAAACTTCCAAATGCTTTAATTAGAGATACAAAATATTTGGAGGTTTCACTATGACCACTCCCTCTACTTGGTCTTTGACTGACATTGACTGAATGACTAAATTCAGCACCCTTATGGGGATATGGTGTTTTGTAATTATTTAAATCTGACTCATTTTCATGTTGCTTGTCGGAAATTAACCTCTCAAAACAATTCTAGGGGGGTTTCAAATCAGATTATGACTTTCTGTTATGAGACATGCAGTTCACATGTCCACTGTAGAGGACGCCAGAACTTACTGCAAGCTTATCAGGCATTTTAGGGAAGAAATTATTTATTTATTTTCATAATATTATTTTCATAATATGAGATATTATGAAAATGTTGCCAAGTTATTACTCAAATTATTACAGCTACTTCTTTTTTGTTACATGTTGCCCAAAGAATATGCTAATTAATATGCTTAATTAGAGACAATCAATAAACGCCTATTAAATGCAGTATACTGAATATACAGTTTTTATAGTACTCATGAAGTAAATATATTTAATGTGTAATTGTTTTGTGGAGTTACTTGTAATTATTTAATCTGGATGACATGATGGATCATAACGATTAGTTTGTGTGTGTGTGTGTGTGTTGTTCACAGTTTTGAAGAGCTCACTGGGAATTTTAAATACAACCGCGAATCGGTTGATGTTTGATGACTGGGAGAAGAGAAACAACAGACCCCAGTGTATCCGCTGTGCTGTGGTGGGAAACGGCGGAATACTGAATGGTTCAAGAAAAGGAAAGGAGATCGATGAACATGACTATGTCTTCAGGTGAGGAGGTTGATCATTAAGAGATACAGTCAGATGTTTATTATATCAGTGCTCCTCAAAGTGATGCAAATCTTATAAAGAAAGCAGTTTGCATGTCTGGTAGTCTTTTACCAATTTGTATTTTTTTGCATTGGAGGTCTTCCACAATAGGTTTACATGCATCCAAACAAGTCAAAAACAAATTTTCTCATAATATACATTGCAGAATCACCTCAAGCATCCAGTCTCGCTAAACCCCTCCTTTCTGACTTTGCTCTGATTGGTCAGATGGCTCAGTCTGTTGTGATTGGTCTACCGCTTACAGCGCAAGTCGGAAACGAAACGCCCATTACCATATCTGAATTTCAGCTCCAGAGGCTTCCTCAGCACTTGATAGACAGTTAAGATGCCGTTGGTTTCACCGTGTCAATTCGAGCGCGAGCCCTCATCCTTTGGTAATGCCTACAAAGTGGATTTGCTTTCACAGCACAGAAAACCGCATCTTCTCAACATGTTGACAATAGGGATGTCACGGTGAGGAAATTTTCGCAGGGGTATATAAACTTAAGACAACACTGGTATTACCGAGAACAGCAGGGGGAGGGGGAGAGTTTATGACAGTGGCGTGCCGTAGTGGCCAAGTAATGTAATCATTGTATGGCCGAACACAGTGTAACACCGGTAACACCGACTAGTCAGCAAGCCTATTCTACAACATAAACTAAACTCTTCCAGGCCTCAGCTACAACTACAGTGTTTAAGGGCAGGTCAAAGTAGACATTGTTCGTGGACAACCAATGAAGGCCATAAGCAGAAAGTAAGACTACTGACGACTCATTTCAGGCAGTTTACAATTGGCTATTTCTTTTTCTTTAGAAAATAACGGTTTATTGATCAATATCACAATGCTTCTCTTTTTCTGTCTCCCATCTTCAGGGTGAATGGTGCGGCTCTTAAGGGGTTTGAGAAAGATGTGGGATCCCGGACATCATTCTACACGTTCTCAACCAACACCATGCGAAACTCCATGCGTAGCTATGCTGGCGTAGGCTACAGAGGTCCACCCATATCAAAGGTAACCAATGATGCCAGACCAGTATACGTCCACACAAAGATGAGACGCAGTGCTCCGCTTAAGTATCTTTAACCATGTACTAACATTTAAATTAATAATTTGATACAATGCACTTGTGTACATGCATGTTTTTACACTGTACTTCTGTAATTACATCTATAATTACACTGTTGACCCTTCCCTTAACCCACCCAAACCATGACTCGTATCCCACCTCAAAACATGTATGTATGTCTGTACTGTATGTATGTACATATCTATGTATTTATTTTTTGATGTAAGCGCATGGAAGTTAAAGACACCAAATATAAAGTGTGCCCAGACAAAGTAACTCCACTGTTTGTCAAAATTATTATAGAGTGAAATAGTCATGACTACAATCTGATCAAGTTCATCCAAAACCCTTTTGTATGTTGAGTTGTGACGTTGATGTTTGTTAACTCTCTCTTCATCTTGATCTCCATCTGTTCAGGAGACCAGGTATATATTCCTGCCAGATCATGACCGAGATTACATTCTCATGAGGGCGGCTTCGACACACACAGCAATTGATAAGGGCCGTGAGCGCAGCAAAGAGTAAATATATAAAAAAAATTCATATGTAAACGGATATTTTTAAAGTTCCTTAAACGTATCCTTGATCGCTATAACAGATACAGTCCAACCCTCATTGTTTTTATTCACTATTGTAAATAAATAGTCAAAATAAACACATGTTAGTTGGGTTTATATAATACAGTACATTGTATGCACAATTAAGACTCAATTTAATTGTAATGTATATCTCTCTCAGACCCCCTACATACTTTGGTGAAGATGTGACAGTAGAAAAATTCAAAATCTACCACCCAGACTTTATCCGTTACCTCAGAAACAGGTAAGCTTTGCAAACAGAGACTAGGGATAATGTACACTCAGCCAGTCGTTATTGCAAAATTAATCCCAGACAGGGAGATTAAGAAACACAAAGCGGCTGACTGCACATTATCCCGCTTATTACATGACTGCTTGATTTGAAATTACATGAGAAGAAAGATCCTGCAGAGTGAAACGACGACGCAACAGCTATAGCGGAAATCCGTTGCAGGAGACAGCGGTCAATTATACAGTTCAGTGGTCATTATACATAAATATATGACCACAGAATGCTGCAATCAACTGAAGGTGGCATGTTATAAAATGTTGTATATTTTGTTTAGTTTTGTCTTCATTTGTATGTAAATATCTAAGTTTAAAACTTTTCTTTTTCATCATCAAGGTTCCTGCATTCGAAACTTCTGAAAACACATGCGAGAAGTATTTACAGGCCGTCCACTGGAGCAGTAATGCTCCTGGCTGCCATTCACACATGTGACCAGGTTTGTTTAATCTTTTTACAAATGAAACAAACATGTGTCTAATGAGTGTGCCCTGCTGTAAAATACTCATTACACAGCAGTTCACACTCATAAGACACATGTTTGATGAAACACCCATATCCTCATCCATCCATTTAGAGGAGGTCACAATTGATAAGAAACTAATGACAGTTTTGTACAGGCTTATTGGAAGTGCATCCCTCTACTTGCAAGTCCCTGCAGTTTCCAGCTAAAAATAAACACTAAAGACTTTATTTAATTTCCGAACTGCTGCAAAATGCACAAATAATAAAAAATAAAAACTAGACGAAAATGTTAGATGGTGACGATCTGGGAAGCGATCCAGTCAGAACTGATGTCCTGCGTTTGTGGTAGATGCGCACATTTGTACTGTAACGTGCTGATCTACCCCGCGGTCTCATAAAACGTTAAAAAATTTAAACGGCTGGGAGAATGAGTAGAGCAGACATATAGATATGAATAAGAGTGACGATGCAAAAATGAGCTCTATTCCGTACGGTTTTCTGTGCGCGCACACCCGACCCAAGCGTCCAGCCATGCACAATAGACAGCGCGCGAGTACTGAATTGAGCTCTCTTTCGTGTCTGAATGGAAAAATACACACAACGTTATGTCTAAATGTCCGCTTTGGAGAGTATTCATGTAAACTATGTCGGTTTTTATGTCTTAAACAGTCGAGAGTGTATCGGATGTGCATCAGTGCAATTGGATCCGCATGTCATTGGACATGATCTGATGTCTTAAAGTGACAGTGGGTAATAAACCTAATGCGGTCTTTGTCCTTCATGTTCAAGCAACACAAGAAAAAGAGAAAAGCATTCACTGTTTGTTAATAGCTTTAATAAGGATTAATTATATTTAATTCATGCAAATAAATATGTCTGCTTGAAAGAATAAAGAATGATGTATGCAAGTAGTTATAAAGAATGCATCATTCATCGAAAAGAAGATCTGTGTTTTACTTTAGGAAAAGTGTTTTTATTTAATTGTAAGATATTTTTCAAGTCACAGTAGTTAAATCTGTATCTGTATTGCATGTTCAAACTTAAAAATCATTCATATTAACAGGTCAATAGATGTTTTCTCCGGGAGTATATGGGTTTGGACATTTTAGAGAAATTCTAAATTAATGCATTACAATTTAACTAAACCCATTATATTTTAGTCGACTAAATCTACTGTAGATTTAGTCGACTAAAATCTTATTGTATTTCGTTGACTAAAACTAAAACAATTCAGATGACTAAAATATGACTAAAATTAAATGGCATTTTGGTCAAAAGACTATGGCCCTGTCCCAAATGGCGCACTTCATGCGGACTTTCGGTCTCGTGGACTTAAATTGCGCGTGCTCGCCGAGTCTACAAGTCCGTAGGCCGTCCCATTTAGCATTTTAACGCTCTGAAGTGTGCTCAGCAGCGACCCCTTTGTACCCTTGAAGCGGTCTTCCGCGAAGCCCGTATAGATGCAGGCTCCACGCACTTTACCTACCCAGGAATCCTTGCGAAAGGCCAATCAGACTACGGATGGGAGGAGATTTCGCTCACGGACAATTGTTAACATGGCTGAGAAGAAAATATTTAAGTGTAATTTTCATTACAGTTTTTATGACAAGTTTATACAAACATTATGATCATCGACCAGTGGTTGATGTCTCAAACATAGGCTAATAATAGCGAGCTGAATAATACGATCGCATTATGATTCATTAAATAAATAGAACCGAATGTTAGAGCTTTACTGAGTCATATGTAAACGCAACAACAATAGGCAGCATATTTCCCCGAACCTGCAGCTCCTGTCCATAACAACAATCAGACCGTCTTCCTGTTTCAGGCGTAACGATCGACTCTGTCCCAAAAATACCTCTCAATGCGCCCTCGCGGACTCACGCTAAGGGCCCTATAGGTCTGCACTACATGACGTCACCGAAGTGTGGACTCTGAGGAAGGCCACAAGTCCGGAGTGTGCCATTTGGGACAGGGCTTATGACTAAAACTAAATCAAAATTTGCTGTAAAAATTAACACAGCTTTCAACTGAGCTTTTAGCTCCACTTACTGTACATTTCACTTTCAAACATCTTATTACAGGAATGCCATCTTGCTTGTATTTCCAATGAGCTTGGGTTGCATAAAACATACTTTATTTGTCTTTGTGAAAGTTTGTGATTATATGATGTTTGTGTTATTAACAGGTTGATGCTTACGGGTTCATGACCCCTGACTACACCTTGTATTCAGACCACTACTACGACAAACAGAGACATCCAGTGCGTTTTTATGCCAACCATGACATGCGCATGGAAATGAAGTTGTGGCAAGAGCTGCATCAGGCTGGTCTGATGAATATTTTCATGCGTCAGTGAGCACAAATGGATGGACGCCACACTTTGTATGAGATGTTTTTTACTGTCAGAACTGAAAAGCCTGTGAGAGGCGTGTACAGGACAAACCTGTTATACTCCCCTCTATACGAGGCATTTTTTCTTTGGAAGATAAAGATCATATATTGTTGTTCAACAAGGAACTACGTACAGAAGCTACGTAGTGAATTCTCGAGACAAATGACTGGCTAATGTTTCATGGGGAGAGGCCGTGCAAACATGGTTATAGACAGGAGTAAATCTTGTTTTCTTGGCCGGTATTTGTTCACACATACGAAGTGTCACATATTTCAGATCAAGGCTGGGCGAGATTAATCGAGATCCTGCTTTTGACCACGTACAAGAATTCTGTAATACGTGCCTTAGGACTTCTCAAATGATGGACTACCATTGTGTGTGAGAGAAACAGAGTTTAAAGGTTTCACTAAATCAAAAATAATCAACCAAAGAGAATATTTTAAATTTTAAATTCTTAATCATATTCCTTTAATCGGGTATGTGTCAATATGGTTCATCCAAAATGCACTTGTTGCATCATGTGTCAATCAAGAAGAGTTTTCTGTTTTTCAGAGAAATTTGTAATTTGTATGCTTTTAAGTTTAAAGCTTAACTTTACTTGGAAGTTTTAAAGTGCAATATCTTATGTTGACTTCACAAGCTTTTTGAATCAAAATGTGAATTTCTTTTATGATTTATTGTATCTATTCTGTTAAGGTCTGTTTGGTCAATTGATGCCATCTCTTGCTTATATTTAATAATTTTATTACTGAATAATTTAACTGTTATGTTCATTCTGGTCAACTTAACTGGTTTAGAGATTCACCACACTCATGTTTAGAGAGTTTAAAAATTGCTTCACTTTTATAAAATGGTTAAGAGTTTTTGGAAACTGACGGTAATTAATAGAAAATGGAAAGATGGTCCTACGGGTTTTTAAGCTCAGAATAAATCTTTTAAAATTGTCTTGTTGGTAATAAATGAAATGCTCCATTTTGTTAACAATGCATTGGAAATGCCAATTATAGTGTTTATTTATAGTGTTATAAATTACACACTTATTATAGTGTTTATTAAAAAATATATATATATATATATTTATTTTTTTATTTTTTTATTTTTTTAAGAACTTTGGTTAGTTAAATCAATTTGCCCTTTAAAATTAAAAAAAGAGGATGCTTGTGTGTTTAGAGAGATTTACAAATCTAATGTTCAGCATCCATCCCGGTATTATTTTACTTTTCATCATCTTCATTTTAAGTATCTATGTACCTAAGGTGTGAGCTGACAAAATGCAATGTAAATATGCTTATTGGTGCTAAATATTTGCACCACTTGACTTTACAGTGTTGTACATTCGGTGGTACATTTTATTGGAAGTTCCTTCAGGACTGTTGATCACATTTCTCTGACCACAAAGTGCTTGAAGACACATATCCTTAAACCACCTGTCATCAGTCAATATCATACTTCATATTGATTTAAATGTATATAATTTTAATATATTTTAAAATATCAATTTGAAGGAAAACAGAAACATACATACTGAAAGAAACACCTCTATTATATCCTGACAGAAGGAAGGGATTTTTTTTTTGTCTCTCATATAGGCCTACATGATATGATATAGTTGAGCGTTATCACACATTGCTTTTTTTATCCTGAATAGATATTTTACAACAAAAATATTACCTATAAAGCCAGAGCAGAACTTTTTGTGCGTCTATAGGCAAGTTTTGTTTCTTTGCACAGAATATACATTTATTTTAGGTAAATTCAAAGTATCACATTAGAACAATGTGTTGTTGTTTTATCTTAAAATGTCTTAACTATCCAATATTCAACAAAACTATTTCATTCAAATTTATTAAAACTAATTTTCTAAATTACTTAAATGTCTAAGTTAGTGCAATAATAAATACATCATGACAATATCTTTATAGAAAAATCATAAAACTGAACATGTTATTGCATTATTACTCCTATGTGGTTGTCAAAACGATTAGTGACAGCATGGTGCAATAATTGGTAGAGGCAACTGCTTTAAATTACAACAACTTTATCATATTTTAATTATATAAGTAAAAAATATAATAAATATAGAATATAGTGCACATATTTAGCAAAATACTAATTTTGACTAATACTAAATATATTATAAAATACTCTTTTTTTTTTTTCTAGCCAATTTACGTCCTATGGTCATTAAATGGTTTTCCTGAGGTAAATGTAACGTTATGTGACATTGTAGTCTACTCCAGCTATTTTATTGACCTCTTTCCACGGTTGAAAAACACTGATTGGTCGATATTACAGTATGTATGAGGCATATACATTTCGGTAAATTACTGTATCTTTCAACACACACCTATTGATCATTCGTGTTTAAATATCTACTATTAACTAGGCTAGTGAAGAGAGATGATCTGTTCGCGTGCCATTTGAAATGAGGCGCTACAGCGATCTGTCACATTTAAAAGCGCCAAAACGGTATTTATTGTTAGAATTTCGTAATAAAATTGACAGAATCTGAGGGCTGTGAATTTGTTCCATATCAAAAGTAACCTTCTCTGTCTAGTCTGTCGGTGTCAGCGTCCTCTTTGCTTCAGAAAACTGAAAGAGGCTTCCGCAGTCTGCTTTGCCCCAGTGTTCAAGAACTGGTGTTGTGTGCTTTTGATAACAATAAAAGAGAAACAATTTTAACGATGAACAAATCTTATGCTAAAGTCAATTGCAAGCTTGGCTAATGAACGTTGCATTTGCATACTCTTCTGCCATCTAGTGTTGATTGTTTTCAATTACAGACATATTGAATAATGTGTTCAGATCTCAGTTTAGTGTGCTGTCTGTGTAATTATTGGTTGAGGTGAAAGACTTGAGCACGGAGGCACTGAATGTGGTTCGTTTACCTCTTATTTTTAGACGTCGTCTCTCTATCCCACTGTTTACGGTCTCCAAAATGTCCTGTGTGTTCACCTGACAGGGGTGCCTGCCGAGAGCATGGACAAGACATACCTGAGAAAGTTGTTATTCAGCCAGAGATGAGGACTTGATGCTACAGTGCTACAAGTGGACTGACGATGTAAAGGTGGGATGTGAATCCAGTCATGAAATTACAGTTACTTGATGAATTTCACAATATTACAGCGTGTGGGTGAAGTGTTTATCTGCTTTCTTTACACTCACTGTTCACTGTTGTCTTTGCGCATCTTAAAGTCAGCATGAAACGGAAAGTGCGATAGTCTTTTCTTCCCAATTGTGGCGTATATTCCAGTGAATCTGCTTCTCGAACAGGATAAAGGGCGGGAGTGGGACTTGATTTTGTTGTCCCGCCTGCGCGCCAATAAACACGTCATCAGAAAAGACTAAAAAGAGATGTCCTTGCTATTGAGAGTGAGGAGTCACGTGCCGATTTGGGCGGGGTCTGAGCCGGTCGGCCATGATGGTAGGAGACGCTATCTGTTGCCAGGGGCAACGCCTTCAGAACTTCACAGAGGCGCGACTAAACATTCCAGAAATAACGAAAGAGAGACAGCGCAGCTTAGTATTTGTTTACATTTTTCATTTTAGCGATACGCCGCAGTTTCTTTGGAAGATATGGAGAAGAAGGAAGAGAAATGAAAGGGGTTCTATCGGGAGAGACTAAATAACAATGCTAGCCAGCTTTATTTAGAGAAACTGCTTGTCAATAAACTGACAGCAGCAACAGCGAGCAAAGCATGATTTCAAAAGGAACACATTTCAGCACAGTTCGCCTTTTATTTAACACAAATGAACGAAATGAATACTCTGTTATTCAACTAGAGTTGTTTAATTTGTTATAGATACATCTGTACCGCGAAATGTTTTAAAAATACACTTTTTTTAATGACGTACGTCTCGCAGTGACGGGAATGTCCGATCTGTCCGCTTAATGTTGCACGGCAGGTGCAAATGCACGTATCTGATTCATATCATATTTATTTCCACATATGAATAAGGCCTGAAACATCAAGTATGACTGAACTCTCGCAGTTTAAAGGTGCTCAAAGCGATGCTGGGTGACGTCACTTCTTGTTGACGTTCAAAGTATTGTCAAACAAAACGGAGGCTAGCTAGACCTTCCCTCCTCCTCATCCCGTCCCCTCCCTCTGTAGTTTTACTGATACTTCTTTCAAGGATGGTGTAATGTCGCCAAGTGAGATAAATGCTTTCATATTATGAAAAAAAAAAAATAATGGAAACATTACCAGAAAAACACGATAAAACGTTTCGCCACCTGAGGTTATAACTTTAGCTCCCATACCAGGACGCAATAATAGCAAGATAACGTTAGCTTCAAATTTAGTCAAAGTTGTCAATAGGCTATGAATGAACATTCAATTTCATAATAAATAGTTGGTGAAAACAATCATTCACACAAACTGTCGCCCTACTGTGAGTTTGCTTGATTATTTACAATAGAGATCGATAGCTAGCTGCTAGAAACCTATATGTTGTATTCACCAAAGTTAGCGCTGACTGCATTGTTCTAGCTAATTATATCCTTGTGTTTGTTAGGCGAACATGAAAGTCCATTTAGAAAAACCAAACTGGATTGACCCACCTCTCCAGCAAAAACAGAGCTAACGTTACCTGAATGTCGGATTGGAAGCCCTTCTGCCGGCGGAGTTCTCACCACCTTTCAAAGGCTTTTCCAGTGTAAATTCGGGCATGCGTTCCTTCTCCTTTTCCCTCTTCTTTGTATTTTTGCAATCTGTTCATCAGAACGTCGTCTCTTTGGTCGTGTGTCGGCCATATCAAACTTAAAGAGTTAAAATTATGACTTTCCTCTTCATGCTTCTCTCCTCCACACCCCCCATGTACGCTCACTAACCCCACCCCCAGGCTGGAACACTGTTTGTTTTGTTTCGTGGAGCGGGTCGCCGCAGTTTGTTTTTGTTGCTGTTTGTGGAGCCTGGGGTGTCTACAGAAACCGCATTCTTTTACAGTGTGTTCAGGGGACAGGCAGCTAGCGGATAGTGAGGAGATGTTTGCTGTATGTGACAAAAAATGTTTTGGCCTAAAAAACGCGTGACATCACTTAGAGCACCTTTAACGTTACAGGTTAGGGGGTTTCTAAGTCTTGCACCCAGCCGCAGCAGAATTGTTCATAAGCTTCTAATGACTTAAAGCTTCTGAACTCTTGCATTGTAATGTGTAGGCAGTAACTAACTTTAGGCACTGATACCATAAACCAGGTAATTGACTGTGTCAGGGTATGTGAAAGGTGGTAGTGCTTTGGGTCTTTCGTCCATTCTGTAGCAGGTCGTACGGGTCCATGTTGTTGATGTCAAGTAGTTTCTTTAAATAACGCTGCTTGGTGTTGTTGTCTCTCCCGATAGAGCCCCTTTCCTTTTGCTTCCCCCTTCTTCATTTATTCCCAAGAAACTGTGCCTTATCGCAAAAATGCAAACAAATATCAAGCTGCTCTCTTTCTCTGTCGCTATTTCTCTCGGTCTCGCGGTCGAAGTAACCACGACAACGGATAGCGTATCCTTCCAAGATGGCGCATCCTTCCCACAATCCAACGCGGAGTGATACGCGTGACGTCACATTCTCATTCTCAATAGACCTTATGCACCAGAGTAACGTGGGCGCCGTCATCTTTAGAATATTGTCTTTGAACTTCCGTTTTTGCGGTCGCTCTGTATATTTCGAGTAATTAGCTGGTGAAGTGGATTTACTTATTGTAGAGTTAACAAAAGTTATCATGAGCATTGTAATGTTTATCATAAGCATTGTAAAGCAGATGTCTCAACAAATGTCGTCCGGGAACTTATTTACGAGCAGTTCATTCATACCTATGCAAGATCGCTGTGAAAATACAGACCGGAAGTCAAAAGACAACGAGCGCAGCGCTGAAAAGGGGCGGGGCTACATAAGGTCTATTGGGAGGTAAAGTTATTTTGATTAAATATTACGAGGGTCTTTTATTATTAAAATATTTGTACCTATATATATTTTTTTCATATTTCTTTCTTTCTTTCTTTCTTTCTTTCTTTCTTTCTTTCTTTCTTTCTTTTCTCCTTTGTGTCCTTATTAATAATATTTTAAAACAAAATGTAGTACTAATTATTTGTAACAGCGCATATCTGCCCACAAGACTATTGGGTCCAAAATAAACTGAATTTTAACTTAAATAACTTAATTTATGTAGATACAAAAAATATCCACAGCATTTTATCAGTTGCATGTGAAAGCATTTTATGTAGCAAAACCACATACTTATAATTTAGTGAATTATCACCCTTGTTGCCTCAGCATGGGGAATTTGATCAATGTCTTTTCACTCAGATTCACCATCACACCCAGAACAACTTCATCCGCAGTCCAAAGTCATGCTGTATGTCAGCTGGAAATCATTTGGAAGTGTCTAGAACAACATTTTAGCTCCAGTAACTCTCTCTACATGCTTGTGTAAGCATAAAACCCTCAGTAATAATGACTGAGGCGAAGATGTTATCATGTATAAATGAGTGCTGGCAGGACTGGTGCAGGATATTTTAATACTTGTAATGACCATTAACTCTCACCATTTGACTAATGAGGGGAATTAAATGTTGTGTCTATGGCCCTTCAGAGAGGCACCATCTTACTTCCCTAAAGCCATGAACTGGCAATGTAACTTGAACTTGAACGCGAATGAAGCAAAAGTGTGACCTTAAAAAACCTGGTTGGAAACATGATATATAGAAACAACATTATTGTTCTTGTTTCACCACCAACAACCTGCAATTACAGACTGTACTTTGATCATCTGTCATCATTTATCTCCTTTCTGTATCTTAATTGTTCATCACAGCACTTCTCTATTTTTGGCCTGAGGTTAATATGATGCCAGCTGTTATTTGTAAAGGAAATAGGCCTAAAATAAGAAGTAAATTATTTCACCAGCTATTTATAGCCTGTTATGAAGAATGAAGAACCTTATTCTTTGTCATATTCGTGGTGTTATGCAATGTGAATAGAGCCATAAGCTGTAACATGCATGAATTAGCCTTCAGATGACTCCTATTGTCTCTTGTGCACTTTCTTTCTCTTGACATGGTTTCCCCCTCACATTCAGAAGTTGAATTCTCTCAGTCTCTTAATATTGACATGGCAGAGCGCAAGAGTTGGCTGTGCAAACACAAATCGAGCTGATTTTGTGGATGTGTTTTGCTCTCTCACGTTTCGCCTATGGCTCTAGACTTCAGAAATGACAACTATAGCTGTTCACACACACACACACTGTGAGGTTATGCTCCTGTGTATAATCGCTTTACTGTGTGTCCAGCTTTTGGTTGGCTGTTGCAGTCGGTTAAGAAAGAAGCATGTAATTGAGTTAGATGGCTGTTTGCCACACAGCCAAGTGGATCAGAGCAGAAGAGGGAAGATGACAAATGGGGGAAAAGGCTAAAGAAGAAGAGGGGGGGGGGGGGGGCTTTCTGGTTTAAATTAAGCATCCTAAGGCCCGATTCACATATCGCGTCTTTTGCGCGCTCAAGTTCATTATTTCAAATGTAGGCGCGCGGTATGCGCGCTCATAATGGAAGCGACGCGGTCGCGGTGCGACGCGCTCGTTTTTCCAAGCGCGTCCGCGCCGCATCGAGATAAAAACATCTCAACTTTTCAGAATGCCGCAAGCGCACCATAAGCGGACAGTGGGTCACGTGACAAGAACCAACCGGAGCGCAACCGCCCTAGCGCTTTGGAAAAAGGAGAATGCGGCGTGCCCAGCGTTTTCTACGCGTTTTTAGGCGCTATATGTGAATCCGGCCTAAGACATGGCAATTTATTATGTAAGCTGTTATGACTCACAACACGAAGATGGATCCTGAAAGAAATGAAATTTCTCCTTTTAGAAATGTATTTAAGCCTCATAATGAAAAAACACAGCATTTTTTATAGCTGTCATAATATGCAATTTAATCACACATCAGGTAGTGCCGTCAAAAGGCCATATTATGTACTTTTACAAAGTCTTTATTTAGTTTTTGGGGTCTACTAGAACAGGTTTTCATTCATATTTTTCATATATTTTACATTGTTGCTGCACCTCCCTTCCCAGTCTGTAAGAAACGCTCTGTTTAGTTTCAGGCTTGAGTGCTTTTTCAGCGGTGTTGGTTCCGGAAGTATTTTTTCTATTCATTTCTCCCATAGGGATAAAAAAAAAAAAAAAAAAAAGTATTTGTTAAAGTGTTATAAGTATTTGAAAATCAGCCAAAAACACAAACAAGACTGTGTACTTAACGACTTTAGTGATAGAAAGAACTACAATCCCATGAAGCATTGCGATATATACAGTTAATATAAAACTATATTTTAAGTTTATTGCAAAATATGCACATACTATATATGCAAATATGTAAGTATTTTGAGAGCATTTGGAGACCATTTCGGTTACGTCATTTGCGTTGCTTCGTGGGAGTGGGCAGAGCTAAGGAGCTTGTTTGACGCTTTTGGCTGGCTTTTCGACTCTGGTAGAATTTACAGAATTTTATCATTATAATATTCTTATTATAATAGATAAAAAAAACACTTTGTACTTTTTAACCACAAAAACTACTGTGAAGCCCCTCCTTCCGAAAAGCACAATATGTTCTGATTGGTTGGCTGGACTAGTGTGTTGTGATTGGTCAGCCACTTTGAACGTGTTTTGAAAATGTCATGCCCCGTACCATAACCGCAAATTTCAACTCAACCAGGCCTCGTCCCTTTCTTTTGAGTATGCCTTTGGCAGGAATTATTTATATGATGAACATTGTGATGTGCATGTTCCCGGGGGGGGAAAAAAAACCCTCAATCTACAAACTACAATTGAGGCGTTTCAGGGGGTTTAGAAACAGTGCTTATTGATTTAGAGAATAACTTCCTTTGGATTGGACTTTGTGCTTTGCAAATTTGCAGACCTTTTTCATGCTCAAACAACAACATTACACACTAAAGAAAGTTGAAAAGCATAATAGGGTCGTCTTTTAAAAAAAAGTATTGCATGTGTGTGTTCATTGACTTATAATGATTTCCCCCTGCTGATATTCTCTTTGAGAGGGAGGAAGCTTTAATCTGCTGAAGATCACAGATCAAATTCAGCTTTGCTCAGATGGTCTTGAGCACACCAGAGATTCTCAGAGATGCTTTCAAACCTCATGAGCAACTCATTTACATTCGAATTTATTCAAATGCCTTGTATATACATCTATTGAGAGCTCTTTTAATAGAAAATATCACCACAATATGGCTTCTGTATAGAAATTATAGCATGCGCTCTTGCAATTTTTATAATAATGGTGTCTCTGTAAGTACCAATACTTGTCCTTCTTTCCTTTCAAATGTCAGATAATGCACTAGTCACACATAATGGACAGATGTTTGTGAGAGTCAATTATTACAAGTTTGGCAGCAATGCGAATCAATCCTTCCCTTTCAGGCTTTCTTCTACAGTAATAACAGCACAAAATAAATAAATAAATAAAATCACTTTTTCTTAATACTATTCTAATCACCACAAGCCCCTAAAATTTGAGTCCTATTTTCTTGGGATAGCGGTCTTTTTAGGATTATGAATGTTGAATCTTTTTATTTTCTGTAAATATATTTTAGGATATATCATGTAGTTAGTATTCTAAACCAATACTTTTATGCTCACTAGAAAATAGCAAAATAAGGGGACAGGGGGAATGCCCTTCCATGATTTTTGGAAATTGTAATGTGATGGTATTTCTTTAAAGTATCTTAGAGTACTGTGGAAATACCATGATATCATACAGCATAGGCTATATCAAAGTGCAGTATTAAATAAAACACCAAGGTGATAGAGATTTTTTTCCTCAGCTTGTTTTGCTAATATTTACCAAGCCTGCCAGTGTTAGTGAAGGACACTAGCTCCGGTTGGTGTGCAAATGTGTTTGACTGTTGTGTTAATAAAAGTCACATGTTAAGCTTTGTGTTAAAGGGATAGTCATCATTTACTCACCTTCATGTTGTTCCAAACCTGTATGACCATCTTTCTTCTGTTGAACGCAAAATACGATATTTTAAACAATGTTGGTAACCAGACAGTTGACGGCACCCATTGACTTCCATAGTATTGGTTTTTCTTTGGGTTTTTTTTCCCATCAACTGTCTGGTTATCAACATTCTTTAAAATAATCGTTTGTGTTTAACAGAAGAAATAAACTCATACAGGTTTGGAACAACTTGAGTAAGAAATGACAAAATTTTCATTTTGGGTGAACTATCCCTTTAAGGTTAAGCCCTTCTATTTGTGTGGATGGTTCAGAGGAGGGTAATGTTGTGTTTAATTATGTGAGCTCAAGTCTAATTATTTGATATTAACGTTATTCTGGGATTATGGCTCCCTGGTGGAGGCTTAACTTCTGAGGGCATTTGTTGTTGCTTGAGGCTAGTTAGTCTACTCTGGATATTTAAGACCATGCTGGACTCTCAGATCAATTAAAAAACATCTGTTCTATTCCCCCTGTTTGACATAATTTACATGTAATTCTGAACCAGGGCCCAGGGGTCATGTATAGAGCTAAAATGTTCATTATTTAATGTAATGCTTTGTATATGTATGTATGTTTTATACCTGATAAATCTGTTGTGGATGAACTACACCCTTCCTCTTGCAGTCCCTGTCCCACTTACACACTCCTAATTTCTCACTCAATGTGTCTAGCCAGTTACTAATCTAATTTTGGAGCTAAAGTCTCCTGTCTGAGCAGCCTTTAAGAGGTTGTGTTTCAGATCCAATGCACTATTAGCCAGAATGATTATTTTTATAACTACTAAATGCGTGTACTGTGCATTTGTACATCATCAGCTTTCATGATCTTAAAACTTTTTGATCTAAATGCCCAGATGCTTGAAATTAATACATTTTTCAAATGTGTATGTACACTACTGTTCAAAAGTTTGGGGTCAGCAAGATTTTTTCTGTTTAGTAAAGAAGTCTCTTATGCTCACCAAGGCTGCATTTGTTTGATCACAAATACAGTAAAAGCAGTAATATCATGACTATTACAATTTGATATATCTGGTTCCTATTTTAATATATTTGAAAATGTATTGTATTCCTGTGATGGCAAAGCTAAATTTTCAGCATCATTACTCCAGTCTTTAGTGTCACATGATTCTTCAGAAATCATTCTAATATGATGATTTGCTCCTCAAGAAACATTTTTACTATTATCAATGTTGAAAATTGTTATGCTCCACAATATTTTGTGTGTAAAACGGTGATACATAGATTTTTTCAGGATTATTTAGTTTAAAAGAACAGCATGTTTGAAATGGAAATCTGTCTTTACTTAATTTAATGCATCCTTACTGAATAAAACTATTATTCATCTTACTAACCCCAAACTTTTAATGGACTTATATGTATGTATTATTAATTAAAAGCCCCTTTTTCCTACTTTCTGTTTTTAATGGAATTTGCTGGTGAAGGAAAAGCAACCAACAATTATAAGTTTCTGTTTCCCCCACAGGCAGAGGCATATTTCAGCAGTGCGTCTGAGTTAGAGAAAAGTGTGAGAGAGAAAAGAAAAAGGTGCTTTTAACATTCATCTCAGTGCTATATGAACACGCTCGCTATCCACAGTGTTTCCACGGCAACCCTGACAGAGTGACATGTTGTCTCAGACAAACAGAATGCTTGACATTATGACTCTAGCCTCTGAACCAGCTTCCATTTAGGACAACGAAACACAGTGTAAGGGCATATGTGTTCATTAGTCTTCAGATTTGGGAACAGGACATGTTCTTTGAAGGCAAATCCTACTGGACTGCTGAAGTATATTGACTTTGATGAGAAAGTATTTTATCTTGTGCTATACTTAGTGTTAGACCCCTTGCCTTTGTTCTTTCATAGATCTCTGTTGTGCTTTTCAAGGGAACATTTCTATTCTTATTTATTTTTTACATTTATTTATTTTTACTGTTCTGCTCTCTGCCTTCTCTGTTGATGTTCACACCGCAAAATCTTCATATTTCCACAACAAGATCAACAGCGCCACTAACACACGTTCACTGTTCAAGACATTCAACTCTCTCCTCTGTCCACCTCCACCACCACCCACCTCCTCGCTAACTGCTGATGATTTTGCTAACTTCTTCACTAACAAAACTACAACTATCAGCAGTCAGTTCTCAGCTTCACACACACAGGAACCCAAACTAACCTCTCCCACAGCCAACAACCTTCTCTCCTCCTTCACTCCACTAACCGAGGAAGAAGTATCTAAACTTCTCCTCTCCAGTCATCCTACCACCTGCCCTCTAGACCCCATCCCCTCACACCTTCTACAAGCCGTCTCTCCCACACTTCTTCCAGCTCTCACACACATCATCAACTCATCCCTCCACACTGGCATTTTCCCTACAGCATTTAAGCAGGCTCGGGTAACTCCTCTGCTTAAAAAAACAACATTAAACACATCACTTCTAGAGAACTACAGACCTGTCTCTCTCATACCATTCATTGCGAAAACACTTGAACGTGTTGCTTTTAACCAAGTATCATCTTTCCTGTCCCTGAACAACCAGCTGGATGTCAACCAATCTGGCTTCAAGAAAGGACATTCAACTGAGACTGCATTGCTGTCAGTCACGGAAGCCCTGCGGATCGCAAAAGCTGCTTCCAAATCATCAGTTCTCATTCTACTGGACCTGTCTGCTGCTTTCGACACAGTGAATCATCAGATCCTCTTGTCCGCCCTCTCATCACTGGGCATCACTGGAACCTCCCTCAACTGGTTTGAGTCCTATCTCACAGGTAGGTCCTTCAAGGTCGCATGGAGAGGTGAGGTATCCAAAGCACATCAGCTGACCACAGGGGTTCCCCAGGGTTCAGTTCTTGGACCGCTCCTCTTCTCCATTTACACCACATCACTGGGACCCATCATACAGGCACATGGTTTCTCTTACCATTGCTATGCTGATGACACCCAACTCTACCTCTCATTTCAACCAGATGATCCCACAGTAGCTGTACGGATCTCAAGCTGTCTGGCGGACATCTCGGCATGGATGAAGGAACATCACCTGCAGCTCAACCTGGCAAAGACTGAGCTTCTCGTCCTCCCTGCCAATCAGTCTCTACAGCACGACCTCACTATCCAGCTAGATTCATCCTCAATCACCCCATCAAGGTCGGTCAGAAATCTTGGAGTAATCTTTGATGATCAGCTGACCTTCACTGACCACATTACAAAGACAACTCGATCATGCAGGTTTGCTATGCACAACATCAGGAAGATCAGACCTTTCCTAACTGATCATGCAACGCAACTTCTCGTCCAGGCCCTGGTCATTTCTAGGCTTGATTACTGCAATGCTCTTCTGGCTGGACTTCCATCATGTGCAACTAAACCTCTATAAATGATCCAGAATGCTGCAGCTCGTCTCGTCTTCAACGAGCCCAAAAGGGCCCACGTCACTCCTCTGTTCATCTCTCTGCACTGGCTACCACTCGCTGCTCGCATCAAGTTCAAGGCTTTGACGCTTGCTTACAGATTGACCACAGGTTCAGCCCCCTCCTACTTCCACTCACTACTACAAGTGTACATCCCTACCAGAAGCCTACGATCGGTCAATGAGCGACGGCTCGTGGTACCATCACAGCGGGGCACAAAATCACTCTCCAGAACATTCTCATTCACGGTTCCATGCTGGTGGAATGATCTCCCCACCGTCATCCGGGATGCAGAATCCCTGACAGCATTCAAAGGGCAACTGAAAACTCATCTCTTCCGGGAGCACTTAACATAAAAAAAAAAAAAAAATTAAAAAATCCTTTCCTTTAAATCCTCGCTTGCCTGGCTTATGCTACTCCGAGCAATGTCTGAACTTTGCATTTTGAGCACTTCTTGCGTTGTTTTTGCCTCTTCACGATGACTCGCTTGGTTTAGTCCTCAATTGTAAGTCGCTTTGGATAAAAGCCAAATGACTGAATGCTAAATGACTAAATGTAAATGTAAAATGTCATTTATTTCTGTGATGGCAAAGCTGAATTTAAAATTTCCAGTGTCAAGTGTTCCTTCAGAAATCCTTCTAATATGCTGATTTGGTGCTCAAGAAACATTTCTTAAAGGGTTAGTTCACCCAAAAATGAAATGTCTGCCATTAATTTCTCACTCTCATGTTGTTCCAAACCCGTAAGACCTTTGTTCATCTTCAGAACACAAATGAAGATATTTTTGATGAAATCCAAGAGCTTTTTTTCTCACAACCCAATTGTTATTATTATTGAAACTTGGAACATTGAAAAAGTAATTGTTTTCATTTTAAATATATATATATATATTTTTTTTTTTTCATTCGGACCGAATGCAATGATTGGACAAACATTTTGAGGTCCTTTGCCTTCCATAGACGATATATATATATTTATATGCATTAATACATTTTGATCACTTAACTTATTGATTGCTATCAGGATGTGAAGTGACTTTCACCCAGCATAACAAAACAAATTGAACAAATCTGAAAAGTTCTGGTACAAATCGCCTACCCTGCCTTTTAGAAATAGTTTAGCAAATAGTAAACTGGCATCACTTATAGTCAGACTCTTTTGATTTGCCCACAAATACTAGATAAAATCACAATTATTCAATAATAATCTGAATAAGCAATTCTTCCTCCAAGTTATTTATTAGTTAACTTACTGCAGTTTGTGGTTGTAAAAAATGGCGCATTAAAGCCTACAGAGTTCAATTAAAGTAACGATCTGCATTAATTGGTAGTTGTACGTCATCTTTTAAAGTAGTTCATCCAATCAGAGCTCTAAGTCAAAGATAGCCTATACGTTTTATAATAAGCAATTATGTGCAATTATGCACGAATCCAGCTGTTTCCCCACTCTTATCAACATAAAAGTTGTGAACCATACAACATTTCCGCGAATTGTAATGTACCAAAAAAAAGAATAATTTCGACAATCTAGTCTAGTCAATTACTTTTGATCGTTTAGGCTACGTTAAATATTAGCGTCAGTCACAGCTGCGCTTGCGGCGCAATCTCCTCCCCTCCGCGGATTCCCGCAGAATCAGTCAGGAATCGCTGAGCAAGATGGCGCTGTGTCTTTCAGCACTGAACAGCTCCCATCAGGCTTATTAACAAACAGTTCAATTGGGCTCAAAACATTCTAAGGAAACGAATGGCAGAATTGGTCTCGGTCTTTCTTCTCCAGTCGGACACATAAAGGAATGCTCCACAGGGCGCGCGCGCGCGTCGTTTGGTGCAGAGAAGCAGAAGAAGCAACCGCAGAGACCCTCTCCTTGAAAATGACCAGAGAAGATTCAAATGAACACGGCAATGGCTTGCGGTGAAACACATCCATAATGGACTGCATAACCAGTGGATTTGTCCGGCTATTCCCCTATTCTAGCTCTTTAACATGGAGGAGCGAGGGAATGACCTGTTTGACCAGAAAATAAACTCTTTATTTTAACATCAGAGACATCGTTGCTGGACTTCACGTTATCTTCAGCATGTTAGGCACTGTAACACTGCTGGTCATGTCTGCGTCGTTTTTCAACCCTAGTTTTGCGCTGAGCTCTCATTTTGACTCAGGTAGGCTTTTTTATGTTTATTGTATTAATGTAACTACATTTTGTACTATTTAGTACCACATTGCATTCTGCAAAAAAAAAACGTTTCCTTGGAGATGCGCAAAATGCTCGTCTCAGCATGCAGCATATGAAGGGCTGCTAGAATGAGATCTTCTAGTTGTACACGGGAAATCTAGTAATCTGATCATTTTATTGATTTTTAATGATCGATATCAGATTGTATTATTTCAAAGCATAAGCCATATATGCGAAGACAAACAAAATTACTCAATTTGTCTCTCAACACGTCCACTGACTCACATGCCAGAGGTGGAGGTGTATGACTGGGAGATTGATGCACAGGTAGCCAATTCCGATTGGATAAGCAGGACACCATAAACCCCAAGGAAGGTGTGTGTGTAGTAAGTGAAATTAAGAATATAATGACTGATAATGGGGAAGAGTAATCTTTGTGTCATGACAAGGTCAGATAATAGAGTTAATGGGTTATTTTAGACAAGTAGCCTACACACTGATATAGAATCATATTTAAAGTTAAACTTACATACAATTAAAGATGTGCATGAAGCATCTTTGCAGGGCACAGCTGATTGGTTCCTGCTGTATCAGTAGCCAATGAGCTTGCTGCTCAACCTTCAAATACTGGTCAGCTTTTTCTGTAGCAGTTGCAGCACACTTTCAGAAACCCTCCCCCTTCCCCAGCTCCACATGTATAGATCTGCTACAGGTTATTCATGTGTAATATATATTACAGCAGCTGCATGTCTTACTTACTCAAAGCAGCAGCGTAGCAGATCTATTCCAGCAAAACTAAACATATTAACTTTGTAATTTCCATTACCATGCCAAACACTCAGAGAGTTGTCATGACAGAATTATCTGTTGTTATTTTTTTATTTACACACTTGCTTCAGATGAGAAAGTTAAGATAAAGTTATTGCTTAATTGTAATGGAAAAATATACAGTGCATATGATGGTAAGTGTCCCGCTTTAACAATTATTCACTCTACTTGTTTTCACACTGATTTTTTAATTGAAATAAAATACTATATATAATAATAATAATAATAATAATATCTGTAAATAAATTCTCAGCTGGCACTCATTGAAGCTCCTCTACAAACCCTGATGTTGTTCCAAACCTTTTTTTTTTTTATTGAAGAATCTTCGGAAAAAGATTCGAAGCAGTTCGAAGTCTGTCAGGCTCCAGAAAGGACACAAAAAAGCATCATAGGAGAGATGCATTATAATCCAAGTCTCCTGAAACCATTCAATAGTTTTATGAGAAACAAACTATCTGTCAAACCTAAATAATAATAAAAAATAGCTGAAAATTGGACATCAATGTTGTTCGTCCAATCTGACGCATCAAAAGGCACCATATTTGTTCTCCACACAAAGCTATTTCTCTGCATTTCACTGGATAAAAAAACAACAGCATATGGGTTTGGAACAACATGAGGTCGTGTAAATGATGCAATTTTTGGGTGAACTACCTATTTAAAGCCTCCCTATGGTGTGAAAATGAGCCATCATGTGGGTTGGTGAATGTGAATGTGGGTTCACCTAATGGTGAATGGTATTCCCTCCCTTTTATATTGGGACTGGGCTTGTTGCCTCCTCACATGGTTCCTATGGTAACCAAGAGGGTCTGCAGTTTCGGAGTGATTTTTACAGTACCTTTTATGAGATGTACTATTCTTAACTTTATCAAACCCTTTTTCCAGTCTTCTTCAAAGTCTCCATATTAACACTCACTAATTGGAATTTCCACGTTTTACAATTTTACATTTTACATTTGGAGTCGCAGACCTATTCCCCTCCTCCGAATTTAATTATGTCCGTCAATGGTGATGAAGGGGGGAACAAGCTCTATCTGTCAAAGTGATGAATGGAAGTAGGACTCATCCTGGAGAGGCTAGGAATGATTAGAGGGAGATAAAGGAAACTAAATCTGCTCTCGTAGTCCTGCTGGGCTTGTTTTAGACCAGGGTACTGAAGCCTGATTCAAATTGATTCGTATTCTTTCATTGAATCTTTGCAACATGCTTGTAGACTATCTGTCTTTACAATAAATGTAATGCATTTTTACATGCTCCTCTCGTGGCGGTCAAAAAATTACCGAAGTTTTTTTTTTTTTTCATTTCAATTAAATGAATGTACTATATTTTGGTTCGGTAATGTTTTTTATGTAATATTTTGTAATTTTGTTGTGTATTTTATGGTATTAAATTATATTTATGGAATAGTTATTATGATCCATTTATTACCTGTTAATCACTTTTTGAATATAGACCTGAAAAATAAATTTCCTTAACTTAAACTGTTGTAAATCTTGAATATGATGACAGTATTTTTTTAAAGAAGAAACTTGGCAGATTATTGCTGAATTGAAAGTTTAAAAAGTGAAACCAAAAGAGTCATAGAAGTTTATTATTATGAAAAATTCATAAAAATACTATTTTTAAAATTTATATAAAAATGTATATTTTTCAAAATAAGTTTTACTCTAAAACTGAAAAAAAAAAATCAAAGCCACAATTTTCAAAAAGTGAACTTTCGATAAGATTTTGTTTGGGAGCAGTACCAAACATTTCCACTAGTCGTTTCCAATGTAAACAGTACAAATGTGACTTTTTTTCAGGACCACTTAACCTTTTCAAATCATGTACAGGATTTTTTTTTTTTATGTTCACATAGCAAGTGCCAAAACCTTACCAAGTTTTGTACCATTACAATGAAGTAAATAATAATAAAAAAAAAAAATAAACCATGACATTTTTCAATAAAAAATTACCGAAAAGCACCAGAGGGTTAAAAATGTATATGCTGTCACACTGCAGTCTGAAATTTAAGGACACAATCTGGAAAGAAGTCTTCTTTCACCCCATCATTTGCGTTTTAATTGTTTTACTAGAAGGTGAATGACTCACAATGACTAAGTCAAAAGTTTTGACCATGAATCATGATGATGCAGCACAGAGCATCATTACAGCTGGATCTTCTTAATGGATTCTAAAATAAGGGGTTGTTAAGAATGCTACCATGATTTAAAAAATAAAACGGCATGGCTCTAGTTAGATAGTTGTTCCTGAGAGTATGTTGAGATTTACTACGACTTCTCAGTAATATAAAAATCGAAACGATGGAGAGGCTTGGCTATTGTAATGATGACATCATCTTTCTGGAAGCAGTGTTTGTTGGGTAATTGCTGGTGGTGTTGGCGGCCATCCCATGCCAGCCTCCAGAGCTCATGTTTCCTGACCGCCAGACAATCGGACTGTCCTGTAGCACTGGGCTCTTCCTGAAAGACCAATTGCTGTTTATTCCCTGCCTGTGTTTATTACCCTGACCAGAGACAGAAGGATCGGTAAGAAAACGTTACAGTGGATTATAGTAGATTATATGCAAGTTGATATATGCTAGTGGAGAAAAGGAAAAAGGTGAAATTTGACATTGACCATAATGAGATTTTGTGAACATCGACAAATTCCTCAAACCGTCCGGAAGAGTGTTTAGAATGTGGTTGAGATTGAGAAGAGAGGCTTATTTGTGCTCAATTGTGTTTATGAAAGACGTAGCTGTTACAGGATGCTCAAGTAATGGTGAAATGGCATCGGGTGTAATGTAAACAAGCCGGGATAGGTCAGTGTGTGGTGCGTGGCGCTTTGGTTTACTGTAGATGCAGTTTTGATTTATTTCCGGTTTGACTGAATTATTTGGTACAGAATGTTCTTGAAAGAAGTCTCTTATGCTGAGCAAGGCTGCATTTATTTGATCAAGAATACAGTAAAAATGGTAATATTGTGAAATATTATTACAATTAAAAATAACTTTTGTCTTATATTTCAGCATGTAATTTATTCTTGTGATGGCAAAGCTGAATTTTCAGCATCATTACTCCAGTCTTCAGTGTCACATGATTTGAATATGCTGATTTGCTTGAGAAACATTTCTCATTATCAGTGTTGAAAACAGTTGTGCTGTGGAAACCGTTTTTTTTTTTTTTTTAAGGATTCTTTGACTAGAAAGTTCAAAAGAACAACATTTATTTGAAAATGGATTTAAAATCAATTTAATGCATTCTTGCTGAATAAAGTTTGGCAAATTCCCCTCAGGTGTTCAGAATTCAGGTCTGGGCTTTGTGCAGAAGTGCGTTGTGTTGTTAAAACACAAGATTTGTAATCCTCATTTTTCTCAAAATGTTGGTTTAAGGATATTGCATGGCTGTTTGCTTGATTTTATGCACCTGTTAGTTATGCATGTAGCTGAAAAAGCCAAAGCTGTTAATTATAAGGGGGTGTCCACATGCTTTACCAAGCTTTCATTTGCTCTCATCAGTTCTGTTTTAAATAAAGCTCTCCACACCTACTCGTTGGCTCCAAGCTCGGTCATTTGTTCCTTCAGGTTCAGTTACAAACAAGCTCTCATGATTGTTGCTAATGGCCTGTGCCATTGCTGCAGAACTACTTTGAGCATGTGAACACGTGTGTCTGCGTGTGTTTTTGGAGTGAGGAAATAGGAGTATTTAGGAGTGCAGGAGATGGTGGAAGATAATCGATCCTGATTGAAAGCAAGAGACTAGAGCTGTTAGAAAAGGGCTGGAGCTATTCAGTGTAAGAGAAAAGGAGGATGGTGACCTAGAACAGCACTGAAGTACCCAAGGTTTTTTTTTTCCCTTGATGAGATGCAGTATAATCATATCAGGAAAAAAAATATTATAATTAATATATACATAAATAAATAAATAACTATGTATGTGCAGGCGGCATCCCACTAAACAATTTTGAATGCCATTTTATGCACAGAACATTAAGAGGGCTTTGCAAATCCCTTATGTATTTAAGGGATTATTTCTGTTATCTATGTTTAAGGCAGATGTTGCTATAATTTATGTACTTCAGTGATGAAACTGGCAGTTGTTTTGCAAACATATTAAACGAATCCCTCTAGATGGGTCATGACCCCCTGTGACCACCTCCTGCTACTCCGTTTCTCCTTCTTTAGTTCTACAGGACTTCACAGCAGTAAAGGGCTGATGGCCCTCAGTGTCTGGTTGAGAGAAGTTGCTCGCCGTCACACTCACTGCAGGTTGCAGTGATCCAGAAAACACAGATGGATTGAACAGCAAAATCACTCAATAGAACAAAATGCTGAAAGGGCATACTGTTGAGATGAGGCATTTGACTGTAGGAGTAGCATGTAAAAATTGACAAATTGTACACAAAGAATGGGCTTGTTTTAAATCTTGGTTCGAGATGGTACCGTGGTGCTCTGTATATTTTGTGAATTAAACTGTATGTAGCAGACTATTAATGCCTTTTACTTCTGTATCAGCACCACGGAGAGCTCCGGGGAGAAAAAACAAAGGCCATTATGTTGTTCCCATTTCATGTTGAAGTGCAGCATTGGCTAATATGCAAACTCAGTATAAAATACATTACGGTACTTTGCTCTCTCTTCTTTTGCTGGCATTCTCAAAGGATCTTGCAGAATACAGACAGATATTTAATAAGATACAGGAAAACCCTTACTGCATAAACTGCCGACAGAATTCTCAGCTCTCACGTTATCGTAAGACCCCGGCCTGGATACCTGCCCAAGGTTCCCACCACTCCTTTCAGGGACCAGGTGGTGAAACTGCAAGGGGCAGCAATAGTGACGATTTGGTAGGGATCCCAATTCGTCAGATCACGTTTGACGTTTATGATAGGGAATGTCTTGCGTATGTAACCCTCTTTTTCTGAAGGAGGGAAGGGAGATGTTACGTACCGTCGCCACAGGGTCGCATCTTGTGACATCACATGCTGTTTTTGGATTTGTTTTGATGTCTTTGGTCCATGTTGTGTTCATATTTCTGTCAAACTGCACCATTCTGTTTGTTTGGAAGAGGAGGTTTACACTT
The DNA here is from genome assembly GCA_030578255.1 of Tiaroga cobitis. Classification (NCBI taxonomy): domain Eukaryota; kingdom Metazoa; phylum Chordata; class Actinopteri; order Cypriniformes; family Leuciscidae; genus Tiaroga; species Tiaroga cobitis. The sequence goes on along the minus strand of CM060602.1, from coordinate 33,985,672 downwards.
ATTCAAATGAACCACACTAACAGGGCAATCGCACCAGAGATCATTTTAATCTAACCACACCTGTGAGCGCACCCTTAAACCAGTTACTTTTTCTACTTGGTAATTTATATTACAACAATTTATCAAACATATCTAATCCTTAAAAAATGTGTCTACTAACTCACATTTTACATCCTGGAAGCCAGTGCAATGATTTATATGATTATGAAAGCTTGCCATAGAGGTGTGTGTTTGGTAGAATGCTCAGAAAGACAGCATTAATGTGCTGTATGCTATTAATGTGTGTGAGTGTATTTGTAATGAAAGCAAAGGTGTAGTAAGTGTCCGTTAGTATTGCTCTGTCTCACAGCATTTGTGTGTCTGATGGAGTGTAAGACATAAGCGTCGCTGGTGAGTTTACACACCAGATGCTGTTTGATCTATTTCCATAGAAACTTGTGACACAGATGTCACACCATACCATAATTTCGGTCTCAGATTGGCTTAGCCGCGAGCATTCATTCACCGGATGCTGAATCGCCTCTGTCACCCCGGGCAATTTATGATCTTTCGTTTATGAGGAGGTCAAGTGAGGATGTTGGTGCTGGTAGTTACTTAAAGTAGCCATATATTATACTCTTCCTTGAAGTTTTATTTCTTCCTTGAAGTCAAGGGTCTGGTATAAGTGGTCATGGATACTTATACCAGTTGAATTTAGTTTTACACGTTTCCACCGCCAGTATTTTCCAGTGTAATCTAAATCAGATAAACCTACTGCAAATGGCAGTGTCTTTTCCTTTCTAATAGCTGCATGAGATATATTGTCCCTTTAAAGATAAGAGATGTGTATCTGTATACCTGTGCATGAGAGAGGTAGAAAAAAACTAAGAGAGCAGAAATGTACATGTAAGCCCGTCTAAATCAGTCCACTGGCGGTTTCCGATAGAACGGGTGAAGGTCTCTGCACATTACTGTTTTTCCGCGTGGCAAAGTAATTGAATTCCAATTATCTGACTCCATTTTATCACGACCTCAAATTTAGGTTAGAATGCCAATTGGTTATTGGTCAATTATATAATAGTTTAGCAATACATTTGATTGTTCTATTTAACTCTTTACTTTATATTTTACTCGTTCATTAGGAAGCTATGTCGCTCATAGAGTCTCGCGCCGGCCGTTTACGCGGATCTCACGATCACAAACTCGCTAGTCTGATAGATAACCAGAGGTTATGGCTAAAGCAGTTCAGCAATGCCGCATACACACTTGCTATTGTTAAAAAGTACCCATGTAGCCCCCTACAATCGCCCATATAACAACTTAGTTAAAGCCCAAACAATAACCAGAGGTTATGACTAGTACATTAAGATAATGCTGCTTTAATGTTTGCTATTACCTTAATAGTATTTTTTTTTTATCTAGCCCCCTATTTGCGACTGCATAACAAGTTAAAATCACACAGTTAGTCAGGAATCTAGAATCCAACCAGATGTGCCTCACGCTCCATCTAAACTGGGATCTAGTATGTACTTAACCCTGGATGCAGATTTGCGGAAACCTAAGACTTCACTTAAAGGGATAGTTCACTTTGAAATTAATTTTTGGTATGTTTTAGCTTATCTCAAGGGCATCCAAGATGTGGGTGTCTTTGTTTCCGCGGTAGTTTAAATTTTTATATTTTTAGGTCAAACCGTTCTTGTCTGTCAGTCATATAATGCAGGTCTATGGTCACCACCTCAAAGAGCATGCACAGAGAAGTCCAAATTAAACATGATTTAATGACTCATAAATGTAAGTACACATTGCAAAATATATTATAAAAAAATATTTTTAAAAAATATTAGATCACAATGAAAATCTAATTTTTGTTTTTGTTTCCATTTAAACCTGGAAATAAGTTTTAGAATTTTGAACATTTAAACACCAATTAAGAGATTATGATATTAATTTCAATTATCCAATTAAACGTTTATTTTTAAACATTGTTAAACACATTGTTAAACATTAAACATTCTTAAAGTGCCCCTATTATGCTGTTTTAACGGTTCATACTTGTTTTGGAGGTCTCCTACAGTAGGTTCACATGCATCTAAAAAAAAAAAACTTTATTTTTCTGATTATATACATTGCTGCATCTCCTCTTCAATCATCTTCATTTAATCAAGGATCCTTCTTTCCGAGAGCCTACACTGCTCTGATTGTTCAGATGGCCCACTCTGTTGTGATTGGTCTACCGCTTACAAGGTGTGTCGGAAACGAAATCCCGATTTCCGTATCTGAATCAACTCTGGAGGCTCCCTCAGCACTTGCTACACAGTGATAAGAACAGTAATGATGGCGTCGGCTTTACCATATCAATTCGAGCATGAGTCATGCAAAGTGGATCTGCTTTTGCCACGCATATCGACAACACAAAGCAAAAACTTCCAGGCCTCAGCTACAACTACAGTGTTTGAAGGGAAAAGAAGATGTTGTTTGCTGGTAGTTAATGAACACCATAGGCGAGCATTATGCAAATTTGTAACGAACGTTTCTGACAGTTCAGAATCGAATCTTTCTTTTAGGACACAATAACTGTTGTGGTCTGTGATCTTTGCAACCTTGCAGAGCTTTTACATTTACAAACAGCTATATTACTACAGCATAATAGGGCACTTTAAAGGAGAAAAAATAGAAGCCATTTTACTGGTGGTCTCAAATTTAGACTGCACTGTTTGTGTAGCACATGTTGTGGTAAACTCAAGGAATAGTTACGTAAAGCTGCCATTCCAATCACCCAGGCTGGAAGATTCTAAATCTGTTTTTACTGTTGCTAGAACCGAACCTGCTATTTATGGATAATTGAGCCCTGACTTTCAAAGCCCACATCATGTGATATGCATTGAAATTAATGAAACATATGTAGCCTCCCTGTCTCCATGGCAACCCCTCTTCAGCATCCATGGCACAGTGTGAGCACACTTAAGCTTTCGGTTCTCAGTGTGGAATCACACCGTGGCCATCTATAGCCACGGCAACAGCAGGAAGACCAATAGAGGCTTTAAAAGGAATTAGAGGCACTGCCTGAATTCTGGTCTTGTAGATCCATTATTCAGAGGAGAAGGGAAAATCCTAATTTTGCTTGAATTGAATTGTTATTCTCCACCTGGTAGTTCAAAGACCTTTCATGCTGTAGTCGCCATTCTAATATCATCGTTTGGTGTACTTCTACTGGCTGATTAGTGTGTTAACTAGTATTGGACATTTCTGCTTTGTGGTTTGTTTGCTCCTTGGTAACTGTCAATTTAGAATCTTAGTAAAGGTTTCTTGTACCAAAACATGTACTTTAAGACTATTTTTCGCCTTCTTCCTCAATTTACATTTATTCAATTATCCTTTTCCTGACCATTTGCGTTCAAACTACTATGTAAAGGGCCTCTTTGCATTTGAAAAGAGAAACAGCACTTTCTGAAACCTTTTGTGTAGTTTTTACTGTTCAATTCTTTAAAGTCCCTGTAAAGGCAATTCTAAAAAAAAATTGTAAACCCATTATAAATGTTAGAAATGTATTGCTAAAACATATTACAAAGACCGTGAACTGTGAAGTACTGAATTGTGGAGTTAGACCGTTAAACAGTTTTTCACCATTGCTATTTTCTGGATTTTTTGGGCGCGGCTAAAACGGCCTCGATGACGCACTGGAGCCCCTGAGCTCGTGGACCCTACTTGATGACGCACTGAGACCACTGAGGCTGGCTCCTCCCCTAACAATAGAGCACATTCGCATCAGTTTGCCGCTCAATCGCGAGTTACTGTCAGTACTATTAGTTACTACAGCCTACAGTTTGCTAGCTAGCTATGCCCAGAGAATGTCATGCCTTCGACACGGAAATGCGTGGGCTACTACCTGGATGCGATCATGTACAAAACAGATCGGTGTCTTTATTTAAATTTCCTAAAAACGATCACATCAAGAAGAGGTGGATTAATTTTGTGAAGAGCCAACCTTGATGGAGAGCTGAGGATCACCGCCAACACCGCCTCTGTAGTGATTATTTTACACGGGATAGTTTTATAAACTGTCGTCTGAGACAACTGGGATTCACGGATAATCCGCTGTTACTGGTGAATGGGGCCGAACCGACTATCTCCCGCCTCGGCATTCATCTCCCCGTCCGGAAAGCAGTATCAGCTAATATTACCATCGGCAGCTTTCCCGCGAGTGGGCGTGGTTTCAGCGCAGCCAGCGGAAACGCCCCCAGCGTTTGAGAGCAGAGAATACTGCTCATTTTTTCAAGATTTTGATAGCTTATTTTATGTACTTGCCGTTTTTTTGTCATTCAAATTTGGATGGGTGGCTAATAACACATTTTTCTATGGTGTGACAAACTCAGAACACATACTTAATTTTGACTTTACAGGGACTTTAAGAACAGCTCCTTTGCAAAGCCTGAAAAAAACAATCTGCATTGAAATGTGTACATGGTCCAGGTCTTATTGTGAAAAATTAATGGGTGCAAGTTTTTAATGTGTGCTCAACTTTTAAATACTTAGTCAGTGTCTGCTGTAGCAGTTACGCGCTTTCAGAAACCCTCCACCTTCCCCAGCTCCACCTGTATAGATCTGCTACGGGTTATTTTACACAAATAACTCTTATCCTGTGTTTTATAATACAAATATTAGAATAAGAGAAATGGTTCGAGGCTGAAAACAGATCTGCTTAGATTCCAGCTCCTAATATGAAGAAAAACAGGGAAAAGATTCAATTAAACTCTTAAAGGGATAGTTCGGCCAAAAATGATATTTAAACCATGCATTACTCACCCTCAAGCCGTTTGAGATGCATCTGTCAATCTTGTTTCAGACGAACACATTTTCAGTTATTTTTGAAAATGTCTTAGACCCTTCAGTGGATATAATGTGAAGCAATGGGGTCCACCTCCTTCAAGTCCCAAAATGTGAATACATCCTTCACAAAAGTAATCCATCCGGCTTCAGGGGGATAAACGAAGGCCTTCTGAGGGTAATCCGTGCGGTTTTGTCCTAAAAATATACATATTTAAAACTTTATAAATGAAAATATCTGACTTCCGGCAACGATCGACGCGCGTTCACGGGTGATGGAAGTCGGTGTACGAGGTAATACGTAGAGTAGGAACTGTTGTGACGTAGAACGAACGCGCCAGCGCAGCCAGAGAGCAGAGCAAAATAAAACACAAAAGCGCGTGAACGCACGCGTGTCGATCGTTGCCGGAAGTCAGATATTTTCATTTATAAAGTTTTAAATATGTATATTTTTACGACAAAACCGCACGGATTACCCTCAGAAGGCCTTCGTTTATCCCCCTGGAGCCGGATGGATTACTATTGTGAAGGATGTATGCACATTTTGGGACTTGAAGGAGGTGGACCCCATTGCTTCACATTATATCCACTGAAGGGTCTAAGACATTTTCAAAAATAACTGAAAATGTGTTCGTCTGAAACAAGATTGACATATGCATCTCGAACGGCTTGAGGGTGAGTAATGCATGGTTTAAATATCATTTTTGGCCGAACTATCCCTTTAACACAGAGTAAAATATTCTTTGTCCTCATTTTTTTCTGTAGTACATTGCCTTTTTTTTATACTCCTTCATCATTCTTTTATCAGGCTGCCTGATGCTGCAGCAGCTCTCAGGAACCTTGTTACACAGCCCCATTATCTCCTACTTCACTCATGTGTGTGTTTAAAATTTAATGTCATGTTCTCGTTCTCAGAGTTTGAGTATTCTCTCCGGATATTAGCATCCTGACCTAAACCATATAGGAGTGCGTGGAAAGACATCAAAAACAGGCCTAGCAACATTTGTTTTCAGTCCATGTTACTTAACTTGAGTGGCACGTAACCATGCAGAGATCTGCATCTCTGAGAGGAGATGTTGTGGTGGATGTCTAGCAGGATCAGACCAGAAATAAGGCATAGATTCCCAAGGGCCCAACAGCTGGTTCCTACGACAGATACGGAGAAGATCAGAAGGAGAGAGTGTCAATGCTGAATGACAGTGAGGTTGATGGATGAGAGATAAGACTTGGGCTCTGATGAGCTGCCTACATATATGCAGTATTTTAAGGAACTCCCAACACGAGGGCTGTTCCAGAAGTTAGGCAGTATTTTTTCCTTACAAGATATCTTTTGAATGAATTCTAAGGCAGTATTGCGTGTATCCTTCATGATGGAGGCAATCCCATCATGTACTGGAAAAATCTATCCAATAGAACAGACAAGTGAGAGAAATGTTGAAAATATTCTTGGGTTTTTACCATGTCCTATGCAGCTGTGATTTTTTTAAGATTTAAGATTTTTGTTTGTTTGTTTTTTGAAAAAAGTCTGTTTTGCTCACCACGGTTGCATTTACTTGATCAAAAATACATTAAAAAACAGTTATGTTGTCAAATATTATTACAATTTTTATTTTAATATATTAATTTAAAATTACATTTATTTCTGTGATGGCAAAGCTGAATTTTCAGCATCATTACTCCAGTCTTCAGTGTCACACGATCCTTCAGAAATCATTCTAATATGCTAATTTGGTGCTCAAAAACATTTGTTATTATTGCTTATTTTTTTGTGGAAACCATAATACATTTTCTTCAGGATTCTTTAATGAATAGAAAGTAAAAAATAATAATAAAAAACAACAATTATTTGAAATCGAAATCTTTTGTAACATTATACATTTCTTTACATTTATATATACATTTGACCAAAAATGTACACACACACAAAAAAAATATTTAACCCAATATTTGTATTTTTGTAATATTTGTAAGTCGAGTTTCCTGCAGTTTATTTATGTTCATGTTGTTCCTGCCTACGTAGAATGTTCCAAATCATTCACTCATTTCAGTTGAGATACTCTCTTTGCAGGTAACTGCGTTTAAAGACAGTAAAACAACAAGACGGCTCACTAGATTTTGGAACGGATCAATGAAGTGACAGAGCAAGGTGATTGATCCATATGTTAGGTTTATCTATTGATTTTGCATTTCTCTATCCATCACTGACTCTTTTAGTGGGCGTATGATGTGTCCTCTTAGAGAACACGCAGAGATGCTTTTCCTGTCACAAGCGTTATGTAGACCCACTGACTTCAGGGGAGTTTATTGATTAGACAGGCTTCTTACTGTGCACAGATAGGAATGCAGTATTCATGTGTGTGCGTTTTCATTGGGCACACATTCCTGTGCTGTGACTGAACAGGAAGTCCAAGTCATCGTTTTCACCATGCATCATACCTTGTATATCAGTATTCTGAAGTTGAAAGATCCATTTTGAGATAAAAGAAAGTTCTTAAAACTCTGTTAAAATGCTAATGCTGTTCAAAGTGTTTGAGGGGGAGGCTTGATAGGTCTCTGCCATTCACTGACCGTCTGATGCAAAGTTGCATACAAAACTGGCAGAACTAGCAGAAAATGGCAATTGCAATCTGATTGGCTGGTGCTGAGCAACTTCTGGGAGTCGGGTGCAGATTTCCGCCTAGAAACAAGGTTTAAGCAATGAGCACCTTTGAGGAACAAATCACTGGATTAGATAAAGTTTACCTGGGTAGTGGCATCAAATTTGAAAGATACCGACTTTTATTTGAGGCTCCTCTTTGTTTTGGGAGTATGTCTGTAAAATAATCTGTCCTTATCACTTGGAGATGGACATACATTCTGTTTTCAAAGTCTGACCAGTTAATTTCTTCTGTTTTATCTTCAGTCATTCTTGGCATGGTTCTGTTGGTTTCCAACTGTTCCAACTAAATGAACAGCATTTGATAGATCAGACAGGTCCATGAATCATGTAGAGATACACTAGAGATTTTATTTGCCTTGCCAATGTTTCCTTGTTTGCTCAGCAATTATATCCATAATTATATAATTATATGTCTTTGATCGATCCCATAATTAAAATCTTTGATATTAGTTTGCTTTTCTGAGCCCTAATCAAGAGCTTCTTGGATCCAGGTAAATTCAGGATGTCCCGTATAGCTTTTGAAAGAACCCATACTTTAAATGAGGCCTATAAAAAGTAAACATAGGCATTGAAGAGTCTCAAGTCATAATGAGAAAGTTAAGAAAATGAGATTCAGCTCAAAGAGCACAGTGGGAAAAACTTGATAGATTTTTTTTTTCTCTCTCCTTCTTTCCATCATCCAGATGGCAAAGTGCCAACTACTGAAATAAATGAACTGTATTTTTTAAAGTAGGTGTAAAAGGATCAAGGGAATTGGAAGGAAGGACTGGCGGGTCATTGAGTTGTTGATTTAGCATAACATGAGCACCAGTAAACCAAAAAAGTGTTTCTGACAAATACACACACACTTCTCTGCTGTGTATCCGACCTTCCTGCACAGTAGTGCTGAAGTAAGCCAATCTGTGAACCTGCTGTAAAAATGTCACACTAACTAGTGGTGACTACAAAAAGAAGGCCTTAAGTATTTGGGTCAGAGTCTCTACAAAGTAGGATAAATGACTTTGACTTGTTATTCTCTATCATAAATGAATATAGGTATTCAGTTGCAGTATGGCAGATTTCTTTTTTGAAATGAAAGCAAACTCAAGCACCGGTATGGCTGTGTGTTAGATGTAGATTTATATTAATGAACTGTATTTTAAAATAAATAAATAATAAGTTGGTCATAGTTGCATTTTCACTTGTAAATATATCTTATAAATATATTTTGGAATTTATTTGATTTTTTTGTCGTACAAGTTTGTAATCTTCAAGAAAAAATAAGGAATCATGAAATCTTTTGCATTTTTTAATGGACTTAGAGGTAAAAGATTGATCCTATTGCTGTTGAGGAGGGAGTTCAAGTCCAAGTGAACCAGAAGTTGCAACCGACTTTACTTCAGTGTTGTGACGTATTTCCAAGTGAAATGGAATATTGAATAGAGGGCAGGGTTTTACTTTCGTGCACCTCCTCTCCATCCCTCGCTCATGGCAGACTGATGGTTGGAGTGGTGTGGTTAAGGCTATTCAACCCAAGCTATCAAAATGAAGTAATCAGAAAAGGAACTCCATTTAATATTCAGCAAATATTCCGATTTTGGTTAAATATTACCACAACCAAAAAAAATTCTTTGTATTAACTTGCACGGATTAGATGTTCACCACAAGACCAGTTATGTGTGCTAACAAAGTAAAGAGGGTAAATTTTGATTTCATGATGACATTTTGATTGCATGCTTTAAACATGCAGGTGTACATTACAATTTCAAAGCAGTGGTGAAGTAAGGTATCTAAAGGATTGATTTTCAATTACACTACTGAAGGTTTTCCATTGAAGGTGGCATATTTCACTGGGAGTTACATAATCCCCACGTTTGTGAGCCCAGCACGGTTCCAAGAACTTCAAGCTTTAATGAAGACAGGGGCACCACGGGGCGCAGACTTCACTGCAGCTACACAGATGCTAACAGCCATGCTTAAGTGTGTGTGAGTGTGTGTGTGTGTGTGTGTGTGTGTGTGTGTATTAATAGATCCATGCAGCTTCTTAAAAACGGATACTTGAATAATTCCCTCGTTAAAACCTTATTTGAAACGTAGTTGTTAAAGATAATAGAAAACTGGAAATTTGTCTTTGCTTGTCGCATGTCAGCAGACCCAGCTCAGTGTTAAACTCAGAATTTTATGCAAATAGTATGCAAAACAATGTCTGCATTCATGCATATATATACACTGTTTACTTGTTCACTATTTCACTCTTCACTGCACTGAATGACACATATTTGCCTATATGAAGAAAGAGTCAGCATAAAATCAGCTTATTTGTACACCGCTTTTATATATCAAATCCTTTGACTACACACTCCGCGGACCACCGGTTGCGAAACAATGTCATAAAGTGACATAAAATGAGATGTGCACATGGTGATCTACCATATAACATATGGAACATTCACAAACATTAACATTTTCATCTTAGGTAGGGATGCATTATATATTGGCACCATATAACTCTGCAAATGATCTGTTCGGGGTGTCACAAACATGGCCGTCGATTCAGGGCACATTTGAAACTGAATCTTGTCCCGGATGGAGCCAGTTTGTTTGCTCTGATGTGTTGATGTCTCTAGGGTGCTGTGTTTATCATGTACTCAGGCTGTATTTGGGGTCAGTCTGACAGAGTGAGCAGCTCTTTGGCCATATGTGCATTATGTCTATGTCCATTTTCAGTTTGTCTGTCATGGGCCGTGGTCCAGCTCCACCTCTCCACCCGTCCCCTGATTCGCCTTCTGTTCTTACATTCTGTCTCCTCATCAATATTAGGCTTCAGCTTATTAGATTAAACACTTTATCATGTTTGAACAGACTGTCTCTCTCTCTTTTCTCTGAGCATGTTTGGCATTCAGCTTCTACTATCCCTCATTTTTAATCTTTCATCTCTCGCTTTTTGTCTGTTTTCGTGCTGACTGCACAAAGCTGTTGGAGATAGTCGAGTGAGGGATGTGAGTAATGCCAGCACATTAAAACTACCTGAGTAGCAGCCTAAGGATAAGTATGTGTCATCTAGAGAGTTCTCTCAGCACAATGTTTAAGCTGATGTACTGTCTCTCTCGCTATTGTTTCTGCAGTAGCATTGAATTGCTTCCTGTAGCTCAGTGGTTCCCAATCCTGGTCTTGAGCTGTGTCCTAAATCGCCCCCATAGCCTCATTCATATTCCCTTCATTAGTCCACTAATATAATTTACTTGAGGGAATGAATGAAAACTGCTGCTTTTGCATAGTTTTTGCTTGCTGTTTAATAATTAGCCTATTCGAAACTCCGTCATGGACACTATGTATAAACCTTAATTAAACAATTTAATAATCAATTAAAAAGGAATGTATTCCTGTATGAAATTACGCTGTTGCCACATTGGACCATTGGTTAAGAAAATGGATGATGGATGGATGGATGATTCAATTTTCCTGTGAGACCAGGTTGGAGCTTTGCCTCGTTATTTCAGTCCACCAATTGAAATGCGTATGTCAGTTCACGCTGTCTGATTTTGGCAAACAGACCTGTCACTCAGAGAAAAATCTGTGTGTGTGTGTGTGTGTGTGCACACGCTGACTGACATGTCTAGAGGCCCATTAATGCTGTTCTGGCATTTTAGAAATAAGTGAAAGTGTATGACCTGTGTAAGCACCAGACTGTTCCATTTAAATCACCTGTCAGTCATCTCCATGGAAACAGTATCCAGCCTTATGATTGGTTAGCAGTTTGGGCTTAGTTTATGTTAATGAATCTGCTTGCTTGAATGCTGTTGTTCTTGACTGCTGTAAATTAAAGGTTCTGCTTGGGCTCTTTTGTCAAGCTGAAGTGGTTTCCCGCCAGGAACAGGGTACACGTTTCCTTCAGCTCTCGTGGCTTTGCTCTGGTTCACCCCCACCCATCCCTCATCATTTAGTCATTAGAGCTGCTCCTGCTCTCTTCCTGAGCTGACTGAAAATGGGTACCAACCCCTAAGCTCCTCTGGAGGAGAAAGAGAGGAAAGAGCAAACAGCAGTCAGTTGTAACACTAGATGTTCACTGCCTAAAAAAACAGTTTGCTCTTAAAACATTGTTCTGTTCCTGCTTCTTTTTTTATAACAAATGCCTGGAGAATATCAGCCATGCATATCTCCCTGTATTCATGCCCGTACTCAACCTATTTTAGTTTTTAGATGTTAAAGCATGGTGTGCTGGGAAGCAGGGTTGTGCAGAATTTAAGAAAGGGTTCCTTTTCAATTTGTGAGATGGAATTTAAATGGAATTGGATCCCATGAAATGACAGCAAGAGGCCAGGCTGGGGAGACGACCTGGAACATTGAGCTCCATCATGTTTTTAGAACCATTATAAATAGTTTGGGGTAAATTATGGGGTATTAAGTGTCCTTCTATCATCCATACATGCATTTTAGCCACTTGTCTTAGGGTCACTGTGTCTATCTCAGCGTCACAGGCCATATGAGGAAAACACCCTGGACATTCATTCTATCATGGTGAATGTTTTATGAAAATATAATGAAATATATACTACACTATTGTTCAAAAGTTTGGGGTTGGTAAGATGTGTGTTAACATTTTTCTCTTATGATCACCAAGGCTGAAATTATTTGATCAAAAACACAGTAAAAACAGTAATATTGTAAAATATAACTACTTAAAATAACTGTTTTCTTTTTTAAATGTTATTTATTCCTGTGATGGCAAAGCTGAATTTTTAGCATACATACTTCAGTCTTCAGTGTCACATGATCCTTCAGAAATCATTCTAATATGCTGCTCAACAAACATTTCTTATTGTTATCTATGATGAAAACAGCTGCTTAATATTTTTGTGTGTCTGTGAAAACCGTGATAATGATTTTGTCTTTGATGAATAGAAAGTCCAAAAGAAAATGATCCATTGGAAACAAATAATTAATTGTTACATAACGAATGTAATTCATTTGTTCTTATATTTTTCAAAATATCAATTGGTGTCAATCAAATCATTCGTTTAACACTTTGGATTATGTGTTAAATTTACCTTTGTACACTAGTCAGGTTTAATTTCAAAGAAACCAGCAAAATAATATTTTTTGGTGTATATAAGTTCCTTTGTCACTAATTATCAAAATAAAGTTTTCAGAAAAATTTACATTTAAAGTTGAGTCCAAGAGGCATGTCAAATTTGGTCAAAGGTGATAAACATGAAATTGGCTGTATTTTTGTGGTCCTTGGCTCAATTGTCAATTGTGAAATATACGGTACATTGTCTCTGTCTTTGGTACTAATAGCTTTCTGTTCATTTTCTGCTTTCAAGCACATTATCTTGAAAAATATAGCCTCCAGTGTGCTTAAACTGATGATTGCTGCTCGTATAGATGTTTTGTTTAGATTGTTATTCTCTCTGGGCCCATTGTAAGCTATAAAACACTTTTAAGATGAGAATTTTCTGTCAGTTCCAGTAAACACTTCGAACTAAAGTTTGATTGCCAATTGAGAGTTTGATTGGGACAAATCAAACCTCAAAGACAACCAATTTCGAGAGCACCTGAATTTGAAAGCTTTGTAATGGCTCGATGAAATTGGAGTCACAGCGGCAGTCGCACTTTGAAAAGACGGTCTGGAATTTAAGCTCACAGGATCCAGACAATGTGTTTGAGAGAATGTGTTAAGATGAAGATAACTAGACAGTCATCTCAGAAATAGCTTGTGTTACATGACTAATGTGACTGTCAATTGTTCACACATCTAATCATTGTACAGTCTCACTTGAGCAGAGAGAGGCAGAATCATTAGCTCTGACTGTAATTACTACAGCAAAGGTCTTTAGATTCTAGACTATTAGCTCTGAAACCAGATCTAGATAGTAAATGAATTGTCTGTAGTTTTAATTTTAAGGATCATTCATTATTGATGCTTAACTTTGCTTCACATATATAAGGTTGTGTGTAGCAATTAACACTCACTTGGAATCTGTAATTTTGTTCTGTCACATTAGTCAGTGTACACTGGTTTGTACTGTGTTCTGCTCATGACAGATTTGTGCACTTTCGTAACCAGTCATTATTTATTTAGATTTAGATAGCACTTTGCTATTCCCTGTTTCTCTTAGTATATTGTTTATACAATTGCCCCAAAAAGCATTTGGACACTTGGATCACATTTGTATGAATATCATTAAAAATATATCAGCAATCTGCAATAAATACTAATGCTTTTCTCAGAACTAACTTCACTCTGGCTATTTTTGGCTATTGCTTTTAACCAAGTGTTACAAAGAGGATTTTTAGAGGATTAATGAAGTCACTTCATCTCAAGTTCACACAGGTATTCTTTAGCAGAGTAACCACACTAACTTTCAAAAGTAAGATTTTAAAAATGTTTTTGTAAGAAATCTTTTATGTTCACCAAGGCTGCATTTATTTAATCGGAAATACAGTAAAAATGTAATATGTGAAATATTATTACAATTTAAAATTGAAGGAATTAGTGGACCAGAAATGTTGTTCGGTATAATGTAAATTGTAAACTTTTGTTGCTGCAACTCTGCTGCAATAGTTTAAGTAAAGGAGTTTAGTACAAAAATTTGAGGGATAAGAATAAATGCAATTTATGCTTATTTCAGTTTTGAAGTGCATGTGTGCCCTTCCGTTAGTAATATCTGTTCTCATTAAAAGTGGAAGGCTCTCGGCCCTCTCAATGTCTTCATTAAAACTATGGTATACGATGTTAAAAATCGGTCGAGAAAGCCTGAGACGGTAGGGAAGTTTTAAAAAACTCATCCCGCCCCTCCACCCACACACCCCTGCCCTCTGTGCTACCTGATCCCTTATGGAAAGCCGTTAGGGCCAAAAACACGCGAATTTTAACGCGTATTTCACGCGTATTTCAGAGGGACTTGGGTCTAACCATTTGTGTGAGCTTTCACGCGTGTAAAATACGCGTGAAATACGAGTGACATAATCAACGCGTTAAAAATCAGTATGAACGGGTCCGTGTCATTGGCTGCTGAAGACTTGGGTCTAACCATTTGTGTGAGCTTAGAGGGGTGTACCTTTCATAGACTAGGCTACCACCAGTTTACATTCTATAGATCAGCTTATTCAGGTTTTTTTGTATAACCTATATGAATAATATATTTAAATAGCAGTTTTATGACAATTTAGATAAAAATAAAATTAACTTGTTTTTCTCCACTCATGCCTTTTTGTAAATAAACACATTAGTGGACATTCTAGCTTTAACATCAAAGCATTAACGTGTGTGGGGAAATCAGTTACAGTGGAGGTAACCAATGCAGGTTTATGATCACTGCAGGTTTAAGATACAGACCACTGTAATCAATATCTGTCTTTGGAAAACAACGTGAGCTTTTGTTGTGCTTACATTTACAGCTATAGCAAGCAGGGGGCGCTTTTTCAAACCTTTTTGTTCTGAAATTGGGCACTCAGACAAACTGTAATTAGGTATACAGGTGATATTATCAATTTAAAGTAATTTAATGACTTAAAGTATTTAAATATGTTATTTAAGGCTTTCAGGATTAGAATGGGAGCTTGTGCTCAGGTCAGGACAGGTATAAGAACTTGATTTGGCTTTCCTGACAGCAGAAGTATTTTACTGCTACCAAAATTAAATATCCTCCTATTTATTTTTTTCTTTTTCTTCGTTTTCTTGTGTAGCCCAAAGAAAATAGATAGATTGCATTTTTATGAACAAATATTTTTACCAAGATTGCCCCCTTTTGCATATTAGTACATTTACATATTATTATTATTATAACAGGGACAATGGACAGTAAAGAACTGTCCCAGAATTAGCTACAGAGCTAAATTTCATCTGCAGTCCCTGGCATTTGGCAGACGCTTTTATCCTAAGTGCCTTACATTGCATTTCAATGTACACATTTACGTTCTTATCAGTTCTTGCTTTCCCTGGGAATCGAACCCTTGCATGAATTTTGCAAGCGCTAACATTCTACATTCTACTGCTACAGGAAAAGTAGGAATTTATCTGTAAAACAAATCAACCCAACTCAAGATTTCTAATATTAAAAGTTAACATTTGATTGTGGAAAAGTTTACAGCTGTGGTTCTTGATCAATGCAATTGTAATGAATATCTGTTAAAACAACATAACCTTGCTTGCAGGGACCAAATTACAGAAACGTCCTATCTTAAAGGTATTGTTCACTCAATTTAAAATTATGTCTTCATTAACTCACCCTCATGTTGTTTCAAACATACATGAGCCTCTTTGAATGTTTGATTACTAATATTTGAAGATTATTGGTAACCAAACATTGCTAGTGGTCCCCATTGACTTCCATAATATTTTTTTCCATAGTATGGAAGTTCCACACAAGAAAGAAACTTTGGAACAACATAAGGGTGTAAATGGGTGAACTATCCCTTTAAGCCCCAAGTTATAATCTGACAAGTTCAGTGTTTTAAATTGGTTCCAAAATGAAATCACAGTGGTTACTTAAGACAAGATATTACTCTGACTGAAGTTGTTTCTGCAATACAGCCTCAGGAAACCATTCCAGGTCATAATTTCAAGTCCTCCCTCAGTGTCATATATTATTAACTAATATTCAGGGCAATTTGTACTTACCTCAGACTTGTCAGCAGCTTAATATCCTTTTATCTTAGCTCCATATCCTTTATATCTTTAAACATACAATGCTTTAATAGTACAATAATACAAATGCAATAAATTAAACTGTGCAATACTCAAATCTATATTTTCTACTGTTTAGTTTCATAAGTAGAGTATATGTACAAGTAATCTTAATTTTTAAGATTTCACATACGCTTTTATTTCTTTTCTTAAATGTGAGCAATGGTGACATGACCAATTTAAACCTGGGATCAATAAATTATATCTATTATATTCAGTGGTTATGAGGAGCAATGTGAGAGAGAAATTTGGCAATCATTGTCTGACCCAGCAAAAAAAAAAAACACTATAATACATTTTTTATTGATTTTTCTGTTCGCATTTATGAGGGAAAAAACAACGTGTCAGTTCTCGTTTACGGACGTGAACGTTCTGAAAGCGGCACTAAACGACTTCTTTAAAACTTTCACAGAGACCTCAAACAGAACAGCTGCCTTTCTTTACATTTATTTTCGTTTTATATTAATTATATCTTAATTTTAATCAATGTTTCATGAACCAATTGTCTGGATTTATTTAATAAATAAGAAGTAAATATAGCAGAATCACGACATGGAGGCGCCGGCGAGTGAATTGGAGTTCGTCTCATAAATTAACCGAAACTCGGCGTATAATGCACATTCACATTCACATCGTATTTAGACGCATTTATAATCATTACTTTTACCGGTTCTTTGTGGCAAGCTTTATGCGTGCGGTCGTGCGTTTGAGCACAAATTATGAGCTTTTGGCAATTATTTTTTTATAATTATTGACAAAATTAGAATATAGTAAAAGGTTTTTTTTGTGTGTGTGAAAGTTTTGGGTGGGCCTGTTGAAAAGTGGGTCCATGCCTGAGCTACAGGACATCGTCTTTGAAAACATAACCTGCGCGAAAGAGAGAAAAAAAATTAATACGTCATTGTACCCAGCACTTCTGAAAATGCACTTCCGAATGCGTCTCTGTCCCCAGCACATTTCAAACCAAACTGACGCCCATGATAACAAAGATAGATTGACAGGTGACACTGCAATGACTACCCTTTTAAATTGCTAATTTAACCCTTTACACTTTTTTTTTTTTTTTTTACATCAGCAGGGTTCACTTGGAATGCTCCGAATGCAATGGGCAAACACGGTCCTCAAGGGTCAATGCCCTCTGCCCTGCAGAGTTCAGCTTCATTTCATTTTTTCTAAATGTAATAAATTTTCAGTGAAATCAATTCTGATTTAAAATAGTAATGCATATGTTAACAAACTGACCCACTGTACCTTTTATCATGCAGATGATTTGTATGAATTTATGATCACAAGCTTGGATGTGTTCTGTCAGTGCTTGAGGAAGGTAAAGTAAGTGGGGAACTGAAAACAAAAAAAACGAGTTGGCTTTATAGCAGTCTCATTTCAGTAAACTGCTGGTTAGGTATGAAATATGCCACATGGTGTCCGTAAGAGACTTGGTGAAAATATGTTGGAAATTTGAGAGTAACCTGTTTATTTGTCACCACAACAACTCAGTTATTAACAAGGATTGAATGGTACTTAGTTGTGGGTGTATTAGTGTGTGGTTTTCTATAGAAACAGAAAAGGCAGAGTAAATATTCTAACATTAAATATTAGAGACAACACGGCACTGACAACATACATTATACATTATACTTCATCTCATTAAACAACAAATTAAACCCCATGTAGCCTACTATTTAAATCGATTGCTGGACGTCGTAATGTTATTGTAGCATAAATCTGATTTAGCATTTTATTAGCAACCCCCACCCCACCTGTTCCACCCACTTTTTAAAACAAAGTTACGTCACTGATTTTTATGTTTATATGTTTACTTAAATGTTATATGGTGTTTTACCAAAGTGTCTAATAATTTTTACAGATAAATTGCTTTAATACCAATTACCAAGGTGACCTGTAAAATACTTCTGCTGTCAGGAAAGCCAAATCAAGTTCTTATACCTGTCCTGACCTGAGCACAAGCTCCCATTCTAATCCTGAAAGCCTTAAATAACATATTTAAATACTTTAAGTCATTAAATTCCTTTAAATTGATAATAATCACCTGTATACCTAATTACAGTTTGTCTGAGTGCCCAATTTCAGAACAAAAAGGTTTGAAAAAGCGCCCCCTGCTTGCTATAGCTGTAAATGTAAGCACAACAAAAGCTCACGTTGTTTTCCAAAGACAGATATTGATTACAATGGTCTGTATCTTAAACCTGCAGTGATCATAAACCTGCATTGGTTACCTCCACTGTAACTGATTTCCCCACACACGTTAATGCTTTGATGTTAAAGCTAGAATGTCCACTAATGTGTTTATTTACAAAAAGGCATGAGTGGAGAAAAACAAGTTAATTTTATTTTTATCTAAATTGTCATAAAACTGCTATTTAAATATATTATTCATATAGGTTATACAAAAAAAACTGAATAAGCTGATCTATAGAATGTAAACTGGTGGTAGCCTAGTCTATGAAAGGTACACCGCTCTAAGCTCACACAAATGGTTAGACCCAAGTCTTCAGCAGCCAATGACACGGACCCGTTCATACTGATTTCTAACGCGTATTTCACGCGTATTTTACGACGTAAAATACACGTGAAATACGCGTATTTTACACGTGAAATACGCGTTGATTATGTCACTCGTATTTCACGCGTATTTTACACGTGAAATACGCGTGAAATACGCGTTAAAATTCGCGTGTTTTTGGCCCTAACGGCTTTCCATAATCCCTGAGCTATGTCACGTTTGAGTTCACGTCAACGCAGGACTAGCAACACATGAAATGTTCTGCTAAGGTTTTGAGTAATTGTTATTGCAGCACACATCTTGTTCAAATTCCGATCGGCTCGAACAGAAACCCGCTAGGCATACTGAAATATATTCAAGCACTTCTAGAAATATAATTACTTTGACCCGTGATAGGCGATACTAAACGGCTAACATTGCCAATGCCGACCGGCAGCATGAGCAAGGTGTCAAACTGATAAAAAGCTATTTATGTAACACACGTCACAACATAAAAGTATAAATAAAGGTTTACCTGCTCAACAAAAAGTCAGCTGTGTCAGCGTCGGTTTTCAGTCCCAGATCTCCCCGAAGCTTCCTCCAACGGTCAATGGTGGACCCTATATTTATCCTACTTAGAGTCCGGCATTAATTTTGTTTTTATCTCTGCTCTTTCCTCTACAGACTTTCTCTTTCGTCAAAACTTTACAGTAGGGGCAAGCAGGGGCCGCTTGCTGCTGTCGTTTATATATTATCCATTGCTGATCTGACGCTACTTAGCTAACTACCATAGATTGTCTGTCAGCTGCTTGCACACGTAAGGAGGGGGGCGGGGTCGGGTGCGGTTGGGTTGGAGACACGAGCGCCAGGCGGAGTTTCAAGTGGAGCTGGTGATTGGATGAGAGCAGTTGACCAATGTAAGCTGTCCGGCCGGACAGCTTACATTGGTCAACTTCTCTGCGGATGTACAGCCAATAGACTGAATGGATTTTTTTTCATTCTTTTTTCTATTCATATTGTTAGGATTGTACTATATAACCATAACCAGCATATAAACGAGGATATTAATAAAGAACAATCTTTGAAATCGTATACCCTAGCTTTAAGACAGGACTCAATAGCATTGATCTCACAGTGAAGAGTCTGTGGTTGTAACGGTTTGACAATACTTTTTTGACAACATCCTCACAAATGTTGTGAAACATGTCAAAAACTGATTTTGCGGACATTGAGATGTCCTTACTATTTAACATTTGTATTAATGAGTGCGTGTAATTTTATCCCTCACCCTGGAACTGTGACTATTTTTTCTTCCAAACAACCTTTCCTGAAGGGTGCTTGAAAGGGTCTTTGTCACTTCCCTTCTGTGTTTCATCACTGCATGTGATTTGATTCATTAATACTAATTTCAGCGTTCGTACTGTGCACTTTGATTCGTCCTTTAAAATAACCAGATATGCTTGTGTCAGAACGAGACTAGATTGCACTTTAATTAATTCTCGGTTACCTGCTTTACCAAGCACAAAAGATGTAACCCAACTGCTATTCATTAGTGCAGTGTCTCTATAGTAGTGGTTTAGCCATATTTCTGGTGTCTCTTTGCTGGTTTGAACGCAATGATTTACGTCTGATTGTAATGCAGCTGCAGTGAGTTGTTCAGCACCAGAAAGCATCAAATATAGATTAATGCATTTCATTAGACCTCAAAACATATTGCTTATGAAATGTGCCAAGTACAAATGCACTCACATAAAAAACCATATCTTCATCCATATCTTCATGGTCTGCTTTTTTTAGATGATAGATAGATAGATAGATAGATAGATAGATAGATAGATAGATAGATAGATAGATAGATAGATAGATAGATAGATAGATAGATAGATAGATAGGATGGATTCGTGGATTGGGGGGATGTGTTGGAAAAACAGCGTTTTGCAGCCAACTGCTGATTTTACACTCATCCTATCCATTCCAGTTTCCACGGCAACTACTGAAGCTGAATTTGGAGTGAAAATAAGACCCTGCAAGTCCAATAAATAAATAAAGCTAGCAAAAACAGCATCACTGACAATAACTATCATGCCAGGGTTGTTATTTTGTTGTCCTATAGTTGATGAATTAGATTGCATATTCCTTGTATAAATTAGATCAACGAAACGAAAATTAATGTAAACAGAATGTTACATTATATTCATTCAGCCCATGGTTCTTTTTGGCCTTAGCATTTTAATTTGTTACCTGCCTGTTTTGCTTATTCCGAATAAAGTGAAAACAGAAGAAACTCAATGGTGGATTCAATTCAGTTTGTGAGGCCAAACGTTTCTCTCGCCGAGGTCATATGTCATATGGATGAACAACACAGCACAATCATTTAATGCCATTAGTCAGCACCAGACATTCGATACTAATGAAGTCCTTGCAACTAATTAATCTAATTAACCTGCAACCACAGACACCGAAAATTCTCGGACCAGCAGCATGTGTCCAAATTTAAATCTTAACCGTTCTATTTCATCAGAAACTATCTTAAAACAGGGCTTTAAGTGTAAAATACCGAACTTGTCCTTTAAGTAATGGCGTACATCCGAGTGAACGAGATGGAGGGAAGTTAGCGAGGGAAGGGCATAAAAAATTGACTTAAACGCAACCATACAGGAAGCCAGGACAATCCTGAGAATAACGATCAGTAAAAAGTTATGTTTTGCTTCTCATACTATTTAAACAAACATTACAGCTTTAATGTGATCATTAAATGTAGCATTTTTACTGGGAGGTAAAATGCTAATAGTTAAAGTAACAAAATGGCCACAAAGTTCAAAGTGTGACATGCTAAATTCCATTTTAAACTACTTTAATCAACAGTCATATTGTATTATAATTATTGTGCATGCAGTTTTTATGGCCTTGTATTAATTGAAAGATTATGTGTCTGTTTTAAAAATCAATTCGATTTCAAATTCACATTTCAAATCAATTGCTGAAATTAAAAGATTGGTAAAAGCAGTGATTGGTGACCAGTACAGCATCTAAAAACACAAACTTATAGCATTATGTATATTTCTTGATGTTGAAAAAATAATATTTGTCTCTGTCCTGCAGATGGCGCTCCACTGAGTGAGCTGTCCTGGTCGTCCTCTCTGGCTGTGGTGGCTGTGTCTTTCTCTGGACTCTTTACCTTCATCTTCCTCATGCTGGCTTGCCTCTGCTGTAAACGAGGTGACATTGGCTTTAAGGTGAGACCCTCTTTCATTTCAATCTCTTTTTAAAACGATGGCTCTTAAATCCCAACATGATTTACAGGGCCCAATCTTTGAAATAAACCGACTCAGTAAATATCAGTTCCAATCAGAATATTCATAATAATATACACTATGTTAGTCTCAGGCCAATGAAATAAGCACACAATGCAAATCTCTACAGTATCTTTCTCATGTTTTCCTGTCAATTTTTTTCAGACTTTTTTTATAAAAATAAAAATAAATCTTATTTTTTCAAGCTAAATTCATTCATGTTTATTGTTTAGTGAAAATGTAGAAAAGGACAATGTATACTTAAATTCAAGATGCATTCTAATAATAATTCACTTTGCTTCTCCACTAAATTTATCTTGTTTTCATTTTTTTTATATATATATTTTTAATTTTTAATTAAAACAGACACTATTCATTAGGAATATTATTTTCTGCAGTGCACCAACAATGATAAAACCATAACATTCTGTATTGTACAGTAAATGCTCTGGCTTTCTCATGTCTATGAATATGTAATGCATAATGTGCATTAATGATGTGACGGAAGACCCGGAGGCAAAGATTAATTATATTTACCAAACAAGTAAATAAATGAGCATGAAATATCGATTTGAGTTGAAATTATTATGCGTGGAGAAAGAGAGCATGGAGTGAAACATGAAACTAGCTATAGAATCAGTTATCATCATTTAGCCGTCATTATTATGCAAAAGAATTACTGTAGAATTCTACAACTGACCAATCACAATCAAGTGTTAAGACACTGATGTAAATCCCACATCTATTCAGATTTAATCACGATTGTGTCATAGAAAAGTTTTTGGCTGGGGGAGACTTCAATCAGTCTTTTCAGCAGTGAATTAACACAAAAACATCTCTCTCTGTTGCGACTTCTTGGCCTGTTGCCGTCCTGCATTTATGAATGAAATTGTGAAGTCTGAAAAGCATCATTCATGAATCACTTCTGAGCCTGTTTCAGATCTGTAGGAATGCTTTGATCAGCTACTTTAAAAGTAGCACAGCACATGCACACATGGATTCTGTTCAGCTGCATGGATGTCCTAGAGTTTCAGAGAAAAGCCATTTCTGCAGAGCAAACCACTTAATCCTGTCTCATAAGGTTAAAGGAGCCAAGGCAAAGAGAGCACAGGGACACAAACACTTCCCTGTAGATGTGTTTTTGTGGTGAGCAGCGGAGGTCTTCAAAAGGCATATGGCCATAGATCTCTGTGCATTTTTCAGCAGCAACTTTAAAGTGGGTCAAGGCACAGGAGAAATGAAACTCGTGTAAGTATGTGACAGAGAAGAGGATAGCTCTTTCATGCTTCTAAGCACATTGTCTCCAGTAAAGGCCAAATATTTGTAATTACAATCCCTCAGTGGAACTACATTGCAGCACTTCAACACCAGCTCTCTCTCTCTGTCTACCTAACACAATTCCTGTCTCTACTTATAGGCCTTTCATTCTTATACACAAGTTGGAAGTCTGACAGGCCTGGAGGTAATTGATTCATTCCTCTTTAGCATTCTCGAGGCTTCACACGCACGCTTACACAAAATGTGAGCACTGCACAAAAATGAGTTTGTGTGGTGAGACTGTAATACAGTGCTTACATAAAGTGCAAGTGTGTTTTTATCCTAAAATGTTGGGAGCTGTATAAGCAGGGTCAATATTGCAAACTCATCAAGTGTTGGCGAATAAATTGGAGATATTCATCTGTTGTCTAGTAACTTCATCATGTACTGCAACATTATATGCTTAAAAAGGAATTTTATGAATGATCTTTATTGATGTAACACAATTCAATGCATTATTTAAGAGCCTGTGTATAAACCTGCAGATTCAAGTTATCATTGTTCATTGATGTCAATTTGTACCTACATTTTATTTGGTTTTGTATATTGTATTTTCTATTCTAGGGTTTGTGTTGAATTCAGTTGATGATTTGATTCTGTTATAAAAGGCTGAAATCAGGTGTATTTGTGCACAATGCACATACGCTACCGTTCAAAAGTTTAGGGTCTGTAAGATTTTTTTAAATGTTTTTTGAAAGAAGTAGAAACAGGAATATTAAATAACTTTCATATATTTTAACTTATTTTAAAACGTAATTTATTTCTGTGATGGCAAAGCAACATTTTCAGCATCATTATTCCAGTCTTCAGTGTCCCATGATCCTTCAGAAATCATTCTTTTATGCTGATTTGGTGCTTAAGAAAAATTTCTTATCAATGTTGCAGTTGTGCTGCTAAATATTTTTGTGGAAACTGTGATACCGTGATTTTTTCCCCCCAGGATTCTTTGATGTAAAAACAACAGCATTTATTTGAGATCATCTGTGACATCATAGACGTCTTTACTGTCACTTTGGACCAATTTAATATGTCCTTGCTGTATAAAAGTATTAATTAAAACATTTTTAAGAAAAATGACTGACCTCAAACATTCGAACGGGGATGTACTCAGCTCAAAAAGACAGTGTGGTTAAAACAGTAAGCAGATATGCAATATCTAACCTTTGCAAATGGATGCACATGCATATACTGTATACAGTAACATGTTTCCCTTGAATATTTCCCTTGCTTTAATATCTGTGTTTGTTGCTAAATGCAGGCATACATGTGAGCATGCTCATTGTGCAAGGGCCTGTCATGCACATGTGAGAAAGAATGAGCGTGAGGAAGGAAGGATGAAGAAAAAAGAGTGATGTCATGAGCACAGAATGTGAAAGCCTGGCCCTATTAGAATTTTTTTCCATTTTTTTTCAGCCTCACATTTTTGTGGAAGCGTCTCCACTACTATTAATCTTTGGTTGTCCACACACTCTCAGGGGAAGAACACAGGAACTGCCCCTCCCTGCATTCTCTCTCTCTCTCTCTCAAGTAAAGGATCTATTTGCTCTTTATTTGTATGTTTTCTGGAGAGTTATCATGATGTATTCTCGAGACCTGGACTCTTCGGTTGCGCAGCAGCATGGGCTGGTTCCTCTGTCCAGTGAGGGATCCATCAGGGGTCATGTGGACACCTCACAGGTGCTCTGTGAAGAGCCCAGCATTGCAGGTTCACGGGGTGGAAGGGAAGAGTTAAAGATTCAGCACAACCTGTTAGATCTAACACGTGCATTAAGGGCAGGTAAGATGGGAAATTGATGAAATCTTTGCACTTTTAGAAGAGAGCTTTCAAAGGTTGTTTTAATTACAATAGTGGTGTGTATGCTATCGTATATTAAAAAAATTGATTAATTATAAAATTAAAAGTGTAGCTTATAGTAGATAAGGTTGAGTGATCTGAAACCGAAAATCTGAAAATGTTGCATTGCTCAGTGATGTTGGTGCACATAGAATACAATATATTATGCAGACCGGGGCTAGTTGTCACACGGGGAAGGTGCCACTTGCCACTTTGTGTCAAAAGTCCAATTACATAAATGCTGGTTTGCCCTTCAAGTGGTTTTGAATGTTGGTTTCAAATATCTAGTTAAAAGGATCTTGAATCATTTCTGGGGGTTTTTTATATAAAAAATGTGTAATTTTGGATTTTAATTGCTGCAAGTTATCACGTTTTAGAATATGTGGTAATTTTATACTTTTTTGAAATAACCATTACTGTTGACTAACAGAAAAAGTTACCTTTCACATTTATGCCATTTACGCAGCTTGTTATGTTTCATAATTGTTGTAGTTTAAATGTCGCTTGAAAGCCTTTGACTGTTTAATGACAGGTTCTCGTTGTGACAATTTACCCCATATTGTGTGACAAAATATTCTTTATAGTATTTTTTTTGCATGTTTTTACTGAGATGTTTATGAGCCATTTCCATAAAAATATTTAGTCAAAGATGACAGCCGAATACATTGTTTTTGGATGGATGTGTTGGCTTGTATGGAACTTTGAATGGACTTGCTTAAATAAGATGTTTCTTCTACAGAGTGTATAACAGTGCAGAGAAGATGTTTCTGATTATTAGCCTGATGTGATCAATAATGCAGTGCGATTCAGCTGGCAGGAATGTTGTTCCTGTGACTTGAGCTTAGCAATGTGGTTTTAGGTGACACATTAGTGCAGGCCTTTACTTCGAATCACAGCGTGCCCTATTGGGAATCTCAGCACTGTCTGTATCAAGACAGTGTTCAGTAGCGCTGCCTTGTGCTGGGCAGATCAGGAGCCGGGTCATTTGGCAGCCGTGTGGGGCGTGTGAAGATGTGGACGATGGGGCCCATTGGGGAACTTGAATGTTTGTGTGTATATGTCTGTTAGCTTGTACTTTTAAGTGTGCGCGACCCCCTTAGGTCACTGTTTTCCATTTCTTCAACCCTATATCTCTGCACTCGCGTTCACAGAAAATGTGCTTGCATCTGGAGGAGCATTTCCGATTTCTAGATCCTGCCAAGTTTTTTTCTTGTCTTTTCTTAGCACTGTCTCATCTCTCTTTGTAGTTTCACCACATCCATAAAGAGATGAAAAACACATTGGAACACAACGTACAAGTTTGAAGCTCTTCAGATTAAACTGATGGCTCATTATTTGATCTGATTATAGTGGCATGCTCTTTAATGGACTGTTTAATAAATTGTCATTTGTTCCAGTAAGCATTATGGTCTTTTTATATTAATTTCATTTAAAATAATCAGGTTAAAAGCTCTTCAATTAAAGCAGCCACTGATGTTTGTTCTCAATTTAAAGAAACTGCTTGTTTATTCTTGTACATCATGTCTCAACATGATGAGCAACATAATTTAACTACATGGATCTCTTCTAAAGACAAAACATGAGGAAGAAACCATTTTTTCGAACTCATTTTTGAGGGAAAATGTTCTTATCATGAACATAATGCCAAAAAATCTCAACAGTTCTAAAAACTGGGTTCATTTTCTTAATGTAAAATAAATATCTTTTTTAACTAGGGTGAAAAATAACCTGGACATTTCGTTATGACATTAACTCACTCAGGTCAAGAGTTGCTACCTTCACCCCTGACCTCTGTGTTTTTCATTTCTACTGTAGGAGTTTGAGAATGCAGAGGGAGAGGAATACCCAGCGGACATGTCCACGCCGGCATCACCTGCATCTCACACCGGTCCCGACGTCTACATCCTGCCTCTCACCGAGGTCTCGCTGCCCGTCGCCAAGCAACCTGGCCGATCAGGTGGGTCTTTGTCAGACCGCATAGTTTGATTATTAAAAAGAAGCTTTTGATATGAGCAAGACCAGATGTGATAGCATTTAAGAAAGCCCAAAGCAGATTGTGCTTGTTGAGGATTTCCTCCCAGTCCTGAATCCGCTTTGACCCCGCTTATGCAACTCCCATACGGGTTTCACATTCTCTGGACTGGACCAAGTTTTTATTTTTTTCCAGAGAATATTGTTAATGTGTTCGGTTTCACTTCCAACCCACAAGTTCTCCAGTGTAAAATCCAGAAGAGACCAACGCCCTGCTGCTGCCTCCACTCTTCCCTTCTGGGATGGACACTGTCCCACAACCCTGCCTTGCTCTGGGCCCTCAGAAGCCAGGCCAGCTGTTCCATGCTGATGGCCATGGCTGTGCAAAATTAAAAATTTAACTATTGACCTTACAATTTATGAGTGTGAATTTGAATTGAATTGTCCCTCACCCTACATGAAGCTGAATTGGAATTTGAATGGGAATGATGCAATGAGGAATTTACCAATTTATGTTAATTTAATAAGAATGTTGAAATATACAAAGTATTTCTATTCACTCTATGGTTCCATGAAGAACCTTTGACATCCATGGAACATTTCAAATCCACAAAAGGTTCTTTATATTGGAAAAAGGTTCTTTAGATTAAAAAAAATGTCAAACTAAGAATAAAGGGTTCTTTTAAGAACTTTCCACTAAAAGGTTCTTTGGAGAATCCTAAATGGTTCTTCTAATGGCATCGCTGCGATAGCCCCTTTTTTGAAACCCTTATTTTTAAGAGTGTATGTTGCAAACATATATACAATACTGTTCAAAACACTGTTTAGACACTGAATTGGAATTTAAAAGGCAGTTTCAAATCAAGTAGTTCACAACTCTGAACAATCTGAGCTCTGACCACATGGCTGGCGGGAGCAAATACATTGAAGAGAGACAGACTGGAGTCAGTATTCGCAGAGTTCTTTGATTTGCGTGCACTTCACTGGTGGACATTCTCAATATTAATTGCATTTCTGTCTTGTTTTTCAGTAAAAACATCCTTGAAGATTAACACTTGTTTACATAGAATATTGTGTTAATGAAGTTTATTTTTCTTACCCCACTAGCAAATTGTTTTAAAATCCAAACAATTATTCACTCGAGCATTTTTTTATCTTTCTCTCTCTTATTCAGTCTTGACCAGCACAAACATCTGCCTGTTGCATAATCCCGCCTCAGCCAGCCTACATAAATGTGCCTTGGAATCTGAGGAATCTGAGAGACGATGTGTACATTCCGACCCATCGTCTCCCTCTTTCCCATAACCACAACTCAATTTATTATAGTCTGACAGTGATGCTAACAGCTATGTGGTGCGATTAGTAAAGGTCAGGGGTTAAGAGGTTGTGGTTATCCATATCTAGCTCACAGAACTCTCACTCAACCCTTTGATATGGCATTTAATTTATGCGCTAAGTGAATAATAGATGCAGTATTTTGCCACCTGACAGATAAAATGCTAATTCATCAAAGTAAAAATCCCACTAAGGTTTCTTTTATGGTAGTCCACAGGGCCCATCTGTAAGAATGTAATAAACAGCCTGGATTCAGGCATGGCTGAGATGATGTCACTCCTTAAGGATGAGGTTGGGGTCAGATACAATCCTCCTGCCAGGAAGTGCAGGTCTCAGTCACTGTGACACAGATAGCATCTGTCTGTAATCAGACGTGTATTTCTTCACATGAGAAGTCAGTTAGAAATGAAGAATCTAATTGTATGTGTTTATCATCTGATTTGAGAGGTTTCAGCCAAACAGATCATGTATTGCACTCTGGTGTGCAGTATCCACCCCAACACAGCTGTGCTCGTAAAAACACCCTCACACACACACACACACACACACACACACACACGCACACATATCTACCTCCGAGCAAGGGAATACTTAAAAAATCACATCATTTCATATATAACATGTGCACACACCCTGTTTATCATTTGCATTGCTGGGAAAAATAGACTAGAGGGACAAATAAAGCAAGACGAGCATAGCAGGAGTAAACACATTTGATAATGTATGATGATTTTATTTGGTTAGAGTGGATTGATTTCTCAGCATTATTTTCCCAACGACTGCATTCCCAGCAGCCATCTGACCAGCGTGTCACTGTCCCTGACCAACACTGTGCTAATGAGCAAGCAGAGTAGTCATCATGTATATTCATATACACATCGAGCAAATCCTGATACGTGATGTGATTTTTGTTGACACCTTGTTGTCATACTGTTGGCAGACCTCAGTGTTTTTCTGTTCAGCTCTGTTTTGTTCATATTTGGTCTTTTTGACTAAACTAAAGCTGTGTCCGAAACCGCTCCTTGTCTCCTATATAGTGAACTATATCAGTTGTCGGACATTTCATAGTGGTGTCCGAATTCTGAGTGTACGGCTTCATTCGTTCACTCCTTTATGCCCACAATGCACTCTGATTTCAAAAGCACATCCGATGTACACTCGCTGAAGCACTATTTCCCAAAATCCAACACTAGCTTAAAGATGATTCTTATTCCTGCTTTAACATTTATTTGACGCTACCTTTTTTAAATGAATCATTACTTAATTTAAACATATTAAAATATAGAGATAATAGGACAATTATACAACTGGCATGCACTATATAGGGATTAGTGAATGAGTCAACGAGTGAGTGATTTCTGACACAGGTTCACACTAACCTACTGTAAAACCCAGCTGTGTTTTGGATCATAGATGGCAAGTAGAGACTAGAAGATGTATTATTATCTGAAAATTGTTATTCAGTTTGGATTTGTAATTAAATTTTGTTGTAAGCCGTGAATATCACCATATTTTTTTGGTTGTACGGTGTGGTTGTCACTCGTGTAAATGACAAAACTCTTTGTATAGAACTAGATTGACTTAAGAATAGCAATAACTCTGTTATGTTCCAAAAACAGCTAAAAGCTCAAACTGGATGGTCCAGCAGGATACTAGAGATTTAGTTTAATACAATTCTGTTTTTACTACTATTTAAATACTATCATAGTATGTGTTCATATTTTGATTTAGCTTTTCATTTTATACTTTGAGTTAAGTCATTTTAGTCATTATAAAACTATTTAAAAAAATATTAGTTTTGCTTTTTTATTTCTATATAGCTTTAATTTCA
This sequence comes from Tiaroga cobitis, assembly GCA_030578255.1. Classification (NCBI taxonomy): domain Eukaryota; kingdom Metazoa; phylum Chordata; class Actinopteri; order Cypriniformes; family Leuciscidae; genus Tiaroga; species Tiaroga cobitis. The sequence goes on along the minus strand of CM060602.1, from coordinate 33,955,458 downwards.
TTTTAAAGTAAACTTATTTATTTTAGTTGCCAAGGCATCATTTCTGCTTTTCGTAAAATTTTTTAAAGATGAATTTTTAATCTAATATTAAAATTTTATTTCAGCTGTATTTCAATGACCAAAAAGTATTGATTGTTTTCTTTCTTTCTTTCTTGTTGGCTTTGTGCTGCTAATGATGGATATACACATTGATTTGATTCATAAATTAATTTCACGTAATTGCAATCCATGCAATTTGTAACTACATCTTCAGTCTCTTCATAAATGCTGTATGGCTGTTTGCAACCGTAATTGTAATATAATATTTAGTATCCCGTTCCCACATCAAACATTCTGATTTGTTTACCGGCCATTTGCTTTCCCAGACTTAGACTAGAAACCTCAGGAATAATAGCATTAGTGTTTCCATCCTCTCAGTGGTACCAAGCAGCACCGCCGGCATGACAAAGAGCCGAATTCTCCCCAGCGAGGGCTCTCTGAGGGGGCAGGCAGAATGAACAGCCTCTACAACACCACATGGGCGTAAAGTATGGCTGCTGCATAAAAAGAGAACAGGGAGTGAGACAGTATGTCATGCACCCTTACAATAAACTGTCTGTGTGTGAGCATGATGAGATGAGAGAAAGAGAGAAAGGGACTGTTCTGGCATTTTGAGATGATAGAGATATACAAGGATCTGTCAGACGGGAGGTTGAACGATACAGAAAATCACTGGTCAGATCTATCCCTACTGCGGCAGTCTTTGTCCATTCCCTGCCTTCTCTGATTTCTGCATTTCAGAAAAATGCTTTTCAAGCAGTTTGATAGATCACGGCGAGAACTCTTAAGACAGACTCTCGAATTTGATTTTGTGCCGTTTAACCTCACTCTTGCTCACTGCATTTTGGAGAGGATATTTGCAGGAGGATTTTTTTTAGCTGGAGGAAATTCTTCACGTAATGCACTTACGGGGCTCAGTGCACTGAGGGTGTGTTATGTTGGAACAGTTCAAATATTGTTTAACTAATGATGCTAATTTCTCATTATTCATATTGAGTTTTGTTATTCTTTGCATTTTACATAGGTTTAATTTTTGCTATTTTCTGTATTTTATCAGTTTTGTTTTTATACATTTGCTTATTTGACGATGCAATGGATTTAATATGTATTATATGTAGTGGGGCTCCAAGTGCTGAAAATGCTGCTGTTTTGCGTTTTTCTAATTTAATAAATTTTTTTCATTTCAAATTATATTGTCAACATATGATCATCCTGATGATCATCTTCTCCAGCAATAGAATAGAAGCAAGAACATCTGATCGTCTGCACAATAGAAGTATATTTTATTCGTGTTAAATAATTTTTAAATTTTTTCAACTTTTCTTGATTTCATTAGTTTTTGAATGCCAGATTTTGCCACTGGTCCATGTTGCCAATTAATATCTTGCTCTGTCTCTGTCTGATAATCATCCTTTAGTCCAGCTCCTGAGATCCACAGATCTTGGCCGCCATAGTTTGCTTTATATAAAGGAGATTGGACATGGCTGGTTTGGCAAGGTAAGTCTAGTTGGTCTATTGTTTATTTGATATTTGTTTTGAATGTCCACCTCGTTGACATATGGATGCCCTCGTGTACTGCTACGGATCAAAGGTTTAGCTCGGTTTAGCTCTTTAGTTTAGACCCAAGGATGTAAAAATATCTTCCATGCTGCGTTACCTTTGCCATGCCTAATACTAATAATACTCAAACTTGTGGGACTCGTGTCTTGACTGTTCCCTGCGAGAATTTCTGTGTTGCAGTAAATTCCAGAAGCACTTTAATATTTCATAGGAATAATTTGTGCCTCTTTCATTCTCATTCTTTTTTCTTTCTCTCTACTTCTTTGTCTTTGTAACACACATACATAAACACACACACACTACCCCAATTACCCCAACTTTCCATTGAATGGGTATGTCCATCTGTATGTCTGTGTCTCCTTGGCTGCATGTTTACCGATGTTTCATCTGGTTTTGTGTTGTTTCGTCTTTCTGCATTTCCCTTTGAGCAACTTTTCGCATGACTCCTGGACTTGATTTAAATCTTTTTGGGTTTGTTTGTCTGTCTTCGATTTCCTTCCTTCCTTCCTATGTGCCCATTTCCTTCTTGTGCACATCTGTGTGTGTCTATCTGTGCCACCCTGTCCATAATTGTGTGTGTTGTCCATTTTCCCTCTGTTCATACCTGTATGTGTGTTTCTGTTGTCTTTCCCTTGTGTGTTTGTGTATGTGTGTCTGTGGGGTGTCGTTCTCAGGTATTGTTGGGGGAGGTTCACTCTGGTCTCAGCAGTACCCAGGCGGTGGTGAAGGAACTAAAGGTCAGTGCCAGTGTCCAGGACCAGATGCATTTCCTGGAAGAGGCTCGGCCATACCGGTAAACAAATCGTGCATTGCTGGCATTTCATTTATATCTTTTATTTAATTTCTTTTGCAAGAATGAATAAGGAGATGGTCAAATCCCTCGTGACTGTCCTTCTAAAAATATACTGTAGTAGAACCCAAAAGAACAATTTAGAAAAATGTCTCTGTTTGTTTCCTTTTTTTATTTCTCCATACAGTAAAAGTCAGTAGGATCAGTGTTGTTTTGGAATCCTAAGTGGCTTTGGGTAAAATGTCTAGTAAAAAAAATGTGTCATTTGTAACGAACAAACTAAAATGTAGGACATTAAATGGATAGTTCACTCAAAAATTAATATTCTGTCATTTACTCACCTTCATGCTGTTCAAACCCTGTATGACTTTCTTTATTCTGGTGAACACAAAAGAAGATATTTTGAGGAGGGTTGTCCCATAAAATTAAATTCAAAGGGTTTGAAAACTACTCTGACCCCCCTGACTTTTACTAGAGAGAGAAAAAATAGCGAACGGAGGAATTTTTCAAAATTGTTCTTTTGGGTTCTACTACAGAAAAAAATAATACAGGTTTGGAACTACATGAGGGTGAATATAAATGATGATGAAATGATTTTTGAGTGATCTCTTTAAAACCAAAGTGGAGACTGACTGTAGTGTATTGCAGTGATGATTGGGGTAAAACTCTTTCTGCAGGTCTCTCCAGCATCCGGCTTTAGTGCAATGCCTCGCTCAGTGCACAGAGGTCACACCCTACTTAGTGGTCATGGAGTTCTGCCCACTGGTTAGTCTAATAGCTCCGTTTTTCTGTTTTTATTTTATTTTATCATTTTTGTGTTTTTTCCTATCTAAAACCTCTAACCTAAAGTGTTAAATTTTGGCTTATCTCATAAACACAATTCATACCTAAAATCAAGCGAATTTGAGGGGAAGAATTTTGTAAGCAGTGTTGAGGGTAACGCATTACAAGTAACGTGAGTTACATAATCAGATTACTTTTTTCAAGTAACAAGTAAAGTAAAGGATTATTTTTTCAAATAAGTAACAGTTACTGTGTTGCAATTTCGTGAAAGGGACTTTACATTGCCAAACAATTGTTATTAAAAATCAAACAAGAAAGCCCAGCCCAGGTGAGAAAAAGTAACGCAAAAGTAATGTAACAAATTACTTTTCATAAGAAGTAACTAAGTAACAGAATTAGTTACTTTTTAGGGTGTAACTCAATATTGTAATGCATTACTTTTAAAAGTAACTTTCCTTAACACTGTTTGTAAGTAACCTGATGATTTTTGCCTGGTGGATGATAAACAGGTGATAAAAATCCCATAGTCCATATCTATAGACCAGAATATCGTAGTCTTTATAGAATTGGGCTAGTAAGCAACCACATAGCAGCCAGCTAGAACACTCTAGCAGTACCTCGCAACCACATAGCAATGTGAAACCCCTCATAATACTATAGCAACCATATAGCAATGCCGTGGCAACCATGCACAACACCCTAATGTTGTGCCTGCTTGTTTTGTATGTAATTGTGCTTTATTTTATATCATTCTTCTCCTGTTATTGCTTAGCTAGGTCACATGTGCTACATCATTTAAGTCAACAGATCAACCCTCAGCAACAACATCAAATGTTGCTGACCTAATAGTGTCTTGTTCTATAACTCCCCCCAGTGGATAGCTGAGGCAAATCAGTCTGACAGCACACTCTTTTGATGATTATGCATACTGATTTGAATTTACACCTTACCTTTGTATTTTAGCATTTGTTTTCCCATGATAACAGGGTGACGTTAAAGGTTACCTGCGCAGCTGCCGGGCAGCAGATTCCTTGACCCCTGACCCCTTACTGCTTCAGAGAATGGCGTGTGAGATCACTTCAGGCCTGCTTCACCTTCACAAAAACAACTTCACCCATAGGTCAGCCAACATTTTCATACATAGTTTAATGTATAAAATTCTATTTTAATGTGAAAATTCTTGTTTAGAGAACCTTTGAATACTGTATAATAGTTATCATCACAACCTTTATTATCACTCTCAAATAGACTATTGGGAGACTGCCATCAGATTTAAAGTATGAGTATGAAGCTAATGAGTGTGAATATCTGCTTTCCCTGCTTCCTGTTTCATGGTTTCTCCCTGCAACAATCTCCTGGTGCTGCCTGAGTGTTTTTACTCCACTCCAGCATCAGTGATTTTGTTGCCGGGGGTCACCACACTTCTTCAAGCAACTTCAACACATCCTTGCCAAGATACTTTGAACAGGTTCCTGAAGACAAGAGAATTATTTTTGGAAAGTAGCATCACAATGCAAGTAAATTGATGGCTATTTCTGGCACTGCATCTGTCCTACTTTGTAACTACTACTGTGTTCATTTTATGTGTGGTTCCAATTGAGTAAATAACATCCAGTTATCTTTTGAGCTAGCTAGTGGTATGAAAACATTTAGGCCATGTTCTATTTTCAGAAGGTGCTTATCATATGTTTATTTATTTATTTATGTTGCTCTGATTTTCTGCAGTGATCTGGCTTTAAGAAATTGCCTGCTAACATCAGACATAAATGTCAAGATTGGAGACTATGGACTATCGCAAAACAAGTACAAGGTATGTACATTTAAATCTATACATTTTTATCAATACAGTTTATATTTTTACAATATCTTTAAACTCATAAACATGAGTTTTACATTACATTCATTTACTTTTCAAAGTTAGTTTTGAGCTTTTTCACTCTTCATATCTGTTCATCCCCAGGACGACTACTTTGTGACATCAGACCAGACCTGGATTCCTTTACGCTGGATTGCCCCTGAACTGGTGGATGAGGTTCATGGTAACTTGCTGGTGGTGGACCAAACCAAGGAAAGCAACATCTGGTCTGTACCTTTACTCAATGCTACAACAAATAGCAAATTTTTGCATCCGTCTGCAGGAAGTATAACATAAATATATGTTGAATTTAGGCCTTTGTTTTGCAGTTAGGCTGTTTAGGAAGAACGCACAACCTCTTAAATAACCTATATTATTGTTGTGTCTATATGGCTAGATAGATAAGTCATTATTGATTGATGCATTAATTGCTATTAGTTACCAGAATATGTTGTACTTTCTCTCTGTACATAGGTCACTTGGTGTAACCATCTGGGAGCTGTTTGAGTTGGCGAATCAGCCGTACTGCCATTATTCAGACCGACAGGTTCTCAGCTATGCTGTGAAGGACCAACAATTGAAGCTGCCCAAGCCACTTCTTAAGTACCCTCTTGCTGACCGCTGGTGGGTGTCTAATAAACTTTATGTTGCTCTTACTCATTTAATTAACCATTACCCAGAGTTAGAGCCCTGAATTTTCACTTCTCTAGAGCCTTTAAATTTTCACCCTTCTCTTTTGAAGTCCTTGCTCTTAAAACTATTTTAATGATCAATGATTAATGATTAATATTCATGATCCAATTTATTTCATAGATGTGATCAAGTGTACACTACAAAACATTGTAACACAATGTACTCTATATTTTAATACTTAATAATATAATTTTCCAGTTACAATCTCTAAAAATTCTTAAAATAAAATAAATGTATTAGACTAGAGGACCAACACTGTGTTAAATATTAAGACTTGTTTTTATAGATTGTATCTTGAATAAAATAATAATAATAATATGTAAAATCCATTTAGTCTTAGTGAATGGTAAAATAAAATAAAAACTACTGTAAAAAGAACTGAAAAAAGAATGTTGTAACGTCTAAGTTTTGTGGTTGTGTTCCCCCAAGATTCTCATATGTATCCTTTGGATTTTGGATTAAAGACTATTCTGATGGTATCTAATATCTTATGCAGTGTTGCTTCTCAAGTAAATGTATCTTGTTTTTAGAATTTTTAGATTTATTTTCACTGAAAAATAGATCAAAAGTCATAAAAGCTCATTAAGAAGTTATTTTTGCAGTGTATTTTTCGAAGTGTTTGCCTTAAATGTATTTGTGTTTCTGTTTTACCAGGTATGAAGTAATGCAGTTCTGTTGGCTTCAGCCTGACCAGAGGCCCAATGCAGAAGAAGTTCATCTGCTGCTTAGTTATCTATGTGCCAAAGGAGCCAGTGAGGCAGAGGAAGACTTCGAGAGACGCTGGAACTCCATGAGACCAAACACAAGTCATGCTAATCTCCATGGAGCTGGTGCACTTGCAATCAACATGCCCCTCTCATCCACCACTTCATCATTCCCCCTACTGGAGCAGTTCCCCACTGGAGACGGCTACCATTCAGAATCTGGAGATGACATCCTAACAGTTACTGAAACCAGCCATGGCCTCAACTTTGAGTACAAGTGGGAGCAGGCACAGGCTGAACAGCACTACCATTCCTCATCCACCACAGGCACTTTGGGTCAAAGCAATCCACATTGTCAGGAGGTCTACTACCCTCCAGGCGGAATAGTGGGGGGCTGTTCTTTTGAAGGACTCGCCCTAGGGGTTTCTCCTTCATATTATGAGCCCAAACAACTACATAACCCTGTCGTGGTACCAGTCCTGAGTGCCCATAGTCCATCAGTGAGTAATGAATACTATATCCGCATTGAGGAACCAATACAAAGCAATATTGATATGAACTTCACCATGTGTGCTTACAGTCCAGAGTTCGGGGGCAGCAATGGAAGCTTTCTAACAGGTAGTGGAGACTCTGAGGAGTGTATAATCTGTCCCCCTGAAGCTAAACCAGACATTTATTGGTCAGCAGATGTCCATAAAAGCAGTGCCTATGATTCTGATACCAGTCCTGCCATGTCTTTAACTATGGAGCCTCTTTTGGGACATGGTAGCCCCCTTAGGGCATGGGAGTCTGGTCACTATGTCTCATACAAAGACAGGGATGGAGGTTATTACTATGAACCATCACCTCCTAAGGTCATGGAGCACTACCTGATACGAGACCCAACACAGCCTCCACACGAGAGCTGGGGGTCTCGAAGCCTGAGACAGGCTCTTGGGGAACTGGAGGACCCTTTAGACATCTCACCATCACTTGAAAGTCCTCCACAAGGCTATGCTGATCCTTACTTGGAGAACATCCAAGGCTCCATTATAGGAAAGAATGTTACAGGAGGATACTATGATATGATGGGCTCCTTGAGGAAAACTATGCCAGGTAGCCACTCAGTTTGTATTGACATGGCGTCGGGTGGTGCTATATTTGTAGGACGAGATGACAGCGACTCTGATGAAGAGGAAGACATTTTTGTGGAGAGACGAGGAAGAAGCTGGTCCACCGGCAATCCAGCAAATACAAACACAATGACTTTGCATCAGAGGCGGGGGTCTGGTCACCAGGATTCGTATGCAGACTTCCACTACACTATGCCAATGACAGACATTGAGGATACGTGGCCAGAAGAGCAGACCCTGTCGTACCATATGGCTAAACCTGTTGACTACTTAGAGACAACGGTAAAAAGTAACACTTGCTTGGTGCATGGAAGACACATAACTTCAAACCCTTCACCCGAGTGCAACTCGTATATCCATATGTGCCATGAACCCAGAGAGGCTGAAGTGTATCCTGTACCATGTTGTCAAGCTTTGAGCAGTTCACATTTTGTAGACCCTCTAACAGGAACACTTGTGAGGAACTGCTTCATGATCGATTGTATTCCAGGGAAAACCATGACATTGCCCCCAAAAAACCAACATCTAGGCCAAGCACCTTTATCTGCTGGACATATAGTCTCCAAAATAGAGTCATCAAGGGAAGGAGCCAAAGAGTTTGACATTTCGGAGCAATATGTGAATATTGCGGCAGGGGAAACCAACTTAAAACAAGAAAAAGCTTTGCATCAAGATGCATCTCCAGCAGATCCTAAAACTGAAATTACTTCCATCCCTTCACAGTTGAAAAAATCCCTATCAGAGTTACCCAAATCAGAGCCAGAGTCAGAGTTGAGTAAGACAGCGGACAGCGGTGTGGATCGTGGATGCTCTAGTATCAGCCTGGTAGAGATTGATGACTGCAGCGATGATGACATCACTGATGTAACCTCAGGGATTTTTTGTGAATTCACAGTAGAAGCAGAAAATGTTGACTACGCCAATCCAACATTCAAGTCATTACAAAAGCAGGTTGGTACCCCTGATTCAATGGACTCCATTGACATACCATCTACAGCATGTTCTAGTGAGACACTCAGCCCTGCCTCCATCCACCCATCAAGCTCTCCCAAGACTGTGGACAGTGGTTATGACACCGAAAACAATGAATCTCCAGAGTTTGTCCTAAAGGAACCCCATGAGCTACAAGATTCCAAGGCTTTTATCCAACCATTGGGAAAGGTAACATCTGGGACCAACTTTGTCAGTGAAGAACAAGAGATTAAAAGGGCAGAGGAAGAGAAGTTAGAGGGCAATGTTGATACTGTAATGGCCTTTACAACATCTGAGAGAAATGATGGAGAGCTGAAAGCACTGAGTGATAAAACTCCATACAGAGATTCGGCCTACTTCTCTGACTATGATGCTGGGAAAGATAAAGAAAGCGAAGAGGACATCAATGAACTTGATGATCAGAAAGATGGACTGGAGGAAGTTATAGATAAAGAGGAGCTACTTCCTCCACAGAAGGAGACAGAGGGAGAGGAATATTGTATGCGATCTACAAGGAGCCATGAAAATACTCCAGAAAAGGCTGATGATTCCACCTCAAACAATCCATCTAAGATAGATGAAGGTGTGTCTGCTTGCGACACAATCTGTAGTGTGTCCCTCTCACCTCCTGACAATGAAGTGTCTGCCATAAAAGATCATTTTGATGATGATGATGATGATGATGAAAATCTTGGTATAGATTCAGATTGTTCTGCAGAACTTGCACCACCAAAATCGGAAGTATCTGATTCAAATACTTTTCTTGGTCCTGATGTAAAGCAAGAGGACTCTTTCACACAAGTTGGCATTGAAGATAGTCTGACTCTTGACCAAGTAACTTCTGAGGGCGATGTTGTAAACACCAAAATTGAGTCCATTTCAGAGGTCCTCATTGATGAGAATGAAGCGGCCATATTCAAAGATGTGGGCTGTACTATTTTGTCTGAAGAGGAATTGGCGTCTCAGAAGGAAACAGCAGAAAGGAACAGTTTCTCTACACATGAGGGGCTGGAATCCAGGAGGAAGGACTGTGAAGAAGGAGGACGTAAAAGAAGCTCCATACGTTCTGGCTCTCCTCCTCCTCCATTAGAAGGACGGGTATCTCCCACAGATGGAGAGGAGGCAGATGAGGAAGATGGTGACTCTGAAGACAGCGATGGATCCGATGAGGAGCTGCGCCCATACAGCATCCAGGAGCAGAGCGAAGAAAGCGAGGATGAGATCTTGACCGCTCCTATTATTGTGAGCGATTCCAGTGATGCACACAAACTCAGAAGCCTACTTAAGATGCCAGTGGTGCTCAGTGATTCACTGTCTGATGAAATGGAAAGCAAAAAGAAGGTGGTGTCATTCTTCGATGATGTCACCGTCTTTCTGTTTGACCAGGTATGTATTGTCCAGATATTTCAAGACGGTTTTCGATGACATATTGAATCACATTTGAGTACTTTTGAAGTTTAATCATAAAATTTTGTGTCAATGCCTCCAGGAAAGTCCAACCAGAGAGTTGGCAGATCACAGTTCTCCCTTGGGTGGAGAGACAAGCAAATCGAGCGCAAAGAGTAAAGTGCAAAACCAACAGGAAAAAGTCAATGCCTCCGATGACTCTTCTGATGGAAACATATCAGAAGAGAGTAAGCTTCTTCTTTTTTTTCGCTGCACAAAATATTTAAGTATCTATCACACTATCTATTTACCATCCTTCTTTGTCTTTGATCTTAGGTGCTGGGTTTGAATGGGAAGATGATTTCCCATTGTTGCCCCTTCCCACATCTTCCGAGGGGTCTCCTCCGGACATCACTGCAAAGCCGAGCCTACCGACTGGCATCACTAAACCTGTTGCACAAGTCTCTCGTTTTACCATTTCTCCATCCAATGTGTCACGTTTCTCCATTACACATGTCTCGGATTCAGATATTGATTCTGCATGAGGTGAGACAGCACGTTTGAAGCATGTGTTTTTATCATTAACGGAAGCTAAAACATTAAAACATCTGTATATACAATATACAATTAAAGGGGTCCTATTATGCTTTTTCACTTTTTCAAATTTTAAGTATAATGTTAAGGTTTGAACATAAAAAAAGATCTGCACGGTTACAAAGCTCAAAGTCCACTCCAAAGGGAGATATTCTCTTCAACAGAAAACTGTTTTCAAGAACTACAACAAATGGCTCGTTGGGACTACAACGTGCTTTTTCCGGATCTTGTGGAGTCACAGTGTCATTCATTTAAATAATACCCGCCCATGGAATATGCAAAAAAGGGGGAAAGGCATGGTTGAACTGTGCTAGAGAAGACGAAGAAGACCTCCTGCTTTAGTAACGTGTTGTTGCCATGTTGAAGAGATGCTGGGTTTTTTTCACTCCAGTTTCATAAACTTTGTTTGGCCTTCCTAAGGTGGATGTATTTAGAAAACAGTGGCTAAAATTTATTGTTAACACTGTTCCTGAACATTATAACCCCAACGTTTTTCGCTGTGCTTCACATTTTACGGAGGACAGCTTCAGGAACCTAAGAGAGTACAATGGCTGCTTCACACAAAAGCTTCTCCTGAAAGACTGAGCAGCTCAAACTTTGCCGGGACAAGTAGTTAATAATGGATCACAACATGTATGATGTATTTGTGGCTCCGCTAGCCAACATTACAATGTTGATGAAGTGTTTAGTTACGGGGCTCTTGCTTTTGTAAGACTGTTCACTAATCTTTCACTGTGGACTGATCTTTGACTGTGGAACCTACCACTCTAAAAACGTCCTGTAAAATCCGTGCTTGCAAAGATTCTGTGCGATCTTCTTGTTCGTAAACATTCTCAGGGTCTGAATCGGCCTGAAATTGCTATGGCAAAATTGACGGCATTGTTAATATTTACACCTGAGCAGATGAAGCTCATGGTTATAGTAAGGGGAGGGACATTTCCGTAAAACGCGCTCTAAGTGGTTTGCCAATGACAACACACTGGGCCATCTAACCAAATCAGAGCAAATTTCCTATTTCGTAAGGAGGGGCTTAATCGAAACGGGAACTAAACAGTTAGACCAGGTTGAAATCATAAAAATGTGCCTAAATAAAAATCTTCAGGCATTTTTGAGTAAAAGTTGGCAAATAGACTATTCTAGAGGTATTTTTTATGCTGAATCCATTTTTGCTGTTTGCCAAGCTGTATCTCTTATGTGAAACTCATTGGAGTGTAAAATCCAAGATGACCGCCTCATACACCAAAATTAGCAAATTTCTCAACACTGGCTCAAAGATAAACTGTTTTTATTGTGATATAGCATTTATTGAGTAAAGGAAACAAACTGAATAGTCAGAACAATTTAGATATTCTGTCTTACAATATTTCTGGTAAACACTGACCAGTTATTTTGTGTATTTGAGTATGTCCATGTAAGAAGATCAACATCATGCTGGTGACAGCAAAAGGCCTATATCTTAAACCATCATCCTATTACATTATGTTAAGAGTGTTTATTACTTAAACAAGTTTAAGGACTGAAATTTCACCAAACTAAATTTTCTTTTTGGTTATTTATGAAAAAGATATTCCCAAAAAGATTGGTTGTAAATATTACGAATTGAGACAAATGACCAAATTACCAACACATATCACGGTAATGTGTCACACCACTAACATTAGCTTTGAACAGATAAAAGAAATACAGTAAACTTGGCTTAAAATTACCTTATGAAGTTGGACATAACATTAGCTGAATACTAACTAAAACATGAACTGCATGGCATATAAAAGTGAATGTTATTTAAACCATGGTACGACAAGATTCTCAAATATGATCACAACAACCTAGAGCAGTGCTCTTATTCAGTTCAGCAATTGCTACATTCTGCATCACTTGTCTTGCACTTGCATGCAGCAGAGCAACCCAGACGAAACTTTTTACATTTACATCGTGCACTCATACATCTTGTGGAGCAGCTGCAGCTGATCAGTTCCAAACAGTAGTCTGGGACTGGAGGAAGTGACATCAAGATGGGCAGCAGTGTAAAATCTTCCAGTCTTCACCACACTGGCGGAGGAAGGGACATGCCGCTTGTTTGCTTGAAGGACCTTCGCCTGGACCCGATGACAACGCAGTGCTGAAGTGCCAACTAGCCTCTCCCTATGGAGGATCCCTAAACCAGTCTACAGATAAAGCGTTGTGGAAAATTCGGTTCGCGTACCATCCCAGAAGTGATAAAAAAATATATATATATTCTGTATCAAATTTATAGGCAAGACAAAGAGTTTGTTTAGGCATGGTTTGTAGGAAATTACAAACTTGCGCTCATATATTCAAACGCACATAACTATAGAATCAATTCTTAATGCGCATGTGAACGCCAGCAGCGTTTATCACAGGTTAAGTTTGTCATCTTAGCGGCCCCTAATTTAATAACAAATGACCATTTCGACGGAAGTGAATCAATCAAAACTAACTTTAGCTGGAAATAACATTATTCAAGAACCGCTATAAAACCAAACCAATCTCTGTTACCTTAAATTATATGTTTATCTCTGTAAAGCTGCTTTGAAACAATCTACATTGTTAAAAGGGCTATATAAAAGAGGATGACTTGACTTTGCGCCACAAAGCAGTTTGGAGTAAGACTTCCCTTTGCCGAGGATGACTTGTTCTGCTGTACCTGGACCAAAAAGTCCACTTTCAATCCATGCTTGCATCAAACCAGACGATTGCATGTGTTTTCCTATCACCTTCAGGAAGGTTAGAGATGTGTGCAGGCCACCCATTCCGATGATCAGAAAATCCTGATATTCATCTTTTGCCCATTTGAGTTCCATAAGCTTACAGTAAAGAGCTTTGTCAACTGTAAGGACCACGTGTTGTTGACCAAGTGCTGTTACAATGTGCCTGCATATGTATTACTTTGTTGAGTGTGTCGAGTTCATGGGCGGGAGCTTGTACAATTGGCATATAGCCAATTCTTGTGACCTCTGAGTTGGTCGGGCAGATTGTCTGATTGAAATTGGTCTAACCTGTCTTAATATCTGCATCTTGTCGTTTGATGAAAAACGGCATGTCTTGGCAAGTGCTACACATGCTGATAGATTATCAAGGAGTTCCTCATTGTACCATTCTTGGTTTGTATAATTGATCCTGGTTCTGTTTTTCCTGACAACTGCAGCTGGAGAACGTTGTTCCATTATTTTAGGAACGTTAAGACTAGTCTTTGTAGATGGATGGAGATCATTCAGCCCCATGTCTGCTTCTGGACCTCTGCCATCCAGCGACTTTAGGTTGCATGAAAGCTGTTTTTACCATCAAAACTGCTATCATTGATGTCAATCTTGTCACATGTGAAGTGCACAAATCTGTTGGATACAAAATTAGGTGGAACCACTGCTCCTGTATCCACGTCCATTGTACGAAGTGTGCTCTCTGCCAAAGCTGTATTAACCTGTTTTAAGTTGTTGTAGCTTATGAAGTGACCAGCCATGTGAAACAGCTCAACCAGTTATTTTGATCTGGTAGCTTGGTGCAATGTGTTTGCTAGACCAATATGCTTGGGAGTCCAGTGTTTACCACAACTGAAGTTGTACACTAGGTCTTGAGCAACACTAAGAACCTTACTTTGAGTGTCATCTTTTTTATTTTGAGTAGCATCATCATCATGATCCACTTCTAAGAGACCCTGTCCACCAAACAATAAGCGAAGGAACATGAAAAGGCTCTCTGGAACGCATGATATCATTTCCTCTTCTCTTACTACAAAACAATGACATTGGGCTCCAAACTACACACAGCTTCCATAATGGTGATCTTATAATCTGACCAACTTCATGGGTACAATTCCACAATTGGAAATATTTGTTGTCGGTTCATGTCGCTCTTTGGATATAGAAATAAATTCTGATGAAAAATACGATGTGTGTGGAAATAACTGCAGAAAGTAATAGAAATAGAAAGTTGAATAAAAAACCTCGTTGATAACTCCGAACTCAATTTACACACTTTGACCCAAAGACAATAGTATGCATGTGACTCCAAACAAATGACTACAATGAGAAATAATTCAATTATCATTGTCACATACAAATACCTTAATTCTCACCTAAATAAACTTTCTATACTCATTAATTGATGTCGCGCATGATGTAAAGTTTTAAAATATGGAATTTCCTGACATTTTAGAGGTCATCTTAGAATTTGCGCTCTACTGAGTTTCACATAAGAGATACAGCTTGGCAAACAGCAAAAATGGATTCAGCAGAAAAAATACCCCTAGAAAAGTCTGTTTGCCAACTTTTACTCAAAAATGCCCGAGGGTGTCACATTATCTGAAAATCGACCTAGTCTAAGTGCATTTGAGACTGACTAGGAAGAGAAGTGCTGCAAGAATGTAAAATATGTGAAAAAAATGCATTTTTTGAAGTCAAGCATTAAACCCTATTCTAGTACACACCAAAAAGAAAATCAAGACTTTGTGAAAGGAGATAATAGGACCCCTTAAAACTGTATACATTATTATTATTATTATTATTAAAATAATAAATTGGAAACTATATTAACGGGTTTAAAGTATGTTTTGAAATGTTTAGATTTTTGTTTAGATTTTTCTAAGTTTGAATATGTTTCACATATTTTGTCTTTGAACAGATTTATTCTACAGTAAAATCTTTTTTTATTTTCCAAAAGCTTTAGACAATTATTATGCGATAATATGTGATAAGTTAATTAAATATAAAGCTAATTTAAAGTTGTGTTTTTCCTCTATTTTAAAGGTAGCAGTGAAGACGGTGGAAGAGAGTGAATCATCATACTAATACCAACAGTGAGCTGCACTGACAGACCCCTCAGTAAGAAGGTTTGGATCTCTTTGGAAACCGTTTTTGGATTTCCTCAAAGACAGTGCCACTTAATGTCAGCAAACACTTCAGAGCAGCCCTTTTAAAAAGGGGCCAGAAGAAAAAAAAACATGACTAAACATATTAACAAACACAAACTAAAATTTAGCATATTATAGAGGAAAGAGAATTTGGATGGATCTGCTTTGTTCATATGGACCTACTGAAAACTGACTGTGACTGTTTACAACATCATATACTGTATTTTTAGAAAGTGTTTGAAAAGACGCTAAAGGTATCACTGCATCAAAAATTGAAAGAGACCATCTTAGCGAAATGCAACAAAACTAAACCGAACTGATTTTTACTGTGAAATACCAATGCAGTGTTGTTTGTAAAGGAGGCGTTTAAAAAGGAGAGGGTATTTAAGTGTTTCATGACTAAAATGAAGTTCACGACACACAGCTGCCTTGTGTATGTCACCTGCCTGAGAGTAGCATTGTGTTATGGTGACATGGCATTCTGAAACCACTTTATTATTTTATTAATAATCACACTTTATTATCAAATCTCTTTCTTCATAATTTGCTTAGTGTTTTAGATCATGTTTGTTATTTATTTACTTATTACTCAGTGCTTCAAATTAAATTAATTTCCAGGAAGCAATTTTGCGTTTAAAAGACGTCAAACACAGACCTGACGTCTATAGGCTAAAACAAGGCAAAAGTGAAAATTGAATAGACGTCTAACAAGAGCCTAAGAATAGAAGCACAGGCTACGCATAGAACATGTCAAAGAAATGAAACCAAACACCTTGTAATCACTGTTGACTTTGCTTACATGATGGAATATCATACATCTCGCAAGTTATTTTAGCCAAAACGACATGTAATCCAAATTCTGTTCATAGCGGAAATCATGTTCCAATGAGTTTGACTTTGAATATCTGCAGCTAAATCCATGAAATAATATATAAAAGTGAAATGATTACCTGTTTAAAGTATTAAAGTTTTAAGAGTAGGCAAGTAGAAAATCTTCATAATACTCAAAAATAAATATCAAATAATATTGACAGCATATTATGTAATGGGGGATTTCAATGGTCTGACATGTATTTAATGATGTATTTAGAGTGACTACTGGTGAAGAGGGCCACTTAAGCTAAATCATCATCATTAACATTAGCCATTTGAATCATATTATTTAAAAAAAACAAAGGTGATTACAAATGACCAGAAAGTGTTGCACTTTACCTGTATTCACCCTGTTAAAATGATGCTGTACATGCCTGCTATCTTTTTGAGGATTGAAGCCGGGTTGTATTATGATCAGGGTGTTAATAATATACATAACAAGTGTTATTTATTAGCCAACACATGTTTTATATTTCCTTGAACTTTGAAAAACAGATAAATGCTTTTTAGCATTGCAAGCTGCAACGCTTAACAGAATGTCATGGTGAACTTGATGTTGGACTTTATAAATTGACCAATAGGAACAATTTAAACTGCTGAACAAAATGGACATGATCTTGTGACTTTTTTCACATATGGTTGGGAAACAACACGTCGGACGTGATCAAGGAGGACGAGTCTGCAGATGTGACTGAGAACAGTGTACAGTGCGGAGGGATTCGATGCTACCTGCACACATCTGTGCGTTAAATCTCCATACGCTACTCTCGATATGTTCTGTTTGTTTGCCTGTGAAGGCGTTTATTCTATGTAACCGTCTAGCTTAGATTGAACTAGACAACAGTCTGTACTATTTTTGTATTTGATTCAACAATTTTAAACTACTGAAAGATTAAAGGGGAACTCAGGAGGTAAAGGAAAAGTATGTGTTTTCTGCCAAAGAAATGTATCACGTGATATGGCAGATGCTGGATTGGTGTCCCTGTTATTCTGATCCAGAGCGGCAGATTCACTGATTTTTTTCCCTGGGAAATTTGCCTGTACAATGGTTTTGAATTGCAGTATAATGTTAAGCGAGAGTGGTTGTTAGTCTGTTCCTCAAATTTGTCAAACTTAGTGAGAAAAATAAAACTATTCTATTTGACGGTACTCTCTTGCAGTTTTTTATTGTCTTACAGTTTTTCTCAGTCGCTTTGGTCCATTTCTCACATCACTATTTACATTTGCACAACAGTTAGTTTAACCTCCACAACATTTAGTCATTTGTGCACTTCATAGTAGTAGTTTCTCATTCCTTCCAACAAATTGCAAATGCTTTTGGACATGCATCAATTGCTTTCATACAACTCTACTGTTTTATAACATTATCATTTGCTTATGTCATGTCATTCCATATAAAACTAATTCAGTCCTCATTTCATTGCTTGAGTCATCACATACAAAAATTTTGAACTAGTTGTCAAAATCTGTCAAGCAAATTTTACAATCTTTTTTAAAAACATCTTTTTTTTTACCTAAATTGAAAACATTTTCTCAGGTGAACCTCGGCTTTCACTGATGAGAAGGGATGTGCATGAATGATTTACAGTACTATGTATGTTGTATGTTCAGTTCCAATATGTACTGCAATATTGTTTACAGTTGTGCACTAAGGGAGTTTATATTTGTTGTAAATAAGCGTGAATTTTTTCTTTTGCACAATGCTGTGAACAAATTAGAATTGCAAAGAGCATATGCAGTAAAAATGTGAATACATTTTAATTTTGTATACACAGATACTGTATACCAAAAAAAACTGTATACTGGTACAGTATACAGATGCCCGTTCACTTTCTGACATACTACACGCGCTTGAGTCTGCCAGTGCCGACAAGAGGACAAATGGAAGAGAAAATGTTCGCTTTGACGTGTCCTACAGCTCATTTGCTCATTTCTGTAGAGCCTTCAGAAGGAGACCAGAATCAGGAACAAGTGAATGGTTTATATTTAATTCTGTCATGGATCGTGTTGGAGGATTGTATGTTTGTTTGGATGGCAACCCTTAAGTACATTATTTCATAATGCTTTGTCTGTAAATGACAGTTCGTCCACATATATATATTTTTGTGTGTGCGCGTGTGTGTGTGTCTCCATCCACGATTCATCGCAAACTATCCCCGTAAGAATCGATATCGGTTAATCAAAATGAGAATCGATTCAAATCTAGAAATCAATATTTTTAATCCAGCCCTGATGATTACATAGAAAAGTTATAATAAAAAAGGTGACACAGTGAAAAAAAATGATGTGCTGTAGTGATTCTTTTCGAAAGTGCAGTGATTGTTTTGAATGATTGTTTGAAAAATTTAGAGATGCTATTTGAATTAATGTAAAAATGCATTTTGTATAAATATAGCGATTCTTTTTGAAAAAGTAGTGATTCTTTTTTTTTTTAAGTAGCGATTCTTTCCGAAAAGGTAACGATTTATTTTTTTTAAAGTAGCGATTAATTTTCAGAAAATTAACGATTTAATTTTTGAAAAAGTAGCGATTAATTTTCAGGAAGAGTAGCGATTCTTTTTGAAAAAGTAGCTATTTAATTTTTGAAAAAGTAGCGATTAATTTTCAGGAAAAGTAGCGATTCTTTTTGAAATAGTAGCGATTCTTTTTGAAAAAGTAGCTATTCATTTTCGGAAAAGTAGCGATTCTTTTCTGAAAAGTAGCGATTCTTTTTGAAAAAGTATCGATTTATTTTCGGAAAAGTAGCGATTCTTTTTGAAAAAGTAGCGATTTATTTTTGAAAAAGTAGCGATTCTTTTCGGAAAAGTAGTGATCCTTTTCGGAAAAGTAGCGATTCTTTTTGGAAAAAGTAGCGATTCCTTTAGCGATTCTTTTTGAAAAAGTAGCGATTCTTTTTGAAAAAGTAGCGATTCTTTTTCAGAAAAGTAGCAATTCTTTTTGAAAAAGTAGCGATTTTCGGAAAAGTATCGATTCTTTTTGAAAAAGTAGCGATTCATTTTTAAAAAAGAATAGGGATAAATTTTTTGAAAAAGTAGCAATTCTTTTTGAAAAATTTAGTGATTCTATTGATTGATTGCATGTATTGATGCTATTTAAATAAATGTATAAATGCATTTTGTATAAATGAAGCGTTACTTTTCGAAAAAGTAGTTTCTTTTAAAAAAAGTAGTGATTCTTTTAGAAAAAATTAGCGATTCTTTTTGATAAAAAGTAGCAATTCTTTTTGATAAAAGCAGCAATTCTTTTAGAAATATTAGCGATCATTTTTGAAAATGCAATTTTTTTAATTGTTTGTATTGTTGCAATTTGAATTTTTTTTAAATGTAGTGATTTTTTAAATAAATGTATTGATTGTACTCTGAATAAACGTTGATTGCGTGAATAAATGTATAAATGAGTTTTTTTAACAAGTTGCGATATTTTTTTCAATATTTAATATTTTTTCAATTTAAATTAAACCACTTAGTTAACACTGAATCAACATAGAAACAATAAACATAAACAGTCTTGCTTCATGTACAGCAGGATTCTATGCCAGTCTTTTTTAAATTTGCTCCTTTCAATTAGAGATGTAGATGTTTTGAATCAAAAAGACACTCGAAGTAAACAACATCCTTCAGTTTACATGCAAATGTATTTATTTATGCCCCCAAACTGTTTGAACAGGAAATAACATCACACTCAGAAAAAAATTGCATTTTGTGGTGACTTTAAAACAAAGAGCTTAAAATACAATTAAGTAGAGAATATAATAAATGGGATGACTTAAAACAAATACATGGAATTGTTATATCTGAATTTATAAAGCAAATGCCAGGAAAAGAGCCTCGAAAACCATGACAACATCTGGAAAAACATGACAACCTGCATCTGTAAAATGGAAGTAAATACAAATGGAAACTCACCGACAAAGATAGAAAGAAAGAAAGATACTACAGAAAGAAAGAAATTAAACATTACTCTAATGAACAACATTACTCTGATGAACTTAGGGGTTTCCACCACGAGCCAATCAGGGTCGTAAAGGAGCCATTTTTGCACGGTTGTAGAAAGATAAACCAGTTTTCACTTGTTGTAAGGCATTTAAACAAATAAAAACAAAAAGAGAGGTTAGAAAATATTTGAAAATGTGATTTGAATTATACATTACAAATTAGAATTAGAATTGCTACTTTTTAAAAAAGAATCGCTACTTTTTTCAAAAAGAATAATGTAACAAAATAATAATGTAACAAATGTATAATAATAATAATGTAAAAAAATTATAATAACACTGTAATAAATGTATAAGTACATTGTAATAAACGTACAATGACACTGTAATGTATAATTACATTGTAATAAACGTAAAATTACATTGTAATAAATGTTTAATAACACTAATAAATGTATAATTACATTGTAATAAGCGTATAATTACATTGTAAATAATGTATAATTACATTGTAATAAACGTATAACACTGTCATGTATAATTACATTGAAATAAATGTATAACACTGTAAAAAATGTATAATTACATTGTAATAAATGTATAATAACACTGTAATGTATAATTACATTGTAATGTATAATTACATTGTAATAAATGTATAATAACACTGTAATGAATGTATAATTACATTGTAATAAATGTATAATTACATTGTAATAAATGTATGATAAGACTGTAACAAATGTATTATTTATAATTGTTACCCTACTTTTTCAAAAAGAATCGCTACTTTTTAAGAAAAGAATCGCTACTTTTTCAAAAAGAATCGCCACTTTTTCAAGAATCGCAACTTTTTAAGAAAAGAATGTAACAAAAAAATGATGTAACAAATGTATAATAATAATAATAATGTACTAAATGTATAATAACACTGTAATAAATGTATAATTACATTGTAATAAACGTATAATAACACTGTAATGTATAATTACATTGTAACAAATGTATACCTTGCAATAAATGTATAATAACTAGGGCTGACTTCTAATAGTCGAGGATTCGACGATTCGATTCGGAGAGGTCTGATTCGACTATGAACCTCATAGTCGAACAGTAGGGAAGTGTTATGTAACCAATAGGGGTGTGACGGTTATTATTTAACCGTGAGACCAACGGTTATAGTTGAACACCATCATCAGAACTCTATAACCGCCAAAACCGTGCTATTAAAATATTTTTTACAAACATTTTTTATCATAGAGAATGTTTAAATACTAATATCATCTTAAGAGGGAAACGGAGGCGGAGTTAGTGGTGCTTTGGAGGCTGAGTGCTGGACATGATTCGGGAGAGGTATGTGCCCCTTTACCGATCAGAGCGCGCGCTGACACGGAGTAAAGCCTTGTTTATACTCGACGTCCGCACGAGCGCGAAGGTGCGCACGGCAAAAAATGACGCGTTGGGTGCGCAAGACCGGCAAGACCCCATTTGTCGTGTGCACAGTTTTAGCGCGCGCGGTGCCGCATCCGAGGATGCACGACTTCAAGCCGAATCTGCTCTAGCATGTACGTCTCACAGCACCGGCACGCAGTTTGCGCGTCTAAATTGCAAAATTCATTGCAAAGTTTTTTTTGTTAAGGTTTTGTTTACCGTGTGTGATTTATTTAAAACAAAGCATGTTCATTGCAACGTTTTTTTTTGTTGTTGTTGTTGTTGTTGTTAAGGATTCATTTAATGGAAAGCACGTTCACTTCTAGTTGTCTTAATCCATCGGATTAACAGTTCGAGAGATATGCGATTAACAAACAGACAGACACACAGACAGACAGACATTCCTGTAATTTATAGACCGATAGATATAGATGAATGAAAATTCTACATGATTTTTACAATTATAATAATACATTATTAAAAATTACAAGAGAGATTAATTATAGAACTGGAAGTCCCGAATTAGGGACTCTGACATTTATAAATCTCTGGCTGAATGTGCTCCTGTAACTAGCCGAAACACAGTGTAGGGTTGATACTTTTTCCATGATGGTGGAGATTTGAAAACATTAATAATAATATTAGTAATAATAATAATAATGTTGCAATTCTTTTTTAAATATAGTGATTCTTTTTTTTAAATGTAGCGTTTCTTTTATAAAATGTTTTTCGAAAAGAATCGCACATTTTTTAAAAAGAATTGCTTCATTTTTTCGAAAAGAATCGTTACTTTAACAAAAAGAATTGCTACATTTTTAGAAAAGAATTGCTACTCTTTCAAAATCGCAACATTTTCGAAAGGAATAGCTACTTTAAAAAAAAAAGAATCGCTACTTTTATTCAAAATACATTAATACATTTGTTTAAAATTAATCAATACAATCACTACACTTTCGAAAAGAATTGCTACATTTTAGAAAAGAATCACTATTTTTTCAAAAAGAATTGCTACATTTATTCAAAATGCATCAATACATTTGTTTAAAATTAATCAATACAATCACTACACTTTCAAAAAGAATTGCTACTTTTTTTGAGTCGCTACCTTTTTCGAAAAGAATTGCTACATTTATTCAAAATGCATTTATACATTTATTCAAAATGCATCAATACATACAATCAATACAATCCCTACACTTTAAAAAAAAACTTTTTCCGTAAAGAATCGCTACTTAAAAAATTGCTACATTTAAAAAAAAATCCCTCCTTTTTTCAAAAAGAATCACTACTTTTTCTAAAAGAATAGCTATTTTTCAAAAAGAATTGCTACATTTTCAAAAATAATTTCTACTTTTTCGAAAAGAATCGCTACATTTTCAAAAAGAACCTCTACCTTTTTCATACAATCAATAAATACAATCAACACACTTTCGAAAAGAATACATTTTTTTAAAGAATCGCTACATTTTTCGAAAGGAATCGCTACATTTTTCGAAAGGAATCGCTACATTTTTCGAAAGGAATCGCTACATTTTTCAAAAGGAATCGCTACATTTTTCGAAAGGAATCGCTACATTTTCAAAAAGAATCGTTACTTTTTCAAAAAGAATTGCTACTCCCCCCCACCCCCACAAAAAAAAGAATCACTACTTTTTCTAAAAGAATCGTTACTTTTTCAAAAATGAATCACTACTTTCCCACCAAAAAAGAATCGCTACTTTTTTTCAAAAAAGAATTGCTACTTTTTCGAAAAGAATCACTACATGTATTCAAAATGCATTTATACATTTATTTAAAATGCATCAGTACACACAATCAATCAATGCAATCATTGTCAAAAATAACCGCTTTAACTGCTAATAACTCCTTCAAAATTCGTTTTCACTATGGGTGTGTGTAATTTATGTTGTAGAACAAAATGTCAAAGTATCGTCAAGCTTTGACAAGATTTCATCACAGCAGAAAGTTATTCTAAAAATACAGCAGGCTTTGTGGAAAACAGATGTAAAGTGCCGATGGTTGGCGCCATCTAGCGACATGTAAACACTTTGAGCAGGCTTCAGCTATTGTCCACAAATGGTTGGCAACATTGAATAAGTGTGATTATTGAGAAAATGTCAATATTGAGGAGTTTTAAAAAAAAGATAAGTTAAAGAGGAAGTTGAGGGAGTGGGCCATTCTTGGAGAGCAGTCTCTAGATTTATATAGAGATAGAAATGAATAGAGATGACAATAGCTTTGAGATCTATGCTCCAGGCCCTTCATAGTAGATCTAGACTTTTTGATATCCGCAAAAACATCATTACAAAATGATCATGACACATGAAGTGTGCGTTTTTCTTATTCTGTGGAATACAAAAGTAAAACATTTTGCAGATTGATGTTACCAAACAATCTGCTCCTTTTTTGTTTGACATGAACATCAAGCACCGGAATCGTGATTGTGACATGAATGAAATATTGTGAGAAATCGTTTATATTACAATGCTGAATATATCATAAAATGCATGATATTAAATGAAGAGGTGCATTGCTGTTCAAATTAAAAACAAGATGTTTTGCTTGAATCACTTTATTGAGGCTGAACCTTATTTTAAATTATTCAAAGTGCAAGAGACCACAACAAGTATCTTGTACGGTGGAAAGAGGGCAGAAACTATATGAGACAAAAATACATCATAAAAAATATCATACTATGTATGTTATCTGGTCATTTGAGCAGATTTCTTCAATGGACCAAACGTACAATTGACTAAAAGTAGAACGGTCTTACTAAATATATTTGCATTTGTATATTTTCATATATCGAGTGATGGTTTCTTCAACATGAGGATCATATGATCCATATTAAGCTCAACTTGTAATGGCAATAGTAGAATGAAGAGAAGCTCAGAGCATGGCGTTCTGTGGATCGTGGGTGTAAGATAATGTTCTGTACAGTATCTCCATGTGGCCTGCAAAAAATTGTCCTAATAATGGACTCGAGATCCATGGTCTTCAGTTACGATGAGTTTGGGTTTCTGCTTGCTGATGGAATTGCTTTGTCTTTGGCGAGATGTGAGCGCAAATGTGGTGAAGTGGAGAGGGTCCGTCACTCTAAAAAAAACACATACAAACCATAGCATCATATAAAGGACAGACCTATTGTTTCTAAGGACGCTTAAAAGTGACAATAAAACATGCAAAAAAAGATTTAAAAAAGGATATTTGAGTGAGTGAAAATGGAAGGAAATGAAAAAATTAATTTCGAGATTATGCATTCCATAAAAACAGAATTCAAGTTGAGTCTCTCTTCCCGGAGTCATTTGTGGCTGCTCAAAAGATTCATTTTAGATTAATATCAAGTCATTTCAGGAAATGATCACATCATATTTTGCATTGAAATATGAAATTGTATGTGTAAATTGAATTCTTTAGAAAGCTGGAGCTTTATCAAATGGACTAGGGAAGAACTTGAAGCTGAAGTAAAAATCAGGCCCAGTGATAACCTTCAAATGCTGTGGATGGAAACAGAAATATAGAGACCCCAAAAGTTTAAAATCATTTTTGGGGTCACTCAATTATTCAGTGGTGTCATAACCATGCAATCTTCTTTTAATTTTTTTATATATAAATAAATGATCATGGAGATATATTTTAGTTGTATAGTTACTCACTCAAAAGCGTTCAAATTCAGGAACCACACTGGGAAAAAAATGAGAACAGGCTATAGGAATTTGACTATTTGTCTTTAACAAAAGAAACTATATTAATGTTTTTTTTTTTTTCTAAAAAAATTAATAAAATACAACAGGCACTTTTACTGAAAAGTGCACAAAATAGAACATGGAACTTTCAGATATTATATAATGTGCTTAACATTCAGAAAATGATGAACAACCCAAACGAGAGCTCTTTTTTTATTGTGAATTAAGTTTAGCAGTCATCACATCTAATAATTCTTAAAATGCTTTTTGATCTTTAATTCTTTCTCTCTCTCTTTTTTTTTTTTTTTTTTTTGCTTTTTGATTTGTTATTAACACTTTCCCCGCCGGCGTCAGCCTTTTTGACCATTTTAACAAAACTTTGAAAAGTCTACCAATGGCGGAGTGAAATTCACCTCTGAAATGAAATTATTTTTACTGTGAAAAGTCATTAAAACACATTTTAATGAAAAAAAATTGTTGAATTTATTATTGAATTTAGCTTATCATTTTGCAATATTCATTCTTCAAAAGTAATTTACAAGCCTGACCATGTTTAATAACAGTAAAACAGTACACTGGGTGAAATAAAAGGTGCTGCCTTAAATTTTGAAGTATAATCAGTTTTGATTATACAATGTAAATGATGTTTAAGTCATTTGAACTTACAAAAAAGCATAAAATTTTCACATTGCTTTAACTCGTCAAAATAAGTTGTCAACTTATTGATCATAATTTTTACAGTGTATGACCAGTGAAAGCTGAGCTGCAGATTACAGAAACACTTCATATTGACAGCAGCTGCAGTTATCAATCTGAGAACCGACAATCAGCAAAAACTGCACAGGTGTTAATATTGAAAGACGTAATCAGCTATCATAAATCGATAATTTCAGATCAATTTAGAGACGAACGGACTAAAATGTAGACAATCTCATATTCTGTTGATCGGTCTCATGGCACGACAATAGACAGCTTACCATGACATTAAGAAGGAAATCAAATTATGACAAGACGGGCATTAAGAAAATCTACCCCGCTTAAAGGTACAATATGCAAGATTTTTCGCCACCAGGGTAGTAGTGGGAAGTTCGGATCATTTTACTGACTCGGATCTTTGAGTCTCGTTCAGCAAAATGAACGAATCTTTTTTCGAGTCATTTCGTTCATTTCAGCATAATATAATTAAAATGGCATGTTAAATATCCCAACACATCTAGTACTTATGAAAATGTTGATTAAATTTGTAAAAAATAATAAAAATAAACTATAGGGTAATGCAGCCAAAGCCAAATGATAAGAAACCGAAATTTGTATTAATTGATTAGTTGTTGGGTCTTAAGTTCAGGCTATTGCAGTCTGATTCTGTTAGTTCACCTCACCTCCTGATCCGAGACGTTCTTTCCTTTGCAACTTCATATTTATCAGGTTTGTTCTCCTCCTTTCGTGTCTCGAGACGTTATCGACTCGTCAGTGTCTGACTCTGATCTGTGCTGTCTGCTTGGCCGTGCCGTGTGTGATACAGCAGGGCCGGAAAGAGTAATGATTAGTTCATCTTTCGAGTTCGGGTTCGGCCGGGTCCGAGTCTTTCGTTCTTCCTGTCAGTCCCATAGAGGCTATGCTATCAGTTCATATGTACATTTGCTCACCTGTCTAATAAAGTAAGTTAACATGAAACACTCGCGTCTCTGTCAAGTCGAAGTTAGTCGCGGATGTGGAGCTCTCGGCATCTCGAAAGATGTTGATCTTCGTTCTAGTCCTCTTTTTGTCTCAAAGTCTGCTTGCCATGGTCCAAAATGTTTGAACAAAACAACAACAGCGTGAGCGTCCTTCTAGGCATAATGGGCATAACCCAGTTGTCAACGTCTGTCGCCATGGTTACTATGGCAGTACGAGGTGGGTCAAACCTGGCGGAAACCGGGAGTAACGCGGATATGACGCCATTGACTGGCGACCCCTGCTCACACGCCCCGTTTCCTTGGTTAAAATCGCAATTTTCTCACGATTGACAAATAGTTGGAAACATTTGGGATATTGTAAGTAATCAACTAAATAAAATATATAACATTGGCCTAGTGGTTTTTGGATATTTTACTGCAAAAATCCTGCATATTGTACCTTTAAATCTGAAGAAATGTTTATTCATCTTCTCAAGGGTAGAAAGTCACATGATCATGTAGCAACATTACACTGTTCTAGTGTCGCCCAAAATACATGCATTTTGGAATGTATATATACTTTGAAGCACAGTTATTGTAATTTCTCTCCTTTTACATCCAATTGTGGGCATTCCAAAAAAAGAAAATTAAACCAACAAATAACATGACAGAGGTGGATCTCTCTTTGAGCGTGGCGGCTGTACCATGGCTTTACTTTAGTGCAGAAAGAAGAAACACTGGCACTGGGTTCCAGTCATTGACACCTTACTCCTTTTGTCTCTAAATTAATCTAAACAGAGATAGAGAGTGTTGGCAGAGCTACAGCAAGGAGCGTTGATTTAGTCACACAGAAATAGACAAAGAGAAGGTAAAAGAAAAAAACTAGGAGAGACAGACACAAAGCACCTGGCAGGATCTTCAGTGCAGGAAAACATGAGAAAACCTTTAAGGGAAAGTGAGTGTACAATCTGGACATCTTCACACATACTTCACTGAAGGTGCATTTTATTTCATTGTGCATCACCTTCATGTACAGCGATATATCGGCATTTCAAGTACAATACAGGGAAAATGTAAAGCAGTGCACCTTTGAACAATAACTGTTTTGCTGGCTAATAGACAAGCACTGTAGTGTTTTTATCACATCAGAGAAACATCAACTCTATCGCCTCTTTTAATCATCAATTTGTTTTTATAAAATGGCAATTTCAAAGCATTTACTCAGTTCCCTTTCGTTACAACACTGGAACTAAAATACTTCAGCTTTCACTCCTGTGAAAAAGGCTATAAAACTCAAACAAGATAGTGTGTAACTGTATTATAAGCATATACGATTGTGTAAATTGTTATTGAACAACAAAAAATGATGGTATCAAATTTGATTATTGCTAGTGTTTACATATGTTTTGAATTAAAAAGCTGTACTGGGATCTTGTTGATCCAAATAAAAGAAATGCATCCATGTCAAAAGAAAATAATTAGAAATATTCATGATTACAATTCAGTGTTTGATTAGTTATATTTACAAATATGATGTGCTATGTACAAGGCACTGGATCACATGGATTATATTAAGACTTGGCACATCATTAATATGGATGTATCGCTGTAACGACTGGAGAGGAAAAAAAGACTGTTCCGACTGTAAAATCTGATTGGATTAGCTGAACTTTATCTACATTAATAAAGAAATGTTGCTTGTACGCAACTTATATATTGTTTATTCTTTCTGCTTTTATGTATATGAGCAATGAGCCACTTTATACCATGCATTACAGTGATTTACCATGTTAAGAGGGTTATACCCCTGGTGAAATCACTAACATACAGCTTCTCACGGCTTATTGAGTCACTTGAGGTTGGTGAAGGGACATGGAAATGTAGGTACCAGTTGTCTTTTCTTTCATGCATGAACCATGAATTCCAGGAACAACTGACATTTGTCATTTATATTTAAAGAATTTGTTCCAATTCAGCTTCAAGGCTTTCAGAACACAACAATCTTCACTTGAGACAATGCAAGGGTCAAGTATTTGCTGCACATCAGAACCGTCCTGCTCTAATCAACACTTGACGCATTTAGAAAACAGATAGTTTATTGAAGGCACTCCAGATGAGACCATGGAGGCCCTTTACATCAGCAATATAAGTAATGAGATGGAAAAACACTGAAACCTCTTTAATAATTACATCATATCCATTCAATTGTACAATGCAAATTAATCATTCAAAAACACCTGAATATAAATGCATTTTTTTAAATCCTCATCTCGGTTTCATTAATAACATTTACTTGTACTTGGATAAACTCTCCGTTATTGTTACAAACAATGCATTCAAACATATTGCCACACCGGTTTCATTGTCATTTTTTTTTTGTTCAACAAAAAATGTAATTCATTTACTTGCCCTCGTGTCATTTCAAGCTCATACAACTTCTATTTCTTGCATGGAACACAAACAAAAGTTTGTGATTTCTGAGCTTCTCTCTTCAATAAAGTGAAAGTGGATTGGGACCAGTTGCTGTTAAGCTCCAAATAAATATAAAAAGCACTATAAAAGTGGTCCATATGTTTGTGTGAGGAACAGACAATCACAGAAAAAGAAAATCTTGCTGGACAGGTCCATTCACTTTCATTTTAAGGAAAAAAATCAGCTTCTTTGTGTTCCACAGAAGAAAAAAGTTACGCAAATGATGAAAGAATTTCCATTTTCTGGTAAAAACTAAATCCTTGGACCCCTCGATGGCAAAAGTGATGCACTTAGTTTATAAATTGCTGACATGTACATGCATGAAAGACAGGCAAGAGATACATATAGACAATTTAACGTGTTTATTGAAAAAAAGTTCAACATCCTCATGATAGGAACGTATGGTGAGGAAGGTCAACATGGAATATTCAGCATTCCGGTTCCATTAGGCTGCTTCCAACTTGGATAAAATAAGGGAAAGAGAAGGAGGAAAGGGTGGATCTAGATCCTCTTCCTCTGAGGGTGGAGTGAAGGGGAATGGATTGTTGAGAGATAAAGGAAGACAGGGAAGTGAGTGTGGACGGAGGGGAGGGTGGTGTCTGTGTGTCTGTCTGTCCTCTCACACTGTCGAAATCAATTTGCCCTCGGCACTGTGGAACAAAGAGAGGGAGATGCTGCCAGACTGGCTTTGGACACGGACACATTGATGCACAGAGAGCATAAAGCACTCATGTTCAAGGAATAGTTCACACATAAATGAAAATTGTCATCATTTACTCACATTTTCCAAACCAAAAGTTACAGTGAACTGAGTTTATCAGGCAAAAGCACCATGAAAGAATCATAAAATTAGTCCATATGAATTGTTTGCTATACTTAAACTCAAGAAATGAATGAGTCTGATTCATGAATTAATCATTGAACCTGGTTTTGTGAACTTCATCAACTAATTCACAGAAAAGATGTTAATCAAACGAATTATTCGTTTTTGTGCTTCTCTCATGAAAGGAGAGGTAGCGGGCGATGATAACAATGATTTAAATTCTAGGGTGTTCTTTATAAAAAGCTATTGTATGGCTTCAGTGGACTTATGAATATAGGAAATGAGTCATTTAGACTACGTTTATGGTGCTTACTGAAGCTGAAAAGCGCCAATCTCCATTTATTTCTTGTGTTCCAAGAAAGGAAGAAAGTCCCCTGTAATGATGTGAGGGTGAGTAAATGATGACAGAATTCAAATTTTTGGGTGAACTATCCCTTTAAATGTTACTAATTTAAAACTAATCTATATTAAAGCAGGTTGCAAACATGTGATGGGCTTCATTTCCTGCAAGACACGTGTGTGTGTGTGTGTGTGTGTGTGTGTGTGTGGTTCAGAAGTAAAATGAAAACAATTCAAACATACTCCTCAGAATCAGAAAAAAATTTCAGATTCATACACTTGTATTGAGAAAATGGAGCCCATTGTTTCAATTGCATCATGGTAGTCAAATCTAAATGGTGTGTATAGCAAGGTGTAAAGTGAAATAGAGATTTAAAATACTCAGGGAAGCATGTGGAAAATCACTTCCCAACAGAAACTAAAAGTTGGAACAAAAAACACTTAACGACTATTTAAGACAGACACACATGGACAGCAAAAGCAAGAATGGAATGGAAACGTAAATGGAAAAATTAAACCATTTGAGAAATGTACCTACTTCAAATTTTGGGATGCTAAGGAATTTGGAATAAAATCTGGGAATGGTCAGCTTCCCCATAGATGACCCACAAGGGGCAAAATAATTTATTTATAGTGATGTCATTGTCACACAAGGTGCTTTCTACAATAATAATAAAAAAAAGTTAACTCAAATTGGTAAAGTATGGCTACAACATGTTTGAGAGTAGGTTTGCTTCTCATCTATGGGAAATGACCATAAATGACTTATATTATTGCGAGGTTTATGAAACCCATTTAAACAATCAGAGGTTTCTCTCTTGTTCAACATGGGTTTAGGTGCCGTTTGGTCACCCGCCCACCTTATATTTGGGCTAGACCTTCAGAAACGTCAGCTATGTTCGTCTGCTCCGGCTGCAGGTCAAGCAAACAAGACTTTTTTGCTTGCCATAATCGCCACGGATTTAGAATATGTACTATGTAACATTTTTAATTCAAACAAAACCAGAGAGAAATAATTCAAATAATATAAAAAAAAACAAAAAAAAACTTATAGATAAACTAAAATGCATTTTGTTGATATTGTGTCACTGTTCAGAGGGCTTATGAGTAAGTGAAAACTTGGTCTTACCTTGTTTGGAATCGAGACTCGTACTCCTCCAGCCCTTGCTGTGAAGGAAGAGAGAATATCTTTAAGTTATTTACTTTTCCTCACATCTCCAGTAGATGGCAGTAGAAGAACAAAGAACACTTATGAACTGCAGTATTGATGATACTGTAGCTAAAGCTTTGCTATTGTAACAGGGAATAAAAAAGGAGGTCATTGGGTGCATCCTGAACAGAAGCAATGGGAAGAGACTATTGAGCAGTGTCTCCAGTCCAGAGGAACACAAGCATGACAATATTGAATGCACTAAGGAGGGGACCCTGGGGTTTCTTGCTGGCTTTGTTGCATGTGTGGATATGTACACTTTGCTGGCTTTGTTACATATATGGACATATTATATATGGATATATTACATAACAAAGCCCTACTTCTGAAACTGTGACAAAAAGTGTTCCACCATACCTCTGGTGTATGAGATTGTGATGCATTTGGATGCTACCCCAGAAGTATGCTTATTCATATAAGCCTGTAATGTCATTGCAAGTGGATATATTTCAGTAAAGTTTAGTACAAAAACAGACTTTTCATGCAAACATTTCTCAAAAATAAATGTTGGGTTTTAAATGCCAAACCCTAGATTTTGTTTGTTCTTACATGCAACATGCCAGCTTCCTTCAGGGTTCAGGGTAATGTCCTGGAACGTCCTCTATGCGGTTAGCTGGAGATTGGGCTGCTCTAATTGAACTGTCGCACCGCTATATTTCAGCATGTCTGATAAATGTCTACGAAAGGTGATTAATACTACGGTACTATTTTTATAGAAAGCTATACTAATATCTGCATGCATCTGTCAAATTTAATCTGTGTGTACTGGATGTAAGAATGAGAATAGACAGGGTGTGTGTGTGGGTGTGCATAGCTTACTTGTGAGAATCCTGGCACAGCCATGCTGTACGGTCTCTGTCGGCTGTGTGGTGTGCTCTGCTGCTGGGCGAGGAAGCGTGCGGGCATGCCGTAATCAGGTGTTGGCAACGCCATCTCTCTCTCCAGAAGATTTCCTGTGCTGCTGCTCCTGTTATGCTGCAAACTACAAACACATACATGTATACACACCATTCAAGTCAACATGATTTGCCATCTGCAGCTCATATATATGTCTATAATATTTATATATATGTCTATGGATATTTAATTGAGAAATGTAGTTTATTTTATCCATTAGGAATTGATTGGATGTTGCATACTAGAATGGAGCCAAACTGAATTCAAATTTGCTCAAATAATGTCTAAACATTATTATATTGGATAACATTATCCAAGTGACATCAGTGAAAAGGAAAGTGAGACTGAGCTAGACATTTAAAGGATGGCATTTCTTTTCTTGGAATAACATGCACAGATCATCAAACACAATAATATTATGAATGTGCCTGAATAAAGTAAACAAGGTTCATTTTGATTTGTCATGTCAACATTAACATCTTCATGCACAGGCATTAAACTTGTCTAAATTGCTAATTGTTTTATGGTGTTATTCAGCTCATGATGATCAGTTATCTAATTGCACTTCATTCATAGGTTGAGCCAGCACAATATTAAACGACATTTAGACATTGAAAAGGCTTTTGTAAGACTCACCTGACGTGGAGTTTGTTGCTGTCTGGTTCGGGAATTACACGAGTGTAAGAGAACGGGAACCAGCCTCTCCTGATAAGGCACATGCAACATGGCATTTGAAGCAGATTTCCAGGTTCATCAATTTACTTTAAAACACTTTCATCATCAAAAAATATTTTTCTCTAAAGTCATCCTATGCATGACCAAATTTTATTGTGATGTTAAGCATAAGATGCTTACATTCTGTTCTTCTCGTTTTCACCGTAGTGCCAGCCATCTCGGGCTTCAGGCACCAACAGTGTGATGATGTCTCCTTCCATAAAGCTGAGGAGAGTGCTGTTGTCCCCGGCGGCATGGGAGAAGAGGGCCTGAACGCGTGTCCGGCCATTTCTCTCCAGCCCAGCTGCCATCGAGCTTGACCTGGGCAGGGTCTGTGTCTCTGCTGGGGTCAAAGATTAGAAATTCATGCTGAGCAATTTTTCATAATTGATTATGCAAGAGAAATGTCAGTGTATAGATGCATGTATATTTTATAGAATAAATTGTTTTTGTGTTTAAAATATTTGTGTTGTTAACATACTAACATCAAACTATTGGAATCAGTTCAGTCAAATGCTTATTTGCTGCATGTGAGAGGCACTATTTGAGTCTCTCCTCTCAAATCGGTCACTTCCGAGATTTAGTTTCAGTTAGCATACTGCCCAAGTAGGCAGTTAACAACAAGGCAGCTCAGTAGGTTTAGGAATATATTTAAAATTTGGTTGCACTTTATCTGACAGTACGTGTACTTGCAGTGTACTTACCCAAGAAAGTACTGGTAAATATAAGCCAAGGTAACTACATGAGTTAAGGTTAGGTTTAGGGGTAGGTTCAGGGTTAGTACCTAGTTATTACCCAGTTATTGTAAAAAACTATAGTAAGTACATAGTATGTACATGGGGAACAGGACTTTAAAATAAAGTGCTACCAAAATTGCACGTAAAGGTCATGTACAACACTCATTAAGAGGGCTCATTTCTGCTGCTTCTTAAAAATACTTCCTTCAAATGAGAAGCTATAACCTTCACCTATTTTCTATTCATTTTTAAAGCTGTCCTCTCTATTCCCAGCTGCTCTGCCCCGTTTTCATTTTCAGCAGTGTTTGCCCTGTTATTGTCCACTCACTAGAGGAATACTCACTAATTTCTCAAGGAGAAAGAAACGCACAGGTGCACAGACCCTGACACAGCTGTAAAGCGCAGATGCCAGTTCGAAATGAAGTTATATAGCTGGGTATTGAATAAACAGCACTGAAAACTTCCATATGTCGTGATCAGAGAGTTAGATGCAATGGGAGATGTTTCGCTTGTTGCATCCTTAACTTACCCAGAGTGTTCTTGGGCTTTGCAGGAGCAACCTTGCGGACAGGCAGGGTATTGGAGAAGGGCTCTACACCGTGTCTGTGAGACTGCGCAGACGGTTTCTCGTGTGCGGCTCTGGTCTCCATCCAGCGTTGGTAATCTTCTCCTCCATGGACCCCTGATCCATTCATTATGGGTACACATTCTGCTCCCATCATCCTCTGCAAGAGGATTTTTTAGGAACAATTAAGACATGTGTAAAAACAAACACTTTACTTCCACTATACAGTAACTCCTTGCTCCAACTGTGCCTCTGTGATAATAAACTGTAAACTGAAGAGTTGTATGTGCCCCCAGGTTTCTGATTATTCTTTCCACAGCATTGTGGTCATTATCAAACAGCATTTTAATGACTTTATATCCATCTCTCTCTTTTATTTGGCCGTGAGTGGTTCTCACACCCCCAAACACCCTCAGGACTTAATTATACACATCATTAATGCAACCATTTATACATTTTCTAGCTGCACTTAAGACATTGTATCATTTTGTGGCTCTCATTGTTTTATGCAGGTCAAACAGGGTTTCTAACACACCGTCTGTTGGCTCCCCATGAGAGCTGCAAGCTCAGGTGGCACAGGAAGTGGCTTGGCCCCAGGGATGGGGTCTGAGATGGTCAGGTTAGATTTAGAGGTGTGGTGTCCCAGCGTCCCCACCGCTCCTGAGCCCATCTGCTGAGCCAGAAGCATCGCCCGCTCCGGGAGTTTATTTGGGTCGGCACATGCTTGTTGCCACAATGGGATCTTATGCGTTAGCAAGTCTCTGCCCTAAAATAAACAATCCACACCACAACAAGTATTAGCACCCAGCATGAGTGACAAACTTTACATACCTGCAAGAGAACAATTTAGAAAACCCATGTGGGTAAATCATGAATAGACCCATACAGACTCTTTATGTGAAAATAAACTTCAGATCCTGCACAGCTGAGGTTTCAGGGGTGAGCTCTTCAACTGATGGACTGATAGAGGGAATGCGATAAAGTGTGATAAAGTGATCCCTCCTCACCTACCGTTCCTCTGAAGCTCTGAGACATCCCTCTCTATCCTGATAACCTCCCTTCTCTGTAGGTTGAAGCCTGAAATAGCCTCATTACTCTGCCCTGTGCACAGGCAGTGAGCCTGGCCCTGGCTGAGTGTTACGACCAGTAGCTGTAAAAGAGAGAGATGAGGAACGCCTAGAGACCTCCGAATGTAGAGCACAGGAAGTGCGATTTTATCTTTGGACTCTTTTCTGTAATTCAGATCATCTGCTTGAGCAGTGCATGGATGCTTATTTAAAACTCTGAAGACCCACATGTGTTGTGACATTTTTATAGTTCAGGGATAGTTCACCCCAAATTCAAAATTGTTGTTATTTACTAACCCTGATACTCACAAATAGTTGTACTAGTTTGGGCCTTCATGTACATGTAAATTTAACAGTTTTGGACACAAATAACTACTTAAATACTAATATTTTTTTCAATTGTGTATACTTTTCTTTGAACGATTGCTCTGCTCAAGATGCCTAAATCAAATATAAAACAACCTACCTCCAAATAGGTTGATACTATATTGACACCATCATGTTGTCCCAAACCGGTAGAGGACAATTTATAAAAAATCTTTAAGGTGTCTGACAGATGATGACTACGATATGGTTATAATCAACCATTGTATGTCATTTGCTAAACACAGCACTAAACATATCTGTATTCAATGATAATCTTGCCCTCCACAGAAGCTCTAAAATCTGATTTGCATTCACATTCAAATAAAGATATAAAAAAGGTATCATGTGGTTTGCGTGTGTGAATCAGATTTGAGAACTGCACAAAATAGGTTAAATTCTTATTTTCTATAGACTATAGCAAACAATAGAATATGTGTTTGGAACATAATTCATTGATATTTTTGTATTTGTTTTATTTTTACACAGGGGTGCCCAATCCTGTTCCTGAAGATCTACCTGATAATCTACCTGATAATTTGATAACTTGATAATTATAGTGTTGGATTAGGGTTGAATCTAAACTCTGCAGGTCTCCAGGAGGCAAGAACAGGGCACCCCTGCTTTAACATAAGTGTGATAAATGTACTACACATTGTACTTGGATGAAAAATTTCTATTAAGGTTAAACTTATTTTCCTTTAAGTGAAGGGGCTCGAGGAAGCAGCTTCAACAATAGCAAAATGCCTAAATTATGTTGGTGGAGCTGGGGAGGTGGAGGGATGCCAAAACAGCCGATGCCGGAGCAAGGCGAGCGACTGCTTATATGGTCCGGCAGTTAATTGAAAGATTAAATGGGTTCACTCATCCCGAAATTACATTTTGGAACTTCACTTAACATGTCAAAACCTTTCTAATCTAATCTTTGTTTTTATTCTCCTTCACTCTGTTCTTATAATATCTCTATTTGGCCAGCACAGGTCAGTACCGCATCTACTGAGCCCCCATAGTCCTTTTCTAAGTCACGACCTCATACCATCCCACCCAAAGCAATTATCACCCGCCTGCCTGTCCGGCACCTGCAGACTCTGTCACGACCTCATTGGGTCCATGAAAGCAAAAACGCTAGCGCTGTTTTCATTGCATTGAACACAATTGGCAGAACTTAAAAGTCAATTTATCCATGCACATCATTTTAAAAATGATGCCTTCATAATCTTTCATCAAAAATATGAACTCCCCCTCTCTTTGCAACAACATAATTTCATGTGATGAGATCTCACATGTAATCGCAGCAGTTAGTAAACTCCAATAATCCAATCAATTCCCAAAATCAAGTCCCGTCCTACATTTCACACGGATATACTTCACAATAGGGAAGAAAACATGTCATTCCAAACCTGTATTACTTTCTTTAGTGGAACACAAATGCAAACTGATATTAAAATCCTGAACTATTATTCCCTAAAAGTCTTGCTCTGTCATACAGTAGTTATCAAATTTCATTCATTTACATTCAAAAATGACACTAAGAGACATGTTCTGGCAGGTTAATCAATGCTGCTAAATGCTACTGGTTCACAGCACAAAACAAGTTTGAGAATGTTGGAGCGTGAATAAGATTTGAGAGTTTTGAATGCAGTATGCGAATAACCATTTAACATTAGCCTCTTCTTCATAAAAAGATATTGTAAGGCCAATAAAGGACAAAAAGAGTAAATTATTCTTCAAAACATCTCCTCCTTTTGACGTATTGGCTATAAAGCTCAGGGCTACTAACTGACATGCTGATATAGTTCAAATGCCTCAAAGAGTTAGGCACTTGATCCCAAGTTGCTCCAAAGGGACTGGCCCTGGTAAATCTCGCTGCCTTTTCATAGATGCAATTGAGAGACCACTACTAACTACCCATTAGTTCCCAAGAAATATATGAATCCTTCCAAGCATACAAATCTTATTGCATGTTTAAGAGGTCTCTTTTCCATTTTCTTCCCAGTGGTAAAATATCTTAGTCATCTGAGCGTGAGAGAGACTCTTATACTTTCTTTGTTCCTTCTGCCCTCAGTTGCAGACGAGTGAGTAAGTATCAAGTACTGCTGCTATTGCATGACTGGTGTGGGCAACGGTGTTAAGATCCAACCATGACGAACTCTGGCAGATGGTCATTTAGTTCACATCACTTTGTTCTTCCTGTTCTCATAAACGTAGATCATAAGGAAGGTGAGAGAATAGACCCAATACAATTTTACCCAATGAAGTACCGCCACTTTGTCTAAAATATTTCTCCATTTGCCTGCAGTGAAAGAGTCTTCCCACACACATGAAAACAGTGATTATCGTCTGAACAGTCTGTTCTTGTAAAAGTGGGCCACTCTCAGACTGGCCCTCCCTTTTTCTTTTCCTTCTCTTGCCATCGTTGCTCCCAACGCTCTGTCTATCACCATCTCTGAAGAGTGGGCGTCACAGTAGAGGAGTGAATCTCGCTTACTTGGGAATGACTGGTGTTCTTCTGCATGCTGGTGAATCCACCAGATCACTGAATCTCGACTCTATTTTTGATCAGTGTGAACGTAATGTCCTAAAGAATAATCATCCTTCACTACGTAATTGTGTTTTATGTATGGGCTGCACCAGCTTGATTAAATCTAAATACGATTGATAAGCAATCAAATGAATCTTTCCCCAATATACATTCAAGCACATTCTCTAGCAAGCATGGTGGAATGATCAGTAATGAAATGCAATGAATGACTGAATAAATGGGAATTGGGAGCAGAAACAACTGAACACAAAATGTGAAGTTGTCCAAGTATATTATTTACTTGGCAAAATGGATACTTAATTTATAGTATATGATCTGCTTTAAAGAGATAGTTCGTCCAAAAATTTAAATTATGTCATCACTTTCTCACCCTCATGTTTTTACAAACCTGTATGAGTTTCTTCTGTTGAGCACAAAAGAAGATATTTTTTAAAACTGTTGATATCCAGACAGTTGACGGTAGCCATTGACTTCCATAGTATGAAAAAAAAAATACTGGGGGCCCATCGACTGTCTGGTTACCAAAATTCTTTAAAATATCTTCTATATTTTAAGAAACTCATACAGTACCAGTTTAGAACAACATGACCGTGAGTAAACTTAATTTTTTGGGTGAACTATCCCTTTAATGCTTGCATTACATGGCTGAAAGGTTAAAGACAACATGAAATCAAAATTGAACATACATACTTTCTTAAAAGTCTTTTGCCATATAAAATTTTTTCCAGAATATTTGATCAAATGTAATAATTTTCATATAACAAAGGCCAAGTTTATATAAACGAGGTCATTAACAAAGTTGACATCATCGTTAAATATTAAACGATAATATCAATTTAACTGAACAAATGATCCAACCAAATATGGATAAAATCAAATTAGTCTTACTGATTATTCAGCTTCACTTCAAAAAATGTCCCAATGTGGAAGTTAAATGTGTTGTAAATGCCATTTAATGTTGTCTTTAACATTTAAATGTGCAAGCAAGGGCTAAAATGCATTGTTAAGGCAATTTTTACTTAAATTAACTGAATTTCAGTGTTTCTGCAACCCAAATTTTCTTCAGCATGAAATGGATTCTCACCTTGGTGTGGTAGGTGCTGCTCGTTTTGGCCACTGCACATTGACGGTCAACAAGGAAGCAATACCTCCGTCTCTCTTCGGACAGGGCGTTCTTGTAGCTCTCAGAGATGTAGTTATCCAGCTCATTTTGTTTGCTGCTGATGGTCTCGACGTACTGGGGGACAGGGAAGGTGGCGTGAAGCAGACAGAAAAAAAAAAAAAAGGCAAACAATGCCCAAGTTTGACTCAGACTGATGACTGATGCAACGTCATGCTAGGAGAAATTGACATGCACATTTCAAATGACAACCATGTAGGCTTGCTGTTACTCTCATTGTATGATGGCAAATGGGAATGCTAAAGCTCAATGGCCCATAGCACACAAAGCTGGTGAGGGCTTATTTAGCCAGCCTATTAGGTTTGATCAGAGAATCCAAGTAGCAAAGTAGGTCATGTTCATTATTTAGCATTGAATAAAAAATAATAATTAAATAATTTTTAAAAATGGATAACTAAAATAATCATAAGATTAACTCAAGAGTCCTGTATAACAACATAGAAATAACCAAGGCTGCTGCCTCGGTAGAGATCACACTACAGTCAAAACATCATCTAACAAGGACATACACCTTGCAGGAACTGGATGTGATCCAAACGCACACACACAGATGACACCTTTCATAAGGTTCCTCAACCTGTGTAGGCATCGTGATACCACAGTGAGTTATGCTGATTCCTTCCCACCAAGTGTAAATGAAAAAGGCTGGAATCACTGTTTGCAAGTCTATTATTAGTTTTCGGTTAGAAAAGGTCATTGCATCATGTGAAATGTGTCACAGGTTCACAGTGATGTATGAATGTGTACAATATGTTCACCCAGACTGTCATTCTTTGACGTGTCATGAGTTTAGTGACTTACCAAACTGAAATGAATAAAGCAATGCCTCATTATGTAATTGGTACATATCCAACCAGCACCAAAACAGCTTTGTAGGTTCAAATGTGCATGCTGTAATACTTTAGCATAAAACTCATGTGGGAAAGAAAGTGAGAAGTGAACGAGTGAAAAAAAATGAAAAGCAAAAGAGAAACACAAAAAAAATGATGTTGCAGTGTCAAATATAAAAGCAGATATTGGGTTGTCCAGCTAGTATACATGTAATCAGCCTGTAGGTAAAACACAAGATGTAAATGTAACAGGATTTCCAGGATTCTCTCTGATCATGAGTGGGAGTTTGGTCACACCGCTGACAGGTAACATGCTCAGCACACAAAAACAGCTGATCGCAGAATATTTCTGCACGCAGCATCAACCCAAAGTATCAGTCACATCACATTATCAAGCTTGACAACTTTATTTAAAGTGAACTGTGAATTTCTCAGCAAAAAATATTCCAGGAGACTGAAAAGAAAATGCTGTGGGCAAAGCATTGTGGTTACACTTCTCCTCAAATAGCCTCTGTTCTTTCTAGGTTCTTACCAAAATAGAAACAACATACTTGGCAAAAAATTTGAAGGCATTTCCCTCCCCTTTGGAGTTCGGTTCTCCAGTGTAAACACCCTTAAAGAGAAACTCAGAATTCTTTTTTTTAAGACAAACTAGCATATACTGTCAAGGTTCTGTCACTTTGGTCTGGTTTATTCTTAGTTTGGTGACAAAGCCCTGACACTCTTATCTTCTTGTCTTTGTGTGGGCGAGCCTTACACTCTTTCGTCCGATCGTGACATTGTATGTGCGGAGTACGGTGTTTGGATTCCGGCACTTTCACTCTAGAGTTTGGGTTCGGACATTCATGCTCCATGTTTAGTCTCTTGTTGTGAGCGCAGTTGAGTGTTCATTC
This sequence comes from Tiaroga cobitis, assembly GCA_030578255.1. Lineage (NCBI taxonomy): Eukaryota > Metazoa > Chordata > Actinopteri > Cypriniformes > Leuciscidae > Tiaroga > Tiaroga cobitis. The sequence goes on along the minus strand of CM060602.1, from coordinate 33,913,892 downwards.
ACTCATTGTGCACTCTTGTTTTTGTTGAGCGTCTGTCTGGTCTATGTGTTCATTGGCCAGGCGCTCTTGTGTTCTCGCATTCTGTGTAGCATGAGGCTTGTGTTTATTATTGGCCGTGTGCTTTCATGTTGTAATGTTTTGTGTGGACACGCAGACAGGGTTCTTTTGGTTTGCTTTTTGTTTTATTTTCTATCTAAGATTGCTAAAGTTCTTCCCTGCATTTTGGGTCCTCTCTTTCTTCACCAAACCTGACATATACACTACCGTTAATTTTTTTTAATAAATGTTCTTTTGGACTTGCAAAGAATTCTTACTATTTTTGTGAAAAGCTAAAAAAAAAATGTAAGCACCACAACTGTTAACTGATAACAAAAAACTAAATAATAATTCTTGAGCACCAAATCAGCATGTTATAATGATTTCTGAAGGGTCAGACTGGTGTAATGGCTGCTGAAAATTCAGCCTTGCAATCACAGAAATAAATTACTTTTTAAAATACATTAAAATAGAAACCAGTTGTTTTAAATTGTAATAAAACAATTGTATACAATTTTAAAAATCTTACCGACTCCAAACCTTTAAGTGGTATGTAAGCTACTAACATAGCTGTATTTGTGGGCAGTAATTTAAGATGATTGAATCTCTATTTTGGAATTTGAACATGTCATAGCCCACATCTGCATGTAGACTGCATACATTTATGCGCTAATGGATCAGATATGATATTTCTCTCTGGATAATGACAGCACTATACAGCAGGATCTTCTTTGAATTGAATGACCCATGGTCAAAACCCCTTTTCTGCTCCTATCAAATATTCTTTCAGTGTCTGAGTCATGAAGAGTACATTTACATGTACAAGCTGCACACCAAGATTAAACCTTGAGGTTCAGCAAGTACACTTACACAACTGCAGACGTAGAACCAGTGAAAGTCCGTTGCCAGATACAAGTACAAAAATATGTTGTCACCAGGCAAAGCTCAAATGCATCATATTTCTGCATCTTACAGTTACCAAACTGCCCCTGGACTAGTTAGTTTACACTCACAAGAGTTTCAGTAGCAATGCTGGCAGTAATTCGCTTTATTTTATTTAGTGCTTGAGTAAAATGTATGAAAACTAGTGTTTTTTTATGTCAGCTTTGATAGATGTTTACTGCAATACAGCCTAAGGCAATAGGTTATTTAAACAACTAAACTATGTAAACTATATTTTCACCATCAGACATTAAAAGCATAGGAGCATGGCAAAACATGGCATTCAACATCTGTATTTACAATCTCCTTTAGGGATTCTAGTAATAGACAGGCAGTGTGATTAGCATGATGTTAAGTACTACTTGTGAAGTAGCTAAAATGATCATACCCAACCAAGCAACAGTAAACACTCTTTAAATAGCTGTCAGGATAAAAACACTGCATTCAACAGGTTTACACACTAGAGTTGATAAACAGGTACTGTACTATTGCACTGTCATAGTGTGTTTGTATGCTGGCCAGTATGTAGCCGTATGGCTCATTGTGGTGAAGTCAGGGTAAATGGGTTCAGAAATCATATTTAGATTCCTGCACTATGTGCCTTTAGTTTGATACCCAAGGAGAATACAAATGTACACACATATACACGCACAAAGATGATGTAACGTGGGTCCATATCCTACACTACTGCAGTCTGAAATCATAAGCGACACTCCAGTTGAAATCAATCTGCCTGCCCTCCGTGTGGCCTCATTTTAACACGTGCGGAATATGAATGCAGGATACGATTGCAGTGCGCCATCATTTCTGTGCATTATGATTCCTCAAGGAAACAAAAAGAGAGAAATGAGTATATTAAATTAGTCACGGTATTAATATTGGCAGCAGTTCTATGGGAGAACTGGAACGTTTCTCTTTAGTAATCAGGGAGGAAATTGAAATGGAAATTGAATTGTTTCTTATAAAACAAAATCTACATTATGTTTTAACAACTGTGAAAAATTACAAACTTCAAATTATAATAACAACAGCTGATTAACAGAATAAATAGATTTTTTTCCAGAAAATATTAACTAGTATATTGGAATTTTTGGGGCAAATTCAGATTTTTTAAAAGGTTGATATTAAAATTTGATTTTGTCTAAATAGATAAAGAATTTGTCATTTTAAAAGTGAATTTACGCATCACAATATTACAATGTAGAGTTTGAAAATGGATATTGATTTGGGATTACAAAGATTACATTTAAAAATGATTATTTTTAAAGATTAACTTTGACCTTTTTTGACATCTAATGCTCACTAAATCTAAATGAAAAATAGGGTAATAATCATGCACAATTAAATATATAATTTTTTTTAATAATTATAATCTATAAAACAAATCTCTAATATCAGCGAATAACTGATAAGGTACCAACTATCAAGACTTTAAGATATTCCCTAAGGCTTGGTGTAGTGTGTTTTGCAGTGTTCTGCTCATGGCATCTCTGAAGAGAGACTCTCCACAGCAGGATGCACAGCAGGGACCATGAGCCCAACATGTAAAATTCATCCATGGTTCATACTGAGCTGCTAAGTGGAATGAACACACTCACACACCTATAAATAATTGACAAAAGCTATTACAGAAAAAAAAACATTCATTGGACATTTAAACATTCTCATGAGAGAGATGCCACATGTAGGGAACCATGGGAAGGGTTTACACATACAGTGTTTTGTCAGCTTTCAAATCTCAGCTTTCACAAAAAAACAAACAAAAAACAAAAAATCCTGGGGAGCGTCTGGGCTTTATGGGCTGTGGCCAGAGACGTTTTAACGTGCAGCTTCAAATATCGACCACCCCCCCCGCCCTCCCCTCCTCCCCTCCTCCCCCTAAACTAACTAACAATCAGAATGTGATTTCCAGCTGTTTTCTAAATGCACTTCTTGCTTCAGAGCTGCATACGCATCAGATTTTCAGCCTTTGATCATTAGTCAAGAAAATAAGTACATCAGAGCCTCTGTTTCTGCTTGGAATTGAATCTGTTGAGGTCTATGGAGGCCTCCTAGAGCTTTCGTTAGACTCCAGAACAGGAACAGGAAGTTACCCTCACTGTGTTCACTTAATTGATTTAAACAACCCACTCATCTTCTTCCTTTCTGTGTTTTCTCTTATACACACCTGTGGAGTGTGTTTAAAATGCAAGCAGAGCCCACAGCGTTTTACGCAACAGCGTGTTCCCACACCACGACGAGGAGCACACCTACAGCTAATGGCATGAACTGACCCCAGGTCAGTCCACAGCATAACACTCCCACTTCCCCCTGACCTCACACCTGGTGACGACGGTAGTGAGAGGCGTACGTTCAAAACAAACAGCGGCCCCGACAATTCAACCCCCGTACAATGAGGCCTTGGTGAACAAAAGCACAAGGACACCACACACAATGAAACCCACACAAAACAACTACAATATTGCATGGAAGGGCTTCAGCCAAACAAAGTGGGATTTTCTTTAGCACCTAAAAAGCCAAAGAGACTAAAAGTGGAATGTTTTCTCTGTTTTCACAGCTTCTTGTCTGATTCAGTGCAAAGCAGGAGCATGAAAAGAGCAACAGCATATCATAAAGGAAAAATACACTTTTAAACATGTATAACCCCTGTAGGGTTAGGGTTAATAACTCACGAAATTCTGAAATAGATTCTGAAAAAATGCCTGTTCAAAACTCACCGCCGACATGGTTATTTTGAATGAATCTTTCGATCCAACTGATTAATATTTTTTTGTTATAAATAGTATAATAATTGTAACAAAACAAAAATATGTTGGACAAAATAGCATGAATTGCAAATGTAAACATGTGATCATGTGCATGTTTGATTTCTCATATCCTCTCAAGTGTGTTCAAAGGTGTATATTCAAACTGTGAAGGGAGAAAAGAGTGGATTTATGGAGATTATTTATAGAAATAGAGGGATTTATAGAATTCCCACAATATTCAATCCCAGCAGGAAGACTCAGTTGGATATCACACACATCAAAAACAAATCCAATGCCAAAAGTTCTGGAACATTCCAATCTACAGCCAAACTCTGAGCGAGCGTAGGGACATACATTTTTAAAGATTGAATTGATTTATGCTTACTCATTTTAAAGAAATAATTCATCCAAAATATAAATTCTCTCATCATTTATTCAACCTCATGTTGTTCCAGACTTTTTTTCCATGGAACACAAACAGGAGAAAACAGGAAGAATGTACTGGAAACTCTTTTCAATGCAATTATAAGAAATGGAGACCAGAGCTTTCAAGCTTCAGAAAGGTTGCAACGCACCATAAAAGTATCATAAACTTCATACAACTCATTTGTTCAATTTCAGGTCTTCTGTCAAGACATAGTCATATTAAAGAGCTTTGGACGAAAACTAAAATTAAAATCGTTTGGGTCGTTGGAACAATATTCTTCAAAACATCTTTTTTGTGTTACACAAAAGGTCACATGGGAAATTGGGAATGACATGAGGGTGAATGTTGACAGAATTTTTACTTTTGGCCGTAATTAGTCCACCAAAAAGTGACTACTTAAAAGTAATTATCTTTGTTAAAATTTGAAGAAAAGAGCTGACTCACCTGCATCTCCTTGTCTCCATATTTGGAGGGGTTCTTGCTGCCCTGACTCTTCCTGCGCAGTTTCTTCAGTTCGGCCTGGCACTTCTCCAGACTCTCTCCTTTACTTTTGTGTTCCATCTGATATTTCTTCAGAGCTGCCTGCCAGACGAAATAACACAGCTCTCATCACAATCAGCAGCTAAGAAAATTCAAATGGACAAGACAAGGAAATTAATGTTCGTATTTCAAATATCTACACTCACCTAAAGGATTATTAGGAAAACCATACTAATACTGTGTTTGACCCCCTTTCGCCTTCAGAACTGCCTTAATTCTACGTGGCATTGATTCAACAAGGTGCTGAAAGCATTCTTTAAAAATGTTGGCCCATATTGATAGGATAGCATCTTGCAGTTGATGGAGATTTGTGGGATGCACATCCAGGGCACGAACCTCCCGTTCCACCACATCCCAAAGATGCTCTATTGAGTTGAGATCTGGTGACTGTGGGGGCCATTTTAGTACAGTGAACTCATTGTCATGATCAAGAAACCAATTTGAAATGATTCGAGCTTTGTGACATGGTGCATTATCCTGCTGGAAGTAGCCATCAGAGGATGGGTACATGGTGGCCATAAAGGGATGGACATGGCCAGAAACAATGCTCAGGTAGGCCGTGGCATTTAAACGATGCCCAATTGGCACTAAGGGGCCTAAAGTGTGCCAAGAAAACATCCCCCACACCATTACACCACCACCACCAGCCTGCACAGTGGTAACAAGGCATGATGGATCCATGTTCTCATTCCGTTTACGTCAAATTCTGACTCTACCATCTGAATGTCTCAACAGAAATCGAGACTCATCAGACCAGGCAACATTTTTCCAGTCTTCAACTGTCCAATTTTGGTGAGCTCTTGCAAATTGTAGCCTCTTTTTCCTATTTGTAATGGAGATGAGTGGTACCCGGTGGGGTCTTCTGCTGTTGTAGCCCATCCGCCTCAAGGCTGTGCATGTTGTGGCTTCACAAATGCTTTGCTCCATACCTCGGTTGTAACGAGTGGTTATTTCAGTCAAAGTTGCTCTTCTATCAGCTTGAATCAGTCGGCCCATTCTCCTGTGACCTCTAGCATCAACAAGGCATTTTCGCCCACAGGACTGCCGCATACTGGATGTTTTTCCCTTTTCACACCATTCTTTGTAAACTTTAGAAATGGTTGTGTGTGAAAATCCCAGTAACTGAGCAGATTGTGAAATACTCAGGCCGGCCCGTCTGGCACCAACAACCATGCCACGCTCAAAATTGCTTAAATCACCTTTCTTTCCCATTCTGACATTCAGTTTGGAGTTCAGGAGATTGTCCGACCGGGACCACACCCCTAAATGCATTGAAACAACTGCCATGTGATTGGTTGATTAGATAATTGCATTAATGAGAAATTGAACAGGTGTTCCTAATAATCCTTTAGGTGAGTGTATATTCAAGCATCTATTCCATAAGAGTGGATGAATGCCAACTAGAATAGAATAAGATGCGGCAGTATTCTTGATAACTTTATTCTCAGGACATCCTAAGGTTTAAGGGTAAAATAAATGTTTAGCGTGCCCATCGTGAGTCAATTGTTATCAACAATGCTTAACTGAACTGAATCCAGAATCGAAAAGGCCTGAAGGTCGTCATGTGTTCTTTACTAATGGGAACTTGGCTGAGTCAGCCCAATAATGTCTTTCATTGTCCTCAAAGTGTCTTCCCAGAGCTCCCTGCTTCATGGATTCATTGTGTTTCAGACCAAGCCTCTTTGTTTCCCCTAGTCTTCACTGCCAAAGCCTTCTGCTTCATTTGACTGAGCAGTTTTATTTTGCATCCTTACTATGTGTGGAACAAAAAAGCATGGGAGCATAGTTAATGTTTAATTATGTTTGTCAATTTTGGAAATGAGTGACCGAAAAAAATGGGCCTTTGATTTTTTTTTTGAGAATAAGCTGAGGGTCAATCTAATGCATTTACAAACAAGCCTGTTATAGACTCAGTAAGAAGACTTCACAATCTGTCTTGCTGAAAGCCTCGTTTCAGATGCTCCGCTGATCTTTCATGCATAAAAAACAGACTTCTCTCAAGTAAAAAAAAAGATCACTTTTCCTAACACAGACGAGAAGACTAGCCTTTTAGAAAATGTTAGTGTTAATGGTGGTAATACTCTCACTTTCATTACATGCAGTAAACTGTTATTGCATTTAAAAGCGACGGTATTTGGGGGTGGATAAAGCCAATTAGGTAAAATGGAGAATGAATCTAGTTATGTTATTGGAAGCGACTATACATGTATTAAAACAATTAAATGAAGAAACGAGACAGAGAGAGCCCTTTACTTTACGGAGTTAGGTAAAAGAGAATCTTGAGAGAAATACATTTTTGTGAGTGAAATCCAGTCATTGCGATCAGGAATTTTATGTGAGGGTGAAAGTTAAACACAGATTTCACAACTGGTTCAAGTTGCTCATGCGGATTCGCCACGTTGACCAACAGAAAGCAGAAAGTGACTTCAGCGTGAGCGGTGCTTTATGCATCACAACACTATTGACAATAGACGATTGTGGCGAGGGGGGCGTGGTTCCGCGAGGTCTGTAACGGGAGAGAGAAAATAGGGTCAAGTGCAAATGACGAACACCTGTGTCTTGTTGCAGTAATTGGCATGGAGAGACGGGATATAAGTCGCTGTCGAGTGAGAGACGAGAGAGAGAGAAGGACTGAGGACTTGTACGCCGTCAGCAAGTGGAAAGAGTGATCGACGAGAAAGTGGAAAGAGTCTGAGCTGATCCAGCGGAAAGTGTATTAAAGGGGCCATATAATGGTATATGCACTTTTACAAGTTGATTGTACTGAAATGTGTGTTGGCAGTGCCTGTACACAACCATCATAAAATGATAAAAATCCATCCAGTGTTTTTTTTTTTTATCTCCTAATATGTTTTCCCCTGCCTCAAATTGAGCCGTTTGATTTTGTGACGTCACTAAATCGGATGCCCCTCCCACGATTGTTGATTGACAGCAGCGTTTCAACACAGACCCGCCCTCGCTCGTGAGCGAGCGAGCTGTCAATCATAGTCCGCGCGGACCGGCGCGGTCATTGTTGATATGCTGGAGCACTGTCTATGAGCAGAATGGCATCTAAGCGATTGTGGTGTTCTGTTCTTGGGTGTAATAACAAACACAGCAGTCATTTTAATGTTCCTAAATCCGAACCGCTTAAAACGCAGTGGCTGAGTTTGTTTTCGAAGGGAATATTCCCCACGAGCAACGTCAATGCGTTCATGTTTGCGGGAATCATTTCACACACCAGAATGCTTTATAAACGAGGATCAGTATAAAGCTGGTTTTGCTAAGAAGCTACTCATGAAAAAAGGATCGGTACCAGATATTCGTGTTCCTGCTGAACCTCTAGAAGAACTGAAGTGAGTGTAACGTTTTATTAAACTTTATATTAATATGTATTTTAATCTTTGCAAATCGCTAGCTGCACGCTTCACAATGAATGCGTCTAAGGTTTTCACTCAGGGTACATTACGGCATGTTTTCTATGTATGACGTTCTCAATATAATTCATAATCCCACGTTTATACTGAACAACGCGTTATGGTTATTGCGTTATTGTGTTCAAACGGTGTACGCACAGAACAGAGAGGCGGGGTGAGCAAAGCTCATTATCATTTAAAGTCATGTGCACTGAAACGGCGTGCTGAAAACAGAGCTGTTTTTGACCAGGTAAAATAAGTGTTTTCTTACAATACTAATGAGAATTTTTAATTAAAGTATATTACAAACTTTTAATTTAGACCCTAAAGAATCATATTAGCTTGTTAAAAAATGGCATTATATGACCCCTTTAATGTGAAAGTGTTTTGTGCTGTAGCGTGGCTACGGTGAATGCGTTGTGTGCGCGCCTTTTGTTTTGAGTTTGTACAATAAAACGTACGAGTCCCAGTCACGCCGACCCTGTCTTCTTCCTACCAAACACTGAACCTCATCACAACGATTAACCTTTTTTGCCGACAAAATTTCAGCATAATTTTACAAATGTGTTTGTGTGTGCTTATATACTTACATTTAAATAGCGAACATCCAATTCCACTTTTTTCTCCAGTTCTGTGAGTAGTTCATTGTGGAATGATTTCAGCTGAAAATTACAGTAGACAAATACAATTTATATTATACACACACACACTACAGTAGAACAGACCAGCAATTTTCCTCATATATGACAAACATTGATTCTGCATTTGATTACACATTTCACACCAAACTCAGTCATTAACACTAGACAAAGTAGCCTTACAGAACCAAAACTGATGTCCTATTCATAATACTCTTTTGTTTACTCCTTTTTCTGCCCTGTTATCATTTTCAGAAGGACTTAGATATGGTTTGTTTAACATCTGCAGCTGTGTCACATAGAACAGGAAAGTCTGTGTTCTGTCTAAGTTGGTGTGTTTACGCATGTGACCATGGGCTATTGTCCTCCATGTATATACGGAAGCGTAGTCGATGTGACATTTAGAGACGCCACTCCCTTCCATTTCCTTACCCTGGAGGCAAATGTGGCCTCTTAGATACAACCTGATTGTCTCAGTCATGTTGCGAGAAAATGTAATGAGAAAATGTGAGCCTATGAGGCAATACGATCTTCATCACATTAATAATACTCACCATGTCCTCTAGCTGCATTTGGATCTGTCTATGAACCTCCGCCATCTGAAAAAGCACATCCCCTTGAGAGAGAGAGAGAGAGAGAGAGAGAAGGAGACAGAGATAGACAGAAGAAATAGATGAAATTGTCATTATAATACTTTTGCATCTGATATCAGAACATCATGCAGTCAGACAAGGGTGCAGGGAAGAGAAAAAAAGAGAAAGAATATGAACAAATTATGAACAAGGTGAGCTGACAGTCAGAGCTGGCGCCAGGGCACATAAATTAGGGGGGGGGGGGGGGGGGGTCAGCGGCACACGAAATCACTTATTTGTAATCGCTTTCGATTGCGTGTTTGCTTTTCGCTTTTACTTTTGTTTTCGAATTTGATCGTATGCAGCGGGGAGGGAAGGGGGGCACATTAACTCATTTGGCGGAGGGGGGCATGGCTCGCGAATGGCAACCCTTGGCGCTGGCCCTGCCGACAGTCAAGCTATAGGTGCAAGAAAGAATCTGACATGAGAACATGAGAACTAAAAAAAAAAACACAGTGTTAAACCATACTGTTTCATAAAAAACAAAAAAACAAAGCAAATGAGAGATCACACTGAAAAAGTAATATTAGTCTGAAATATTCTTCCATGAAGATGCAAAACAAAATAAAACATTCCGGGGAAACAGTAAAAGGATATTGCAAGTGCATGTTTAATAAACATGAGAAACAAATAAGACGATAGAAAAGATGTCAAAAAGATCATGTTGTTAGCACACAGTTTTCTCATATCAACATATCATTCTGTGGTACAAGAGAGAAGAAAATGAAAAGAAAAGCACAAAGCACAAATAAAGAGAAAAGAGGTGAATCATGCAGCCATTTGAGGCATGTGTGTTGTGTTGTGCAGTGTCGGGGTACCTACATGCTGCCTCTTCTGATTAGGCAATGCATTGTAAAAAAAAAAAAAGGAACAAAAGACCTAGTTTGAGCAGGAACAAATGTACAGAAGACCTTGAGACAGTAAGAAAGAGTGAATGAGTAAAACCTCCCCAAACACTAAATGCATAAATAACACAGGTCAGAGGGCTGCCCTAGTCTCATGGGCACAATATCAAAGCAGTGTTTCCTACACCGCTATTTGCTGCTGAATCCATAACCCCACAGTGAAAAAATACAGCATTAAGCTACAAGGGCCATCAAAGTATGCAAGTGTTTTTGAAGGCTTTGAAGGCTCAAACTGGCTGGTGGCATCCTTGTAGGTGTGCTTATAAAGCCTCAAATCATATTACTCAATCAAAGCAGCCCTAAAACAAAACTTCCATTCATTACATTAGAAATACACACTTCCACAGGGACAGAAATTACTGTAGAGTACTGCTGAGACATCTTCCTTCCATCCATCCATCCATCCATCCATCCATCAAACTGTTGTCTAACTCTGCATTAAACAGGTTTGAACTGGCTTGAAAAACTAATGAAATAAAATTAAAAATACGCACACACAGTATGCAACATAGAGGGCAGCATTAGCCGCAGACACTTTGAAAAGACAAGGCATTTACACACAAATCAGCTGTAAAAGAACAATGACAGACGTTCACGTTCATGCACTCGCATGACATCTCTCTACCTCCTGAACTGGTAATGGATGCAAGTCTTCTCTTCATAGGGCTGTATATGTAGAGGCAACTCATCCCTCATCCCATCATTGTTTGTATGGATGAGATTGATAACTCAAATTGTGCTGCCTGTTATTTTCCATATCACTAGATATTAAATACCTTCAATATCAATGCACATTGCACACATTTATTTATATTTGAAATCCATGCACATCCCTCTGAGCTACTGAGCCACACAGTGTGTTTCATAAAGCGTGACCCTGCCTGTCTTTGAATCCGTCAAGCTGGACCCAGGACAACTGCACCAGCCTGCAGTACATATCTAATCAAGCCTTCCCTTTAAGCCCTGCCTTCTGAGAAATAGAGGGACAGTCCGTTTTATACAGTTGTTTGAGTTCAAGGTCAGCAGACTGCATCCAACCAGTAACATCCAACGAAACAGAGAGATTAATAAGGGAGAACACGCAAACACATATTATACATATGCTTATTGTTACGACCTGTGTTTATGTAGCTAATTGTTTTGCCCAATGATTGGGGTTTACGCAGAGCCGATCCTGACCTCCCTGGGGCCCTAAGCAAAAATCTGTTAAGGGGCCCCTACCTGACCCATGAGCCATGTAAACCATTTGCCATTGCCACACAGTCACACCTGACACCCAGTTCTCCCACTACAATCCTCCCTCGTTTAGTTAGTACTAATGAAAATGTAATTCCTGATATCAGAAATAGACATATTTTATATTAATATCAATAATTCACATTTTAAATAGTACAAATTTAATTATTGATATCAAAAATGCATCCTGTGAATTAATAAAAGCTAAAATGGCTTGCCATTGCATGTCACTGTGTTTTAAATGATAAAAGCAATAATTGATACTTGATGGTTATTATTTACTGAGGGATGTGCATCCATATTGACCAGTATGTCCAGCCAATCAACATTTTAAATGCAATATAGTCAATGTCAATAGATTGCTTTCCATCTTGCTTTATTGCAGAGTTGTAACTAAACTGACTTGGAGACTATAGATAATCAATTGTCTTGTTTTAAAAGTATGAGCGCCTATAATGAGGAGTGCCATCACGCCCATATTGTACTGGTAACTGGTCCCCATATGTTTCACTGGAAAGTGCGCGTTTCATTTCCTGCACGCGCATATGAACTCATGTTAACGCACGACGCGGTTATCTTTTCCGAGCTGCAGTTTATAAACAAATAACGTTGTCCGTTGCCCTTTGTATTATCAAACGTAATCTCATGAAAGTGCGTATCTATACCACGAATTTAATTTCTCGTGCTATTTATACGCCAAAAATGTTTTTTTTTTGCGTGCATAAGCTACGCACTGTAAATTTCTTGGGTAGGGAGTGCGTGCATATTATACGCCAAAAAGTGCGTATCATGCACGCAAAAACTATTTTTGGCGTACAAATGGCACAAGAAATTAAATTCGTGGTATAGATACGCGCTTTCAATTCACTCACATGGTGTTTTTCTCAGTCTCTTTTCGTGACCAGAAGGATAGTTCCGCTTAGTTATCTCATCGATGTTGTAAACTTTGATTGACGCGCTTTGACACGAGGGGGAGGCGGGGCCTTGAGTTATTTGCGGGGCCCTACGCAACTTGCGTAGTGTGCGTATAGGGAGGATCGGCTCTGGGTTTACGAACGCCATTGGTTGTCCAGTCAGGGCGTGGTCTTTATAAGGACGCTGCTGGCACTCGTCTGGGAGCTCATTCTTGGTTCGGTCGCACGTGGGTTGAGAGCTCCGGAATCCCTCCTCCGCCCGATGATCAAATTGTGTATTAGAAACTTTAATTACTTCAAATGAACGTGCATCTTGTGATAACCTCTGAACCGTTCTCCTAATGTCTAAACCATCTTAACATTGTGGAGCGTAGGGGTGTCCTGCCTTGTTTATTTTGTAATGGTTTGATCTCTGTTTTTGGGCAGGGAGTTAGGTAAGATAAATGTATTTTCTTTTGATATTTGAGTAGGTTATTAAATTCCCTTTTTTACTTTCTATATTCGTTTTGTTTGTTATTTTGACCTTTTGGACCCCCTGAAGATTTGCTCTTTATTCTTTAATAAATTTCTTACTTTTTGCTTCAATTTTTGTTTCAGTTTCAGTTTTTGATTATCGACCGGAGTGATGCGTTCTGGGATTCCATTTCCACAACCCAATAATTATTCATTACGCCTCTTTAGTGATTTATATTCCCCTAGAGCCGGGGCGTAATACTTATCTTGCTGTATCCAAATTCAGCACACACTTTTTGTTGTGGTAGAATGAAGAAAAAAATTGCATCAAAGGGGAAGCAGGCATGAATGTGACACTTTCTAAGGTACCAAACAAGAATAGCCATTGTTTTCTAATAGGAACTCAATTAAATATTCAGAAAGAACTTCATTAGATATGATGGGCAAGTGACTCATTTGACAACATTCAAGTGACAATACTCAAGTGACAATACTCAAGTGACAACATTCGAAACTAAAAATTGTTGGTTTCTTTTTCATAGCTCTGAAGATGTAATGGGGATCTCAGTTATTCTTCATCTAAGTATCACAGATGTTTCCTCAAAACTTCTCTAGGAAAAATAAACAGGGTAATTGTCTAAATACAGTAAAAGTGTAGTGATATAAAATTAAAATGGATAGCATAGCTTAGATAATTTGGCCTTTAAGAAATTTCGAACTGCTAAGTCTGCAATCACATCTGAGCACAAATTGTGACACTCTTTAGATGTCTTCTGAAAGTCTATGCACATGTGAGGTCTGATCACTAAGATGTTTTTCTCAAGGCATTCTAGGAGAAACAACTGAGATATTAAATATCATATGTGATTTTTCTTCCTATGGGTATATCAGGTTCATTTAAAAGTGCATGACCATGCCTAGCCTCACCCGATTGTCCCCGGTCCAGATCTCGTCTGTAGGTCGACACACTCTCATTTCCTGTCTAAGTCAGCACAATGGTCTGACACCACTCCCCGTCCTCATCCTTCACACCCCCGAAGCTCTTTGCTGCAATTCAGCCGTGCTCGGCAGGGCTCTAAGCCGCTTACCAGTAATCAGCACGGATCACAACATCTGCAGCTTTGAAAGACTTAAACATATTGTTGCCGCTCTTAAAGGGCCGAATCAATTAAGGTACAGTCTGAAGAAACACTGGGGCATAGTCAGTACCCTAAAAAAACTAACTCCTAAAAACTGGCTTGTATGACAAAAACATCAATCATCAATACATTATTTAAATAAAGCACTGAGGACTTAGGAAGGAATAAATACAAAAAGATAAAGAGCTTAAAATGAGAATGATTTTTGATTTGCTGTGCACAAGTCAACATGAAACCCATTTTATTTTTGTAAAATGATACTTTTCTACAGACCCACGCACATGGCATGCACATGGAGGTCAAAATATCATGGCCATGAATTAAGAATTTGTTCCGACAACTGAATTGGTTTCCTTGTTGGCCACAATTTAACTAAAGCGAGGGAACAAATTAGTACAACGTGACCATAATTTAACACAACGTGACCATGATTTAACTAAAACAAGGAAACAAATAATAAAACGTGGACACAAATCAATAAGTCATGGGAGCGAATTCTTAATTTGTGCCCACTCTTTTTTTTACTTCCAAAAGTCATGTGTCGGGCTCCATACCTTTCAAAGTAAAACAGGATATAAAAAAAAAACAGGAGAAAAAAAAACTTGGATTGTGACTGAGAAGTGGCCTTTTTATACCATGGGTGGAGAAGCACTACAGCGGCATCGCTGTATGCCACCGTAGAGTCTCACTGGGTCAACCTAACCTTTCCAAGGGAAGATGAGCCCCATAATGTACTCTCATCAGAAAGCAAGTGAGAGAGTGCTAGAAAACCGTCTTTTTCCTCATCTTTTTCTTCTTTCTTTGCCCATTCTTCTGTTGTCCTGTCTCTTATTAAACTAACTCAATTCTCCCTCTCCATCTCTTGTTGTTCTTAAATTATTTTACTCTTTATCCTTGGTAGAAGAAATAAACACTAATATTGGGTTAATTATACAGCACACAGATGGATGTGATAAACTTCAGTGCCTTTGGACCAAAGTGTCCTCTGCTGAATTCTCCAATACGCTGGAAGACGCTTTACAGCAGAACTTTTATCATTAAAAATGACATAAACCTAGAGCACAGCTCTTTCTTTCCACTAAGCTCACATATGGTTGTATATCTATAGGCATAACAAACAAAACAGTCAAACTGATCCATAAGCTCCAATATAATAATCCAGCCGTATTTGAATCTGTAAAACTCAGTGACCCAAAACGAAATGCATTGATGCCTCATTGAGCTTGAAACTCCTAAATAGTTATTTTGCGGACATTACTTGGTGGCAGAGGACTGTATACATGACTATTAGAGAGCAGCTGATGAGGTCGTAATGGAGATTGATTACTGCAGCAGAACAGATTCAGGGAGGGGTGTTGTGGGTTGGATGTGCTGGGCAGCCAAATTCATTTGATCAAATATCGAAGTAACATTATTATCATTGTCCATGGCTATTGAACTTTATTTAGACCTACAGGAGCCTAAATAATGAATAATTTGAAGCAATAGCTTGAGTATTAATTATAAAACATCTCTAATTCCAAAGCTAGTGAGCTGCCTTATTATCTATACCTACATAGATACCTTTTACCTTTTAGATACCCTTTAGATACCTATAGATACCACGACGCACGCGCGAGAATTGCGATCTCCTTCAACTACTTCAGTTAAGTTCTCGCGCGTGCGCGTCGTGGAAATCTCTTGAAGTCTCGTTTCAGGCCTACAAGGAAGAAAAGGAATAGTCGAATAAAGTCATTATTTTTGTTTGTTTTTTCGCACAAAAAGTATTCTCGTCGCTTGATAAACTTATAGTTGAGCCACTGTTGTGACATGGAATATTTAAACATTTTCTTTAATGACTTTCTGGGCCGTCAAGTTTCATTCCCTTAGGGAGCCTATGTAGCAGTCATAAACCTCTCAGATTTAATCATAAATATCTTCATTTGTGTTCCGAAGACGAACGAAGGCCTTACGGGGTTGGTACAGCATGGGGGTGAGTAATTAATGACTTAATTTTCATTTTTGGGTGAACTAACCCTTTAACCTCATAAGCAACTGATTTAGAATACCATACAATTGCAGCGACTAATTCCAATGGAGTTGGGCATTAGAATGTTAATAAGCTAACAAAAATATAATCTAATGAGAGTTAAAATTCAGAGCACACCCATATTTTGAGGAAAATAGCTCATTTATACTTTGCAATATTCACTTTACAAATCAACACTCATCTGCCATTTACTATTATTATTATTATTATTTTATTTTATTTTATTCAAATTTGTATTCATTTTGAGGCTTGCCGCAATTCATTCTGGGATATTTTAGAAGGAAAGTATCTACATGATGCCTTAAAATGCTGTCTAAGTAGGTAGCTCACTAGGGTTTGGAAGGCTTACAAGTTACAATAACATAAATGTATTAATCTTCATGAGCAAATTTTTCTCTATAGCATGACTCACTCATGTGAGAGGATGAAATGCTCTTAAAAGAATGTTCTCCAATAGCAGCTCTGATGCAAGTCACAGCAGTGGATCCATTGCCAATCGACTCCTCTGTTTGCAATGGGATCTGTAGCAGCAATTATCAGCTCTGTGATTCATTCCTCAGAGGTGTTTGAGCCATTTGCCTTTTTTTGTATGTGTGCTTGTTTGTGTGTGGAGGGAGAGATACCCAGAGGGTGAGACAATGGCTTTCAGTGTGGTGAGGAAATACTCAAACCATGTTATAACACTACAAATCCCACCTAGTGAAAATGAAACTTAAAAGGTGAAAGTGAGTAAGGCAACCCATACTTGGAATTTGTCCTCTGCATTTAACCCATCTAAGTTAGTGCACACACATTAGGAGTAGTGAGTAGAGAACACACACACTGCAAACCGTGGATACACACACAGTGGGCAGCCATTTTTGCTGTGGCGCCTGGGAAGCGATTGGGGGTTAAGTGCCTTGCTCAAGGGCACCTCAGTCATATCCTGCCGGTATTGAGAACCAGACTCTCTAACCATTAGGCCACAACTGCCCCGAACTTTGTCTGTGCCAACCTGCTGCTGCGCTCCCAACATCAGAATAGAGTCAATCACATACTAAAGTGCTATTTCAATTGTTCCTGTGGCGAGCAGGAATGGAAGGTTTGAGAACTGAGAGAGAGAGAGAGAGAGAGACAGCTGTATATATCTATACAGAAAAATATTTTCACAGTTCTTAAAAAGTACAGCATTTTCTTTAAATATTTTTTTTTGCAACAATGTAACAGTGTAAAAGTCTACTCTTTACTTTTGATCAATTTAATACATCCTTGCTGAATAAAAAGCAATAATATATTTTTTTAAAACTCTTACTGACCACAAACAGTAGTGGAGAATTTTTTTTAAAATTGTAACTTTTTTGTAATATATACAAATTAATCGCATAAACGTGTTAAAGAAGTGTTCTTATTCCTTCGGCTAAAATTATTTTATTCCTTTATTCAGTCTGGTCAGAAAAGGCTAATGGTTTTGCAGATGTGTCCAATTTGTGTTCACTCTAAATTAATTTAATGAGTGATTTAGCCTTCGGGCCATTCTCCATAGATGAAAAATAACATTCATTGTGGTGTGTCACAGTAGCAAAAAATTTAAAGATTCAAATGCTCAATTTTTGGACAGGAAATCCAATCTGAGAGGCATGTTTTAAAGGATTTATTTAAATAGCTTATCAAAAATTAGACCAGATGTGTTGCTGGAGCATTTCAGTTTGCACCAAGATTTGTCAGCATTAATTATTCAAACACCCCGGAGTTATTTTGTGACTACAGCCAGAGCAAGATGCTTGCAGACGCAATTAATCATGTTTAGTCAGAATGCCTTTCTGCAAACATTTGTGCTTGAGTGAGAATATCCAGGATTTAGACTAATTATCAGCACAAACAGTTGTAATTTGATGGAAAACTCCCAAAGCTAAAACTACAAACGTGAGAAGAAGACAATGACCTACTGGTATCTCACATCCATGACGACTTATACCCCTATATGGGCAGGAGGAACAGGAAGCCATTTATTATTCCTCACACTCGTGCAGCATTGAAAAAGCAGACAGGGGAAGCTGTTTTTGGAAACACATGACATCACCAAGGAGGCATTCTGGGACTCTAAATCCACAGCACGGGCCTAATTGACATTACTCTTGCTCTCTCATTCTCTCTCTAGCGGAACTTCTCCTGTTAAGGCAAGTGCTTCATCTATTTTTAGCTCACGGCTCCCTCTCTCTCCTCAGGCCGGCTGCGTTCCTGCATCAGTGCGTGGGCTGACTGCGGGCGTTGGGTGATGCGATACACACAAGTGCTGCATTGAAGAATCACTGTGCATCTCTCTTCACAGCGAGAAATCGCAAGTTATTCAGAGTTGAATATCCGATGAAGAGGAAGATAACAGCACTTAATAAAATCTCACCATTATCCACTACCCCGAGAAAGAAGCTCTTGCAATGATATAAAGGAATTTCATAAATTTTGGTTACTTCCGCTCATTTAATTTTATTACTATAGGATTTAAGCCAGACATCATTATATGTTGTAAATCAACTAGTGGGTGGGTTGCATGACTGACTATATTTTACTTTTCGTTCTTAAAGGAATATTTCCCTATTTCCCTCAAAAATAAAATTCAGGCATAATTTACTCAGCCTCAAGTTGTTCCAGTTTTCTTTGAACTGCAAAGAACACTAGCCAACCAATGAGATTCGTGCTTTTAGTCACATGCCCAAAAATGACGCAAGGGCAAGACAATTACAGAATTTTCTTTTTTTTGGGTTAAATCTCCTTTTAAGGAAATTCTGTATAATTGGGCTGGTTTTAAATTCACCTGACCCTGATTGCATTTTTTACAGTGTAAGATGCATGTTTGCATTCCAAAGAACATTTTGAACATCACAAGGTCTTAAAATCACAAAACTCATGGTGGGAGTTAGATGTGATGCAGTGTTGCTTCATTTAAAGAGTTTTTGTAGAGGATAAATATTTTTAAAAAATCAAAAATATTTATAAAAAATTAAATATGGAGAATAAATACAAAATAAATATATGTAATATAAATATAAATACAAATCATAACACAGGCCTGTTCTACATACATAAATTAGTCAACAGCACTGCACTAATCAACTAGGTTGTTGGATGACTAGTCGACATCCATAAGAAATAGTATAACATGGGGGGCAACAAGTGCACACACACCTCAGGCATGTGAACTGTGCTACCCGTTATGCTTTAGGTCTTACATTATTAATGCGGCCGCTGTGGTGCACATCCTTTAAAAACCCTCCAGTCCATCTCAGAGACATGCTAACAACTTCATGAAGACAGGAACATCTTGAAGCTGACTGTGGTGGACAAAAGTGCTTGACTGAGATTGTGTGACTGATTGTAAGGTTTCACGGCCATCACGATGATCTAAGGCCAGTGAAGGCCCATCTTCAGAGCTGCCTTCCTTATTGCATACAATTATACTAAAGCCAAAAATAAGTCTGCATCAATTATTAACGCTGGGCTAAGACCTCACTTAGATTTATTTAAGCACGCAGCAATCGGTTGGGTCCACATGGCTGATGCTATGGTTCCCACGTGCTTAAATGCATGCACCCTCACCCACGCATATGTCTGCATGAGTATAATTCATAACACAGACTCATTCTGCCTGTGGCCAAATTGGATAAAAGTTTCCACTTCATGCCGATGTTCTCTTGCAAGCTCTTTCAAAGCCTATGGCCCCTAACTAACACTGACATTCAACATATACTTACAGAACAGACCTGATCTTAACAAAACCTGTCACTCAAAGAGGAACACACACTTCTTTGTCTTGCTCATGGAAATCAATCAAAAGTACTCACTCAGACAACAACCAGACAAAGGAACAGGTATGTTTTGTGGTTATGCCATGCATCTGGTATGCTCTGGAATACCATGTGAAGGGATGGTACTATGGCACCTTTTATTAGTGTCAAGTAATGTAAGACAAGAATGAGACACAGAAAATAACAGACACATGCAACAAAAGTGGGAAGATTAGATATATCTCTTGATTAGACATATGTACCATATATACAGCAATTTTTTTAAATATGTTTTGGCTTACATAATATTTCTATGCTAATAAAAAATGAGAAGGAACTTCTGGGATTGCCATGCTATAATAATAATAATAATAATAGAACATTTTTGCAGATATTGGGCCAATATCGTGTCAATATACCGTGCATCCCTAATAAAAGCCACATGCCATGGGAATGGTGATGTACAGAAAGTAAAAAAAAAAGTTCATGCCTGGCTGTCATTCATTGTAAAGAACAGGCAGAGACAAATGACATAAGCATTACTGGACATAAGCATAACTAGAAGCATAAGATAGTTAATACATGTGGGAGGGGGGAGTTTACTGATGTAGTCTGCAAAACAGTTTAAAAAACAATATATTAGCAAATATTAACAAAAGTATTAGCAAACAAACAACTACTTGTTTGGGACACATCCTCTTCTGTATTTTATGTATTTTATAAAATCTCTATTGATGGGCACTATTCAACATTAAAAGATATTATGTGCATAATCATAATGACACACATGCATATGACATTAAGGCATAAAACAAACACAGACGTGCTGTAATTTGTCTAGTGATGAAACTCTCTAGTGAAAAGGCTAAGAGAAATTCTCATAAAACTTTTTTCATTAAACTTTTTCATACAGAGATATTGCTGCTTTTTACAATGCTGAGACAGCGGCAGAGAAATAGCTCTCCTGCAGCCCAAAATATAATCTCATAAGGTCTCCAGCTCGGCTGTACTAATTAGATATTAAGAATGTTGTAAACCCGGTAACTAATATCAGGATGAGATGAAGCTGAATTCATTCAAATAATAGCCTTTGAATTATCAAATTAGAGCTGGTATCGTGATCTCCATTGAACATGTATTCAATGAGACACCAGCAGTGAAATGAGAAAGTGAATGCTCAGAAAAAGGATTCTGAGATAAATAATGGAAGTATAACCAGCCTCTACCTTCAGTCCTCTTCTAAGATAAAACGTCTATTCAAATTTGCTGCTGCGACACTGATGTGCTTTTATCATAATCTTGAAGAATGACAGATTATGCAATAGATTTAACACCCAATCCTATCAAGAGTCTCACATTCCACTGAAGTCCATCTAATCAGAATCCAACTCTACCTAGAGTGATGCACTGGACACACAATTGGACAAGGATTGTTTGTTTGAAGTTAAGCACTGAGGTTCAAACCCACACTCTGGTCAATAAATTTCCCCTTGGAGATCAAGAAATCTAAGTCTAACCTGATTGAAATCAAATGATATTCAGACTTACAGGTCTAAAATGCTCTTTTCAGCAAGATACCAATAGAACAGAACACTTCCTGGAAAGTTAAATGCCAAAAGACTGATTGTATACTGATATTTGGTGCATCCATTGGTTGCTATAGTGTTTACTGCACAATAAGTCACTGCTAGCTACAAGGCACAGTCACTTGTAAATAATGAATGGACAGCAACATTACTGAGGAAAGAAAAACATACTTGTACTGTGACTTCAGATATGTTCTCTGAATGTCATCTCAAAAAGGTTCACATATTAAATTTTTCATCAGGAAATAATTGATACAAGGGCTGGAGCGAAAACAAATGATTCACAGATGCCCTATTAATGCACAAAACTTCATAGTGTATTCAAAATTTACATTTTTAATTGATTAAAAAACATGCAAGACAAAATATTATAGATAATAAAAGGTGTTGTGATTTGCAAAAACTTCCACTAAACTGAAATATTTAAAGAATATGACTTTACCTAGCAAAAATGGGACAAATGCCATCTGAAGTGGCATGCTAAGAAGAAAAAAATTACACAAACTTTTTCATATGGTTTCAGGTACTATTAATGGATTGTTTGTTCTCATGCACAGCCGAATGGCAAAGTTTAAGGTCATGAAAGGGCAGAGCAGGTAACTAGATTTTGATATTTTACTGCAAAAGAAATGCACACTTAAGACTTTTCGTAAAAAGTTGAGATGCGTCAAGAATGGTTTAATAATCTCATCATGACTCCCTAAATCTAAATCCCAATTGTTACAGTTGGATGATTGTTCATAGAGAGACAAGGAAATAAGACAACAGTATAGAATGAACATAGTGCAAACCAATCACCAATGAGCAAATTAATGAATTTGCAGAGTGTGTACATTTGTACATGTGTGTTATGTCCAAAGATACAGTCTTAGATATGCTGTACTATGTACTCGTACATCCAAAGCCATTCACACTGAAACCATAAGTTATTCTCTTTTGCAATCGCCCTCCCAACCACAGGGGCCACTGCAGCTACAGTCTATAACTCACCAAGATCCTTAGAGCCGTGACTCTCGCTGGCCAGCTCTCCCATCCGCACCAGTGCGTCGAAGTAGCCTTTTGCTGCAAATGTCACACCTGGAAACATGGAAGCATTGGGGACATAAGAATCGGGGTTGTGCTAACTTGCTGACCCGAAGCTTCCCTCAACCCACAGGTGCAGCATCTATGAAAACAGGAGTGGTGGATGGGAAAGCTTTAAGCTCTATGTTCTATGATGTCTCGGCCAGAGAACTGGGGAGGTGGGGGTGGAGCTTGTGATTGGTGAGCAATGAATAGCAAAAGTACTATTACTTTAAAATAATAATAAAAAAAGTTTGATACCCTCCAAAACTTAACATTCACATCAGATAGCGCATTACTGAGAGCAATCACTCATTCTGTGTGAGGTCCCACCACAGGGACAGCTGTGCCTCTTCTGCGTCACCATGGAAGAGAAGGGCTGGCTCTGAAACAGGCTCTCTCGGAGCCAGGGGATCATGGCAGTTTAGCGAGGCGGGAGTGTGCCAAGAAGCACAAAGTATCTTGGAGCACAGGGAAATTTAGAACCAGAAGGTACTGAGCAAGTGGTTCACGAAGGTTAGCATGTGTAGCAGAGTAGAATAAGCCAAGTTCTGCCTTGACTTCAGTTGATAGACTTCATAATTTTAAAATCAAGTAAGAAATATACAGACCGACACAGCATATTTAATTTGGTGCAAATATAAAAGGCTGTGAGAGATAGAAGTACATCCAATCTGTTGAAGGATCATTGTTCACATCAAATTTTCATTGCATGTTTTTGTCCATTGGAAATGTTTTGTAAAGACTTTCAGTTTTCATTTGAAGAACAATCAAAATCATGGTACATTTAACTATATTGCCTGAAACATACTAAATATGCGAACACAGACATGTCACAATGCACGTTTGTTTTGTTCACTGTTGCGTCTCTAAATCCTGCAATTCTAGGGATGCACAATGTATCTGTTCCAGTACTGGAAATTGAATTGTGCAATGGGGATGTCATAGTGAAGAAATTTTACAGACTTTTCTCTTACATCTAATTCATTACATAGTGAAAGTACACAAGCATTGCTTTCTCAGTGTGCCACATGTACTTGTGTTGTAAGATCAAAGATCTGTTTCTGTTCTCTGACATTTTAAACAGACCATACTTCTGTCCCTAACAGACTTGTTGATACTCACATCAAATTAAATATGCTGTATGGCCATCCCAATTCAATGCAGTAGGAGTGTTTGGGTGGAGGTGGTTAGGCTACACCAATGGCAGCCCAGTCACATATGAATGTATAGACTTATTTGCTAGTGTCCGCACAAATCCTATGCTCAGGATAAGGTGCGTCCTGGTTGTGAGGGATTAGAGGGGGAAATCTGGGGGCTTTGGTGCTCCAGCGGTTAGGCTGAGTGGTGAGGGGTAAAGAAACGAGAGAGGCAGCAGAAGGAAAGAGGATTACAGAGGTCTGAAAAATAGGACAGAAAGTCTCTCCGACCATCTCTGAGGAAACACTGATCAGCCACAAGAGACAATCCAGTTAAATCCAAGTTAAAAACCACAGAAAAGCCCAATCTATACCCTGTTATCACGTTGTCTATATGTGATATTCTCCTGCTTAATGCATATAGAAGTATCCATTGAATACAGATGTTAAGGTCTTTGGTTACTAATTATTCTTATTCTAATACAATTTTTAACCTCCTAACCCTTTCAATCCTTTATTTCTAAGAATCCTCCAACACTTCCAAAAAACAGGCAAAGGGGGAGATACTTTAGGCTTAACAGCTGCTTATGCACAATACATCTCAACATAATCATCTACTTTAGGGCATGCAAATGGGCCTCCAAGATCAGCAAGCCACTGTTGAACATTAGCAGCCAATGTTTCTTTTTTGTACTAAGATATTTCATTATCTTCAAACAATCTATTAGTTTTACTATTGGTTACTTGCATTTGCCAAGCAACCCAAAAACTTGCTAATGCCCAGTAGCCACCATTTGTATCATTAGTGGGTACTGTGGAGGGTTTCAACTCTGCTGCCTGCAAGACCTGGCATATTTACAACTCCGGCAAATCCCCATGAGGGATTCTGCGAACATCCATAGATCTACAAGGATGGGAGCACAAATCTTACTCTAGTTAGGTCTATTTTTAACTTTATCTCTCAGACTTCACACTCTCGCACACATACACACACTTTCATGGTCTATCCTCCAGAGCGTTGGTCTTTTTCTTGTATTTTCTGCCTCATAAAATATTAAATGGACTCTGGAATGATGAGTGAAATTATTGGTTCTCTGCAGTTCTTGGCACAGTGCTAAAACTCTCCAGGGATTTGTCCTGAAACTTCTGCCCTGTCCGTGGGTCTAAACTGAACACAGGAACACTGTACACATCATACCCTGAGATCAGACAACGTGGCACCATTATTTACCTGATTATAATGCAAATCCTATGGGTTTAGCATATGTTTAAAACTGTAAATCTCCCTAACAATGTAATCTAACCAGAATCAACATTTTAAAAGGGACAAGTAATTTAAAAGTTATCTCTTTCTCTTTCAAAAATGTTTCTAACCAGCCACGATCGCGATGAGTGACACCAGATTTTGTCTGCTAGTTGTTGTTTTTTCTCTCTACCGCATCGCGCCATGTAGCCTCACACACACCGAAATCTCCCTGGACTGAAATACTACTCCTCATACATATTAAACATCAAACATGGACGAGGAGACACTGAAGAGACTGAGAATCGGATATTATATTGGATATTAAATAACAAACTGAAAAAGCATGAAAATGCAAGGTTTGTGTTCTTATTTGTATGCTTAATTGTGCTGTGGGAGCAAGAGAGTGCACAAACGCCGGAAACTGTTGTAATTGGCTGTTTTGTGATCAATTAGGTCACTTGTTTGATTTTCATCTTTAGTATGGATAGACAAACTGCTTGTCATCTTGTTGCGTCGCACCTGGTTAGGGTTTATCTTGTCATAAAAAGAGTGATCAGTGATTCAGCTTTTCAAGAGTGATCGAAGTTATGAATGAGACAATGTTAGTAATTATTAATCTCAGAATAAAGCATTGTGAAAGAAGCGATGCAGTAAAGGGCATTTAAGTGTTGCATTGAACACCAAATAACTGTACTACCTATTGTCATTTTTGCCATACTTCGTCCTCCTTGCAGTGACATACCATTCTTGTCCTGAATATACATCTTCCCTGTTCCCTTTTCGCTTCCTTTGCGGGACTGTGTCTGCTCCCAGAGCTCTCTCTGGCCTATTTACGCCTGTTCTCTGTTCCATTTTACTCTCCCTTCCTCCCAGTGCATATTTTTTCTCTGAAATGCCTACGTCCTTCCCATTGCCCAGTCAAAATCTTGAAAACATACAGCGAGGTCAGTACATCATCGAGTGTCGTGTGTGTGTGTTACATGTATGTGACAGGTCTGGAGATGCTACATGCATGAACCAGATGGAAGTTTAGGGGGTTTCAGGGTGCATATGGATTTAGACATGTAACATTCTATGACATCATTAGTACGAAGGAACAGGAAGCCTTCCGCCCCACAAACATAAACATAAATTCTTAACAAACATTCAACAAACATTTAAACAACATTCTACTAGATTTCTATACAAGAATTTGATTGGAGTTTTTATATTAGTCGTGAATGTGTATGCAACCAAGCAACCAAGTGTCAAGGAGCGGAGCTCCCCATAAGCATGAATTTCAAGCAATTTCTTCTCATAAATTAAAGCAGACCAATGAAACAAGAGCTTGAATAGCTGGCTCATTGCCTGCAAGAGTGATAATGAACAAGCCGCTGATGTACTCACTGGAGAGGGCCTTCTCATAAGTCTTCCCCATGGCAACGAAGTTCCTCAAGCAAGGGTTGAACTGCTCCATGATGGACTGCAACAGAAATAACACAGCTTTAGTCAGCACAACAGCAGCAGTTTAACAGGCATACTCACCACTAGCAAGAACATCAGTGGGACAAACACAAAAAGATGAATGGTAGGTCACATCTTTAAGGATGCAGATAATTGACAGGTGAACTTCTAATTCTAACTCCATATTACAATAAAAATTATGTCTGTTGATGCAGTGCATGTGCAGATACCAAGAAAGATGGATATAGAGAGAGAAGGAGCCAGAGCTCTCACGCCCCCACTTTTCAGAACACTCTCATTAGTGGGACTTGGAGGGCATCATGCCAGCTGGGATTTGCCGTTCTTTTGTTGCTGTGAGCACAGAATTGTGGGAATATGTGGAGATCTACCCACAGCCTGACTCACCTAATCCAACATTAAGAGTTGCCCTTTAAAATCTATTCATTTTCTTTTGAAACTCCTTATTGAAACTACTCTTTTTAAAAAAGACCTTCGCTGCTCCATTCAAAGTAAAATCTCTCAACTTGACGAATTTTTTCTGAGCACGTTTGCCCCAATGTCCCGTTTGTTCCTGTTTTTAAAGGCTTTATCACAATTTCCAAAATAGTAGGGTGACGTATAAAGAGACAGAAAAAGGGTTCAAAATAGTACCAGGAGACAGAATCTAGCAAAGCCAAAAAGAGCAGAGGATGTACAAAAAAACAACCAGCAATAAAGCACTGTACAACACAAATACTGTGGCAGCTATGGAGAGAGAATGCAGCTATGTAAATGAAAGTCTTCACTCTGGGTTTTACAGAATTGGAGTGAAGCTAGCTGTTTATGTGATTAATTAAGGTCGACGGTAAACTGATTTCTTGGGAATATACTAAATCCCCGCCACCCTATGCTCCAGTTACAATGAAAACAGGTTTCCAGTGAAAATGAGGACAAAGGCAGAATGTTTTTTTTGCTGCAGAGAAAATTGTGATTCAGAGGTCTTCAGGAATGGACTGTCAAAAAAAATAATAAACAAAATACCTCAAAGAGCATGCAATTAATAACATTTATATCAAACTAGTAAAAGGACAATATATCTAAAGATGCTTTAGCTCTTTAGATAACAGGCATTGGCAAATCTCTACGCCCACTAGGCCCATTAACAGAATTGCACATTAGCCATTTTTCAATATTTGTCTGTAAATTTATTGTGTAAATATTCTTTCAAATAAATGTTTAACTTCAAACTTTGCAAATATGCCAAACTTGTACAAACAGCTAAACAATGAGGAAGATGAATAAGAAAGAGACAAGGCAACTAAATCAACTCCAAGTGAATCATTCATAAACCTCCTTGTCTTTCTCTTACTGTCACAATATCTCAACTCACAATTATTTCTTATGTAATTCATCATCTCCTGCATGCAATCATACAGCAGAGTCTGTCCAGGGGTAGTAATCTTCTAGCCTGGCTCCGCCCTCCTACGCACTTCCGCTCAATTTCATTTTCCTTCAGTACTACGTCTGGGATTGTGCTGTAGACTTCGGTTTCCAGAAATCAATTTTTTACCGGGCCAATCAGCGAACAGAGGGAGTGGCTGAGAACGATGACATTGATGTCGACTCGTGCGTTATTTTGAGTTGTAGCTCAGTAATGGCAGAGGAGACAGATGCGAGTGAAGCTATTCGGTCCGTTGTGGCAACGCTTCTGAATATCAAGAAGTTAAAGCCGGAGCAAGAACAATCTTTGCTTAGTTTTGTGTTTATGGCCATCCTCCCACGGGGTTCGGGAAAAGACATATGTCACGACCAAACGTTAGCGATTGGTTATGGCAGATAGAGTGACTCTGGGCAGATCCAATAGTTTTAGACTTCAATAGAGTACCCGCCTACAACGAAGTTAACGCTTGTCGATGGAGCGGTGCCAGACTCTCTGTACAAATGAAATGTACGAGAGTCTGGTAGAACCAGGCTAGTAATCTTCATTATTAAGTCTTTAAAAAGGAAAAAGGAAACACAGACCCAGAAATAAACACCAACAAAAGAGATGAGATCAAATAAAGGCACAGGCGAAATTCCAGGTTGGATGCAAAGCAAGCACAGCTGGCATGTTTTCATCAAGGAAGGAATTACACAATCATAGTGTGATGGATCTCACTGCACCACATGCCTAAGAGATGAGAGTACATGATCGTATGACTGAGGTGAAATGTGTGACTGGTATTCATGCAAGGACCAGGGTGAAGCTTTTGCATGTCAAGTTTTGGTAAACAATCGTGAAGTGTACCATTTAATTTCTGCACATTTTGAAAACCCATTTATGATCAGTATAAATGTCCAGAAGAATGCATTGTAAAAATATCCAGAATATCCAGAATGCATTGCAAACCTTAAAATCTCATCTTTTCTATGTGGACCAAGCTATTAAATTCAACCAAACTGCTTTTCCTCTCCTCAACATTTCCCACAAAGCTCCGTCCTAAAGAAATCAGTATTATACATGAACCAGTGCCAAGCTGATGTCCACCCTACATTTAATCATCAACAACACACTGCTGGGAAAACTTTCTTTCCTTGATTAGTCCCACAGCAATCAATCTAGGTCTAACAAACATGAATGAGAGCAACCAAACCCCCGATAGGGTGTCTCTACCAGACACTAAACACAGATTACCATGTGATTTTCCCAGCACTTAATTACAGACATGTTCATTAGAATGTAATTAATAGTCTTAACTAATGAGCAAGATTTTATATTGATGCATATTCAATCAGCTGGACTGCCAGTTCAAAAACTACTGAAGGGAATTTTATGCTCCCCCCTGAAATGAAGGTGTGCATATTTTACAGTATAAAGTACATAACTAGATATGCATGGTTTCATTAGATAATACAAATTAGATAATACAAATGCTCTCCGAAGAAGAGAGTGTATAATTTTCCCTTTTTTATAAAATAGTGCAGAGGATCAAATGAAGCACCATTTCCACAGTCCATTAACAGATATCCAACCACATCAGCAGAAATGTACAGCATTTGTGGCGATTCTGTTACCACTTTTATTTAACTTTACCCTGAGAATGCCTTGTTAAACCAACTAAAGCATAAGGTCCCTTTGAGAATATGAATGAGTCCCTGCCTCATATTTTCTCTGTGCACATGCAAACAGACTGGCTTTGTCATGGTAATGCATTGAGAATGGTTAGTATTTGTTGAACAAGCAAGGTTGCCTTATTTACCACAAACACACCCTTATATCAACAAACCTATATATAAACCTGCTACAACACAAACCTGTGATGTGAAACTATTGCTGCAGTCTCAGACAGCTTGGATCAGATTGATGAATTTAATCAACTCTTATGTCAGTGTGTGTGTGTCCTATAACAATCTATACTTGAGTGTCAGGTGGGTGCACAAGTGCCCGTTTTCATCTTTATGTCATCAACATAAACAGTTAAAACAGCTGTGTGGCCACTGATGTGAGTAGCAGAATTGCAGTCTGGTAAAAGCTTCCTGCTGTTCAGCGTTATGTAATGCTCTTGAGTTCTACGGCATCAGGACAGTTGAGTAGCGAAATGGATAATGATGATGTATATTAATCAGTGTGTCTGAATAGGTTTTTGAACCCAAATGGGTTGATATAAAACGACTAACCTTCTGTTCAAAGCATTGCATTACACCGTCCATTAATTATATTATTCTGTGCTGGAAATAAACTAAAAATAAATTCTAAAATAATTAAACTTATTAGAATGATACACAGTTGGCCTCAAAAAGTATTTGTCCACTTACGTCACACTGTATAAATGTCACTGCATGACATACATTTTTAAATGTGGCTTAAAACTATTGGGGCCACTATAATTCCAAATTGACAAATTTGCAACTTTATGCAATTCTGCAAGTATATAGAGAACAACGAACTAAACGTGGGCAGGGAAGATTAACTCGCTAAATAACTAAGCTCAAGGTGACCCAGGCTTGCATTTTTCTAACTGGAGACATTTTCGCTTGTTCAGAAAGAACGCTTGCACCCTCAAACACTATCATTTACATATTGTAAGATTACTAGTAAACAAAACATTTCAGCTTTGTCACAAACTCAGACACTTTTTCTAAGAGATGTAAAAACAATAGGCAATTCACGCACCTCCTACATCCATGTAATTCTACAGAAACTTCATGTGTGATGTTTGTACATATTACATGTGTATTTAAACCACATAAACCCTTGTTTATCATGCAAAATTATTCATACCATATACATACATATTGTTCTATATCTACCCATCTACGCATCTATCCATATATCTATCCATCTTACCCATCTTGACTCACCTAAAGTATTATTAGGAAAACCATACTAATACTGTGTTTGACCCCCTTTCGCCTTCAGAACTGCCTTAATTCTACGTGGCATTGATTCAACAAGGTGCTGAAAGCATTCTTTAGAAATGTTGGCCTATATTGATAGGATAGCATCTTGCAGTTGATGGAGATTTGTGGGATGCACATCCAGGGCACGAAGCTCCCGTTCCACCACATCCCAAAGATGCTCTATTGGGTTGAGATCTGGTGACTGTGGGGGCCATTTTAGTACAGTGAACTCATTGTCATGTTCAAGAAACCAATTTGAAATGATTTGAGTTTTGTGACATGGTGCATTATCCTGCTGGAAGTAGCCATCAGAGGATGGGTCCATGGTGGCCATAAAGGGATGGACATGGTCAGAAACAATGCTCAGGTAGGCCGTGGGATTTAAACGATGCCCAATTGGCACTAAGGGGCCTAAAGTGTGCCAAGAAAACATCCCCCACACCATTACACCACGACCACCAGCCTGCACAGTGGTAACAAGGCATGATGGATCCATGTTCTCATTCTGTTTACGCCAAATTCTGACTTATTGTAAGATTATACTCAAAGTCACCTTTCTTTCCCATTCTGACATTCAGTTTGGAGTTCAGGAGATTGTCTTGACCAGGACCACACCACATCTATCGTATACTTACACATCTTGTTCTGTCCCAAGATATTTAAAGTCGGAAATAAATGATAATTCACCCTATTTATTTATAAAAAGCATGTTAATGACTTTATTGTAACTAAAATCATATTTCTTTTCTTTTTTTTACCTTATAATTCTTAATCATAATGTCACAACTCGATCTTCCGGTGAAACAACAGACTTCTCTCTGGTGACTGAGTATTACAATCAACTGCAAGCTCGCATTCAGCCAATTCTCCATTCAATCAACAATAGATGTAAAGAACCTAGTCTGAACCTAGTTTTGTCTTTTTAGATTTCTTTCGATTGTCACAATACTGAACAAAAGATTTGGTGTTACGTCCATTTCATCACGACTTGGAAGGATTGGAATTTAACAATTTACTTCCTAAAAACTATTAGACTCTCTGTGGCTCCACACACACGCACACACACAATCCTAGCTTCAAGACAACACTGACTCCAGATCAGTTTTACCATTTTATTACACTACGACACTAACAGCAAGAGTATGCGGCCCTGATATGGGATATCTTCCCTCCAGCTTCCCACATGGACAAAGATCTTTCCGTGTCCACTGCGGATGCTGCATGTCATTTAGTTACAGCTGTCTCACTCCTACAAGCCGCCCTGGCGCTCATCTTACCAATTTCCATTTCAGATGAGCCCCTGTCTGTGTTCGTGCGTGGGTGTATGTGTGCCTGTGTGAGTTCACCGTGAACATCAGCACTGCGTGTGCATCCCACTTCAGAGTGAGCTTGGAGAGGTGAGATAGAGAGAGAATGACTTCCTTGCCCATATATGGTTGTGTCGGAATTCCCCCGCATTACTCTCTGCTACAGTGTATTCCTATTCCCTGCACGTTTGGATCATACCATCTGATCGCAGCAGGAGGGGGAGTTTGTGCAGCTAGAGCTCATTACCTTTGACTGATGGAACACTGTGTCCCCCTTTGTTCCATCACCTTAATTCATTCACAGAATCGCCAATGAGAAATTAGTGAATCGCAATTTCAATTTCAGTGCAAGGAGACAATGATAAATACGACTGAGATGCATGTGCTGGTACATGTGCTTATGTATAATAAATGTATATAATGGGGCTGTGTGTGGGTGGTTCAAGCACACGGACACGGTTTTGTCTTCCTGCTGATGTACCCTCCCGAGAGATCTCGGTTGAAATGTCACTGCAAAGATTCCAGCATTTCCCAATTATTTCCTCCTGTCTCAAACACACATATGCGTCAAATCATTCCTCTTCCATTCACCTTCAATCAATGTCTCTTATTCTATTGTTTTTCCTCCTCTTGCACTCTGACTGTTAAAGACACGATAATCAAAAGGAAAAAAAAGAAATTATTTTTTGCAATGAATAAAAAAAAGCATATTTTAGGTTGAGATTTAATAATAATTTATCTTTATTTAATCATATATTTTTTCAGTATAGTATTTTAAAATGTTCAAAAAAGAAATTGCACTACATGGGCTACCTAGAATTGGAAGTAATGGTATGCAAAATATAATTTTTTATTTTTTTTATGGGTGAAATATAAGATGAATATTCCCATTCCAATTTACATTCACTGTGTTAGACTGCTACCACATCACTTGCAGTGCAGATTTTAATTTTTTTCGGATGATCAAGACAAATATAGAATATCTTCACTGTAACCTACACATTTGTGCAGGTTGGAGAGGTATCAAGGATATTTGATGCAGGATATCCCTGCATCAAGGATATTTTAATAGGTTTCTCTCATTCCTTGCCAATTCCATCCTCCATCCTAAAACCACTCTGCCTAGCAGGCATGACAGTAGTATATTTGCCCTGCTGTCCATTCATAACAGGCATGACAGAAACAGACTCCTATTTTCAAGAACTGCTATAAAGCCAAAACAATCTCTGTTACCTTAAATTATATGTTTATCTCTGTAAAGCTGCTTTGGAACAATCCATTGTTAAAAGCGCTATATAAATGAAGATGACTTGACTTGACTTGACTTTACAATATCCATCATGGCTGCCAAAGGACAACATTAGCCCATGGAGTGGAATAAGGGGGGCGGAGCCAAAATATTGTTACATAAGCAGATCACCTTTGGGTCGTTTGAGACAAAGATATCACAGCCTTGTGATTAAATGTCAAAAGAGATGCGATCATACAAACTGTATCTAATCCATGGAAGTGGGCTCTTTCAGTAAGAAACAGTTTGCAAAGACCACCGCTAATTTTCTTTAGTAAATTTTCAATCTAGTTATGCTAAAATAGTTACTTTGCAGATCTGTCTAAGCAATGTGTATACCATTAGATATTTTCTATCAATAAATCTGGAGTGGATTTCAAACTTCAAGCTGCTGAGATACAAGCAATTATAAAAGAATTCATTAGGGCACACAGATGTCTCTGTTTAGTGCTCCAGGAGTATATCTGTGTGATTTGTTTGAAGTACAAAAACATTTTGTGCCTATGAGAACATGATAATCTGATGATGCGCTGCTGGCAAAATAAAATCTTTTCCTCCTCTTTTTCTCATCACTGACATTCAAACAGCTGGCCAGCCTCTCACCTACAAATCACACAGAGACAACAGTGCAGTCTCTCTCTCTCCATCTGGATGCACACACAAAACTATTTAATCTGGTTACCTTCGCTTTATAACCATAAGACATATATGTGTCTAGCTATATTTAGAAGAAAACCAATACATTCACAGCCAATCTACTGTAAAAACATATTTTCAACGTAGAAAAGCAACAACACAGGTACTGTGTACTGTGGTGTTCGGCTTTAGCCAAGACTCCAGAAAGCATAAATTAATCATTAAAACATGGCATTATGATGTAAGGCAATCCATTCATAATGTGGCCATCTGTAAATACCAGGTTTTTGCATAAAGTCATAAGCTTTGCCCTTTTCAGAAGCTTTCGTGATCTACTTGTCTCAACCATAGAGGTCTCAACTAAGAATCCCATTCCCTTCAGAGGTACCACAGGCACAGACAGTCAAAAAACACAAACGCAAACACACAGTCCAACAGCTTTCGTCCAACATGCTGTTAAGCTACCATCTGTCTTTTATCTGACATCAGCTTACAAAACCAAAACAAACAAAAACAATTTTTTTTAATGACATCTATATTCTTTTAAGGCTCTCCAGATGACTTGGAGTAAGATTAGAGGAAAAGTTGAAACTAGGACTGGTTATATAATGCCAAAGGGATGCATACTGTGCCACTCTAATTGCTATGCATATGAAATGGGTAATCAAAACAGAGAGAAAACCCAACTGACCTCACCCAAAACTTAAAGCAAGCCTATAAAAAAATCCCCGCTCCACCCTGAACATGAACACTTCATTTCATTGATAACCCACACCTAAACACAAAACACACACACACACACAGAGAGATAATGTTGATTTTGGAACGAGGTAGAGATCCATCAAACAAAGGAACTTTGGGTGGATATAAGCACTGTTTCGTTTTATACACATTTTATACAAAGGTGATCTTTGACAGTTTTACCAGTTGTACTCTCGCCTATTCAGCACTACTTTCATTACTGGCATGACCCCAAAGGGACAGTGAGTTTAAATCAGGGGTGTCAAACTCAGGTCCTGGAGGGACACTGTCCTGCAGAGTTTATCTGAACCAGCTAATCAAGGGCTACAGGATTACTAGAAACTTCCAGGCAGGCGTTTTCGACAGTTTGACACGTGGTTTAAATTATGCCAAAAAATATTAGAAAATTGAACAGAATTCTGACAGAATAACTCCTTAACTTCCCATAACTCCTGTTTGGAAGTACAACATACCTCTTAAAAACAAACAACACAAGAGCATAATTCAGCCTGATATCTACAAAGAAGTGAAACCCATGAGGCCAGTTCAAGCGTGGACATGTGGTCAGGTTGTGGGCAGTGCAGCGTGGTACGAAAGAAACAGCTCCCAACAGATGACAATATCTCTGAGGTCTGACTGTCCTACTCACCGTGGGCACACACAAAGTTGAACTCACACACAAACCCTACGCTTTGGCAGAGGCACATTCGCACAATCAGACCGTTTGGTCTGCGAGACACTACCCACACACACAGAGACAGAGGCACATGCACGTACTGACACACATAATCCATTGGCCCGTGAGACACTGCCCACACACACTGGCAGATGCAAGCTGAGTCACTCGTAAGTGCAGACGGGTGGATTCGAGCTCCCTGGGTCCTGTGAGATTACTAAGCAGCTGCCTGGCGTACACACAAACATACATCGACATGCTCCCAAAATCACACATGAAGTTGGACAAAAGAAATTGCCATCAGATCCAGTTTTACATGAGACATGTTACATGGAACTCCATGAAAGATGTGCAAATTTCCAAAAATTGGCAGGCTTGTCATTTACCAAGTTCTACACAAGCTTTGTGCCTTCTGTGTTGATTGAACAGTTTGATAATATTTTACAAACAATAGTGTGTAGTAGGCTACATCTCCATTCAAAACATTTTAGCAAATTTAAATAAATTTCTCCCCCAAAATCAGTGTAGAAAAATGTAACAAAAGTTTTAAAAAAGGCATTAAAAAGACAGCTATGCAGTCTCATGAATCTACAACAGTGTTTCTCAACTAGATTTGCTTCGGAACCCAGATTTTACTTTGGACATTAAGTAGCAACCCGACACATTAGCAAAATTGTTTATTGTACAAAATTGAATAGGCCCAACAACTTGCAAAATGATAAACATGACATAAGCTGAAAATGTCCAATATTTCAATGTAAACAAAACACACTGAAGTCAGCACAAACCATGTCTATTCTAGTATTCTAGTTAAAGACAAGTGAACCATTAAAAAGAAGGTTCACTTGGACTAGAATTCTAGAAAAGTGTTCATGGTTTGAGGAATCGAGGATAAAAAAAGTAACCTGTACATGTTGGCATCTGTCTTATTTGCGGTAAATTAACTTGTAGCAAAGTACTATGCACCAAAATTATTTTTTTACCAAATATATTTTCTTTTACCAAAAATGATGTTTGGGTAATTAAATTTGGTTAATTGGGTAATTGAACTTGGTATTCTGTTCAGGGTGTCATGTTCTCAGGTGATAAATTAAACAAGTTGTATTAAAGTTCTTGGGCAATGAGCCGACTCTCTATATTTCAGCCAAACAATTCTTACTGTTGCTATTCTATCATCCTTTTCAGTCACGGTGAAGAGCGTTCACACATTGATATGTTTACCTTATCCACTTTGTGTGCACAGTATAGACACTGACACGGTCAAATGCGTCATCAGGGAAGCACTAATTAAACATCATAGTTTCGGTCAATGGTTTCAGTCCTTCCAAACTGTTTGGCCAAAAGGGAAAATTAACTTTTTTTTCTTTCTTTTTTTTTGCTCTTTCTGCCAAATATTTTAAGTTGCCAAAATTTCAGTGCATCACTACAAAATACTGTAGAGTTTATATATACAACAACACAAGATACATAAGATAACATTACATTGCATCTTTTTGAATTTAACAAGGTTTTGCCATGCTGTCATAAAACAGACCTGCGACCTAATTCTGGATCACGAACCCCCAGTTGAGAATCAAGTGAAAGATGATGCCGGCCGGATGATGTCAAATGGCCCACTACTTTGTTCTTCTATCTGTGAGTGCAGTTAACTGCTCCACTGCATCCGCATCTAGTTATTTCTTATAATAGAGAACCCCACTGCGGCCTCACAATACCCATAATTATACAAATCACAGAGACTAAAGAAGCCAAGAGACCCAATGAGGAATAAATATTCTCCCACTTAAAGTCTGGAAGCACAAAACAACTTCAATGCTCAAATCTAAAGGTAACACTGGTCATGACTTGAGTTTCCACTTCTCACCGCTCATATAATACAACAAATGCTACAGGATATCGAATTAATGATATAATGAGGTTTAAAGTCATTATTCTTGGAGATAATTACTTTCCAAAGTGTCTTTTTGAAGTAGTCAATTTTATAAATTATGACTTCATCCTGCTTAAAATCATCCTATCAGAACATTGGTAATGCGTAAGCTTGATGTCTTTAGTTAATCCTGAAACAATCAATCAAGTTCAATTCAGCAGAAATGTTTTTCTCTCGATATTTTCATCAAGGGTCATAATAAAAACATTGGAGATGGTTTCACTGTAAATACTCTGAAACTTCTGCCATCGACAAGAAGATAATACTAATGCATGCAAAATAATCCTGAAGGAGGATTACGTGGTCAAGAAATGTCCAGTTATTAAACTAAAGCTTTTCTTTTGGCCGGTTACACAACTTCTCCAAGCTCATGAAAGATGTATCTCCATTAGTAAGACTTACAGTACAAGAGAAATAACTACCTCCTTTAGGACCCGAGATATTATCATGACCTAATTTTGACCAAGTTAGAGCAACTTTCCTGTTTGTTCACATACTGTTTGCTGCAGGTTGTCATTTCCTCATAAGCACACATGTACATGCGACTAATCATGTTTTTTTCAATGCCTGCTATTAAAAATACCATAGGCCTACATATCCAACCACTGGAAACGAGAATCCTAATAGTAACAAGTCAGCTCTGCAAAAAAGTAATCTACTATAGAGATGACTGATATCCAAGGGAGCACTAAAAATGCATTTTGCACACTTTGTGTATTACTATATATCATCTAATATAAAAAAATTACATAACATGCAGTTTGACATACATAGTAAGTTAATCTAAACCTATTTACTATTGATGTTTGTTCACAAGCTTTCCTCAACTAATATTATCAAATATATTTTTTCCTAATTTTGATATAATTACCATACATAAACATTTTATGACGTCTTATTATTTACTATTTGTTCATTTCAAAATTAATGTTACACTGCAGGACTATTTAACTGTAAAAAAGTAAAACAAACAAAAGTAAAAGGTGATTTAAAAAGAAGAAAAACTTGCTATTGAATGCTTTTGTATACCCATGGACGAAATGTACTACATATGCAGTGACGCCTTATTTTCACATATCACATTAAAATATTGCCATTAAAAAAGGTGCACTTGCAACATGGTTTCAGGCAAAAAATATTCTGCACAGTTTTCCTCTGAACCCAAAGAAAAGTTAAAGCTCAGAAAAATGCCATCCCTGCCCAAGTAATAATAGTGTCCCTTCCTTCTCTAGCCAAGGATAATAGCTCCATGGGTTGGAATTAACAGCCTAAACATTAAAGTCCCTTAACAGATGTCCGGAGGATTGGACTAACACGCTTCACTGGGTCAGCCTCAGCAGCCACCAAGGTTTAGTTTGGTGAGTCAGGTGGTTTCAAAGAGGTACGCTACAACAGACGTGAGCTCCACCAGGGAAAAGCTGGCAGAGAAAAGAAGTAAATGTACGTTCATGCGCGTGCCGTGGGGATCCATGGATGTGCGTTAGTAGCTCTTTCCTGTTGGGACTCAGATCTGCTCCATCTGTTTTACACAATCAGCTTCATACCACATTATAACTGAAAACTCATTTAAAGCAAAACAAACCTTAAGTTACAAACAGTGCAAACATTTACATATTAAGCTTTTCACAAATTCCAAACATGAAAGAACAACAACACAGAGGAAAATATGCTCTTCACATACAAGTGATGAAATCAAACTATATCACCCGAAACTCACTTGTCTCTCAGCAGTGAGATGACAGGTTAAAGTTTTTGGCTAAACTGGTTCTACACTGAAACCAGATATTTCTGCCTTTAAGTACATGAGCCTCCACTCTGCATCATTTAAAGGAAGAGTTCACTAATATAATTTCTGTCACAATCAAGTCTCAGTCACTGTTCACTTTCATTGTAAAAGATGCGAGTGAATAGTGACTGAGGCTGTCAATCCCTCACGATCTCTATTTGGGTCCCAGAATTGAAAGTGACAGGTTTGGAACAACATGAGGTTGAGTAAATGATGACAGAATGTTCATTTTTGGGTGAACTGTCCCTTTAAGCAAGTTATTAATCAGCAAGTAACTTTAAAAGAGAAAACCTTTGCATTTACATTTTATATTAAGTTTACAATATGAATAAATAAATCTAACAGAGAATACATAAAATACAACCAATGCAGTGTAATTACAAATATAAAACTATAAATCTGCCTATACAATAATAACAATGAAACTCACCTTATAGACATTCTCCGTTATACGGTGCACCTCATCGGTCCGGGACATTTTGGAAGCTTGAGTCAGAACCATAGACGAGAATTTTGATTTCTACTGCAGGAAAATGTTTCCGAGAAAACACAGGAGGAGGAGGAGGAGGAAGAGGAGACACTGTATCGTTCAAACAGAGAGTGTCAGAGGCTGAGGAGGATGCGGGAGCTTTTATATGGAACTCTCTCACTGATGCCCACGCGCAGCCGCCGGAGTGGCGGGAATCCACCGTACGCGTTCATCCTCGTCACTAGAACTGCGCTTGATATTCCAACGGACTCCGCCTCTCCTCTTCACCTTCGACGCTGCGAATGCGGCGCGACGCGACAAAAGAGCTTTCTTTCTTGGTTATAACAGAAGCGTTCGCGTTACTACATAACGCGGGCAGCGAAAGAGCTGCAGTCAGATGTGTGACCATTTATTACAACATTACGTCGCGTGCTTCCAAAGAGTGTAGACTGTTATCATAATTGCAGCGTTTATGTTTGGCGCGTCGTTACGCTGTGTAGAGGGGTGCCAGGAACAGTCTGTCCTTTGGATGTGGATACCATAGCTATGTTCAAAATCGCCCCCCATACCCTAATTCATTATAGGCAAGGAGTGAATAAAAACGATTGCGCCGGAGGGGCTGCCACTTTTGCATAGTTTGTGCTTGCCGTTTAATAATCATTTGAAACTTGGCAGCTCCAGTAGTAATGCAGATCTATATTGAACTCTCTCATGGAAACTAGCATGTATAAACGAATTAAACAATTTAATAATCAATTAAAAAGGAAATGAATTATACCTGTATGATATGTATGATATCAGCATAAACATGGGCAGCATTCCGAAATCGCGTACTTCTCGACAATGAATAACTAACTTTATTCTTATTAATCGTTTTCTAATGATTGTATTTCTAATTCTAATAGTTTCTTGTAAAATTTCTAATGAATGTTTTATAGTTTTGTTAAACTATTACTTACCAGAATTGATTCATTAAACAGCCTTTTGTTGACTCAGCTTTTACATTAATAAAAAGATAATTATTTAAAAATAAATACTGTATACCTGTAATATGTATATGAACTCTTTAAACCCCCTCCTTCACAACGTTTGATGAGATGGGCAGTTGCACGTTATGACTAAAGAAAGTTTAGAGTTCTGCATTGTTTTCGCACCTGGCTCACAGCATGATAGCATTAAGAGCAGACCACATAAAAGCACATTTAAGGTAATATTTATTATTATACATAACAGCAGTGATCCTTAATAAATAATAGTATAAATAATGATGCAATTAGTATAGTGGTTGTTCAAAGAAAAAATGTAGTGCATATCAAAGGCAACTCTAAATGCAAAAAAGTGGCAGAGAACCCCGTTCAAACTACCATGTAAAAGTAAAAATAAAAATAGTCTCCCTTCTCCCTGATGGTTTTAGCCACCTCGCAGTCTCTGTAGATGCGTTGTATGAGAATATCCTCCTCTGTAAAACCGTCACCGTAAACCGTCAGCAATCGTGAACTGCTTTGGCTTAGTAGAAATGATCACCATGTCACTCACTCTGCCTGGTTTCACACCCTATTAATTACACAAAATAATTATCAAATTAATTTAAGTGGTTGTTGATGCAACATACTAGATCAGCTCTTCACACATGAAAAACTACTATAGTAAAATAATTGAATTAATTTGTTGTGGTAATATAACTATAGTAATATAAAAAAATTACTTTGCCCGATACTGTACTAAGTTTTCTACAACTATAGGGTATATTATACTACAATACACTACCGTTTACTGCAGTAAAAACTAAAGTATATACTACAGTATTTATTAGTTTATTAGTTTACTATAGCTAACACTACAGTATGCTGTAGCATTCATTAACAAAGTGTTGGAAAAAAACTATTATATATACAGTATAATACAATTTACTATAGTATTTTTTCATGTGGTTGTGAACACATACTTACCATGGTTCTTGGCTTGTGCCAGCGCTGCTCTGTTTCAGTGCAGCTCAGGACGGGGGGTATAGCAGCCAGGTTAAGTGTGGAGTAGTGTGCGGTCTGGAACAGCAGTGCAACATTGTGGTTGCAGAGTGCTGTTCCAGCTACACAGGAACACTATGCCACTGAAATGTCCACTGGTGAACAGTCCTCAAAGACAATCTACACATTAAAACAAAATGTCTGTCGTTTCACATTTAGGACACTTCAAAACAACAAAAAAATTAGAAAGCTGAGAGCAGGCTGATCAGGTAAGTAGTAGGTATAGGGAATAGGCTAAATAATGTCAGGTTATCAATGGCTTCATATGCAAAACTGCAATTTAAGGATATCCAAATAGATAAGCCTTTATCACCAGTCTCAATTTACTCACTTTCATATAGTGTTAGAAAAACAGTGAACATTGAACATACAGTAAAGAACCGCAGCCGGCAAAACCAGTTTCTGTGGTTTCCATGAAAGTTAGGTTTAGGTCATTAATTTGTCATTTTCAACACAGGGTTGCAAAACGAAAATAAATATATAACTAAGCCCTTTCACATCAGCTAGCTATCCTAAAACACAGGTTACCTCCACTAGCCACATCAAAACCACAGAACATTAACCTGATTGAGGCTTTGAACTGATGAACACTTCTTATGTCAACTCCCTACTCTGAGGTTGTGAGGCTTCTCGCTCTTTCTCATCGACCTGTAACAGGCAGCCCTGACGCTCACTCTCCCTGATGAATCTTTGTTTGAAACTGTGGGGAATTGGACATCATTCATGTTATGCATACAATCAATCGTACATCATCAAAACACTACACTGGATCAAATAGCCTGTCAAGTTGTCAAAGTAAGACAGTAACGTTAATGTAAACTAGAGTTGACGTTAGCTGGCTTTCCAGTCAGTCAACTAGCAGTTGTATAACTTACCTTCATAGTTGTCGATGTAACTAGATATATACATCTTGAACCCTTTTTCCCTCTTGCTCCTCGGGGCTGATCTTGCCGCTTGTACTAGCAGGTGAACATTGCTGATTGTAATCTTCGGTAGTTCTTGGAGGCATCTTGAGTAAAACAGCGCCATCCTTCCTATCGTCTCTTGTATCTCGGCCAGGGTTGCCAGATGCCAGCCACGTTTTCCAGCCCAAAACCTCGTCAAAACCCGCGAGAATGCACAAAAAACCGCCCAATTATTATTTTTTTGTTTGTTTCATCATAAACAAGCTTTAAAACGACCCATTGGTCGGTGTACTTTGCGTCCATTCGTTTTTCCTTTTTTAACCCGTAGAAAATTAAAAATGGACGGTTGTTGTATTTTTTAAACATAACGTTAACGCTATAACACTGCGCAAAAATATATATAGCCTATATATAGACGTATTTTCAGATTTCTGTTTATGACTTTTTGCCCCTTTATTAAACATTTAAAATATTCACAAATTAGGCTAATATGGACAAAATGGTTTTCTAAGGCCAAACTTCTAAGGCTATAGATGATTAATAGGCTATTAATAAATGTTTCTGAAATGTAACTAGGCATTTTAATTGTTTATTAATAAACTAGTATTTTCTAAATCGACTGGAAACATATCCGCGGATGCGCCTTATAAGAAATTCATATGGATTATTATCAGACTGTATTTGCTTTCGATTCGAATTTGTTCGTTTAAAAGAGGACATTTCAAGCTTTAGCCTACATAGGCTCTATTTTGTTTCAGTTCATTTTTGAGACGCGATCCAGTTCACGAGACCATAAAAGAGCGCGACTGATTGTTTTATTTTATTTTAACGTTGTCTTGTTATTGAGTTTACACAAATAAAAGTAGTTGCGAATGATGTATTTTTTATTTTCTATGACCAGAAATGATAGAGTACCATTTTAAGTTGTTTTCCACTGTAGATAGAAAAACGCAAGTGTTCGCGCCCGCGCCTCCGTGCCGTGCAGCAAGCGCGCTCCACACTCTGCACAAACCCTTGCTTGGAAATGCGTCAAAACCTGTGTTAATTTGTAATAATCTTAGCCCTGTATTATTATTGTCTAACCAGTAGGCTATTATGACTGACATTTGACAAATTGCTTTGTTCCTTTTTTGGATAAAAGCGTCTTCTATCCAAACTGTAGGCTAATAATAATGACAATTATTATTTGCGTTTAACTATAAATGAGTTCACTTAAGACAGTAATATGTTTATCATAAAATAATGTATTAATGTTTTATTTTTATATAACCTAACATTTAAAGTTTTTGAATTGTTTTTGTTTTAGGCTAGTCTTTTATTGCTTATTATAGGCTACTGAGCTACTGAGCTTTTTCCTTCCAGGAACAAATCCGCGAGTAGCTACATTTTACAGCCTATACGGCTTATAAACTGAGGAGACGAATTACAAAAACGTTTTGTTTTTTTGTTTTTGTTTGTTTTTTCACAGGTGACTTCACGGGCTCAGTAGGCAATTATCTAAATGTTCGAATTATCTAATTAT
The DNA here is from genome assembly GCA_030578255.1 of Tiaroga cobitis. Lineage (NCBI taxonomy): Eukaryota > Metazoa > Chordata > Actinopteri > Cypriniformes > Leuciscidae > Tiaroga > Tiaroga cobitis. The sequence continues at coordinate 33,869,979 of CM060602.1, read as the reverse complement.
CTAAACGCAAATAAAATTGAGAAATAAAATTTCGTAAAACGGAAAAAAGTTTTATGTCACTTGTTTGATTTTCAATTAAATATCTAAGCATTGTATAAAAGGAAAATAAGTCTGTATGTGTATATTGTTTCACCAGTCTAAAAACGAATAAAGAAGAAAGCATGTTTTTAGTTAAAGGGACACTAAGTAACTTTTTAGGTAATTTATAATCTAAAATCAATATTTTTATTCATAAATATGTCCTCAATGGTGCACAAATACCTCTGCCAATTATCTGATTTATCCTCGTAAACAAAGAATTTATTATATTTATATACATGGGACGGGTAAGTCCACGGAGGCTTCCATGTAGTTCCGCCATCTTGAAAAACTATAATAGCAGAGAGGGACAAAAAGTACTAGGCCAACGCGTTTCCACAACACGTTTTCATTCAGAGCCGGCGTGACGTGACTGAACGCAGCAGAAGCGGAGGAGCAGAGCAATGAGAGGCGCTTGTCACTGCCCCGGCAAGTTTAAAAGGCTGCGTTGCAAATCCTCCTCGCCAGAAAAGTCCAAAATAGATCGTAAAAGGAAACGTGACCGGAGATTACAAAAAACACAAGTTAATGTCGGGATAGCTTTTTCCAGGTGGATAGAGCTAATGCAGGAGAAATATTTCAAAAGAGACGCTGAAGTCCTGCTTTCTTCTCGACAGGCAAGTCAATGTTACAGTCTTAATTACAAGCTTTTTTCATTGTTTGGTTGTGTACTTTATTTTATAGACAGATGAACATGTATAGTTAAAAGTTGATGATGATATCTAACAATGCACGTAGGCTACTTCAGAAAATATAACGAATAAAGAAGGCATAACTACTAACTAATTACAATAGTTCATGTTTTTGACACTCATTATTTCATACTGTAACATTCGTTTGTTCGTTGTGTCAATTTGAAGTTTGTTTGAAATAACAAACCTGTTCACCCGAAGGAAAACTCGACGAAGTGCTATTAGAAGACATCCTGTCATAGCTTTTTGGTACATAACGGCTACCGTAGATGCAACACGCATTTGAAAACGCGAGGCGCTGGAGAGCACAATTCGTTTGAATGCAAAATACAATTTCACCACTAGATGGGAGTAATTCTTACTTAGTGTCCTTTTAAAAAAGGAATAAGGAATGGACGCAAAAGTACACCGAAGGTAGTGGGAGGGAATATTGTGAGTTTAGAGGGCACGTCAGCCAGAGCTGTAGTGTGTATGTGAGTGAGTAAGTGAGGTTACTACCTGCTGAACAGAGGGTCGCCTAAAGAAGGATCTGGTGTCTACCCGGAGGTGAGTCTGCGGGGCTGCAGCTGGATGCTATTGCAAAAACCCGCCGAACTGATCCGAAACCAGCCCAATTTGTATCCACCCGCCCAAACCCATTTTTGCCCGCAAAATAGATTGCAAAACCGCCCAATTGGGCGGGAAACCGCCCAATCTGGCAACCCTGATCTCGGCCCGGGACCGGAAGTTTACAAGCGTACACTCAATAAACCGGAAATAGAAACGCGTCACGCCCGTGCAACTAGTCGGCGAAGAGCAGTAACGTATTCCGGACACTTTGCACAGTAAAACGTCCCGTAAGATATCAATCCGCAGAAAGATAAACCTGATTGGCTCGTCTGTCTCTGGGGACATGCCTTCCACATGTTCCAAAGTTTGATTGACACATTTTGGACTAATCATTTTGGAGAAATCTTGAAAAAACTGCCGGGAGACGTACCGGATTACCGTGAGGACTCACGGTGTTCCGGACGGCTGAAAATTTCTACTCACTGTGTTTCGGACAGTTAAGGAGTCGTCATTTCTAATATAAAACACATATACATTTTACCAACTATAAGTTGGTAAAATAATCATATTAATCTTCATAACTTTGTTGTATAAGCGTCTATACACTATTTTAATCGACGATTGCTCATGTGAGCATTATATTCTAACGTTAACGTTATATTTAAGAATTTTAAATGTTAAAAAAAAATTAAATACCTTAAAAAAGTACAAATATTTGCAAATTGTAACTCATAATTATTTTATAAGACCATAAGAATGTTTTTTTTGTCATTTTCTGGTGGGTGAACATGTTTTAAGAGCCGTTTTCTACGGAGGTATTCTCCCCTCTTCCTTTTGTCTTGCCGGAAAACCTTCCCCCCACAATTTTCTGAACAGTCATTGGTGTACGTTAGAAACTCACGTTGATTTCTTTGAAACGACCATGGAAACGACTGGCTCTGGAAACATAGGATTGGTCGGATTTGAAAGAGGAGGAGGCAAAGATGACACGGATATATATATATGCCGTGACCTGTAAGTTTTTATTTATAGAATTTGCAAGAAAAGGTCAAGTGTCCGGAATACCGTGATGTCCGGAATACAGTGAGTCTACGTGTGACAAAAGAAGTCTGCCCGAATTCACTCATAAAAGACTTGGCAAAGAGTACCCGGATGCCTTACTTCCGGCGAGATTCTGATGTGTGCGATGGACACTTTGCTATCCCATCATGAGGCCAGGGGAGAGGATCTGTTTAAATTGCCGTGAAGCGACGCTGGTAGGTCACATGATAATGACAACATGGTGAATGCAGTACATACAGTTATATTCATACTACACAAATTCATACTATAGAACGTGAAGTACTTATTCAAACAAGTACCTCAAGAGAGAATGCGATTTTGGACCCGACCGTCACAGTGCATTATGGGTATTCTTTAGCCGTTGAGTGTAGGCTACATCGGTTGTGCACTCGTTATTGCGGTGCATTATGGGATTGAATGAGTGCACTCGAGAACGCCCACTATGGTTTTGGACACCACTACAAATGACTGTCCCTTCAAATAGTGCCCTAATGGTATAGGAGGCGATTTCAGACACAGCCCCTACTTTTAGTGGGGGGCATTTTTAATTCATTTTAATGAGCTGAATCTTTGAAAGTTTGAAACCTCCTAAAAAGACACTGACCCTTTGTCGTGGCGACATGCAAAGTGTGTAAAATGAGCAAGTCATTGCATCATTCATTTTTAGCAAAAATTGTGTTCGACTTGAAGCGGCGCTACTATACCGATCGATCAGTACTCGATCTCATGGTACATTCGGCCTGCGCAGCCGCAGCGCTACTTCAAGTCGAACACAACTTTTGCTTTAGGAAACAAAAAAAGAGTTAAAACAATTTGTTCGCTTAAAAGATTCATTATGACCCAAAAGTTAAAAAAAATGGATCTTTAGAACAATATGTATCGTATTGTGAAAAACGTATACAAATAAATTTAATTTGAAATGAGACGATGACGAGACAATGTTAAAATGAAATTTGACATTGTCAGTTAGAAAAAACGTCACCGATTTCTTATTATTTTATGAACGAGCTATTGGAGTCATTTAATCATGGATTTTTGAGTAAAAATGAGAAATCTATCTTTAAATGTGTGAGTTAGATGAGGATTTTTTCTGTTTTGAGAAATATTTGCTTTAGCCTATATTCCCAGAATCAAGCGTCATGACTACATCACTCATAGTACAACTATCACCCAAGGACTGGAGGAGGATCAGATGAGATGAGTACAGTAGTGGGCACTGCGCAATTCATGCGTGGGTCTGTGCGTGTGATGTAGGCAGGGATTCCTTTTGTATCCCTCAGCAGCTTCTACCCACACCACCAACACACAGTTTTTCCCTGCTGCACTCTCCCTCTCTCTATCTTAGAGAACTACAACTACCAAACCAAGAATAAAACCTCATATTCAGGATTTAGAGCACCTGATGAGATAATTTAAGACTTAAAAGTCTTACAAGAATATTTCGTTATAGCCTAAATCAAAATTTGTCTTTTTTTTTTTTTAAGTCAAAACACATTTATTTATTTAGTGCTTTATTTTTAGTTTTAAAAATGAACAGTGTCAAAGTTGAAAATTATTTTTTCTTTTAATTATTATTAAGTATTATTTTCTTTTAATTCTTCTGTTCTGTAAAGCACTTTGGTCAGCCAGTGGCTGTTGTAAAATGTGCTGTATAAATAAAATGAACTATGAACTTTAACAACTATTAAGCAGCTCTACAGCAGACAATTGGGTTATTATTCAGCTCAATTCAGTTCAAGTTTTTGTGTTCTCATCCGATAATATTTTCTGAATATTAATTGTGTATAAACCTGGCAATAGACATTAAGATGATTGCTAGATTAAGCCAATATTTTGGGTTATGTTAATCCAAATAAAACAACTGTTATGTGGCTATAATAATTTGAATGTTGGATCATGTAAACATGTTCGAAATATCCACTGTCAATGAACATTCATAAATTCATATCATTTTCCAACATTCATTCCTTTTCGCCGCCGCCGTCGACAAGCCTACAGCAGGACTGCTACGAGGACGCCGGCGCCTTCAGCCGCCTTCGAACGCCTTCTGCTAAGCCATCCGGCACGCATCACCTCATATCCTTTGACAAAAAGCTATTATTCTAAGTGTTCGCCCCCGCGACACTTTTTCAACTAAAAGAGCAAATTAAAAGGCGTTGTTCCAAATGCCTTCCTGCGCCTCGTGTCGAGGCCTCCTTCCTGACGGGGATCGTCCCATCATCTGCTCTCGCTGCCTTGGCCCGGACCATGCAGAGGCTGCCCTTACTCGAGGCGGATGCCCCGAGTGTGACACCCTGGGCCTCACCGAGCTGCGCGCTCGCTTCGCCGCTTTCGCCGCGAGAGAGCCTACCACCACCGTGCTACCATCCCCTCTAGTTGAGCCGCGCAAGAAGAAGCGCCGCTCACAGAGGCCGCCAGAGCACGCGGAATGTAGTGACGTCACGCCGGGCCAATCCCCGCGTGCTTCACCGCCACCCGAGGATTCCCCGCCGCCAGTTCAGTTCACGCAGGCGGACCAGCACCCCTCCAGCAGAGCGATGGGTCTCGTCTCGTTTGGCGCGTCAGGGGATGACGAAAAGGATGACAGCCTTTCCCTTGATGCTGCATCCGACGACTGGCCGGGCTCGTCCTTCGACCCCGCGCCATCGACGCTAGTGGACACGAGTGTGGGCTCCAACATGGACTCGGAGATCGTCCGCATCCTGTCCAAGGCCGTGGAAGACCTCGGGCTCGATTGGTCTTCCCCGGAAGAACCCGCCCGCAGCCGACTGGACGAGTGGTTCCTGCAGGGGCGCCGGCAGGCCCCCCGACAAAGGCCCTCCCCGTTCTTCCCGGAGGTTCATGACGAACTCACTAAGTCGTGGAAAGCCCCTCACTCCGCTCGCCTGAAGCCTTCTTTCTCTTCATCGCTCTCCTCTGTGGACGGCGCGAAAGAAAGTGGCTACGAGGGAACCCCGCCCCCCGAGGAGGCTGTGGCCAACCACCTGTGTCCACCCTCCAACGCGGGATGGAAAGCCAAAGCTTCTCACCCCTCGAAGCCCTGCCGATCTACCTCAGCTCTCGCCGGTCGCGCATACGCCACCGCCGGCCAAGCTGCGTCAGCGCTTCACTCCATGGCTGTCCTCCAAGTCTATCAGGCCAAACTTCTCCGCACCATGGACGAGTCTGGACCTGATCCTGAAGCGTTCAAGGACCTGCGCAGCGTCACCGACATAGCCCTGCGAGCCACGAAAGCCACCGCCCAATCCATGCACTCTGCACTCTCCCTCTCTCTATCTTAGAGAACTACAACTACCAAACCAAGAATAAAACCTCATATTCAGGATTTAGAGCACCTGATGAGATAATTTAAGACTTAAAAGTCTTACAAGAATATTTCGTTATAGCCTAAATCAAAATTTGTCTTTTTTTTTTTTTAAGTCAAAACACATTTATTTATTTAGTGCTTTATTTTTAGTTTTAAAAATGAACAGTGTCAAAGTTGAAAATTATTTTTTCTTTTAATTATTATTAAGTATTATTTTCTTTTAATTCTTCTGTTCTGTAAAGCACTTTGGTCAGCCAGTGGCTGTTGTAAAATGTGCTGTATAAATAAAATGAACTATGAACTTTAACAACTATTAAGCAGCTCTACAGCAGACAATTGGGTTATTATTCAGCTCAATTCAGTTCAAGTTTTTGTGTTCTCATCCGATAATATTTTCTGAATATTAATTGTGTATAAACCTGGCAATAGACATTAAGATGATTGCTAGATTAAGCCAATATTTTGGGTTATGTTAATCCAAATAAAACAACTGTTATGTGGCTATAATAATTTGAATGTTGGATCATGTAAACATGTTCGAAATATCCACTGTCAATGAACATTCATAAATTCATATCATTTTCCAACATTCATTCCTTTTCGCCGCCGCCGTCGACAAGCCTACAGCAGGACTGCTACGAGGACGCCGGCGCCTTCAGCCGCCTTCGAACGCCTTCTGCTAAGCCATCCGGCACGCATCACCTCATATCCTTTGACAAAAAGCTATTATTCTAAGTGTTCGCCCCCGCGACACTTTTTCAACTAAAAGAGCAAATTAAAAGGCGTTGTTCCAAATGCCTTCCTGCGCCTCGTGTCGAGGCCTCCTTCCTGACGGGGATCGTCCCATCATCTGCTCTCGCTGCCTTGGCCCGGACCATGCAGAGGCTGCCCTTACTCGAGGCGGATGCCCCGAGTGTGACACCCTGGGCCTCACCGAGCTGCGCGCTCGCTTCGCCGCTTTCGCCGCGAGAGAGCCTACCACCACCGTGCTACCATCCCCTCTAGTTGAGCCGCGCAAGAAGAAGCGCCGCTCACAGAGGCCGCCAGAGCACGCGGAATGTAGTGACGTCACGCCGGGCCAATCCCCGCGTGCTTCACCGCCACCCGAGGATTCCCCGCCGCCAGTTCAGTTCACGCAGGCGGACCAGCACCCCTCCAGCAGAGCGATGGGTCTCGTCTCGTTTGGCGCGTCAGGGGATGACGAAAAGGATGACAGCCTTTCCCTTGATGCTGCATCCGACGACTGGCCGGGCTCGTCCTTCGACCCCGCGCCATCGACGCTAGTGGACACGAGTGTGGGCTCCAACATGGACTCGGAGATCGTCCGCATCCTGTCCAAGGCCGTGGAAGACCTCGGGCTCGATTGGTCTTCCCCGGAAGAACCCGCCCGCAGCCGACTGGACGAGTGGTTCCTGCAGGGGCGCCGGCAGGCCCCCCGACAAAGGCCCTCCCCGTTCTTCCCGGAGGTTCATGACGAACTCACTAAGTCGTGGAAAGCCCCTCACTCCGCTCGCCTGAAGCCTTCTTTCTCTTCATCGCTCTCCTCTGTGGACGGCGCGAAAGAAAGTGGCTACGAGGGAACCCCGCCCCCCGAGGAGGCTGTGGCCAACCACCTGTGTCCACCCTCCAACGCGGGATGGAAAGCCAAAGCTTCTCACCCCTCGAAGCCCTGCCGATCTACCTCAGCTCTCGCCGGTCGCGCATACGCCACCGCCGGCCAAGCTGCGTCAGCGCTTCACTCCATGGCTGTCCTCCAAGTCTATCAGGCCAAACTTCTCCGCACCATGGACGAGTCTGGACCTGATCCTGAAGCGTTCAAGGACCTGCGCAGCGTCACCGACATAGCCCTGCGAGCCACGAAAGCCACCGCCCAATCCATCGGCCGTGCTATGGCTAACTTGACTGTCCTTGAGCGCCATCTGTGGCTGACGCTAACAGAGATGAAGGATGCAGATAAGGCAGCGTTCCTTGACGCGCCTATCTCCCAAAGCGGCCTGTTCGGACCGGCGGTGAGAGAGTTCGCTGAGCGCTTCACCGAAGCCCGGAAGGATTCGCAGGCTATGCGTCACTTCCTGCCCAAGCGCTCCAGCTCGTCGCAGAGCCGCCAAAAGCCGCCTCAGCAGCTGCGAGTCAGGACGGCACCTCCCGTCTCTCAGCCCAGACCTGAATCTGACTTCCGACGCCGCTCGCGCTCCGCCAACAGGAAGCAACCGCCCGAGCGACGGGGACCTCGGCCCAAGATCGTGCTGAACCCGGAGCCTCATAAGTCTTCCTAGCTATAGGGAGAAAAAGAGAGCGCGCGTGTCTCGCAGAAGCCGGACCACTCTCTCCAAAACGTCTAAAGCATTACCCAGTCCCCTTACAGGCGGCTGGAAATGTCTGTACAGCAGCCAATGGGCCAGCCGCACAGCTCGCTCACCTGCAAACAAACGCCGTTTTAACGGCGACACACAGAAATCACATAAAGAGTCATTTTCTGCCTGTGTCATTAAAGGGTCGCCCCATAAATGTAGATCGTGTGCCCACTGTCATGCATGCACCACTACACATAAGCACTGTTCCCACAGTTATAAACACTTCCCCAGTAAAAGCTGGAAATCCTATCAAAGTAGCGCGTGTGCCCGCTGTAATGCACGCACCCCTACTCACAAACACTGTTTACATGGCCAAAAACCTACCGCCACGAGCGGGAGGTTTTATGAAATTGGCGCGCGTGCCTACCACAGTTTATGCACCCCCACCCATAAGCACTGCCCATACAGTCCCAAAATTTTCTCCAGCTCGCGCTGTGAGCATTACAGATGCGGCGAGCGTGCCTGTAATCTCACACGCACCCCTGCACTCGGCACTCAACAAAGCTGCTCAGCGCACGCCCGCTAAAAGAGTGGGCGACCTGCACGCGCTGTCGTCAAGCGCTGCCTGCCTGGAATTTGGACCTAACGACAGCAGAGTTGTCCTTAGACCAAAACACGGGTATATTCCCAAGGTGCTCTCGACACCCTTCAGAGCACAGGTGATATCTCTGGCTGCGCTATCGTCTCCAGCAGACGAAAGCGACGCTAATTTACTCTGCCCAGTCAGGGCGCTCAGAGTATATTTGGAACGCTCTGCCCTGTTTAGGCAGACAGAGCAATTATTTGTATGCTTTGGCGGCCGCACCAAAGGTCTCGCTGTTTCAAAGCAGAGAATATCGCGCTGGATAGTTGATGCTATAGCGCTGGCTTATGAAGCCAAGGGCCTTCAGTGCCCCTTGGGCATCAGAGCTCACTCTACGAGAGGCATGGCCTCCTCGTGGGCGTGGTCGAGTGGGATACCCATTCAGGATATTTGTGCGGCAGCAGGCTGGGCCTCGCCGTCAACATTTATCAGGTTTTATAACCTACAGGTCCCCTCATTGCATTCCAACATACTGTCGGTCTAACTATGTATAGACTGGAGTGTGTATATGCTGAGCATTATCTCCTCCCTTATAGGGTCCGTCTCTGACTGACTTAAGAGGGTTTTTTATGCATATCAGTACATAAAGGTGCTTGTGTGTTTTTCCACTGGACGGCCATTGGGCCGTTCTACATTGTCCCTTATAAAGCCCGCCTTCGGCCGGCTCGTTGGATAATTACTTTGCTTAAAGGCTCAGGCATCTGCCTCTGGCTATAATAGAGCGAAATCAGCATGCACGGCGTTTTACATGGTGTTCCCATAGCGTAAGCTACATACGCAATAGGAGAGACCTCTCGAAAGGGAACGACTCGGTTACTAACGTAACCTCGGTTCCCTGAGAGGAGGGAACGAGTATTGCGTAAGCTGCCGTGCTTGTGCTTGGTCAGTTCGCTTCAGTCGATTGAACCTAAAGGACTCAGATGACGGGGCGCCCAATATATAGCCCGTAGCCACGCCCATCTTGGCGGGCTCTGACGCGCGCGGGCGCGAAGCACGCTCATTGGAAGCGTGTTCAGAGTCGCCCCGTCATAGGTTCGTGCAGTTGCCGCAGCACAGCCAATGACCGAGCTGCCTCGCTCACTGCTGTATGCTGTGCAGCTGCAATGCGTTTTACATAAAGACTTCAATATTTCTCGAGAAAAGGAGTTTTCCCATAGCGTAAGCTACTTACGCAATACTCGTTCCCTCCTCTCAGGTAACCGAGGTTACGTTAGTAACCGAGTCGTTTCTTTCCCTCATAACTAAAACACACTTTGGTGAAATCAAAGATTTCGTGGTCTAAAAACAAAATGACAGCGCTGCTGACGGATTCTGTAACCCGAACGAAGTTGATGGGCATTGATCTGGCTCCTCTTCCAGGAGAAGTGCCCACATAAGGAATTCCGTCCTTTATGATGTCATACAGGGCCATACTCGAAAAAAACTTTCCGAAACGTACACGAATACTGAAGAAGTGTTTTTAGCACAGAAATGATCCGTCATACGCGCAACTATTTTTTTATTTTAACTTTGGCCATGTTTAGCATGAGAATCCAACTCTTTAACAGTGTAAATGAGTCAGAATGCACGAAATAGTATTAGACATCCCCTTTAAGCAATGTCTTTAGCTGCCAACCTTCGAATTCAACCATAATAATAAGCGAAAATGTCTTTAGCTAAACATCACATTTTTTTGTTTAATTTCCTGCATCATATTCTTCTGCAATCCAGAATGGCCGAACAGCTGAAAGGTTTGAGATGCACCCTCTGCTGTACAGGAGTGAATTTGCACTTCTTTCAGTCTGAGGCTTATTCATTTAACTTTTGCTGTTAAAGGGCCTTTGCATTAGCCAATAATAGAGCATTTGTGTTTTTGTTATTAAATAACAAGCAAGCAAGCCCAGCCCAGGTGAGAAAAAGTAACGCAAAAGTAACATAACACATTTCTTTCCATAAAAAGTAACTAAGTAACGCATAGTTACTTTTTTACGCAATATTGTGACGCATTACTTATAATAGTAACTTTCCCCAACACTGTGTATTGTAGTAAAAGATGTGTGCATGCATTCATGAGTATTGGGATTATACAGTAATATTAACCACAAGATTTGGACCTTAATCAAAAAAAAAAAAAGATTTGCATGTGAACGTGGCCACACACTGTGGTTTTAATGGCCCTGACAACACCTTTTACGGCTGTTCTGATGGAAAAAGCATTACAATTGTAGTTCAAACTGTGTTGTTGCACACCTGTAATTTTCTAATGAACCCCAAGACCTTGATTAGTTAGATTGTGTTGATTACAATTTCACAGGAAGGTAGATCCCGAAGAGCCAGACTGAGTTCCTGTGTTTCCCTGTTTTAAAGGTCAAGCGAGAGAGTAAACTGCATTTGGTGTGCGACGCTTCTTGGTTGCAAAGGTCAAGAAATTGAATCTGATACAATGGACAATTTCCTTTCTTTTGTTTCTTTTTCAGTTAGTTGCATATACACAGCTCATGAAGGTTCAAATGCGGATAACATTAGAGATGCTTCTGTCTAGAGGCCACATCGATTGATTTCACATCACAGTGGAAGTCTTATCTACTGGACCTATCAAGACTGAATGTAAAGGGTAAATAAAAAGCAAAACAGAGATCAATACAGACAGCTAAAACCAGCATCTCTTCAGAACAGCTCTGATTAAGGGAACATTTTAAATGTGGAATGAGAAAAGGCCAAATGTTATTTAATTAAGATACAATAAAGTTCTAAGCTGTTTCATATTCAAATATAGACTTTAAAGTAAAAAAGTTTAAATTGTGTAGGAGTCCTATAACTCATTATACATATCAGCTTTTTCTGTTTCTAGGAAACCCAGTTTCTGTCTTCTTTAGTGCACATTATTCACACCCCCATATGTTTACTGATCAAAGTCCGTTGTCTGACAGTATAACAGTATGAAACTACTTCACATTGAGCTCTGGTGGAGCAATTCAGACTCGTGGGGCAGCCGCCCACTCCCATAATGCTTTGTGTCAGGCGAGATAAGAGCAGCCCCACACAGCTCCAACTGCCTGGTTCCAGACAATGGACTTCCAACAAAGCAATACAGGTACTTGGTTTTAGGTCAATACCTTTCAAACTTAAGCTTGCTCAAGAAAATCTGCACTCTACTGGAACAGGCTGTAACATGAAATGCATTTGCTGTAAATCTAAATTATGTAGTTAAAAAAACAGTTCTTTGATTTTTGATTGCAGACTTTATCTTGGCAAATCTGAGCTGAGTTTGAGATTTATTGTCTTTGTATTCTCAGAAGAAAAATCTGGGATGCTCGAGTTTTCAACAAACATCTCCATTTGATGTCAATGCTCCGTCTAGTTATTATATTGTGTTTATATATAATGTAGACATACTGTGTACACTACTATGCAAACATTTTGGGCTTTTTTTAAAGATAAATTACGTTTTATTCAGCAAGGAAGCATTAAATTGATTAAAAGCATTAAATTGATTTAAAAAAATAATTAAAAGAGTAATAGCTGTTGAAAATTCACATTTGCCACAGGAACAAATCTTATTTTAAAATATATTAAAATAGAAACCATGTATTTTAAATTGTTATAATATTTCATGTGACTGTTTTTACTGTATTTTTTATCAAATAAATGCAGCCTTGGTGAACTTATAAGACTTCTTTTAAAAACATGTAAAAAAAATAAAAAAATCTATCCATACATTGCCCACATTTTGAAAGGTAGTTAATATGAGAATATAATAAAGACATCTCATTTGTGTACTTTTGTTTCTATAATTAAGATGTGATATATCTGAGACCATTTGGGGAAATGCATGATAACTACCTGCAGTAGCACAGCCTAGTAGCAAACATGCCTTGCATAATACTGCTGCCTAGTGGCTGCTACATGTACATGCCTTTTCCTGCAGGGAGTGCAGGCACAACAGTGATTAAAAATTATTACATAAAATCCATTGTTGCATATTTACAAAATGAAACGAGGAAGAATGTACTTAATGAACAGTGAATTCACAGTACAGTAAAAGAGGGCTACCTTGGGAATATTTGAGTTTAAATAAATCAGTGTGTTAATCATAAACAAAAAGGACAATGTGATTATTTTTGCTTCTATAGGCCTAAATCATGTCCTTGTATATTATGCATGTATACTTCATAAAAACAAAACACTGTGTGTACAGCATAATGCAATGACTTAAATGAGAAGTGGCTTTGACTTTAAAATTACATTTCTGTTGTAGCATACCTGCGTTTTCCCTCAAGGATGTTTATTTATCAATCTATAAATCAGTTTTAACTACATCTTAAGCCAGGCTTGTCATAGTTTCGTTTTTAAGGACATCTTACAGCACAGTGAACATTTTGTAAAAGTTTATGCTCATAATGGAAACGCTTCAGGTTTATGTTCTTTGTGACAAAACATGGCGTACTAAAGTTTGGGAATCATTTTTAACAGAGATTGTTATAATAAAAGTAATGCATGCATTAAAAAGTGACAAGCTTAGACATGATATGCCTTTGATATATAATTGAAAGATCAGACAAAACTGTAGGGTGATTAGAAAGACCAGGCACTGTTAAGAGTGATCTTCAGAATGATCATCTTACTAAACTAAATGGCGTACAGTATGCTGTGTATATACAATTTTAAAAAATGGCATTGATGTAGGGTCTTCAACATGTAAGAGGAGGAGGACTGTTAATCACTCCTCAAAGTTTTGTTTAGGATGAGCCCTTGGGGTCTCCAGTGGGATGGCTCGAGAGAAGACATGGAGGTACGGATGTACAGATGGACAGATCTTTATTTACACTGCCACCATTTCTCGCTCTGGTTTCTTTTTCGCCCTCTCCTTCTCCCGCACTGAAACATTACAAACATGTTTTCTAAGCATTTGCATACTGCACACTTTATGCTTAGTACAGAAAAAGAGAAGAAAACACAGACCTGGCTCTTGCTCTGGAACCTCTGGTAATTCTTCTTCAGGCACCTCAGGAAGTTCAAGGTCAGCATCTCCCTGAGCACAAACAAGAAATGTATACGGTAGATGAAAAAACAGCAGCTGACACAACATCAGTAACAAGGGCTGTCAGAGTGTGTTCATGTACACACCTGAGTGATGGCCTCCAGCTCTGCTAGCACAGCCTCCTCATCCTCCTGGGTCAGAGATCCCGCCAGCATATCATCAATTTGCTGCACACACACAGACAACCAGGAATGAGGGAAAAAAACATTTGTACATCATGCACAGTGGATTTAAATAGAAACAAGCACAAAAGAGACCCAGCGTGTCTGCGAGTGAGATCCAGCGGCCTCTCAGTTCTTCTAGATTTGAGGATGTAGCACATGTGGTGTAGAGTATAACAGTTCATTATAGCCTTTTATGGCTGCTCATCTTTAGACTTTTTTTTCCCCCATTTTGACACAAAGTTGATGTCAGTGGAAATATCTGGCATGTCCCCTTCGAAAATGAGATGTTACATCTCAAGGGGCTGTCCTTTCAATAAATTCAAATTCAAATAACGATCAGTGAAAGATCATTGTGTTGCACATAACAATCTGAAGAGAAATCTGTTAAAACATACAAATCCAACTGTAGGAGTACAGTGGGAGACTTTTTCATCTAAATCTGGAAGTGTTAGGATTTAGAAACATTTAAATGTAAAAAAGTTTTTTATGAGAACTGAAGAAACATTGTTAGGTCACAAATGAAATGTACACATTAAATGTGTGACATTGACCATGTGAGCGCTGAACAGATTTTAGGGCATACCAAACACATTGTAATAATTTTTCAATTCAGTGTTCTACTTAAATTATGCTAACAATATGAAAAAATGCAAAAGAGAAGCATTTTTTCTCTTTGGCCCCTACTGTATATCTAAATGTATTCCAATAAAGGGTCTTATGACTTTTACTGTGGCCGGAAACTGCTTAGAGTAAACTTACAAGTTAGATTATGAAAAGTAAAATGTACCTTCTGATACTCAATGGCATCATGTGTTTCATCCATGATCTTCTCCACATCCTCTATGGACAGCATCTGGCATCAGAAAAAAAAAATGAATAGAGATACGGCTGTGCAAGTTAAATTAACCAGTACATTGTACTGAACATGACCAAGAATAACATTTAATTTCTCATTGCATACCTCATGCATTTTCTTTAGGCAATCATTGCCAACTTTCAGTCCTTCAATGACTTTTATCTCTATTTGTGCAAATTCAATATCTTGTACCTGTAAAACAAAAATAGATCTGATTGTGATATGCATGAATAATGGCAGATACAGAAAAAAATACAACCATGTTAAAACATGCCATATCTAACATTATCAATGTAAGATTTGTTTTATTTACCATCCGCTCCAGGTTGCTTATCTGATTTTCAGTTTTGTTCAGTAACTGATCCTGGTAGCGTTTCTTCTTGAGGAGTAGGAGTGCTTTCCTGAACAAACAAACACAAAATATTATAAGGAAGATTCAGTTTGTTTTAGTAAACTACGAGTAACACGAGGAGAGACATGATCACACTCACTCTTTCTTTCCATCTTTCAATAACTGTTTGGCCAGTTGTCGCTCTTTTTCTACATGAAAAGTGATCCTCTTCTGATACTGCTTCAGTTTATCTCTCTGCTGCTTCAGTTGCTACTCATACACAAATAATAATAAAGAAACATGAAAGCGAAAAAGTGACAAGATTTACAGTAATGATCCTATAGCAGAGCTGTTTTCTGTATAATACAACATAAAGTACACTTTCATATATATATGTTTATATTTATATATATATTGTATGTTTTTATAAATATTTTGTATATAAGACTCATAAGACTTATTAGCCAGTTAGCAGCTGTCTAACACACCAGCACAGCTCTGTCCTGCTCGGTCACCCGAGTTGCTTTCTTTTTCCCGAAAAGATTTCCCATGTCGATGCCGCATCCCCGCCACTATCAGTCCAGACAGGGGTGGTGTTTCTAAAATTTAGAAAATGGTAATTCCATAAGCCTCGTATGTCTGTAAATCCATGACAGCAACACTGAATTCTAAGCTGTGGAAGAAAACAGCAACCCGGCCTACCGGAAGTTATGTTCTTCAAAATAAAAGCCCTATAGAAATAACTTATTTTATTAATAATAATAATTATTATTATTACTTCGAAATTATTACATTAAAAAAATAGTTAGGTTTGCTCAGTAATGCAAATGTCCCACATATCTTTACTGTTTAGATTTAGTACTGTCGGTGCTAAATAAAAGTATGGGTTAGGGTTGGAGCTTTAGGGACTTTGACTAAGCCTAGCCTAGTTGTCTGTATAGACTAATTCACTGAGCCACACCTTTAGGTCAGCTATCAACCAAGTTACTGATCATTCTCTAAAAATACTTCTTATATGCCACATTTCTATTTGTCCAAAACGTAAAAGTTAAATGTCCTTCATCATAATCTACCACTTCATCATGACCGGATGTGGACGTGGCATACAGCCCCAGTTCTTCCGGTGCGCGTGAGGAAGGGATTAAACGTCTGTCTCTCTGCTCTTTCCGTGAAAGAACGGTAGCCTTGTCGCGTTTACCGGCGTTTAGAACCGGAACGGCGTCCTGACGAATCGTTCCTTAACCCATCGAGCTGTTTATGAGGTGAGCTGTCAGATGCCGCTAGATATTTGTTATTTTATTTGGTTATTTATTTCCCTGTCACTGTTAGCTTAGCTTATCACATTCAGCGCGAGCCGCAGCGTCGAGTCATTTATGCGTTTTATCTATATTAAATACATTAAAGTGACACATTTAGCTGTAATTCATACGATATAAGGGTTTATTGAGGTAAGATCCGTGTTGGCAGACCAAGTGGGTCATTTCCTGATTGTGTTTTAATAACCGGCAACGGTAAACATCTTAAATTAGCTTAGCAAGAGGTGAGAGAGTGAGTGGATTTAATATCCTTATACGCCACATAGTGATTTAAAAAATAGAGTTATGTATTAAAGCATAACGCGTGTATTGTAACTTAATGGCCTAGGTAATAGTATGTTATTTACTTTTAATAGCACATGAGTTAGTGCTGTAATGCATCTGTTTGACTTCACTTTTATGTTATGATTTAGTTTCTCAAGTTGTTTGACATTTCTTCTACTTGGAGTCTCTTAGTGTCATGATATTACTGTATTTTAGTTGTTTTGTTTTTTATTCGCGTAACACGCTCATGTCCCTCTCTTTTGTTTACATTTTCCAAATTTGTGTGAATGAAAGTGAAAGCACGACACTGGTTTCCAGACACGTTAGAGTCTCTGACGTGGAGTGAAATACATCTCTTTTTTTTTCTTAAGTTGTCAAGATAGTTATGCTCACTTAAACTGAACAAGTAAGGTTCTCACAGTTTTTTGTGAAAATCCATTAAAAATGACATTTCTCTTAGTGTTCCCCATAGTAAATTAATGGGTAACTGAGAAATGTTTTATTTTACTGTATACCGCGCCCCTTTATTGACAACTGTATCTCTATTTTCATTTCAACATTTTAGAGGATCTCACTTTTCTACCATGCTTATTGGTCAAATCCATTCCACAGATGGACAAGCAATTTTAGAGGCAGCTTGGTTGTTTGATCATCAGTGTCTTTAAGCCTTAGGTCATGAAACCAGTTGCTTGGGTCAAAAGACTTGCTACTCGAGTTTGAGTCTCAGACTTGAATTTCCACGTCTGCTGGTTTCCCTTTATGTAACGTTGTCACCCATGTTGTGATCTTGTACACAACTTCGATGAGTATATTCAGGTCATGCAGCAGGCCTGTCATTTCATTTCAGACAGTTAGATGGAAATTAGCGTGTTTATCTCTGGAAGTCCTCACACATGGGATACTGTATACTATTACGGTATCCATTGCCTTGAATTATTCAACATGGCTGCGTTGTGCTCAAGCTTCTCAGCTGTTACATGCTATAAACCTGAGGAACAGTATTTTAATAGAAGATGCTTTGAAGTCTAACTTTAGATAGATATTTCATAATAGCTGTTGAATCTACTTTCCATATGCATTTTGATTTCATTGTAACATCTGCTATTAAGAAAGCAAGCGTGCTGGCACTAATTGATTCATTTGAGTAGACTACAATCTGCTTGTGTTTCATTGATGTTTGTGAAATTGATATGTGGGAGACACTATTAAACACTATTATGTTATCAGCTTCAGAAGTTACTTCAGTTTGTCTTGAGTTTGTCATGAGTCTCAGATGTTTGGGATGGGTGTGAAAGTATTGCCGTCACTGCTGTGTTCTGTGAATGTTATTAGGGTGTGCTTTCTTTTGAAGGTAATGTTTTTTTTTTGTCTATCATCAGTCCTCTTAAATAGTGTTATGCCTATGCAGAGTTTTAAAAGGATCAAGGTTCACTTCAAGGTTTTTCAGGCATAGTTTAAAGTTGACATGAAATCAATTTAACCTTTTTACTTTATGAATGCATTTTCTTTTATTTATTTGTTAATTATAATATATAATTTCATTAATCACAACTAAATAACTTGTTCGGTTCTAAATTTCTTTTTCTTATTTGGCTCAATTGGCTGGCAATACTTACTAGGCCATGTGGGCTGTTAGTTAGTTAATGCTAACTAATATCCAAATATGGATATTTTAGGCTACTTTTGTAAACCTTTCTAAATTCTTGCCAATAGTTGATGTGAAAGTTTCATGCCTGTTAACCACTAATTTAATTAATGTTCACAGTTCCAATTCTCACTATTAATTACTACTTTTGTCTCAAACGCCTAATTATTGCTTATTAATAGTTGATAAGGTAGTTGTTAAGTTTAGGTGTTGGGTAGGATTAAGGGATGTAGAATATGGTCATGCAGAATGAGGCATTAATATGTGCTTTATAAGTACTAATAAACAGCCAATATACTAGTAATAGGGATGCTAATAAACAACTAGCCTAGTTGATAGTGAGAATTTGACCCTAAAGTAAAGTGTTACCAAATTAATGATGGCGAAACCATCTTCAGGATGAACTTGACCTCCACATAGTCTTCCATGATCCACTGCAAGCTTTCATTCACATCTGGCTCTATTCTGATCTGCAACATGATCCAATCAATTCCCCTTTGATAATTCAAATCCGGTTGTAAATTTTCTTTTTAACTGTTTCATTAAGAAATGTCACATTATGCAAGTTAAATGGGTTGCTAATGTTTACTTTAAGGGTCTTGATTTATTATTTGACTATAGAATACAACAGATGAGATGTAGGCCTATATTTTCCATTAAAAATTCCTCTTGAATACTGAATCATATTTCACTTTAAACAGGGCTAAAGTGTATGCTAAAATGGGTTTTGCCATCATAAATGAATCATTTTGATTCTGATACTTAAAATTAAAGTGAAATGCACATGTTATTTGTTTGCTCATCAACTTCCTTGTGTTGCTTGCTTTTAGAAATCCCAAAGCATTTTTGGCTTGAAGAATGAAAGAGCTTTTCGGGCAAATTTCTCTTTTTATGTCAACATTTGCTGCACTGGTCTGAGCTTAAATGATTAGTCAGGAGTTTTGCTGTGCCAGCAGTCCAGCAGCACATGTCTTTAGACCTCTGAAAGCATCAGAGCGACTAACAAGACCTCTTAAGCACTTCTCACAGCAGTACCTCATAAATATAGATTTACTCACTCACTTTCTCCTTATCCCTTTTCCCCTTTTTCTGCTCTCTCTTCAGAGTTAGGGATGAACTGAGAATGAATGTCAACCAGCAACCTCACATGGCCTCTCCTTATGGGCAGCCTCAGCCTGGGTATCAGGGCTACCCTCAGCCTGGCTTTGGGGGTGGCCACGTGCCATCGGGATATCCAGCTCAGTACGCACCTTATAACGGGCCGGGTTCTGCCTACCAACAAGGTCCACCGCAAGGTAAAGGGGTGAAAGTACAATATGATTGTGACTAGGGATGTCAATTTTCACAAATTCCCATGATCGATCGTCGTTTAAATTGACGATCAATTAATCGATTAATCGTTAGCATTAATGGCAAACAGCATTACAGGGTCTGCAAATGATGCTCAAAAAGCTATGTTCCTCACCAAATTATTAATAATGGTTTTTAATCTAAATAAAGGGTTAGTAGGATTGTAAAATGTTTTGATGTGATTGATAAATTAAATTAATATATTTATAACGACAAATACAATGTGTCACCAACGCCGCCGCATATGCGTGCTTGTCAGAATGTGTGACTGTTTACGTGCTGGAACAACGCACTGAAAACGGCAACTAAACCCAATGAATTCACAACCATTTAATAAAATAGTGTTCTCATGTTATGTAATATGACAGTCCCAAATTAACCATCGTTATTATTAGTCGTGCATTCGCTTTAGCGGTGCGCGCTGAATGAATAACCGTTGAGCACTTTGTTAGCGTTTATTTAACTCAAAGAAACGCATCCTATTTGATATTAATCAGATATATACAAAATAAACATAATCTTACAAAATTACATCTGCACAAAATGACGTGAATGCACAAGTGAACTTAAACTAAGTTACGTGCCATTCAGAATGACTCATGTTGTGGTGGACGCGCTCAAAGTCTCTGACGAGCTCTTCCTGGAACAACGCGACATGGCATCTAAACCCAAATAATTCACAATGTTTTATTACAACATTGTTCTCTTTATAATCTTGTGTAATATGACAGTCACAATAATCATTATTAGTCGTGCATTGTCATTTGAGCTGAGCGCGCTAAAGATCACGTCAATTCTTAACCAAATGCATCCAATATGAGATAAATCAGATATAGATAGGCATACACAAAATAAAGTATTACAACTTACATTTGCACAAAACAAAAGGCTGCGAATGCACACGCGAACTTATACTCATGATGAAGGTGTAAAATAGTCCCAAACAACTCCGGGGTGTGTGTGTCATTCAGTGGGACTCAACACTTCACCACACCGGCGCGCTCGCTTACATGTTTCGCGGTTCAGCAGCACGCACGCGCATGATCCTGCTTAATCGATGATCGATAAGTTTTATCGATTAAATGTATTATCGTCAATTAATTGATCGCCGATTAATCGTTGACATCCCTAATTGTGACTGATTCAGAAAATGTTTATGACAGGTTATTATGATTTAATAGGGCCTTAAAGGATTAGTTCACCTCAAAATGAAAATTTCCTGATAATTTACTCACCCCAATGCCATTCAAGATGTTCATGTCTTTCTTTCTTCAGTGGAAAATAAATGAAAAATTTTTGAGGAAAACATTGAGGAAAGGATTTTTCTCCACACAATGGACTTCAACGAAGTCCAAATCAATGCAGTTTCAAAGGGCTCTGCATCATCCCAGCTGAGGAATAGGGTCTTATCTAGCGAAACGATCGGTCATTTTATAAAAAATGTATATATTTTTTAACCACAATTGTTCGTCTTGTGCTGGTCTGCGACTCGCCAGGCATTACGTAATCACGTTGGAAAGGTCACGCTGGACGTAGACTGAAGTACCACCCCATTGTTTACAAGCGTTGAGGAGGAGGATCGTTCAAATCTGATTGTATGTTGAATGACATATTTATGCCTTTGTGTCAGTTTATTGTTTAAAATTGTCCTTTCGTGTGCGTATCCTGGATGTTTAAAACAATGGGGCGGTACATCCGTCTACATCCAGTGTGACCTTTCCAATGTGATTACGTAATGCCTGGCGCGTCGCAGACCAGCACAAGACGAACAATTGTGGTTAAAAAGTATATACATTTTTATTTTTGTTAAAAGGGTCATATAATGGTATGTACACTTTCAAGTTGATTGTACTGAAAGGTGTGTTGGCAGTGCCTGTACACAACCATCATATAATGATAAAAATCTATCCATTGTTTTTGTTTTAATCTCCTTATGTTTTTCCCCTGCCTCAAATCAAGCCGTTCGACCTTGTGACGTCACACGGTCGGAC
Organism: Tiaroga cobitis; assembly: GCA_030578255.1. Taxonomy (NCBI): domain Eukaryota; kingdom Metazoa; phylum Chordata; class Actinopteri; order Cypriniformes; family Leuciscidae; genus Tiaroga; species Tiaroga cobitis. The sequence goes on along the minus strand of CM060602.1, from coordinate 33,848,417 downwards.
GCCCCTTCCACGATTGTTGATTGACAGCAGCGTTTCAACACATCCCGCCCTGAGCGAGCTGTCATCATAGTGCGTCATTGTTGATACACTTGAGCAGAATGGCGTCTAAGCAATTGTGGTGTTCTGTTCTTTGCTGTAATAACGAACACAGCAGTCATTTTGATGTTCCTAAATCTGAACCGCTGAAGACAGTGGCTGAGTTTTGTTTTCGAAGGGAATATTCCCCGCGAGCAACGTCAGTGCTTTCATGTTTGCACAATTCGCGAATCTTTTCTCACCAGAATGCTTTATAAACGAGGATCAGTATAAAGCTGGTTTTCCTAAGAAGCTGCTCCTGAAAAAAGAATTGGTACCAACTATTCATGTCCTGTCTGCACATCCAGAAGAAGTGAGTGTAAAATTGTATTAACCTTTATATTGATCTTTGCAAATCGCTTGCACGCTTCACGATGAATGTGGCTAAGGTTTACACTCAGGGTACATTACGGCATGTTTTCTATGTATGACGTTCTCAATATAATTCCTAATCCCACGTTATAATGAACAAAACGTTATGGTTATTGTGTTATTACAAACTGAGTACGTATTACATCAGTAAACGCATAGCGTTCGTACATCTCACTAAGTTACTCTAACGTTACCCTGCCAGTACATACAAAGTGACATTATGTTAACCAACCATTCAGAAATGTCCTGTTCGAGCCTTAATTGTCAGAACTTCTTCGGGCCGTCATCTTGTTCCGGGTCCAACTCCGGTTCAAACTGATACGATTGCACAGATGTGTCCTCAGAGACTCCCGCTGCCATTCTCTCTCCAAAATATACCCTCAACTGTTGTCAAGGCAACACTCCACGTGCGTTATGTCAAAACACCCATAGAACAGAGGGGCGGAGTGAGCGAAGCTCATTATCATTTAAAGGCATATGCACTGAAACGGCGTGCTGAAAACAGAGCTGTTTTTGACCAGGTAAAATTAGTCTTTTCTTACAATACTAATGAGAATTTTTAATTAAAGTATATTACAAACTTTTCATTTAGACCCTAAAGAATCAAATTAACTATGAACCCTTTAAGAAAATGACAGATCGTTTCGCTAGATAAGACCCTATTCCTCAGCTGGGATCGTGCAAAGCTCTTTGAAACTGCATTGATTTGGACTTCAACAATTTGATTTGGACTTCAACAATTTGGTTAACGTTGAAGTCCATTGTGTGGAGAAAATTCCTGAAATGTTTTCCTCAAAAAACTTAATTTCTTTTCCACTGAAGAAAGAAAGACATGAACATCTTGGATGGCATTGGGGTGAGTAAATTATCAGGAAATTTTCATTTTGAGGTGAGCTAATCCTTTAAGGTCAATCTGCAAGGTCTGTATTCTTGTGTATATTCAAGCTGTGCTTGTTCAGAGCACGAAGAAGAAAGTGACAGCCAGATTTATCCCTCCCAGCCTCCTCTTTTTACCTGTCATCTCCTGTTTTCACATTTTATTCCCATTTTTTACTTCTCTCTCTTTCTTGTATTGCAGGATATTCTCCTTATGCAAGCTTTCCCACTAAGACTCTTGCAACAAACTTAGTCTCTGACCTGTCCTCCTCCTCTCCTCTTGACCTAGGTAACTGGTTTAATTCTGGTTAGCAGCCTGTCCTCTTCTCTATTCCTTGCAATTTGCAATTGACTATATTGTGCGGGATGGCTGGGCGCTGCTTCACCTGTGGCAATGTAAACAGCAGGATGCAGTCAAAAGCCTGCTGTGGAAAGACAGTGATTCTGCCTGCCTGATGATATTTACATCACTTTTTTTTCAATAATTTTCTCTTTTTACAATAGTCTCAGTACATGTTAGGATTGAACATTAGTATGTTAAGCATGCTTACATGTTCATTGAGTGAACTTACTTTCCCTTACAAGAATCAAGGGGGTTATTTGACTGCTTTGGTATATTTTCATAAAATTGACACTGGTTCCAAAACCAAGCGAAAATTCCCTTTGTCTATACAGAATTAGTTTGCACACAAAATTGGCTGGTGATGTAATCAACTGCAACAAAATACATTTAGGCTTTTGGCCTATAATAATTTTTTATCATCCCCTCCAGTTCTGTTTAGGTCCCACATTTTTGCATGTTTATTCTTTGCAATGAAAAATTATTTTTCATGAGAAAGAGTGAGAGAGAAAGAAAAAATGTCCAAAGTGTCAAGACAAACAAGTCTATATTATAGGCTGCATTATTTGCTTATATTAAATGCCTTTTGTTACTCAGATAATCGTAAAAGTTTGAAATCAAAAGTGTGTTAAGCTTGGGACACACCAAGACGACATCAAAGGACTAGCAGCGACAAAAGTTGACTGTTGTCGTCTGTGTCTGGGCCAAAACGCTGCGCTTGAACACACCAAAAGGACTAAAGCTGACTCAACTTGCACGTGCGTTCTGAGCCTGCGTGTAAGTAAATGCCTGTCTATATCAGCAGGTATCAATAATCTATTTTCGTCATTCAAAAAGGGAAACCGAAACTAGGACTGCAGAATATACAAACCGTAAACAAAGCAGGGTTTGCTTACCATTTTGGATATCCATCACGCTGATCCCTTTCTTCATTCCAGTCAGCTCGTTTTGAAAATATTCGTGCATTCGAATGCTCAGGTAAGATGATTTAAAATAGAACAGCCTTCTGTCTGTACCAACTTGACTTCTCTGCTCTCTTTGATCACTTTTGCTTTTATTCACGTCCACTGACTCGTTTGCTAAGCTGAACAGCCAATCAGATTTCTCTCTCTCACTGACGGCCTGACGCAGATTCAACATGCTGAATCAGCCCAGAAAACCCTGGCGGCTTCCGATTAGAGCCAACGGTGCAGAACACACCAAAAAACTAAGCCGACCGACGCTCAAAAACTGCTCGACATTGTCCGATGGCTGACCGTCGGCTTGGTGTGTCCTGGCCTTCACTCGCACATTGAACTGTTTAATTATTTATTGTCTCTCCTCCTAAAGGTATGAGAGGACCCCCCACTTCAGGGGCACCACCTGTCTCAGGTGCCCAGAACTATTCTCAGTTTGGGCAAGGAGAAACTCAAAATGGACCACCTCCGATGGGTGCTCCACCACAGAGGTCAGTGACCTGTCATATCAGCACATAACCATGTTCCTTCACTCTTTCCCTGTTATCGATTTTTATTTGGCTTATGTGTTACTCTTCAGTTTTGTAGTAGACATAAAAAAATGGGTTATAAAAAATTTCCCTTCGATGCTTAATGAATGCAAAGCGAGTTATTTTTCATGGTTTCTCTGCATTGTCTTATCTTACTTTGATCTTACTTTAATTGCTCGTTCAGGCTTCCAGTGTCTCAACCTTACACTCCAGCTGTGGTGAATCTCTCTGGTCCTCAGCCCCCGTACGATCAGCAGTTTGGAGCTCCACCTGTCAGCATGCAGCAGATGACCAATCAGATGGCCAGCATGCAGGTTGGCTCCACTGCACCATCCCCTGCAGGCCCAGGCTATGGTAAATAACCTTTTTTGACAAATGTAACATTATAAAAATATTTAGAGCATTGCAGTGATCAACAATTTGTTCTTTTTTTTCTAGCCCCTCCTTCTGTATCCCAGGCTCCTATTTCCTCTGCCTACACACCTGCAGCTCCTCCCACTTTCTCACTCACCTCCACTGCTCCCACACAGCCTCCGCCTACTGAAGCTATGGCTCAAGCTCCCCCTAGGTCCTACTACGGAGCTCCACCTCCTGCCCAGCAGCCTTTCCCAAATGCTGCCCCGCCTTTCTCCTCCACTGGCCCCACTCAGCCCCAAGCCCCACCACCTGTTTCTCAACAATCCTTCTCTCAGGTTCCGCCTGTCTCTCAGCCTCCCTTTTCCACATCCCTGCCTCCAGGTCCCACCCAGTCATATGGAGGCCCACTTCCTCCAACACAGCCCTCTTTCCCAAGACCTCCACTTGCCACCTCCCAACTCTCCAATTTCCCTGGAGGGCCACCACCCACCTCAACTCCATCTCAGCTCCCAGGAGGCATGCAACCCCAACCACCAGTTTCCCAACCCTCACCTTACCACTCAGGTCCACCTCTAAACACTACTGGGTTTCCACCACAAGTTGGTGCTCCACCGAGGCCTCCCCTTGCTGGAATGCAAGGTCCTCCAATGGCATCACAAGGGCCTCTAATGGCACAGGCTAATCATGTACCCCCTTCACAACCTGGCATGCCACCTAGTCCTATCAATGCTGCCCTGTCAGGGCCACCACCACAGCCAGGAATGCAGGGATATCCCCCTCAGCAAAATGGTGCGCATCATTGTTGCTAGCTTAAAACTTTTTATTTATTTATTTTTTTATCATGTGACAGTTACATGTCAGTGTATTTAAGGAAGCTATACAGGTTTGGAACAATTACACATTTTTATTTTTGGGTAAACAAAATTTTAACAACCCTAAATAATTCACAAGACTTTGATTTTTGTGAAATTGATTTGCTGATGATATTTTTTCCCTACTAGGTGCTTTCGGGCAGGTCAGAGGTCCTCAGCCTGGCTATGCAGGACCGTATTCTGGGCAGTCAAATTATGGAGCGCCACCCGCTGCACCTGCCCCAGCACCAGCCGCCCCGAAGAGGCTTGATCCTGATTCTATTCCCAGCCCGGTATGAACAGCTCAGATCTGACACACACAAATACCTCAAAATCACTGTCCACCACACCTTGTCCCACACATCTACTGTGTTAATTTCTCAAGTGCGTTTTTTACAGGGCTTTAAACAAAATGAGTTCACTCCATGCAGAAACGATATTTAAACTTTTCTGTTCATGCATTACTTCTGTAACATTAACATTCCAAAAATGGTTTTATTAGAAAGGGTTAGGGTAAGTTTTCTTCACGCAAAAAAAATCCAACCCTATAAAAAATGTTGTTCTGGGTTTTTTAGCTTGTTTGGTGTACACCCTGTCACACAGCAGCTTTTAGGCATTGTTGTGTTTTTTGTTGTAAGAAATGACAATGAGGCAGCTTCACGCAATACAAAGTCAGTGGAGAGGGTTGGTTCGTTTTTCACCCCAGTGGGCGTGGTTTTCAGATTATGGCGCGTGTCGCTCTGTCTCTATGCTAGAATATGTTGTGTGTGTACGCGCGTGAGGCACCTCCGTGTTCACTGGAATTTTTTCCTTATAACAGCGGAAGCAACTTAAAATACTATAATTTATGGTCATTAAGGGCTTTTTCACACCTGAAAGTCCGCACCAACGTCCGAACCAAAGTTCATGTTTTGATACATTTTATACATTCGGTAAGTTTTGTTTTGGTTTCACACTGCAATTATGCGAGCGCACTAAAGAACTTTACATACGTGTGTCCTGTCGTCATGATCTAGTGTTATTATTACTGCATTACTACCTGCAGCACCAACTATACTCGAGGCTAATTCAAATTCGCCAAATAAACATCCTCGTTGTGCAAACATTTTATCGTCGCCGGCAGGAAAGGAGGAGAAGACTACAAGCAATCCTGCGAGAACCACCGGAACTTCCTGTAAATGGTCTGAAAGTCCGAACCATACAGAAAATGTTTTCACACTAGAAACGAACCAAACCTTTGTTCAGTTTGATCCGGACCGAGACTACCTCTTTTCGTCTGACCAAATTTTGTCTGTTTGGTCCGGACCGTGGTAATTTTGATTCGGATCAAACTGAAAAGTCTGAAAATCTGGAACAAACCAGGTAGGTGTGAAAGGGCCCTAAGATAAGAGTGGGACATCATTCGAAACGCTAAAGGGTCTACTTTTATTTGCGTACCCTCACAATTAAAACAAAACTTTGTGCTTTTTTTTATTTTTATTTATTTTTATTTAACAGTCAGACATACAAACCAACATAGTGCAGTAGAGTGAACAATCTTGTAATTCCACAATTGACATAAAAGTGTTGATCTATGAGTGTGTGTGTGGGTATGTGTATGTGTGTGTGTGCGTAAACAAAGTAACCATTTATTATTTATTACCATCGTCATTACCATCACCACCTCCACTCCCCACTACCACCACACTGCCAATATTGTATTAGTCGATTTTTATTTCCATCCTTCCTCCTATGTAATAATTGCCATTGTCAACACTGTCTAAGATAGAAGATGGCATAATAAGACTTTGTGCTTTTGTAAAATAAAGAACATAAGGATGCCGCTTTCCGCCATCTCTGTTTCCTTTCCGTGAACTTGTTTGTGGAGCAAATCACAAAAATTAACCGTAACGCTACAGTTTTTTCCTTTTTGTTAATCTGTTAATTATTTAAGTTGAATATATTTCGCGTATAGGTCTTTTTATTCCTTTTATATACATAGTTTATTCTGTTTTTCTCCGTTCGCCGAAGCGCTGCAGGTGTGTGATGTATGTAATATGATTACTTGCTTTTGATACTTTATTTGAGCCAAATATTATTGCCTCATTGTTATTATATATATATATATTTTAAGTCATTTTAAAAGCTTCATTCTATGCTTAAGTCTATTTTTATTATATCAAAATAATCGACCGATTACTCAATTACCAAGATAATCGTTAGTGACAGCCAATTCATATTTTTAATTGGTCACAGACACCCATTAATTCTAATTTAACATAATCTTGTCGGTTAACAGTTAATGATCGGTTAACGGGCATCAATTGTCGGCACAGGAAAAAACCCCGAAATTAACTTCCCTAGGTTCTACACCAGGGGTGTCAAAATCAGCTCCTGGAGAGCCACAGTCCTTTAGAGTTTAGTTCCAACCAGCTCTAACACACACATCTGTAGTTTTTAAATAAGCCTTAAGGACTTGTTTAGCTGGATCAGGTGTGTCAATGATAGCATAGGCTTGCATAGGCTGCACTAATTGAATTCATGATTGCTTGACTGCCAAATTAAAATGTATACGATAAAATAACATTATTAAACAGTTAATGGCAACTTTAAATAACCGTTTCTGTTCAGAACGATTAAACTATTTCATTTCTGTTTTTTTTTGTTCCTGTTAATTTAGTTTGTTTCCGATTTTTAAGTTCACACACCCACACACACACATTTATTTATATATATATTAATCCATCATTTTCAGTACTAATGCACTTGGATACACCCTCACTCACATACACACAGTCATACCCTCAGTATGTTATAAAGGTTATCTATGTATATAGATGTGTGATGTGGTTGTGTTAAGAAAGGCTTCTGGAGTCTCCTGTGTCTGATGTGCATGCACTATGGTGGCTATAATTAACAACAACATCCAGATTCATAGATTTTTAAGGCTTGAAAATTCTGCACGTGCCACCTTGCAATAACTGCACACATGTCTCTTATACTGCCTGCTAAACAGTGTGATTAATCATCAGTAATTCTAGGCCTGGAAAAAAAAAAACAGAGGAACCATAACTGTGGTTACACTTCTGTTTATCTTCTCTGCTCTCTCTCTTTTTCTTTTGTTTTGGCTTCTCTCTCTATCTCTCTCCTCTCTTATAATTTGCTGACTAAATTGTTAAAATGTAAAGCAAGCCTGTGACATGCCGCCTGTGCAGAAAACAAGACATAGAATAGACCCAGACGCAATCCCCAGTCCAGTAAGTGCCTCGTGTCTCTCTGCTGTTCTGTGTTGTTATACTGTATCCCGATTTCTCTGTTCCTCACTCAATGGGATGCCAGTGACTCTATCTAGATGAATATTTTATTCTCTGTTCTTATTATGGAGCTTAGATGATACCTCTGTGCAACAGACCAACTTCCTTGTTGAAATGGACACATATGGATAACATGAATACTTAAAGCGATAGTTCACCCAAAAATGAGAGTAGTCAGCATTTACTCACCCTCATGTTGTTCCAAAACGGTGACTTACTTTCTTCATACTGTGGAAGTCAATGATTTGGTTCCCAACTTTCTTCTAAATGTATTCTTTTGTTTGCCACAGAAGAAAGAAAGTTATACAGGTTTGTAACGACATGAGAGAGAGTAAATAATGACAATTTTCGTCATTTTATCCATTTAAATCAATAAATTCTTTGAATGATTTGGGATAATTTACTTGTATTTTATAATGTTTAGAGCAGTCATTGGTACCCACCCAAGACCATTCCTATCAACACTCCCGCATGCTATATAGTGACCGTGTGTGCATGACTGGCATGTTCTTATTTATGGTTTAATAGGCTGTCTCTAATGTAAACATTATGGCCCATCATTTAAAGGAATATTCTGGGTAAGATGCTACTCAAGCTCTGTCGATGGCATCTATGGGATGACGAGGGCAGTAATAGATCTGCAGGGTTGACGTAATTTTGTTGGCCAACCCGGAAGTTAACATTACTCTGGATTTCCCTTGGCAAAAAGATTTTCCATTGGCTTTTTGATTTTTTCAGAAAATACGCTAATAATAATGCAGTTTCTTGCACATTTTTTTTTTCATCAAGATAATATTTACCAATAAAAACAACGAGTGGGCTTGATAACCACAGACCTTATTTCAGGCATTTCACCAAGAACATTTTTACTTTAGGATGATAGAAACGAGTTAGCATTTTTTAACTTCCGGTTACGAGTTTTAGAGCTCCTTCCTGTAGCACTATATGCTCTTGTTTTGGAAGTCTATGGGACTGTTCAATAATATTAGAGCCAAACCGATTGAGACGGTATGTATCAGGTGCTGTTTATTAAGCTTAACTTATTCATCCCTGAATATTCCTTTAATCTATTTTAGATTAGCAGATGTGGCACTAAACTTTTAAACTTGCTGATCCTGTTTGGATTAGTTCTGTATGGGGATATAGAGGTTTATCAGGTGTAAGGTTGGGTTGTGTTTGTTCATGAATAAAGGTGTGTCACTTTTTCATAGGCTGATGTTTGTTCTCTCAGATTCAGGTTATCGAGGATGATAAAGCAAACAAGGGTAGTGAACCTTTTACTACAGGGGTCAGAGGTCAAGCCCCACCTCTTGTCACCACCAAATTCCAAGCTAGAGATCAAGGTAAGAATAGAGATTGGATACATTTAGTGTATGTTTGGAATGGAAAACTAGCTTTAACCCTCTGGAGTCTAAGGTGTTTTGGGGGTCCTTGAGATGTTCTGACATGCTGTGACATTTGTGTTTTTTTCAGTTGCTTATAAACATATTAATGGCACAGGTGAAATTACACTATATTTAGCACAAACAGGGCTACCATAATATGTGAGCAACATGTATGTACATGTTTGTATTTTTGAGAGAATATTGTTTATGCGTGGTTATTGAAAAAAACTAAAAATGAAAGTTTCTGAAATAAGGCTAAAAAACACATAATACATATGTGTCCACATTACTTTTGACTAATGGATGTTGTTGCCTAGTGTTTTTTCTTCAAAATGATCTGAAAAACATCTTGCCTAATCATTCACATAAAACTGTGAATTGGGTTTTATTGTGAAAAACATTTTTTTGTTTCCCAAGGCAATATGCGAATGGGCGTGAACAGTCCAAGCCCCATCATGAATAATTAGGTGATTCTCACCTGACCCGCATAATAATGAGCCTTTCATTCAGGTGTCACACAAGGAAAAATTTAAAGGACAACATATATATATATATATATGAAGAGTTCAGATGCAAAAGCCTCTAAGTGCCATCTGAAATTTTCTTCTAGAATGATAATTTTTATCAAGCTCGTATATTTAAGTTCAGTAATTTCACTTAAATGACAATTAATAGGTAATTTTCATTGTCATTTAAGTGAAATTACTGAACTTAGATATACGAGCTTGATAAAAATGATCATTCTAGAAGAAAATTTCAGATCGCACTTAGAGGCTTTTGCATCTGAACTCTTAATATATATTATAAAATCAAAATATAAATGAAAGTCAAAAACCCATTTTTAGTCATACCTGGAAACAAATCCTGGTCAAATAGGTTATATGGGTCATTGTATAGAATTGGTTCAAAGTTAGAGTTGGAAACATCTTGAAAAGAAAATTATTTTTCCATATAAAGTATTATAAACTTGCATTGGATAACAGTTGATTAGTTTATTTTTGACAAAACATACTATATATTTAACATATGAGCAGAAACTGTCTAACTAAAGCTTATTTGATGTCTATTTTAAAAACTTTCTAATCTATTTCGTCTGTAACAGTAGGCTATGCATCTGTGCGTTGGTTCGTTCACACACCCAGACACCCGATTCATATTTAAACAGTCTTTTTAGTTTTTACAGATACTATTCTATATCGCGATTAGAACAAATCTCAGTAGTCTTACTAATGTAGGAGCGAGAGTGAATGAACGCACAGCGCGCGCGCGTCTGTGAATTCGTCCATTCATTCGCACACAGACACGCATTTAATATTTAAACAGTCTTTGTGCAGTTTACAGACACTATTAAATAACGCGATTAGAACAAAAGCACTTAAGAATAAATGACTTACTACATCAGCTGAATCCCTGCTCTTCGAAATGAAACAGGTAACTGAGTTAACTTTTCCAGGAATTATTCCTCACTGCGCAGCAAGACGAGATAAAGATTAGGGCGTTCTGATGTGGGCGTTTTCATGGCTTGCCTCAACATTAACGTTTGAATAGCGCGCGCTCTCAGTGGGCGTGGTCACATTAACACGTCATACGCTATAATTAAGTGAAAGGAAAATGACCGACATCTCTCGCTTTTCATACAGATTACATCAACTGAGAATAGTTGCTTTTTTTATATAAATTACTTCATTTAAAAGAAGAGAATTTCAGCTTCATAAAGAGAAATCTTTCGTGTGTCTGTGACAAGTATTGACTGAGTTAGTTCATTTTTCGGACGCGTTTCAGAAAGATTTTTGCGGAGACAGAGTGAGCTGAAAGCACACCCTGTTTATTTTATTTATTTGACAAAAACACAAGCTTTTGATGTTAATAAGAGTGTACACAAAAAAAGAAGACATTTAACGGTATTGAATGATGTGTAGCACTAGGGCTGTCGCGGTTATGGAATTTCCCTTGCGGTAATGTTGAGTGGCTCAATAGCGCGATATGCGGTATTACCGCCATTTATTTATTTCATAAATATGTATTTGTTGCTATATAAATAAAGTTTACGATGTGGACAAAAACGAGGACGTTTTCAGTAACCAATGTAACCGAAACTAAACAGCGTCTATATGCACATTGAGAGGCTTTCACTCAGCGCGCATATTAACGGACTTTGAGTCACAGGGTGAGTCATTAAACCGTTCATTCAACGAACACATTCAAAAAAGCTGATTCATTAAAAGAGATGTAATGAAACAAGGTGTTAATTATTTTTAACTTTGAGTTCCACTTTTCAAGGCTCAGCTGAGCAGCAATGCGTCGCATGGGTAACGCTGAAGCTGATGCTTCACTTAAATTAGAGACCAATATGGCATTGATTCAATGCGTGACTTGCGGATTTTATTTCCCCGCGGCTTCCTCGCACTGTGGGATGCTGACCAGCGCTGCTGCTGACGCGCATTTATGGGAAATACCCGTGACGTGAACGTTAAAAGGATGATACGACAAATATTTCGCTTTCCTTTGACACGGCAACCTTTTCACGACTTCAAAGACAGACGCAGGTAATCGCACGCGCTCTGCCGAGCTCTCTCATTCACTGTCTGTATGAAGCCTCTGTAGGCTACACACACCAAGATAAACAGTCTTTTTATCTTTATGAACTTGTTCAACATTCAATACACATGCATGAAGTTCAAAACAAAAAGGGTATAGCCTTATAAAAAAACGTGAATATCGCGGTTGTTGCGGTTACGTGCAATCCTCTGCGGTTGACTTGTCAGAAGCGCGGTACTACAATATTGCGGTTATCGCGACAGCCCTATGTAGCACTTATATGTAAGATCAAAATCAACAAAGTATTTTGAGTTTGTTTTGCACTGATAAGAAAAAAAGCGAGCAGATCACGCCGGCGTGATTTCCGACCCCAGAGGGTTAATATACTTGCTAAATTCTTTATACTGCATACATTTTTTTTATCTTAAGTAAAACAGTAGGCTTTATTCCACAATATTACAGGTTTGAATAAAATATGCATTATATTCATCTCTTTAAAGGGAATGCGAGTCCACGCTACATCCGTTGTACAGCCTACAACGTGCCCTGCAATGCCGACATGGCGAAACAGTCCCAGGTGCCCCTGGCTGCTGTCATTAAACCCCTGGCCACTCTGCCTCCAGATGAGGTAAAAGGCCACATATGAATGTTGTTTATTGCCTTTTGCAAAATGATTGCAAAAGGGCCTGTGGGTAATGGCATGTCATTCCTTTTTACTGGCAGTCACCACCATATCTCGTGGATCATGGAGAAACTGGTCCCATCCGCTGTAATCGCTGTAAGGCCTATATGTGCCCGTACATGCAGTTTATTGAAGGTGGCCGTCGTTTCCAGTGTGGCTTCTGCAGCTGTGTCACCGAGGGTTAGTCATGTTCCAGGAACGCGTTTATCATGTTGAATTCATCCTAATCAACATCTAATGTTTTTGTTCTCCTTTCACTCTCCTAGTGCCTCCCCATTACTTCCAGCATCTGGATCACACAGGGAAGAGGGTGGACTGCTATGACCGACCGGAGCTCTCAATGGGCAGTTATGAGTTTATGGCTACTGTGGACTACTGTAAGGTACAGTATAAGTTCCAATCGTGCCACTTCAATCTGTGCTGATATGTGTGAGATTGCTTAATTAAATATTATTTATTGACAGAACAACAAGATTCCTCAACCGCCAGCCTTCATCTTCCTGATTGACGTGTCCTATAATGCTGTGAAGAATGGCATGGTGGGAATCGTATGCCAGGAGCTGAAGACACTGTTGGATTACTTGCCCAGGTGAGAGTTCAAAGTTTGAACAACTACAAAAATCTGTTGAGAGGGTGTTTTTGCATGTACAATAGTATAATTTTGACATTGCCTATTTATTGTTTCTGCAGACAGAATCCTGATGTGGAATCAAACATTCGAGTTGGCTTTGTCACCTACAATAAAGTGCTTCATTTCTATAACGTGAAGGCCTCCCTTGCCCAGCCACAGATGATGGTTGTGTCAGATGTGGCTGACATGTTTGTGCCCCTACTGGATGGATTTCTGGTCAATGTCTCGGAGTCCAGGATGGTTATTGAGAGGTAGGCTTCGGTTTTTGTACACTACCATTCAAGATTTGGGAGTTGGTAAGATCAACATACAGTAATATTATGTAATGTATAATGATGATTCTGTGATCCTGCGATTGCTAAGTGGAATTTTATCAGCCATTACTCTGGATTCTAATATGCTGATTTGGTGCTCAAGAAACATTTCTTATTATCAGTGTTGTGCTGCTTAATGTCTTTGTGGAAATCTTTATAAAAAAAAATTTTCAGGATTCATTGAAGAATAGAAAGTTGAAAAAATATATATTGTACAATTATAAATGTCATTACTGTCTCTTTAGATCAATTTGATCTATTCATCCTTGATGAATAAAATTAACAATTTCAACAAAAAAAACTGAAATATTAAAGGCTTTGTACCTGAATTTTGACCGTAGAAGTGGATTGATTATGAAAATGTTTGTTGCCCCCCAGTTTGTTGGATCAGATTCCTGAGATGTTTGCTGACACACGGGAAACTGAGACTGTGTTTGGGCCTGTTATTCAGGCTGGACTCGAAGCGCTCAAGGTGTGTGATCTTATTGCATCAGCACAAGTTTCATAGTCTACAGTGAGTGTACATCATCATATGAATGTTAATGATTCCCGCAAGTCATTGTGGTTCAAAATGATGTCACCCTTGTAGCACCTTGTCGAGACGTTACATGGAGCATTTCGGAAAAGTAGTGTTATTCATGGAAGAATTTTTTGTTTTTGTTGGCTTGAGTATGTCTACCCTGAGTGCAAACATTCTGTTATAATGACATTTCTGTTTTGTCATCTAGGCTGCAGACTGTGCTGGAAAGCTCTTTGTTTTCCACTCGTCTCTTCCCATTGCTGAGGCTCCAGGCAAACTGAAGAACAGGGAGGATAAGAAACTAGTGGGCACTGATAAAGAGAAGGTACCATGACCGTTTCCTCAAATCTCTACTCTAATCTCTAATCTCTGTCACCACAGAGACTGAGAACTATGGGAACATTGTAACTAGGCATGGGCGATATATTTTCTTTTGCGCTATACGGGTAAAAATTTTCCCCACGATAAGAATTAGTCTTCCCGTGATAATAGCGATAAAGCCTAGTTGATGACGTATTTCTGTTTGGGACCCAATCGCAGCTCACATGCAGCGAAAACAACTGCCCTGGCGGAAGGAACGAGGAACTACCTCTACAATCTGGAACTGGTACAAACAGATATATTTCCCTCGCCAAACACGGACTGACTGAGAGCTTAGAAGTTTCCCTCTCCAACAAGCAATCTGTAAAGCACACGGTTTCAGTTCATCCCAATGAATGCACAGTGTATTTGAGGCACAGTAAACACTACCGTCGCTTTACTGAGAGCACTCAGTGTTTCTCACACACTCAAAAAGAGAGCGAGAGAGTCTTGCATACCATGCAGAATTGACGTTCTACATGTAAACAATATTATTAGGTGTTCAAGCACGAAGTGCTGAAAACCTATTGTAATTGCTATTTGAAAAAAAAAAAAAAACCTAAAACGCATCGTGCAGCCCAAACCGTAAGGCCTAGAGACTTGAAACCTGGCCAGGTGCTAGGGCCTCAGTTTGGGGAGAACCTATCAGAGCATGACCCCGATTGGCCCATAGGTGGCGCTACAGCAACCAAAAGTACTAAATTGCTCATATCTCCTAGACCGTTTGACTTAGAATCAAGCTTTTTGCACCACTGTGTTCCTTGGCTCAAGATGGACAAGATGTATATCTCGGATTCTCGATTTGAGCAAAAACAAATTTGTTATGGCCAATTTTGTCCAAAACCTACTTTTGCGAACTAGTCCGTGGTTTTTTGCCTGATCGGAACCAGACCAGTCTAGGACAATTCTATGGACTCTCTAGATCAATAATTATCAAAAAAAAGTTGAACTTTGCCCTTTGGTTCACTGTAACAGGGTCATTTAGTCAAGGGGGCGTGTCAAAATACACTCAAAAGCCTATAAATCATAAATAAAAAGTCAGAACTTCACAAAAATTGATGAGCACATGTGTCATAACATGGTGAAGAAGCATGCAGAGTTTCATGGAGATCGGACCATAGGTTGCGCTATAACTGTCAAAAAGGTCCCCTATTATTAGGTGTTCAAGCACGAAGTGCTGAAAACCTATTGTAATTGCTATTTGAAAAAAAAAAAAAACCTAAAACGCATCGTGCAGCCCAAACCGTAAGGCCTAGAGACTTGAAACCTGGCCAGGTGCTAGGGCCTCAGTTTGGGGAGAACCTATCAGAGCATGACCCCGATTGGCCCATAGGTGGCGCTACAGCAACCAAAAGTACTAAATTGCTCATATCTCCTAGACCGTTTGACTTAGAATCAAGCTTTTTGCACCACTGTGTTCCTTGGCTCAAGATGGACAAGATGTATATCTCGGATTCTCGATTTGAGCAAAAACAAATTTGTTATGGCCAATTTTGTCCAAAACCTACTTTTGCGAACTAGTCCGTGGTTTTTTGCCTGATCGGAACCAGACCAGTCTAGGACAATTCTATGGACTCTCTAGATCAATAATTATCAAAAAAAAGTTGAACTTTGCCCTTTGGTTCACTGTAACAGGGTCATTTAGTCAAGGGGGCGTGTCAAAATACACTCAAAAGCCTATAAATCATAAATAAAAAGTCAGAACTTCACAAAAATTGATGAGCACATGTGTCATAACATGGTGAAGAAGCATGCAGAGTTTCATGGAGATCGGACCATAGGTTGCGCTATAACTGTCAAAAAGGTCCCCTATTATTAGGTGTTCAAGCACGAAGTGCTGAAAACCTATTGTAATTGCTATTTGAAAAAAAAAAAAAAACCTAAAACGCATCGTGCAGCCCAAACCGTAAGGCCTAGAGACTTGAAACCTGGCCAGGTGCTAGGGCCTCAGTTTGGGGAGAACCTATCAGAGCATGACCCCGATTGGCCCATAGGTGGCGCTACAGCAACCAAAAGTACTAAATTGCTCATATCTCCTAGACCGTTTGACTTAGAATCAAGCTTTTTGCACCACTGTGTTCCTTGGCTCAAGATGGACAAGATGTATATCTCGGATTCTCGATTTGAGCAAAAACAAATTTGTTATGGCCAATTTTGTCCAAAACCTACTTTTGCGAACTAGTCCGTGGTTTTTTGCCTGATCGGAACCAGACCAGTCTAGGACAATTCTATGGACTCTCTAGATCAATAATTATCAAAAAAAAGTTGAACTTTGCCCTTTGGTTCACTGTAACAGGGTCATTTAGTCAAGGGGGCGTGTCAAAATACACTCAAAAGCCTATAAATCATAAATAAAAAGTCAGAACTTCACAAAAATTGATGAGCACATGTGTCATAACATGGTGAAGAAGCATGCAGAGTTTCATGGAGATCGGACCATAGGTTGCGCTATAACTGTCAAAAAGGTCCCCTATTATTAGGTGTTCAAGCACGAAGTGCTGAAAACCTATTGTAATTGCTATTTGAAAAAAAAAAAAAAACTAAAACGCATCGTGCAGCCCAAACCGTAAGGCCTAGAGACTTGAAACCTGGCCAGGTGCTAGGGCCTCAGTTTGGGGAGAACCTATCAGAGCATGACCCCGATTGGCCCATAGGTGGCGCTACAGCAACCAAAAGTACTAAATTGCTCATATCTCCTAGACCGTTTGACTTAGAATCAAGCTTTTTGCACCACTGTGTTCCTTGGCTCAAGATGGACAAGATGTATATCTCGGATTCTCGATTTGAGCAAAAACAAATTTGTTATGGCCAATTTTGTCCAAAACCTACTTTTGCGAACTAGTCCGTGGTTTTTTGCCTGATCGGAACCAGACCAGTCTAGGACAATTCTATGGACTCTCTAGATCAATAATTATCAAAAAAAAGTTGAACTTTGCCCTTTGGTTCACTGTAACAGGGTCATTTAGTCAAGGGGGCGTGTCAAAATACACTCAAAAGCCTATAAATCATAAATAAAAAGTCAGAACTTCACAAAAATTGATGAGCACATGTGTCATAACATGGTGAAGAAGCATGCAGAGTTTCATGGAGATCGGACCATAGGTTGCGCTATAACTGTCAAAAAGGTCCCCTATTATTAGGTGTTCAAGCACGAAGTGCTGAAAACCTATTGTAATTGCTATTTGAAAAAAAAAAAAAACCTAAAACGCATCGTGCAGCCCAAACCGTAAGGCCTAGAGACTTGAAACCTGGCCAGGTGCTAGGGCCTCAGTTTGGGGAGAACCTATCAGAGCATGACCCCGATTGGCCCATAGGTGGCGCTACAGCAACCAAAAGTACTAAATTGCTCATATCTCCTAGACCGTTTGACTTAGAATCAAGCTTTTTGCACCACTGTGTTCCTTGGCTCAAGATGGACAAGATGTATATCTCGGATTCTCGATTTGAGCAAAAACAAATTTGTTATGGCCAATTTTGTCCAAAACCTACTTTTGCGAACTAGTCCGTGGTTTTTTGCCTGATCGGAACCAGACCAGTCTAGGACAATTCTATGGACTCTCTAGATCAATAATTATCAAAAAAAAGTTGAACTTTGCCCTTTGGTTCACTGTAACAGGGTCATTTAGTCAAGGGGGCGTGTCAAAATACACTCAAAAGCCTATAAATCATAAATAAAAAGTCAGAACTTCACAAAAATTGATGAGCACATGTGTCATAACATGGTGAAGAAGCATGCAGAGTTTCATGGAGATCGGACCATAGGTTGCGCTATAACTGTCAAAAAGGTCCCCTATTATTAGGTGTTCAAGCACGAAGTGCTGAAAACCTATTGTAATTGCTATTTGAAAAAAAAAAAAAAACCTAAAACGCATCGTGCAGCCCAAACCGTAAGGCCTAGAGACTTGAAACCTGGCCAGGTGCTAGGGCCTCAGTTTGGGGAGAACCTATCAGAGCATGACCCCGATTGGCCCATAGGTGGCGCTACAGCAACCAAAAGTACTAAATTGCTCATATCTCCTAGACCGTTTGACTTAGAATCAAGCTTTTTGCACCACTGTGTTCCTTGGCTCAAGATGGACAAGATGTATATCTCGGATTCTCGATTTGAGCAAAAACAAATTTGTTATGGCCAATTTTGTCCAAAACCTACTTTTGCGAACTAGTCCGTGGTTTTTTGCCTGATCGGAACCAGACCAGTCTAGGACAATTCTATGGACTCTCTAGATCAATAATTATCAAAAAAAAGTTGAACTTTGCCCTTTGGTTCACTGTAACAGGGTCATTTAGTCAAGGGGGCGTGTCAAAATACACTCAAAAGCCTATAAATCATAAATAAAAAGTCAGAACTTCACAAAAATTGATGAGCACATGTGTCATAACATGGTGAAGAAGCATGCAGAGTTTCATGGAGATCGGACCATAGGTTGCGCTATAACTGTCAAAAAGGTCCCCTATTATTAGGTGTTCAAGCACGAAGTGCTGAAAACCTATTGTAATTGCTATTTGAAAAAAAAAAAAAACCTAAAACGCATCGTGCAGCCCAAACCGTAAGGCCTAGAGACTTGAAACCTGGCCAGGTGCTAGGGCCTCAGTTTGGGGAGAACCTATCAGAGCATGACCCCGATTGGCCCATAGGTGGCGCTACAGCAACCAAAAGTACTAAATTGCTCATATCTCCTAGACCGTTTGACTTAGAATCAAGCTTTTTGCACCACTGTGTTCCTTGGCTCAAGATGGACAAGATGTATATCTCGGATTCTCGATTTGAGCAAAAACAAATTTGTTATGGCCAATTTTGTCCAAAACCTACTTTTGCGAACTAGTCCGTGGTTTTTTGCCTGATCGGAACCAGACCAGTCTAGGACAATTCTATGGACTCTCTAGATCAATAATTATCAAAAAAAAGTTGAACTTTGCCCTTTGGTTCACTGTAACAGGGTCATTTAGTCAAGGGGGCGTGTCAAAATACACTCAAAAGCCTATAAATCATAAATAAAAAGTCAGAACTTCACAAAAATTGATGAGCACATGTGTCATAACATGGTGAAGAAGCATGCAGAGTTTCATGGAGATCGGACCATAGGTTGCGCTATAACTGTCAAAAAGGTCCCCTATTATTAGGTGTTCAAGCACGAAGTGCTGAAAACCTATTGTAATTGCTATTTGAAAAAAAAAAAAAAACCTAAAACGCATCGTGCAGCCCAAACCGTAAGGCCTAGAGACTTGAAACCTGGCCAGGTGCTAGGGCCTCAGTTTGGGGAGAACCTATCAGAGCATGACCCCGATTGGCCCATAGGTGGCGCTACAGCAACCAAAAGTACTAAATTGCTCATATCTCCTAGACCGTTTGACTTAGAATCAAGCTTTTTGCACCACTGTGTTCCTTGGCTCAAGATGGACAAGATGTATATCTCGGATTCTCGATTTGAGCAAAAACAAATTTGTTATGGCCAATTTTGTCCAAAACCTACTTTTGCGAACTAGTCCGTGGTTTTTTGCCTGATCGGAACCAGACCAGTCTAGGACAATTCTATGGACTCTCTAGATCAATAATTATCAAAAAAAAGTTGAACTTTGCCCTTTGGTTCACTGTAACAGGGTCATTTAGTCAAGGGGGCGTGTCAAAATACACTCAAAAGCCTATAAATCATAAATAAAAAGTCAGAACTTCACAAAAATTGATGAGCACATGTGTCATAACATGGTGAAGAAGCATGCAGAGTTTCATGGAGATCGGACCATAGGTTGCGCTATAACTGTCAAAAAGGTCCCCTATTATTAGGTGTTCAAGCACGAAGTGCTGAAAACCTATTGTAATTGCTATTTGAAAAAAAAAAAAAACCTAAAACGCATCGTGCAGCCCAAACCGTAAGGCCTAGAGACTTGAAACCTGGCCAGGTGCTAGGGCCTCAGTTTGGGGAGAACCTATCAGAGCATGACCCCGATTGGCCCATAGGTGGCGCTACAGCAACCAAAAGTACTAAATTGCTCATATCTCCTAGACCGTTTGACTTAGAATCAAGCTTTTTGCACCACTGTGTTCCTTGGCTCAAGATGGACAAGATGTATATCTCGGATTCTCGATTTGAGCAAAAACAAATTTGTTATGGCCAATTTTGTCCAAAACCTACTTTTGCGAACTAGTCCGTGGTTTTTTGCCTGATCGGAACCAGACCAGTCTAGGACAATTCTATGGACTCTCTAGATCAATAATTATCAAAAAAAAGTTGAACTTTGCCCTTTGGTTCACTGTAACAGGGTCATTTAGTCAAGGGGGCGTGTCAAAATACACTCAAAAGCCTATAAATCATAAATAAAAAGTCAGAACTTCACAAAAATTGATGAGCACATGTGTCATAACATGGTGAAGAAGCATGCAGAGTTTCATGGAGATCGGACCATAGGTTGCGCTATAACTGTCAAAAAGGTCCCCTATTATTAGGTGTTCAAGCACGAAGTGCTGAAAACCTATTGTAATTGCTATTTGAAAAAAAAAAAAAACCTAAAACGCATCGTGCAGCCCAAACCGTAAGGCCTAGAGACTTGAAACCTGGCCAGGTGCTAGGGCCTCAGTTTGGGGAGAACCTATCAGAGCATGACCCCGATTGGCCCATAGGTGGCGCTACAGCAACCAAAAGTACTAAATTGCTCATATCTCCTAGACCGTTTGACTTAGAATCAAGCTTTTTGCACCACTGTGTTCCTTGGCTCAAGATGGACAAGATGTATATCTCGGATTCTCGATTTGAGCAAAAACAAATTTGTTATGGCCAATTTTGTCCAAAACCTACTTTTGCGAACTAGTCCGTGGTTTTTTGCCTGATCGGAACCAGACCAGTCTAGGACAATTCTATGGACTCTCTAGATCAATAATTATCAAAAAAAAGTTGAACTTTGCCCTTTGGTTCACTGTAACAGGGTCATTTAGTCAAGGGGGCGTGTCAAAATACACTCAAAAGCCTATAAATCATAAATAAAAAGTCAGAACTTCACAAAAATTGATGAGCACATGTGTCATAACATGGTGAAGAAGCATGCAGAGTTTCATGGAGATCGGACCATAGGTTGCGCTATAACTGTCAAAAAGGTCCCCTATTATTAGGTGTTCAAGCACGAAGTGCTGAAAACCTATTGTAATTGCTATTTGAAAAAAAAAAAAAAACCTAAAACGCATCGTGCAGCCCAAACCGTAAGGCCTAGAGACTTGAAACCTGGCCAGGTGCTAGGGCCTCAGTTTGGGGAGAACCTATCAGAGCATGACCCCGATTGGCCCATAGGTGGCGCTACAGCAACCAAAAGTACTAAATTGCTCATATCTCCTAGACCGTTTGACTTAGAATCAAGCTTTTTGCACCACTGTGTTCCTTGGCTCAAGATGGACAAGATGTATATCTCGGATTCTCGATTTGAGCAAAAACAAATTTGTTATGGCCAATTTTGTCCAAAACCTACTTTTGCGAACTAGTCCGTGGTTTTTTGCCTGATCGGAACCAGACCAGTCTAGGACAATTCTATGGACTCTCTAGATCAATAATTATCAAAAAAAAGTTGAACTTTGCCCTTTGGTTCACTGTAACAGGGTCATTTAGTCAAGGGGGCGTGTCAAAATACACTCAAAAGCCTATAAATCATAAATAAAAAGTCAGAACTTCACAAAAATTGATGAGCACATGTGTCATAACATGGTGAAGAAGCATGCAGAGTTTCATGGAGATCGGACCATAGGTTGCGCTATAACTGTCAAAAAGGTCCCCTATTATTAGGTGTTCAAGCACGAAGTGCTGAAAACCTATTGTAATTGCTATTTGAAAAAAAAAAAAAACCTAAAACGCATCGTGCAGCCCAAACCGTAAGGCCTAGAGACTTGAAACCTGGCCAGGTGCTAGGGCCTCAGTTTGGGGAGAACCTATCAGAGCATGACCCCGATTGGCCCATAGGTGGCGCTACAGCAACCAAAAGTACTAAATTGCTCATATCTCCTAGACCGTTTGACTTAGAATCAAGCTTTTTGCACCACTGTGTTCCTTGGCTCAAGATGGACAAGATGTATATCTCGGATTCTCGATTTGAGCAAAAAAAAATTTGTTATGGCCAATTTTGTCCAAAACCTACTTTTGCGAACTAGTCCGTGGTTTTTTGCCTGATCGGAACCAGACCAGTCTAGGACAATTCTATGGACTCTCTAGATCAATAATTATCAAAAAAAAGTTGAACTTTGCCCTTTGGTTCACTGTAACAGGGTCATTTAGTCAAGGGGGCGTGTCAAAATACACTCAAAAGCCTATAAATCATAAATAAAAAGTCAGAACTTCACAAAAATTGATGAGCACATGTGTCATAACATGGTGAAGAAGCATGCAGAGTTTCATGGAGATCGGACCATAGGTTGCGCTATAACTGTCAAAAAGGTCCCCTATTATTAGGTGTTCAAGCACGAAGTGCTGAAAACCTATTGTAATTGCTATTTGAAAAAAAAAAAAAACCTAAAACGCATCGTGCAGCCCAAACCGTAAGGCCTAGAGACTTGAAACCTGGCCAGGTGCTAGGGCCTCAGTTTGGGGAGAACCTATCAGAGCATGACCCCGATTGGCCCATAGGTGGCGCTACAGCAACCAAAAGTACTAAATTGCTCATATCTCCTAGACCGTTTGACTTAGAATCAAGCTTTTTGCACCACTGTGTTCCTTGGCTCAAGATGGACAAGATGTATATCTCGGATTCTCGATTTGAGCAAAAACAAATTTGTTATGGCCAATTTTGTCCAAAACCTACTTTTGCGAACTAGTCCGTGGTTTTTTGCCTGATCGGAACCAGACCAGTCTAGGACAATTCTATGGACTCTCTAGATCAATAATTATCAAAAAAAAGTTGAACTTTGCCCTTTGGTTCACTGTAACAGGGTCATTTAGTCAAGGGGGCGTGTCAAAATACACTCAAAAGCCTATAAATCATAAATAAAAAGTCAGAACTTCACAAAAATTGATGAGCACATGTGTCATAACATGGTGAAGAAGCATGCAGAGTTTCATGGAGATCGGACCATAGGTTGCGCTATAACTGTCAAAAAGGTCCCCTATTATTAGGTGTTCAAGCACGAAGTGCTGAAAACCTATTGTAATTGCTATTTGAAAAAAAAAAAAAAACCTAAAACGCATCGTGCAGCCCAAACCGTAAGGCCTAGAGACTTGAAACCTGGCCAGGTGCTAGGGCCTCAGTTTGGGGAGAACCTATCAGAGCATGACCCCGATTGGCCCATAGGTGGCGCTACAGCAACCAAAAGTACTAAATTGCTCATATCTCCTAGACCGTTTGACTTAGAATCAAGCTTTTTGCACCACTGTGTTCCTTGGCTCAAGATGGACAAGATGTATATCTCGGATTCTCGATTTGAGCAAAAACAAATTTGTTATGGCCAATTTTGTCCAAAACCTACTTTTGCGAACTAGTCCGTGGTTTTTTGCCTGATCGGAACCAGACCAGTCTAGGACAATTCTATGGACTCTCTAGATCAATAATTATCAAAAAAAAGTTGAACTTTGCCCTTTGGTTCACTGTAACAGGGTCATTTAGTCAAGGGGGCGTGTCAAAATACACTCAAAAGCCTATAAATCATAAATAAAAAGTCAGAACTTCACAAAAATTGATGAGCACATGTGTCATAACATGGTGAAGAAGCATGCAGAGTTTCATGGAGATCGGACCATAGGTTGCGCTATAACTGTCAAAAAGGTCCCCTATTATTAGGTGTTCAAGCACGAAGTGCTGAAAACCTATTGTAATTGCTATTTGAAAAAAAAAAAAAAACCTAAAACGCATCGTGCAGCCCAAACCGTAAGGCCTAGAGACTTGAAACCTGGCCAGGTGCTAGGGCCTCAGTTTGGGGAGAACCTATCAGAGCATGACCCCGATTGGCCCATAGGTGGCGCTACAGCAACCAAAAGTACTAAATTGCTCATATCTCCTAGACCGTTTGACTTAGAATCAAGCTTTTTGCACCACTGTGTTCCTTGGCTCAAGATGGACAAGATGTATATCTCGGATTCTCGATTTGAGCAAAAACAAATTTGTTATGGCCAATTTTGTCCAAAACCTACTTTTGCGAACTAGTCCGTGGTTTTTTGCCTGATCGGAACCAGACCAGTCTAGGACAATTCTATGGACTCTCTAGATCAATAATTATCAAAAAAAAGTTGAACTTTGCCCTTTGGTTCACTGTAACAGGGTCATTTAGTCAAGGGGGCGTGTCAAAATACACTCAAAAGCCTATAAATCATAAATAAAAAGTCAGAACTTCACAAAAATTGATGAGCACATGTGTCATAACATGGTGAAGAAGCATGCAGAGTTTCATGGAGATCGGACCATAGGTTGCGCTATAACTGTCAAAAAGGTCCCCTATTATTAGGTGTTCAAGCACGAAGTGCTGAAAACCTATTGTAATTGCTATTTGAAAAAAAAAAAAAACCTAAAACGCATCGTGCAGCCCAAACCGTAAGGCCTAGAGACTTGAAACCTGGCCAGGTGCTAGGGCCTCAGTTTGGGGAGAACCTATCAGAGCATGACCCCGATTGGCCCATAGGTGGCGCTACAGCAACCAAAAGTACTAAATTGCTCATATCTCCTAGACCGTTTGACTTAGAATCAAGCTTTTTGCACCACTGTGTTCCTTGGCTCAAGATGGACAAGATGTATATCTCGGATTCTCGATTTGAGCAAAAAAAAATTTGTTATGGCCAATTTTGTCCAAAACCTACTTTTGCGAACTAGTCCGTGGTTTTTTGCCTGATCGGAACCAGACCAGTCTAGGACAATTCTATGGACTCTCTAGATCAATAATTATCAAAAAAAAGTTGAACTTTGCCCTTTGGTTCACTGTAACAGGGTCATTTAGTCAAGGGGGCGTGTCAAAATACACTCAAAAGCCTATAAATCATAAATAAAAAGTCAGAACTTCACAAAAATTGATGAGCACATGTGTCATAACATGGTGAAGAAGCATGCAGAGTTTCATGGAGATCGGACCATAGGTTGCGCTATAACTGTCAAAAAGGTCCCCTATTATTAGGTGTTCAAGCACGAAGTGCTGAAAACCTATTGTAATTGCTATTTGAAAAAAAAAAAAAACCTAAAACGCATCGTGCAGCCCAAACCGTAAGGCCTAGAGACTTGAAACCTGGCCAGGTGCTAGGGCCTCAGTTTGGGGAGAACCTATCAGAGCATGACCCCGATTGGCCCATAGGTGGCGCTACAGCAACCAAAAGTACTAAATTGCTCATATCTCCTAGACCGTTTGACTTAGAATCAAGCTTTTTGCACCACTGTGTTCCTTGGCTCAAGATGGACAAGATGTATATCTCGGATTCTCGATTTGAGCAAAAACAAATTTGTTATGGCCAATTTTGTCCAAAACCTACTTTTGCGAACTAGTCCGTGGTTTTTTGCCTGATCGGAACCAGACCAGTCTAGGACAATTCTATGGACTCTCTAGATCAATAATTATCAAAAAAAAGTTGAACTTTGCCCTTTGGTTCACTGTAACAGGGTCATTTAGTCAAGGGGGCGTGTCAAAATACACTCAAAAGCCTATAAATCATAAATAAAAAGTCAGAACTTCACAAAAATTGATGAGCACATGTGTCATAACATGGTGAAGAAGCATGCAGAGTTTCATGGAGATCGGACCATAGGTTGCGCTATAACTGTCAAAAAGGTCCCCTATTATTAGGTGTTCAAGCACGAAGTGCTGAAAACCTATTGTAATTGCTATTTGAAAAAAAAAAAAAAACCTAAAACGCATCGTGCAGCCCAAACCGTAAGGCCTAGAGACTTGAAACCTGGCCAGGTGCTAGGGCCTCAGTTTGGGGAGAACCTATCAGAGCATGACCCCGATTGGCCCATAGGTGGCGCTACAGCAACCAAAAGTACTAAATTGCTCATATCTCCTAGACCGTTTGACTTAGAATCAAGCTTTTTGCACCACTGTGTTCCTTGGCTCAAGATGGACAAGATGTATATCTCGGATTCTCGATTTGAGCAAAAACAAATTTGTTATGGCCAATTTTGTCCAAAACCTACTTTTGCGAACTAGTCCGTGGTTTTTTGCCTGATCGGAACCAGACCAGTCTAGGACAATTCTATGGACTCTCTAGATCAATAATTATCAAAAAAAAGTTGAACTTTGCCCTTTGGTTCACTGTAACAGGGTCATTTAGTCAAGGGGGCGTGTCAAAATACACTCAAAAGCCTATAAATCATAAATAAAAAGTCAGAACTTCACAAAAATTGATGAGCACATGTGTCATAACATGGTGAAGAAGCATGCAGAGTTTCATGGAGATCGGACCATAGGTTGCGCTATAACTGTCAAAAAGGTCCCCTATTATTAGGTGTTCAAGCACGAAGTGCTGAAAACCTATTGTAATTGCTATTTGAAAAAAAAAAAAAACCTAAAACGCATCGTGCAGCCCAAACCGTAAGGCCTAGAGACTTGAAACCTGGCCAGGTGCTAGGGCCTCAGTTTGGGGAGAACCTATCAGAGCATGACCCCGATTGGCCCATAGGTGGCGCTACAGCAACCAAAAGTACTAAATTGCTCATATCTCCTAGACCGTTTGACTTAGAATCAAGCTTTTTGCACCACTGTGTTCCTTGGCTCAAGATGGACAAGATGTATATCTCGGATTCTCGATTTGAGCAAAAAAAAATTTGTTATGGCCAATTTTGTCCAAAACCTACTTTTGCGAACTAGTCCGTGGTTTTTTGCCTGATCGGAACCAGACCAGTCTAGGACAATTCTATGGACTCTCTAGATCAATAATTATCAAAAAAAAGTTGAACTTTGCCCTTTGGTTCACTGTAACAGGGTCATTTAGTCAAGGGGGCGTGTCAAAATACACTCAAAAGCCTATAAATCATAAATAAAAAGTCAGAACTTCACAAAAATTGATGAGCACATGTGTCATAACATGGTGAAGAAGCATGCAGAGTTTCATGGAGATCGGACCATAGGTTGCGCTATAACTGTCAAAAAGGTCCCCTATTATTAGGTGTTCAAGCACGAAGTGCTGAAAACCTATTGTAATTGCTATTTGAAAAAAAAAAAAAACCTAAAACGCATCGTGCAGCCCAAACCGTAAGGCCTAGAGACTTGAAACCTGGCCAGGTGCTAGGGCCTCAGTTTGGGGAGAACCTATCAGAGCATGACCCCGATTGGCCCATAGGTGGCGCTACAGCAACCAAAAGTACTAAATTGCTCATATCTCCTAGACCGTTTGACTTAGAATCAAGCTTTTTGCACCACTGTGTTCCTTGGCTCAAGATGGACAAGATGTATATCTCGGATTCTCGATTTGAGCAAAAAAAAATTTGTTATGGCCAATTTTGTCCAAAACCTACTTTTGCAAACTAGTCCGTGGTTTTTTGCCTGATCGGAACCAGACCAGTCTAGGACAATTCTATGGACTCTCTAGATCAATAATTATCAAAAAAAAGTTGAACTTTGCCCTTTGGTTCACTGTAACAGGGTCATTTAGTCAAGGGGGCGTGTCAAAATACACTCAAAAGCCTATAAATCATAAATAAAAAGTCAGAACTTCACAAAAATTGATGAGCACATGTGTCATAACATGGTGAAGAAGCATGCAGAGTTTCATGGAGATCGGACCATAGGTTGCGCTATAACTGTCAAAAAGGTCCCCTATTATTAGGTGTTCAAGCACGAAGTGCTGAAAACCTATTGTAATTGCTATTTGAAAAAAAAAAAAAACCTAAAACGCATCGTGCAGCCCAAACCGTAAGGCCTAGAGACTTGAAACCTGGCCAGGTGCTAGGGCCTCAGTTTGGGGAGAACCTATCAGAGCATGACCCCGATTGGCCCATAGGTGGCGCTACAGCAACCAAAAGTACTAAATTGCTCATATCTCCTAGACCGTTTGACTTAGAATCAAGCTTTTTGCACCACTGTGTTCCTTGGCTCAAGATGGACAAGATGTATATCTCGGATTCTCGATTTGAGCAAAAACAAATTTGTTATGGCCAATTTTGTCCAAAACCTACTTTTGCGAACTAGTCCGTGGTTTTTTGCCTGATCGGAACCAGACCAGTCTAGGACAATTCTATGGACTCTCTAGATCAATAATTATCAAAAAAAAGTTGAACTTTGCCCTTTGGTTCACTGTAACAGGGTCATTTAGTCAAGGGGGCGTGTCAAAATACACTCAAAAGCCTATAAATCATAAATAAAAAGTCAGAACTTCACAAAAATTGATGAGCACATGTGTCATAACATGGTGAAGAAGCATGCAGAGTTTCATGGAGATCGGACCATAGGTTGCGCTATAACTGTCAAAAAGGTCCCCTATTATTAGGTGTTCAAGCACGAAGTGCTGAAAACCTATTGTAATTGCTATTTGAAAAAAAAAAAAAACCTAAAACGCATCGTGCAGCCCAAACCGTAAGGCCTAGAGACTTGAAACCTGGCCAGGTGCTAGGGCCTCAGTTTGGGGAGAACCTATCAGAGCATGACCCCGATTGGCCCATAGGTGGCGCTACAGCAACCAAAAGTACTAAATTGCTCATATCTCCTAGACCGTTTGACTTAGAATCAAGCTTTTTGCACCACTGTGTTCCTTGGCTCAAGATGGACAAGATGTATATCTCGGATTCTCGATTTGAGCAAAAAAAAATTTGTTATGGCCAATTTTGTCCAAAACCTACTTTTGCGAACTAGTCCGTGGTTTTTTGCCTGATCGGAACCAGACCAGTCTAGGACAATTCTATGGACTCTCTAGATCAATAATTATCAAAAAAAAGTTGAACTTTGCCCTTTGGTTCACTGTAACAGGGTCATTTAGTCAAGGGGGCGTGTCAAAATACACTCAAAAGCCTATAAATCATAAATAAAAAGTCAGAACTTCACAAAAATTGATGAGCACATGTGTCATAACATGGTGAAGAAGCATGCAGAGTTTCATGGAGATCGGACCATAGGTTGCGCTATAACTGTCAAAAAGGTCCCCTATTATTAGGTGTTCAAGCACGAAGTGCTGAAAACCTATTGTAATTGCTATTTGAAAAAAAAAAAAAACCTAAAACGCATCGTGCAGCCCAAACCGTAAGGCCTAGAGACTTGAAACCTGGCCAGGTGCTAGGGCCTCAGTTTGGGGAGAACCTATCAGAGCATGACCCCGATTGGCCCATAGGTGGCGCTACAGCAACCAAAAGTACTAAATTGCTCATATCTCCTAGACCGTTTGACTTAGAATCAAGCTTTTTGCACCACTGTGTTCCTTGGCTCAAGATGGACAAGATGTATATCTCGGATTCTCGATTTGAGCAAAAAAAAATTTGTTATGGCCAATTTTGTCCAAAACCTACTTTTGCGAACTAGTCCGTGGTTTTTTGCCTGATCGGAACCAGACCAGTCTAGGACAATTCTATGGACTCTCTAGATCAATAATTATCAAAAAAAAGTTGAACTTTGCCCTTTGGTTCACTGTAACAGGGTCATTTAGTCAAGGGGGCGTGTCAAAATACACTCAAAAGCCTATAAATCATAAATAAAAAGTCAGAACTTCACAAAAATTGATGAGCACATGTGTCATAACATGGTGAAGAAGCATGCAGAGTTTCATGGAGATCGGACCATAGGTTGCGCTATAACTGTCAAAAAGGTCCCCTATTATTAGGTGTTCAAGCACGAAGTGCTGAAAACCTATTGTAATTGCTATTTGAAAAAAAAAAAAAACCTAAAACGCATCGTGCAGCCCAAACCGTAAGGCCTAGAGACTTGAAACCTGGCCAGGTGCTAGGGCCTCAGTTTGGGGAGAACCTATCAGAGCATGACCCCGATTGGCCCATAGGTGGCGCTACAGCAACCAAAAGTACTAAATTGCTCATATCTCCTAGACCGTTTGACTTAGAATCAAGCTTTTTGCACCACTGTGTTCCTTGGCTCAAGATGGACAAGATGTATATCTCGGATTCTCGATTTGAGCAAAAAAAAATTTGTTATGGCCAATTTTGTCCAAAACCTACTTTTGCGAACTAGTCCGTGGTTTTTTGCCTGATCGGAACCAGACCAGTCTAGGACAATTCTATGGACTCTCTAGATCAATAATTATCAAAAAAAAGTTGAACTTTGCCCTTTGGTTCACTGTAACAGGGTCATTTAGTCAAGGGGGCGTGTCAAAATACACTCAAAAGCCTATAAATCATAAATAAAAAGTCAGAACTTCACAAAAATTGATGAGCACATGTGTCATAACATGGTGAAGAAGCATGCAGAGTTTCATGGAGATCGGACCATAGGTTGCGCTATAACTGTCAAAAAGGTCCCCTATTATTAGGTGTTCAAGCACGAAGTGCTGAAAACCTATTGTAATTGCTATTTGAAAAAAAAAAAAAACCTAAAACGCATCGTGCAGCCCAAACCGTAAGGCCTAGAGACTTGAAACCTGGCCAGGTGCTAGGGCCTCAGTTTGGGGAGAACCTATCAGAGCATGACCCCGATTGGCCCATAGGTGGCGCTACAGCAACCAAAAGTACTAAATTGCTCATATCTCCTAGACCGTTTGACTTAGAATCAAGCTTTTTGCACCACTGTGTTCCTTGGCTCAAGATGGACAAGATGTATATCTCGGATTCTCGATTTGAGCAAAAAAAAATTTGTTATGGCCAATTTTGTCCAAAACCTACTTTTGCGAACTAGTCCGTGGTTTTTTGCCTGATCGGAACCAGACCAGTCTAGGACAATTCTATGGACTCTCTAGATCAATAATTATCAAAAAAAAGTTGAACTTTGCCCTTTGGTTCACTGTAACAGGGTCATTTAGTCAAGGGGGCGTGTCAAAATACACTCAAAAGCCTATAAATCATAAATAAAAAGTCAGAACTTCACAAAAATTGATGAGCACATGTGTCATAACATGGTGAAGAAGCATGCAGAGTTTCATGGAGATCGGACCATAGGTTGCGCTATAACTGTCAAAAAGGTCCCCTATTATTAGGTGTTCAAGCACGAAGTGCTGAAAACCTATTGTAATTGCTATTTGAAAAAAAAAAAAAACCTAAAACGCATCGTGCAGCCCAAACCGTAAGGCCTAGAGACTTGAAACCTGGCCAGGTGCTAGGGCCTCAGTTTGGGGAGAACCTATCAGAGCATGACCCCGATTGGCCCATAGGTGGCGCTACAGCAACCAAAAGTACTAAATTGCTCATATCTCCTAGACCGTTTGACTTAGAATCAAGCTTTTTGCACCACTGTGTTCCTTGGCTCAAGATGGACAAGATGTATATCTCGGATTCTCGATTTGAGCAAAAAAAAATTTGTTATGGCCAATTTTGTCCAAAACCTACTTTTGCGAACTAGTCCGTGGTTTTTTGCCTGATCGGAACCAGACCAGTCTAGGACAATTCTATGGACTCTCTAGATCAATAATTATCAAAAAAAAAGTTGAACTTTGCCCTTTGGTTCACTGTAACAGGGTCATTTAGTCAAGGGGGCGTGTCAAAATACACTCAAAAGCCTATAAATCATAAATAAAAAGTCAGAACTTCACAAAAATTGATGAGCACATGTGTCATAACATGGTGAAGAAGCATGCAGAGTTTCATGGAGATCGGACCATAGGTTGCGCTATAACTGTCAAAAAGGTCCCCTATTATTAGGTGTTCAAGCACGAAGTGCTGAAAACCTATTGTAATTGCTATTTGAAAAAAAAAAAAAACCTAAAACGCATCGTGCAGCCCAAACCGTAAGGCCTAGAGACTTGAAACCTGGCCAGGTGCTAGGGCCTCAGTTTGGGGAGAACCTATCAGAGCATGACCCCGATTGGCCCATAGGTGGCGCTACAGCAACCAAAAGTACTAAATTGCTCATATCTCCTAGACCGTTTGACTTAGAATCAAGCTTTTTGCACCACTGTGTTCCTTGGCTCAAGATGGACAAGATGTATATCTCGGATTCTCGATTTGAGCAAAAACAAATTTGTTATGGCCAATTTTGTCCAAAACCTACTTTTGCGAACTAGTCCGTGGTTTTTTGCCTGATCGGAACCAGACCAGTCTAGGACAATTCTATGGACTCTCTAGATCAATAATTATCAAAAAAAAGTTGAACTTTGCCCTTTGGTTCACTGTAACAGGGTCATTTAGTCAAGGGGGCGTGTCAAAATACACTCAAAAGCCTATAAATCATAAATAAAAAGTCAGAACTTCACAAAAATTGATGAGCACATGTGTCATAACATGGTGAAGAAGCATGCAGAGTTTCATGGAGATCGGACCATAGGTTGCGCTATAACTGTCAAAAAGGTCCCCTATTATTAGGTGTTCAAGCACGAAGTGCTGAAAACCTATTGTAATTGCTATTTGAAAAAAAAAAAAAACCTAAAACGCATCGTGCAGCCCAAACCGTAAGGCCTAGAGACTTGAAACCTGGCCAGGTGCTAGGGCCTCAGTTTGGGGAGAACCTATCAGAGCATGACCCCGATTGGCCCATAGGTGGCGCTACAGCAACCAAAAGTACTAAATTGCTCATATCTCCTAGACCGTTTGACTTAGAATCAAGCTTTTTGCACCACTGTGTTCCTTGGCTCAAGATGGACAAGATGTATATCTCGGATTCTCGATTTGAGCAAAAAAAAATTTGTTATGGCCAATTTTGTCCAAAACCTACTTTTGCAAACTAGTCCGTGGTTTTTTGCCTGATCGGAACCAGACCAGTCTAGGACAATTCTATGGACTCTCTAGATCAATAATTATCAAAAAAAAGTTGAACTTTGCCCTTTGGTTCACTGTAACAGGGTCATTTAGTCAAGGGGGCGTGTCAAAATACACTCAAAAGCCTATAAATCATAAATAAAAAGTCAGAACTTCACAAAAATTGATGAGCACATGTGTCATAACATGGTGAAGAAGCATGCAGAGTTTCATGGAGATCGGACCATAGGTTGCGCTATAACTGTCAAAAAGGTCCCCTATTATTAGGTGTTCAAGCACGAAGTGCTGAAAACCTATTGTAATTGCTATTTGAAAAAAAAAAAAAACCTAAAACGCATCGTGCAGCCCAAACCGTAAGGCCTAGAGACTTGAAACCTGGCCAGGTGCTAGGGCCTCAGTTTGGGGAGAACCTATCAGAGCATGACCCCGATTGGCCCATAGGTGGCGCTACAGCAACCAAAAGTACTAAATTGCTCATATCTCCTAGACCGTTTGACTTAGAATCAAGCTTTTTGCACCACTGTGTTCCTTGGCTCAAGATGGACAAGATGTATATCTCGGATTCTCGATTTGAGCAAAAACAAATTTGTTATGGCCAATTTTGTCCAAAACCTACTTTTGCGAACTAGTCCGTGGTTTTTTGCCTGATCGGAACCAGACCAGTCTAGGACAATTCTATGGACTCTCTAGATCAATAATTATCAAAAAAAAGTTGAACTTTGCCCTTTGGTTCACTGTAACAGGGTCATTTAGTCAAGGGGGCGTGTCAAAATACACTCAAAAGCCTATAAATCATAAATAAAAAGTCAGAACTTCACAAAAATTGATGAGCACATGTGTCATAACATGGTGAAGAAGCATGCAGAGTTTCATGGAGATCGGACCATAGGTTGCGCTATAACTGTCAAAAAGGTCCCCTATTATTAGGTGTTCAAGCACGAAGTGCTGAAAACCTATTGTAATTGCTATTTGAAAAAAAAAAAAAACCTAAAACGCATCGTGCAGCCCAAACCGTAAGGCCTAGAGACTTGAAACCTGGCCAGGTGCTAGGGCCTCAGTTTGGGGAGAACCTATCAGAGCATGACCCCGATTGGCCCATAGGTGGCGCTACAGCAACCAAAAGTACTAAATTGCTCATATCTCCTAGACCGTTTGACTTAGAATCAAGCTTTTTGCACCACTGTGTTCCTTGGCTCAAGATGGACAAGATGTATATCTCGGATTCTCGATTTGAGCAAAAACAAATTTGTTATGGCCAATTTTGTCCAAAACCTACTTTTGCGAACTAGTCCGTGGTTTTTTGCCTGATCGGAACCAGACCAGTCTAGGACAATTCTATGGACTCTCTAGATCAATAATTATCAAAAAAAAGTTGAACTTTGCCCTTTGGTTCACTGTAACAGGGTCATTTAGTCAAGGGGGCGTGTCAAAATACACTCAAAAGCCTATAAATCATAAATAAAAAGTCAGAACTTCACAAAAATTGATGAGCACATGTGTCATAACATGGTGAAGAAGCATGCAGAGTTTCATGGAGATCGGACCATAGGTTGCGCTATAACTGTCAAAAAGGTCCCCTATTATTAGGTGTTCAAGCACGAAGTGCTGAAAACCTATTGTAATTGCTATTTGAAAAAAAAAAAAAACCTAAAACGCATCGTGCAGCCCAAACCGTAAGGCCTAGAGACTTGAAACCTGGCCAGGTGCTAGGGCCTCAGTTTGGGGAGAACCTATCAGAGCATGACCCCGATTGGCCCATAGGTGGCGCTACAGCAACCAAAAGTACTAAATTGCTCATATCTCCTAGACCGTTTGACTTAGAATCAAGCTTTTTGCACCACTGTGTTCCTTGGCTCAAGATGGACAAGATGTATATCTCGGATTCTCGATTTGAGCAAAAACAAATTTGTTATGGCCAATTTTGTCCAAAACCTACTTTTGCGAACTAGTCCGTGGTTTTTTGCCTGATCGGAACCAGACCAGTCTAGGACAATTCTATGGACTCTCTAGATCAATAATTATCAAAAAAAAGTTGAACTTTGCCCTTTGGTTCACTGTAACAGGGTCATTTAGTCAAGGGGGCGTGTCAAAATACACT
This sequence comes from Tiaroga cobitis, assembly GCA_030578255.1. NCBI lineage: Eukaryota > Metazoa > Chordata > Actinopteri > Cypriniformes > Leuciscidae > Tiaroga > Tiaroga cobitis. The sequence goes on along the minus strand of CM060602.1, from coordinate 33,813,519 downwards.
CAAAAGCCTATAAATCATAAATAAAAAGTCAGAACTTCACAAAAATTGATGAGCACATGTGTCATAACATGGTGAAGAAGCATGCAGAGTTTCATGGAGATCGGACCATAGGTTGCGCTATAACTGTCAAAAAGGTCCCCTATTATTAGGTGTTCAAGCACGAAGTGCTGAAAACCTATTGTAATTGCTATTTGAAAAAAAAAAAAAACCTAAAACGCATCGTGCAGCCCAAACCGTAAGGCCTAGAGACTTGAAACCTGGCCAGGTGCTAGGGCCTCAGTTTGGGGAGAACCTATCAGAGCATGACCCCGATTGGCCCATAGGTGGCGCTACAGCAACCAAAAGTACTAAATTGCTCATATCTCCTAGACCGTTTGACTTAGAATCAAGCTTTTTGCACCACTGTGTTCCTTGGCTCAAGATGGACAAGATGTATATCTCGGATTCTCGATTTGAGCAAAAACAAATTTGTTATGGCCAATTTTGTCCAAAACCTACTTTTGCGAACTAGTCCGTGGTTTTTTGCCTGATCGGAACCAGACCAGTCTAGGACAATTCTATGGACTCTCTAGATCAATAATTATCAAAAAAAAGTTGAACTTTGCCCTTTGGTTCACTGTAACAGGGTCATTTAGTCAAGGGGGCGTGTCAAAATACACTCAAAAGCCTATAAATCATAAATAAAAAGTCAGAACTTCACAAAAATTGATGAGCACATGTGTCATAACATGGTGAAGAAGCATGCAGAGTTTCATGGAGATCGGACCATAGGTTGCGCTATAACTGTCAAAAAGGTCCCCTATTATTAGGTGTTCAAGCACGAAGTGCTGAAAACCTATTGTAATTGCTATTTGAAAAAAAAAAAAAAACCTAAAACGCATCGTGCAGCCCAAACCGTAAGGCCTAGAGACTTGAAACCTGGCCAGGTGCTAGGGCCTCAGTTTGGGGAGAACCTATCAGAGCATGACCCCGATTGGCCCATAGGTGGCGCTACAGCAACCAAAAGTACTAAATTGCTCATATCTCCTAGACCGTTTGACTTAGAATCAAGCTTTTTGCACCACTGTGTTCCTTGGCTCAAGATGGACAAGATGTATATCTCGGATTCTCGATTTGAGCAAAAAAAAATTTGTTATGGCCAATTTTGTCCAAAACCTACTTTTGCGAACTAGTCCGTGGTTTTTTGCCTGATCGGAACCAGACCAGTCTAGGACAATTCTATGGACTCTCTAGATCAATAATTATCAAAAAAAAGTTGAACTTTGCCCTTTGGTTCACTGTAACAGGGTCATTTAGTCAAGGGGGCGTGTCAAAATACACTCAAAAGCCTATAAATCATAAATAAAAAGTCAGAACTTCACAAAAATTGATGAGCACATGTGTCATAACATGGTGAAGAAGCATGCAGAGTTTCATGGAGATCGGACCATAGGTTGCGCTATAACTGTCAAAAAGGTCCCCTATTATTAGGTGTTCAAGCACGAAGTGCTGAAAACCTATTGTAATTGCTATTTGAAAAAAAAAAAAAAACCTAAAACGCATCGTGCAGCCCAAACCGTAAGGCCTAGAGACTTGAAACCTGGCCAGGTGCTAGGGCCTCAGTTTGGGGAGAACCTATCAGAGCATGACCCCGATTGGCCCATAGGTGGCGCTACAGCAACCAAAAGTACTAAATTGCTCATATCTCCTAGACCGTTTGACTTAGAATCAAGCTTTTTGCACCACTGTGTTCCTTGGCTCAAGATGGACAAGATGTATATCTCGGATTCTCGATTTGAGCAAAAAAAAATTTGTTATGGCCAATTTTGTCCAAAACCTACTTTTGCGAACTAGTCCGTGGTTTTTTGCCTGATCGGAACCAGACCAGTCTAGGACAATTCTATGGACTCTCTAGATCAATAATTATCAAAAAAAAGTTGAACTTTGCCCTTTGGTTCACTGTAACAGGGTCATTTAGTCAAGGGGGCGTGTCAAAATACACTCAAAAGCCTATAAATCATAAATAAAAAGTCAGAACTTCACAAAAATTGATGAGCACATGTGTCATAACATGGTGAAGAAGCATGCAGAGTTTCATGGAGATCGGACCATAGGTTGCGCTATAACTGTCAAAAAGGTCCCCTATTATTAGGTGTTCAAGCACGAAGTGCTGAAAACCTATTGTAATTGCTATTTGAAAAAAAAAAAAAACCTAAAACGCATCGTGCAGCCCAAACCGTAAGGCCTAGAGACTTGAAACCTGGCCAGGTGCTAGGGCCTCAGTTTGGGGAGAACCTATCAGAGCATGACCCCGATTGGCCCATAGGTGGCGCTACAGCAACCAAAAGTACTAAATTGCTCATATCTCCTAGACCGTTTGACTTAGAATCAAGCTTTTTGCACCACTGTGTTCCTTGGCTCAAGATGGACAAGATGTATATCTCGGATTCTCGATTTGAGCAAAAAAAAATTTGTTATGGCCAATTTTGTCCAAAACCTACTTTTGCGAACTAGTCCGTGGTTTTTTGCCTGATCGGAACCAGACCAGTCTAGGACAATTCTATGGACTCTCTAGATCAATAATTATCAAAAAAAAGTTGAACTTTGCCCTTTGGTTCACTGTAACAGGGTCATTTAGTCAAGGGGGCGTGTCAAAATACACTCAAAAGCCTATAAATCATAAATAAAAAGTCAGAACTTCACAAAAATTGATGAGCACATGTGTCATAACATGGTGAAGAAGCATGCAGAGTTTCATGGAGATCGGACCATAGGTTGCGCTATAACTGTCAAAAAGGTCCCCTATTATTAGGTGTTCAAGCACGAAGTGCTGAAAACCTATTGTAATTGCTATTTGAAAAAAAAAAAAAACCTAAAACGCATCGTGCAGCCCAAACCGTAAGGCCTAGAGACTTGAAACCTGGCCAGGTGCTAGGGCCTCAGTTTGGGGAGAACCTATCAGAGCATGACCCCGATTGGCCCATAGGTGGCGCTACAGCAACCAAAAGTACTAAATTGCTCATATCTCCTAGACCGTTTGACTTAGAATCAAGCTTTTTGCACCACTGTGTTCCTTGGCTCAAGATGGACAAGATGTATATCTCGGATTCTCGATTTGAGCAAAAAAAAATTTGTTATGGCCAATTTTGTCCAAAACCTACTTTTGCGAACTAGTCCGTGGTTTTTTGCCTGATCGGAACCAGACCAGTCTAGGACAATTCTATGGACTCTCTAGATCAATAATTATCAAAAAAAAAGTTGAACTTTGCCCTTTGGTTCACTGTAACAGGGTCATTTAGTCAAGGGGGCGTGTCAAAATACACTCAAAAGCCTATAAATCATAAATAAAAAGTCAGAACTTCACAAAAATTGATGAGCACATGTGTCATAACATGGTGAAGAAGCATGCAGAGTTTCATGGAGATCGGACCATAGGTTGCGCTATAACTGTCAAAAAGGTCCCCTATTATTAGGTGTTCAAGCACGAAGTGCTGAAAACCTATTGTAATTGCTATTTGAAAAAAAAAAAAAACCTAAAACGCATCGTGCAGCCCAAACCGTAAGGCCTAGAGACTTGAAACCTGGCCAGGTGCTAGGGCCTCAGTTTGGGGAGAACCTATCAGAGCATGACCCCGATTGGCCCATAGGTGGCGCTACAGCAACCAAAAGTACTAAATTGCTCATATCTCCTAGACCGTTTGACTTAGAATCAAGCTTTTTGCACCACTGTGTTCCTTGGCTCAAGATGGACAAGATGTATATCTCGGATTCTCGATTTGAGCAAAAAAAAATTTGTTATGGCCAATTTTGTCCAAAACCTACTTTTGCGAACTAGTCCGTGGTTTTTTGCCTGATCGGAACCAGACCAGTCTAGGACAATTCTATGGACTCTCTAGATCAATAATTATCAAAAAAAAGTTGAACTTTGCCCTTTGGTTCACTGTAACAGGGTCATTTAGTCAAGGGGGCGTGTCAAAATACACTCAAAAGCCTATAAATCATAAATAAAAAGTCAGAACTTCACAAAAATTGATGAGCACATGTGTCATAACATGGTGAAGAAGCATGCAGAGTTTCATGGAGATCGGACCATAGGTTGCGCTATAACTGTCAAAAAGGTCCCCTATTATTAGGTGTTCAAGCACGAAGTGCTGAAAACCTATTGTAATTGCTATTTGAAAAAAAAAAAAAACCTAAAACGCATCGTGCAGCCCAAACCGTAAGGCCTAGAGACTTGAAACCTGGCCAGGTGCTAGGGCCTCAGTTTGGGGAGAACCTATCAGAGCATGACCCCGATTGGCCCATAGGTGGCGCTACAGCAACCAAAAGTACTAAATTGCTCATATCTCCTAGACCGTTTGACTTAGAATCAAGCTTTTTGCACCACTGTGTTCCTTGGCTCAAGATGGACAAGATGTATATCTCGGATTCTCGATTTGAGCAAAAAAAAATTTGTTATGGCCAATTTTGTCCAAAACCTACTTTTGCGAACTAGTCCGTGGTTTTTTGCCTGATCGGAACCAGACCAGTCTAGGACAATTCTATGGACTCTCTAGATCAATAATTATCAAAAAAAAAGTTGAACTTTGCCCTTTGGTTCACTGTAACAGGGTCATTTAGTCAAGGGGGCGTGTCAAAATACACTCAAAAGCCTATAAATCATAAATAAAAAGTCAGAACTTCACAAAAATTGATGAGCACATGTGTCATAACATGGTGAAGAAGCATGCAGAGTTTCATGGAGATCGGACCATAGGTTGCGCTATAACTGTCAAAAAGGTCCCCTATTATTAGGTGTTCAAGCACGAAGTGCTGAAAACCTATTGTAATTGCTATTTGAAAAAAAAAAAAAACCTAAAACGCATCGTGCAGCCCAAACCGTAAGGCCTAGAGACTTGAAACCTGGCCAGGTGCTAGGGCCTCAGTTTGGGGAGAACCTATCAGAGCATGACCCCGATTGGCCCATAGGTGGCGCTACAGCAACCAAAAGTACTAAATTGCTCATATCTCCTAGACCGTTTGACTTAGAATCAAGCTTTTTGCACCACTGTGTTCCTTGGCTCAAGATGGACAAGATGTATATCTCGGATTCTCGATTTGAGCAAAAACAAATTTGTTATGGCCAATTTTGTCCAAAACCTACTTTTGCGAACTAGTCCGTGGTTTTTTGCCTGATCGGAACCAGACCAGTCTAGGACAATTCTATGGACTCTCTAGATCAATAATTATCAAAAAAAAGTTGAACTTTGCCCTTTGGTTCACTGTAACAGGGTCATTTAGTCAAGGGGGCGTGTCAAAATACACTCAAAAGCCTATAAATCATAAATAAAAAGTCAGAACTTCACAAAAATTGATGAGCACATGTGTCATAACATGGTGAAGAAGCATGCAGAGTTTCATGGAGATCGGACCATAGGTTGCGCTATAACTGTCAAAAAGGTCCCCTATTATTAGGTGTTCAAGCACGAAGTGCTGAAAACCTATTGTAATTGCTATTTGAAAAAAAAAAAAAACCTAAAACGCATCGTGCAGCCCAAACCGTAAGGCCTAGAGACTTGAAACCTGGCCAGGTGCTAGGGCCTCAGTTTGGGGAGAACCTATCAGAGCATGACCCCGATTGGCCCATAGGTGGCGCTACAGCAACCAAAAGTACTAAATTGCTCATATCTCCTAGACCGTTTGACTTAGAATCAAGCTTTTTGCACCACTGTGTTCCTTGGCTCAAGATGGACAAGATGTATATCTCGGATTCTCGATTTGAGCAAAAAAAAATTTGTTATGGCCAATTTTGTCCAAAACCTACTTTTGCAAACTAGTCCGTGGTTTTTTGCCTGATCGGAACCAGACCAGTCTAGGACAATTCTATGGACTCTCTAGATCAATAATTATCAAAAAAAAGTTGAACTTTGCCCTTTGGTTCACTGTAACAGGGTCATTTAGTCAAGGGGGCGTGTCAAAATACACTCAAAAGCCTATAAATCATAAATAAAAAGTCAGAACTTCACAAAAATTGATGAGCACATGTGTCATAACATGGTGAAGAAGCATGCAGAGTTTCATGGAGATCGGACCATAGGTTGCGCTATAACTGTCAAAAAGGTCCCCTATTATTAGGTGTTCAAGCACGAAGTGCTGAAAACCTATTGTAATTGCTATTTGAAAAAAAAAAAAAACCTAAAACGCATCGTGCAGCCCAAACCGTAAGGCCTAGAGACTTGAAACCTGGCCAGGTGCTAGGGCCTCAGTTTGGGGAGAACCTATCAGAGCATGACCCCGATTGGCCCATAGGTGGCGCTACAGCAACCAAAAGTACTAAATTGCTCATATCTCCTAGACCGTTTGACTTAGAATCAAGCTTTTTGCACCACTGTGTTCCTTGGCTCAAGATGGACAAGATGTATATCTCGGATTCTCGATTTGAGCAAAAACAAATTTGTTATGGCCAATTTTGTCCAAAACCTACTTTTGCAAACTAGTCCGTGGTTTTTTGCCTGATCGGAACCAGACCAGTCTAGGACAATTCTATGGACTCTCTAGATCAATAATTATCAAAAAAAAGTTGAACTTTGCCCTTTGGTTCACTGTAACAGGGTCATTTAGTCAAGGGGGCGTGTCAAAATACACTCAAAAGCCTATAAATCATAAATAAAAAGTCAGAACTTCACAAAAATTGATGAGCACATGTGTCATAACATGGTGAAGAAGCATGCAGAGTTTCATGGAGATCGGACCATAGGTTGCGCTATAACTGTCAAAAAGGTCCCCTATTATTAGGTGTTCAAGCACGAAGTGCTGAAAACCTATTGTAATTGCTATTTGAAAAAAAAAAAAAACCTAAAACGCATCGTGCAGCCCAAACCGTAAGGCCTAGAGACTTGAAACCTGGCCAGGTGCTAGGGCCTCAGTTTGGGGAGAACCTATCAGAGCATGACCCCGATTGGCCCATAGGTGGCGCTACAGCAACCAAAAGTACTAAATTGCTCATATCTCCTAGACCGTTTGACTTAGAATCAAGCTTTTTGCACCACTGTGTTCCTTGGCTCAAGATGGACAAGATGTATATCTCGGATTCTCGATTTGAGCAAAAAAAAATTTGTTATGGCCAATTTTGTCCAAAACCTACTTTTGCAAACTAGTCCGTGGTTTTTTGCCTGATCGGAACCAGACCAGTCTAGGACAATTCTATGGACTCTCTAGATCAATAATTATCAAAAAAAAGTTGAACTTTGCCCTTTGGTTCACTGTAACAGGGTCATTTAGTCAAGGGGGCGTGTCAAAATACACTCAAAAGCCTATAAATCATAAATAAAAAGTCAGAACTTCACAAAAATTGATGAGCACATGTGTCATAACATGGTGAAGAAGCATGCAGAGTTTCATGGAGATCGGACCATAGGTTGCGCTATAACTGTCAAAAAGGTCCCCTATTATTAGGTGTTCAAGCACGAAGTGCTGAAAACCTATTGTAATTGCTATTTGAAAAAAAAAAAAAACCTAAAACGCATCGTGCAGCCCAAACCGTAAGGCCTAGAGACTTGAAACCTGGCCAGGTGCTAGGGCCTCAGTTTGGGGAGAACCTATCAGAGCATGACCCCGATTGGCCCATAGGTGGCGCTACAGCAACCAAAAGTACTAAATTGCTCATATCTCCTAGACCGTTTGACTTAGAATCAAGCTTTTTGCACCACTGTGTTCCTTGGCTCAAGATGGACAAGATGTATATCTCGGATTCTCGATTTGAGCAAAAAAAAATTTGTTATGGCCAATTTTGTCCAAAACCTACTTTTGCAAACTAGTCCGTGGTTTTTTGCCTGATCGGAACCAGACCAGTCTAGGACAATTCTATGGACTCTCTAGATCAATAATTATCAAAAAAAAGTTGAACTTTGCCCTTTGGTTCACTGTAACAGGGTCATTTAGTCAAGGGGGCGTGTCAAAATACACTCAAAAGCCTATAAATCATAAATAAAAAGTCAGAACTTCACAAAAATTGATGAGCACATGTGTCATAACATGGTGAAGAAGCATGCAGAGTTTCATGGAGATCGGACCATAGGTTGCGCTATAACTGTCAAAAAGGTCCCCTATTATTAGGTGTTCAAGCACGAAGTGCTGAAAACCTATTGTAATTGCTATTTGAAAAAAAAAAAAAAACCTAAAACGCATCGTGCAGCCCAAACCGTAAGGCCTAGAGACTTGAAACCTGGCCAGGTGCTAGGGCCTCAGTTTGGGGAGAACCTATCAGAGCATGACCCCGATTGGCCCATAGGTGGCGCTACAGCAACCAAAAGTACTAAATTGCTCATATCTCCTAGACCGTTTGACTTAGAATCAAGCTTTTTGCACCACTGTGTTCCTTGGCTCAAGATGGACAAGATGTATATCTCGGATTCTCGATTTGAGCAAAAAAAAAATTGTTATGGCCAATTCTGTCCAAAACCTACTTTTGCGAACTAGTCCGTGGTTTTTTGCCTGATCGGAACCAGACCAGTCTAGGACAATTCTATGGACTCTCTAGATCAATAATTATCAAAAAAAAGTTGAACTTTGCCCTTTGGTTCACTGTAACAGGGTCATTTAGTCAAGGGGGCGTGTCAAAATACACTCAAAAGCCTATAAATCATAAATAAAAAGTCAGAACTTCACAAAAATTGATGAGCACATGTGTCATAACATGGTGAAGAAGCATGCAGAGTTTCATGGAGATCGGACCATAGGTTGCGCTATAACTGTCAAAAAGGTCCCCTATTATTAGGTGTTCAAGCACGAAGTGCTGAAAACCTATTGTAATTGCTATTTGAAAAAAAAAAAAAACCTAAAACGCATCGTGCAGCCCAAACCGTAAGGCCTAGAGACTTGAAACCTGGCCAGGTGCTAGGGCCTCAGTTTGGGGAGAACCTATCAGAGCATGACCCCGATTGGCCCATAGGTGGCGCTACAGCAACCAAAAGTACTAAATTGCTCATATCTCCTAGACCGTTTGACTTAGAATCAAGCTTTTTGCACCACTGTGTTCCTTGGCTCAAGATGGACAAGATGTATATCTCGGATTCTCGATTTGAGCAAAAACAAATTTGTTATGGCCAATTTTGTCCAAAACCTACTTTTGCAAACTAGTCCGTGGTTTTTTGCCTGATCGGAACCAGACCAGTCTAGGACAATTCTATGGACTCTCTAGATCAATAATTATCAAAAAAAAGTTGAACTTTGCCCTTTGGTTCACTGTAACAGGGTCATTTAGTCAAGGGGGCGTGTCAAAATACACTCAAAAGCCTATAAATCATAAATAAAAAGTCAGAACTTCACAAAAATTGATGAGCACATGTGTCATAACATGGTGAAGAAGCATGCAGAGTTTCATGGAGATCGGACCATAGGTTGCGCTATAACTGTCAAAAAGGTCCCCTATTATTAGGTGTTCAAGCACGAAGTGCTGAAAACCTATTGTAATTGCTATTTGAAAAAAAAAAAAAACCTAAAACGCATCGTGCAGCCCAAACCGTAAGGCCTAGAGACTTGAAACCTGGCCAGGTGCTAGGGCCTCAGTTTGGGGAGAACCTATCAGAGCATGACCCCGATTGGCCCATAGGTGGCGCTACAGCAACCAAAAGTACTAAATTGCTCATATCTCCTAGACCGTTTGACTTAGAATCAAGCTTTTTGCACCACTGTGTTCCTTGGCTCAAGATGGACAAGATGTATATCTCGGATTCTCGATTTGAGCAAAAAAAAATTTGTTATGGCCAATTTTGTCCAAAACCTACTTTTGCAAACTAGTCCGTGGTTTTTTGCCTGATCGGAACCAGACCAGTCTAGGACAATTCTATGGACTCTCTAGATCAATAATTATCAAAAAAAAGTTGAACTTTGCCCTTTGGTTCACTGTAACAGGGTCATTTAGTCAAGGGGGCGTGTCAAAATACACTCAAAAGCCTATAAATCATAAATAAAAAGTCAGAACTTCACAAAAATTGATGAGCACATGTGTCATAACATGGTGAAGAAGCATGCAGAGTTTCATGGAGATCGGACCATAGGTTGCGCTATAACTGTCAAAAAGGTCCCCTATTATTAGGTGTTCAAGCACGAAGTGCTGAAAACCTATTGTAATTGCTATTTGAAAAAAAAAAAAAACCTAAAACGCATCGTGCAGCCCAAACCGTAAGGCCTAGAGACTTGAAACCTGGCCAGGTGCTAGGGCCTCAGTTTGGGGAGAACCTATCAGAGCATGACCCCGATTGGCCCATAGGTGGCGCTACAGCAACCAAAAGTACTAAATTGCTCATATCTCCTAGACCGTTTGACTTAGAATCAAGCTTTTTGCACCACTGTGTTCCTTGGCTCAAGATGGACAAGATGTATATCTCGGATTCTCGATTTGAGCAAAAAAAAATTTGTTATGGCCAATTTTGTCCAAAACCTACTTTTGCGAACTAGTCCGTGGTTTTTTGCCTGATCGGAACCAGACCAGTCTAGGACAATTCTATGGACTCTCTAGATCAATAATTATCAAAAAAAAGTTGAACTTTGCCCTTTGGTTCACTGTAACAGGGTCATTTAGTCAAGGGGGCGTGTCAAAATACACTCAAAAGCCTATAAATCATAAATAAAAAGTCAGAACTTCACAAAAATTGATGAGCACATGTGTCATAACATGGTGAAGAAGCATGCAGAGTTTCATGGAGATCGGACCATAGGTTGCGCTATAACTGTCAAAAAGGTCCCCTATTATTAGGTGTTCAAGCACGAAGTGCTGAAAACCTATTGTAATTGCTATTTGAAAAAAAAAAAAAACCTAAAACGCATCGTGCAGCCCAAACCGTAAGGCCTAGAGACTTGAAACCTGGCCAGGTGCTAGGGCCTCAGTTTGGGGAGAACCTATCAGAGCATGACCCCGATTGGCCCATAGGTGGCGCTACAGCAACCAAAAGTACTAAATTGCTCATATCTCCTAGACCGTTTGACTTAGAATCAAGCTTTTTGCACCACTGTGTTCCTTGGCTCAAGATGGACAAGATGTATATCTCGGATTCTCGATTTGAGCAAAAAAAAATTTGTTATGGCCAATTTTGTCCAAAACCTACTTTTGCGAACTAGTCCGTGGTTTTTTGCCTGATCGGAACCAGACCAGTCTAGGACAATTCTATGGACTCTCTAGATCAATAATTATCAAAAAAAAGTTGAACTTTGCCCTTTGGTTCACTGTAACAGGGTCATTTAGTCAAGGGGGCGTGTCAAAATACACTCAAAAGCCTATAAATCATAAATAAAAAGTCAGAACTTCACAAAAATTGATGAGCACATGTGTCATAACATGGTGAAGAAGCATGCAGAGTTTCATGGAGATCGGACCATAGGTTGCGCTATAACTGTCAAAAAGGTCCCCTATTATTAGGTGTTCAAGCACGAAGTGCTGAAAACCTATTGTAATTGCTATTTGAAAAAAAAAAAAAAACCTAAAACGCATCGTGCAGCCCAAACCGTAAGGCCTAGAGACTTGAAACCTGGCCAGGTGCTAGGGCCTCAGTTTGGGGAGAACCTATCAGAGCATGACCCCGATTGGCCCATAGGTGGCGCTACAGCAACCAAAAGTACTAAATTGCTCATATCTCCTAGACCGTTTGACTTAGAATCAAGCTTTTTGCACCACTGTGTTCCTTGGCTCAAGATGGACAAGATGTATATCTCGGATTCTCGATTTGAGCAAAAAAAAAATTTGTTATGGCCATATCATTTGATAGATCTCCTCATGCTGAACAACTTTGCCTCTGTAAATTGCCTGTATTGGCTGTAAATGGTCTTTTCCATCTATTACGTCAGTGTTTAAATGTATGCTAAATAAAACTTAATGTCTTTTGATGCTGTTGTGCTTAACGGCCTTAAAGGCCTTAACTGCTTGAACACCGCTAAATGCTGCTTGCAGCTTTAATTTGTTTTATTTTCCTCTTAAAAAGAATTGAGTTCATTTGAAATTATTCAGCCTTTGAGCAATCAGAAACGAATGCACAAACGGCAATCTCATAGGCAGTTCGAGCGAACGCAGACAACTTGAACCCAGTAGCTCATCAATCCTTAGTGCGGTTTATATTGTTATTAATAGAATTCGTAGTAGTAGTATTATTTTATCAGTATTATTGTTAGTTTTACATTTCAAACTTGTAATTTATTCGAATTATTATTGTGTGAGGTTTTTCAGTACAGTTGAACTAGGCCTATTTAAACATTATCTGCACGTTTACAGAAGAAACTGTAACTTTTCCATTTCTGCAAGGGCTGGTGTTTGGATTTCTACAGTTTTTTATTTTATGTAATTGGTATTTTATAGGAGCCTATTTGATGATTGGTATGTTTTACTTTAGATCAATGTTTGTGTTTCTGAGGCTCTCAAGAATGCATGCAGCTATCACTTTAGCCAAAAAATGTGGTGAATGGTACTATATTCATATCGGGATTAATATCGTTATCGCAATAAATACCAGTAATATCGTATTTTTAAGCCCATATCGCCCATCCCTAATTGTAACAGGATTAATATTTTTATTGTGGTATTTATAAGGACGTTTTTTAGGAAGACCCTCTCCATTCGACACATCCTGAAGTTCCTCCTATTTCTTTTGCAGTCATTATTCCAGCCACAAGTTAGTTTTTACAACACCTTAGCCAAGGAGTGTGTGGCGCAGGGTTGCTGTGTGGACCTTTTCATCTTTCCCAACCAGTATGTTGATGTAGCAACGTTAGGAGTGGTCCCCACTTCAACAGGCGGATCCATCTACAAATACACCTACTTCCAGGTAAGAGAGAACTATACCACCCAGTTATATTACCTTACATGACCAGATCAAAGAAATCTCCTTAACCACAAACAACATGCATTATGATTATTCACACTATGGTTTATTTCAGGCTTCGACTGACCAGGAGCGTTTCCTCAATGACCTGCGGAGAGATGTGCAGAAGCAGGTGGGCTTTGATGCAGTGATGAGGGTCCGCACCAGCACAGGTGAATACACAGCTCTATATGTTTTTAATGTTATAGTTTGATTTTTCTTCATCCTACCATTTACTTACCGCAATATATTTATACACTACCATCCAAAAGTTTGGGGTTGGTATGATTTAAAAAAATAAAAAAATAAAGTTTAAGAATTCAACGCAGCATTTATCAGAAATGCAGTAAAACAGTTTTAAAATATTATCATTTAAAATAATTTTCTATTTTAATATATTTTAACATGTAATTTATTCATGTAATGTCAGAGCTGAGTTTTCAGGAGCTTCAATGTCACATGATCATTCAGAAATCATTCTTAAATCCTGATTTGGTGCTCAAGAAGCATTTCTTATTACCATTTCAGCATTTTGAACGGTGGTGTAAATTCCCTCTCATTATGACAGAGGTGCTCAACTTCAAAAGCCAAGAGGACCACTTTCAAACTTTTCACTTTCAAAAATGTATTTATAATTGCCCCACAAAAAGCCCAAATTTATAAATGCGTAATTGTATGATTTGATTTGTATCACTGTTCTTTGGTCCCGATTTTTTTATTACATATTATAAATATTTATTACACAACTCTCAAAGACATGATAAAGCCATTTGACCTTCATCCACTTCCTGTTTATTAATTACATTTTTATCATTGATTTAAAATACTGGCATAAGAACTTGTGTGCGGTGCTGTGGCAGGTATCCGGGCAACCGACTTCTTTGGTTCCTTCTACATGAGCAACACCACAGATGTAGAGCTGGCAGGACTAGACTGTGACAAGACCGTTACCGTGGAGTTCAGACATGACGACAAGCTCAGCGAGGAAACTGGAGCTTTAATGCAGGTGTGTGTCTGTCTAGTCTTGCACACATATGTGAAGTCTCAGCTACACTGAATTCAGTCAGCTCAACATTTAATGACCTCAGCCGTGCTGACCTTTTTGTCTGTACTTTTTTTTTTTCTTTTCTTGCTCTCCCTTCAGTGTGCTGTTCTGTACACCAGCTGCAACGGTCAGCGACGGCTTCGGATCCATAACATGGCCGTGAACTGCTGCTCTCAGCTGGCAGACCTGTACAGAAACTGTGAGACTGACACCATCATCAACTTTTTCGTCAAATATGGTGAGTGAAACCACACACATCCTCTCAAACCGGTTGGATCAACACCTTCTCACTGCTTCCTGCAGTAGTATTCTATGGGCCACCTCTGTTATATCGTTTCGTTTTAATTTGAACAATTCCGATTCTGCACATCGATTCCTATTTTCAATTCCAAGAAGGTAAAAAAGAAACTTGGATTTCATTTACATTTATTCTAAGTCTTATTGCAAAACATTTAATTGTAGCTGAAAACCATAAATAAAAATCAACTGGCTAAGAGACACACAAGGATTTAAAAATATCAAAGCAAAAACAACTAGCCTAACTAATATAAATTTCAAGCATTATTAAAAACAAGTAAACACTCAGTAATTAAAAATAGAATGAATAAACAAATTAGCAATCGCACAAATAAATACAACTGAACAAAGATACGATTGAAAAGTGTTAAGATTTTCAGGTATTCAGGTACAGAAACCGAAATCAAATGTAAAATAACGCTGCACTTTATAAATAAATGACATATACATTACAAATGTAGTTACAAAAATTATTAAGAACATCGAGTGAATTTTCTCTGTCTTTAGTTGTTTGATTAACGTTACGGCAGCAGGAATGCTGTCACTTTAAGAGCTGCACAGATCCATCTATACTGTTACACATACATTTTCTTTGTCAACTGTTTGTTTACTAATGACATAACTGACTCTTTATGAGGATGTTTGTTTACTAATGACATAACTGACTGTTTATGAGGATATTTTTTACATATTTTTGTGTGTATTTGTTTATTCAAGTGCAAAAAGACGCGGAAGAGAACTCGATTCATTATCACGCACTGTACAGTATGCACAGAAAACAGCGCGCAAGTCTTCTTAAGTCATTAAAATGCACACAAAAGAATCGATAAGAGGAATTGAAATTAAGTATCTGATTCCTGACCTTAAGTATTTGATTCCAGAATTGGAATCGATTTTTGATTCCCAACCCCATTTAAGATTTTGTTTTATTTTGCTAGTTTATTTTCATTTTATTTATTTTCTTTTGATTAACTTTTTTGTTTAATTTTTGTTTTTTTTGTTTTTGTTTTAGTTTTGATTTTAAGAGGGAAAGTTCCCTCCACCGTCTACACACATATTTTAATAAAACTAGACTGCAAAGTCATGAATCAATTGTCATGATTGATCGTCACAACCATCAACACCTACATATTCAGCAGCTTTGTGGGGCATTATTACTCTTTTCACATGTTAGTAAATCATAATATTGGTCATTTTCTTTGAAGAGTCTTAAAGGTCCAGTTAATTTTTTTTAATTGTTCTGGGACCATCTGAATTATTTTTTTTAAATATGTTTTTGTATGTGTTTGCAGCATATCGGAGTGTACTCGGCAGCCCTACCAAGAATGTACGTGATGGCCTGGTGAATCAGTGTGCACAGATCTTAGCCTGTTACCGCAAGAATTGTGCCAGTCCATCTTCAGCAGGACAGGTAAGTAAAGAAACCCACCCACAAAAACAGTGTTAAAATGAAGACAAATACTGTTTGTAATGATTTTATATATACACAAGTTACCATTCAAAAGTTTGGGGTTGGTAAGATTTTTCTTTTTGAAAGAAGTCTGTTATGCTCACAGAGGCTGCATGTTTTGGATAAATATTACAGTAAAAAAAAAAGTAATATTGTGAAATATTACATTTTAAAATAAATTTTCTTTTTGAATTTATTTTAAAATGTGATTTATTCCTGTGATGCAAAGCTGAATTTTCACCATCATTACTCCAGTCTTCAATGTCACATGATCCTTCAGAAATCATTCTATTATGCTGATTTGCTGCTCAAGAAACATTTATTATTATTATCAATATAAAAAAAACAGCTGTGCTGCTTAATTTTTTTTTTGTGTAAACTGTTTTTCCAGGATTCGACCCCAAACCTTTGAACGTGTGAAGTATTGTCACTACTATTCAAAAGTTTGGGGTCAGTTATATACATTTTTTTTTTTTTTTTTTAAGAGAGATTTTTATTCAGCAAGGATGCATTAAATTGATCAAAAGTGACAGTAAAGCTTTTTGTTTTAATAAATGTTGTTCTTTTGAACTTTTTATTCATTCAAAGAATCCTGAAAAAAATATTAAGCAGCATTGATAATACCGTAATAAGAAATGTTTTTGGAGCACCAAATCAGCATATTCTAATGATTTCTGAAGGATCATGTGACACAAGACTGGAGTAATGATGCTGAAAATTCAGTTTTGAAATCACAGGAATAGATTACATTTTTAAATGGGCTATATTAAAATAAAAAAGTTATTTTAAATTGTAATATTTCAAATATTTCAAGGCACAGTGATGCTTTCAAAAACATAAAAAATCTTACTGAGCCCAAACTTTTGACTTGAATGGTAGTGTGTATATATACATATAATTAAAATATTATATACTGAATAAATAAATAAATAAATAAATATACATATATACATATACATATATATATATATATATATATATATATATATATATATATATATATATATATATATATATATATATATATATTTATATTTATATTTATGTGTATATATATTACACACATATATACACACACACACACACACACACACACACACACACACACACACACAGGGTTTGAAATGTACTTTTTCACTCACCAGCCAATTTGGCTATTAAATTGTTACCAGCCATTCAGAACATCTACTAGCCAAAACATAAATATCAGAAATGCATCAGATTATCAAAGTCACAGCTTAGATTTAAATATATTTAATATTAAATCTGATTCTGAATTATTGTATTTTCTTTTCAGATTTACGACAGTCAATATTTTGTGGATACCGTTCAAATAGAATAGAATGGAAATAAAAATAAAAACAAAATTCTCTGTGACTTCTCTTATAATTACCTGCTTGCGGCAATAAATACGCTAGGGTGCTTTTTGCCCAAAAGTCTTGGACATGCGGCATTTATGAGAACGGTTTGGAAAAAGTAGTCTCTTAATTGTCTCCTAGGGCTCTGGCGGCACAGCAGACGGGAAGCGCCACACCGCAGACATCTCACAGGCAGGTTTATCGCACACCGGTCGCGTCTTTCTGTACTCGCGTTCTCAAGTTCAATGCGGCAATTCAAAACATTGAATCTAATCACAATACAGGCAAAACTTCACTTCAAGAATGAACAGTGGCGTTGATGAGTTTGAAGTAAGGTATTTGAAAAAACAGTGCAAATGGAAAGAGAAAGTGCTAAGTATATAGAATAAATATCTTGTACAATACAAGATCTCCTAGGGCGAAGTCAGTACGTACATATATTTGTCCTAAATCGTTGTATTTTAATGGAAAACTATGTGAATGAAGATGATTAGAAAACAATGTGTTGGATTTTCACTCGCATTTGGTCGATGTTAATTTCAAACCCTATTTTTATTAGGGCTGTCAGTGTTAACACATGCAATTAATAAAAAATCCTTAAGGCATTAAAATAATTTTACGCAACTAAATTACTGAAGCACATAAGCACATTTTTAGCTGCTAAACTCCAGGAAAGTTTTCGGCCCAATTATCCAGTAAGTAAATTCATTCACACAATCAGTCCAAAACAGCGCTAATGTAAAAAAAAAAACAGGCTTATCAGAGAGAACAGTGATTCACTTGCGGCCATTTTAAATGAATCCATTCCAGTGTGTGTGTCCAGTGTCTGTCATATTTTGAAGAGCGCAAGCCCTAACACACTGTGTGAAATACAGACGCAACAGAACGTCAAAAAATTAAACCGCTGAATGGCCAGATGATACACAAACTACGTTTCTCGGCTGAATAAAGCAAACTAGCGTCCTCTCTTGTAAAGTTTTGATAGTTGTAGATTGTAATCAAGGTAAAGACGATTGCAGTGACATACAGGAGTGTAAGCATGCGTGAGTCCGTTATATTGATGTGCAAACAAACAGTGTATGTGCGCTCTTGATGTAATGATCGCACATTGTATTCATGCACAGTGCACAGACACATTTCACCACATTCAGTACGTTTTCACACACATTCAGGATAATGTTTTTATCTGTCTTGTGTATGTTGCTGTGTTTAGTATTTCTGAATGGATCCCTGTAGTAGGTATATGGAGTCAGGTCAAGGTGGATAGTTTAGTTGTTGTTGTTGTTTTTCATGGGTGCTTTGGTGTGCATAAATTTATGAACTATATGGACTGCTTATATACATTTGGGTCATGTACCTTTCTTTCAGCAGCTCACTCTGTACTCCGCTATTTTCCATGTGCGTTTTGTCCTTAGAAATGGGTTATAGACTACTGTAAAGCAACATGACTGGCTGATTGTTTTCCGGTCACAGCGCGCAGACGCTACTAATCATTAATCAAATTCGTTGTTGTTCGTTGTATCATTATCTATAATAATCGATTTTACCAATTAGTTGTTGCAGCCCTAGATAGTTTACTTTGCTGGATATAGCAAATGACGACAAAATAAATAAGTTAACAAGATTAAATAACAAGATTAAGGATGTATGCTTAATTTCACAATAAGTAGGCCTATGCGATTAATCACGATTAAAATAAATTGTATCCATTTACCGCTCTCATATATATCTCAATAATTCTGTCATCCAACATTGTATTGATATTTTCTTGTCTATTTGTCTGTGTACAGTTGATTTTACCAGAATGTATGAAGCTGCTGCCCGTGTATCTGAACTGTGTGTTGAAGAGTGACGTTCTGCAGCCCGGGGCGGACGTCTCCCTGGATGACCGGGCCTACTTGAGACAGCTGGTCAGCGCTATGGATGTGGCCGAAAGCCATGTGTTCTTCTACCCTCGGCTGCTTCCGCTGGTGAGAAACAAACAATAATATCACCCCATTTGATTTTGTAATTGAGCTGTGATGGTTACGTTCTCGGTTTCTCTACAGCAACAGCTGGATGTTGAGAGCATGTCTCTGCCTGTGGCAGTGAGAGACTCGGAGGAGAGACTATCTAGGGGAGGAGTGTACCTCTTAGAGAACGGATTGAATATTTTCCTTTGGGTGGGGGTCAATGCCCAGCAGGAGCTGCTTCAGAACATCTTTGGCACAACTGCCTTCAGCCAGATAGACCCCGGCATGGTACGACCCTTTATAAATGCTATATTTAAAATAAAATAAAACGCATGCATATTGTCCACAAATCATTTGTTTTATACCTCATACAGCAGTTTTATAGCTCCACCTTATAAGCACATGAAACTTTAACACCTCACTCAAGATACTTGAACTATTTTTGCATGTTAAATTTTGTCTTTAAAAATGTTATGTGAACATTGGCAATTTTTATTGTGTGTTTTGCTGGTTTAGACCTCTCTGCCGGCTTTGGATAATCCTTTTTCAAAGAGACTGAGGGAGATTATCGAGTCTGTCAGGGCACAGCGCTCACGATACATGAAGGTAAATGCGTCACAGGGCTTGATATTATGCTTTTGCAGATTTTTGTGATTTGGACCTCTGAAAAGATTGTTTACTTTTTTTGAAAGCTTAGATCATTTGTGTTGAGATTTTTTTTTTTCCTTCAGTACAATAAAATTATTAGCAAAATGAGATGAGCATGAGGAATATGAAGGGAAAATAATCCAGGAATTATGCATGACTTTGACTAATGGGGAAAAGGGAGGATTTTCCAGTCCAGATTAATGTTCATCTGTGATTTATTTCTCACTACTGGGTCACTCATTATTATAGGTTTTTTTTACACTGGAGTCCTCCTTAAAAGAACCATATTTAGACCAAAAAAGGAACTAAGCATGGAAAAAGAACCTAGCTTGCTTTCACACTGTCCGCAACCTCTTTCTGGACCACATAGTCATGCTGGGGATTTAATTTATTTATTTATTTTAATGGATGGGTTCTGGAAAATGGTAATTGTTGTTTTGACATTTATTTTGTGGTTTTGTTTAACTTTATGTAATAATTTATATTTGTAATTTTGCCACTTTGTTGTAGGCCTACAACTGCTACTAATGTTCTTTCCTCCGTTAGTTTACTTGCATTAATTTTTTTTTAACCTAATAATGAATGAATTGAACTTGTTGTCTTTTAGCTCATGGTGGTGAAACAGGAAGACAAGCTGGAGCTGATTTTCAAGCACTTCCTGGTGGAGGATAAGAGCAACAACGGTGGGGCCTCTTATGTGGACTTCCTGTGTCACATGCACAAGGAGATTCGTCAGCTCCTGAGCTAGGAGCATCGGGTCCACCCTCCTCCTCCTCCCTTGGCTCTGTACTCAGAAGCGCTTTAACTTTTTATTTAACATAATAAACAAAATCCCTTTGCCCATCATCCTCTCTTCCTCAAGTATAATCTCATCCACCCAGACTCTTGAGGAAGACGCCACCTTTTAAAGGAAATGTTGCTTCGTCAGATTACAGTGTTCTTTTGGTTTTAGTGGTGGGAGTTTTGACCCGACCTTCTCCTCCTCTCTTTTGATGGCAGGCTCGTGAGACTGTGTGATAGGGAAGCAGATATGCTGTTGTTACCGCTCTACAGCTGATCTGAGATCAGGTTACGTAGCCTTCAATTAGAGCTTAACCCACTTTGTGAAACGAACATCTTCAGAACAGCTACCTGGTTTTAGAGTGTGCTTGACTGTGAACTTCGATGCTGATTGTACAGGGTGTTTTGACTGTGAGAAACACTAGCACTGATTGATGGGACAGAAAAATAACCGAATTAAAAATTAATCTAGACCTACTCGGAATACAGTGAAATGAAATCCTTCATCTTATTCCAATATGAATCGAAAGATGTTTTAGAACAAGTTAGATTCATGTCTACCCAATTATTTGTATTTTTTTTCTGCTTAAGTTCTGTTTCCCTTTGATTTATCGCTCTCAACCTTGGCCTTACTGATCGTGTCTCTCCTTTTTCATCCGTTATTCTGTTTATCTTGTCTAATTTCTGTAATTTTCACCTTTTTAATGTGTGCGAAAAACCTAATAGACTCTGTGAAGTGTGCTGTTAATCGTTCAAAATGTCTTTTACTCAGAAAATATTTGAAATAAAAGTCTATGC
This sequence comes from Tiaroga cobitis, assembly GCA_030578255.1. Lineage (NCBI taxonomy): Eukaryota > Metazoa > Chordata > Actinopteri > Cypriniformes > Leuciscidae > Tiaroga > Tiaroga cobitis. The sequence goes on along the minus strand of CM060602.1, from coordinate 33,792,385 downwards.
ATTAACTTATCTTTGAAAGAGAGAGGGCAAGCTGTTCAAGAGCCGACGAATATTATCTGCATATTATCTGTCTTGCCATCACCCTCATCCACTGTAAGATGCAGATACGCCTAAAACGTATACGTTAGTGTCCTGATGAGGAATATGGATGCCTGGACAGGGAGTTGAATTTCAGATGAGCCTCTCGGGAGGATGGGAGTTGTCAAGTTCCTTCAGATGGTTCAGTAATTGGGCATACATTACAGAAGCATTCTGGGATTCATTGAGTTCCCTTTTAAATTCCCTTTTTTTCTTTACTGTATGGTCTGTTAGTAACCTGTATATTACATGTGCTTGATCATCATGTATCAGTTATGATTTAATATTATGTTCTAAATCTGTGTGAAGGCTTATGGTTTTGTGCAGGTGGAGTTTCTCTGCTCTAGGATATTAATCTTTTTTTGTGCAATGGAAGCCTGTGCTGAGAGTGGAGTGTGGGACTCATTAGAAACTGACCATTTCTAACCGCTTTTCCAAGGGAGCGACGTCAAGCACATGTGGAATTGTGACCTTAAAAGCAATCAACACTGAATACCTTGTCATCACATTTATTACATGTACAGAATTAAAAATCACATTTTAAAAATGATGTCAAGCTAGTGTGCTTTGTTGAATCTTAAGTGAACTGCATTTGATGTTTGGATGAGCTGAAGAATGATTCTTGAACGATTATTTTCTTGTCAGTGCTCTGAAGTCTTTTACAAGCTCATCTTAGTCCTTTCAAAGACTTTCTCAAATATATCTTTATCCAATATTACAGAGCTCTTTTATATAGAGGTGTGTGTGTGCTTATTTATTGCAGGGGTTATCCTAGTGAGGTTCTCTTTAGAACGGAGGGATCAGCCTTTTAAGGTTTTTTTCTTATCTTTATCTTACATTTACATTTGGCAGACACTTTTATCCAAAGCGACTTACATTGCATTTCAAGGTACACATTTACATTCTTATCAGTTCTTGCTTTCCCTTGGAATCGAACCCATGACCTTGGCATTGCAAGCACCAATGCTCTACTGTTTTAGCTACAGGAAAGCCTTTTGTTTCCTGTACAAAAGAATTTTGTTTTTGTCTCTAACCCATATTTGTTTATGTTGGCCATATACTCCTCAATGTCTTTCTTGTTGCATCTATGCCTCCTGACTGCAAATAAATAACTATATAAATGCATTGATTGACTTGAGTCCTGCCCGTACAAATTCAATTCAGTTTCTTTACTGGATTCGGGTTACAATGGCCAAATGTTGCAGAAGTGAACATTAAAATTTAAGGTTTAAGAATTTAACATCCTGGCCTAATTTTTATACATTTGTTTTGATTGAGGTAGATTTTGTGTCTTGATCTCTGATCTTAATCTTGGCTCAAAGCACATGCCATGCTCAGAGCATCAGACTCGCAAAAAAAAGAAAAGAAAACTACGCTCTGTTATGTGATTGAATAAGTCAGGCTTAAGAGGAAGTGATGTGATGGTTGCTTTAAAGGTGTGTTTATTGATGCCGTTCTAGTTCAGAGTAGGCCTATATGTGTGTAAAAATTTAGTTTTGTCAATTTTTAGGGGTACACAAGCATATAGATGGCCTTGGTATGGGTTAAACCCCACAACATCGACAGAGAAAGACTGGTATACACATTGCATCAATGTGTGTCAGGTTGAGAATTAAAGACACTCCTCAAGATTATATGCCTGAGCAGATATCTCTTCTAATCAAGTCCGAGAGAGAGTGAGTGAGTGAACGAGACATTGTTTGTTAACAGACTGTTTATTAAAAAGCAATAAAGGCTAACATCCAATAAATTATGACTATATTTTGAAGTATTATCAAATGTAAAACCAAAGTATAACATTTTAAATTAATAGACATAGCCTAAGCAAACAAAAATTAATAAAATAATGTAGACTACAAAAATGTGGGATCTGTAGGCCTAATACTGTTTTTTAAAAGAAGTATTTTATGCTCACCAAGGCTGCATTTATTTGATCAAAAATAGTAATATTCTGAAACATTACAATTTAAATTATTCCTGTGATGGCAAAGCAGAATATTCAGGATCACATATTTACTCCCGCCATGTTGTTCCAACCCCGTAAGACTTTCGTTCTACAACACAGAACCGCGCTGTTCCGCTGAAATCTCGAGACCAACAGAGAAGGAAATGAATAGTTAAATAAAGTCGTTATTTTTGTGTTTGTTTTTTTGCGCACAAAAAGTATTCTCGTCGCTTGATAAACTTAAGATTGAGCCACTGTAGTCACTCGGACTATTTTAACAAGGTCTTAAACTTTTCTGGGCCGGCGAGTTTCGATCCCTTAAGAAGCCTAGGAGTGATCCAGCTCTCAGATTTCATCAAAAATATCTTAATTTGTGTTCCGAAGATGAACGAAACGGGTTGGAACAACATGAGGGTGAGTAATTACTGACAGAATTTTCATTTTGGGGTGAACTAACCCTTTAACTATGAGAAGATGATTAACAGGCCAGTTTACTGTGACAGGATGCGACAGAGCAACCGTTAAAGATGCAGTTGTATGACGTGATAGTATGTATGTCCCAAAGCTTGTGTACACTTTTGCTACACACTCAAAAGTATCTACTTTTTCTTCACAAAAACAGTAGGCCTACATACTTTTAGGGCGTAGTATAACTAGTCGAATTGAGACGCAGCACCTGGAAAATGTTTCCTGGAAACGGTAGACAGTAAAATATATTAAATACTTCCAACGCAGGACAGAAATCTGCTGCACTCATCAAGTGAACTGGAAACTGCTTACTTTAATCATATTTTTCAGCCTCTCTTCTGTCGTTTTTGTTCATTAAAAGACTTTCTTTTACTTCCTGTATAATAATTCAACATCTGCCTTTTCCAGTGAGACAGCAGTATTATTGAGCCTGAGTATGCGGAGTATGAAAATGACCTATATATTACACTGAAGTTCACTAAATAAGACTTAAATAAGATCAAATAAGAGGCTTACATTATTCATGTTATTACATTTTCTTGGAATACCTCTTATTAAATATCTCTAATGCCTAACAGATGTCACTAAAATCTGTCCTGAAAAATAATAATATGTCCTATCAAATCAAAATATGTCATTCATGGATGATGAGGACTAGGTTTAAAGCAACACCAAGTAACTTTTCCTCTGTGGTCGCCCTACAGGTTGGAAGCGGAATTGTCCATTACCGCTGTCATAAATAATTTAGCCTACCGCAGCCTACTGTCGCACGCACGCTCTCTGTTTATCCAGCACCGGCTTTGGAATGAACGATGCCCACAGACAAGGTAGAGTATGTTGCATGATTTCATGAAATGATGTATTGCGACATCAGAAATGAAGAAAAACAAAATAATGACTATTGTAACGCTTGACGTAAAGCAAGTCAAATTTTTAGTTTTTTTATGTCTCATTAGAATCGATCTGGCAATCTTACATAGCGTGGTTATAGCAGATATAGGACCGCAAAGCGGAGGCATAATGGTGCATTCTATTATAGCCAACGAACCGACTCGGACCTCGGATATGACGTCACGTCCACACTTCAAGCGTTCTATTATGTTTTGCGCGTCCGAGTCGGAGAAAAAAGTGGACGCCAGTGTATAGCACCGAAAATGTATAGCACTTACTTAAAAAAAATTATTGTGACTACACCTTATCAAAACGCAGCCATTTGAACTTGAAAATGTTCACTTTATTTCATGTTTTTCATGTTAATCTTCTGTTAGCAACGTTAGCAACGTTAGTAATTGCACTCACAACAACCGATTCCCATACCTACAGGGGACGCCGTAATACGAGTGATTATAATCGTCATTTAAAATACCAAAGCGGTTCAAAAACAATGAAAACAATTCATATTAACAGGGCGCAGCCATCTTGAATTCCGAAATGGAATTCTTGCTCGGTGTCCTCGCGGTTGTCCGACGTCCGAGAGGAGAAATCCGAGGAAAGGGGGCGTGTTGCTAGGCAACGTCTGTCTTCCGATTCGGATCTCCGAGACGGATAAATAATAGAACGCACCATAAGTGCCTTACACCCTGTTACGACTTGATGAACCACTGAAACGATTTTCGAAATATTATTTTAAGGTAAAAAAATCTTACTTTGTGCTGCTTTAATGCAATTAATAGGTTAAATATATGACTACTTGCAGGGTTTTTGGAATAAATATTTTGACGGTTGGAGCTTGTATGTGCTGTCCAATTAGAGTGCTGCTGGCCCTGTGACATCATGGAGAGTGAACCCGGGGAGACTGTGGCTCATGGAGAATTCCCTGTTTGTGTGAAGCAAATCAGGCCTTTGACACCTGCAGTGAGATCAATCGTAACCCACATCAGACGCTTAGCATTAACAAGGCCCCTGCCACCCTCCTCTCTCTCTCTCTCTCTCACACACACACACACACGACACACCTCACGTTCTGCTTTGAACACTGTCTCTCTAAGTCCAAGGCAGAAGTGATTAGTCCCTGTCCCGTGGGACTGCTGTTTTGATAGCCCGCTGAAAGCACTGTGTGACTGCTGTATTATCTCAGCTATCTGCAACCAAATCACTGAACATTTCTTCCTCTGTTTTCAATATGAAGCCTATTTACAACCCTAAATATTTAAATAACATCTCAAATCATGTGGCTTGTTGGGGAGAGATATGCTATACTTTTCTAATTAATTGAATTTTTAATGTTGTTTAATGCCATTCAGTGGTGGAAATGACATTTTTAATATAAAATTCACTGACATTTTAGAACTTTTGAAAAACTTGTGGTAGAGGGAAATGACAATGAGGGACAGTAGTAATTTCTTAAGAAACAAACAATTTTTACTATACAATGTGCAAATCCATTTACAATGGATTTTGTATTTTAAGGTTGAGAATATATGCCTGGACAAAATCTTTACATAAACAGATTTTGAGCATTTCAAATGTAGCAAAAATAAATGATAAACGCATGGTTTCTAAAACATTTTGATGTGACGAAGTTGAATTAACACCCGTGTACAAGTCTGTATTAGGGACAAAATGCTAAATAATATTAATAATACAAAAATGCTATAATATTTACATTTATTTTAAAATGTTTTTAACACAACAATATAAGCGATTTATCCTTAGGAGAAAATAACAAAAATGCTAAAAAACTAAATTCAAAGACTGGCTATAAAAGGAGATATTTTATAATATATATTCTTCCTGTATAAGGAATATTTTCCACACTTTGTCCAGCAGGTGTCAGTGTGTTGAGGATAGTAAACACACACAATCTCCTGTTCTGTCCTCGTGTAGCCTGTTTCTGTCATAACACATTCAAATATCTGAGCAATCACACGGAAGCTCCAGATCTGTGTGTCCTGATTAAGACCTGCAGATGAACTTAAGATTCTTCTTAAGGAGACAGAATGAAGGCAGAGTTCTTGCGCCATCTGCATGTGTCCGTGTGTCTGTCTGTCTGTCAGGACAGTTTTCCCCACCCACCAGGATGACCACCTGCCTACCCGAGCATCATCACCTGTCAGCTATATGGGTCACAGCTGTGCATATGCATGCGTTTGTGTGTATGAATGTGTGTGAGCCGTTGCTTTTCCTAGCCCTGAATCCAAACTCCAAAGTAAGCCAGAATATATAGTTCCACATCTATTTTCATTTCCAATCAGAGAATGAAAGCTTAGTATGCTCTATTGCAGTGGTTTGCAATCTTTTTTTACTAAAGGCCCCACACTGTCCAACACCATAGAATTAAATAAAAGCCGCCTATATAGAACTGATTACATGTAATCTTGATTACGTAATCAGATTCCAAATATTGAATACTTTTTTAAAATTCCCATAATCAGACTACAGTTACTTTTTTATTGATCACATATCTCTGTATGAACCAAACCCATATTAAGTGTTTGCTGCCAAAAAGCTATTTTTTTGTTGTTTCATCTGTCCACAAAGTAGCCCATGAGTAAAATGAAATACTCTGCTGTATCTTTAATGCTGCGGGCCTAATTTTCTGCCAGAGGTCCTGGACGTCTTACATGGCATCATGGATTCGATCAAATACCAACAGATAAAAAAAATCTAAACCTGACAACCTCTGCTAGAAATCTTATAACAGGCCATGTTTGAATCTTCCAACAGGACAGTGATCCAAAAACAAACATCAAAATCAAAACAAAAATGGGTCACTGAGCACAAAACCAAGCATCTGCGAGGGCCATACCAGTCCCTGACCTGAACTGAACTGGGCTGAACTGAAGAGAAGAAGTGCCAACATGGATCTGGGAATCTGAAGGATCTGGAGAGATTCTGTATGGAGGAATGATCTCTGATCTCCTGTCAGGTGTTCTCCAAACTCATCAGGCATTATAGGAGAAGACTCAGAGCTGTTATCTTGGGAAAAGTATGATGCAAAAAGTATTTAATAAAAGGGGGCAAATAATTGTTCCCAATGTGTTTTGGAGAAAAACATTTATTTCATAATGTGATTTTCCCCCCACTTTCAATTCTTTTACTTCAATAAAAGGTTAGATTTTTGCTTTTTTTTTTTTCAAATAAAATATCAAAGGAATAAACTTTATTTTTTAATAAACTTTTTTAAACTTAAAATTTAATAATAAAAAAAAAAATTACAGCCATCTTTGATCATATTTACCAAGGGGACAAATAATTCTGACCAGCACTGATATGTAGGTATGTATATATGGGCCTACTGTATATTTATGATGTAGGTATCTTGAAAGCACATCTGATACCAGCTTCAGTTACACAAAACGCCGTCTATAAAGTAGGCTATAAGTCATAGCCATTAGCTCATTGTTGCTAGTTTGAAGTGGGACTGTTTGTCGACCAATAAAATACGGGAGGCGTGGTATGGAAACCTGTTCGAAAACAGCGATTGTATTTACATTTGTTGATGCTAATGGAGCAGAAATTACCGTTTACCTGCTTATTTTAGCTTGGGCATGAAGTGAAACATCAAAAAATAATACAGACATGCAGTTTGCTGCTGAGGCATTGTAGCTGCGTGCATTCTAATCCAGTGAGGTCAAAGAGGTGCGGTATAGAGAGGAGGCATTTGTGCTAACAGAGAGAGAGAAAAGAAAAAAAGCAAAGAATGAGAAAAGAAGGCAGGGATGCTGCACTCCTCTGCACTCCCTCGGTCCCTTGGCTCGTCTATCATTGCGTTCAGCACCCGCCGAGGACTTGCCAAGGAGAACCCTGGAGTGCTCCTCCCAGTGCTCTCTCCGCCTGACCTCAGATCAGTCCTGATGCAGTGAGTGCAATAAGCCACAAAGTAGAAGTGAAAACGAGAAACTAATCCGTAGTCAGTTATTAAACGGACGTCTCTACCCTAGAGCAGACGTGCTCGGGCTTGACCCACATTGCCATCCGCCCGTTCGCGCTGCCGCTCCGGATGCTCGCTTTGCTCTCAGCAGTTCCCCATCAAGGGCACCAAACAGTCGTGCCTCACGGTTTCACACTTTACTGCGTAACCTGGCTGGTATCTTTGATATAAGAGGACGTTTCTCTTGCAATATGGCAGAACAATAGATATAAAAATCTTCTGGAGCATAGTAGGCCTATTTTTCACGCATCTTTGTAGCTGTTAAAATAATCGTTTCACGGTACATTTGTCACAGGTTTTTACCATATTGTGGTAATTTAGAGAACAGACATTTAACTTTAAGTAACTAAAAAAAATCAATAATTAATTCTGATTAATCATATACATTTTTGTTGCTAACACATCCAGGTCGAAAATCTTTTGTAAAATTGAGAGAGGTTCCGCGTTCAAATCCCGGACGAGCCCCCAATTTATGTTATGACCCCATCTTATTAAAGTCACAACATAAAGAGGACACTTAACAAAATTGGTTTCAATAAAAGACATATGTCAGTCCTTCAAAAAAAGGACAGTCATTTGGGGACGTTATCGAGTGCATTTAATCCCACAATGCATCGCAATAACCTAGAGTATGTACACTTAACAACTATAGAGAATACGCATAATGCTCTGTGAGGGTTGTGCCGAATGAATTCCAGGGTCTCGCCAGAAGATCCCCGAATCATCCATCCATCCATTTTCCAAACCGCTGGTCCCAGTGGCGCAAAAAGTGGGTATGCGTCTCTGGTATGCGCTATATGCGGCGCATAGGGGCGCAGCACAATGGGGGGCGCCAAAGCGATGTTAATTTTTTTTTTTATATATATAAAAATTTAATTAAAAAAACAAATATATATATGTTTTTGACAGAAATTAATAATAATTAATAATTTTATTTCGCTTAGACTCATTAAATTAATCAAAAGTGACAGTAAATATGTTACAAAATATTTATTTCAAATAAATACTGTTCTTTTAACTTTTCTATCCATCAAATACTGAATTTTTTTTTTTATCACAGTTTCCACAAAAATATGAAACTGTTTTCAACATTGCTAATAATAAGAAATCTTTCTTGAGAAGCTAATTGTCATATTTGAATGATTTCTAAGGATCTTGTCACTGAAGACTGGAGTAATGATGCTGAAAATTCAGCTTTGCCATCACAGGAAAAAAATTACGTTTTAAAATATATTCAAATAGAAAACAGTTGTTTTAAACAGTTGTTTACTGTATTTTTTATTAAATAAATGGCTCACCAGCATTGATGAGCATAAGAGACTTCTTTCAATAATATAAAAAAAAAATCTTACAGACCCCAAACTTTAAATGTTAGGGTATTTATTTATGACACTGGACAGATGTCCTCTTTATTCGTCTCACTTGCTTCTTTCTTCACAACAAGAATATAATGCATTTATATATTCTCCTACCATCATATGTCTTTAAAACATGACAAATATCCAAGTTAATGAAGTTATAACTTGCGAAAGACAAACAAGCTCAAGCGGAGGAAGCTGCTTGGTGAGTCAGTTTTTCGCCCACAGAAAGGAAATCATTCTAAAAAAGAATAACTTTTTGGTTAATAATAATAATAATGGTTATTGATGTCAAGTATAATATGAGTTAGAAGAAGCAGGTTTAAAGTCAGTGAAGGGGTACTTAACCTTTATGATGGGGGATACAAAAGACAAAAAGGTCGGGAATCACTGTTTTAATATTCCATGCTTCCTATCATGTGAGTTGTCCTTGATCCAGATGGTTATTCCTGAGATCATCACCCACCTTCCCCCATAACAAACACAAGCTTCACCTGAGTCATCCATCTATTGACATGTGGTGATGTACGACAGCTGTATGATAACTTCATGTTTCGTCTGTATCTGCCACTCACTAGGGGTGCACTGCAAACATTTAAAAAACAGTCTTCTCTGGGGTTTTGTTCCATGTGTTGATCGCTCCAATGTGTCCTACTGTCAGTCTAATCTGACTCTCTAATAGTCTGTCTGTCTATTTCACAGTCTGTCATGTCTGACAGTTGATGAGGCGTCGACTTCACATCGTAACTCAAGGTGACTTTTCTGTTTCTCTGTTGTTTTTTGTTGTTGTTGTTTTTTGTGGTATAATCATGAAAGTGATGGCTAAATAAAGGCCGCTATTCACTGGGATGTGTCTTCAATGTCACATGATCCTTCAGAAATCATTCTAATATGCTGATTAGGTGTTTAAGAAGTAATACACATAGTGTTCTTATTATCAATGTTGAAAAAATATATATAGAATTTTATGAATAAAGAGTTAAAAAGAAGATTATTAATTTGAAATGGAAAGCTTTTATAACATTGGTAACATAAATGTCTATAAAAAAAAAAAAAACCTCTGACCCCAGACCTTTTTTTCTTCTTCTTTTTTAAATCATGCTGCAAATATGACTGAAATCTTGGTTCTGAAATCTCTCTATTTAATGCAAAATGGATGAACACATGCAGACATTGACCCAGCGACCTTTATTTGATCGGACACTATTTGGTGTTCAGGAACTTGGCTCACATAGTCATACAATAATAAAGATGAAGTAGGTTCATAATATTACTTCAAAATAAGAAGATTCTGTTGTTCACGTGAGTATATATAACTGTAAATAAGAGCTGTTCTCCAAATGTTTGTGAACATATAGATGACTTTTCAAAGTCAACATGAAAATTAAACTGACCATATTTGCTTTCTTACACATTCCTGCTCTTATTATGATCAGTGCACACTGAAAAATTAATACAAATAAGATGTTTGATCCAAGCAGTTCCTAAAGAACACAACAAATGCCCATCCAGATCACACTATACATTCTGTATCCACATTACAGAAGTCAAATGTCTTGTGAATCTCAGGCTGAATAAATGTATAAAAACAGCCTGTTTAGTTCTAAGAGCTGGAAAGAGGGTGAAAAAATTATTCAAAAAAAGAAAAGGAAAAAAGAGACTATGATATATATAGAGCTCTGATTTAAAGGTATGAGTATTAATAGGATGCTCAGATGTTCAACCCACTGGGTTTTCCTCTAAATTCCTCAGTGAATCATTGAGAGGAGGGAACATTAATGCTGACTGTGTCTGATCTCCAGAGCACTTCAGAGTCTGATTAGAGCAGGATTCCAGCATAGAAGAGCTGATGCTGCTGCAGCCATCGCCCAGTTATAGTGAGAGTTTCACACACTGTAAGAAAATTGCATGATCAATAAGTAATGACAACATATGTTTTTAACATTGCTTTAACTCATCAAAATAAGTTAAGCAATTTTCAACTTTTGTTGATTTTGTTTTCAAGTTGAAATTACTTGAAAATCCAAGTTGATTGTACTTAAACATAAGGCAGCAACTTTTTTTACAGTGTTTGTACAGTGGGGTCAAAAAGTCAGATTAATCCTAAATTTGAACGTGAATTTTATTTGCAGGTTTAAATTAACTTTGAATTCTCGAAAGTTGTGCTGGCTGAATAATCGATCCATCAAATCTAGATGTTTCATGTAGTAAATTAAACACATTTATGCTCACTAAATGTTCATGACATTAATTTCCATGAATTTTCTAGACCTTTTCCAGAAATTTTAGCAGTGGTCAACTGATATGGGTATGGCTGATGTATACACACACACACTAAAGTTTGAGGTCAGAGCCATTACTTCTCATATTTTATTCAACAAGGATGAGAAAAAGAGACAATAATGACTTTAAAATTGTCTCACACACACACACACACACACACAAAAGAACTGCCTTAATTCTATGTGGCATTGATTCACCAAGGTGCTGAAAGCATTCTTTATAAATGTTGGCCCATATTGATAGGATAGCATCTTGCAGTTGATGGAGATTTGTGGGATGCACATCCAGGGCACGAAGCTCCCGTTCCACCACATCCCAAAGATGCTCTATTGGGTTGAGATCTGGTGACTGTGGGGGCCATTTTAGTACAGTGAACTCATTGTCATGTTTAAGAAACCAATTTGAAATGATTCGAGCTTTGTGACATGGTGCATTATCCTGCTGGAAGTAGCCATCAGAGGATGGGTCCATGGTGGCCATAAAGGGATGGACATGGTCAGAAACAATGCTCAGGTAAGCCGTGGCATTTAAACGATGCCCAATTGGCACTAAGGGGCCTAAAGTGTGCCAAGAAAACATCCCCCACACCATTACACCACCACCACCAGCCTGCACAGTGGTAACAAGGCATGATGGTTCCATGTTCTCATTCTGTTTACGCCAAATTCTGATTCTACCATCTGAATGTCTCAACAGAAATCGAGACTCATCAGACCAGGCAACATTTTTCCAGTCTTCAACTGTCCAATTTTGGTGAGCTCTTGCAAATTGTAGCCTCTTTTTCCTATTTGTAGTGCTGATGAGTGCTGTTCTTCTGCTGTTGTAGCCCATCCGCCTCAAGGTTGTGCGTGTTGTGGCTTCACAAATGCTTTGCTGCATACCTCGGTTGTAACGAGTGGTAATTTAGTCAAAGTTGCTCTTCTATCAGCTTGAATCAGTCGGCCCATTCTCCTCTGACCTCTAGCATCAACAAGGCATTTTCGCCCACAGGAATGCCGCATACTGGATGTTTTTCCCTTTTCACACCATTCTTTGTAAATCCTAGAAATGGTTGTGCGTGAAAATCCCAGTAACTGAGCAGATTGTGAAATACTCAGACCGGCCCGTCTGGCACCAACAACCATGCCACGCTCAAAATTGCTTAAATCACCTTTCTTTCCCATTCTGACATTCAGTTTGGAGTTCAGGAGATTGTCCGACCGGGACCACACCCCTAAATGCATTGAAGCAACTGCCATGTGATTGGTTGATTAGATAATTGCATTAATGAGAAATTGAACAGGTGTTCCTAATAATCCTTTAGGTGAGTGTATATATATAGTTCACATTAATGCTGTAGTTTGGTTCCCACAAAAAAATATTAAGCAGCACAACTGTTGATAATGAGAAGAAATGTTTCTCGAGTTCCATATCAGCATATTAGAATGATTTCTGAAGGATCATGTGACACTGAAAACTGGAGTAATGATACTGAAAATTCAGCTTTTAAAATGGAATAATGCTACATTCTAAAATACTTTAAAATGAATAACTGTTATTTTACATTGTAATAATATTTCACAATATTGCTGTTTTACTGTGTTTTGATCAAATAAATGCAGCCTTGTTAAACAAGAAACTTCTTTTAAAAAATCTTACTGACCCCAATCTTTTGAATGGTAGTGTATACACAATATAAAATTATGACATTAAAATGAACAGTTATTTAAAACTATTTTGATACACACACACACACACACATACACAAAAAAACAAACAAAAAAAACAGCCTGACCAATCGATCTATGATTTATTTTCAGATTCAGTTTGACTGAACAATGGAAAAAATTATGAAACTCATTTGTGTAATAGCCTACTGATATTTGTCCATGTATCATATATTATAGTTTGCTATAGAGAGATGGGGAACGTCTCTTTGGTTTCTCTGTGGGTGTAAGGAAGAAATTTGAACTGTCATGTACCATCGGTACTGCAACCCATCTCAGAGCACTGCAGCGACCCACGCAGCTCACACACACACAGACACACACCGATAACACAACCGACTCTGTCTTTGTGCCGCGATGACCTCTCTCTGTCTGCACTCATGCAAAAATCACAAACACGCACACAATGAGTGAGGACACTTGGGCTGCAGTTAAGTGTACATCACTGTTTATGTCTTCATGCATTATTCACATGTACAGTCAAAACATCTGCCAAAATGACTGTTCCACTCATTTGCACAGACTACTTCCATCTACTTATCTACTGTTAGCCTTTTAAATTTCCATTCATTTGCACACACACATTTACTGTAGCCTACATACGCACACACAGGTTGCTTCAAATGACGCCTCAGCTGACAGGAAGACAAGTCATGTTGACTTTAAAGAGCCCTTAAAGTCAAAATAAATCAAAATGATTTACAATTTACTTTCTTAATACATATTCCTATACTCTGTAATTCCTATACTCTGTATTTTGAACGATTTATCAGTGGATGTTATTGCAGATAAAAAAGATAATTTGATCGACCTCTAAAATAACTTTCCTATGCGGTTGATGTGACCTATAGGTTGCACGGGTCTGACAAATAATTAATAGCTAAATATATATACATTATTTTAGGCTACTGTTTGGCAATGCAGCCTTTCTGAAACATGTAACTGTTTAATGTCTGATCATGCATATCTAGTACCATTCAAACGTTTTTTGTTTTTTAATGATACTTTTATTCAGCAAGGATGCATTCAATTGATCAAAAGGGATAGTAAATATATTTATGTTACCAAAAAAAAAATCATTTTAATGCTATAATATTAACTAGCACACCTGTTTTCAACATTGATCATAATAAGAAATGTTTCTTGAGCATCAAATCATGAAGGATCATGTGACACTGAAGAATGGAGTAATGATGCTGAAAATACAGCTTTGCCATCACAGAATACATTTTTTTAATGAATTACTTAAAAATAGAAAACTGTTATTTTGAATTGTAATAATATTTCTCAATATCATTGATTTTCTGTATTTTGGATCAAATAAATGCAGCCCTCAAAAAAAATTTTTTTACAGACTCCAAACTTTTGAGTAGTAGTCTAAATATGGATTATGTTGAATAATAATACATTAGTAAATATGGATTATGTTGAATAATAATACATTAGAAGTGTTACAAATGGTCTTGTTGAATATTACATTCTTTGAATAGCATGCTAAATGTATTAAAGTATTATAAAAAACTTCATTCACCTCTGAAAGATTTTTTTTTTTCTGCTAATTTAACCAAGGCCAGGAAAAATTGTATTGTATTTTTCTTATTTGGACTTCAGTGTACATCAAAATATCTTCTTTTGTGTTCTGCGAAATGCAATGGCATGAAGGTGAGTAAATGATGACAGAATTTTTGGGTAAATCTATTCCTTTAAGACTTGCATTACGAAATGCAGAGACTGTGTCAGAGAAACACTGTACACTTGCATCTCATCACATTAACCAAAACGGTATAATAACAAAACAGGAAACGCAGCCTAATGTGCACTGTGACGGAGGGAAAGCTCTCCAGAGATAACAAATGAAATTGCATTCGTTTTGTCTTTCTGTGCCTATCCACTTATATCTGGTTTCATCTCTCTTCCCAGCATGTCATGCTCTCCATCAAATTGCGTCTTTCTCCTTCCATCTCATACAATCTCTCCACACATTTCTTTCTGTCCAGCGTGGCTCTTTCCATTTCTCTCTTTAATAATTCAGAGCAGGAGAGGTGTGTGTGGCCAGCTCTTCATCTGCCCTGTTCTGAGAGGACAGTCCCACCTGCTCACTCCTCCAGACACTGAGATGATCTCTAAAACGCTTATATGCTGCCTCACTACTCTGTAATATGCATACCATGTGATGTATCTTTGTTTGGAATAGAATACTAATCTACTGTACATATGTATATATAAAAAACAAAACAACAAATATATCTGTTTATGTCTATAAATAGCTATATTTATCTATCTATCTGTCTGTCTATATATATACATTACTTACTTTATTTTATTTATAAAGCACTTTACAACTGCACCTGCAGACCAAAGTGCTGTATAATCAGCAGCATAAAAACAAACAACACATAAAAACAACATGCAACTTACTACTAACCCAACCTCTCAAAGGCTAAAGACAAGAAATTATTTTTAACACTGGCTTTAAATACATTTAAAGAAGTGATCTCTCTTAGTTCAAGAGGCAGACTATTCGAAAGCCTCGGACCCGCAACAGCAAAGGCCTGATCACCTTTTAACTTTACATGAGATTGAGGGACAGAAAGCAATGATTTATTATTTGATCTTAAAGATAAGTGCTTGATGAAGAGCTATAAGCTGGAGCTATCCCATGCACTGTTTTAAAAACATACTGCAGAGTTTTATATTTTATCCTGAAATCCACTGGTAGCCACCTGAGAGAAGCTAAAATGGGAGAAATGTGATGACTTTTCTTAGCACCCACCAGCAGCCGTGCCGCTGCATTCTGAACTAATTGCAAGCGTGATAAAGTGGTCTGACTGGACCCTACATACAAAACATTACAATAGTCAAGGCGGGACAGAACAAAGGCATTAATAACCTTTTCTAAATCTTTTCTCAACAGAATACGCTTTAAACGTGCAATAGTCATAATCTGGAAAAAAGCAACACTTAACCACAAAGTTTTTACTTGGTCATGGCAATAGTCTGACTATGTGCCAAAATATGTTGCAATATCGAAGCATCCTCTTGCAGGGCCAAAAAGCAAAATCTCAGTTTTACTTTGGTTTAACTGAACCAAATTATGGCTCATCCAGCTCTTAACCTCCTCCAGACATGCCAACAGTGAGTTAGAACCACAATTCTCTCCTGATTTCAAAGGGAGATAGATTTGTGTATCGTCGGAATACAAATAGTAAGACGTGCCATATTTTATAAAAATCAAACCCAGAGGGAACATGTACAAAGAAAATAAAATTGGGCCTATAACAGAACCCTGAGGAACCTCACAAGTGACGGGCACTGTTGTTGAAACAAAGTTACCTTACTTTACTGAGAAATTCTCTATCAGTAAGACTTGAACCACTTTAAAACTGCTCCACGTATTTCAACCAATTGGGATAACCGCTTTATGAGAATCACATGGTCTATTGTATCAAAAGCTGCACTCAAGTCCAATAAAATCAGAGCTGCAGCATTACCTGCATCTTGGATTAAACAAAGGTCATTAACAACTCTCAAGAGTGCAGATTCTGTACTATAACCTGCCCTAAAACCGGACTGAAATTTATCTAAGATCTCGTTTACTTAAAAATGACCAATGAGCTGTGCATAAACCACCTTCTCTAAAACCTTTGATAGGCATGGAAGTTTTGAGATGGGCCAGTAATTCTTTCATTTAAATGGGTCTAAGTTATGCTTTTTCAGAAGTGGCTGAATTACCGCTCACTTGAGGGCCATTGGAACAATCCCATTATGAAGACTCCTGTTAATAATAGAGGCAATACTTGGCCCAACAACATCCACCAATTCCTTGAGAAGGCGTAAAGGAGTCACATTACAATAATCAGATGTAGGCTTCAAACGAATAATGATGTCCTTGACTTGCACCACTGACACCTGCTCAAAGAGGTCAAAACTCTTGACACTAGCTGTCAACAACACAGTCTCAACCGGCAATATAGGAAGACTAGATCTAATCTTCTCCAATTTTTCCATAAAAAATGTCTGATACATTTCACATGTTTCCAACGAGGGGGTCAAAACAAAACAGGCAATTGGTTTTAGAAGTCTATTAATCGTTGAGAAAAGGGCTGTAGGGGCATTACATTTCTGTGCAATGACACTAGAGAAATCATTTGCCTCGCAGTTCTCACAGCAGCCTGATAGTCTGAAAAACACCTCATAATTTGAAGAGAAACCTGTAGCTTATCCTTTCTCCATTTTCGTTCAGCCTTTCTGCATTCCTGCCTCAAAGAATGAGTGTAATTATTAAGCCAGGGTATTGAATTAATCTTTGGTTTCCTAACTTTATATGGGGCCACTTAGATGGCAAAGGTGAATCTTCAGCATAATAACTCCAGTTTTTAGTGTCACATGATCTTTCAGAAATCAGTCTAATATGCAGATTAGGCACAAATTTCATCGGACTGGGATCCATAATCCAGTTCCCCTGCAACACATTAGCAATATCTGCTAGTCTTACTCTTATCTCTGCTGAGCTCAGGCTCAGAATAAAGTGCAATCTTTCTTGTCTCCCTTTCACCGCTCACTATATCTCACCTCTCTCCTCGTCTCTCCGTGGTCTGCAGTGTAAAGCAGGTCAGTCGAGGGGGAAGATGCTAACACAAGCTGAAGTGTGCTGTTACATAAACACTGTGGGAGAACCTCCGGACACCTTCCCACAGGCCTCTGCTCACTAACGCTAAGCTAACATTATTATCATGTAGCGCGCTGTCCTCATACACCCCCCCTAACCCCCCCCCCCCCCCCCCCGCCACAAACAGGCCGTCGGCCTGCTTAATTCAACTGATACACACAACCCCTGTCACTCAAGGGCTCCGCTCAATAATATGTGAAAGAACACCACTTACAGTACATTGAGTCACTTTAAGTCACTTCTGGGGCATATGTGAACTATAAAGAAAGAAATGATTTCTATAAGAAATGATAGCAGAGAATAAAATGCATTCATGCAAGCAAATCCATACACAAACCCCTCGAAGGGGCTGTTCGGAGGTGACACGTGAATTATACTGAGAGAATTCAGGATACAGGAATTTTTTGCCTGTGTCTGATACTTAGTACGAATAGAAAAAAAAACATAAATATGTATGAATAAAAAAAGTATAGGCTAGAGTGACCATGTTTTGATTATCGAAAACCAGGACACTCGGCACAATTTAGTTTTCTTCTTCCTCTTTATCCTGTTTTTCTTTCTTAATGGCCCAATGAAAAATAATGAAAACCAGGACATTTTCATCACTTTATAAAAAACAGCCAGGACGGCCAGGACAGCAGGTGAAAACAGGACATGTCCTGGGAAAACAGGACGTTTGGTCACCCTAGTATAGGCTAAATTCTCTCTCTCTCTCTCTCTCTCTCTCTCTCTATATATATATATATATATATATATATATATATATATATATATATATATATATATATATAGCCAAAGAGGTGGAGGGATGAATCAAAGACGAAGGCCCATAAATCCGTGGCGAAGTTAGAGCGACGACTGACCAAGTCAAGAATTATGGGCCTTCGTCGCTTATTCATCCCTCCACCTCTTTGGCTTCGCCGGGCTCCGCCTTCCCTCCGGCTCCACCTACGTCCTCGATCACACCGCCTCCGCCTCAGTCCTCCGGCACCCCGGCTTCACCTTGGCCGCTCGTCCCCATGCCTCCGCCTTGGACCTTCAGTGTCGCCCGGTCTCATCGGCTCTTTGGCTCCGCCTGGGTCTCCACCCCCATCAGCTCCGCCTCAGTCACACGTCCTCCTGGTTCCACCTGTCAAGGCTCCACCATGGCTCCTCCCGTCCTCGACTCTGCCGTGGGCTTACGTCCTGGTATTCCGCCCTGCCTCCTCCTACCTCTAGCTCCTCCCTGGCTCTTCTTGTCTGTTCCGCCCTGGTTCCATTATTCCTGGCTCAAGCTAAGCCCCCTCCTGCTCTCCTCTAGTTGGACTCTTTATTTTTAGGGATGTTAAGTGTAAGGATGCGCCTTCTTGATGAGGGGGATATGTAATGGGTTACCTTTGTTTGTTTCTGTTTTGGGTGGGTTTTAGTTCAGTTTGTGTTTCAGTTAGTTTCTATGGTTTTTCATTGATTTGATTATCATGTGCACCTTTCATTCATTTCCTTGATTGGTTTGTTTGTATTTAAGCTCTGTGTTTTCAGTTCATTGTCTGTTCTCATCGGGTCATCAACGTTGTTCTGTTCCTGGTTTATATTGTGCTGAGTATTCTGTTTTGGAGTTTTTGTCAATAAAATCTAAACTGCTGCAAATAGATCCATTCTCGTATGCTGACAATTGTTCACTTATGTCTATTTTTATTACCACAAAAAAATTAAATGATCAGATTACTCGATTAGTCATCAAAATATTCCACCGATTGCTCGATTACCAAAATAATCATTAGTGACATCCCTAAAATAGTTAAAATGCAAATGCGTTGTTTTGCCTTTTGTAACTTCCAGTAGAATAAAAGACCATTTTCAGTCATATATTTTGTCATCTTATATATATATATATACTTACAGTATGTCGATAGTAACTGATACAAGATCAGTGACAACCGTAACAACAGTTGTGACTTGTGATACACTGAGCATATGATAATGGACAGCACTCCATGCTAAATGTGATAATGTGCTGCACTTCTGAGTGTACAGTAGGTGCAAGAAGTGACAGGGATTCTGCAGGGACCATGTGGAGACTCCAGCGTCTTCACCAATGACAGGTCAGAAAATTAGAGCCAGTGACATTAACAGCTGAGAAAAGCTCATTCTCCTGTTGTTTCCACCTGTTAACATCTCTTTCTCTCTTACTGTCACTTTCAATCTCTTTTACACTCTGTTTCTCTCTCACTCACTCTGCACTCTCGCTGAAAACATGTAGAAGTCAAAAATCAAGTATCCTTGACAACATGCGCCAACATGTTTGCAACACTATCTGATGCAGTGTTCAAATATTTAGGCCTGAGTGACTGGTCTTTAAAATGATCCAAATGATCTTTATTCATATGTGAAGTAAGAGTGTAGTGTAGATGGACTGTGCATTCTCAATTGTATATTTTTCATCTTATACCACATTGGAACTGGAGTATTGTGAAGATTTAAAGAAACATTCTGAAATAAAATTAAGTGGCGTACGACTATTAGATTTTATTATTTTAAAAATTAAAAAATGTAAATAAAATTGTTATTGTTAATATAAATTGTTAATAATAAATTGTTTATTTAATTCATGTTTAAAATGTAGTTAAATATAAGAAATAAAATACAGCAAAAATGAAGAATTCAGGATTTCAAGAAGTTTGAAGTGTCAAATAGAAATTATGAAGTGGTTTCTGACTTTTATAAATAAAAAAAATGTAAATAAATAAATTATTTTTCCAATTGAAAACAAATAAAAACAAATAAAATCGATTATTTAATTACATTTTAATTAAATTTGACATTTTAATTAAATAAAGTAGGGATAGCCTATATATCAGTATAACAATCAACTTGAATAATTCAAATGAATTTCAGAAATCTTAAATGTTTCTTACTAATTTTGTCATAATATGATATACATAGAGATTTATACAGCTCTTTGAGTTTAAATTGTTTTTATAATTCAAAAATAAACAATGAAAATAAATATGTAAATAAAAATTAAGGGCTTGTTTATTCAAGTCATGTTTAAAATGTATAATATAATAAATAAAATACAGCAAAACCCATGAATTAGTTTTTTTTAAAGCATTTATAGACATAGATGTGATGATATTTGATGCCTGATAAACTGAGGTTATAAATATATCTCATCACAAAAAAGTAAATCATTCAACCCATACATTGGAATTGTTGAATGTTTCATAGAGCCATCGCTCACTGTTTATCCTTTGCAGTTTATGAATTCATGTATGGAGCTAATAGCGTGTGCTTTTCCTCAGTGTGCCCATGTGTTTAGACCTCTCTTATGAAGGTAAAATGATGTCATAATGAATTGCATGCGCAGGGTAAGATTTGTGAAAGTGTTCATAAGATTGCAAGCGTAAATTAAATTTGCATGCGCAAGAGAAGATTTGTAAAGGTGTAAATTGTGTTTCAAGCGTAAGAAAAAAAAACTGCAACATTTTGCTGATTTTCGTAAGTGTAATTAATGTATTGTGAAACTGCAGCTTCACGTTAACGCAAAATAAACATGATCTGTACTCTTCTGACTTCCATTTTTCCGCGCTTACACTTTTGGCACGGTTTTTGCGCACAAATGCGACCAAAAGCATTGCAAGCCTGTGAACAGCTATTTGCAACCGAAAACAACAGAGTCAGGGACTGCAAAACAGATTAATCGCGTAAAATCAAACTTTGTGTAAATAAATCAACTGCTGCAAATGTCTAAATGACTTATTGTGTACATGCGGCAAAAAAGTTCCCGAAATAACCCGATTTGTACAGTTGCGTCTTTCTTTTACCCGCGCTTCCAATTTTGGCACGATTCTCTCGCTGAATGAGTTTTGCAAGCGCGAAGAGGAGGGCGGGTCCACCTTCATCATGCAGCCAATCAGATGAGCTTCTCGCTGACACTCGATTTACTCTTATCTGATTGGTTCAATAAACACGTCAGTCTTCAGAACGCATATTTATCTTCATTTGGCTCATTCTCGTTACTTTTAATGCAAACATACATGGTAAATAAATACATAAATCATGATTGTTTAATAACCTGTGCACCATTAGGTGGATTATTTGAGTAAATACTGAATTCCGAGCGGTGTTATTGGATTTAAATTTTATATATTATAAGCCTATCTGTTACACCCCTGAGCTGATGTTAAACTTTACAACAAACCAACAAACAAAAAGAAAACATTGAATACCCATTTTTTAATACCGAATAATACCATTCTGATGCAGTGTTTTTCACATCATGTCTCTGTTCATGGTATTTAACATATATTTTTAAATATTGTCTTTGTCACAATTCTGATTACTTTCGTGTGACTGATCAAGCTATTATGTTGCTAGTATAATGAAATGCTTTCTCTGTGTCCAGATTTGACTGTAGCTAATGAAAAACTGATTAATTTCTGATAAATCTGAAACTGATAAATTCAACTTTAACAAAAAGTAATAATAATAGTAATAATAATTATATATATATATATATATATATACATATATACATATATATACATATATATACATATATATATATATATATATATATATATATATATATATATATATATATATATATATATATATATATATATATATACCCACATGCAAAATCAAATGCAAAGCAACTAATTATGTCTGAATAAAAACCCAGCAGCCAGGGAATACACAGCATATGTGTTTATATATAGGGCTATACAGCAATCTAGTGGTTACACGATGGCATTGCAGGTGATAAATGGTGCATAATTTAGAGATGACCTTAAAATACATGTTAAAGGGAAAAATATATTATTATAACTAATTTTAGTAAAATAATAATAATAATTCTGGAATCGCCCACGATTAATTGACAGGTGAAATGATGCATGCAGTACAAAAAGGCCTACATTCAGCAACATCAACATTACAAACAAATCTGGCCTGCTGAGGAGGATGATGATGAGCAGGATCACAGTCTATGAGCAGGATACATGCACTGAATATACAGAAATTTTCTTTCTTAACACACCAGCTCTAAATTCAGTATTTACTCAAATAATCCACCTAATGGTGCACAGGTTATTAAACAATCTTGATTTATGTATTTATTTAACATGTATGTTTGCATTAAAAGTAACGAGAATGAGCCAAATGAAGATAAATATGCGTTCTGAAGACTGACGTGTTTATTGAACCAATCAGATAAGAGTAAATCGCGTGTCAGCGAGAAGCTCATCTGATTGGCTGCATGATGAAGGTGGACCCGCCCTCCTCTTCGCGCTTGCAAAACTCATTCAGTGAGAGAATCGTGCCAAAATTGGAAGCGCGGGTAAAAGACATTTGCAACAGTTGATTTATTTACACAAAGTTTGATTTTACGCGATTAATCTGTTTTGCAGTCCCTGACTCTGTTGTTTTCGGTTGCAAATAGCTGTTCACAGGCTTGCAATGCTTTTGGCCGCATTTGTGCGTAAAAACCGTGCCAAAAGTGTAAGCGGCGGAAAAATGGAAGTCAGAAGAGTACAGATCATGTTTATTTTGCGTTAACGTGAAGCTGCAGTTTCACAATACATTAATTACACTTACGAAAATCAGCAAAATGTTGCAGTTTTTTTTTTCTTACGCTTGAAACACAATTTACACCTTTACAAATCTTCTCTTGCGCATGCAAATTTAATTTACGCTTGCAATCTTATGCACACTTTCACAAATCTTACCCTGCGCATGCAATTCATTATGACATCATTTTACCTTCATACTCTCTCCATTGCACGGACAAGAGCTAAACTCTGTGCTCCTAATTTCAGCCTGGTGAAAATAAGCCCATTGATCTCTATTGACTGATGACTAATTTATGTGCCTCCATCCAGAGTGTTATGTCTTGCAGCATGAGTTGCAATGTCCGGAGTTTACTTCATTTGGCTGTCATAAAGCCTTTGCAGAAAGTCAACTGCATGCAGTGGTTTCAGACCAACATCAGAACTGCAAACACTGTTGTCATCATGAATGCAGAGTTTGGTGATTTCCCTAATAAATCATCTATAAAATGGAATAATGTGGGTGCTGGAAGGAGGTTAAATCTTGATCTCGTTTGCATGTGTTCATTCATTTGATGTGATGTTGAGTTCTGCCTCTGATATCATTGGCTGAGTGATGTCATGTGCATACCTGCACATATTCTACAAATGTGTTATGATATTAAATAATCAAATGATGTGCATGTTTTGCATGTTCAGGTCAAGCTTGTAATTTCATTGGTTGGATATTTTCTGCGTGTGATATCTATGCATATATTCTGATAAGGCAAGCAAGTACTGTAAGGTGGAAGAGATGGATCACTTACAGTTCAGTTCAGTTTTGAAACGAAATTCATTTTGTGTGTGATTTGAAGTAAAATCGATGAAAGCATTGTTGTCAGAATTAATTGTCAATTTGAAATATATTGAAATTAAATCCTAACCACAGTTCTGGAATTCATGTTCCCTTTTGAATGAACTGGAGGCATTTTCATGGACCAGAACGGATTTATGTGTATGACTGAGGGACTAATGGATGAAAGTGCTGAATATTTCAAATGAACATTAAAACGGCATCAATTATGAATGGCTTGTATTTAGTGATTACACAGGCCAATAATTGTGAGCTAAGGAACATCAACAATAGACTATAACTCATAGTTCCCACAACAGCATTTCTGATCAGTTTTGGGAAAATAAGCTTCATTTAGTAGGCTGTAACTATAAACTATAATGCTAATCATGACATGGGCTCAATGATAGTGACTTCATCATTGTGGGAATCAATCATAAGAACGGATAAAAGGCCAAACCCTAAATGTAAAGAGGTGCACTTTAAAATTTTGAATCATATACCCTGCAAAAGAGTTTTTAAGAATAAGATTTAGTGATTCAAATATACAGTATGTCAAATATGCAAGTTAGAGATTGAAACGGAAACGGTTGAACATTTTTTTTTTCAGTGTAATTGGGTGAATGCATTCTGGAATAATGCATTTAGCAATACTGTCAGACTGATAGTGTCATGGGAAATTGTTAAATTCGGTTGGTTTATTAAGGATAAAAAGGTATCTTATGTAGTAATAAATAATCTGTTGCTTTTACTGAAATTTTACATACACAAATGTACATTTTTCAAAATTCTTCCACGATTAATGTTTTTTAAAGAGGAATTTCTAATATTTGGAGACACTGAGAGGGATGAAAAGTCCCAAAGCAATGTATTTGTACTCTTTATTGGAAGACTTTGGTTTTATAATATAAAAAATATATATATTTTAAAAACTCCTACTCCCCTACTTTTCTTTTCTTTTTTTCTTTCCTTTTTTGTCTTGTGATGTAGCCTATTGGTCCTCTCTCATTTGTTTTCATTATGAAACTCGTTGGCTGACACTTTAAATGGAGTCCATCTTTGCAATCTGGCACGAGAGTGAGAGAGCTCACTGTCCCTTGAGTGAATAGAAGCACTTACAAGGTGAGATAACCTAACAAGCAAAGTCTTTTTGAAAGTGCAATGGGATTTATAGGAGCTTTATGGCCAGACGATGAAGTAAAGTATTTTGATATTTGAATGGCAGCAAAAGCATGTAATCTGGAGATGAACAATTGTTTGTAAAATGAAATTTGTAAAATATAATTAAATGTGTTTCATATGAATTTTCAAGCTGCTTAATCAGTGTCCTGTGGTCTGATACTATTATTCATCTAAAACTATTTTGCACAAAATCTTTCTGCTTTTTTTATGACTTCATATTCATTAAGAGACAACTGAAAGTGGCAAAAGGACCAGTTAGTGAAGGCAAAAGGTTTATTAAAATAATGACATTTTTTTAAATAAATTATCACCAGCAACAAATTCTTATGCATAAGTTAATGTTGAACAAAACAAGTTTATGGACATGCCAGCCCACTAACCTTTGCTTATTTTTATGTAGCCTATGTTATCCAGAGGACACTCATCACTTTAAAAACAAATTAAAGCTGGAACTGTAAAACGTTTCCGGACTATTCATAAAAAATTAACACAAAGTACATAACTTCAAAAAACGTCAGAGAGAGAGAGAGAGAGAGAGAGAGAGAGAGAGAGAGAGAGAGAGAGAGAGAGAGAGAGAGAGAGAGAGGGACATTTGAAAGGATGAAATACCAATGTTGTTTTATTTTAGCTACTCTATAATATTTTTTTATTATACTGTGGCACCTTTTTTATTGTACTATCTATACCATTTATTCAATACAAATGTTTTCGTTGTATATTATGACTAAAAATTACTCTTGCCATGCCATATATGTATAAATGAAAAGGAACTGACTGACTGTCACCCTACCCGTGACTTTGCTCATTGCATGGAAGTCTCGCGTTGTCTCGCGTTATGTTCTCTCCACCCCCACCACCATCAGCCCCTCCCCTCCACTCTTCCGTCGTCTGTATCTCCCTTCTTTCTCTCTCTGGAACACATGAGATTCTCCTCCCGAAACCTGAACCGCAGCAGAGGCATCGACCCCCCTCCCCACACGCACACACAACATGGCTACAATCGTAACCTCGACCAGGTTTACGGACGAGTATCAGCTTTACGAAGAGCTGGGAAAGTAAGTGCGCGCAACATTGTAGCAGTGTGACGTCATCGGCGCAAGTTACTCTTGTTTGTTTCGTTCCATTCTTTTATTTGGATGTTGACAGCAGGGGAAATGACTTGCTAAGAGACTCGTAAACCTATCTGAAAGCCACGCACAGGGGGCTTGATCGGATCAAGACAGCTCTACGGTACAGCACTCGGTTCTGGACTTGATCCGATCAAGCCCCCTGTGCGGGTCTAAGCTTTAGGCGTTTTAAATGTCAGGTTTGAAGGGCTGTAGTGGTTTTGAGTAATGTATATGTAAGCGTAGAATGTTGAATATAGCATGCACTGTGTTTTGTGTTCACGCCTTGTTTTATTTTAAGGGCTTGCTGATGGGCAGGAAGGTTTCCTCGTCACTTTGGGTATTTGGCTGCCACTTTTCATGGCATTAACATTGTGGATTTTGTTATGCTTGTAACCAGAGGTTTAATAATTTTCTTCTGCAGCTGCTTAAAATTATTGCAGAGACGTGCACTATGTAGCGCACTAAAGAATGTAGCTGCATACACTTGATTTACAATAAAATATTGAATGTGTGGCCACACACAGTTAATCACACTTAAATATCTTAGGAGGGGAGCGATAAAGAGGGATTATAAAATCAATAAATGAGCAGTGACGCCTTTCTGAGAATTCAATCTCACTTTTGGAAAGAGCATTACAGCCTTCTAACATGCAGATGCGAAGTGCTCTTCACGCCGCCCGTTTTTCCAGAGGCAAATGTCATAACTGTAGTAGATCGTGTTATGTTAAGGATTTTTTTTTCAGACATGAGCCAATTTGCTAAATCATACTTCTTTTTTTCATACTTAAATGTTTTAACGTAGGCCTACATCGCTATGTCCGAATGACTCGTGTCGAATCTTTTCAATGCATCGGTCGAACCGGTTCACAAAATTGGTCTGAATGATTTGTTCACTAATCAGACTGAGTCGGTCCGAGCAGCACTCGAGTCACTATAATGATTTTTAATATAATTAATTTCATGTAAATATAAATCATATTTAGATTGTAAATATAAACGCGTTACAATAAATTTATAACAGGGAAAGTTCACCCCAAAATTAAAATTCTGTCATCATTTACTCACCCCTCAAGTTGTTCCAAACCTGTATAAATGTCTTCGTTCTGCTGAACACAAAGGAAGATATTTAAAAAAAGAATATGTGTAACCAAACAGTTGTGGCCCCATTGACATCCATTGTGTGGAAAAATATTATGCAAGTCCATGGTGCCCCGCAACTGTTTGGTTACAAACATCCTTCAAAATATCTTCCTTTGTGTTCAGCAGAACAACGACATTTATACAGGTTTGGAACAACTTGAGAGCTGGTAAATTGCAAGTAAACCACCCCTTTAATAAACAGCAATATGTTTAACATAAAACATAAACTATGCCACGCCGGGATCTATGCTGAAACCGGTTCAATAAAACGAAGTATCGGACTTCTCATCAATAAATTATAATGGAACTGCTGTTACGTCATCTGTGACTGACAGCTCGTCCTTGTTTGCAAGAGTCAGGTGCATCTTTTACTTTCAAGGGAAATCAAACTCTGTTCTTCTGTGTATTTGCAGGGGTGCCTTCTCCGTGGTGCGGAGATGTGTGAAAAAATCCACTGGCCAGGAATATGCTGCTAAAATAATTAACACAAAGAAACTGTCAGCAAGAGGTAAGCTTCCGATTCAGCACCCTTCCAGTGTGTACAGTACAATGGGATAAAGGTGCTTTGTGTTTAATTTCGCTCTGCATTCACTGAAGGGAAGAGAAAAGACATCGTCCTCTGAAGTTGTTCAGATCAAAATGGGAGTTTTGTGGCTTTTATTCCATGTCGGTTTATTTCAGGGCGTCTTTTTGGTTGCGTAGTCGTAAAAGTTGACATACAGTAATTAACTTTATTGCAGATATACTCATTTAAGTAATCTGGTAAAACAGACTATTGATGAATCATCCTGCATTCACAGGCGTACTATCCCAAAAAATATGTGTGTCTTCTGTTCTGACCAGCACTAGACAAATATAGTGATAAGGCTGATTAATCATCTGTTATTATTTCACCAATGGTCAGTTCCAAAATCTACTGACAACCTTGTCAGTGAACCGGATACAAGTGTTTTAGTGAATTTTGAGTAAAATAAAAAATGTTGTATATATTTTATTTGTGGTCAATAAATTGTATTATATTTGACTCCATTTAACTGGCAATCAGCCACATTGCTTGATGAATATCGGTATTGTCTTTTAACAACCTAGTCGACCACTACTTCTGACAGCCAACTGAGTGTTATACTTATTATAGTATCATTATTTATTTATATATATATATATATATATATATATATATATATTTATATATATATATATATATATATATATATATATATATTAGGGCTGTCAAACGATTAATTGCGATTAATAAAATGATATCCAAAATAAAAGTTTGTGTTTACATAATATATGTGTGTGTACTGTGTATAATTATTTTTAATACATAAATACCCACACATGCATGTGTATTTAAGAAATATTTGCATGTATATACTGTATAGAGACTGAATGTAGCCTATATATAATGTATATTTTATATAAATATAAACATTTTATATATAAATAACATATTTTTCTTAAATATATATGTGTGTGCATTTATATACAAAATAATTATACACGGTACACACACATATATTATTAAGTAAACACAAAATTTTATTTTGGATGCGATTAATCGTTTGACAGCCCTAATATATGTATATATAGCTTTATTTCAGTTTTAGTAATTTTAGTACTTTAACTTGTTTTTTTCGTTGTCACCAAGGGCAACATTTTTAATTTTCAATTAAGTTTTAAGTTTAGTTTTTTCATGTAATATTTATATTTTAATGTATTTCAGCTTTATTTCAAATGCCAAAAATTGTTTTAGTTAACACTGTTGAAATAACAAGCAGTAAATCAGAATTCATGACTGACTTAAACTAAAGGCTGTTGGCTATTCAAAAAAAGGACAAGCCCATTGGTATGCATACATGTCCTATCCTAACTTCCTGTTTCAATAGGAAATAGTCAAAATAGAAAACTGAACTCAATAGCTGTGTTGAACCCTGGCCTGCTGGGATGGTCGTAGTCCTTCAGATAGAGCCCAGTGTGCTCATGTTTTTGTAGAGGTAAAGCATGCAGAAGAGTTTGCCTCTGTCGAGCCCTGTTTTTCTCAGAACTTGAAGAGATGCATGAGAATACGTGCTGTGCCCTGCAGCACAAATCTGGCAAATGGTCCCACCTGCAGTTTTGCACTAACTTTTGTGAACCTTTTTGTGCAAGCATATGTTTATCAGTACCATGTGGTGTCACAGAACTCACATGCTTTGTTGTGCAGCTCCTGAAGACGAAAGCTGCTTTTGATTAGAGGGAAAAAAAGAGATGGCGCTTAAAAGGGGGAAAAAAAGGATATATTTTTTTGTAATTTCAGTTGAAGAATGGATTTTCCCAAGAACAGACAGATTTAAGGTGTGTTTCAAGGCCCGCGGTGGTTACTATAGGATATATTCATTGCCATGTGTTCCTTTTTCTCATTTGAATGTTCAGTTGCTGCCCTGATAAACGGGAAAATGTGCGATATTATGGGAATGTCAGAAAGGCCTATAAGCTGAGTCATACACAAGAAAGATTCTGAGTCAATTCAGCTGATAGTAAACTTCTTTTTTTATCGTCAAGTAAAATGATGACTCTGTTAGAGCCAGGGTGAAGCTGTTCTGAGCCATTGATGATCAATCAACATGTTCAGTGATTTGAATTTTGCAATAAAATAAGTATTTTTCTGCTTTAGCTGGTTGAGTTTTGGTCTGCTGCGTTAATTCTAATTGTACCTGCCTCGCCAAGTTGGAGAAGCTTATTTGTCATAACGGCGGAAGGTTAGTAAGTGAAGTGTCTTGTGCAGTACGTCTTTCTGCCTTCCTCAATTTGCTGATTTGCAGTTTTCCATGAAGCTAATGTGAATTTAAGTGGAGAGCATGGACAGTGAGGGTCTTGTTTATGGCACAGCCATTTTCTTTGTTGAGTGCTTGTCTCTTGCAACCCGGCCAATTAAGACTGGACCGTGCTTCAGCCGTCCGGGTAGCAGAGGAAGAGGGGCGTGACGGCTAATATGGACATTTTGGAAGATGCCCAGGGAAAGGTGTGGTTCTTGTCATCGTGGTGCAACTCTATATTCAATTCATCCATGTCTCATTTGAGATGGATGACCAGTTTAATGTTCCCTCAACCTTCGCTGATGTGTGTGCATTTAATTCTAGTTCAATTTGAATAGATTTGTTTGCAGGGGATGAGAATCTAATGATTCAATTTAATGCATTGATTCAGTTTGCACGTAATGAAGTTTGTTCCTTACTGATTCCATGAATGATTCCTTTTACTTTTGAGGAAGTGCCAGCTAAGTAATTGATCCTTTAAAGCATTTACTACATTTGTTGTTATATATTTATAGACAAAAATTCCAAGTATACAATACTGTTTTTGTGCTCGCTGTACTGTGAATGATTTCTAAAGGATGGTGACTGACTGGAGACTGGAATAAATGGCTGCTGAAAATTCTGCTTTGCCACCACAGGAATACATTACATTTTAAAATGAATTCAAATGGTAAATGAGTTATTTAAAATTGTAATAATATTTTACAATATTAGTGTTTTTATTGTATTTTGGATCAAATACATGCAGCCTTAGTGAGCATAAGATCAGCCTGATTTTCATTCGATCTGCTTGTCGTTGGGTGTCGTGGTGATTCGTAAAAGACAATGGCCGCCAGGACACAAGAATCAGTAGTTTTATCTAGTGTGTCATAGTGGATGACAACAGACACAGTGTTTGTGACGCTTCACAATGTCACGACAGAAAGACAAGTATGCTTAATGTTTTTCCCGGGCCTCCACGACGGGTTCCGTCACATCTGTGATATTGACCAATAGGAGCACAGAAGCTCTTCCGCACAAAGCTTTCAAACATGGCGACACGAAAGAGAGACGATGGTATTGGGGCTAAACAGATCACTCTAAATTGTAATGTAGACATGCATTTTTTTGTAAAGCTGCTTGAAACGATATGTATTGTGTACTGTTTTTTTAGCCTAAGAGTTCATCTGTGATTGACTTGTTCTTTAAAAAAAGTATAGAGTCAATATAGAATCGTACAACTCTGCTTGTATGTTTGATGTTGCATTCAACGGTTTGGACGAAACGATAGAGAGATTGCAAAGCAGTGTTATTTATTTACTGGCACCCAGTCTGTCCCTCTAATTCGAACTGTTAGCTCACAACTACAGCATTAAGCATCATTTAGTTTACTGTGACACTGAAGGAAATAAGAGAATGCAGACATTTAAAAAAAACGCCAACAGAACCAAACATCATGAAAATAATTTAACTCTAGTATTTTTTCCAAAAATGAACCTTCTTATTTTTGTACTCTCCTAAAAGATATATTAAAGTTGTGTTGCTGTAATGCTTTACTCATTTGCTGTGTTGACCAAGAGCTTGTTGCAGTAGCTAGGCAACCGCTTTGCTTGGGGTGTATTTGGTTGGTTGCCTCAAACGAGGAGCTCAAGACTTGTGTTGATGGTCTGAGTTGAGGATGAGAACGAATGAGAAGGGACAAAAATCCCTCATAATCCCTTACTGCCTGGTGCCCTGACGCGCACCACACGTCTGCAGAGAAGCAACACGTCAGCCTGACAGGGGCTTACAGTAGACGAGTCTCACTCCGCACACCTACTGCCCAGATACGTGAGACAACCTGACAGCTTTTCAAAAACTGGGGTTATTTTGGTTCATTTGTTTATAGTGACCTCGGCACACAGAGACCCTGTGCCATATGCAGGAATCCCTCTCTTATTTGCCTAAATAAATATTTGTGTGATTAGCGCTCTGGCCAGGTCATATGACGACCTCATTAGCGGGTGGGGGAGGGTTTTCCGAGCCAAGGAAATGTATGCTGTAATGACAGCAGCTGTGTGCGTAATGCTTGCAGCTTGGCTTGTTCGGAAACACAAAGGTTGAATTGCTATAGAAATGGCAACAGAGGTCTGGTAGACACGTGTACCCCCCTCACTGGGGTGGAAACGCTTTCCAAAGGGTCTTCACTGACTCATTATCTATAAAGAGGCGGCGTCATAGTGCACAAATGAACACGGCCAAATGATATCCGGTCATTTGAGAATTGGTAAAAAATGTAGGATTTTTTTTCTTCTGCTTGGCTGTGTTATCTGGTTTTGTAATGTATTATATAATAATTAATAACAATAATAATAATAACAGTTATTATTATAGATGAAACAAAAATAAGTGTCACTTGGAAAAAAATAGAGACAAAATGAAAATGGATAAGATAAAAATACACAAGTTCAAAAGCTTGGGGTCAGTAAGATATGTATATATATTTTAATGTTTTTGAAAGAAGTCTCTTTTGTTCACCAAGGCTGTATTTATTTGCTAAAAAAAAAAAAAAAATTTTTGTGAAATATTACAATTGAAAATAACTTTTCTAATTAAATAGATTGTAATTTATAAAAATATTGAAAGCTGAATTTTCAGCATCATTACTCCTGTCTTCAGTGACGCATGATCCTTCAGAAATCATTCTAATATGCTGATTTGCTGCTCAAGAAACATTTCATATTATCATCAATGTTGAAAGCGGTTGTGCTGCTTAATAGTTTTGGTGGAAACCATGATAAAAGTTTAAAAGAACAGCCATTTATTTAAAACAAAATCTCTTTTAACATTATAAATGTCATTACTATTGTGATATCAATTCAATGCCTCTTTGCGGAGTATTCATTTCTATAAAGAAGTAGTGTAGATTATTTAATTACGGAAAATAAAATGAACAGATTCATAATGACCAGATATCAGGCGAAGGTAAATGTGTTTACCCTAGCATTTATAAAATTATACAAAGACGAGAATATTTTACTAAATTCAAAGTGCTTTAGAGTTTTTCAGTTTGTAGTGCTGTGTGCTTTCTGTTGCTGAATTTCATAAAAAGTTATGAAATTATTGGTTAATCTAAGAAAATGAGTCTGTCCCCTGGCTTTGGCATGTATGTGTCCTCTTCTCTCTTACCTTGCAAGGGGGATTGATTTTGTATTGAGGTTAATCCACTTATTTAATTGTATTTCATGGGCTCAGACCAGAGGCGGTTGCCATAACCATATCTTACATTGTGCTTGTTTTTTTTGTCCACCATGTGGTCATAATTTCTCTGTCTTTGCAGACATATGTTGTTTAAACTTAACCTTAAACGGTTACGAAAGCTGCACAGGTGATTCAAACAGCTCCTCGGATCCAGTGGATTCAGTTTAAGCTGCTATTGAGAGGACGTAACCTCCCTAAGGCCGACTTGAGCCCAATGACTAGTTGCTTGTTTTGCTTGAGGAAAACCGACATGGAGTCTGAATTACATCCGAATTTTGTTGTGATACTCAGGATCAAAATGTCACAGTTCAGTTGTCCAAAGGGCCGAACGATTCCTGTCCTACTGTTTGCACACACAAATATACACCCACTATGCATATATGTTGTGTGTACACATGCATTATTCCTCTGAAATGGCTTAAAAGGGTGTGATCCTGCAGTAAAATGATCAAATAGTCCTGTCTGAAGACTTGTCCTCTACTATGTGAATTGCTTTGCCTGCCCTCCAACATCATACTCTCCCTCTGACTGATCTGACTAGAAGCGTTATAACGCATTTTCATGTCGTGGGTCATTAAGATCACTGTCACTTATCCTGCATGCATCTTCCCGACTGCTCTCTCTCTAGCGCTTCATCATTGGCATAGTCATTTCCAGCTGCCCTGTTCACATTTTTGCCACGCCGAGAATGTTGCGTAAAACACAAATGAGGCTTGAAGTAGCACATGTACATTGTAGAGAAAGCTTCTTTGTCTTCAGTACTTTGGTTCAGCGAATCTAATCTCAAGATTTTTGAGATTTTCTCTTTTTTAAAATCTACTGATGGGATAACAAATGGATTACAAACACCATTTTTAAATGTGAAATAAATTTTGTGCATTCACTCTCATTGTAGTGTGTATAGGATTGGGATCCAAGAACCATTTTATTCATATACTGGAACCGAATGATTTTTATGAGCCAGTCTTTTCTGTGAATTTGAAACATGCTGTGTATTCGGATTCCAGAATGAAACATTCGGTTCTTTTTAGTGAATCAAACATACATCGTACAGCTAATTGTGAGACTCAGTGTAGTTACTTGCAAGTTGATTATATGACATGATGTAGTTAAAGATATACGTTGTTGGGTTTTTTCAGTAGTTTAAAAAAGTATTTTTGAATGAAATCCACTACCATACAAAGGTTTGGGGTCAGTATGATTTTTTTTTAGAATGTTTTATTCAGCAAGGACGCATTAAATTGATCAAAAGCGTTTACATTACTGTCTTCTGTTCTGATTGCTACATTTCATATATTTTTTGGACAGTTTTTCTAATAAACGTTTGGATTGAGTTCAGCTTCCTTGTGCGTCCCATTTTTGTTGCATCCCTTTTGAGCCATGGGTCGTAACAAATGGGGGCTTTTCCGTTGCCATAACAAATGAAGGGCTTGAAAATGAGGATGACTTGAAATATTTGATAAATTTGTTTGTTTGATCCCGTTTTGTTTTTGTATTTTGTCGTGATTTTGATATTTAATTAGATTTGAATAGAATGTTTGATTGTGGCAGTTTTGAGGGAAATCCCGTTAGATTTTTTTGTTGTTGTTGTGGTGAAAACGGTTGTAGCATATACAAAATTATTTGTTTGTTTAGTATCGTTGTTCAAGCTAGGGCTGGTCCGAATACCATTTTTTGAGCTTCGAAGCTTCGGTAGTAATGAACATCGAATATTCGAAGCTTTGGAATCTCTATAGCCCATGTCTGTCTGTCCGTTTGCATTTTGATTATTTCGAGAACCGTTCATTCAAACGACTTCACAAGGGAGTGCAGTGTCGTATTTGGTGCAATATAGATAGACAGGTGAGACACTACACGTTCAGAGAATGAATACACTTTTAATAAACTACAGAACAGCGCGAGCGGGAAGCGGCGCGCCTCATGCGAGCAGAGCTTATATGCTCAGAGAAAGGACACTGCACTAGTGATATAAAACACACACACACACACAGGTCTGTTAACTTAAGCATTATTTTTAATAAGGTAGTCTAATATTTTTCTCACTAACAAATAACTGACAAAGTAGGGTAGATTTAAGTAAAGAAGTGGCGCGCCTCACGCGAGCAGGGCTTATATGCTCCGAGAACGGACACTGCACTCTAGTGATATAAAACACACACAGGTCTATTAACTTAAGCAATATTTTTAATAAGGTAGTCTAATATTTTTCTCACTAACAAATAACTGACAAAGTAGGGTAGATTTAAATAAAGAAGCGCCGCGCCTCACGCGAGCAGGGCTTATATGCACCGATAATGGACACACTAGTGATGGAAAACACACACAGGTCTTTTAACTTAAGCAAGGTGTAGTCTTATAATATTTTTCTCACTGTAGGGTGAGAATTGGTGAGAACAAAGTAGGGTAGAATTAAATAAATAAAATCGAAATTTAAATAAATAAAAACGAAATATAAATAAAAAAATAAAAACGAAATTTAAGTAAATAAAAACAAAATTGAAATAAATAAAAACGAAATTTAAGTAAATAAACGAAATTTAAATACAGAAAAATTAAATTTAAATAAAGAAAAACGAAATTGTGACTTGACGTCCCAGTAAAATCTCAAAGTCTCCTATATTTCGCAGTAGATTATTTTAGATTGATAATAACGGGTAAAAAGGATAATACTTTTTGTTTCTATTATTCTATTTTCCACAACGTCAAAGCAACGCAGCTTAACCCAAAATACAAGCGCAGGCATGCACTTCTGTCCATACAAACTCCGCTGTTCTGCGCTCTAGCCAGAGAATACTCCCGTTGCAGGAACACTTTTAGTAGTCCAAGAAGAAGCAAATATATTTATTAAGTAGCTATAACGAAGTTATATGTTAAGTATTATATTTCACCAGATTTTATAGTGTAAAACATATTCAAGCGCTAATGAGAACTGTTTCGAGGGGGATGCCAGGTGTGAAAAAAAAAAAGACGAATATTCGAATGTCACATTTTCAAATCGAATACCAACCCACCGAACGAATATTCCGATATTCGGGTCCAGCCTTAGTTCAAGCCCAAAGTATACTTCATTATATATACAGAAAGCTCTCGGATTTCATCAAAAATAACTTAATTTGTGTTCCGAAGATGAACGGAGGTCTTACAGTTTTGGAACGACATGAGGGTGAGTAATTAATTACAGAAATTTCATTTTTGGGTGAACCAACTAGAGATGTTCTGATTCCCTTCCCGATACCGATTCCGATACCTGGACTCAGGGTATCGGCCGATACCGAGTACTGATCCGATACCTGGGTGTGTACAGTATCTATACAGCTGCAATTCATACTAGCACTGTATGAATTGATAGAATTATTTTATGGTGTGTTTCAGACTTATCCCTTAATTAAACATGAACAAATACATACAGTGAACTAGAGTATTTTTATTATCTGACATACATTTCACAGCAATATATTATTTATCTTTCTTAAGTGAAAAAGAACTTAAAATGCAACCACACATCTAATACTGTAAACTGAAAAGGGTATTTTAGTTTTACAATATAACTGCATAAAAAAGTGCAACAAATAAATCTAGGAATCTAAAAAATTATACATGAATAATATAAGAAAATAATCTCTTTATAATTTAAAGTCCATAAACAATTTTGTTAAATAAACAGCATTTCAGTTTTGACCGCGGCTGGTCATCCAGAACAATAAACTCAATACATGTTGTCGGTTGTATTTATCGCTCGTTGGCTGTCTTTTGAAAACTTTTCTCTTTGGTTGAATGAAGCTTTCAGAGATTGTTGTTCATTTTGGCGCGGCTCATTCTTCTCTGCCCTTGCCTTTGTGTAATCGTGTTCTGCGGGGTGACGCGTCTTCAAATGCTTTAAGTTACTCGTGTTGAAGTTGCTAATACTTGTTCCACCCCTCGAAATTGCAGTATGGCATACGAGACATGTCGCCGTTTTCCTGGCTGGTTGGTCCAGTCTGAAATACTGCTAAACAGCGGACATACTGCTATCGCGCGCGCGCGTTTTCTTCTTCGCTGCTCTAAACAGTGGTTGCTTGTGGCAATAGCACAACTTCCTGTGTCGCCACAAGCAACCACTGTTTAGAGCAGCGAAGACGAATTGATCTCCGATTTGCCGCGTCATGCAAAGCTAGCGTGCATAAGTAGATATTGTTTAAGAAAATGGTATCGGATCGGTACATGGGTAGAAGTACTCGCCGATACCGATGCCAGCATTTTTATTGGTATCTGCGGTATTTCCGATACTAGTATCGGAATCGGAACAACTCTAGAACCAACCTTTTAATTTCTCCAGATATTTAATCCTTAAGAGGACTAAAATAATCGTAAATGTAACCAGAATTGCAACCAGAAAATAAATTCCCATCCTTAATCGTGTATTCCAACATTAAATCAGCCATTTGCCTCTAGATATCGGCATCAGCCATTGAAATACCAAACTGGTCTTCCAGAGTGCACACACACACAGAGCGTATTCAACAATTGGTTGTTATCAGGCAGTGTATTACATGAGAGGAATGAATCGGAACACAGAGTGCGTGTTTGAATTCAATTTTCCTAGTGTGTCGAGCATGTATATACAGCCCAAATCTTAATCCCCTTTCCTCCGGGATCATTTGCCTCATTTTAAACCCCATTGTGTGACAGAAGCATAGAGCATGGAGGTACTATAAGGACTGATAGAAAGATGTCCTCACTACAGGGAACGGAGTGGCATTGTTCAACTCTTCTCTTCCATCCGTCTCTCTCTGTAATGGGAGCTGCGATGTTCCAGCCACACTCATTTTGCCGTCTTTGTTCTGAGCTGCTGCGCACTGTGCCTTTAGTAGAACTTCCATCGATTGCTCTCCCTCCCGTTCCTTCCTGCTCTCTTTCCCATTTTGTTTTGCTCCGCATCCCTTCTGTTCCTCTTTTCTACAGCCTTATTAAAATCAGGTTATTGTGCAATCACTTTGCTGTTTCCCCAACAATAAGGTTTGCTCAATTTTCACACACTATATTTAGATATATTTAAGTCTTTAAGGTAGAAGAAAAATTTCACCTTTTAAAGGCTTGGGTGTGGGAATACGTAATAGTTCTTTCTGGTACATATAGTGTCCGAAATTAACTTCTAGTAAGAGGCAACTTTTACTTCCTGGAATTGATTTCTAAGGTCTTTAAAAAATATATATTTTTTAATCATTAGGTTACGTTTTACAACACAATTTATTTCAGTGGTACGCAACCTTTTTTTCAAGAAAATATTGAAAGGAATTCCTATCTAACATATGTACCACTTATGTTGTAATTAAAAAAACAACAACGCAACAATCTAATGTCATTTTAATGTTGTAAATATTTATTTTCAGTTTTTTAGCAATTTCATTGTTCATTGCAAATTCAAAATTGTTAATATAACTAAATATTAATTGAATCATTTTGATTAAAATCTCCATCTGAATGATTATGTTGGTTTATTGTTATTGTTGTATGCAATTATTTATATTTTAGCAATAAGATAACATCAAATAAAATTAACATCAAATAGTTGCTAATGCACAAGATATCCTAACTAAACACTAGTTTTGATATCCTGTGCATTATCTCTTTCTCATCTAAATTGTACTTTATTTCAATTAAACTGTTACTGCAATATGCAATATAAACGGATTGTCAATTTAACATTTACTTTCATTTAGTTAACTATATATTAAACATGTAAAAATGAAAGTATGTAATTGCGTTCTTTAAAAAAAGTTATTTCAAAACATTGCTGTGTTTGCTTGAGAATCCCACCCGTCTGACACAACAATATTTGCTCAACCAATGGCGTGAGATTGGGGCGGATACATCTGTCTCACCGACCAATGGCATGTTTTTGGCCTTCGCCGTATAAATATCTGGGACTTTTTTGTTAGCGTTTTTGCCATGGGCACTGGTTAATTTCTGACCCTCGTCTATCACCTACTGCATAAATCCTTCTAGGGAGAGAGACAGGAAAGAGGGAATGAGAGCAAGAGAGCGATTGCAGGCAGAAACCTCTGGCAAGTTGTTCTAAAAGTGAATAGAACCTGCGAGAGTGAGTCAGGAAACTTAAAGTGAGTCAATTTATCTTTTGAAATGTTGACTACCATGCAAATGGCTCTTTCTAATCAGGTGAAGACGTGGGCTGTAATAAAATGTTAATGGCCGGTGTACCTGCCAAGCTGATAGCGCACGATTGTCTCTAAGTGTGATATGATTCCGCTTTAATGAGAAGTGTTCATTACACAATTAATGGATGACGTGCTCTGACCCACAACCACGAGGAACCAAAACCGAGAAGGTTACTTCCTGTCCAGATAGTGGTCGGAATAGTTAAATTAGCCAAAGATGATCACGTACACACTATCTTGTGTTCTCTTCCCTTTCTTACAGTTTTGGAAATGTGTGAAAACATTTATTCAGAGGTGGGGCTGGGAAAAGAGTGGGTGGTATGAGAAAATATGACATCACTCTATGAGTAATTTAACATTACGATGATGGTATTTATCACAATTTACTTGTTTTTCCTGAAAGTTTAACCTCCAGATATTTTATATCTTACAAATCTGTCATATCGACATCAGCCAATGAAAAACCCCAAATGATGAAGTTTATATGAAAAAGTTAAAACGTTTTGTTTTTGAAACTTTTGGAACCAAAATGTAAGATTATTCATAACTAATGAATGGTATGTATGTCTGTGGTACTATAACCGCTGCATGTGCAGTTAGCTAATATGAGTTGAATTCCATGTTGATGCAGCCATAAAATCCTGCCACTTTATAAGAAGTATTGTTTTGTAATTTGCTGACAGTTGCGTTCAGGACCTCGGCTGTATTTCATGTTATCCAGATAAAACTGTAGCTAGTGAGTTGGCGCTCTGGGTGGCATTGAGTCATTGATCGTTTCTTCCAGCGAGGTTGAGTTAAGCCAGGGTCCTCGGAGATCCGCACAGGTCCTGGCACGCCGCATTGGAGAGCTCTGGATACCCACTAACTCCGACGCAATGGAAATGCTAAATTAGTCAGCTTGCTAGTTCAGCAGAGAGTGAGGGACCCGGTAGAGAATGACTTGTGACACACTTTAGCTGCTTGAAGCGAACTTGGAATAACAGAAATAAATGACAGCAATGCTGAGGGAATATTTGAATACATCTCGTAATGTTGAATCTGGAGTGTGATCCAGTGCCTCTTGGGATTGTAAGTTTGTTGCACTGCCCGATACTAATGTTAGCTTTATTTCTCTCTCTCTCTCCCTCTCTCTCTCAAGTGTTTGTTATGTAATCCTCACATACTCCTCTGACACTCCAACCTCCCGTGGATAAATATTTGCCTACTTTTGTATTTACTTGTAATGGGCCCTTACTTTTTACTGTGTGTGTACTGAAGTGTATGTCATGTGAGTTAACTCACTGCTCATCTGGCACTGGTGCCTGCTGGCACTGCTCTTTCTCTGTCTCTCTTTGTCTTGCAAATTTTTAAAACTGTAGGTCTGGGCAGTATATATCATGTAATGGTAGAAACTGTCATTTTGGTTTGCATCCTTTAAAGGGTTAGTTCACCCAAAAATGAAAATTAAGTCATTAATTACTCACCCCCATGCTGTACCAACCCCGTAAGACCTTCGTTCGTCTTCGGAACACAAAAGAAGATATTTATGATTAAATCTGAGAGGTGGATGACTGCTACATAGGCTCCCTAAGGGAATGAATCCTGACGGCCCAGAAAGTCATTAAAGAAAATGTTTAAATATTCCATGTCACAACAGTGGCTCAACTATAAGTTTATCAAGCGACGAGAATACTTTTTGTGCGAAAAAACAAACAAAAATAACGACTTTATTCGACTATTCCTTTTCTTCCTTGTAGGCCTGAAACGAGACTTCAAGAGATTTCCACGACGCGCACGCGCGAGAACTGAACTGAAGTAGTTGAAGGAGATCGCAATTCTTGCGCATGCGTCGTGGAAATCTCTTGAAGTCTCGTTTCAGGCCTACAAGGAAGAAAAGGAATAGTCGAATAAAGTCGTTATTTTTGTTTGTTTTTTCGCACAAAAAGTATTCTCGTCGCTTGAGAAACTTATAGTTGAGCCACTGTTGCGACATGGAATATTTAAACATTTTCTTTAATGACTCTCTGGGCCGTCAGGATTCATTCCCTTAGGGAGCCTATGTAGCAGTGATCCACCTCTCAGATTTAATCATAAATATCTTCATTTGTGTTCCGAAGACGAACGAAGGCCTTACGGGGTTGGTACAGCATGGGGGTGAGTAATTAATGACTTAATTTTCATTTTTGGGTGAACTAACCCTTTAAGTTCCTAAAATGTATAAAAAATAATATTATATAGAATATACACTGCTGTTCAAAATGTTCAGGTAAGAATTTTCAAAATTGTTTTTGAACATTGTACTAACCAAAGTTAGACTATTTAGTTGCTCAAACTAGGGATGTCAATTTTCACAAATTCCCATGATCGATCGTCGTTTAAATTGACGATCAATTAATCGATTAATCGTTAGCATTAATGGCAAACAGCATTACAGGGTCTGCAAATGATGCTCAAAAAGCTATGTTACTCACCAAATTAATAATAATGGTTTTTAATCTAAATAAAGGGTTAGTAGGATTGTAAAATGTTTTGATGTGATTGATAAATTAAATTAATATATTTATAACG
Source organism: Tiaroga cobitis (assembly GCA_030578255.1). Lineage (NCBI taxonomy): Eukaryota > Metazoa > Chordata > Actinopteri > Cypriniformes > Leuciscidae > Tiaroga > Tiaroga cobitis. The sequence continues at coordinate 33,750,495 of CM060602.1, read as the reverse complement.
ACAAATACAATGTGTCACCAACGCCGCCGCAGATGCGTGCTCGTCAGAATGTGTGACTGTTTACGTGCTGGAACAACGCACTGAAAACGGCAACTAAACCCAATGAATTCACAACCATTTAATAAAATAGTGTTCTCATGTTATGTAATATGACAGTCCCAAATTAACCATCGTTATTATTAGTCGTGCATTCGCTTTAGCGGTGCGCGCTGAATGAATAACCGTTGAGCACTTTGTTAGCGTTTATTTAACTCAAAGAAACGCATCCTATTTGATATTAATCAGATATATACAAAATAAACATAATCTTACAAAATTATATCTGCACAAAATGACGTAAATGCACAAGTGAACTTAAACTAAGTTACGTGCCATTCAGAATGACTCATGTTGTGGTGGACGCGCTCAAAGTCTCTGACGAGCTCTTCCTGGAACAACGCGACATGGCATCTAAACCCAAATAATTCACAATGTTTTATTACAATATTGTTCTTTTTATAATCTTGTGTAATATGACAGTCACAATAATCATTATTAGTCGTGCATTGTCATTTGAGCTGAGCGCGCTAAAGATCACGTCAATTCTTAACCAAATGCATCCAATATGAGATAAATTAGATATAGATAGGCATACACAAAATAAACTATTACAACTTACATTTGCACAAAACAAAAGGCTGCGAATGCACACGCGAACTTATACTCATGATGAAGGTGTAAAATAGTCCCAAACTCCGGGGTGTGTCATTCAGTGGGACTCAACACTTCACCACATCGGCGCGCTCACTTACATGTTTCGCGGTTCAGCAGCACGCACGCGCATGATCCTGCTTAATCGATGATCGATAAGTTTTATCGATTAAATGTATTATCGACAATTAATCGATCGTCGATTAATCGTTGACATCCCTAGCTCAAACCAGTAATATTCTTATAATTTAAAATAACTGCTTACAATATTGTTTGAAAAGGCAAAGCTGAATTTTCAGCATCATTGCTCCAGTCTCCAGCCTTCAGAAATCATTCTAATATGCTGATTTGCTACTCAAGAAACATTTCTTATTATTAGAAATAAATGTCTGATACTTGATACAAAATGACTCGTTTGCTACCATTACATCTATTTCAGCGAATCTATTTAAAACTCTCTATTTATGTTTTTACACATGTATATTTATGTTTTTACACATGCATATCTGTTTCCTACGTATTTCTTTCCCTATTTTCTTTGTGCTTGTTGTGTTGTTGATTCAATTCTACACACTTACACACACTGTTCTGAAGCATGCAATGTCATGAGGTGCTCCTCTTACTCTGGATGAACTGCTGACCTAAAACACACACACATTTCCCTCGCTCTCCTTTTTTTCTATCCTGTGAAGTTGTCCTCTATCTGTCCCTTAATCACTCTATCTGAGTCCTTCACAGTTCACACAGCACAAAGCTCAAGATCTGTCCTGCCTCTAGAGACTGAGAACTGCCTGAGCTCCCAGAACACAGAGACCCATTTCTAGCCAGGACTGTGCGCCATTCAGTATTGAAATAAGTTTATTTTTAAATCTAGTTCAGTTCCTCAATTTCATTGAAGTATGAATCGAACAGTTTGCAGAAATACATTTAGTAGAATTTAAAATAACTGAAATAAAAAAGAAATTCATATAATTGCAGTGTCATTTAACTAGAAATGGATAGTTGTCAAGGTAAACCTGCCTGAGAGTTTAAAATCTTGTCTTACAGTCTAAAAGGAAGTTTGAAGGTGTTATCGGCCCTACAGACAGATATTAGATTATTATATATAATAGTATAATATTTGGTTAGTAAAATGTTTCCAGTCTTCCGTGTCACATGATCCTTCAGGAATCATTCTAATATGCTGATCTGCTGTTCAAGGAACATTTCTTATAAATGTTGAAAACAGTTGTGCTGCTTAAAATTATTGTCAGAATTCCAATAGAAAGTTCAAAAGAACAACACTTATGATCACTTATGAAACACTTATGTTATGAATTGAATGCATCCTTGTTAAATAAAATAATTAATAAAAAAACCTTACTGACCCCAATCTTTTGAAATGTACTGTAATTAATTGTTTACATACACACACTCACACTGCTGTAGTGTGAAAGTCTTCCTGTACTTTTTTTCTGTTATGAAAGGAGGAAGGGCTGCCCGCGAGTTATTGAATGTGCTGCTGTTTCTCACACTTTTACCACTGAAAGTAGAGTATGTTGTCTCTCGGAGAGATCCAGTGAGGCCGAACAGTGTAAAAGGATATCAACACTTGTCTTTTTGCTTTTGCAAAAAGCTAGTTTTGTGTGTTAACACTTTAACAGGTATATTTGACTGTTGCTAGTTTTTTTTTATAAAGACACCATGACACTACATTTATAAGCGTTAAACTTCTGCAGTGTGACAAGTCAGTGAGAAATAAATGTAGGACGATTGGATGTTTATTGGGAATACTGCTGTTAGGATGTATTATTATTTATTTATTTATTTATTTATTTATTATTATATATTCCCAGCCTATGTGAGCTTGGTTGCATCCGCAGGAAAAGGCCATTGTTCAGTTTAATTGAACCTATATGTTAGACAGGTAATCCATCAATAACACAACATCCTGTCCTGTATTGTATTGAAAGGGTTAGTTAAAACTAGAGCACTGCTTGTAGAAGCAAGGCAGAGTAAGTCCTTGCTTAGCTCACACTGTCTCTGAGGGGTTTCAGAGGAGAAAACCTGCCGTTGGATGTTTTAATGAGATGTATCTGTGGTGGACATCTCTGCTTCTGCCTTCTAAGAAATGAGAGAAGAGACGAGCAGAGTGAATTCTTTCTTGAGTATCATTTGTGGTATTCATCTCAATCATTCATGTGAATTCCTTTTACAACATTATCTTGCTAATCTGTACCTGGATCAGCAGCTGAAGTATCTGTGAAAGTGCATGTTTGCTTGATTTAAAGGGATATTTCACCCAAAAATGAAAATTCTGTCAGTAATTACTCACCCTCATGTTGTTCCAACCCCGTAAGACTTTCGTTCATCTTCGGAACACAAATTAAGATATTTTTGATTAAATCTGAGAGCTGGATCACTCCTCCATAGGCTTCTATGGGATTGAAACTTGCCGGCCCTGAAAAGTTATTAAAGACATTGTTAAAATAGTCCAAGTGACTACAGTGGCTCAATCTTAAGTTTATCAAGCGACGAGAATACTTTTTGTACGTAAAAAAACAAACAAAAATAACTACTTTATTCAGCTATTCATTTCCTTCTCTGTGGGCCTCGAGTGAGTTCACGTAGTGTAACAGCACAGCGCTTCTGTGTTGTACGTCACACGTAGGCCTAGTGTTGTAGTACTCGAGACCGGTCTTGGTCTCGAGACCGGTCTCGAGACCACTTTTTGATGGTCTCGGTCTCGTCTCGGACTCGACCGCATTTGGTCTCGGTCTTGTCTCGGTCTCGGACATATGAGGACTCGGGATTTTTTTTCAAGACCAGACTAGACCATGACTGTGAAAATATCACAAATTTGCCAGTATATTGACTCATTTTTTTGTTAACATCCTTGCTTTTATTGTATGTAAAACGTACCGATTCAAATCCAAGCAATAACGTGACTCATTGGCATTGCTAATTATGTATTTTTGTTACCGCTGCCTGTCACCCATCCCCGCCCCCTTTCACTCGCACTCCCAAGAAAGTGATCTGTGGTTGTCTGGGAGCGGGAGAAGATGTCTGCAAAATCTTCAGTAATAAAATTCGGCTACAAAAATCATAAAGAATATATTTGCAAAACAACATCCAGAAGAAAGCATACAGCTTCTTGTAAATTCTGCAGTGCTTCGCTTTCAGAGACGGTGGGGACTACGTCAAACTTTTATCGTCATTTAGAAAGGAAGAACAAAGAAGGTAAGCTATGTGTAAGTGATGTTAGCAAAGCTGGCTAGCTAACGTTAGCAATCTGGCTCGTACCAAATAAAATTACTCCTCACACAAAGAGATTTTGTCAATATCAGCTAACATTATACATATTATAGGGATGGGAATTGAAAACCGGTTCCACTCGAGAACCGCTTCTAAGTTTTATGAACCATCGATATTGAATGGCCTCAACGTTAACGAGTCCTCTTATCGATGCTCCTGCTCCAAGGCTAATTTTTGTCCTGCTATAGTCTTATTTGATAGATGAGTAATGTAGACGAACTGCTGCGAGTGTGACAGGGCGCTGTCGGTACACGATCCGTTCCACCTGCACGAACCGTTTCACGCATGCGCGTAATTACATAGTAGAAAACGTCACGATATTCCTACACTATCGGTACCACGCATGCGATGAAACACTTGACGGCCAGGCGGCACAACTTGCGGCATATTTGTGTAACGTTAGTTGTATTGTGTTTAACATTTCACAGCGGGTCTGTTTTTATGCTTTTAAATATAGCTTACGCTATGCTTTACGATGTGTTTACGTGGTTGCCAATCCAAAATTATAAAGGAATTGTGAGTTGTTACATGAACAAACATGATCTGTTTCCTCCATACTCTCCTTTGCTGTATGGTATTAGGCTTAATTTACTTAACTTGCCGTGCTTTGGTCTGAGGTAGGATTGTCAAAGACGGTTTGTGTCGTTTTTTTAATTAAAAGCTGCTAATAATAGTTAACTTTTAAGTTAAAGTAATTGTGTATTAGTATGGGTCTTCTATATAAGCTAATATATATCTATACAATCTAAATGAGGAAAATAATCCCTTCAATTTTGTTTACAGAAGACAATAAGGGACATAATATGCATTTAGACTATCTGCACTTACATGAAGAAAGAACTACAAACAAGTTTGGGGAAACGTTATAGAGTATTTCAAACTGACAATGGAAATTACTTGAAAGAAGCATGTCTGCACACAGAAGTGACATGAGACCAGCGGTGGGACAGTGAAGTACACTGAGTATCTTTATTTAGGAGTAAAAACTCACACACACACACTCTCTCTCTCTCTCTCTCTCTCTCTCACACACACACACTCTCTCGCTCTCTCTCTCTCACACACACACACACACACACACACTCTCTCTCTCTCTCTCTCTCTCTCTCACACACACACACACACACACACACACACACACACACACACACACACACACACACACACACACACTCACTCTCACACTCTCTCTCTCACACACACACACACACACACACACACAAAATATGCGCATGCGTGGAACAGATCGTGCAGCGTCGTAAATCAAAATCAGCGTCGCAAAACAGAATTATCATTTGCGCATGTGCGTTTTCTCCTGCGTCTACTACGCATGCGTAGAACGGATCGTGCAGGTGGAACGGATCGTGTACCTACAGGCGCATCAGAAGAACGAGCAGAGAGAACGCCCCGGTCGCGCGCGCACTCTCTCTGTGGAGCCAGGCGAATGTATAAAGGCTTCACCGTTCCCTCCTAAGCGCTATCTTGCTCTCTCTCCCTGGCACATAGTAATCAAAATAAATCGACACGATGTAATGGTAAAAGGTCGGAAGACCACAGTTTTATGTGGAGCATTCGGATATATTTTTTCCTGAATTACTGCTGGGTGAATTGTGCTAAAATACCTTATCTTCTCTGAAAAGCGTTTACATCCGAGTGACAGTGCGCCGTGCGCGAGCCACACGAGAAAACACCGTATCCGTGCCACTGATCGCAGCGGCAACGAGCACTTTGATCACTTGATTTAAAAATCACATATCATGTACAGTTTTTGATGTATTAATATTTAGTAAAACACATATCAGTGACATGATGGGTTTTAACTTCATTCAGGAGATTTTGGGTAACTGCACAGACAGATGACTTTGAGCGCACCGCCAACGGTGTGTGTGTGTGCGTGTGTGTGTGTAACCATAGCGCCAAAACAACCAACTTTCGGATCCTGCACTTAAGCTTATAATTTCGTTTTTAAAAATATAATTATGTATTTAAAAGTTTCAGAATGCAAAATCTTACAAGTTATTGCTTAGCTTCAACAACACTAGTCTGTTTTTTTCCCCTCCGGTCTCGACTTGATCTCGGTCTTGGTCTGTCTTGGTCTTGGTCTCGACTTGGTCTGTCTTGGTCTTGGTCTTGTCTTGGTCTCGATACCCTCTGGTCTTGGTAGTGTCTTGGTCTCGGTATAGGCGGTCTTGACTACAAGTCTACGTAGGCCCACTAGTATATGCCGACGCTGGTCATGTGTGTGATGCATGTTACGTACAACACAGATTTTCTGACAGAATTTTCATTTTTGGGTGAACAATCCCTTTAAATGGGTTGTTGCACTTGTGCTGTTGTGTTTGTGTGTTTTTCTGAGCAGCATGGTCCTGCAGGATAGTGGATTATTTTATTTTTAATTTTTTGTACTTTTTTATGTTATACATTAGTAACCAAAAGTAATATCCAACCTAGGAAAATCAACATCTTCATCGTTTATTCAGATTTTGTAAGCATATTGCTTAATTGGACTTGGAGTCAATTGTTTTATTTTTGATAACGCATTGAAGTGCGGACATAATTTTGGCCTGGTTGTCATACAAACAATCAGGTATGGTGTTGATTATGTTGTTGTCAATGCATTCTTTTTTCTACAAGCCTTTTGTTATTCTATGTATTTTTTTGCATACTAAAATAAATTGAAGTTTACCCCTTTTTTGACCAAATCATTTTGTCAGATAAATACCTTAACCAAGTTCAGTGTTTTGTTCTTCCCTCATATTTATAATATTTATAAAATATAAAATCTGTGCTGGTAATTTTTTTTTCTTAAGTTTTCATAAAAAAAAAAAAAAACTAAATTATTAATTTTTGTAATGAAAATTTCGCTGATGAGTCGAAATAACGCAATACTTTGAAAGAAATACCGTTCCCTGCCGTGTCTCACACACAGTGTTATCAAGACTGGGACAGATTAATATTATTATCTGTGCTGAATTATTAAAAAAATCAAATTGGCAAGAGTCATGCATAAAACAAAGGACTTCATCTTTAACAACAAGATAAAGTGCGCTCTCATGGTGCGCTTTCACGTTTTTGCTGTCACACCTGATAAGACTCTGCATGTTTGCGTTCTGACTGGCCTATTAGCAGTGATCTTATCTTGTATGTAGTTATTTGTCGGAAGAAAGTGTGTGTGAAGTATGGCAGGCGAGCTCTCAGCAGGGGATGGTGCTCATGGACTCATTGAAATTTGTTTTGAAATGAGCATTCTGCCTTGAGATACGAAAAACAGTGAAACGTGGTGCAGATCTCTTTAGGATGTAGGAAAGGAAAATTGACAGCATGCATATATACAGTGTAGGGCTGGTCCGAATCACTGATCTATATAATGACTGGATAGCTCATGATGTTCTAAACTGCCACCAGGCAGTGAAGCCACCGGAAGTGTTCGAGCGGCCATCTTACGATTCCCTACCAGCAGAGGGCTCCAACGGCCGTTATGCAGAGATCGGTAGCTCCGCACTTTTAAGATGACTCGCTGTGCATCAACAAGTGTAAAACGAAGATCACAAAAGGATCTTGAAAAACTGCTCACAGGTTGTACTTTAAGCCCATATATAGTAATTTATATGCACAATTGTCGCTATTTCCGTGTTGTTTAAAAAAATTTATAGCCTGCTATGTTCTTTCCTACATTCTTTCACAGACGTATTCAAGTTTAAACCCAATAAACGTATTATTCAATGCATTACTTCTTACAAATTTTATTAAATGCATTTATTTAATATTTTCATGTCAATCCGTGTTCATTTTGACCACGAATCATGCGCTGGGACTTTAATTCAGCGCCTGCAGCACAAACGAACTCTGCACGCACCGCACTTGGACCTGTTGACATGGGTATGGTAAAAAAATATGCACTGCAAACAGAGTGGGCCTATGTGTAAACCCCTTATTTACACTGCACACATCTGCGGCGCATTACGGCTCCGACAATGTTTTATTCCTACCTTCACGCGGTGTCAACTCACACCAGGAGCATTTCCACGTGATTTGCCGATTTGTGGGCGCGATCAGCTCCGGTAGCCGTGTGGCACCGCAGACGTGTGCAGTGTAAATAAGGGGTAAATAAGAGGTGAAACAGGAATACAATAACCCATACAATTTGTATTATGCATTTCCTGGACATGTTCTTGCTAACTAATCAAATACTTGAACAGACTACTGATCTATCTGTAAAACACAATCAGAAAGAGCTAAATTTTTAGTTCACAATTCACATATAGGCCTACTTAATTTTTAGTAAACAGGAATAATTTCCGACTTTAAACAAATACCCAAGGATGTTTGCGTTGTAAGACTGTTCAGGGAGACTTTAGATTTAAAGACGGTGTCTCGTTATGCAATGTTTTCTTAGTCAAATCATACAATTTCCTATCCACCTTATTCCTGACGAGTTTACTGCGTTTTGAATTATGGGCGGCACTTCCGGTTTGGGGAACTTCCATTCAAAAAGGCTGAAACGAATCATTTCCAATCATAAGGTTGCCCTACAAATAAAGCTGATCCGTCAGTTTGACTGGATGAGCTGTCAATTTTCCTTCATGATTTATTTTCAGACATCATGAGAATAACGTTATACTTGGTATTTTAACGTGACATGTTATAACAAGAATATCTACGGCAAGAGCTCTTTTCAGTCGCTGCTTTCTTTTCCTCATGATGATTTTTATTTTTTCCTTTGCAATCCGCTGTAAAAGTATGAAAAAGGACAACATATACGGCACATTTGTGGTCTGTTCTCCCGAATTTAATTTACGATATTCCATTAATAATTCACTGGAATGCACAAGAATCTCTCGTTATTCTCCTCAAATCCTCACGTCTCTTTCCAGGTTTGTTTTCACAGGTAAATGCAATCTATAATCTGTCAAAATGACGGAAATCACTTTGATGTAGCGTCACGTAATGCTGAAGTTAATGCACATTTTTGATTAAGGCTTGTTATACAATACAGATATATATTTGCCTACTACAGTGATATTTAACCAAAGACTCGCGCTTTTGGGGCTATTTTTGGTCTGTGGATTTTTTTAAACTTTTAAATTTCATATTAATGCTCGATGATTGAAGGGTGAGTCGATTAATGTCATCTCATTGTGACACTTTTGTCATCGTATTGCGATCATACAGCGAGCCTTTCACTGATTGTTTACAGCTTAACGGAAGTTACACCCATAATTCGCGCAAAGCGTCATGGGGTGCAGGAATAAGGTGGATTGATTCAATAGAACGCGTGAGCTCACTAGGGAATCACAATATGGCGGCGCGGTGGCTTCACTGTTTATGATGTCATGAGCTATCCAGTCATTCTATATAGATCAGTGGTCCGAATACCATTTTTTGATCTTCGAAGCTTCGGTAGTAATGAACATCGAATATTCGAAGCTTCGGAATCTCTATACCGTAAAACTTCAAATAATAGCCCGGGCTTTTATTTTCCCAAATCGTCGAACTGCACCGGCTTGTATTTGAGACTGGCGTCTGAGACCGGCCTTAATAATTTAGTGTTGAGATGTTGTTAATTGAGTCTCTAATCTCTAAAAATCTCTGAATGCTCCACGTGAAACTGCGGTCTTCCAACCTTGTACTATCGTGTCAATTGATTTGATTAATATGCGCGAGGGAGAGAGAGCAAGCAGCGCTCGTGTTGTTTGAAGACGAGTGCGCGCGCGCGGCCGGGGCTCTCTCTCTCTGCTCGTTATAGTCATTCTATGCAGTAATTCTATGCATAGTTATGCAGTCATTCTATTCTACATCACCGATCAAAATAGGCTTTGAAGTTTGGCTGGACAAAAATTTGCTTTGGCGACCGCCAAAAAGCGGACGATCTGACAGTTTTAGAAGATTAACAACCCGAAACTAAAAAACAGACCCGGCCACTATTTGAGACCGGCTTTTATTTACCCAAACCTGCAGCCACACCAGGCGTGTAAAAGAGACAGGTGTCTATTTGGGACTCGTCTATTATTTGAAGTTTTATCTGTCTGTTCGTTTGCATTTTGATTATTTCGAGTTTCATCCAAACAACTTCACAAGGAAGTGCAGTGTCGTATTTGGTGCAATATAGATAGAGGAGACGCGACACGCTCAGAATTAATGAACTTTGAATAAACTACAGAACAGCGCGAGCGGGAAGCGGCATGCCTCACGCGAGCAGAGTTTATGCTCCGAGAACGGACACTGCAAAACACACACAACCAGGTCTGTTAAAAAGCGGCGCGCGCGCCTCACGAGAACGGACGCTGCACTAGTGATACAAACACACACACGCACACAGGTCTGTTAACTTAAGCAATATTTTTAATAAGGTAGTCTAATATTTTTCTCACTAACAAATTACTGACAAAGTAGGGTAGATTAAATAAAGTGGCGCGCCATCACGCGAGCAGGGATTATGCTCCGAGACTGGACACTGTCTGCACTAGTGATATAAAACACACGCACACAGGTCTTTTAACTTAAGCAATATTTTTAATAAGATATAGTCTTCTCACTGACAAAGTAGGGTAGATTTAAATAAATGAAAACGAAATTGAAATAAATAAAAACGAAATTGAAATAAATAAAAACGAAATTGAAATAAATAAAAACGAAATTGAAATAAATAAAAAACGAAACTTAAATAAATAAAACATAACGAAATTAAAATAAATAAAAACGAAATTTAAATAAATGAAATATAAAAACGAAATTTAAATGAATAAAAACGAAATTTAAATGAATAAAAACGATAATAATAAAAAACCGAATAACTTAAATATAGAAAAAGCGAAATTTAAATAAAGAAAAACGAAATTGTGACGTGACGTCCCAGTAAAATTTCAAAGTCTCGCTGTAGATTAATTTAGATTGATAATAACGGGTAAAAAGGATAATACTTTTTGTTTCTATTATTCTATTTTCCACAACGTCAAAGCAACGCAGCTTAACCCAAAATACAAGCGCAGGCATGCACTTCTGTCCATACAAACTCCGCTGTTCTGCGCTCTAGCCAGAGAATACTCCCGTTGCAGGAACACTTTTAGTAGTCCAAGAAGAAGCAAATATATTTATTAAGTAGCTATAAAGAAGTTATATGTTAAGTATTATATTTCACCAGATTTTATAGTGTAAAACATATTCAAGCGCGAATGAGAACCGTTTCGAGTGGGATGCCAGGTGTGCAAAAAAAACAAAAACAAAAAAACCCCGAATATTCGAATGTCATATTTCAAATCTAATACCAACCCACCGAACGAATATTCGAATATTCGGGTCCAGCCCTAATACAGTGCAAAATGTGCTCTTTTTTTTTTTTTTTAAAGATCCTCTGCCAGTTTACATAATTCACAATAGGCAAAATAGTTGACGGTGTATTAAATGAAAAGTCGTCTTTTTTGTTTCCTAAATTGGCCAAAAGCTTCAAATGTGAATCTTTCTGTAATGAACAATGAGTATTTTGCTCTGGTGTTTACATTATATAATCCCTCCGATTTAATGAACACTCCTTACTGCATCACATGCGTGTTGTGTTGCTGTTCTTTGGCGTGGGGCGTTCGCGTGCTTTTGTTGTGTTGCCTCATTAAACACGGAGTGAGATTTTCTTCTTCGTTCTCCTGCACAGTCATGATTCCTCAAATATGGCTCTGCTGGTTACTGTGAACAGCTGTTCCTGATGGAACATCTAATTTGCTGAAGATCAGAAAGCCTATATACTACGGTCCAATGGACTTGTGTTGTTGCCCTGTCTGAATTTATTCAAAAAGCGAAACCCCCCCCATTGGAAAGCCTGGTGCATGTATGAATGAACGCGTAGGAGGGAAAAACAGTGGACTAAACAGTTTATGTGTGCTTGTCTGTGTTTGTGCTTTAGGTCACTCCCAGAGGGCCTCATCTCTCCAAATATATCTGTACTCATGTCTGAGGGGACGCACACCTTCTCCCTGGGCTATTCTTAGGTCCTCTCACTCTCTCTTTCTCAGGTCCTGTAGTGGGTTCATCCCGTTGTGGAAATGTCAGGCAAACGCACTGCTGGAGCTGCATCAGGCTCCATAAATTCTGATGCAGTTTATAGTGATCAACTTCGCGTCTTAATTCGCCATTAACATTAAATAAATATTTTTTATCAGGTTAAACTTTGATTAGTCACTCAAACCTTTATCTAAACCATCGGTCGTGCATATCCGCCGTTTTTTGAGACTTTTTACTCATGTTTGTAGTTCCTCCTCGAAAGTGCAATGGATTGTGGGCACTATTAGCCTTTAGAGTGTGCACGGATCCACACTTCGAAAATCCACCGGACATAGTAGACCATCAGGGGACTTCTGGCATTCTCTTTTCAACATACTATGCTTTGGGACTTTTGTAATCTCATATACTGTTTAGGATGAATAGTATGGACATTGAGACGCAGTGTAATTCAGTTAGTAATTAAATGAATGCTTAACTGATATTTTAATAATTCCTTTAATTAATTTTTTTTAATAAAAACTATTATAATTATTACTTTGAGAAGTAAATTCTACTCTGCAGTGGTAATATATCTCTCTAAGTTCACATTTTTATTTTTATAAGTTGGAGTGAAAAACTTTGCGTTTAAGTGTGTATCTGATGATAGCTTTATTAAATGAATTGGTAAGATGCTCATGATGTGAACTCTCGTGTCCTCATATAGTGGTGCTGGCTGCCAACTTAAAAAAAACACTGGCGTTAAAAGTTAAAAGAATAATTTTTGTCATAGTGTGCATATGTGCGGAACATTTTAATAATCTAAAAAAAACTTTTACCACTGCAAAGAACCTTTTGTGCAATGGTACCATGGATGTGTGAGGTTCTTCATGGAACCATAGCATTAAATAACCTTTATTTATACATCTATATTTTATAAACAAAGTAACCGTATTTAAATCTACTGGTCCAGAGACGTTCTTAAGATTTGTCTCACCTTGAGAGTTACGGCCCTGACGGCACCTCTCTCCGTTCATCGGCCCTGACACTCCCATTCCTCTTCCTCCTTGCCCCACTTTCTCTCTGTCCTGCATCTCACTACTTTCTTCTCTTTCTTCCTCCAGAGGGCCACATGTGAATAATTCAGTCAGTCACATGTTACATTACAGAACGGGCTGCCGTTTTCTGAGGAAGGTAGAGTCACTCGCTCTGTCTCTTTTATTACAGCGTGAACAAACAAACGCTGTGGCTCATTCACAGGCGCGCTGCTGGAGCCAGCAGTTTAGGTGTAATCAGATGCTGTGGGACGCGTCTCCGCACGCCTCCCTGATGCAGTTAAAATGCAGATGAAATGAGCTGAATTGGATTATGCGTATCTTGAAACATGATACAAGTTATGTTTGGTGATGTGTTCAACACCTCGGTGCGCCTTTCAGATCGTTGGAGGAAAGATGATGCAGTCGGGTTATAAAGACTATATACAGTATCATACACAAATTTGTATGTTTCTCTGCGAAGATGTTACAGTTGTTGGCTCAAGTCATTAAATGCTTGCAAAGCCGTTTTATATTAATATACCTCAGACATTCTGATACTCTCAACTTGCAATTATTATTAATATTCTCTCATAATTTCTTCAAGTTAAAGCAAACTTTTATTTGTATATGTTATAGTGAAAAACTTTGAGTTTCACTGTGTATCTGATGATAGTTTTTATGAAATGAAATGGTAAACTGCTCCTCATGATGTGAACTCTTATGTCCTCATATAGTGAGACCGCAGAAGCTGAAAATACCACAAGTGTGCTTCAGTTTGTGTTCTCATTCATACTGAGACACGCAGAGCATGCAGACTTCATATTTCAATAGACTTTTATGTTTTAAGTGTACACCCTTCATTTTTATTCATTTATGCAGCATTTCATATACACAGAACCTAAGCCTAAAACAGCTTACCAAAAACCTTGAAGTCCCCCTACAGTCAATAATTTTATCCCTTAAAACTCATCCTTGATTATCAAAATGACATATTCAAAAGTTTTTGATTCAAGTCGATGTATCATAATAGTAATGTGCTTTGTTTCGCTCTCTACAACGTCGGACACATAACGGTAATTGATGTGATTAGCCTTTGGCTTGACTACGTTATCCAACAGCTAATAATGTGTTGCTTCACACAATTCATGTTCTCGTTCACCATATCAGAGTCAGACAGCTGCCTTCTGAAAATCAGTGTCATAGAAAGACATATAGTTCATCATAGCATTGTAATACATCATTTAAATCATATATATATATGTATAGATTCACCCGCTATATATTGCGATATGTACCTGATTTTTCCTGTCCCTTCTTAAAGGTGTTCCTGAGGACAAATGAGATTTCAGGAATTTAATTGGCATGCATATACTGTACTTAAAAGTTCAAATGACTTTCTTTATTCGGTCAGAGGCCAGACTGACTCCATCAGCTGTAGCTTGTTGTCGAAGCTTATATTTTCTCTCTCTGTGTCCATTTCAGATCTCGTGTCGTTGTGCGTTAGCATGATGCTCTTTGGATCCCTCTCTCCTTGACCCATTTAACGCCCGTGGTCTTTCTGGCTCTGGGCTCTGATTTCTTTTATGGTTCCCTCTCTCTATCACTCACTCTTGTGTCTGTGAACACAAGTGAGGTTTTGTCTTTTATTTGACTCCATGTGCAGTCATCCATTCTTGCAGCTGTGTCATGTGTCCCTCAGTTTCACCATCCGAACTTAATCTTGCCTAAAGTTTTTAAAAAAATTCCCTGCGGACACATGCGGTATATTACTTGCATTAAGCCACCAAAAACGTGAATATAATGATCAAAATTGCGATGTATGTTTTTGTGACACCTGCAGACAGTGTCATTGAGTGGTGGAGACAGGCTCATCTCATCTCATTGTATTCACTGTATGATACCTCGGGGCAACATTATTCGTAAACATGAGATGAATGTTTGTTCATTTTTATGCTGATGACACACTGTTATGCCCAATGACACTGATGTATTAAAGAAATGTATGAATGATCGTCAACTCTTTTTCATGAGAAGGAGAGTATAGCGACTGCCAAGCATAGACAAGCTCCAAACATTCACGGTTTTAAGGTAAAGAAATCTTTTTTAATATATATATATGTTTTATCTTTTAATGTGTTTTTAAGAGGTTGTATTGAATTATTATTATTATTATTATTATTATTAGTTCTTTCCTAATTTTTATTAGACTTTTCTCTTGAATTGTTGCTTTTTTACTAAATCTTTTATCTTTCTTACCATTTTTGTAATTGTATTTATTTTTTATATATTCTATTTATATTCTATTTTTGTGTTATTTTGTTTTAGATATTTGATCACTTTGAGCTGCATTTAATGTACTATATACTACTGAATGGTACTGTAGATATAATTTTTATTATTATATTCAGATTTTATTTTTACGGAAATTAATACTTTTTTCATCAAGGATCAAAAGTGAAAGTGAATACATTTATAATATAAAACATTTCTATTTCAAATAGATTCTGTTCTTTTGAACTTTTCCATTCATCAAAGAACCCTGAAAACGACTGTCACGGTTTGCACAAAAATATTAAGGAGCACAACTGTTTCCAACATTAATAAAGCACCAAAGATCTTGAGCAGCAGATCGGCATATTAGAATGAAGTGGATGCACATTTACTCATGCAACTCTGAAAATGGAACCACTGAGTGGTTTGGTTTTATTGATGGCCTTCATTATCATATAAGAAGAGCTCGACCAGATACATCTTTTCATTCAGTCACTGGTTTGTTAATTAGAATCGTGGGAAGTGTTTGGTCTGGGACTCTTTATTAGTACACGCAGAAGGCCATCCTGCATGGCCCACCCCGATTGTGAGAGACTCTAATAACAGCAGCATTTGGAAAACAGAAGATCTGTCATAAACGTCAGAGGAGAGAGAGGTTTAAATGGCTTGTGCGGGATGACCTGGGGTTATGGGACGTCACGAAGAGGGGAGGGAGATGCGCTGCTAAAAGCCATTACATGACGCACGGCACCTTTGCCTGCTGCTCTGAAATATTCGTTGAGAGGCTCTTTCTGATGAGCCGTAGCTTTCAGTTTCTGTCTAAAGGGAATAAACTGCTCTAATTTGCCCCCTCAGGCCACGGCGGGGGCTGAGGTGTATGTTGGGAATGTATTGTTTACGTCCGTACCTCCTGTGGCTTGGTTACCGTTGTTTTGCACCACAGGTGCAGTGAGCATTGAGCTCAGTTCCACATTACCCAGAATCCCCTTCTCGGATGATTTCGCTAGCCCCTGTGGAAAGTTTGAATGCGATGCTACTGTCTGGAGATTCAAATTCCTGTTGTGGATGGTGTAATTCTTTGAAGCTCATTGTCCAAATGCTGTTTGTAGGGAAACACTTCCCTGAACCATTTCCACTAACTGCTGAATCACTTAGATTGGTAATGTAATCTTTTTGATGTTAAAATACTTCTTATTCCAGCTTAACGTGCAGAGACAACCATGTTGGGGATAACATGTTAAAAATATGTGCATTATGAATTATTTGCGATTCCATTTGGTGCCGCTACTGGCAGGAAGGATATCCTCCGTGATTTTGGGAATTGCGAAGGCATTGAAGCCACCTGAACATCTGTAAACACCTGCAAACTCATGTTATAGTCTTGTGAAAGAAATGGATAACATTGGCAATATTATTTTAGTATTTGTATGTAAGCTAGTTTTATTCATATTTTGAAATTAGCTTTTATTTTTAGGTTTTCATTTTAATCTTAGTTTAAGTTGTAGTAAATTGGAAAAATGTAGTATAATTGTTCATTTGTATTAGTTTTAAAATAATATTTCTATATAGCTGTATTTTCGTTTTAGTCATTTTAGCACTTCAAATTAAAATGGACCTATTATGCCCCTTTTCACAAGATGTACTCTAAGTCTCTGGTGTACCCAAAATGTATCTGTGAAGTTTCAGCTCAAAATACCCCACAGATCATTTATTATAGCTTGTCACATTTGCCCCTATTTGGGTGTGAGCTACAGTAAAACAGAAATGGTGTCCTGCTGCGGTTCACTCAGGGTGGGGTCTATTCTTATAGGGTCGATCGTCTCAAGTCAAATCTGGAACCGCTCGTTTGGAGAGACAGTTTATGATTTATGGTGATTATGAAAAAGGAGTTGCTGAATTTTTACCATTATATGCTAGGCTGGTTGTTTACACACACTGTGGACACACTGCTGTGTTCAAACACCCTTATAAAGGTGAATTTTGCATAATAGGTCCACTTTAAATTAAAACTAATTTTATTTTAGTTTGTCTTTCCAAAAAAAGAAAAGAAAAAAAAAGTCCAGTAGACAAACTCCATAATTTTTTGTTGTTGTTGAAAATACGTGATTACGGAACTACAATTACGTAACCAGCCATTTTTTTGTTTTTGTCTTAGACTTCTAGGAAGTAATCGCATGGGATTGCAGAAATCTTGAAACCTAGTTTTCCCCTCAAATGTCTTGCTTGTCTTAATTTGGCTAAGTTCTCAAGGGTCAGAGAATTAGTTTAAACTGTTTAATAATTAGTTACAGTTTTACTAATAAACAACGTTATTAGGGAGTAATTTCTTGCTCTTTAGCTTTTATTTTTTACCTCAGGTTCAATATCATTTTCCATGTTTGTCTGTGTAATCATAAATGATTCTGAAGGTTTTCTTTATGTATTCATGTAGTCTGTTTATTAACATTCTGTTGATATGCTCTCCCACAGTTTTTACTTTTTATATTTCCCTCAAGACAGTGGTATAGCAGTGATATCATGGAGAGAACAGAGGAATGGCGCTGAGGGGGCATGCATGTGTTGAAAATATCAGTTCAGAATAGTCAGCGGGGCATTCTGAAAGCGAGAAGGGCAGAATAGCAACAGAGGAGGATGTAGCAGTGGAGATTTGAGATGCAGATGCAGTGGCCTTGCCGGCCAGTGCCTAGGGACAGCTCTGTCTGGGTCACATACATTCTGATAGCCTGCTGCTCAGTGCTCATGACGGTTTTTGTGACTTCATGTCGCTAAAATGATAGCTTGCTTCATGAATATTAATTCAGGCTATGTGAAATTTTCCTGTGGAGGTGCACTCAACGTTTTGTTTTATTAAAAAGAGTCCTCGCACAATATGTCATTTTCACCGCTAGAGGTCACATATTCAAAACAATAACAAAGGCGTAGCTTGATGGTGTGTGGAATGATGGGAGTTGTCGTCTTCACCTCCATTGCTGATGGAAATCAATCCGACTGGACTCACAAATCATGTTCATTGATGAGGTAATGAAATAAGGATTTATAACTGTTACGTTTGATCACATGATTTGATTTAATCCTAATGAATTGGCCACAAGTAACGTAATGTTTAATGCTAAATTGCTACTCGTACGTCACCTTTTTTGTCTAATTAAATGGGGGGGTATCAGCGCAGTTGCGATGTAACCTTTTCTTACGTATTGTGACCAACCTATTTCAAAGTGAAAGGGATTATTGTTTCCTTTTTTTCTCTCACACTAATACAGTCTAATAAAATCATCAGATAAACGCATACATCATATCATGTTGTGTGGCACTCACTCACTCAGTCTGGGGACTTGGCATGTGTGTCCATTCGGTTGTGGTTGGTATGGTGAGTGTTGTGAAGACTGGCATTGTGCCCAGCATGGATTTGGCCTGGATTTAGTTTTTTTTTTTTTTTTTTTTTAAGTAAAACCATCTGACCTCACCCTCACCCTCTGCCGGTGAAGAAAGTCTTTCCCAGAGCACAGAGCATTAAATGACTTTAGTTTATTGACACATTGCTCTTTGCTCTGTTACATCCAGGTGCAGCTTTCTTTATGCCTTTTAGAATTGCATTATGCAGTTGCTGACATCAGGATACAGCTTGTAGTAGTATTATAATCAGTGGAAGATAATGAATGAAAATAGCTTGGAGTGAATATGAAATTTTATTGAATATTTTGAACATGAACATTTATTTTCGTAAAGTGAATTTCAGAGTGAAATAGCGGTGTGGATTTTAGTCACTACTAGCCACTTTTGCGGGTTGAATTTTCTATATAATATATACATTTTTCAATTGTAGCCTTTTAAAAAGGCATCTGAAATAATAAACTACCGGTAAGCGCAATGTAATGTTGTCAAATTATATTTTTCGATACTGAAAGATCTGAAATGCTTCCAATACTAATTTTCTGCAGAATAAATACACAATACCAGCTGGGCTTTCTCGCTCTCTTATCTCTCCGACTGCGAGTTGACACGCTCGCTCTGGATGAATATTGTTGGTATTACTACAAGGCTTGAATTTCAGCGTGGAATTGCGTGTATTGAATATAATTTTACCCGTTCCCGCAGATTTTTTGTGTGCACATAAAGCCGTCTCTCTTTCATAAAGCCTTCCTAAATTGAGCCTAATACACTTGCTGCCAAATTTTTAGATAATATTAAAGATAAATCTATATGGTAGTTTTCCCCCATGGTATCGATGTCAAAATTGTGGACAGTGAAAATGCTGAGTGGCTAGGAACTTTGGAGCTATGTACGCATATATATATATATATAATATAGCTTATGAACATCAGATTTTTTAAAAATACAGTTCTTTGTAAGCCCAAATGTTACTCTAAATACACAATTCAACATTATAATGCACATAATAGAGTATTTCCTGTAACTCTAAACTCTATGTCTGCCTGATGTTATTTGCTTGGTGCTGATCCTTCAACACAATGGCCTCTCGTCATATTTAACAGAAGTCATTGGAAAAAAATAGTCATTTCATCATTTAGAAAATGGAAGAGCTGCAGTGACCAGCTTGCTTCTAGCAGATATTGACAGGCTATTAATTGTCCAGGCTCATACTGATTTGTGCTCTGGGTCCAGACCCTTGTCCCTGCGGGTCTGCGCTTCTCTGCGCCTGCTCTTTTCTGTTGGCCGCTGCAGTTTTGTTGATTGCGACAAACACAGGAGTGCCTCTCAGTGGGCCAGTAATTGAACCCACGGATATCTGAGCTTCAGCACAATAAAGCAAAATACTGACACCAACACTAAGTCAAACACACACACTCGCACTCTGTCTCTAAATGGCACGGGTGATGGAGCAATTAAACATTGCACCATCCGTATCCATATTAGGAAGGAGCCTTTTTTGGGGGGGATGGGTTACCTGTGTGCCTGTGTACGCGTACGCGTGTGTGTGTGTGTGTGTGCGTTACGCTCGCTTCAGTCGACTGCCTCTCGGCTCCTCCTCCTTCCCTCTGGCATCCTAATGAAGGCATTATCTCGACAAGTCACGGAACATGAAACTGCTGTAATTTGGCTTTTATCAATGTGTTTGCAGGTCGGGAAACATCCTTGCCAGCTCAAATGAAAGCAGAATGCTTTTTAATGCCCTTTTTTTTGATGATTCTTTTTCTGAAATTGATTCGAAACGACATTATGACATTCGGGCTTGCTTTGTCACATATAATCAGACCTTTGACTAGACCGCATAAGATTTAGTCCACACTGCAGTTTATTCTGGTCAAGAAGATCCGCCCACTTAGATAGGAAGAGACCATCTGTCTGACATGTATAGTGACCAAGCACATTTATGCATTTATGTGCCATTTAGGGGTGGGTTTGTCTGAAATGATATGATGATAACACAAAAATAGACAAGTGGGAAAAAATAACAATTTAATAAAAAAATTATTTAAATGATAATGCGCCATACAGGCTGTGGAAAATATGTATAAACCAATGAACATGCATTTTCAGATTTTTCTAAAAGAATTATATATTATTTCACAGACATTGCTCAAAAACCAAGCAGAGTAGTTTGTTGTTCTAAAGCAGTGCACATTGCTTTCAAGGTTCTTTTTTTTATCAGTTCATGCAGTTTTTGTGCAACAATACTATGGCACCACAAGGTCTTAATGAAGAATTTAAAATTGTTGATATTTGGTATTAGACTATTTTTCTGATTGTCTTTTCTGAATTTTATTGTAACTGTTTTTATGAATTTTTTTACCTTTTTGTATTTATTATGATATGAAGTGCTAGGAGAGGAGAGATGGGATGTGACTGTTTTTAAAAATATTTTTTTTACATATTTAAACAAATATATTTTAACTTTTTTTGCTGGCCGCTCAGTGATGTAGTGAGGACCCTTACCAATGCAGTTTCTAATTTTTGAATATCCTGTTTCACATTTCGGAAGTAATCCTTGGTTTTGTTTTTGGGGTGTACTAGAATATGAAAATGCATTATTTTTCACATATTTTACATTCGGGAAATGCCCCCCCCCCCCCCCCCCCCGATGTAAATATTAATGATGGCGTCAATTTCAAACCAATTAAAGCCCAATTCAGACCCTGACAATGTTAACGAACAAGAGGATCATGCAGAACGGATTTCATGCACAGACTTTGCAAAGACACATTTTACAGGATGTTTCAGAGTGGTATGTTTTTTGTAATTGTTATCCACCATTTTAATCATGTTATTTGTCATTAAACTAAGGTAATAAAAACAGTAATCGATCACTAAACCATGGTTCATTTTCCTAAGGTGTGGTGAACAGCCTTACAAAAGCAAGAGCTTACAGAAGCTACAGTAAACAAGCTGTTCTCCATAAAATATGCAGTGCACAGATAAACGTTAATAAACATTAATTAACGTGGTTTAATGTTAGGGACCGTGTTTAAAATACACTCTAAGTTCGTCAGCCTTAGGAAGGTAAAATAAATGTTTCTTTGGAAGGTCAAAAAAAGGTCAAAGGTCAAAAGGTTCTCTTAGGAAGGTAAAATACCTTTTTTGTATATTCTGTGGGTGGAGATGTTTGTGGTTGCCAGTTGTCAAGAGTTTAAAACCCCCAATCAGAGCTTTTCTGCTAAAAGGATACATTTTCTGATGTGTTTTACTTAATCTTTGCAATCTGGGAACCATGTGTACGCGTTATCTCTACATTGCAGAAGAAGCTCGGATGATCTGGAAACGGACAAACACGTAAGCCGATCTCAATTGAGATATTCTGCTGAAATGAAAGTGTAATTCAGTCAGTCTGTTCTGTCACGAGTCACTTGCACTGTTTGCTGCAACTAAATCTGCGATCAAACCTTCTGTTATGAACTGTAGTAAATACAAACATGGATCTCCACTATATTGTTTGCGATTGGGGTTGCTGAATGCTGAATGCACTTGCGCAACCTCTGCAATACAACTTTTTTTTTTTGCTGTTGTTTTAATAGAGTAATAGGAATAGGAATTTTTGGAACTACTATTAGGATTTTTTCTTGTTTTCATTTTTGAGAGAAGTTTCTTTGACTAAACAAAAACAGGACATGGTTGACTAAATGTCATAACTAAAAAGTACATTTGACACAGGACTTTTTATTCCAGGACGTTTTAATTCCAGTTTAAACTAAATTCAGTTACATTTGCATCCCATGTATTTCTCTTTCCTCCACTTTTCTCCCCAAATCAGTTCTTATTCAATGTCCATTCAATTTATATTCAGTTCCAATTCCAGTTGAGTTTCACTTTTTAATTAATTAGCTTATTTTGATTCCACTTTCAACCCACATTTCCACTACTCGCGTCATTTAAAGGTATTTTAGATATATCTATGTGCAAAATATCAATGGACTTCACAATAAAATTTCTTTCAATGCAGGGTTAGTTTGGTGTTTTTGTTCCACTGCTAGGCCTCTTCTCTGTAACCTTTGGTGGCTCCCATTTCCCACATTGTCTTCCTGTCTGTCCTGCTCTTATTCACCCTTTACACAGAATGTCAGGACAGAGGGCCTTTCCTATCTCTACCCTGCGTTCAATTATGCATCAGATTAGAGGGCTGTGTGTCTGTAATACAATTACTGCAGCATGAGAGTGTGTTATCTTCCGTAGTGAAACTGAAGTAGTTTTGATAGCACCACGCTGCTGTGTCTCTCTGTAACATAGAAGGGAGTTTCCTCTCTAGTTAATTTTGGAACTGAAACTTAACAGTAGAATATCTTTAAAAAATATTTGTCATTGAATGTATTATTTTGGCTTAATACAGACCTGAGTCAGACCTTTTAATCATTGAAAAGAGTTTTTACATTTACACATTTTCCAGACACTTTTATCCAAAAGTATAGTTTATCAGTTCATTTATTTCTTGAGAATTGAACCCTATGACCTTGGTGTTGCTGGCACCATGACCATGTTTGAGCTACAGGAATTCGCAACTCATTTTACTTTACACAATGAGAGAACCTTGGGAAAAATGTGAGAGAATAGAGCTAGTTGGTTTGAGGAGAGGGGTTGAAAAGTAAAGGCTTTTTCAACAGTAAAGTGATGCCCGTTTGATTTTTCGATGTGATGAGCGTACGCTCAATGCTCTCTTTGTCTTCCAGTGTAGACAGCCTCAAGATGTTGCGGCGTGACACAACGCAATGCAACAACTGTAGCATCTGGTTTAGATACTGTTACGCAACTAGGTGCTGACAAGTGACTTAAAAATATGTATTTGTCATTGACTCATTAATTTAAGAGATTTGTTCAAAACGCTGATTCATCCATTAATGAAACAAGTATTTATGAGTGACTGATTTTTTTAAATAATAATTTTCAAATTAATTAAACATTTTTAAATTGACAGCAACAATTATTATTTTATCAGAATCATGGAGAATGTAATATTCTTGTTTCTTTATTGGAAACTATTTCTCAATTTATCCAGAATTGTGCAGCTCTAGTATCTTGTATATTTTTAGTTATGAAACAGACTACCATGAACGTAAACGTATAAATATCATGGAGTATCTAGAGTTTAAAGCTCCCTTAATACTAAACCAGCTCATTCTTACAGATAGTAATCTTAAATTCTGCTAGTGTGGGTATGGTGATGTTAGAATCTTTATTCTGACATCCTAATTTTATCTCTCTTTATGGCTGTTTTTTTTTTTAAGATAAACAAGACATGGAGAACTAGAATGAGGAGCATCCGTGTGTGTGTGTGTGTGTGAAAATATACTTTTTTTTTTTTATGTTTTCCATTTATATATTTTTAGCTATATTGCCCTCTCTTCCTCATATCAATGTTTCTAGTTTTCTATTTGCTTCAGTTGCCAGTTCATAGAATCTCATTTTCATTGTGCCTCTGTGCTGATCCAGTAACAGGGATTTGGTGCCATCTTGGCACTCTTCTGCGGTTGGAGTGTGTGTGGTCCTTGTTGGCCAGCAGGGAAAGGGGTGTAGAGAAAAAACGTATTTGTGCCAGCAGCATGGTAAGGGTTAATCTTCTACTGGGTCACAGGGCAAGATGGGAGAGGATGTAATCCTGTTAGCTTGGAGCATGTCTGCTGTGCGTGCGTGTGTGTGTGCGTGTCTGTGCGTGTGCACTGCACGCGTGTGCGTGCGTGGTTGTGTGTGAAAGTCTAACACATAATCTAGTTCAGAGAAAGATTATCAACAAGACATAATAGGGCACAGAAAAAGAAAAAAAAAAAACAGGAGTTATGGACCACAGACAGCACAATATGTGGAAAATTATAATGGATATGTGTGTAATAACACATGCAATCAAACCAACAACCGAATCAAAAATGGCACTTATCTTCCAGTTGATGTGCTTGTTAAGTTGATTGGATGGGGTGTTTTGTATTATGTCCTTTCAAAAGTGCCATTTTATAAAAAGTAACAATTGGAGAGAATCATAGTCATTCTATAGCTCTGTTTCAAAAACCTTGCCTAGTGCCTACATAGACAGCATAGGCAGCAACATGTTCAGCAATACATTTCAATAAACTTGAATGTTAGCATTCTCTTAAATTAACAATGTGATATGCTGTAAGGCCTGGGTGAATCGGCCCGATGAAGACATCCAATCAGCAGGGAAGGTCTCTGCGTGTTACTGTCTTTCCGCGTGGCAAAGTAATTTGATTAAATGCAATACATTTTCTCATGTATTCTCTCGTTATTTCATCTGACTCCATAAAGGAAAAGGTTTTAATGATATATGTGCATCATTAAATGTGAGCGAATGTTTGACTATTCTTTTAACTCTTTAATGAAAATAATGTCAAAGTCAGTTAGAAAAATCAAATGTAACAATTTATTATGTCAGGTAAATGTATCATGCCAATTACATAATCAATTCAAAGATAATTATTACAACACATCAAATGCTCTGGAATAAAGAGAAGAGATGCGAACCCGACATTAAAGGTGAACTAAGTAACTTTTTTACCTTAACCGAACAGCTTTGGAGTCATTGTAATGTTTATATTACTGATTTCGTGTTGAATGGTGGTCGTCTCGCACCCCCCTGCTGCCTGTGAGCCGCAAAACCACCCTTGCAACTTTGGGCCGGCGGGCCTCAGTGTTAGGAAGTATCGTGTGATATCAGGTCTCGCGAGGTAACGAATTGCTTTACGGCAAAAAACAGATCTGATAAAATTCTGATAAAATGAGCATCAAACTGAAATAACCCGGCGCCGTATACATGTGGTGTTGGGCGCGCGCAGCTCTTAAAGGGGCCATACCTTATTTCCACTCGTTACAGCGTCCATCCTACTGAACAGGTACCGGTGTACAGGGGGAGGGGATCCGGCCGTGAGTGCGAGCCATCTCTGCGTGAGTGCTATTCACGACAGTACAAGTACTCCACAGCGACTCTAGGGGTCGCCGTTTGACAAAAACGGAATTCCTACTGAGTGCTGCTTTAATGGTGCGTTCACATGCTATGGTAATTATGGTAAATACCAAAAGCCGACGTGGAAAATGCACATGAACACCCCCTCATGTGGTATTTTCCACTGGGTAGCTCGTAGAATATTTTGATGCACGAGTTGCCAAGATGAGATAACCTTTGACATTTTCACAATGGCGGAGAGCAACGCGAGAGTCGTGAATGGTAAAAATATGTACTATTCATGATCTAGAAAATATACAGCATATTATTTACCTGTTTGAGTTTTGATAAATAATTTTCTTGCTGTAGCAGATGACTTAAGCAATCTAAAATAGTTTTAGCTAAATAACAGGTCTGGATCTCCATCTTTGTACCACATTACGACAACAAAAGCATGTGAACACAACACACTGGTAAATACCAGTTCACAAGTGGAAAATATCATATTTTCTATCGCACCATAAGAAATACATGAAGCTGAGAGTCTCGGCCGCTCTCAGCCTCACGGGCTCATCTGAAGTACAGAAGCCCCCAATCCTTTTGCTGCATTTCATTATATAGACAGAACCTCTTTCACATGGAAACGTGCTAACAATGG
This sequence comes from Tiaroga cobitis, assembly GCA_030578255.1. NCBI lineage: Eukaryota > Metazoa > Chordata > Actinopteri > Cypriniformes > Leuciscidae > Tiaroga > Tiaroga cobitis. Next base: position 33,724,241 of record CM060602.1, on the reverse strand, counting down.
AAATTTGCATTCAGAGGTTACACCTTTTGAGAATAGGAGACCATTTGCCTACCTTCCTTTGTGTGTCAGTTATCTCTAAACTCTTAAAAACCTTATTACCTTTTGTTTTACTCTTTGGGAATGAGACGGTACACAGAAGTCACGGTTCGGTTCATACCTCGGTTCAGACATCACGGTTCGATACGATTTCGGTACAATGGAGGGAAAATAAAAAGACAAAAAGACCTTGGGATATGTTTGGTAATTGTACCTGAATGAATTTAAAATTAATTTGCTATATTTCAGATCAATATTTTTGGTTTCATTCATTTTAATTAACATTATTAATTAATGTAACATTAGCCTACCCTACTCTCATCTGAATTATAAATTATTGATTTCTGTATAAAATAATACTACCATTAAAAACACATTCGATTTTCTTTTTTAATCAATGTAGAATGTGTAACTTAAAAATAAACAGATTAATGCTCCTACTCCGAGGACAAGAAATGAAAACCAATGCAATGTGATGAATGTCCAAAAGATGGAACACAGACTGTTTTGAAATGGGGTTGGATAAATATTTTTTGCTTTTAAAAAAGTGTGTGTGATATTTTTTTATTTGGGTGACAGTTGTAGGTTACAATTTGTACACGAGTTTTCAGTGTGAGTTTTCAGTTTTCAGTGTGACAAAAGCACAACGGTGTGTTTTATTGCGAGTATGTTTTTTTATGTTTCCACTATTCGATCACGCCCGCGCCCCTCTCTCTCTCTAGTTCAACGCTAGTCCAAAGCGAATAGGACGCGCGTATAGATATAAAATTCAACGTTTGAAGTGAACGCGCGTTCAGAGCAAAGCCGGGGTTACAGATTATGTGTCCCTAAAGAACCCGCACATCTAAAATTACGCATTACATTACATTAATTTGCATGCGAGTTATTTATTTTTATACCGTGTATTCTCCGTGTAAGTTTGTGCACTGAACCGTGACCCCTGTACCGTTTCGAGTTCAATACGAATACATGTACCGTTCCACCCCTAATATATATATATATATAAATGAATGGCATTTTCTTAAGTTCTATGAATGAAGGCCAGTATCACCAATACACCAATACTGCTACTTATGTCTATACTAAATTAATGTTTTCTTTTCAATTTCTGGGAATAGAATGAGAAATAGAATAGAATGTCTTGCATCCATCGACCTCTCAAAGAGAAACACGTGAAGGTGAGCGCGGCTGATCATAGGATAGGCCTACATTCGGACCATCCTCGGTCGGCCGCTCTCTTTCCAACCAAAGTCCCTTTCAAGGAAAGTCTGTTCACTCTGTGGCCAAATTTGCAACGGCTCCGGGCAGCTATTTTGAGCATCCAAGACCACGTCCTATCAACTTTAATGGGGAAATCCTGAAATCTCAAAAACTGCCTGCTGAATTTATTCAAGTAACATTTCAAATATGTAACAAAATCTGACATGAACTGTCCCATAAATGTTCCTTAAGCTCAAATAGCGTTAAAAAAGCTTATTCTTCAGGCTGGACCAGCCAATGCGCATGTGCAGGACTAAGCGGGTGCGTCTCAAAAGTGCGGTCAACGGATGTGCTGCTGCTTCTCTCAGCCATACACTGAACAGGGTAGATGCAGAGAGAGGTGTGACGGCAGGGGGAAAGCAAGAACCCACGCTCGGAGGACAGTACCGGTGACTTTTGAAAGTTACTGAGGTTTGTCCAAAAAGTCGCTAGATTTGTTGCTAGGTGCTAAAAAGTTGCTAAGTTGGCAACACTGCTCAAAACACGGACTGGTTGAAAAACAGCTCTGAGTGACACAATGCCTTTACCAATCTGTGATTGGCTCCTTAATTTAGAAGGCAGGACTTATTCCTCCATACTGCGTGTTAAACTTTCTCCCATTCATGAGTAATATGAGTGTACAGTCTTTGTAATATCTAAAGTCTTTGGCAGAACCCAGATAGCATGATCACACTTGCCAAAGGATGTGGGGAGACATTAGCATAGCTTGATGCGTTAAACAGAAAATATTTGTTGCAGAAATCAACACGCTCATAAAAATACACACAAATATTGGGTAAATGTTTCTTTTTTTGTTGTAAGATTGACATTTTTCATTGATACTTTTTT